>BSBM01000206.1:2860000-4180000 GCA_027924585.1 Larix kaempferi | reverse complement strand
TCTCTAGCCATCTCTATTGTAGGGTGTTACTACCTTAATTTTTATGAATTCATGGCCAGGCAAGACACTAGTTTCTCCTCTCTACACTTGACCAAACATCATCTATATTGATTGGAATTGTAAGGGATAATGATGTTTATTCGAACACAAATAAAACAACATAGTCTATAGTTGTATATGTTCATTTGTAAAGTGGTAAGCTATGTTGGAATGTGTCAGGTTCATTGTATAATGGCACTAATATCTTATTTGTTATTTCTTTTGTAGGGGTAGGCTTGATAGTTGTGTTAAAGAGACTTTTGGAGATGGGAAACCCACAAAACGCAAAAAAAAAGAAGAAGAAGGAATTTGCGCATTGAAAAGGTCAATGACTTAATAGAGAAGGCCATGTTGGGAATGGAAAGATTGAGACATGGTTCTATCATTGCCCTGGATCATGCCACTGATCCTAACACGGTTGTTGACACAACAAACTCTTGTTCAAAACCACGGGTAAAGCAGTTGCATCCAATGGACCCAACTCAAATTTCAACATCAACACAATCTCCAACCAACAATCCATCAACGAGTCATTCTGAATTTCCTCACGACACAAGAATTTTGGGAGATGCTGCATGTGTAGAGATGGACATACAAGCCTTGCTTAATTTGCAATCTCCCCAAGAATACCACAACCCTGTTGACCACACTCCCATTATGGACCAATCTATGAACCAAGCACCACAACAAACAAGCTCGGGTATTGATGTATCATGTCCACCCTCCCTACCTCAACTGTCCAATGCAAGAAGAAGAACTCCTAGACGTATTCATGTGGATGAGAGTTCTATGTCGGGGCTTGAAGGCAAGTTGCCAAAACGCACTATCAAATGGCAATGCAACAAAATTGTCAAAGAATATTTTGAATCCAAAGGTGATGCAGGTAAATGTCAATTATTGCTATGTTTGTTAAAGTCACGTTCTTTAGCTGTTTTTAGGAGAATTTTGGGCATAAATATGGTTAAAAGTTTAGAGGCCAGCAGTCATATTGTTAGAAATATCCAATCTACATTTAATGCGATTGAGAATAATTCTTGTACAAAAGATCTTTGTGTGGCTCGTCGTGTTTTAGTGGAATCAGTTGTAAGCAAGTCCACAAGGCAATGTCGCTTGCTATCACACACTTCTCACATACTCAAATTAAATAGAAAAACTATGAAAAAGTACTATGTTATAAGAGAAAATCTTGACACTCCGGGTGGAAACGATTGTTGGGCTTTTGTTGGTAGGTTGCCTCATGTAGATAGGAAGCTAATTGATGCTGTGAAGGAGTTAGTACAAAAGTTTTGGCATGATCATACTAGACCTTCTTCAAACCAAAGAGACGTACTAAAACTGAGAAAAGGTTCTACTGAACGTGAGCCCCATGTTAAACACTTCCTTGACACCACACAGACTAAACTCTATGAGAGATTCAGGAACGAGCACACACAATTGAACTTGGGCCAAAGGTCCTTTGAGAAATGCAAACCATGGTACGTTTGTATATGCATTGATCGGAACACTTGTTGTTGTAGATACCACGTAGAATATGAATATTATTATGACACATATAAACATATATTCTGTGATTTGCATACTAACATTGTGCAGGGCTGCAATGAATCAATACTACCACCGAATGCATCAAGAGACTTTATCCACAACATCATGTGTCCAAGGCCCAAAGGACAAAAGTATTATGAAAAATCCTGTCTATATGGGACATGTTCTATGTGTAGTGGGTTTTCTCTTTTGAATCGTTGCATTCATGAAAGAAAGGACAAAAATTTTGGCATGATGGGTGTGGAGATGCAAAGCTTCAAGTACGTGACCTATCAATTAGACAATATCAGAGAAAGTAAAAAGATTGCATTGGTAAAGTCACAGGTACAAATGAATATTGCATATTTTTCATATTACACGTTCAATTTATGGCATATACATTTTTCCAAAGGCCACATTGTAATATTTCCCTTGTTTCCATGGTAATAGGTATCGGTATGTGACTTCTTGATGAAATTCTACGAGAAAACCAAGCAGTATGTTCAACATGTGCATGTAGCGCGACGACAAGATGAGCAGTACAGAAAATGCAGGGACACATTTCCCGTTGGAACCATAGTGTCAATTGTGGATTTTGCAGAAAATTACACCCTTCAGCCACAAAATGAAATCCAGAGTCAATACTACCACTCAAACCAAGTCAGCATCATGGTACATATTACGTATAGGCATGGGCCAGAGAGCAACAATGATAAGAGGATAATATTGAAGGAGACAAACTTTTACATAAGTGATGATAGAACCCATGATCTGCATTATGTGCAACATTGTTTTCGAATTTTCTATGATCAGTTGAAGGAGAGAGATATGGTCGGATGGTTGTGCAGGCCAGTTCAAAAATGGCCGAGTACTCCAATGGATGAGTACTTTGCATAAGACTTATAATGTGCTGCATATCTGGAACTATTTTGAGATCGGGCACGACAAAGGCGAGCATGATGGGGCCGGTGCATGCATCAAGACTGCACTATGAAGGGAAGAGATGAGGTTTGACGAGGAACCTCATATCCGAGATGCACGGTCCACGGTTCAATGGTGCTCCACAACAATGTCAAAACGAGCAAGAGATCAATAAACATCATCGGTGGAAGGAAGTGTGGCGAGAAATTTTTGGCTAGTGGTTGACATAGATCGATCGCGTTCCTATAGCTGCGGCACAGTACAAGGAACACGTGGATTTCATTCAGTTTGAAGCTCAAACAACCACTTATTTGAAATATGGACGCAAAATCTTGCATGATTTTGCAACCCTTGCAGCAGTGGCGAATGGGATGAATGCGAATGCATGGACTGGGTTGATGAATGGGATCGTGTGTCACTTGCAGTAGACCAACGTGCAGTTGTTGAAACAACCCAGTTAGAGGAGGGCCAGTCAGTGATTTCTATAGACTACGACCATATCTCAGATCTTGTACAACCAGGACACATATACACAGTTGTTGCACCAAAAGACAATGAATGGGGCGTGGATTATTGGTTGGCATGGTGCATCCAAGGTAAGTAAACCCTCTACGGATCATTAATCGACGATGAAGGAATTGAATTTCCTACTGGTTCGATGGTGATTAAGGGGGAATATCTTACACTAGATGGGAAGTCAAGAAAGACTAGTGGGCATGTATTCATGGATTACAGACCAGGTTCAGTGGTGTATCACTTCACAAACTTGATAGTTGGCACAAACATCCATCTTCAGACAATGTCAAGCAAGAGCTCAACTAAGGTACGCTACTACCTGCCTCATTTAGAGCACGAGAGATTGATGGAGACAATTAGCAACAGAGAGGATCCAGATGGATTTATTGAATGAGGCCAATCAACTTTACATAAGAGAAAGAATTGCATCAAAGAATGTTATGTTCTACATCGAGGTATGTGTAGTTTTATGTTATTTCGTTGGTACATGCATTTTTTGTTAATACGTACATAGATATATGTCTTTGCCTATGTTTTTTATTTTTCCTATATGTATTAAACTGTTCCATGCTTCTCTTTTATGTTGAATAAAATGGTGATGTGATTTGGATCAAATTTGAGTAAATTGAGTTAGTATTTTCTTAAATATATCTATTTATGTTTGTAGCATTTGAAGATAGCGGTTTTGATAGGTTCTCAAGATTAGAATTACCTAGGTTTTAGGAAATTTTTTGAAGTACATAATCTATTACAATGGTCTTGAAAATTTAACTTGGTAGATGAAACCTTCTAGGAATCCATGTATGGATAGAAGGGTCTTCCACTTGGGGTAGGGAGTTATCATAAAGTTTCAAGGGTGGTATTTTTGAGATCTATACTTGAGAAAAGCATTGGGGAACTGTGAAATTCCTTATCGATCAAATAATCTTATATTATGATGATTATGTTGGTTTAGGGTTTTGGTTCCCCGTGCTCTTATAACCCAAAAACTCTTATATCCCCAACATTTTTCATAGATTTGGATCCCCGTGCTCAATGCTCACCCAAATCTAGCTAAATTTTGGGTTTTTGCCCTTATCCAAGCATCGTGTCATCAACCTAGGGTTTCCACTAATATATTTTAAAACATGCTCATTTATGGTTGGAGATTGATGCTTTATTCCTATAGATAACCACTTAGAGGGACTTGTCATCATCATCACCAACATCATCTCTAGGCTCCTCATCAACATCTCCATCATCATCATCTTCTTCATCATCACCATCACCATCACCACCATCGTCAACGTCTTCATCATCGCCACCATCTTCATCATCATCATTAAATCTAACTCTAACCCTAATTCAATTTCCTTCTATAACTCTAGCCCCAACCCTCACCCAAACCCTAGCACTAATCCATCTTCTTCGTCATCGCCATCACCATCACCATCACCATCACCATCACCATTGCAGAGTTGACCCCCGTGTGCAAAAATTGCACACTCCCTCACTTAGCAAAACCCTAGTATCCAAGATGGACGTACAATATGGCACCAGGGCCATGAGACTGGAGGAGAGGGGCACCCCTGGCACTATGCCGGTGTCCTGAATCCTTAGGAGTTGATGGTTCGTCAATCTGAGCCATGGTCGTTATTCTATGGCTCATTCCATCTTGCATCCAAAAGGCCTTCAAGGACACCTGCTGGATACCTGCCGGGGGCATAGAAGTCCAACCGTGCAGCAAAAATGGGTTCCAGGGAGGCTTGCAGGTGTGTCTAGGCAGGTTCCGGCTGGGAATGCTAGCCGTAAGTGCCCGGTGGACGATTTTCCAAAGTTGACCCCAATGTGAGGGCCATCCAGATTCACTCAAGGGGTGCATTTATCCTATGGAGGCCCCCGGGCGTGCGTGGCCACCGTGGACAGGTCCAAAATGGCCACATGGACCTGTGGGAGGCAACGGAATCCAAGTCCTCTAGTCGGTCTGGGTTCCATGGCCCCAGGGAAAATCCTCCAAGTGTCCCTGAATGGCCCCGGGGTGCTCGACTAGAATGCCCGTAGCACCTGAACCGTGGCTTGGTTCATGAATCCGTCGATTTTGGTGGGTCTAAGATAGCGGGTTTCAGCTAGGGGACCCCCCACAGCATCCACCAAAGACCTGGAAGCGGTGTCAATGAGCCATATCCGGAGCTAGGGTTTTGCTCAGCGATGGCCATTCCAGATTTGCTCAAGGGGTGCATTTCTCGTCCGAAGGCCCCTAGGCGTGCGTGCCCACCGTGGATAGGTCCACAATGGCCATGTGGACCTGTGGGAGGTGACGGAATCCAAGTCCTCTCGTCGGTCTGGGTTCCGAGGCCTCGGGGTAATTCCTGCAAGTGTCTCTAAATGGCCCCGGGGTGCCCAACTAGAATACCCGTAGCACCCGAACCGTGTCTTGGTTCATGAATCCATCGATTTCGGTGGGTCCAGGATGATAGGTTTCAGCTATGGGACCCCCCACAATGTCCCCCGAAGACCCGGAAGTAGTGCCAATGAGCCATCTCCGGAGCTAGGGTTTTGCTCAGTGATGTCCATTCCAGATTCGCTCAAGGGGTGCATTTCTCGTTCGGAGGCCCCCGGGCGTGTGTGGACACTATGGAAAAGTCAACAATGGCTAGTGGACCTGTCGGAGGTGACGAAATCCAAGTCCTCTCGCCGGTCTGGGTTCCGTGGCCCTGAGGAAAATCCTCCATGTGTCCCTGAACGGCCCCGAGGTGCCCGACTAGAATGCCCATAGCACCCAAATTGTGGCTTGGTTCATGAATCCATCAATTCTGGTGGGTCCAGGACGACAGGTTTTAGCTAGGGGATGCCCCACAGTGTCCCCCGAAGACCCAGAAGCGGTGCCAACGAGCCATCTCCAGAGCTAGGGTTTTGCTCAGTGATGGCCATTCCAGATTCGCTGAAGGGGTGCATTTCTTGTCTGGAGGCCCCTGGGCATGCGTGGCCATCGTGGACAGGTCCACAATGTCCATGTGGACCTGTGGGAGGTGACATAATCCAAGTACTCTTGTCGGTCTAGGTTCCGTGGCCCCGGGGCAATTCCTCCAAGTGTCCCTGAACGACCCTGGGGTGCCCGACTAGAATGCCCGTAGCACCCAAACTGTGGCTCGGTTCGCGAATCCGTCAATTCCAGTGGGTCTAGGACGGCGGGTTTCAGCTAAGGGATCCCCCAAAGCATCCCCCAAAGACTCAGAAGTGGTGCCAATGAGCCATCTCCGGAGCTAGGGTTTTGCTCAGTGATGGCCATTTTAGATTCGCTCAAGGGGTGCATTTCTTGTCAGGAGGCCCCGGGTTATGCGTGGCCACTGTGGAAAGGTCCACAATGGCCATGTGGACCTGTGGGAGGTGATGAAATCCAATTCCTCTCATCGGTTTGGGTTCCATGGCCCTGGGGAAAATCCTCCAAGTGTCCCTGAATGGCCCCGAGGTGCCCGACTAGAATGCCCGTAGCACCCGAACCGTGGCTTGGTTCGTGAATACGTCGATTTTGGTGGGTTCGGAACGACGGGTTTCAGCTAGGGGACCCCCCACAACATCCCCCGAAGACCCGGAAGTGGTGCCAACGAGCCATCTCTGGAGCTAGGGTTTTGCTCAGTGATGGCCATTCTAGATTCGCTTAAGGGGTGCATTTCTCATCCGGAAGCCCCCGGGAATGCGTGGCCACCATGGACAGGTCCACAATGGCCATGTGGACTTGTGGGAGGTGATGGAATCTAAGTCCTCTTGTCGGTCTGGGTTTCGTGGCCCCGGGGCAAATCCTCCAAGTGTCCTTGAACAAGCCTGAGGTGCCCAACTAAAATGCCCGTAGCATCCGAACCGTGGCTCAGTTCATGAATCTGTCGATTCCGGTTGGTCCAGGATGGTGGGTTTCAGCTAGGGGACCCCCTGCAGTATCCCCCAAAGACCTAGAAGCGGTGCCAATGAGCCATCTCCAGAGCTAGTGTTTTGCACAGTGATGGCCGTTCAGGGACACTTCGGGGATTTTCTCTAGGGCCACAGAACCCAAACCGGCGAGCGGACTTGGATTCTGTCAGCTCCCACAGGTCTATATGGCCATTGTGGACTTGTCCATGGTGGCAACCTATGCCCGGGGGCCTTCGGACGAGAAATGCACCCCTTGAGCGAATCTGGAATGGTCATCACTAAGAAAAACCCTAGCTCCAGAGATGGCTCATTGGCACCACTTCAGGGTCTTCAAGGGATGCTATGGGGGTCTCCTATCTTAAACCCACTATCCCGGACCCACTATAATCAACGGATTCATGAACCGAGCCATGGTTCGGGTGCTATGGGCATTCTAGTCAGGCACCCCGGGGCCATTCAGGGACACTTGGAGGATTTGCCTTGGGGCCACAGAACCTAGACCGATGAGAGGACTTGGATTCCATCACCTTCCATAGGTCCACGTGGCCATTGTGGACCTGTTCATGGTGGCCACACACACCCAGGGGCCTTCAGACAAGAAATGCACCCCTTGAGCGAATCTGGAATGGCCATCACTGAGTAAAACCCTAGCTCCAGAGATGGCTCGTTGGCACCGCTTTCGGGTCTTCGGGGGTTGTTGTGGGGGGTCTCCTAGCTGAAACCTACCATCCTGGACCCACCAAAATCGACGGATTCATGAACCGAGCCATGGTTCGGGTGCTACGGGCATTCTAGTCGGGAACCCCAGGGCCGTTTAGGGACACTTGGAGGATTTTCCCCGGGGCCACGGAATCCAGACCGACGAGAGGACTTGGATTATGTCACCTCCTAGAGGTCCACGTGGCCATTGTAGACCTGTCCATGGTGGCCATGCATGCCTGGGGGCCTCCGAACGAGAAATGCACCCCTTGAGTGAATTTGGAATGGCCATCACTAAGCAAAACCCTAGCTCCGGAGATGTCTCGTTGGCACAGCTTCTGGGTCTTCGGGGGACGCTGTGGGGGGTTCCCTAGCTGAAACCCACCGTTCGGACCCACCGGAATCAACAGATTCACGAACCAAGCCACGGTTCAAGTGTTATGGGCATTTTAGTCGGGCAACCCAGGGCCGTTCAGGGACACATTGGCCCAATTACTCGTGGATGTATGCTGGAGAAACTTCAGAGAGCCTCGTACCCTAATGATGTTTCCACCTTCATCGACTAGGGGAATATTCTTGCAAAGACTGGTAAGCTCTTCGGGCCAGACGTAGTTATTTGCAGATGAATAGTGAAAAAAATGTGCAGTGGTGATAACAAGTTTATTGTCTGTTGAGTCTAATACTACATCTGGGAACCACTCAACAAACTTTGAGATAGAAATCGTTGTAATTTTAGGATACTGATTCAACCACTCATACAGTTTATCACCTTCTTGAGGATCTAAATTTATAATTTCCTTTTGGGTAGATTCAGGCATTCTCGAGGATCTAAATTTATAATTTCCTTTTGGGTAGATTCAGGCGTGGAATAATATTTGGCAGCACTTCCAAGCTCCCCAGACCATTTGGTTAGCCACAATATGTGCAACTCCTTTGACAAAAGATAAATTTTGGTGTGGACGGCAGCATTTGATACACTAGCCAGATCAATGTTGTTGGAAGAACTTACATATTTCAACAAAGGAGCGTTTTGCAGGTGACTTGAAAATCCCTTCCAATTTTCAGCAATAAAACAAAGAAGTTCAACGTACAGATTTTCAGGTAAGCTTGTCAACCAATCAAGCCAACTAAATACATGGAGATAACTAGGCCCAAAAAATTCAAGCTATTATAAAACTCTTGTTTATCAAGATAAGGATGGACTATGTGTGCATTACGAGGAATATGAAAGGGAAGGTACCTATAGACCCAAGTTTTCGATGATAGAGGTGAATTACCACTTACCAGAGCACGAAATGCTTAACAAAGGGCTAATGGAACACAATGAAGGATTCCCTGGTTCCACTTGTTATTGAAAATGATACTTTCTCTTGACGAAACCAGTAAAAAGTATGCCTGTATTATAAATGGAAATCTTGTTACAATTTTCGTTAGAAGAAAAGCATAGATACCTGCAACTGCCATATTTCCTTCTGTAAGCTACTCGCCCATCGGAGTGTGCAATTTTTGCACACAGGGGTCAACTCTGCAAAATCATCCATCGGGCACTTATGTGGCCATTGTGGGCCTGTCCATGGTGGCCACGCATGCCCGGGGGCCTCCGGACGAGAAATGCACCCCTTGAGAGAATTTGGAATGGCCATCACTGAGCAAAACCCTAGCTATGGAGATGGCTCGTTGGCACCGCTTCCAGGTCTTTAGGGGATGCTGTGGAGGGTCCCCTAGCTGAAACCCGCCATTCCGGACCCACCAAAATCGATGGATTCACGAACCGAACCACGGTTCGGGTGCTACGGGCATTCTCATCAGTCACCTTGGGGCCGTTCAGGGACACCTAGAGGATTTTCCTTGGGGCCACGAAACCCAACCTGATGAGAGAACTTGGATTTCGTCGCCTCCCACAGATCCATGCAGCCATTGTGGACCTGTCCACTGTGGCCACGCACGCCCGAGGGCATCCGGTTGAGAAATGGCCCCCTTGAGCAAATTTGGATGGCCCTCACATTGGGGTCAACTTTGGAAAATCATCCAGCGGGCACTTATGGCTAGTGTTCCTAGCCAGAACCTACCTAGACACACCTACAAGACTCCCCGAAACCCAATTTTGCTACACGGTTGGACTTCTATGCCCCCGGCAGGTATCCAGCAAGTGTCCCTGAAGGCCTTTGGATGCGAGATGCAATGAGCCATAGAATGACGATCATGGCTCCAATCGACTAACCATCAACTCCATTGGATTCAGGATGCCGGGATAGTGCTAAGGGTGCCCCTCTCCTCCAGTCTTGTGGCCCTGGTGCCATCTTGTATGTCCATCTTGGAAACTAGGGTTTTGCTCAGTGAGGGAGTGTGCAACTTTTGCACACGGGGGTCAACTCTGCAAAATTGTCCGCCGGGCACTTACAACCAGCGTTCCTAGCCAGAACCTGCCTAGACACACATGCAGGACTCCCCAAAGCCCGGTTTTGTTGCACAGTTGGACTTCTATGCCCCTGGAAGGTATCCAGCAGGTGTCCCTAAAGGCCTTTTGGATGCGAGACGGAACAAGCCATAGAATGACGACCGTGGCTCGGATTGACGAACGGTTGACTCCATTGGATTCAGGACGCCAGGATAGTGCCAAGGGTGCCCCTCTCCTCTGATCCTATGGCCCCACTACCATCTTGTACATCCATCTTGGAAACTAGGGTTTTGCTCAATGAGGGAGTGTGCAATTTTTTAGCACGGGGGTCAACTCTGCAAAATCATCTGTCGGGTACTTACGGCCAGCGTTTCCAGTCGAAAACTGCTTAGACACACCTGTAGGACTCCCCAGAGCCTATTTTTGCTTCACGATTGGACTTCTATGCCCCTGGTAGGTATCCAGCAGGTGTCCCTAAAGGCCTTTTGGATGCAAGACGGAACGAGCCATAGAATGACGACTGTGGCTCCGATCGACGAATCGTCGACTCCGTTGGATTCAGGACGTCGGGATAGTGCCAGGGGTACCCCTTTCCTCTGGTCTCGTGGCCCTAGTGCCATCTTGTACGTCCATCTTGGAAACTAGGGTTTTGCTTAGTGAGGGAGTGTGTAATTTTTGCACATGGGGGTCAACTCTGCAAAATCGTCCGTCGGGCACTTATGGCCAACGTTCCTAGCCAGAACCTACCTAGACACACCTATAGGACTCCCCGGAGCCCATTTTTGCTGCACAGTTGGACTTCTATGCCCTCGACAGGTATCCAGCAGGTGTTCCTGAATGCCTTTTGGATGTGAGATAGAACGAGCCATAGAAGATGACCGTGGCTCCGATCGACAAACCGTCAACTCCAGTGGATTCAGGATGCCGGGATAGTGATAGGGGTGCCCCTCTCCTCTGGTCCTGTGGCCCCGGTGCCATCTTATACGTCCATCTTGGAAACTAGGGTTTTGTTCAGTGAGGGAGTGTGCAATTTTTGCACACGGGGGTCAACTCTGCAAAATCATTTGCCAGGAACTTACGTCCAACATTCCCAGCCGGAACCTACCTAGACACACCTACAGGACTCCCTAGAGCCTAGGTTTGCTGCATGGTTGGACTTCTATGCCCCCGTCAGGTATCCAGCAGGTGTCCCTGAAAGCCTTTTGGATGCGAGACAAAACGAGCCATAGAATGATGACCGTGGCTCCGATCGACGAACCGTTGACTCCATTGGATTCCGGATGCCGAGATAGTGCTAGGGGTGCCCCTCTCCTCTGGTCCCGTGGCCTCGGTGCCATCTTTTACGTCCATCTTGGAAACTAGGGTTTTGCTCAGTGAGGGAGTGTGCAATTTTTGCACACGGGGGTCAACTCTACAAAATCGTCCACCGGGCACTTATGATGATGATGGTGGTGATGGTGATGGTGATGGTGATGGTGATGGTGATGGTGATGGTGATGAAGATGATGACGATGGAGAAGATGATGATGATGGAGATGTTGATGACGAACCTAGAGTTAGAGTTAGAGTTAGAGTTAGAGTCAGGGTTAGAGTTAGAGTTAATGATGATGATGGATATGGTAGTGATGATGATGGTGATGGTGACGGTGACAGTGATGGTGACGGTGATGGTGAGGATGAAGAAGATGGCTTAATGCTAGTGTTTGGGTGAGGGTTAGGGCTAGAGTTATAGAAGGAAGTTGAATTAGGGTTAGAGTTAGAGTTAATGATGATGATGAAGACATGATGATGATGGTGATGGTGACGGTGATGGTGATGGTGATGGTGAGGATGAAGAAGATGGCTTAGTGTTAGGGTTTGGGTGAGGGTTAGGGCTAGAGTTATAGAAGGAAATTGAATTAGGGTTAGAGTTAGAGTTAATGATGACGATGAAGATGGTGGTGATGATGAAGACGTTGACGGTGATGGTGATGGTGATGGCGAGGATGAAGAAGATGGTTTAGTGCTAGGGTTTGGGTGAGGGTTAGGGCTAGAGTTAGAGTTAATGATGATGATGAAGACATGATGATGATGGTGACGGTGACAGTGATGGTGATGGTGATGGCGATGGTGAGGATGAAGAAGATGGCTTAGTGCTAGGATTTGGGTGAGGGTTAGGGCTAGAGTTATAGAAGGAAATTGAATTAGGGTTAGAGTTAGAGTTAATGATGATGATGAAGATGGTGGTGATGATGAAGACGTTGGCGGTGATGGTGATGGTGATGGTGAGGATGAAGAAGATGGTTTAGTGCTAGGGTTTGGGTGAGGGTTAGGGCTAGAGTTATAGAAGGAAATTGAATTAGGGTTAGAGTTAGAGTTAGAGTTAATGATGATGATGAAGACATGATGATGATGGTGATGGTGACGGTGATGGTGATGGTGATGGTGAGGATGAAGAGGATGGTTTAGTGCTAGGGTTTGGGTGAGGGTTAGGGATAGAGTTATAGAAGGAAATTGAATTAGGGTTAGAGTTAGAGATGAAGATGGTGGTGACTATGAAGACGTTGATGGTGACGGTGAGGATGAAGAAGATGGTTTAGTGCTAGGGTTTGGGTAGCCTAAGAGTGTAAGACTCTAACTCTAGAGTGCCTTGTTTTCATGGATAAATGGGCCAACTAAGTGCATTTGTAATAGGATTATCTGAGGCATGCAAGCATGTATCCTCCCATAGAAATGCCCCCCTTAACTTAGACTGTAATCCTCACGTATGAGTGCCTAGGGAACTGCACTCTCTCACTGTGCATGCAAAACTAAATAAATCAAAAAATGTAGAATTAGAACTGAATTGCTAATTTAGGAAAAACATCTAAACTGGAAATTAATGTAGGATGGCGCATGCATGCGCTCCCTATCTCTCTCATCCATAAATGCTAGTGCATCCCATTACATCTTTTTTTCACACCCAAGTGGCAAAGTCCTAATCCTCTAATGCTACAAGTGCGACTTCTGAAGATGATTGCCACTGTCACCTCAACAAATATTTTCCCAATTTTTAGGCCTACTTTAAAGGCCAAGGGAGGCTTCTAGATCAAGGTTGGAGAAAAGGTCTTAGGATTTCAAACTTGTTTGAAGATTAAGATGTGTTTTCCATTAAGTTAAAGTCCCATGTGAGTGCTTAATTCAGAAAGTTGCAAGTGAATTAATCCAATAGACACCTTTCAGAAATAAATATTTTCTCGTGTGTAAAATGAAAGATCATTCATGGATAAATAAAGATATTCACAAAACTTAAATCAACAATGAACCATAATGTTGTAGAATCAAAATTCACATTAAAACATGTTGGCTTATTTCCCAAAATCATCCACAAATGATATTATCTAATAATGCAAGGTTATAGTTATTAGTTTACGAGTGATTATTGAATGAGACCCTCTTGGAGAGAGTAAAATCTTTGCAAGAGGGTGTTACCCAATCTATTAAGGGTCCAACTAGGTTGTAGTGATTTGAATGACTTCAATAAAGATGGCTGAAATCTTATCTTCACAAAATTAATTAATTAAATGTTTTGCCATATGATCCATGAGCATATAAATATAAAAAGATGTGCTGGAAATAAAATCAGTAAACCACTTGCGCAGGTTTGGTAACTTCTAGAATGTAAATGATTAGATGATTGTAAACATTTTTTCAATAAACCATAAACATTTAGGATATGTTGTGTGTAATTGCTTAAGACAAATTTGTGAAATAATAACCATTCAAATAACATGCAATTAACACTATGATCCATAGATGAGAGTTGTGAATCGAAGACAAAATCATGTATGCAAAAATGTAATCAAAGACAAACTCATATACACAAGTGCAGATCCATCTATTAATATGAAAAAATGATCCAATCATGTACACTTTTTGGACAAATGGAACATCATTCCTAGCGTCTATATAATGGAAACTCGTGCCCCGTACAAAAAAAGGAAACTCGTGCCCTATACAAAATATGGCCCATGGTGCTCTGTACAAAATATGGCAACTCATGCCGAAAATGCCACATCGTGGATAGTGTACATAGGAGGGTCTCTCAATCCTCCTGCCCACCCTCAGAGCTCCCAGGTGCATCTCCAAAATCAATCTTCCTCTTCTTCGTGATAGAGGAAGCTAGGTCCTTTCGGTGTCTTTGAGCACGTCCCCATGAGCCCTGAAATGACAACAATAATATGTAAACTTTTCTTGGCAATTATATAAGTATAAAACATAATTTCAAAGTAAAATAGTTTTCAAATCTTGGATAACTCACCGCATGCGAGACTGTAAGTCATGAGGGGGTCTCCCTCCTCCGTGATCCAAGTCTCTCGGCAATGCCACCCTACAACATTTAGAACAATCAGATCAATGCTGAAACTAGATGCATATAGTAATTTCCATTAAAATTGAACGAGATTTTGATAAACTAGTCAATCTCACCACGAACAAAATCAGATAGCCTTCAGGGCTGGCGGATGGAGCAGTCGGCTGGACAGCCTGCTCCGATGCTAGGGTGGATGGTAAAGGGGAGGATGTAGCCACATCAACGGTGGCTACACCACTGGGGGGAACATTGGAAGAAGGGGGGGTGGCAAAAGGAGGCATGGACTGGGGTGGGCGAAGTGGAGATGGACATCTAGGGATATAAACCCCAACTGGCTGTAGTATGGATCGGGGTACCCTAGAAGGGGAAGCGAGTGTGGTGGGGGAATGTGGGGGGTGGGCAAGGTCTATGTTGCGGTAGAGGGATGGGTGACTGTGGATGGGTGGTATGCCATGGTCGGATGGGGGAGGGTGGGAACATGGGAAACTGATATGGAGGTGGAGCTGGATATGATGTGTAAGGGGGAGCTGGATGGAATTGTGGTGCTATATAGGATGGGGGGGATGGATGGAAGGGGTTGGGGAATGGGGCATGTATTCCAGCGGATACAATGGGCATATAGGGTGGTCAAAAGGTTGGGGAGGGAGGAATAACGGCACTGGCAGGCCGAGGTGCTTACACCTGCATACACATTTATAACCTCATACTTTAATATACAAAAATTTAAATATACACAGACAAGTCATCGTATTTGAAATTAAATTTATGCTTTAATACACACGATACCTGCGCACGGGGAGAACTGCTGGTCCTCGGTGACTGTGGCTGGTCACTGAAGCCTGCGGACACCTGTGTGAACACTACAATTTTTAGACTAAATTTATAAAAACAATATTAACAATATTAAACACAATGAAAATGAGAATGACAACAATGGTACTTAAAAAACATGACTGCAATAAATTTATATTCAAGTTAGATGATATTCAATATTCTGAAAGGGTAGAAGGTGGCATGGCATGAAATTAAAATTAAATAAGGTGAGAGGGCATATAAGGTGACATGGTGAGCTTTTCCTTTTCTCACGGGGGGTTCACTAGTGAGGCAATATCATATCACGTCCATTCATATTGGGGGTTTGAATACTCCTAAAAACCTCTAAAATATATTGCCTCGTATTAAGGGGTCAAGGGGGAGTTTGAATTTGACATATAGATATAAATATTGGGGGTTATTTTATTTGGTTGAGTTGAGGAATAACCTCCAAATCGTGGGATGGATTCATACCTCCAAATTGCAGGTTGGATTCATACCAGTCCTATTTTTTGCTAAGGAATAACCTCCAAATCGTAGGCTAGATTCATACCTCCAAATCATGGGATGGATTCATATTAGTCCTAACTATTGCTAAGGAATAACCTCCAAATCGTGGGTTGGATGTATACCTCCAAATCATTGAACTCATGAAGTCTTATTTTTTTTAGAATAATTTTCTTCATGAATGTGATTTATCTAAGCTTTCATTGGCCCCAGGTCCATGAAAATGGGTAATAAAAAAATCAAAAGAAAATAATAAAATTCATGAATGTGATCTTCCCCTTGATGATATGTGCTCTTAAATTCCTAGTCAACTGTGCCTCCATCCATAAATGTGATATGTCCTTTTAAATAGGAAACCCTTTTGATAGGAAGGTAGGGAAGTCCATCCACAAAATGGTTTCAATTTTGCATTTTTATGGAGTTTAATTTATTAAGCTTATAGAAAACATGAGCTCTATGGCTATACTTGTATTTACATGATATAAAATTCGTAGATTGGCAGGTTATGGTGTGAAACATCTTCAATCCTCATATTTTCTAAGAATTGCATAACTATTGTACTATTAGTATTTAACATTCTTTGTTACATTGATCTCTTGACTGAGTTTCCTTTTAAGCATTTTGCCTTCCCCATTAATATTTCGTTGGGTCTTCCACTATCCAATGCTAAAAATTGACTCAGTCGCCACTGCAATCGCGGTGGGATCATTATTACCATTATACTATTATTTTATTTAGCATCATCTTTGCTTATAATAATATGCGTTAGGGCTCCTGTTTGTTACAACTTGATAATATGATATAAATGAGGTATTAAAATGGGTTGATAAAACTGGATACCTACAATATCTGGTGAAACTAGGGGTTTTCTTAATTGGAAAGGTATATTGGGAGGGGGGTTAAACAATACAATTTTATGACGCATTTTCCAATATTTAGTGAAATTAGGGATATTCTTTAATATCCTGTGAACGATCGTGCTATGTAACAAGTTCACTGAGTGAACCCCCTGTGCCTTTTCTAGAGTCATCCCCATGAGTAGGTGAGCTTTTCCTTTGGCCCTAGAGAGATGTGCAGTGTCTCATAAGCGAATGGAATTCTTGATGAAGAGTTCGTAGGTTTTGATGTCTTCTTATAGAATTATAGTTTCCTACAAGATTGATTCACCCAGTGGAAAAGTATTTGCATCCCTAGAGTGAGGATCTTGAGTCCCTTTATTTCCATAACATTTACATCATCAAATAAAATGGCATCTCATTGTTTAAATTTGCAAAGAGGTGCTAAATAGCAGTTAAGTTAGTGTGCATGTTATTTAATACACTTTAGAGTGTTGATCATTAGAAAAAGGAAGAAAGAGAAATCTTTTTTCATGATTAACTTACTTACAAGCTTGAATGTGCCATGTTCTTTTGCATTGAATGAGTAATTATGTGTTCTTGATTGAATAGCTATGTTGTTAGAATGATATCACTTGATTGAAATCAAAGAAATCTTGAGTGAAATGAGTTAAATGAGTATTCTTGATGCCAAATCTTTTACCAAGTTGAATTTGAATCAAGATAATAGCAAGGCCCCATAGACCATATTTGTAAGATTATCGCTCTTTCTTATGGGCCTTACATCATTTTCAAAAACTTTAGTGACAATACATGTGATAAGTTGTTTTACGTTGTTTATATGTCTTTCCTAATAGCATGTTATAGGAGTAGTAGTATGATTACTTTCAGTCTCAAGTATTACAATAAATTGGAAATCCTGTGATAATAAACTAGGGTAATA
This sequence comes from Larix kaempferi, assembly GCA_027924585.1. Classification (NCBI taxonomy): domain Eukaryota; kingdom Viridiplantae; phylum Streptophyta; class Pinopsida; order Pinales; family Pinaceae; genus Larix; species Larix kaempferi. The sequence goes on along the minus strand of BSBM01000206.1, from coordinate 4,162,589 downwards.
AGGACATGAGAAACATCAGGTTCTTGAATTTCTAGAAGCTTGGCCACTATGATTCTCTTTTGGCCACTATGAAGACATTGACGGTGATGGTGATGGTGGTGACAACATTAATGACAAAGGCTTGAGGAATGGAAAAGAAGATGATGATGTGGATGGCTTGAAAAACACACATGGCATGAAGAACCATGGAGGTGGGCATTGGAGCCATTGGAACACCTAAAGAGCCAAATTACCCATTCTGTAGTCATTTGTGGTTTGATGGGGCAATGGAACCCTTGGTGATGGTCCATGCTACCATTTGATGATGGGCTTGATGTCCATTGAAAGCATGTTGATTAAATACTAAATGATTGACTCTTGATGGTGGAACCCACATTGAAACCCACATACAAATTGAATCAGCCCTTATCTAATGGCACTTACGATGGATGTTGAATCCCTTGAACCTTGAAGATATCCATGTGTGGAATCCTTGATGTATGGTGATGAAGACATAATGTGTTGTTTCCTTGGGGTTCTTGGAATTGTTTGTGGTCTATTATTGTGGGTGTAATGGAGCCCTTGCCCTTATAATTGCTTGACAAAACCTTTGATGCTGAAGTATTTAAACATGATGATGTAAAAGCCCACAAAAAAAATGAGGAAGCCCTAATTTTCTAACGTGGCCTTTGATGTGGTTGTGTGAAGTCAAACCAAAACAAGCATGCAAATAAAACATTGTATGTGAACTATTATGTGTCCATTCAAAGGACAAAGTCGGCTCAGCAATTAAAAATAAAAATAAAATGAAAATTACATAGACAGGTCGGCTCCAAAATAAATTCAAAATTAATTTTTTGGACAAGTCGGCTCCATAAAAAAATCAAAAAAATTGTGTATAAATAGAGGCAATCCGCCTCATTTTGGGAGAAGTTTTTTGTGTGGATGTGTTGCTATGAAATTTTCGGGTAGACTGTATCAACAACAATTAAATGACTGAGATTTTTGGATTTGCAGCACTGAGGAATTTCAGGTACAGTGACAGTGGCTGCTACAGCATAGTTGGCAGAAGAACAACAGTGCAGCAGATTTTTTCTTTGGCTAGTACAGGCTTGAGTTTGTGCAAGTCTAATTTTGCTACTACTGGATCCAAGCCTCCTTACAGTGTTCTCTTCAAACAGTCAAGGGTTGGGGTATTCTACAACAAGGTACATATGAACACTAATAATGTGCCTAATGAAGTGTGGAAGTCTATATGAACAACAGTGATACATTTCCAGTCATGTACAAGGTATGCATAATGAGGTGTGAACAATAGTGTACAAATGTATAGAGATAATGTTTATGTTGATGCACTGTAGTATGATGATGGAATTTCATGATAATACTATACAGTCAACTCTGTGAGAAGTCTGTATACAATGGCAGATATATAGTGGTTCAGTACAACAATGCATTGTACAAGGTATGTATGATAATGTACATGCAGTGAAGCATTAACAATGATGAGTAGAGAAGTGGTATGAATGGTGGTGAGTATGATACAGTGATGATGATGTGGTATACCTAGAGTGGCATCTATGTACAGTATACAATGATGAATAATGTATAATGATGCACTTCTACATACTAGATTGAATATCCTGTGATATGATGTGCATGTACAACAGAAAGGCATGACGATGTAGACAGTATGAAGAGACTATGATATTTTGGGCAGCAGTATGGTGAAAGGAGAGAATAATGTATTTGTGTATATGCTGGTTAAAATTATGACAGAGTGATGATGAGCAGAAAGTGATATAAATGTGGATATGTTTGATATCTTGACAGCAGAATGATAATTTTCCTATGGTTAATGATAGTTTGATGACAGGTTAAAGATGTGCATGTAGATAGAATATCAATATGTTTGAGAAGAAGTTGGACATGATGAAACAGGGACAGAATGATGATTGAAGACAAGGTGTTGGCAGCAGATTGATGAATGAGATGATGTGAATAATGACATGACTGTGATATGTATGATATGTGACAAATATGTAATTGTAAATACAAGCAGGGTCTTGTATCCATTTTCTTAGTAGGATCTAAGAAAAACTAGGCTGGGTCCTAAATGATGAGTTGGTGCTCATTGTATCAGTTGGTGTTGAATTGCCTCACGGTTGTAGCCGTTGAACCAAATACAAAATATTACAAAAACTATATCTAGTCTCGTATTATGTGTTGATGTGTTTCATTAGTTGATAGTTAGTTCATTAATGAATATGATGTGAATGTGAAATGATGATATAAGAGTTGGTGATTGAAGTTGAAATTAAATAAAATATAGGCTCACTAATTCACCCCCCCTCTCAATGAGCATTGTGTCTAACACAAATGTTTATAGTTTTATTAGGTTTTCATGTTTTATAAGGTTTCATTTTTATTTTTGGTGGGATTATACGAATTTATAGCTCACAAATAAATTAGACAATATTATAAACATAACTGTAAAATATGATGATAATATGGTAATTACTCAGTGCTAATTAATTTGTAATTACTGAACACAAATTACTCGTAACTGGATCTAATTATTCAAAGTAAATAAGTTACCTGTGTGTATGGTGCCGCAATCTCCTCTATTGCCGACATGGCTCCATCGAGGTCAAAGGAACCAACATCCTCCCAACTGGGGGATGGAGATCCGGCACCGAATAATTGAACATTAAAACAAATAAAGTCAACAATGTGTAATTCAAAGTTAAATATATTAAACAATACGATATCAAATAAAATACAACAAATACTTGAACATTAAATAAAACAATAGAAAACCTAATCCATGAAGCTCCCTGTGGCATGCTATTGCGTATCACCATGGCAAGAATGACCACAGTGAGAACAATGATGTGTCGTTGTTCCAGCAGAACTAGAAGGCCCCTCCTGGGTTCCACCTGTACTCAGCATGTCTCGGCCACCACCCATAGACTGTGCAGCTGTCTGTGTCTCATCGATGTCCTCCCAGCTCTGGGAAGACATGGCCACAAATTTGGTATCTCTAAGCAAGTCATGTGTGGCACGTCTGATGGAGTCATGAATCTCATCTAGACCGCTACCAAACCTGGGTGGCTGAGGAGGGGGGTTTGGCTCTCTCCTGGGTGCAGGAGGTCCTCTAAGTTGGTTTCGGTGCGCCTGAGGTCGATCTTGGGCAGATCCAAGACCGACAGCCTGAAACTCAGTGATGTCAAAATATTTGACATGGTACCCTAGCTCAAACTCAGCCCACAATTTCTGAAGAAAATACTGTGGGACCTCCAAATTGTTGCACGGGGGCCCTTCAAACACCATGAACCACCTCTTTCTCCAGTTATCTCTCCATGGCTGGTAAATGCACCAGTCCATGCAAACCCGAGCCCTTGTCACAGCTGGAGGCTGTCCCGTCGAGGGAACTATGAACTTGCTATACAACTAGGCTTTGGTGATGTTGAGGTCCTTTATCTGCTCTTTGGACAACCCAGTGGAGTAGTGTTCCCTCATTCGAGCCTTGTATTGGCTCAAGTTTGTTATCTCACTGTGTGCAATATTGATTGATTCAATAATTTTTTGAAGTGATGAAGCCAAGGAAACCTGAGAGGGTTCCTTGGTACTGTTCAATTCATTACTTAGTGTCCTCAATTGATTTAATTCTTGGTGTAATTGATCTTCGGGGTTTTCATTGGGTTCATTGTCGGTTCCCATATTGTCTTCTGTAGGTCAGGTTTCATTGGTTTCATCGGATGGTTTAGGTGTGTCTGACATCTTGTTAGGTGTGTAGATGGCCTGCAATTAAATTTCCTTGGTTTTTTAATGGATTGTAAAAAAATTTTAAAAATTCAAATTCAAATGGAAAACAAAAAAAAAACACAAATTTGTGCTTTGAGGAGCACCTACCTGGAGAAACAGATGGCACCGTGGAGTAGGGGCGATTGCTTGGTGTTGAGGACGACTTGGGTGCATGAGGACGCATTCGCAGGGTTGAGAGTGCGCTCACAGGTTGGAAATTCGGCTCATGGGTCTGTCGAAAATGACAGACCCATGAGGTTTGTTTTATTTTATAAAAAAACAGAGGCATGCACGCGCCACTAATGCATGCGCGCCAATTTGTGCGTACGCATCAAAGCTGTGTGCGTGCCCCTTTTTTCCACGTGGGCTGAACCACGTGGACGTTCGGCATTGCCGAAGCAGAGACGCGTGCGCATTGTTTTATTTTTTCCGCTCACGTGCTATTGTTGCGGTTATTTTGGGTACCAGCTTCGTGCGGGTACCCAACCTTGAAACAATCCAATAAGATCTAAACACAATATAGTTGAGATTGTTGGGACAATAAATTTATGTTACCATTATAGAACTGCAACATTGGAATAGATGCTCTCACATTGTGGAGTAATGTAGTTGTGTGCTTTAGTTGCGTGATAGAGACAATTGAGCAAGCATAATATTGTGACGTAGGAGAACAAAAAAAGCCATTTCTTCTAAGATCTAGATAATATATGACAAGGCACTTTTCCAATGCTCATGGTGATACATACTTATACAAGAGAATATGAGTGACCAAATGTCTAATTGAGGTTTTCAACCTTGAGAATTAGCTTTATGCACAATGTATAAGGATGATCATTGTATTGTTCATAAATATAATGTCGATTGAGTCCTATGTTGATTAACATTGATCATTACCTTGAGTTAATTTCATTGTTTGACCTAAATAGATGTAATCACACATTTTTCATTTCACAATCTATCTAAGATGTGGTGTGAAGTTGTTCTGGCACATTCAACTATCATTGAGCTAGCCTCTGGTGTTGATTGATGAACCAATATTGAATATATTTGACATGGTTTCAAGGATCTTATATCTAGAAAGCATCTACTAAAGTGGTTTTTCACAATGACATGTTTTTTTTTGGCAAGTGGTAGTACCCCCTGACTAGAAGGGTTCGCCATTGGCTAAGAGACTACGAACCAAGGGCATCGAAGCCGTCAAAATCACCCGAGGATCGCACTCATCCTGGACCGCACCAACCCTTAGCATGGTTGTATTTTAGTATCCGCGGGGTTTTGAACCAGCGACCTTTCTGCTTAGGGGTGTCTTAACCATCACCCGCCACCGACTGTTCTACATCTCATGAATTAAACTTTCACAATGACATGTTGATGTAGTGTGAGTTTGGCATTGTTAGCATAGAAGTATGGTGAAATGATTAATAGAGTGAAGTCTTGACACAAATATATTACACGATAAGAACATTTTCTCTTCCAGTGTAGAAAAAAGCTACTCATTTCCATTAATTAAGAGTTCCTGTCCAGTACTAATGGTCTCCATTACATTAAAAGTTTTGGAAGCATCAATATGCATTACATCTTTTCTTGTTAGTAAACTACATAGAAAATTCTATTCAACTTGATCTTGTTGTGAAAACAAAAATTTTCATTTGTACTTAGCCACAACATCTTCGGGGTATTAGAATTCTATGAACATGCCATATTTTGTGTTTGTGCTTGTGATTTCAGAAATAATATTCTAGCATTAGGAATTTACTATTTTATATTTCTATAATGTAACAAAACCATTTTTATATATGAAGGGCTTAATTGCTCTTATTAAAGACCTAAGCTTTCATGTAGTTTTTTTCCCTACTTATTCATGGATGGTAAACATGGTACATCGTTGGCGCTGATTACAAATCCTAAACCTGAGGGGAACAAGAGAGTTGAACTCATGACCTCCCCAGCTTTGGCGGAAGAGATCTCACATCTAGCGTATGACCACTTGAGTTAACCCTCGGGGCTACATATCTAATCATTTGACCGACATAACAATACCAATTTCTAGTGTTTATTATAGATACCGACTGTAATACCCCCAATTCGACCCTTAGGATATATTAGCCTTTAATGTAAATAATGTGTACATGTGATGTATGTTTTCCTAGCGTGGAGCTCAAGGCCAAGGCCCCGCTAGTGAAAGCCCGAAATTGATTTAAAAGGGCAAGTATTTGATATTTTGACACCATGTGCTCTGAAGCCATGGAACATTGTAAAAGGATGTAAATAAACATCGTGCAATATAAAATACCAAAACTGGCTACGAAGGCAATGAATGAGAAGGGGCCACGTGTATCCACTAGGGAGTGGTGAGGGGGATATGGGACTAAACCCTAGGATTCCATATGTCATTATGAGAACCCTTTGACTTCCCTAGAGGACATTTATTCCTGTTGTAAGAAAGTGGTTGAAGAATTAAGTCAATGACTTTGATGGAGCATGGGCAGCCCTGAAATTCGTATGGGTAGGTATGGGTTCTGTCTACTTGTGCCACAAGTCACTCTACCTCTTGGGGGTTGCTTCATCCTTATCCCCATTCCACTATGGAAGGGGCTGGCATCATTCCTCATCCAAAAACGAGCTCCCAGTAGGGAGAAATCCAGAAATCGCAACTGTGAGAGAACCCACGTTTTGGGAAGCCAAAAACGCCCAGAATGGGTATTGGACAGTGAAATCCAATGGGGGATCCGTTGGTATGAGCCTTGGGGCGAATTTGGGAGCAATGGATACCCCAAAACCCATGGGAAAACCCAGTTTGGATAGCCCAGAAAATCAGTGACGGATTTGGGGTTATTTGTGACAGAGTTGTGAGAAATCCAAGTGTGGATGTATGAACAGAGGATGGAATTGCTGAGTCCAGCTTGAAGTGTATGTGGCTCTAGGATTGAGCTCAAGGGACGAGCATCCTCCTCCATTTCCCATCGCATGCTTGAAAAACCCAACTGTGTGTTGGCTTAGCATGGCTGTCTGAGTGAAACCCTGACTGTGAGTGAGCCATCTAGTTCCTCCTTAGTGGATACACAGCCCAGCTCGGGGGTGATCTCTCAGCTGAAAGAATACAGACTAGACAGAGATCTATGGTTGGGTGGAACGTTGCTCTCACATAGCCAATCGTTGGACATTTGCGTTGCAAGATAAGTACTCTCTGTGGTTTACCTTATATGCATTATATGTTTGCAGTGTGCTAATTCAGAATGGTAATTATTCATGTTAATGAAATCGATATGTAGTCTGTGCATAGCCTAAGAAGGGGATTGAACTCCCTTCCTATTTATTGCTTGAGATAAATATGTTGATGCAATCTATGCTGTATGTGTGTTGTTATGTTTAATTCCGCTGTGTTTTATTGAGTTTAAATTTGCACACAGAAGTTTTAATTTTTATGAAATGATGAGTAAAAGTATTGGGGCTAAGTTTACAAAAGCCCGGTGTGTTGTTAATGTTTCCTTACCTGCATTTGATGATGGGTGAAGGGGACATTACATCGACATGTGGGAAACATCATTCATGATGTCTCCATTCTCTTTTTTTATAAATCTTGAGCTAACCACTTAAAATGAATTGTACATTTGTGTGCTATCATTAACAAAGTCTCCAGACTTTTTATTTTTATTTTTCAATATTTGTTGATCTTGAGCTAATGAATTGAATTCAATGCAATGTTGGTATTGCACTTCATTTGATTTATAGATGGAATCCATTATACCTAAAGGTTAATATAGAGAAAAATATTCATTGAAATAAGATTTTTGAAAATGAAATTTATTTCATGTATTTTTTTTCATAAATTCAAAGTGAAATAAAATTTTAAATCTTGAGCAAAGAAAAAAGGATTAGAATTAGTTTTGATTGATTGAAAACTCACAACTAACCTAAAGGTTAATATAGAGAAAAATATTCATTTTCTTTAGAAATAAAATTATTGAAAATGAAATTTTTTTCATAAATTCAAAGTGAAATAAAATTTTAAATCTTGAACAAAGAAAAAAAAAATTAGAACTAATTTTTATTGATTGAAAACCCACAACTAAGAACTCCAAAAGACAAGGCCACCCTTATATAACTCTCTATTATATAACTATGTATTATGTGGCCTACTAGTCCCTCTAGTGCATGATATAACTCTCTATTATTCTCTTATATGTTAGGATGTATGCTTTAATGGTGACTTTGTTTATTGACCTTTTATGCTTGATGATAGGATTGGTAGCTATAACATCTATGTCATATTTATCATATATATTAATAGAAAATGATAAATATGACATAGAAACTTTATTTTGTATTTAGCCACAACATATTCAGGGTATTAGAATTCTATGAACATACCATATTTTTTTTGTTTGTGCTCGTGTTTCAGAAATAATATTTTAGCATTAGTAATTTACTATTTTATAATGTAACAAAACCATTTTTATACAAGAAATGTTTAATTGATCTTATTAAAGACTTAAGTTTTCATGTAGTTTTGTTTTCCTATTTGTTCATGAATAGTAAACATGGTACATCGATGGTTTTGATTACAAAGCCTAATCCTGAGGGGAACAAGAGAGTCAAACCCATAAACTCACCAGTTTTGGAGGAAGAGATCTCACATCTGGCATATAACCACTTGAATTAACCCTCGAAGTTACATGTCTAATCATTTGACCAACATAATATACCAATTTCTAATGTTTATTATAAATACTAACATGTATGCACCATCATTCATGGTGTCTTCATTCTCTTTTTATAAATCTTGAGCTAACCACTTAAAATGAATTGTACATTTGTGTGTTACATAATTAACAAAGTCTCTATACATTTTTTTTAAAATATTTGTTGATCTTGAGTTAATGAATTAATGAATTGAATTTAATGCAATGTTGGTATCACATTTCATTTTCTTTATAGATGGAACACATTATACCTAAACGATAATATAAAGAAAAATATTCATTTTTTTAGAAATAATATTATTGAAAATAAAAGTTATTTCATGTAATTGTTTTTCATAATTTCAGAGTTAAATCTGAAGCAAAGAAAAACAGATTAGAATTAATTTTGATTGATTGAAAACCCACAACTAATATCTCCAAAAGACAAGGCTAGCCTTTTCATGTGGCCTACTAGTCCCTCTACTACATAATATAACTCTCTATTATTCTCTTTCATGTTTTATGTTAGGATGTATGCTTTAATGGTGACTTTGTTTGATTGACCTTTTATGCTTGATGATAGAATTGGTAGTTATAAAATCAATGTCATATGTGTCATATTTATCACTAGAAAATGATAAATATGACATAGAAAAAAATCTTTTGTACTTAGCCACAACATCTTCAGGGTATTAGAATTCTATGAACATGCCATGCCATATTTTGTGTTAGGGTATTAGAATTCTAGGAACATGTCATATTTTGTGTTTGTGCGTGTGATTTTAGAAATAATATTCTAGAATTAAGAATTTATTATTTTATATTTTTATAATGTAATAAAACTATTTTTATATAAGAAGGTTTAATTGTTCTTATTAAAGACTTAAGATTTTAAGTAGTTTTGTTTTTTTAGTTATTTATAGATGGTAAACATGGTACATCGATGGTCTTGATTACAAATCCTAATTTTGAGGGGATCAAGAAACTCGAACCCAAGACTTCTCTAGCTTTGAGCTTTGAGGGAAGAAATCTCACATTTGATGTATGATCATTTGAGTTAACCCTCAAAGCTACATATATAATTATTTTACAAACATAATATACCAATTTTTAGTGTTTATTATAAATACCGACATTTGTGCACCATCATTCATGATGTCTCCATTCTCTTTTTTATAAATCTTGAGCTAACCACTTAAAATGAATTATACATTTATGTGCTATCATTAACAAAGTCTCTAGATTTTTTAATTTTATTTTTCAATATTTGTTTATCTTGAACTAATGAATTGAATTTAATGCAATGTTGATACCACACTTTATTTGCATTATAGATGGAATACATTATACCTAAAAGATAATATAGAGAAAAATATTAATTTTATTTAGAAATAAGATTATTGAAAATGAAAGTTATTTCACATATTTTTTTCATAATTTTAAAGTTAGTAAATTTTTAAATCTTGAACAAAGAAAAAAGGATTAGAACTAGTTTTGATTGATTGAAAATCTCTATTATTCTCTTATATGTTAGGAATGTCATATTTATAATATATATCATTAGAAAATTATAAATATGACAATTAAAATTTTCTTGTGTACTTAGCCACAATATCTTGAGGGTATTAGAATTTTATGAACATACCATATTTTGTGGTTGTGGTTGTGATTGTGATTTTCGAAATAATATTTTAGTATTAGGAATTTATTATTTTATATTTCTATAATGTAATAAAACCATTTTTATATAAGAAGGATTAACTGTTCTTATTAAAGACTTAATTTTTCATGTAGTTTTGTTTTATTATTTATTCATGGATGGTAAACATGGTACAACGATGGCCTTGATTACAAAGCTTAATCCCGAGGGGATAAAGAGAGTCGAACCCATAAACTCCTCAAATTTGAGGGAAGAAATCTCACATTTGATATCTCGCCACTTGAGTTAACCTTCGAGGCTACATCTCTAATTATTTGACCAACATAATATACCAATTTCTAGTGTTTATTATAAATACAGACACGTGTGCACCATCATTCATGATGTCTCCATTCTTTTTTTTATAAACCTTGAACTAACCACTTAAAATGAATTGTACATTTGTATACAATCTATAACAAAGTCTCCAGATTTTTATTTTTATTTTTAAATATTTACTGATCTTGAGCTAATGAATTGAATTTAATACAATATTGATACCACATTTCATTTTCTTTATTGATGGAATACATTATACCTAAAAGATAATATAGAGAAAAATATTATTTTTCATTAGAAATAATATTATTGAAAATGAAAATTATTTCATATATTTTTTTCATATCATTGAAAATGAAAGTTATTTCATTTTCATAATTTGAGAGTGATAAAATTTTAAATCTTGAGCAAAGAAAAAAGGATTAAAATTAGTTTTAATTGATTGAAAACCCACATTTTCATAATTTCAGAGTGAAATAAAATTTTAAATCTTGAATAAAGAAAAAAGAATTAAAATTAGTTTTAATTGATTGAAAACCCACAACTAAGATCTCCAAAACACACAACTAAGATCTCCAAAACACAAGGCCACCATTTTGATGTGGCCTACTAGTCCCTCTAATGCATGGCATAACTCTATATTATTCTCTTATATGTTATATGCCCTCTAATGCATGGCATAACTCTATATTATTCTCTTATATGTTATATGTTAGGATGTATGCTTTAATGGTGATTTTTTTATTAACCTTTTATGCTTGATGATAGAATTGGTGGTTATAAAATCCATGTCATATTTATCATAGATATCACTAGAAAATGATAAATATGACATAGAAAATTTTATTTTGTACTTAGCCACAACATCTTCAGGGTATTAGAATTCTATAAACATGCCATATTTTGTGTTTATGCTTGTGATTTCAGAAATAATATTTTATCATTAGCAATTTACTCATTTATATTTTTATAATGTAACAAAACTATTTTTATATAAGAAGGGCTTAATTACTCTTATTAAAGATCTAAGTTTTCATGTAGTTTTGTTTTCCTACTTATTTATGGATGGTAAACATGGTACATTGTTGGACATGATTACAAAACCTAACCCTGAGGGGATCAAGAGAGTCAAACCCATGACCTTCCTAGATTTGGGGGAAGAGATCTCACATCTGGCGTATGACCACTTGAGTTAACTCTCGGGTTGTTGCTCTCACAACACATCCCATTTTCTAAGACTTTGAGCATGCTCTTCAAGTTACACCTGATGGGATTGGAATAATGATATGGAACAAGCTCCAAGAAGATTTAATTGGTAACAATAGTAGTTCAAAAGTTTGAAGCAAGGGCTCAATGCCGGAGCTCAGGGTTTGTAGGGTAGGATGGTGATTCAACAGGGGCGGGGCTCATCCCCTCCTCCGCAGCCAGAACAGGACATGGCAGCAAATATTCTACAAGTGCATCGGGAGGGAGAGGGAATCAGAGGAGAGGGTTGCAGCACCAAGGTTGAGCAGTTGGCCTCTAGACCAGGGAAAGTAGGTACGGGTTTTTGTATTCCTAAGTCGACTAATACTCCTGCAATATCGGTGAACCCAAGCAAGGTTAAAGAACGAATTCAACATATGACAGACCATGCGTTGATAGGGAAATTCATGGGTATATGGCCCTCAGAGAAAGCGTTAACATGGTGGATTCACTCAACCTGGAAGCCGAAAGGGAATTTTGACCTCCTGCTAGGATCGAAGGGCTTCTTTACTGTGGTTTTTATTAATGTGGAAGACAAGGACAGAGTATTTGAGGGTGGTCCCTATTTCTACTACTCAGCTGGGATTTTTTTACGAATGTGGAAGGAGCACTTCAACCCGGATAAGGAGGATCTGTCTATAGCCCCGGTGTGGACCAGACTATACTCACCACCAACTGAATATTGGGATCCTAATATACTAAAGGCTATCGGAGGATCTCTAGGGAATTTTGTGAAAATTTCATACCAAACTATGCAAGGAAGGTATGTTTCATATGCTCAAATATGTGTTTATATGAATATCTCTAGAACACTTCCTGAAGGAATCACATTAAACTGGGAAGAGTCTGAATGGTTTCAAACCCTTGATTATGAACATATCCCATTTCGGTGTTGACAATGCCATACACATGGACATCTAGCACGCAACTTCCATATGAATCTCCCTGAGGAGATCTCGAGAAGTAAATATCAGGATCAGCGTGATGGTGAAGGCTTTACTAAGATCACCAATCATAGGAGAGCGGGAAGGAGACATATTGGTGCTGATTTGAAGAAGAAATAATAGAGTACTAATAGCTTTGCGGATTTGGAACCTGATGTGGAAGACCCTAAGATTCCTGACAAACCTATGGAAACCCTATTATAGAGGATGATAAGCCTACTGTTTTAGCAGAGATCAACCACAAAAGTAAAACTGATAGCAAGAACACTCTGGGGACTGAACAGATGGAGGAGCTGGAGGAGATGGAACTGGGAGAACTAGATCTTGATAGTATGGAAGAGGTGTGTAAAAACATTGAGGTACATTCCATTCCAGATACTCAACTGAAGCTTTTGAAAGATGCTATCCTTAAAACAAAACCTACCCCAAGCTTGGGAATCGGTCCTCTTAAATTGAAGGAGAGCAAGAAAAAATTTAAAGAAGGAGGACTGAAGAGAGGAAGAAGATCTAACAGGGAACACATAGGGGAAATTGGGGCTCGATTGGTTGATTCAGGCCAATATCCAATGATCCAGGAAGCTCTTCTATCTATGAGATACAGTGTTTGATGAAAATTCTTTCACAGAACGTTCGAGGGACTAATGGTCCTCGTAAACAAAATACTCTAAAAAGTAAGATTATGAGAGAAAAACCTGTTGTGGTTATGTTACAAGAAACTAAGTGTTCGGGGGCCCAGTTGGAACTGAATGTGCGCAGCATATGGAAAAATTGTAAGTGTATGTCACTAGATGATGTTGGATAGTCGGGAGGTGTGGCGATTGTAGCTAGGGTTTTACCCCTAGCTTGTGCAAATGAGCACCTACTAAGGAGAATGGACTCCTTAGTAGCAGTTCAGTAAATGTAAATTATTTAAGCTAAAACAGAAATGAAAAAATTACTTTAAACATTGCATGAGACATAAACAAAAGATATAAAAAATGGTTTTGTATTGATATTACCTCCAATGTGGAGGTTGATGAAGCCCTTGCAGTGACCAAGAGGGTTGCTCCAAGCTCCAATATGCTCCTTCTCCTTCTCCAATGATGGGAATGGGCCAAAAGTGGCTCTCAAGGTGAAAGTAGTTCAATGGTGAACTAGGGTTTCGAGAGAGATTTTGGCAGAGTAAGGGTGCTTGTGATTGTGGATGTGGAATAAGGGATCTCCATCACCTATTTATAGTTTTTTGGTGGTGGAGTGCTGACCCATGGTTTTGGGAAACACATGGTTTTGGGCAGTTGTATAGGGTTTTTTCCTCCTTTTCCTCATTATTTTATATTTTTCTTCCCTTTTTAGGGGTTTTTGCTATTTTTAGAGGAAATGGGGGTTTTTTTTAGCCTTTTTGAGGCTATTTTGATGGTTTTGTGGTCTTTTGGAGGCATTTTAGGCCTTTTGGAGGCTTTTTAGTGGGATTTTTTTGGGTTTTTAAGGGAAATATGGTAGGAAAATGGACAAATGAGCCATATAATGTGGTAGATGAGGTAGTGAACACTTTTTGGGTGTTAACAGATTGCCCCCTGATGTGCGAGGGCAGGAGCTCATCGTATGGCCGATGGACATCATAAGTCATGAATGGTTTTCCTGGGTGTGGAGAGAAGAGAAGAAACAAACTGAAGCCCGGAACAACGATCCCGAACAACTGCAAGAACTAAAAGTACATAACCTCAATAATGGATGAGGAATCATCTGATCATATAGACGAGGTGGGCATACCCATGCTCATATCAGGATATAACATAACAATAACAATGGGGTCCAAAACATGGGGACCTGAAATATACATGACCTCAAATAATGACTGAGGAATAATCTCAATATATGGACGAGGCGGGCATACCCATGCTCGTATCAAGATACATAAACAGAACTGTAAGGCCCGAACAAAGGGGGACCTGTAAGATACATAGCCACTGTGTACATCATAGGTGTCCAGAGGGGACACAAAGCTGGGACATACTGCTGGGCGGACCATGTGTAAACTGAAGAACTGGTGCACTGAAATATCAACAGTGCTGCTGACTGTGGTACCAAAGGAACTGATGAGCTGCTGGATCAGAATGACTGGGAGCAACAATCTCGATGGTACACTGAGCTGGAACTAAAATGGGTACTCAAGGAAGCATATAGCTGGATGGCTTCCGAATACAATCGCCAACGCAGCCCGGACATCCACGGGAACAGATAACTGGGCGTTCCGAAGTGACTCACCAATGTGCTAGAGTCGGGGGAAATCCGGGGTCTTCGACTAAAAACTGATGGGATATAATATACGCGATCCTCAACGATGCGATCAAGGTGCTGAAGTCGAGCATGTGAGGAACAACCACTCGGAGAGGCAATGATGACTCCTCTCAGAATGATCCGTAGGCACTTACCACAGATGGTGATAAGTCCAAGGCGTAGGGACCTCTGGGCCTATCCTCTGGAATAGAGGAGCTGTCGTCGACAGAGGGAGACCTGCAACTATCAAGGCAATGATGTTTCCTTGACAGGAGCGCGAGGTGTAGGACCGAAATGTGATAGTACTGATGGCAGGACTGACAAAACTGTTGGGGGACAACTGGGCAAGTAGAGTGGGTGTACTCAACCTTCCTTTGTTCAGAGTATGATAATGGGCATGATCTGGCAGCATATGAAACTGACTGAGGGGAAAGGGATCATAGCTGTATTGGATCTGGGAAGGTTACTGTGCTGAGGGAGACTCAAGCTGTGTTACAATGGTAGGAGACTGCAGAATACTCTGAACAAAGGCGACCTGATTGGGGGTGCTGCCGAGATGATTGATCAAAGTGCTAGGAGACACGGGAGGGGACTTCTTCATGGGTTAAGGAACTAGAAGAAGTGTGTGTAAAATGATACTGTCGTGTGGATTTTACGAGCCCAGAACAGTTCATGCTCGTGGTTGCTTTCAATTTTAAGGAGTCTGAAAGCGATAAGAAGACTCTGAAGTAATGGAATGGTACTGTCGTGTGGATTTTACGAGCCCATGACAGTTCATGCTCGTGGTTGCTTTCATTTTTAGAGAGTCTGAAAGCAAGTAAGAAGACTCCAGGGGGTTGCTTTTTCGTATATTTAGTCTCCAAGGCCCAAAGAAGCATAAAAGGATGCAATGAAGAACTCTTCTAGCCGGTGTGACTAGAGTATTCCTTTTTCGTAATTAGTCTACCAGGTCCGGAAAAGGGTTAAACTTATACCAGATAGACGCCCTTTCAGGTACTTTAACGAGCATGAAAGGAAGCAAGATTGCTCGGCGATCTTTTCATTCTTTTAGGAGTCAGAAAAGAGCTTAACGGAAACTCCTTAAGTGCCTTTTTCGTAAAGGACTTGTCCGGCCCGAAAAAGGGGTAAAATTATACCGAACAAAAGGAATGGCCAGGCAAGGAGGAAGTGTTCGATGAAGGCAGATTTTATGGTGACCAAGAACGAGGGTAGGTGGGGAACACTGTTGGGCCTCCTTGCGGGGTAGATGAAATGGTGGCAAAATAACGAAACATTTGCAGTATGACAGGAGTGAATGGCTCATGTAAAAACGTGGAACAATCCGATAGCGGCCGATGTGGCATGCAAACCGAGGCAGCAAAGGTGTCGGGACACAATGTTGAAATTGTACCAAGTGAGAGCGAGAAATGAGCTCAAGCATCATCACGAGCTCGGAAAAATGAATCCGGCGATATAAAGGGTATCAAAAACGGGTAACAGCCGATGTGGCATGCACACCGAGGTGACAAGGGCGTTTTGGAAAAATACCCGAAAAGCCGGGGGGTGAGAGCGAGAAATGATCTCAAGCATCATCACCAGCTCGGAAAAATGAATCCGAGGATAAAATATGTGAAAAATGGGCTACGGCCGATGTGGCACGCAAACCGAGGTGACTAGTGGTGTCGGGACACAATATTGAAATTGGTCCTAGTGAGAGTGAGAAATGATCTCAAGCATCATCACAGGCACGGAAATATGAATCCGGCAGTGCAAATGGTGCGAAAAATGGAGGTCATAAGGACTCCGGAATGGTCAAAGGAAAAAATGAAATATACAAGTGAGATGTGACCTCAAAAATGGTTGAGATCACAAATGTGAAAAAGTGAGCAGGGTTAATGACTTGCCCCCATGCTATGTGCATGGGGTTTGTGATTATGGATCACATATGTGTGGGTTTGAACGATGGGTTCATTGACATGCTGAGATAAATGTGATGGGGTAGGGTCAAAGTGATTGATCATGCCCCCTATCCCAGGGTCGGGGTAATCTATTATGCCCCTTGGCTTAGAGGTGTCAAGGTGGTGCTCTATGATAGCGAGGTCAAGACCAGGCATTTCGATATAGGACCAGGCAAAGACATCACGGAATTCTTTGAAGAGTTGTTTGTATTCCTCAATCTCTTGTTCACTGCAGGAGGCTCCTAAGGCAATGCATTCATTGACGCCAGGGGGGTCAGAGATATTTATATGGATGATGGGTGAGATGTTGGCCATGTTACCCTCCTCGAAAGCGTCAGGAGCAGGAATAGGGTCCTTGAACCAGTCAACCTTGGTGGGGAGGAAGTCTTTGGACTCAACTGTGAATTGGGTAGCTATGCTAGAGGAGGATTCTTCTGGGATAAAGTAGGAACGATGATGCATATCATCCCAGGGATAATCAGGGGCGGTGAGGGCCTCAAGAATCTCCTCATCAGTACGGAAAATTTGCGTCATCAAATCGGTTGACGATGGAGTAGTGGTGGAAGAGATCATATAAATGGTGTTGACCTCCCGGGAGGGGGGGGAGACCGGAGGGTGAATCTCCTCAATAGTGGGTGGTGCCGTCTCAAGATCCAGATTGTTCATCTCATAGAGAGCCGCTCTATAATCGGGGAGATCGGGACAATGATGTGAGTAGTGCCCGTAAATACCGCATATAGCGCAGGGGTGGTTGGTACGTAGGGACTTATCTTTAGGCTTGGGAGTGGGGTTTAGTTCGACAGTTGGGATGTTGGGGTCATCGTCGAGCATTTGCATGTGCTTCTGCAATGCTGGTAACTGTGGGCATTGGTGGGTCGCATGGCCTAACTCGTCGCACAGCGAGCATTTGGGAGGAGCATGAAATACTGGAGGGTTTTTTACTGTCTTGGGAGGTGGTACAGCAATGTAAGGTTGTGGACCTCTGCCCCCAGTGGGTTTGGGAGGAGGAGGTGGAGTCGTGGAGGACGAAGGGGTAGAGACACCGGGGGGTGGCTGAGTGGTAGTAGCCATGGGTTGCACCGGTTGGAGGACGACATCGGGTGTCGACGGGCGAACGGGAGGCGAAAGGTACCAGACGGGTAATCCCAAGGTTAACCCCGGGAGGCTAAGGGTAGCCATAACCGGGGCGCTTACTACTCCCGATGGAGGGACTAGAAAGGGGATGGTATGGATCGGTGTAACACCAATGTGGCTAGGTACCAATGGTGGTTTAGGCAACAAGGGTGGTTGATTGCTAGGTGGTTGGCTGTCGTGGGACAAAGTACATAAGTCAGACACGTCGGTGGGAGAAGACGGAGGAGGAATAGATTGAAAGGTGGAGGTCATCGGCGCGTCTGAGTAGACTCCAGGCCCCGTAGAGGAAACAAACGAGGTGGTGGCACGAGACACAGGTTGTTCAACCATGGGGAGAACATTTTCAGGTGCCGCAGGAGCACTGGGATCATAGTACGTGAGCTGGTCAACCTTAACCATGCGTCCCTCATGGGGGAACATCATGGTGCGAAAGACGGAAGAGGCAACCGCCCGCATGGCATACATGTAGCTGCGGCCAAGTAAAAGGTTATAATCCAGTTGGGCATTGATTACCTCAATGTCAATGAGTACAGTTTTACCGCCTAACTGGACAGGGACATTGGCTAGGAGGCCTTGGGGCTGAGCTGAACGACCGTCGTAGGCGCGTAATGCAGTGGTGGACTGCTGGAGAGGAGGGGATCCCAGCTTCTGCCATACGAACGTAGACATAACGCATGTGGAGGCACCCTCATCGATGATGCACCGATGGATGACAAGATTCCTAACGGAGACAGTAACTTGGAATGCTAAGCTGGAAGGTAGGCGTGGTTCAGACTGGTCTAGATCAAATGCCATCAAATTCGAATCATTTGGGTCAATCCCCCCAATGGTGGAAAGTAAAGTATTGCGCTGGGAAGGGCAGTTCTTCAAGACTTCTAACGCAGACATGGCTGCGGGAGATTGGGCTAGGTCGTCTACAATGTTGTAGTTGGACGCAGCGCGCGCATTGGGGTTATTGTTGATACGGCAAAGTGGGAAACGAGCTGCCTTGGAAGCACCGTCGACCGGCGGGGGAGGGATGCGTAATGCCTGATCAGTGGGATGAGCGTTAGTGGGTTTATCCGTGGGAGGGGCTTCAGAGGTGGAGCCATATTGGTTCCGATAGGTCTGGAGGTTGACGTCAGCAGATGACATCATCAACAAGTGGTGGGTTCCTGAGTCAAACATGGGTTGATCAGGAGCAGCGTACGTGATTTGCTGTTGTTGGGGCGCGTTGGCTTGAGGGGGAGCCAACGGCTGAGTGTTCACAACGCCTTGGGTTGGTAAGGGGTTTTGCAGCACCAAAGGGGGTTGTTGAGGTTGGGGGGGGTTGGGCGGTGCTTGGGGAGCCGCATGCCCTTGGCTGTGGGCCTCGTCAACCCAGAGTTGCCGAGCTCGCTCTAAGTGTGGGCAAGCATGTGTGTAATGGCCATAGACCCCGCAAATAGAACAAGGATGGTTTGTTCGCAAATTGGGGTTTTTAGCCTGCTTGGGTGGGCGATCAGGGTTTTGATTAGCGGGGGCCGCATTGTTGTTGTTGGGGGGATTAGCCGGTTGACCAGCTTGGTCTGCAGGTTGGTTGTTCCCACGATTACGGCCCTTGCCGCGGTTCTGTTGGCCCTGGTTGCGTTGGTTGTTCTGGTTTTGCTGCGGGTTTTGTTGGGCGTAAACTTGCCCTTGGGCAGCAGGTGGATTTTGAGGTTGCGCAGGTGCTGGAGCAGGCTGCGGTGGATGATATGCAGGTTGAGGTTGAGCAGGTGCAGCAACCTGAGGGGGTTGCTGATATGGCTACGGAGCGGGTTGTGGGTGTGCCGCAGGGGCTGCCTGTGGTGGATAATAAGCGGGTTGGGCTTGTGAAGGCGCAGGAGCTGGGGCAGCCTGCTGATGGTAGTAAGGCTGAGGTGCGACTGGGGGAGCATAAGCAGGAGTTGCATAACCGAAGCACTGAGGTGGACATGAGGGTCCATGGGAATGGTGGTGTGTCATGGGAGCATATGAGTTGGTTGTTCCAGACTGTGAGGTAGCCCGCGACAGGTCGGGGCCAGGGGTAGGACGTGCTATAGAAAATGGTTGGGGATGGGAAGAAACACGACCGATGATACCGTCTGCAGCGTGGGATGCCCCCGGCGCATCATGTTGGGAGGACTCGCCGCGAGGGGCGTCAGGTATAATGGTATAAAGGTAACCCGACTGGGCGTAAATGAGGTCGAACTGTTGGGCCTTAAGGATGGCCTCTTCTTCAGACTGGGGTCTTTCTGATGCCACATCCTTAGCAATAACAGGTAGAAGGGATTTGAGGAACCAATCTAGAAAGATACGGTCGTCTAGTTTGATCTTGCATAAGCTACGGCGTCGACGCCACTCATGGATGTGGTCCGTGATATGGGTAGCCGTGTTTTGTCTACAAGATAGAAGGATCTCAACGCCCGCGTCATAGCGGACAGGCAACTGGAAGAACTGCAGGAAGGTCGAGGCAAGGGAAGCAAAGGTGGCGTGGGTCCCATGAGGTTGCTCGATATACCACTTGGCTGCAGAGCCAGTGAAGGTGCGCTGTAAGAGACGGAGGTGAACAGAGTCATCCAAGATGGAGTTAGAGGAACACCATAGGTGGAAAGACATGATATGGTTTTGTGGGTCCTCACCGGCCTTCCCCTCGAACTTAGGGATATCAGAGGGGAGCTTGGTAGGCATATGAGGCCATGTAGGGTCGTGTCGAATAGGATCGTTGGTCAATCTGGCTAGGTCAGGTAGGTTGAGGCTAGCCATGAATGGCAAACTGGAAGAAGGATGTGACACAGTAGTGGGTTGGATCAAATTGGGGCCAGTGCCCCCAAGTGGAGGGACAAGATGTGGGGTGGTGCCCCCAAGTGGGGGAACTGAGGTGGTGGAGGATGGTCCAGCACCACCATGGGTAGTGTTAGCCACTGATGTAGTGGGGATGGGGATTCCCGCTGCGGGAATAGGTACCGTGAGGGGAACGGTAGATGGGGGCCCCATGGAGGGCATACCCAAAACAGGTGTAGTAACTGGTGTGGTGGTGGATGTGCCACCAATGGTCCCTATGACAAACGGAGTGGAAGTCGTGCCAGCCATGGGGCTAGTAGGGGCAGTATAAATAGGGTTCTCAGACTCTTCGTCAGAATCTGAGGTAAAGTAAGGAGCGTCAATATCTGGTGACGGAGACCTACGTCGCTGACGAGTGGAATCAAGTGACAAGGCTCTAGACCTGTGATGAATGGTATCAACAGATGATGATCGGAATCTATGATGGGTGGTGTCAAGAGAACTGTGCTGTGGGGGCTCGCCCCTGAGGCGCCGAGAATGTCTCGGGGACTCAATGGTGACAGATGGTGTCTAATCTCTGTGGGTTGAGGTGAGTAAAAACAGCTCAAAAAAGGCCTAATGCAACCGAGTGTGCAGAAGGAGAGCTAAAAAGCAAGGCACTCAGGCCAACAACCAACTCAAAACACCCACTGCAACAGCTGTGCTACAATAGGTGGAGTAACAACAAAGATGGTCAGAATACAAACAAGCAGCAAGTTTCCTAGAAACATAAAATGGTGGACTCACTAGACCAAAGGGAGGTAAAGGAGCATGCAAACACCTAACTAAAAGTATTCTGACTCAACTAAACATATCCTCTGCAAGGTGATGAAATCCAAGTCAGACAATATGAGTAGAAAAGCCAAGTGGCTATTATATCCCCCTACCGAGAGGGACACCGGGTAGTCAATCCTAGAAGAATGGCAACTAAGATACCCCGTTCATGACACGTCCAGAAAGGTGAATCTGCCGTTTAGTTCGTTGACCGCAATACCCCTATACAGGGATATCCCGCGAACCGCGAAAGGTAGCCCTTCGGTTACTGAATGGAGTGCAGTATTCCACTCAGGCCTCCGGAACCAGTCTCCCGACTTCAACCCTCCTAAGGGAGAGGCCCTCTGATAAACTGGTCGTGACCGTGCCAAAAAGTACTAGGGGATTTTGGTTCCCTATTTGGACAACAACTATGTCTCAAGTGAAAGTGACCGAGGGGTGTTATTGGAAGCCTATCCCCCCGACCCTACCTAACTACAATGATTCTTTTGTGTTCCCCAAGTGGGGTTAGAATGTTGGTTCAATTAGGTACTTTTTAAGGCTCACTTGATTTATGTGACAGAGTGTGTGCTCGTGAGGTGATGAACCCAAAAATAGAAGTGCCACAAGGGGGGCAACTTCCAACTATCAATAATGCTGAAATTGAAAGTTTAACTTGCAAAATTTTCTGAATTAAAAATACTGAAATTTTAAAAGAATTCTGTAAAGGGAACAGAAATTATGTTGCAGAAAGGCTGTAAGGAAGTGAGGCTGCAGGTAGGACAGAGGGCTGTTCAGATGCAGAAAATATTGCAGCAAAAGGGGCTGGGCTCAAAACAGGAAAACTGCAGAAATCAGACCGCGGGTCTGTGGCGAATCAGAACAGGCAGACCGCGGGTTTGAGGAAAACAGACGTGGTCCGGTCGCGGCTTTCAAGTCAACAGACGCAGTCGGGACGCGGGAAATAGGGAAAAAGACGTAGTCGGGTCACGGAAAAAGGGCTAACAGGCGCAGTCGGGACGCACGAAAGAGGCAGAGAGCCGCAGTCGGGACGCGGAAAAAAGGCCGACAGGCGCAGTTAGATCGCGGCAAATAGGCTGATTAGTCGCGGTCGGATCGCAGGTAACAGACTTGAATCCGCCGGCAGAGCGTCGGAAACAGTCTGAGAGCCGCGGTCGGGTCGCAGGTAAAGGCCTGAAAGGCGCGGTCGGGACACGACTGCAGAGGGAAAATACGCGGTATGCGGCGGCCGAAAGGGACAGCCGAAAGGAAAAAATTTTAAAAACGGAAACCAGAAATTCAAAATCTAGGGGAGTCGCCAAAACTGTAGCTAGGGTTTTACCCCTAGCTTGTGCAAATGAGCACCTACTAAGGAGAATGGACTCCTTAGTAGCAGTTCAGTAAATGTAAATTATTTAAGCTAAAACAGAAATGAAAAAATTACTTTAAACATTGCATGAGACATAAACAAAAGATATAAAAAATGGTTTTGTATTGATATTACCTCCAATGTGGAGGTTGATGAAGCCCTTGCAGTGACCAAGAGGGTTGCTCCAAGCTCCAATATGCTCCTTCTCCTTCTCCAATGATGGGAATGGGCCAAAAGTGGCTCTCAAGGTGAAAGTAGTTCAATGGTGAACTAGGGTTTCGAGAGAGATTTTGGCAGAGTAAGGGTGCTTGTGATTGTGGATGTGGAATAAGGGATCTCCATCACCTATTTATAGTTTTTTGGTGGTGGAGTGCTGACCCATGGTTTTGGGAAACACATGGTTTTGGGCAGCTGTATAGGGTTTTTTCCTCCTTTTCCTCATTATTTTATATTTTTCTTCCCTTTTTAGGGGTTTTTGTTATTTTTAGAGGAAAAGGGGGTTTTTTTTAGCCTTTTTGAGGCTATTTTGATGGTTTTGTGGTCTTTTGGAGGCATTTTAGGCCTTTTGGAGGCTTTTTAGTGGGATTTTTTTTGGGTTTTTAAGGGAAATATGGTAGGAAAATGGACAAATGAGCCATATAATGTGGTAGATGAGGTAGTGAACACTTTTTGGGTGTTAACAGCGATCCTCTGGGATCCTTGGTTAGTATTACTTACTGACTTTCTTTCCACTAAGTTTAGTCTTTCTGCTTCTTTCCATCTTTTAGGTACCACTATTAAGCGGATCATTACTAATGTGTATGGGCCAAGTAGCCACCCTGAGAAGCGTAATTTCATTAATAGTATTTATAGGCTCAGAAGTATGTTTGAAGGAAAGCACTGGATTATGGGGAGAGATTTTAACTTGATCAGATCTTTGGCCAAGAAGAAAGGGGGAAGGCGAATCCTTACTCCGGAAAATACCATATTCGATGAATTCATTGAGAACAGTAAATTGATTGATGTGGCTAATAGGAACAATGGATTCACTTGGAATAACAGATGTGGAGAGGAGCATCTAGTGGCAGCAAGATTGGATAGATTTCTTATGTCAGAAAGTATTATGTTTTTAGGAGGCATTCTATCTTCTAGTCCTCTCGCGTCTTCAAGATCCGATCATTGGCCTATCTCCCTTATATGGAGTAATATTGGTACTAATATGAATAGGCCTTTCATATTTGAGAGTTTCTGGTTGACCCATAAAGACTTTCATAATAATGTGGAGGAATGGTGGAGAAGTGCAGCTCCTCCTCAGGGGGACTAAGATGTATTGCTTTCAACAAAAATTGAAACTGTTAAAACAAAGTATTAAAAGATGGAACAAAGATGTCTTTGGAGACATTATGGCTGACATTGCTGATCTTGAAGTTAAGATGGCTCTGGTTCGGGAAAGTGTCATGAGGATCGGATTGACGGATGAGTTGGGTGGGGAGGAAAATAATTTATCTGAACAGTTATATCAAAGACATAAACATGAGGAACTGCTGTGGAAACAGAAATCTACAAACCAATGGCTTAGGGATGTGGACAAGAACACTAAGTTCTTTCATAGAGCAACCATACAACATAGACATATGAATCAGATATGTAAGCTCCGTACTAATGAGGGATTTGTTGTGGATTCGCATGAGGATATTGAGAAGGATCTCTTATCTCACTTTAAGGATGTGACGACGGAACCCCTGATCGATCGATATGTTGCCTGTAGGGAGATCAAGAATATTATTCCTCACATCATTACTAATGATCAGAATGAGATGCTCACTCATCCTATTAAGTTCTAGGAGGTGGAGGATGCCATCAATCAAATGGAGGATGGTAAATCCCCTGGACCTGATGATTTTATGACTAATTTTTCCCACCCTTTCTGGGACTTGATCAAATTTGAAGTATGGCAGGTGGTGGAATAATCAAGACAAATGAAAGGGGTTCTCCCTGCTTTAAATTCCACCTTTCTCACCCTGATACCGAAAACTCCTGGGACTGAAAGAGCTGAGATGTTCAAACCCATATCGTTATGCAATATCATTTATAAACTCATTACGAAAGTCCTGGCCAATAGACTTAAACCCCTCCTTCCATCCTTGATTTCCTCATAACAGACGGTATGTGTTGAAGGAAGACAAATCTTGGATGGTATTATCCTTGCTCAGGAAGTCTTACATTCCCTTAAGAGTACTAAAAAAGCCGGGATGCTTCTGAAGTTAGATCTATCGAAATCTTATGATAAACTTAGCTGGAATTATATGAGAGAGATAATGGAATCCTTTAGGTTCAATGAGATGTGGATCAACTAGGTTGCTAATATGACTTCCTTTGCATTCTTTTCTATTCTAATTAATGGGCACCCTTCGGCTGTTTTTAAACCAACTAGGGGCATCCTCCAAGGGGATCCTCTATTTCCCTTTCTCTTTGTGATTATGACTGAGGGTATTGGCAGGCTTCTTACTCATTTGGTTGAGCAGGGGAAAATCAAAGGTCTCACTTTTGCACCGTATGACAAGGCCATCACTCATCAGTAGTTTGTGGGAGACACTCTATTGATGGGACACTCCTCAGTTCAGGAAGCCAGAAAAATAAAAAAGGCCTTAAACCTCTTCTTAAAAGCGTCATGGCTCACCTTGAATATGGATAAATCGTTGGTTTTTTTCTTCAATACTCCCCCTGTTACTCAAAGGAACATAGTAAGGATTCTAGGCTTCAATAAGGGCTCCCTTCCAACCAAATATTTAGCTGCTCCGCTCTCGGATAAAATTCTTAAGAAGGTATCATGGGAATACTTGCTAAGTAAGATGTGAGAGAAACTCTCTAACTGGACCTTCAGGGCTCTTAATTTTTCCAGCATAGTAGTTTTGATAAAAAGTGTCCTGCAATCTCTACCTTTATATTTTTTTTATGTTTTATCGGCACCAAAATCGGTCCTCAGGGAGATCAGAGATATCCAAAGATCCTTTCTTTGAGAAGGCAATACTGAGCATCGAAAATGGCCCCTAGTGGACTGGGAAACTCTATGTAAACCTAAACAGGAAGGGAGACTGGGTCTTCATGACCCAGAGAAGATGAATTTAGTGTGTGGAGCCAAGATTTGGTGGCGGTGGCTCAATCATACTAATGAGCAGTGGGCTGGTTTTTGGGGGAAGAAGTATGCTTTAGAGATGGAAAGACAAGACTAGGTCAGGATGGATGGGTCGAAACAGGGATCACAGATTTGGAAAATGGAAAGGAATGGCTGAAATCTGATAAGAAAACATTGTTTTTGGGAAGTCAGGCAAGGAACATCAACCAATTTATGGTATGACGCTTGGCAGCAAGAGCCAGCTCTGTCAACCTTAATTAATAACATTCTTGTTGATTCTCCTACTATACACCATAATTGGCAGATGATTGCTCATTATTGGATGGAGGACCCTAATGATAAAGGGTTTCGATTATGGAAACCTTTAAATTGGTGGATGGAAAATTACGGAGAGGAGACTGGAAAACAATTTCATGAAATCCTGCAACAGTGTATGATTAAATATCAGTTAGGATTGGACCTCCTGCGATGGGGACACCGGCTGAAGGGTATGTTCACCATGAAGGAGGCATATTATCTTCAAGGTGGGCATGATAATCATATCAATGACAGAATGTGGAAACATCTGTGGGATAATAAGATGTGGCCCAAAACTACCCTCTATCTCTGGTTAGTACTGAATTTTTTTTTTTGACTTGGGACAATATTTTGAAACGGGGCTTTGAGGGACCATCATACTGCATCCTCTATGGGAAAAATGGGAAATGGCTAATCATCTTCTCAATGAGTGTGGATTCGCTTCTGAACTATGGGATAAGGGAGCTTTGAGATTTCGAATGTCAGATAGAATTCATGCGAACCCTATAGGAACGATAAAGGGTTGGAGGAAGGATCCCATTCAGGGGAGAATTATTAACAGAATATGGAATCTTTTCCTTGGTTTTCTTGTTTGGGAAGTTTGGAAAGAGCACAATAGGTGCATTTTTACAGGAAAATTTCAACAATGCAATGACATATGTAATCTTATTCAACGTGGAATTGTGGAGACTCTACAATTAACTGTTTGGAATGAGAAAGATCTTAACTTACCAGCGAATGAAGGCAATATACTATCTATCTGGGGAATCCGGACATTACCTAATCATATCGGAAGCATTCGGGCTCGGCGTGCATCCATGGATAGTTTGGGGACCTGGTCTCCCCCTCTACCTGGGTGGCTTAAACTTAATTTCGATGGATCTTCAAAGGGGAATTTGGGTATCGCTGGATACGGGGGTGTCATTCGGGATGACCAAGGAAAGGTTCAATACAACTACTATGGACACCTGGGTGTTGAAACTAATAATGTGGCAGAATGTGAGGCAATGCTATAGGGATTATGCCTGGTGTTTAGACGTGGAATCAGGTGTATACAGGTGGAGGGGGACTCCAAAATACTGATTGATATCGCCACCAGGTTACTGAATGGGAGTCGGGCGGCTAAACTTGCACCAACGTGGAGGTTGGTGTGGAGGCTGACGTGTTTGGAAAATATCATTCAAACAATGACCTTGATCACCTTCCACCATGTACGTCGTAGTGCCAACTGTCTGGCTGATGTGCTTGCCAACCAGGGTGCTAGCTATGTTAATGATGGATGGGATGGTGAGAAGCTTGACATGAGGATAGGCATGTGTCAAAATGAACGCATGCAAATTGAGAGGAGTGACATTTATGGAAAGAATGATGTCGCTAGCAGGCATCTAAAGTAATGTGATGGGATGGAGGATATAAGATGGGGTTCTTGTATGTGTAGAAGGACTGGGGGCCTCATGTGAATCATGGTGGAAATCTAACGGCTTGTCCTTACATGAGCTATTCACCTGTGAAAACCGTAAGTGTGGGATGGAGACTGGTTTCAAATCTCCCACGTTTAGAATTGTGGATACAGAGTAGGGTTACGAGATCATGACATCACCAAAGGACATTGGGACGTAAGACATAGCTTATATCATTATGAGGAATTTAATGATGGTTAGTGGCGCCTGGCCTTTAAATCCTCCCTACAGGGTCGGCATTCCTCATCTTTGTCACCAGTCTGCAAAAGTCTACGTCGCGTTGCATCCTTTGTTGTTTTCTTGTTTGTCTGATTGTCTTATTTCTGCTGTTAAGAGTATGCTACCGAGGGGTCATCATGGCCAGGGCGAACCGACTAACCAAACTAGGAGGGTTTAGCTCATACTGAGCCGAGCAAAGACCAGTGGAGAGCGACCATGACTGTTGTTTTCTTTCATCGTCTATTCCCGATGCTTTTACATAATGAGATTGAGGAATTGGAAAGGAATTTATGGAGGATGGTGGGTGAGCAAGAGCTCCCTCCTGAAGTGGTTGCGATGGCTGACTGGGTCCAGGAGCCTGGTAACACCTAGGGTCATATGGCTCTCTATAATAGAGCGGTGGTTACGCTCTAGGTTACTAAAACGATTATTGCCCAGACCCTGGATACTAGGGTGGACATTCTGGAAGGTTCGGAGAGGATGAAGAAATTGGAAGAACTGTGCAAAGAGCATGCTGAGGAATCCAAATGGATCCATATGAAGTTAGACACTATTTATAGTGATCTGGGTATTGACTACTTAGCTAAGCCGACTAGGGAGGTGAATCAGAAGGTTCGTTATCTCTGTGGAAAGGCTGCTGCAGAGGCTACTACGTTGGTTATTCATATTGAAGATGAAGTTGGATCGACTAGCTGAGATGGTTTGTTTTCAGAGGAGGGGGTCAAGTATGTCCTATGTTTTATGTATCCAGGTACTCTATGTTTTGGGGCATATGAGGTACTCTATTATGATTCAGGGACTTTGCTGGAGTCTGTTGTGGTTTGCTTCTTTCTCTGGTTTGATGAATTGGAACCCTCTTTGGAACACCTACTCTCGGCTTACTTATCTAGGAACTTGTTATGATTGTCTTGCTTCACTACTTTTGGAATCACTACTTGTTACTTATCTGGGAACTTGTTATGGCTTCACTACTTTTGTAATGTTGTTATTATGACGGGGAAGACTTACTCTTTAGGCCTTGTTTTATCTAGTCATGGTAGTAGATTCTGGAATTCTGTTGGTAATGGGTTAAGCTTATGTAGATATGTTTTGATTTATCATACTAGTGATCTTAAGTTTTGGCTCTGGAATGAAGATAAGCAGCAATTTTGTAATCTCAGTGGTGGCTATTAGACACTCTGATGGATGGAAAAAGAATGATTGTAATTTTGATTTACCTTTAATAGAATGATATTCCTTTTTGCTTAAAAAAAAAACACATCCCATTTTCTAATGAAAATGGGAGCCCCATTTGAAGGTTGATTTAGGTAATTTGGATGATCATTACCTTTATTCTGATACTCTAAGGTTTCCAATAAATTATTTTGGTCTATTATCATTTGCTTCCAACATTTGACTAAAAACCACTATTTTGTTTCCGCAAAATTTAATTTATATTTCCTTTATGAAACTTGTGGAATTCGGATTGCGGAAATGCTAATTTTAATTTCTGAATTTTTGCTTCTACATTTCCGCATTCTGCAATGTAGATTACGGAAGTCGAAAATAATTTAAATGGTTTATTTAAATTCTTTCTTCTGCATTTCCTCATTCTACAATGTGGATCACGGAAGTCGGAAACCATTTCAATGATAAAATTTTGAATTTGTGTTTTCACATTCCGTGTTCCGAAATGCAGATTGCAGAATTCGGAAGGCAATTGAATGATGAAATTCGAATGTCGCAGTCTCGTAGTTCCCCAGTCTCTCATTCCCGAATCGGATTGCAGATTGCGGGGAACAATAAATTTTCCATCATTATTTCCGTAGTTCTGCATTTCGGCATTCCGCATTGCGGATTCAAATTGCAGAAATGCAGATTGCAGAAGACATTTTCACAATTCTATCTGCCTAAAATTGATTCCGCATTCCTGCATCGGATTGCGGATTGTGGAAGGATGAAATTGTTAAGTTTCAGAAATCATTTTCGGGATTTCCTCTTCCACATTTTCTTCATAGATTTGTTTTTAATCTTGAGCATTGGTGTGTTTTGAATATTTGGTTATGTTTTAATCTTATCAATGACATATTCTTGGTTCAAATAATGCAAATTAATTGCTCTTTTAACCATTTTTCGCTTTGATTTTACCTTCCACAAACAATTCTGGTTTTCTTCATCAATTTACAAGTATGCATGAAATAGAGCTTAATGATTTGGTTTATGAAATCTTTTTTAAGCATGCCTAGCACTCAAGAAGAAGAGGGAGATCGAAGCTTTCCTTTGCCGAAGCTCAACTACAATTCAAACATGCTCAATATTAGGATATTGATGATCTTTTGGATGTTTTTCCAATTGGCAATCTGTCCTTGGTAAATCTTTAACAAATATTCTGTAATCCCTTATTTCATGGGAAATCAATTTCTTCTATAACTTATTGTAACTATTATTTAAAGAGATTCATATCTCATTTGATGGGGGGAGAACCACTGGAAGAAAGAACTGAAGACATACTGCTGCACTTGGAGTATTGTAATTTCTTACAGTCTTTGATGAAATTCAGTCAGTCTTCTCTTATCTTTCCTTTCTGGTAATCTATTTATCAAGTTTTCTTGATGAGTGTTGGTTGCCTTGCATTGATTCAATAATTCACTTTTCTTTGGTTATATAATCATAAGCATATGAATATGTATTTAATTTATTGTTCATGGTTCATATGAATATTAAGTAATAGTAAATTATTTTCTTTATTTCATGTAATCTTATTCAATATTTTGTAACTACAGAATTGTCTTTTTCCTAAATGTTAATTTGTTGATTAACATATCCTTTTTTAGAATAATCATGTATTATATCAATATTTGAATGATAGCAAATTATTTTTCATTGTTTTTCCCTTCATTTAAGTAGGTACTAGTAGATCTAATTTAAATTGTCATTGGTCATAATGATAAGAACTAATCAAACCCTAGATCTAATTGCTCTGAGAATTCATAGCTAAATTTTCTTTTTCAAATTAAATTTAAGTACATTATATTTCCTTATCTTTTACTTGTCTTCGTTTTTTCTTTCATTATATTGTGATAAGCTTTTAGATCTTCCCTTAAGTAATAAAAATCCATTTGAATCACTCCCTGAGTGCCAACGAAGGCCTAATATCCGTCAGATTTATCCATCCCAAACAATCTAAGGATAGAGTAATACTTGCATAGGATTATTTGAAGCTTTCAGATTGGGTTATCTCTTTTGCGTTGCTACCTAAGACATTTCCAACATACCTACGCTTCTAAAAATGGTGCTACAAGGAGGGACATGATTAGTCATGCCTAAACAAAATACCAACAAAATTGCTCTTTCTAGGACACCGATCGTTACTAGAATTCAAACATACGCATCCAGATCGACTATCCCACAAAACGAGACTCAACCTATAGCCCCTATTACTCTCGTAAATGAACAAGAAATCAGAAGACCTAAGACTATTTGTGTTTCACCTACGAGAGGACCTTTAACTCTTGATCAACTAAAACAAAGTACTCAGGATCTCACCACCAGAGTAGAATATAGGATAGAGTCAACCAAGAACCTGATACAATCACTGTCTCAATAGCATCCCATAAACAATTTACATATTGATACTAAAAATCAGAACACAGTCAGTTAAGAACTATTTCCTAAACCTAGAAATAATCCATTGTTTGAAATGACAACTCAACCTGAGGATAATCCACAACCCAGTATAGTATTAGGGGGTCCACCTCCATCACCTCCTTCCTCCGATATTCACCATCACCAGAGGAGTCATCTGAAAGTGATTCATCTTCAAGTTCTTCTACACCAGTAAACAACCCAATGGAAGATCATCCTAATAGGCCATGGTTAGTTCTAGATGATGTGTTCATTCCTGGGGATCAACATAGATTACCCAAAAATCTAGAGAAGTGGATCCCTAAATTTAATCCTGATGATAAAACACCAGCAGATGATCATATCAAGACTTTTATGCAAGCCATTAGACTCAGAAATCTTGTACATGAAGATGTAGTTTGTAGGTTATTCCCTTACACCTTTGAAGGAAAATCCGCCACATGGTACTTCGCCTTAATAGCTGGATCCATTACTTCCTAGGCTGATTTTGCAACCTTATTTCTTGAAAAAATTAGGGATGAGAGAACCCCTGAAGATCTAGTCATGGATTTGTCATCATTAAAAATTAAAGGGAAAGAAAGGGTCAAAGACTTTAACTAAATTTTTTCCCTTTGAAAAATAAGATTCCCCATAATGTTCTTCCAGCTGAAGAATTACTGGTGGCTTATTATATTATAGGTATACCCTTACCTATTGCTATGTGGGTCAAAAGATCACATAAATACAACCTTCAAGAAGCTTTCGTCAAGGCAATATAAGTAGATAAGGATATGTTTGGTTTGAAGAATAATCCAGATGTTCAAGTACATCAACCTTCCACATCTCATAAAAAGCAATAAAATATCCCTAAACCTGCAAAACAAAACAAATATCCTTTTGATATGGATAGCATAAAGATTTTTTTGCAAAAGATATCAAATGAGATGGTAGACTTAAGGAAAACAAATATTGAGGGTCAATCTAATAATAGAGGATTTGTAAGACAACCTTTTAGAAGGCCTTATCAACCTCCTTAAAATCAAACTCCGCCCACTCCTGATGAGGGATTGTCTTCAGAAGAAATTTATTATATTTGAAGAGCTCTATTTAATGAGTCACGAACTGTTCCTAATGATAACGAGGAAATCCCTAAAATACAAGATACTGAGGAATCTGAACCTCCTGATGAAGAGCAAGATCATCACATTAATGCAATCAATTATTTTGTTGAAGTACCCATGGTTGAAGAAGAATGTGAATCATAAACAGTATACAATGTACAATATCCTTACAACACTCGTAGTAAAGGGCAAGGGTCACAGGAATTCCCACCACCATCCAACCCCAACAGAGGTAAAGCTACAATGCAAAAGGAAGTAGTCATTCCTGAAATGTGATATAACATAGTTGAAGATCTCAAAACGATGAAGGATAATATTTATTTATTTGAAATCCTTAAGATACCTTCCATGAGGGAAACCTTACCCAAAAGCATAATTCTTAATAAATCTAAAGAAGTTCAAAATAAAAGATTGGAAACCCCTACAAAGCCAAGTGGCCAAAAACCACCTGGGAGGAATACTCCTCCCTTTTTTCTTACTTTCGAGATATTCAATAGGAATGTACATAATTGCATGATAGATTCTGGTGCCTCATCTAACGCCATGCCTCTTTCAATTTCTAATAAGCTTAATGTCTCTTGCGAACCTTATCCTACCCATATTGTCCAACTTGATAGATCAAGGGTCAGGGTAGTAGGAGAAATGAAATATGTCATTATCACATTATCTATTGATCCTAGAATCCATCAGACCATTGACATTGTAGTTGTTGATATTCTTGAAGCCTATGGCATGTGGCTAAGTAGAGATTGGTCAGAGAAATTGAAGGGATACTTTGCCACCGATTGGTCCCACTTATCATTAGAGGAAATTTGAGGTCTAAAATGGGCCTCCTAAGGAAAATAATAAAATAATAGCCGAAATAATGAAATAATAGTTAAAATAATAAAATAATATTTATTAATTTTGGAGGAAGAAAGGAAAAAACTACTTTTTTTGTTTGTATTTTCAACATATCACCCTTTGGTTTTACTCAAATTTCAAGCGGGAGCACTCATTGGATGCAGAATATACGAGTATCCACACTGCATAATTTTGACGGACCACACTGTTGCAAAAACAAGAAATAGCTGAAAAAAATGTGATGATGACATCATCATCATGTTTTTCCATGTATTTCTTGTTTTTGGGGCAGTGCGGTCCGTCAAAAGTATGCAGTGTGGGTACTCGTTGGATGCAGAATTAAATCCTGCATCCAACGAGTGCTCCCGCTCGAAATTTGAGTAAAAGCACAGGGCGATATGTTGAAAATACGAACAAAAACAGTAGTTTTTTTAATGACAAATATCTCAAGTCAACCATTATGGTTGGCTCATTTTCTTATATGATGGTTCATTTTCTTATAAGGCCCATTTTAGACCCCAAATTTCCTCTAATGGGATGCCATACAATTGTAAACCCAATAAAATTAAAATCAATAGGGAGCCATACATGAGACAGACAATGATAGATCTAAATGATCCCAGTGAGCCTATTGTCTATTTCAGCACACATAATGAACATTACATGTTTGACGCATTTTTTGGAAATTTTCCTGCTAATGTTTCACCCATTGAAAATATTGAAAGTCAATCTGAAATTGTAAATTACACCGTTGTTCCTTTTTCTGGCACAATTGTACACAATGTATATAATGTAAATACCAATTTTAGAATAGAAGTAGATTCTTAGAATTTGTTTTTCGATGGTTCTATATCAAAGGAAGGTGTTGGGGTAGGGTGTGTACTGATAGATCCAAAAGGCACCAAAAGCATGATTGCTTGTAGGTTGGAATTTGAATGTACAAATAATATTGTTGAATATGAAGCTCTCGTTCAGGGTCTCAGAAAAGCAATTGACTTAGGTGCTCAAGTTATAGAATGCTATGGAGATTCTAAGATTATTGTAAAACAAGTTAGAAATAAAATCCATTGCATATTCCCTCATTTGATAAAATATCATAAGCAAGTAAGAGACTTAACCACTTTTGTCAAAGCATTTAATATTAGGTCTATTCCTAGATCACATAAATTTGATGCTAATCTAGTAGAAAACACTCCTTCTAGACTAATTCCTCCTAAGGGTTTAGCCCCAGATACTTTTTCCATTGAGTTGATGTACAGACCTTCAATTCTAGATAATGTTACCAACTAGAAGGTATTTGATGATGATCAACAAATCCTAGATTTCTTAACATATCAATACACTTTTAAAGACATAGCCATTGATGAAGCTGAACATGAGAAATCATTATCAGATCCTCAATTTCCTTCTAGCTTAATTCCTAAATCAGTAATTAATTTAGAGAAATTTTATGATTTGTAGGATAAATTTAAAAATGCCACCAACTACAAAACTCATAGCTCTTCTCTGAATTATCAGCCTGTTAACTTAGGAACTGAGCAAAACCCTTAATTGATTGACATTGGGATTGATTGTTCACATGTTGAAAAAAAGGCTTACATCAAACTATGCAAGGAATTCAAAGATGATTTTGCATGGACGTATGATGATCTTAAAACATTTGACACTAAAATCATCCAGCATAACATTCCTATGAAACCCTGGGTCAAACCATATCAACAGAAGTTAAGGAAAATGCATCCTAGCTTAGAACCGTCTGTTAAGAAAGAATTACAGAAATTACTTGTAGCAAGAATCATATTTCCTGTGAGACACACACAATGGGTAGCTAATATAGTACTTGTTCATAAAAAGAACGGGGAAAAAAGACTTTTTGTGGATTTTTGGAATTTAAATAAGGTATCCAAAAAAGACAATTATCTCGTTCCTCCCATGGAACAAATTTTACAAAAAGTTGTAGGTGCAGAGATGTTTTCTTTACTGGATGGTTTCTCTGGTTACAATCAAGTTTTGGTTACTCCTTCTAATCAACTCAAAACTACATTTAGAACACCTTGGTGAACTTTTTCTTATAGAAGAATGCCTTTTGGGGTAAATAATGCAGGTGCTACCTTCTAAAGAGATATGGGTATAGATTTCAGAGACCTGATGCATAATTCCGTGGTAGTTTATCTTGATGATATAACTATTTATTCTAAGAAGAGACATGATAATCTATTTTCTCTTAGACAGGTTTTTGAAAGATGTCAGAAGTATGGTATCTCCTTGAACCCAAAGAAGTTCATTTGTACGGTGACGGAAGGTAAATTTTTGGGATTTATAGTTTCTAAACATGGTATGATTATCGATCCTGAAAGAACTAATGCCATTGCTAAAATCAGACTCCCAAGTTCTAAGAAATATATGCAGTCTTTTCTGGGGAACATAAATTTTGTCAGAAGGTTTGTTCCAAACTTTACTCATATAGTTATACCTTTACAGGATTTAATAAAAAAGGATGTCCATTTTAAGTGGTCTGATATTCAAAGAGACTCTTTTGTTAAAATTAGAAAATCTATTGCAGAAGCTCTTGCATTAATGTTTCCATATTTCACAAAATATTTTATTATTTATACATTCGCCACTGACTTTTCTTATGTTGTTGTGTTAACATAGAAACGGGCTGAAGATATTGAAATTCCCATTTCTTTTATGAGTTCTACATACAAAGGCACTGAAATGAACTATTCTAAAATTGATAGGCAAGCTTACGCAATTTACAAATCTATAAAACATTTTAGGCAATATATTTTGAAGTCCAGAACTAAAATCATAGTTCCTTATGCAACAATACGCAATGTCTTAATCCAGAAAGAACTTGGTGAAAAGCATGCCCACTAGATGAATGCCCTTAAGGAATATGATTTAGAAATAAATCCTGCTAAGATTGTCAAGGGACAAGGTTCGTGTTTACTCGCTACCCAATCTAATGATCCTCAACAAGAACAACTCGAATGGAACCAAGAGGAAGGTGCTTTTGAGGATACTGAATGTGATTTCTTCCCCTGCATTCGAATGATATGATGATATTAAATTATTTCTTACGCACAGGTTTGCTCTTCAAACTTTAGACTTCAAGAAATGAAGAGATTTGAGATTAAAGGATGCACCTTATCAATTAATCGATAATGTTTTGTTTATAAGGAATTACGATGGAGTTTTTCTCAGATGTCTTGATAAAGAAGAGGCTGATAATATTTTATTAAAATTGCATGCAATACCTGCTGGAGGAAGTTATGCATGAGAAACTACAGCTCATAAAATCTTATGGGCTGGTTATTATTGGCCAAATTTGTTTAAATATGCACATGCATTTGCTAGAAAGTGTGAATATTTTCAAAACAGTGTTGGTAAAGTAAAAAAGTCGGCCTTCCCCTTTCAACCAATCATTGTCCAGTTTCCCTTTCAGCACTGGGGCTTATTTTTTTTGGTCCTATAACCCCTACTTCTTCATTACAACGTCGATATATCCTGACCGCAACTGAGTACTTTACCATATGGGTAGAAGCAATCCCCATCGGGGTTTCAAACACAAATCAAGTGATATCTTTTCTTGAAATTAACATTTTCACTAGGTTTGGGGTTCCTGAAAATTTAGTGTTTGATAACGGGTCCTATTTCTCATCCATTGATCTCACTCAATATTCCCTAGAGAAAGGAATTAAGCTCAAATACTCTGCCAATTATTATCCGCAAGGGAATGGAATGAATGATTCTTCAAATAAGAATTTGATTAATATCTTGAATAAGACTGTGGCCACTCATCATAGAAATTGGCATACTCAACTCTATAACGCTCTCTGGGAAGATCAAGTAACTCCAAAAGTTGCTATTGGTAATTCTCCTTACCGTTTGGTTTAAGGTAAGGAAGTTATTTTTCCTTCGAATCTTTTACTTCCTTCATTACAGTTGTCCCAATCATTACAATGAGATGAATCCCCTCCTCTTCAGAACAGAATTGATTCATTGCTTAAATTAGAAGAAGAGAGGGAGAAATCCAAAAATAAATTATACTAACACCAACAATTAGTTAAAAGATGGTTTAATGAGAAATATTCAACCAAGAGATATTTTCAAGTAGGAGATTTGGTATTAAAATGGGGCAAACAACATAAGGACAAAAATGATTATACTAAGTTTCAACGCTTGTGGCTAGGGACATTTCTTATCACATAAAATCTTGGCCCTGGTACTATCTGATTACAGACATTGGAAGGTTTCCCTGAAACTTATCCAGTAAACATTCATCTTTTGAAGAAATATTTTGTTTGAGGTAAGCATTTGCTTATCTATACATAAGAGGTTTGCTTTCTTTTATTTCTTTTGGATTTATTTTTCAGAATTTTTCCTATCAGAGTGTGTTAATAAAGAAACATTTCGGCCAAAGCTGATTGATCAGTTTATCTTAGATCAATTGAATTGGAAGTATTTAGGAAGGCCATGACAGACAGCACTTTACTTGGTCTATACCTGAAAGTGTTCTCCCTATAAAATCTAGCAATCAATTCATGCAGATTGTTAATTTATCCTTTCTTGGTTGAACCACCATTTTAGAAATATCTCATTTGATGAATAAGACATAGGAGTAATTGGTTTTCCTATCATATGTTCCATTAGTGGTTAGCAGTAAATTATTAAAACCTAGTGTCTCTTTTTGCTACTTTAATTCCCATCGTAGTCATCTTGGAGTTCAATAAAATCCACCTAAATAACTGTGAATTGCAAGATAGGGGGTCTTATTACAAGCTGGACTACCATGATCATAGATATTTGGTGGAATGACATCTCCATATCTAGTCACCAAGCCTTAGGGAGATAGTTTTAAGCTATTTGTTGCAAGTTGGACGATCCTATCAAAGGTCGATCCATTCATGATCTGCATGTATTGGTGAAATGCTATACTAAAATTTGGTTACCAAGCCAAGGTAGTGTCTTGCAATTTACAATCTAATAAATTTTTTGTTTTCATTTTGTTTATGTATTTGTTGACTCAAGGACAAGGGATCTTATCGCAAACCATCCTTACCATGATCATGGGTTCTATTCTAGACTGAAATTACTATTATGTGGTCACCAAGCCATGGTAATTTATTTTGATGAAAATATAAAAGAAAAGGAGTGTCTTGATAGAGCTAGCTTGTTCAGTTTCTGGGAAGGATTTGTGAATGACATTGCCAAAACCTAATCACCAAGTTAGGGAACTGGTCTTATTTCAACAAAGTCATATTTTTATTTATTTTCAAATATATATATATATATATATAGAAAGGATTTTTATGTGGATAAACAAATAAATAAATAAATTCAGCAAATACATGAATAAACTAATAATAATTCAAGATGACTCGTGATTTGGTGAATTGGAAATAGTAAAAAGTTTCTTCTAAGGTTTATCTTAAACTGTCCTCTCATTCTTGCATATTAGTGCAAAAAACACCATTTTTTCCCTAGTTTACTTTTCAATTTGGTATCATGACGTTTGGTTTTGATTAAGGAAGGGTAAATTATGTTATAAATTAACTCTACAGATTTTGTTGTATTTTATAAAGACATTTTTGAGTTACAGACTAAAATATCTTCTCATGATGTCATGATTCTTCTTGATCTTTGAAGATTATTTTTACAAAGACAATTGTTTCACCTAGACAGTCGCCATTTGTTGCTCGCACAACATATCCTATTTTCTAATGAAAATGGGAGCCCCAATTTAAGGTTGATTTAGATAATTTGTATGCTCATTACCTTTGTTCTGATAGTCTAAGGTTTTCAATAAATTATTTTGGTCAATTATCATTTGCATCCAACATTTGCCTAAAAACCATTGTTTTGTTTCCACAAAATTTTATTTATATTTCCTTTATGAAACTTGTGGAATTCGGATTGCGAAAATGCCAATTTTAATTTGTGAAATTTTGTTTTCACATTTCCGCATTCCGCAATGCGGATCACGGAAGTTGGAAAAAATTTAAATGGTTTATTTAAATTTTTACTTCCGCATTTCCGCATTCTGCAATGCAGATCGCAGAAGTCAGAAAGCATTTCAATGATAAAATTTTGAATTTTTGCTTCTGCATTTCCGCATTCTGCAATGCGAATTGCGGAAGTCGGAAGGAAATTGAATGATGAAATTTGAATGTCACAGTCCCGTAGTTCCGCAGTACCGCATTCCCGAATCAGATTGCAGATTGCAGGAACAATACATTTTCCACCATTATTTCTGTAGTTCCACATTTCTGCATTCGGCATTGCGGATTCAAATTGTTGAAATTCGGATTGCGGATGACATTTTCACAATTCTATCTTCCTAAACTTGATTCTGCATATCCGCATCGGATTGCGGAAGGATGAAACTAATAAGTTTTGGAAATCATTTTTTGGCTTTTCGCTTCCACATTTTCTTCATAGATTTGTTTTTAATCTTGAGCATTGGTGTGTTTTGAATATTTGGTTTTGTTTTAATCTTTTTAATGACATATTCTTGGTTCAAATACTCCAAATTAATTGTTCTTTTAACCATTTTTCGCTTCGATTTTACCTTCCGCAACCAATTCTGGTTTTGTTCATCAATTTACAAGTATGCATGAAACTGAACTTAATGATTTGGTTTATGAAATATGTTTTAACCAGGTCTTCCACTCAAGAAGAAGAGGGAGATCGAAGCTTTACTTTGCAAAGCTCAACTACAGTTCGAACATGCTCAATATCACGATATTGATGATCTTTTGGATGTTTTTCCAAGTGGAAATATGCCCTTGGTAAATCTTTAACAAATATTACATAATCCCTTATTTCATGGGAAATTAGTTTCTTATGTAACTTATTGTAATTATTATTTAAAGAGACTCAGATCTCATGTGATGGGTGGAGAACTGTTGGAAGAAAGAACTGGAGACATACTGCTGCACCTGGAGTATTGTAATTTCTTACAGTCTTTGATGAAATTCAGTCAATCTTCTCTTATCTTTCCTTTTTGGTAATCTATTTATTATGTTTTCTTGATGAGTGTTGGTTTTATTGTATTTATTCAATAATTCACTTTTCTTTGTGTTTGCGAACAATCTACGTGAGCGTAGTCAAACATATATCCCTAGTCTAAGTGGATCTAGAACAAAATAAATACACAATACTAGTCACTTTCCTAGATCAATAGAAATACAAGACGAGGCAAGATGTTGCTTACCTCGTGTCTGTGGTTCCTTTCTCCTGGTTTCTCCAAGCTCTAAAGTCTTCAGATATTTAGCTGCAAAACCTTATCAAGAAAGTGGAAACATACAAGCAGTAAAAGCATATAAACATGAATTGATCTAGATTAACAGTTAAGGAGGAAAATCCTAAGTATTATCAACACAACAACACTTATGGAAAGGACTTGTATTAATGTAATGAAAAAAGTACATAGGGAAGAAATGTCACAACCAAAGCCTTAATGTTGCGATGCCAACATACATGATATTGCCTCAAGGGATGCAAACACTACAACAAATCCTGGAATTAGCGTCCCTTTTTAGTGTATTTTTTTTCATTGAGTCGTCAAAGTAGACGATAAATGGGATGCGTCATGGAAAAAATGTGAAGAGTCTAAAATAATGTCTTTTTTTGCTTCCTAAATAGCATCCTTTCTGATGTCTAAAATAGCGCCCATTTTTTTGCTTCCAAAATAGCATCCGATTTTGCTTCCTAAATGACGTCGAGGTTTGCTTCCTAAATAACATCCTATTTTTCTTCCTAGAGATCATCATCTTTTACTTCCTAAATGACGTCCCTAGAAGTTCCCTATTTGCATCCTTAAAAGCATCATGTTAGCATTTATTTTTGCATCTACATTCGCGCCATATTTTCATCCAATTTTGCATCCATATGTGCCACCACTTTAGCATCCCATTTTGCACCATGTTTTACTTCCAATATGCACCAATTTTTGCTTCTAATTTTGCACCAATTTTTGCTTCCTTTCTTGCTTCATGTTTTGCTACCAAGATGGAGCCAAACGTTTCTTCTATTGTTGCACCATATTTTGCTTCCTATGTAGTGCCATGTTTTTCATCCAAAGTAACATACTATTTTGCTACCATATCAACGCCATGTTTGGCTTCCTCATTAGTGTCAAGTGTTGGGCCTCTTTTTAATGCCTGGTTTTGCATCTCTATTGATGTCAACATTAGCACCATGTTTTGCTACCACTTTAGTGCCCAATTTATCATCCATTTTTACTCCCACACCATCGCCACATTTTCCTTCTCATTTAGCAACTAATATAAATTATCACAACAAATATTTTTTTAGAAATACATTGCAATATCATTAGGGCACGGAGGAATCGAACCACCAACCTCTTGCTTGTAAGGCAGGCGCTCTTCCATTGAGCTAGCACCCTTTAAGAATTGGGGAGAAGAGCAATATTAACACCTAGATTGCATGATTCATAATTCTAATAAAAGACAATACGCTGGTTGCAATCTATTAGATTGAATATCATATTGGATTTTTTTGTGCAAAAGGGTTCTCCTTAAAAATATTGGTATATTGTTGTATGATTTCATTTGTCTTCAGTTTTATTATTTCTTAATAAGGAAATAATATATCGTTGATAATATTCAAGATACCTAATATTTGGTTAATGGTTTATCATGTAGATGTAACTTGGTTTTGCTTTACAAAGTTGTCCCTTCCATTCCTTAAGAATTATCAAGGTACAATCTACATGATCAATAAAATTCCAAGACAAATAACCACCAATCTACATGATCAATAAAATTCCAAGACAAACAACCACCACGACTTACAACAGTGAAGTCAAGTTCCAATGATAAACCATACTTGATCACAACATCAGCTTGATGGACAACTAAGCCACACAACTATAAGCAATTCCAATAAAGGCATGGACAAT
The DNA here is from genome assembly GCA_027924585.1 of Larix kaempferi. Classification (NCBI taxonomy): domain Eukaryota; kingdom Viridiplantae; phylum Streptophyta; class Pinopsida; order Pinales; family Pinaceae; genus Larix; species Larix kaempferi. The sequence goes on along the minus strand of BSBM01000206.1, from coordinate 4,120,116 downwards.
AATTTGCATGAATTGGATCTGAACACTAAAGTATATTCCCCTGTCAGTTTCAAAAGCATCCTACAGTGGGCATGGATCAAGTTTTAACCTAAAACCCCAAGAAGATGAACAACAATGAGATTGAGTAGCTACTTCAGATTATGATAATAGGTCATAGTGTCAAATGTTTTCCATAGGAGAAATGATTGCTAAATATGAAAACCTAAAATAGCTACATGAATTAAGTCGCAAAGGCCCAACTGCAGTAGAAATTTGCATCATCAGCATTCAACTACAAATGTTATAGCATGCAAGCAATTATTTCCCAGACTCTAGTCAAAAGCTTCTGGCATAATATGACATCTTATTCCCTCAGTGCCTCTACACAGACGGAATACTGTTTTTTTAGTCCCATTAACAGTCTGGATTTCATTCTTTTCTTTCTCAAAGGTATTTTTATCATGATTATCAGTGTTGCTAAAATCTCCAATTGTCCAAGTTTTTCAGGTCCGAGTTTATGTTTGGCAATTTTTTGCTGGTTTTTCGGATTTTGCTGATGACCCCTGCAGAATTTTTCCATTACTAAGTTTTGCGACATTGATAATTATTAACATACATGTTAAAACAATCCAATCACATGATTAAGAAAATGGATACAAAAAATAAAATATATAGAACCACTTTCCTTACAAGTCCACTAGCTTTTGTATTCAATTTCACAAAAACACAAACTGACTCCATTGAAGATCCTCTAGTTTCTCACAACCTTTCAAGGCATAAATCCTCAAGAAGTATTGATGACCCTTCAGTAGAACAACTTTCTCTGCGGGGAGGGTATTGGGTTCATTTATGCAAACTGACCCTCCACTGATAACGGTTTGGCTAGCCTTTGCAGAATATATCTAATTCAACAATTCATAATATTTATGAAAAGTATATTTATCTTTCTATTTGATTTCCTAATTCTTAATCATTTACAATGCCATAATTTATTGAAATCCTGGAGTTGGGATCATTTATATCAGAGTATAAAAACATATAAAATTGTTGAGATTGGAAGGCTCCTAGCTTTGTTGTGAAAATTATCGACAGGATTATGATTGGATTCCATTTTCAGCTATTTATATTCAAGACTCAGAACTAGAAACGTAAAATATGTAGCAGGAGAAACTAGCTTAGTTGGGAAGAGTTGTTGGTTCTCCCTTCATAATTCATATAAAGGATTAAAAAATAGTAAAGCACAGATTCAAGAGAATATACAAGATGCAAATTTCCTCAGGTTATAAGTTACGGTCATTATATTTTATTATTATTGTGAGCATTGAATCCCATTTGTAGAATCAAATCACTTCTTGAATGTGCCATAACTAGTTTTTTACTTGACATTGTTTCAAAATGACTTCAACTTGCATGTGATCTAAGAAAATCGAGCTCGAAAATTATTTTTAAGCACTCACATGCATAGAGGTGGGCCATCCCCTTCTGGCTCTAGATTACGCCACTCATAAGGTTTGGCTGCAGTGTCCAGGGCCCAAACATCTGCCAAAGGTCGTTTACCTGGAGAAAAGACAAATACAAAATTTGCAGCCAACATATTTAAGATAGAGGTATTGGTTTGTATCCCAACAGAAATAAGCAACAACAAAGTTACAGGAATATAATCTTATGAGATACTAAAGGCATAGTCTAATATAAATAACAAACAAATAAATTGTGCACCCATACATACCATCATTTCCACAAATTTCTAAGAGAAATCTCTAGCCTACAAGAGCCATCACATGGCCATAATGAGGTCCAGGACTAGGTCCTTGAACAACCACCCTGCAAACGTCACATGTTTCAGCAACATCATTTTTAATTCTTTAAAATTTCCATACATGTGTGAAATGTTTCCTTGTTATATGAATAACTTGTGCCAATGTGGTCATTGATGTGTCAGGTCAAGAACATGTAGATCGTTTGTTGACAACCCAGCAGGACCAATACCACCCTATATAGAATCATAGTAAGCAAGAAATAACAACATGAGCATGTACTTGTAGAATTTCTAACATAGTTAATGTGGATATGACAACAAAATGAAAGGTACATGGTTGATGACCATGGTACCTATAGGAGTTGCAACATCTGCATCTCAAGGGGATGGTGGATCTCCTATAGGAGTAAGCCTGCAAATAGTGTTATCAATTAATCAAGCCAAATTTGAAATTACCTCACATATCTAAAGACTCTTAACCAGAGGAATCTAAGATACAATCAACAAACTGAAGTAAAATAGTTGTAAGCTATCTTATAGTAATCTGAATTTTATTCCTTCATACTTTAAATTGTAAGCTATCTTACAGTAATCTTAATTTCCACTACTTCATACTTTCAATTGTAGTTGAACTGCTAACTAAAAAACCATCAATATTAACAGCTTGCAAACAAATTTGTTTATTAGATACTTATGATGAGCTTTTCTAACAGTCAATAATGTGTCGTTGATTGATATATCAGTTATTTAAAACATTGCAATGAATTGTGGGACATTAAGATCCAAGATCATGTTAAAAGCAATCTCCAGAAATTTTGAGAAATTAAATAACAAGCTGTGCAAAATTTTCAACAAATTGGGTCATTTTGACACACAATCCTACCATGCCAGTTATTTAGTAACTTGCATTCTCTAGGTTTGAATTGAGGCAGGCCTTCTTGCCTTGACTTAGCAAGGGGTACAGACCCTTTTCCATACTTGAGCATCAATGTTTTCGAATGCATTTTCCGGATATCTCTTCCAAGTTGTATCTTTTTGACTCAATTACTAGGCTTGTTTTACTTTCTGGCTTACTTCTGCTTGATTGGGCTAAGTTGATAGAGTCCAAACACTTATGCTGCAGTGCATAACTTGCTGAAAATAGACAGTCCCCTCAGCCATCATTCAAGCAGATTTTGGTGCCCATCACTTGCGCCTCAATCCTATTTTCAAACTACACTCCTTCCTCCACAGGATCCAGACTCTATGAGACTCTACCTTAGGGAGGCAGAGATATGCCTTCCTGGTTCTTTGCTTATTGGAGGAGACCGCTTCCATAATCCCCCCACCCCCACTGCATGGAGGTGTTGCTATTCCTCTGAGACCTCTCTAGTTGTCTAGTCAATTAACATCTCCATTGATTGCCTTCCCCCTTTCAGGGACTCTTTGGATTCCCGTGGTCACCTCCTCTCCAAGCATGAATTTTGAACAAGGTGGTTAGAGATGATATTTACCAACAATACACCCAAGTCAATTATACCCACCTCCACAAGGAACTCCATCCTAAGACGCATTCTACTTTGAGAAATTCATGCAGCCACGGGACGGTCTTACGATCAAGATTGAGTAATTCTTGTAGACATTGGCTACATAGCCTTAAATTTCACTTGGGCCACTTTAGAGTTTGCTCTCGCTAGATTCAGCTTAAGACAAATCATCACATTCCATGGTCAAAGAGGATTCATTGATTGTGTCACCTGTAGCCTATAGGAGATTAAGTAGTCCCATTTATGAGATAAGGGAGAGGTTCCATTGCCTCCACCGATACTAAGCAGGTTTCCAAACTACCTTTTTCAACTATCTAGAGCAGTAATTTCCATCTCTTTTTGGAAAAGGAAGTGTAAGGTTACATGAGAAGTTACAAACATTATGTTCAACAACTATAAGAAATTAAAACATCCAATACAAATAGGATAGGGAAGAGATATCCATATAGGATAGAATAAACATATTGTAATATGAATAAATGATGAATCAAAGTGCTTCATGCTAATATATATATATATATATATATATATATAGGTCATGAGCATGGACAAGCACGACCTTTGGTTTATTAATTTTTATTGTGTTTAACATATCATCATCATCATTATTGCAATGTATATTGCATGTCCTCTTCTTACTTTTTTTATGTCAGAATCCATTTTTTTTTATTTTCGTTAAAAGATGCCATCATTTCTAAAACTTATTTCTCCTTGATACTAAGTGAACGCGTGCAGTGCAAAGATCCCACAACGATATAAATTTGTATATCAATTTGACCTAGATAGTGGATTTTTCCCTCTCTAATCGAGGTAGAAGAAGCAGGACTATCTCAGAAAGAAACATTTTGTCTCAAACAACCCTATGAAGGAAAACCCTCCAAAAGGGGAGTAGGAGAAATCTGCAGATCAATCCAAACTCCTTCCCGCCAAAACCAAGAACATTGAAGAGTTGATCGAGGAGGGATTGCAACTAAGAGGGAAAGGAATATTCCAAGGTGTGGCCTACAGTTCAGTCCCTAGAAACCCATAAAATATCATGGGGAGGACTCTATATAAACCATCTTTAGATGTGAACTTTCACCATCAGTACATCCAAGATGGACAAGATATGTCTAGCTCCAAAATTTTGAACAAGTGCAAAAGGAAATAATGGTATGGGAAATTCAATATATCAAATAAAACATGGGAACAAAAGACAAATATGTGCTTTGATAAAGTGTCCAAACAAATGGGAAGACGCAGAGACAATACAAAATACCAATGGGAAACTCAAGCATATCAACAAAGGAATTAATAAGAAAGGAAAAGAAGTGCGACCGATGCATCAGTGCACCATCAATATATGGGGAATATTGTTGGCATCGAACTCAATGAAGGAAGACAAGTACAACCACTTGACAAATAACAAAGATCCAAACATCTATGATTTCCTGGATTGGTGATAATATACAAACAATATGGACAATAGAATATTTTCCGGGCATATTTTCTTTCAATACAGGAATTTCAATGTATTTAATCCAAAAGCCCCGCTAAGATTAAAGCCAATTTTATATTATTATAAATAGTCAGTCACCAAACTTCTCAAGGGGGTTTGGATAAGAAAAACCAAATTTTGTATTATATATTTCTATAATTGATACATAAGCTCCCTCTTTAAACTGAAAAATAAATCATGTGCAATAGTATAAATGAAAGCCTCGATGACAACAGAAACAAAACACTTTTGTTCCATTAAATTAGGTGTTAACCACCAGTCATAACCCAGCCAAGGAGATAAGGATGCCAATGCTCGTTTGGGATGTTTGAGAAACTTGCAAAAAATAAGATGCATTTTACTGCCTTTAATTATGCTAAAGTACACCAACATGTCTTCAAACCTGGCAATTGTGTGTGAAAATAACCTCATTAGTGCAGGCATAACTCTATAGTTATAAGCACCAATTAAGGATTAGAGGTTCTAGTATTGGAGAATTCCTTTATCCCATCTTCTTTTCTAGCTGGTTGTTGTTATGTGATCAAAGGATGGCTTTTTTAGTCTTTTGTTTGGGACACTCCTTGTCAAAATGGCATTTAGTCTTTACATCAACAATGCATGGCCCTTGTTCTGAAGCTTGCATTAGTACTGTTTGTCAATAGGTGCAAAAATAAAAGCCAGAGCACTTAGAAGAGGAAGTATTCAAATTTATTTTGCACTATTGCTATAACTTTTCCTCAATCCTTGAGGCAAATTTGAATGTTTTCTCCAAGGAAATAATATTAAGGATACCAGTTTCCTTCCAAATATGGGTGAATAATCCTCCAATAAATTTAAGCTTAAGGGTCCTCTGCATTATCTACCTCCAATTTAATCCATCTTATTGAACTTATAAAATATATTGTTGAACTGTTTGTAAATGTTGATATATTTGTAACTTCAGAGTGTATTTCATATATGTATATTGTATTCCTATAGAGATGTTATTATTCCTCTATACGGAAGTGTAGTCATTTATATTGTAAGTGTCGTAACTTATACTTGATGGGTTATTAGACCACCTTGTTGGGGTCGGCCCTGTATAAGTCATGTGGGTTAAAGGGTTATTAGACCACCCTATTGGGGGTCGGCCCTGTCAGCATTATGTAATGTAGTTAAGTTAAGGTTGACCTAGTAAAGGCTATTAGGCAAGTCAAGTCAAGTATAAATAGAGTGCGGGAGGCACTCTATTTGATCATTCACTTTCTCACTCATACACTCATTGGAGAGTGGCGCAATAGTGGAGGAGGAGAAACTGCTGCTAGGAGTATATCTCTTATGCTTGGGTTGTATCATTTCTCTATCTATCTCTGAGGAAGTTGTGGGGCTTTTCACCTTTATGATTTTCCCCGGTGAAACTCTATGTGTCTATTGTCTCTTGTGTGCTTGCATTATTATGTTCATGATTGATATGTTGTAGATATGTTGTACATGTTGTTCTCTCAGTTAAGATCTTATATCATATTGAAGTAAATTCTGAAAAACTAACATGGTATCAGAGCTAGCCTGAAAGAAGGCATGGTATGGCATTTATGTCACTTGTTGCACTTGAAAGCTAGGGCTTGATATAGCAAAAAATAGTCATCGTAGAACTTTCGCTATAAATTCATTTTGGCGAGGTTTTAGGATCTTCAAATCTTACAGGTCGAAGCTAAGATCCCCATGTACCTTTTTTCCAAAGGAGAGCCTATAATTCGTTGTACTTTAAGATTTATGATCTGTACAATATGGGGTTTCTGCCTCTTCCAGATCTCAGTCATAAACAGGTGACCTAGGGAAAAAGGTCACAACTTGGGCTAGGAAGCTCCAAATGAAATTTCATAAAAAGTGGCAGGTAGGGCACAAACTTTACTTTCACAGTTACTTTTTTGAAAGGCTGGAATTGAACCCGTGACATGTGGCACTCTGTACAAGTTCGCTCTCCTGTTTTATCCCATAAAAAGGTCACGTTGCGACACTTGGCATAACTCTCTCTCAGAGAATCCATTTGAGGTCAAACCTATAGAATTGGAAAGATAACAAGTTAGAATACCATAGGAAGAATTTTCAAACCCTGTAGATCTGAAATTTCGGAGTTACACCAGAAACAATCAGGTGCATATTTCTGTCAAAACAGAATTGGATTTTGAGCACCTTCATTCATGGCTCCGGGAATTTAGGGTTTCGGAGAAAGTTGGAATTTTTTTAATTGGACACCACGGTCGGATGCTCCTCATCAAAATCAAAATTTAGAGACCAAGATCAAATTTTTTGGTTGGGTGGAAGGCCAGGATTGATCAAACCCTAGTTCAGGACTTTGATCAGAAAGGTGAAAAATTAGGGCTTCTAAAAAAATGGGAATTTTTGAAATCTATGACCATAGCTGGAGCTCCTTGGAAAAATCAAACTTTAGAGCTTTGGATCAAACTATTTGGTTGGGTGAAGCTTTGGGAAACTCAAACCCTAATTCAGGGTCCTCCCTGGTGAATCTGAAAGATTGAAAAGCAAATTTGAGGGGTGAAACTTTGTAGTTTTCAAATTCTAAGTATACCAATTTGATCATCTCATCGAGGCACATCTTTCTATCCTTTCAGAAGTTTGAAATTCAAAGTTTGAATTTTTGGGGTTTCCCTGACAAACCCTAATCCAGCTCCAGATCTAGTTTCTGCAAATCAAGTGGATTGGGTTAATCCTAGAAGAGAATGGATTGGTCACCTACATAAGTGAAGAAGTTCCTGTTTCAGAGGGAGATGAGGATAAGGCCTTACATAAGAAGATTACAAGCAAACTCGATAGGTATGACTTACGGGTATGTTTCAAAATCTTTTTATGATTAAGTTTATGATATGTTTATCTTCATTAAGATTAGTACAATCTTGATTAATTTTAGGCTTGTTGTATCACCTTAATACATCTATGAATGCATGATAGAAGACATTCATTGATGATTGTACTAATGCATTGTGGTGTTGTATGAGGTTGATGTTGTCCACTAACATGAAAGGTACATCAAGAAAGACAAATCATGTTCTAGTTCAAGAACATATGACCATGGTGGCATGAAGACAAAGATTCATCCATTGTCATGGATCACATAGAAGTTCTACTTATGAGGTATGTACTTGGTTCTATAATGATTAACCTATGAGATATGCAGGTTACTAGCACAAGTCAGTGAAGAGAACAAGAAGACATTATGCGGGTATGTTAGACATAACTAGCTAGCATGCTAATCCAGGTATGTTTTTCCTATATCAAGTTAGAATCCTACCTTGTGTTAGGATCTCTTATATAAGTATACATGTCATGATTGATAATGATTATTCAATGAAGTTAGTAATCATATGTTTAGGCATATTATGCTTCTTACTTTGATTGATGATATGACTAACCAGAAAAGTCCCATGGTCAAATAGGAATATGCATGAGTAAAAGAATTGTGATAAATTATCTGTGTATGAAATGATCTTGACCATACATGTTTAAGATTACTTAGAATCATAATGTTTTTGATAGTATTAAGATTATACTAACGAATGTATGTATGAGACCTCGAGGATACCACAATGATGATACTATTAAGTATGCATAGTGATCAAGGATGGATACAAGTTCAAAGACAGGTAATCCAGGAAACAAAGATCAAGAGGGAGCACACTCCAGTAGTTCCTGCAAGGAAGCAAATATTGAGAGGGAGTCCACCCTACAACCAAACAAAGTTAAGTATTTGAATTGTCATTTCTTGCATACTTGTTTGTTTAAATAATATTGTTCAATGATGTATATGCTTATGTTCCTAGACTTAGGGTGTGTATTATGCATATTATAATAATTGCATTAATGAACAGTATGCTACTAATATGTATGTGATGGGTAAGTGGCCTATGGCACTGTACAACATTCCATTGCTACTTATCTAGAATGAAACCTCTTTGCTGACATGTTGGGAGTTGTGCACACTCTTAACAATGTTCTAGTAGAGATTGGAAGGCATCTAGAAAGTTACGGGATATGGATAAATGTTGTATTGAAGCATTGGATAAGATAATTGCATGACTGTATGACATATTTATTTATGTGTAAGAATTTGTTCTGAAAACTATGAGATGTTTCTAATCATGCAATTTAACTTTTTTTGTAGAAAAGATCATATACCATCACCTACAAAAGAAGGACTACAACATTTGTTCAGCAACAAAGCTATCTATTGAAGAATATGAAGTTCCCAGGATTTGGGATGAAGTAATGATGCTATGATCCATCGATCATGAAGGATGATGTTTGGGATGTGGTCCCAAGACCAGATGGGAAGTCTGTTGTGACTTCCAAGTGGATCTATAAGATCAAGCATGCTGCAGATGGCAGCATAGAGAAATACAAAGCAAGTGATGAAATGGAAGATACACTAGATGGATGTCAAGACAACTTTCTTGCTTGGTGTTCTTCAGATTGATGATACTTCGAGGAAGAAGTGATGGGACACATTTGCAGGAGCCATTCCAAGCATGGTGAGAGGAGGATCCTTCCCATGGCTGTGGATGTAAGCGTTGTGTGATGAGCATCAAGACGATGCTCCAGTGACTGCTTTGTATATGCATCATGTTGGATGCTTGATATGATTAGTTGGATCATGTATTTGTATATGCATCATGTTGGATGCTTGATGTGATCAGTTGGATCATGTATTTGTATATGTATCAGGTGGATACATTGTATGATCATGTGGATCATGTATTTGTATATGTATCAGGTGGATACATTGTATGATCAAGTGGATCATGTACTTGTATATGTATCAGGTGGATACATTGTATGATCAGGTGGATCGTGTATGATGACATGTATCAGGTAGATACTGTGTATGCATTAGGTGGATGCAGTGTATGATCAGGATGATCATGGATGATGAGCTTCAAGGTGTTTCTCCAGATGATATGCATCAAGATGATGTTGTCATGATGATCAGGATGATCATGTGATTATGTATCATCAGATGATTGGGTCCTTGATGTACCTGACGAATACGAGACTAGATATATGCTTTGCGGTGAACACCTTGAGCAAGTATTTGGCAGATCCGAGACATGTTCACCTGATAGATGCAAATAATATTCTGAGGTACCTGAAGGGTACAGTTGACTATGGGCTCAAGTATGAGGCAAATCAAAAGTTTAACCTGGAGGGTTATGTTGATTCGGATTGGGAAGGTAGTGCCATTGATCGAAAGAGCACTTTGGGGTGCTACTTTAGTATGGGATCATGTATGATCTCTTGGTTTATCAGGAAGCAATCTTGTGTGGCACTGAGTACATCCAAAGCAGAGCACATTCCAGCTTGTTCGGATAGTTGTGAGGAAGTATGGCTTAGGAAGCTATTGTCTGAGTTATTTGATCTCCCGTTGGATGCTACCTATATCTTCTGTGACAAGTAGAGTTGTGTGAAGTTGTTTGAGAACCTAGTGTTCCATGACAGGTTGAAGCACATTGAGATCAAATATCACTATATGAGGGATATGGTGCAGAAAGGAGCAGTGAAGCTCTTGTATGTTGCGATGGACGAGCAGATAGCCGATGTGTTGACCAAGCCGATGGACATAGTGAAGTTTGAAAACTTTAGAGGGAGACTTAGTGTACTTCAGATCGAGAATCTTTCCAAGGGGAAGTGATGAGTCCGGAGACACAGATGCACATCAGCCCTTCTCACATGGTGATAGATGTGTTCTCCCACGGTGATATGTAAGTGCTGGAGCCATTCTCAGATAGTGATAGATGTGTTATCCTATGATGAGATGTAAGGGCTGGAGCCATTTTTAAGATAGTGATAGATGTGTTCTCCTGTGTTGAAATGTATGGGTTGGGCCATTTTCACATGGTGATAGATGTGTTCTCCCATGGTGAAATGTAAGGGTTGGGGCCATTCTCACATGGTGATAGATGTGTTCTCCCATAGTGAGATGTAAGGACCAAGTGAGCCTTTGCAACATGGTGACAAATGTATTCTCCCATGGTTGTGATATAAGTGTTGTGCCTTTCTGACATGATGGTAGGTAGGTCCTCCCATGGTGACATGGTGGTAGGTAAGTCCTCTCATGGTCATGATGTAAGTGTTGAGCCTTCTCTGAATGGTGATAGATGTGTTCTCCCATGTCGGTGGTGTAAGTGCTATGTGATGTGCATCTGGGTTGTGCTCCATGGGACTATGAGGTGATCTGAAGATGATGATGTGACAGTAGGGTACACAGGTTTTGCAGAGGCATGTAATCAATCCTGAGATGCTCTTGCAGGTTTTGCAGAGGCAGTGTAATCAGTCCTGGGAGATCTTACAGGTTTTGCAGAGGCAGTGTAATCAGTCCTCAGATGTACCTACTTGATGGCTTGTTCACTGAGATGACATGATCAGTATGATCATGAGTATCAGGATTATACTCTATGATAGTGGACCGGTTGTGCAGTGGCATGTAAAAGGTCCTGGGAGATCCGATAGGTTGAGTTGTGTGCTCGTAATTAGTCCTGGGATGCTCTTTCGAGGTTTTGTTGACTCACGTAACAAATCCTGAGGATTCCACAGTATGGCCAGTGATGATGAAGAACCATAGGTGGTGGGCCTACATCCAGCATGAAAAAGGGTTGGCTCTGTAGAACTTCCTATGACAAGCATATTGGAGATTGATTGAGATAGCAGCAGTAGTGACGATGACGATGATTCGGTGACGATGATCGAGAGAAGAAGACTTGTGCTAGCAGATCTGTGTCGAGAAATACCTTCCTAGTTAAGAGGGAGTGTTGATGTATTTGTAACTTCGGAATGTATTTCATATATGTATATTGTATTCCTATAGAGATGTTATTATTCATCTATACGGAAGTGTTTGTATTCCTATAGAGATGTTATTATTCCTCTATACGGAAGTGTCGCCATTTATATTGTAAGTGTCATAACTTATACTTGATGGGTTATTAGACCACCTTGTTTGGGTCAACCCTGTATAAGTCATGTGGTTTAAAGGGTTATTAGACCACCCTATTGGGGGTTGACCCTGTCAGCATTATGTTATGTGGTTAAGTTAAGGTCTACCTAGTAAAGGTTATTAGGAAAGTCAAGTCAAGTATAGATAGAGTGCGGGAGGCACTCTATTTGATCATTCACTTTCTCACTCATACTCTCATTGGAGAGTGGCACACTAGTGGAGGAGGAGAAGCTGTTGATAGGATTATATATCTTATGCTTGGGTTGTATCATTTCTCTATCTATCTCTGAGGAAGTTGTGGGGTTTTTCACCTTTATGGTTTTCCCCAGTGAAACTCTGTGTGTCTATTGTCTCTTGTGTGCTTGCATTATTATGTTCATGATTGATATGCTGTAGATATGTTGTACATGTTGTTCTCTCAGTTAAGATCCTAGATCAGATTGATTTAAATTTTGAAAAACTAACAGTAAAGTGGTCTACCATAGTGATAGCTAATACTTCGACAAATTTTAGATACATCACTAGTGATAAAATCACTTTTCGCTCCATGCTTCTGTTACTGGATATCAAGCTGAACTAGAATGATACAATCACACACATGGCACAACCACAGTCTGAGAACATGATCACCCATATAACTTTTCAATCATGATCTTCTTTAACTTGTCATATTTTTGTTGCAATCATTTCATCCAACTTGAAACAACTGTTGTAGAAGTTTGAGACTATTGCAACAAGCACTGTCTGCTACATGTAAAACATTTCACCTAGAATTACTATGCTTGTTCATGTTGTTAGTGCCATGCACTAAAGAAAAAACACTCAAAGACACTGGTGACATTTCTTAGATCAAAGAATTACTTTGAGTCCAAGAGGCCACAAATGGTCATGAAATTAGTAAGAGGTTGAAAAATTTAAAGACACTTCTTCCTATACTTTCCTATGCTCTTAATACCACGTGGTATTTGGGGAGGCTAGGTAGAGTTGCACTGATATCCAATCCTGTGAAAAATAAAGCAATGTATTGGAAACATATTCAAGATTTATTGTCCTGACGAAGCATGTTCAAATCAACAATAGTTTCTAAATCATGCAAAACAAAGTGACACCACTTTGCACAGTTGCTGTAAGGGATAATGAGAATATAGTGTCACTGAATTACACTGGCTGGTGAAGGATGGACTAGGACAAATATCTAGAATGTAGACACCAAAAATACTTCAATCATAGATAATTTCATAATCCCTTAGAACAAGATCTCTCTTAATACACAAATCTGAAAGTCACTTCAATTACAGTAGAAGCATAGCATCAACAAATCATATCTGAAATTTTGATTGAGTATGCTAAAAAATATAGCATTCATCCTAACTCTCCTAATAAATCAGCATACTCAAAAAGCCATGAAACTTGTTTAATGCATGGGGAAGATCACATCGCAAATTTAAGACAGTAGTGGTACACTTCATATTATCACAACAATGGAGATAAAAGTACGATACCTCAAATCATTCCAAGGTGGTATAACAAGTCCTTTTAGATCATTCCAAGGTGGTATAACAAGTCCTTTCAGATCATCTCCAACAAGGAATCTTCAATGCATCCTAAACCATAGCTAGGGAATCCACAATCATTGCAAACCTATCCAGCAATACAAAGGAGAAGCAAGCCATCAAACCAATCTCTACAATCCAATCACTGGAGCTTCCAAACAAGTCAGCATCACACCAATTGTCAAACCCCTAGATCTCCCACTTGAATGGAACTAGATACAATATTCGACACTTGTATCTCACAAGCCAAGGAACCCTAGCGCTAACATCCCACAAGCACCAATACTTGTTACAATGATAATAAATGATCTTCAATGATTCTCCAAATAGATAGCATCACACCAACTATCAATATCTAATATACAATGTAGAATATCACAAGGGCACACCCCTCCTTTTAATGGACTAAGGTGAGGGAGCCCAACAATAAACCACTAACTAAGTCCAGAACCAACCCTAGGCTACTTAAACGAAGAAAGCACCAAAAGTAGTGCTACTGAAGGTAAGGTGTCCACATGTCACACTATGGTTTGTTAAACATTGAGGTGGCATGCCCTTCAAGCTAGGTGTCGGCATGTCAGACACTCCTCATCCAAGATGGTGTACTCTCAAATCAATAGCTCCTCGACTCAAGCATTCCTCCTCAAATTGTGTAAGGTGGTTATGTCTCCTCAAGCCAAGCACCCGAACTTGAATTACCTAATGTCCTCCTCCAAGGTGATTACTCCACACATGCCAAGCCCAAAGAATCTTCAACAAGTGCACCCTTGTCAAATATGCCAAATATACCACATGCGCCAACTACCACATCAAGGAATGTGGATCCATAGCACTAATAACAAATCAAGCTTACACCTAATCTAAGCTCTCCAATTATACATGCCTCCTAGTACTAATCCCAAACCAAGCATACACCCAATCTAAAAGCTCCAAAATTAAGTCAAAAATAAATAAAGTAGTTAGGAAACCACAATCTTTTCACATACCACAAAGTGCAATCATAGCTAGGTGAATAGACTTTAAGAGGAACAAAAACGTAACACTCCCTCTCTGCAAGGTGTCTCCAATCACTCCAAGCTTCTCCCTTAGCATTTCCCTACAAATCTGTATGAATATCGTCAAGGGATATATCACCCATATGGACCATGTATAGTGGGAAGTGATAATTGATATCAATGTGCCCAAAACGCTCATGGATTATTGGATTCTCAAAGAGCCTAATGCAACTTTGATTATCACATTAGACAATTATTACCTCCAACATCATATTACCTAACTTTGGTAACAACTTACAAATACAAAGAGCCTCACAACATGTTCAACAACCTCATATATACTTTGCTTCTATTGAACCAAGTGCAACTACTGCATAATTCTTATTGAACTAGGAAATCATACATTCCATCCTTAGGTATTCACAAGTCACATCAATGAACCAAACCACTATTTGAAGTTATATCTACCAATCAACAATTAGAGTGACAATGTTGCAACTAACACTTGCAATCCAAGGAATAAAACCTAACACACATCGCCAAAATTACCAATAAAAAGGGCGAGAGTGGCTCAAATATGAACCCAATTTCACTAAATTAAATTTGGTGATAGCCCAACAAAACAAATTTTCAAATCCCTCATGACTAAGGATGCATCTAGAAGATTTCATACCATCGAAAGATACCAAAGGAGAGCACTAACAATGCCAGGGCCAATGTCATTCATAGTCCTTGACTCAACAAAAGTGCTTGAACAACAGCAAGGCTTTATTGGTCAGAAGCTGCTTGATCTATCCTATTGATAACACCAATAGTTCTTGTACCTGAAAGTTTGAGATAAAATGTGTAACCCCTTATAATGGCCAAGGAATAACAAAAATACACCCAATATGACAGCTTGGACTCTCCTATGGAAACAAATAAAGAAGATCATGTGCAGTAACATCTTCCACTTGTTCATATAAGTATACAATTTCCTTAATACACACCATCAGGTTCGAAGTCAAGGGCCATTTTAAGAGCTTGGGACAAAGAAATTTATGGTTCCTATGATGCAAGAACTACAACCAATGGAATTGAATCACTATGTTACGCATAGTCATTGATCTGTATTTAAAGCATCCATTTTTATAAAATCAATTTGGTAACATACCCATAATGGCTAAACACTAGTACTTGATATAAAAAATTAAAAAGGTAGCCATGCATGCTAGAAACTACAAAACAATAGTAAATTTAACAGAAAGAAGACCTAAGCACTCTCAAACCCCTACGAATATTTTTGAATGGTATGCACCTCAAAATAGCCCTTGGAAAAATATTCCCATCCTTATATCACACTCCCCCACACAATCAAAATTACCATCAATATACTATCCAAAGAGGACATCCATCCATGAGAAAAGCAATACAAACAAGGAGAAAATGACCAGCAAAGACAACATCATCATGAAGTATCCAACATCTCGCTTCATGCAAACTATATATGAACACCACACATGCCAAGAATCCATAATACAAGCAGGCTCTCATCTGATTTAAATTCCCATTAAAGAGATGGATGAATCCATATGATAAAAAACTAGGGTGTTCTACTAGATAGGCCTTAAAGGCCACCCTAGCACCAATCCAATTGACAAACACAAATTCTCTTCAAGAGAAACCATGCATAATACCAAGGAAAATGTATGAGTAAGGAGCAACATCGTATGACAATGAGCATGCAAACCTTCACCAATCATCAAGCATGAAGCATGAACATCCCAAAGCTAGCATACAAGGCATCATCTACATTTCACCCCCATCAATTTTGTGATAAAAATCACAAGGGGACACCCATGCAATATGGGGGCTAACAAGCTCAAACCTATATAAGGGTTTTCTCTCTCCATTTGTACTGGGTGGACAGTTAGGGTATTGAAACCCTTAATACTCTTGTTTAGCAAATTGTATTGGAGCTATTGGATGGATGAGAAAGGCACTTTATGGATGAGGATATATTCTAGATATTGATACTATCTCTTATGCCCGAAATTACTTGACATATGTTTCTGAAGCATTGAATTAGGGTAACATCATTCCTTGTTCTTTTTAGTTTATCGTTGGGATGTTTTCTATGGATTCATATTTCTCTATGCTTGGATAGGTGCACATATATTTCATTTTAGGTAGGCATAATCTTCACAAGTGTTGGAGTTCATTTGCTCTTGGGATCTCCCTAGTTAAATTTTCTGAAATGGGGGACAACAAGGATAGTGCCATTGCAGCTTGTACATTTTAGCCTCATTTACCCTCTTTTCCTCAATAGGATAGCCTTTCATGGGCCTTATTTGACCCCATATGCCCATTGTAATTTTCATAGAAATTAGTCTTGCTTTCAACTACCACTTAAAATCTCTAAAAACAAACTTTTATTTCTACTTAACAAATTTGAAAATTACATTTAATTATCACATCTTAGAACTGCCTCAAAGTCAAGGAAACCCATCACTTCTTGCATCTCTAACTAGACTTAAAATTCAGCAATACAAATATGCAATACATCACTTAAGATATATTCTAAAACATATTTGTACCAAGTCCCCTAACCCTTTATTTTCCACTATATTCATTGGACTTAGTGTGCTTAGGGTATCCCATCAAAGGTGGCTACTCCACCAAATCTAGAAGCAAACTTCCATAAATTTAGGGACAAACTAATGTATAAATTTCAAACAATAAGAAGCTCCTACTAATGGCATGAAACCTCTATTAAACTAGCCATGAATCTTCAAAGGGATGAATGTTGACTCAACTAGGGCACAAAAAACCTAGGGCATCACCTTATCAAGATCAATTTTTTAGTTGTTTGGAACCCTCCACCATACAAGCAAACTGTTTCAGGGTTGTTGCTACACAGGACGTCATCATAGGCTGACCAAATTATGCCTAGATTTTGACAAATATGCCTTCTACTGCTATTTATGCACCCGTAATTTGGAAATATTGTTGTTTGAGCTTGTTTGACTACTAGAATTGACCTAAATTGTCACTTTGAGGCTAATAAAAGTCCTAGATTTTCTCTTTACCATTGTTTTAAGGTTAAGAGATTTTAGGAGGGTCGTTGAAGCCCTTTGACAGGGTTAACTACTTTATGGAGGAGACCTCCTTGCTAGATGGGGATATTTTGATGGATATGGAGACATGTGGCATCACCATCACTTCTTACTTATTATTTTATGCATTATTTAATTTGTCATTTGATTTGGCTAGGATAAACTATTTTTGTGCTTCCTTGGAGAGATCTAGATCTCATACTTGCATATTATTATTTTATCTTGAGGAGGTTTTGGGCCTAGACTCTATATAAGAGAGGCTTCTCCCTTTTGTAATGGTTGTTGAAAGTGTGGTAAAATTCAAGAGCTTATTGTTGAAGATCTATTGAAGGCTATTGGAAAGTTTATAGGTTAATTCTTGTTTACATGAGGCATATGTTTGGACTTCTCATGGCTAAATATTAATGTGGAAACATACTTGCAAAGGATATTGTTTCATGTACTATTGTGAAGGGTTACTCTACTCCAATAGGAGGAATTAGCTGTGGTCATTTCCTCTCTAGTTTCTTTGATGTTTTATGAATGAATGTATTCTTTTTGCATTTATCATCTTCTATATTTGTTACAGATTTATACTTCATAGTAAAACACACCATAGTAAGTGAGTCTAAAGGTGCATCTCTTGTAGGGCCCTTTTATAAAAATTCTGCATTAATTAACAACAATATTAGGCTGGCCATAGCATGCCTTTGCGGATCTATTTTCCCTAATTGCTTACTTTAAAAATCCCTTTAAGTCTGACATCTTGACCCCATATGCCCAATTTAAATATAGGAACTAATCCTTCCTTTCAACCACCCCTAAAAATACAAAATCATCATTCATTTTCTATTTATTTAAATTTTGAATTTACACTTGAAAATCTCATAAACTAGATTTACCTGAAGTCTAATAACCCTTCGAAAGTCATTATCATCTTTTAGAATTATTTTCCTTTAGGGATTCCTCTCATTCTAAAGGAGAGTCAGCCTAAAGAGAGTGAAAGTGTTATCAAGGTGGCATGGAAATCCTTCCTATAATTACCCCTAGGGTTTTACTTATGGTTAGGGATTTTCCACCCAAGGTAGGCATTTGGGAGGTAACAGACCTCAATTTTAGGACACTCTTGATTAAACTTATCTAGTGAATAACCTAATGGATTAGCTTGAGTGGTTGAGTGATGTGAATAGCAAGCAGGATGTCTCAGAGTCAAGACCCTAGGCTAGCTTCCTCTTCCTACATGAGCCTCACTCAATGTCTATTAGGTGGAAATCCATGAGAGACAATTAAGTTGAAAAGATCATCATTATGCATTACTAAAAGAGATGGTCTATGTTGGAGAATTTGCAGTTTAGCTGTCAATTGATTTACTTGTGTTGCGTTTAAAACTTTCATGCATCATCATATGATATTGATCCTATGAAAAAATGGTTTCCATGAAACCTGGTCTCTACTTAGACTGGTAATTGGTTTGGGGTTTTACAAAGTGAACATCCATAACTTATTAGAGATGAAACAAGAATACTTATTTGGGGTGTGCTCATTGTCCTTTATTTTAAATATGAGGTCATAAAAGGGTATCTCATGTTTTCTTAACATTCTGATATCTCTTGTTTTCTAAACATTCAAGGCAATTTTCTTCATCAATGATGAGCTTCAGAAGGGACTTACAATTATTTTCCAACAAGAAGTTGTGAAGACATTTGATAATGTGGAGTGAAAATGTGATGGTTTCAATACAATGTGGATAATTTTGAAGGGCAGCTGGATTGCTTCAAATAGAAAACCAACCCTCTCAATATGAGAGAAAACTAACCCTCTCAACATGGCTTTGAATAAAGCATGTCTCCCAGATCATATTTCAGATATTCAGTATAGGCATTGTCAAGTTCCTGGTCAAAGTGTACTAGAAATTGTGAAGACATTGACCATGTGGGGTGCAAATGGGATGGTTATGTGTAGAATGCGGAAAATTCTGAAGGCTAGCTAACTAGATTTCTTCAGAGTGAAAATAAACCCTACCAACATGATTCTATATGTAGTCCCAATTATCATCAACATGATGAAAAGCAAGGATCGACCTCGAAATTGGAAGCTCTAATATCAGTTGAAGAAGATCAAATGGGTAAGTTAATCATTCAAGAGTACTAAAATCCATCACCTGTCAAAAAAACTGACAATAGGGTGGCAAACCAAGCAGCCAGGTTAAGGATAGAGATCTGAGAGAATTAAAAACTCCCAAGTTGAAGGAAGATCAAGGTTGGGAGGGAATGAGCAGAACTTGGAATAGAATCTGAATCGAGAATGACAATTACAAAAATATCTAATAGGGAAGAAAAATCTTGAGCAATAAATGTCACCAAAAATCAATTAGAAAATCCAACCATAAAACCTATCTAGGGGATAAAAAGTCTACTTGGCTTTTCAAATTGGAAAAGATTGTTATCAAAAGATGGGATCCCAATATCGAGACTCTAAACGATATCCATTAAGACCAACAACAAAGAATTCATGATTCATGTTCTATGATAATGTTAGAATGATGTGGTTCCTTAATTCGACCACATTGTCACCTAGAAGAATTAATAGGAGCATGAGATTATGCCTTTGCAGTTTTTCATCCTAATTTTGTTGTCTTCCTTGATGAAGCAAACTTAACTGTGTATCTTTTGGATTTTTTGGAACTCTAATAGAATGGAGAATGGGAAGGCTCAAGGAAAAGACAAGATTGACAAAGAAGCCTACATATAAATGACTGATTTTGGAAAGCCATATCCTCTGAAGAGCCAAGGAAACAGTTATTTTGTCCCATGTTGGAGTTATTATGCAAGTAAGGTCTTGATAAGACTTTGGAAGTCTCAGAAGAAAGCCTTCAATAGATGAATGAAATAGTGACACTCAAAAGAAAAGCGCAACAGAAATTGAAAAGGCCTCCAATTGAAGTCAACCAGAAGACTCAGATATGAGAATAACATCCATAAGGTAGCATCCCAATACAAGGAAGCAATATTTCAAGAAGTGGTAGGGGTCGGACTACTAGGTTGGAACCCATAGAGTTCACTACGCAGCAAAAGAAGACTTCACTTTAATAGCCGGACAACTGTACGAGTTGGGGCCGGATGAAGTGTTGCGCAGATGTGTATTGGAGCATGAGAAGCCATTCATATTGGCTGATGCACATTCAGGAGTAGCAGGAGGTCACTACGCAGGAAGAGCCACTGCGTAGAAGATATTGCGCGCAAGGCTCTGGTGGCCTACCATTCACAAAGACGCAAAGGAAAATTTCCAGAGCTACGATGTCTGTCAGAGGATAGGAATGCCATCGCGAAGAAACGAAATGCCATTGAATCCATAGTTAACATTACAGGCATTTGAGAAATGGGCCATTGATTTTGTGGGACCTATAAACCCACCAGGAAAAAGAACTGGTGTGAGGTACATTATTACTGCAATTGATTACCTCACTAGATGGGCAGAAGTGAAGCCAATGAAGGCCTGTAGCGTAGGTACTGCCGCGTAGTTCATTTTTGAATACATCCTTACAAGGTTTGGATGCCCAAAGATTTTGATGAGTGATCAGGGCACTCACTTTCTGAATAAGACTATTGAGGCATTGACAGAAGAGTTCCACATTCATCATCAGCGAAGTACGCCATATCATCTGCAAGCAAATGGAAATGTTGAAGCGTTCAATAAAGTACTGGAGAATGAGCTAACTAAGGTAAGCAATGTGAATAGGGATGATTGAAACCTATGCATTCCAGCCGTTTTATGGGCATACAGAACAACATGCAAAACGTTGACTGGCCACACACCTTTTAGGCTGGCCTATGGATAGGAAGCCATAATGCCAATGGAGTACATTTTTCCCATCTTAAGAATAGCTGCATTCACAGGCATGGTAAATCATGACGCACTAGAAGAAAGGCTTCTACACTTGGTTGGTCTGGAGGAGGATCGCTTCATCGCAGGATTTCAACAAGTGCAGAAAAAAAGGAAAAAAGCATGGCATGATCACCATATAAAAAACAAGACCTTTTAGGTAGGTAATCTAGTCCTCCTGTATGATAGCAAGTTTATGAAGTTTCCTAGAAAGTTTAAAATGCATTTGCTTCGTCCATATACTATTGTACATGTTACTAATGGTGGCGCAGCTCAGTTAGCCATGTTAGCAAGAGATAACTTGTCCGACCTAGTTAATGGAAGCAGACTTAAACCCTATCGGGATAGTCTTGCTTCATAGAACCTTTGATGATCAGGAAAGAAAGGAAATTTATAAGTGCCAAGTACAGTTGAAAGTAGGAACTAGAAATGGGAAAGAGTTTGTACGCAAAGTGTGATGAAGAAAATGTATATACCGCGCAGCACTTGTTCAGAAGTGAAGCTGTGCCACAAAAAAAAAGAGAGAGAAAACAAAAGAAAAAGAAAAGAGTAACCGCATAGTTGCGAAGTCCAAAAGGCAACTATGAAGATCAAGTTGAAGGGGAAAGGCAGCTAAGTTCAGAATTAGGAAATTAGGCCCCGCACAGTAACTATGCTAGAGTGGGAATGGTATGTCATGCAGTTCGAGACGCTACTCTAGAAAAATAGCCGTTACAATGTCGGTCGCAAATATAGTTGTTATACAGTATATTGTCAGCGACCACTTGGGTATTTAATGAAAAAAAGTCGTTCTGATCGACTTAATGAAGGAAAGGACCGAAACATCCGCTAGATTTGGCCAATGGATACCACATTTAATGCTTATCTAGCCATTGAAGGGCATGGAGGAGGTTAGCTGCGCCTATAAATACCGTTGTATTTGGACTCGTGAGCATTACCAGAACCCTTGAATTTTCTTATGAACGATATTCTATGATTGTTTACAGTAAGTTATCAGAGATTACGTTGTTTTACCCAAATCCGCTCAGTGAATGTCTGAGAGGTCCTCTATTGAGGAAGAGTTCACGGTCTAGGAGACTGTGAAGGTATTCAAATATGGAGGAATCAAATGGTTGATGAGAACCCTCGCTAAGAAAATCATCATAGAACAAGGCCAAGCGTCCCGAAGATCACCAAGAAATGCCCCAACAATGCAATATAAAGGCAAAGATCCATTCAGGTCGAGAGTGAAGCAACCAAAGATGAGTTCCACAATGTCGCAAGCTCCACTGACCGATAAGAAAATACCGTTGAAACTCACAACGGACTATATTTCACCGTGTGAACTGGATGCACCGGTCATCAAGCTAATGAAGAATGCCAAGTACGACATTCCTCTCTCACCTATATCAAAACATGTCGAGGTGGATGCAAACATGTTCGGTAAGATCCAAGAATGTAAGTGGGAAGACTATGACCTTCTTCAGATGCAGAAAGAGCCGAGTGAGCCTAAATTCCCACAGTTCCAGCCCGACCAGTACATGTGTTGGAAGAAATATGTGAAAGGCAACCTCTCCTTGGTCACAGATAGTTGGTTTTCCGAAGTAGTCTAGTCAGGACTGCTCAATCTATTGACGCTCCCGCACTTTGATAGAACACTGGAGCTGAATGTGGTGGTGCAAACTCTGATGTCACGCATCCACCAAGGATAATTGTGGCTTGATCGCAATATCGACATAAATATTGACTTAATCCACTGAATAACTGGACTGAGAAAGAGAGGGGAATATCTGAAGCAGTTTTTCCAAGGGAAGAGAAAAGACAAAGAAGTGGCCGCGAAGATGAAGAAAACACAAACTGTCATCAAAGGAAAGAGAGGCTTTCAAAGGAACTGTTGGATGCAAAATGTTGTGAAGGATAAGTAGGCAGCATTTGAACTACTAGATGCAGAAGTTAAAGCATTGCTAAAATGAGAAAGTCTCTAGAGGTACCGAGAAGTCATGGAGCTGAAAAAGGAAGTTCAAGTGTTAAGAGAAAGAGAGACTGAAGTTGCAAACAGGTCGCAGCCCCTACAAAAGAAAGCCCACGAACTCACACATCAAATCGAAGAAAAGATAAAGGAGCTGCGCGAAAGTCAAGAACAGGTGGAACAGCAAGCTGAGGATGATATAACACCTGAGATGTTGGAAACCATCAAACGGGTTAAGCAAGACACTAAGGAAGTAGTTGAAAAGTTGATTATCACATACAATGAGTTCACTGCGAAGCTAGCTCCATTGGAGGGGGAACAACTAGGAGAGGTAGAAATTGAAGGTGGCTCGGGGACGAGCCAAATGTAAGTGTTAGGGGCCTATTGGGCCTGGCCCAAGTGGGGCATTTTCGAGAAATTCATATTTTGGAACTGCGGAGCTAAGCGCAATTTGGTTGAAGGATTTTTGGAGAAGTCAGTTTTGGGATGTTGCAAAGTGGAGCGCAGCGCAGCGTCGGAAGAGCTGTGAAGTGCAGTGGTGGGAGGATATAACCCGATCTACAGAGATCCGGCAAGGAAAAAGGTTGGACGGAAGACGGCATAGATTCTGGTTCGACCATCGGTGGTCTATTTTTTTTAAAGAAGCTCCATGTTTTCCAGGCGACGGGTAAGGAGCAATGTGGAAGAAAAGCGACTGGTCGCACATGTAAAAGAACCAATACCTGAACCAGTCGCATAAGACCGTTAGAGGAAGAACGGCCTGGTAAAAGCGACCTGTTGGCATGTGTGCGACAGGGAGGATGATAGCGACATGAGCATGCACTGAAGGTAGCCACGATGGAAGATTCGCTACCAGAAACTAGCAAGTTCGGTTGCTTGAAAACCGTGACAGTTTTGTAAACCTAAGGGTTTTTTCCTGCGAATTGTAAAGACATGACCTACGAGCATGATCAATAAATAAGGTGCATTTTGTATGGGAAAGGGTTAATCTATCATTTTTGGGTTGTTGATTCTCTATTGTCGATTTTTATTGAGAAATATCCTATTAGAAGACAATTTTGTACAGGCTCTGCAAGCTGTGTGCGTAGAGGCCTATTGAGAGAGAAGAGAGTCTGCAGCTGAGTGCACAGACAAGAACTGTTGTACCCTTCCCAAAGACTAATAGAACAACAGTTCTTGTGGACATATCTCCCATCTTGGGAGTGAACCACATTAAATCTTGTGCAGTGTGATTGTTTATGTGTCTTTACACTTGTCTGTTTGCTTACAATGGATGCTTGAATTCTCATTTATCAGTTGTTGTGTTCATGCTTTTATATGTATTCGCCATAAGAATGAGATGGGAATAATATGTTAATTATTGCATGAATGGATGAATGTTGAATGCACAATATTTATAAGTCAATAAATGCATAGGTCATTTGGTTAAGCAGTTAAGTTGGAGAGTTCGCACCGCGCGACTCCCTTGAAGCGCAGCACCGGGTGTGCGTAGAGTTGTGTATTTCGTCCCATTGCATAAGTCATGAGATTAAATAACCTAAGGCCCTAGATGAATGAATAAGTATTAAGTAAAGTCATCAATATCGGTTAAGTCCGAAGAGGAAGCGTATAATTCAATTGCGTTGTCCTGTCGAGAGACCTGAACCGCGCATTCGTTGGATGCGTTGGCTGTGTAAGTATTTTAGCTTGTAGAAGTGAGAACCGCAACGCAGGATATCGTCGCACAGTATTCAGTTTGCAGTGCGAGTACTGCATCGCGCTGCGCAGTAGATCTGTTTAACAACTCATCACACTGCTATGGAAACTTGATTCTGCAACACCCCCATAGCTCCACCTCGGGTGAGACCTCAATCTGTTCGTAGGTTGTTTCCGAAAGGGCCGGTGAAAAGGGGTTTTGTTGGTTCCTTGAAATCATGAAGAACCTGGGTCTACATTGGAAACCTTTAGAACAGTATTGAAGCCAACAAATGGTTCCATTGCCGCGCTAAGAATTCATGATGAGTTGAAGTTGTGATGTGTGACGAAGAAGAAGCTTCGTTGGGTATTGACTTTTGGCATCCAGAAAAGAAAGAAATATGGGCTTGGTGTGACAAGATAGAGAGAGACTTCGCAAGAAAGGAGAATAGACACCCACATCTCTCTGACATCCAATGATTGAACAAATACCTGTGGAAAGATATTCACGAAGTTTTCTAGGCGTCTTTTGGAAATGAGCTACACGAGTGGTTGTCAAGGCTCACAGAGCAAAGAAACTGTACACCACGTGACGTACCGACCAAGTGCACACTAGAGCTTATTGAAAGGCTCAAAGTAGTAGATAGTCCATTCACACGAGCAGTCGACTTCTGGGTCGACATTACACTACATAGCTTTGTGATGCAGTTCATTGTAGACATGCTAAAGTCCTACAACGCAGCCGAAAGAGAATTTTTCAAGGGATTCAGAGGTAAGTATCTGAACAACCCCAGTTTACACATTAACATGCTTTTAGCCGAGAAAGGTGTTTTTAGAATGCAGTGAATTTTTTGAATCTGTAATGGTCAATAGCATTTTTAGTGAGTTAGACGAAGAGACACATAATCTAAGAAGTGGGAAAAGATATAAATATACACCTAAGAAAAATTCCAGTGGACATGGACTCCACGTAGACATTGATTCACAAGCTGAACCTAATAGCCAAACCACACCTCAATATTCCACCTATCAACCAATTACTCTACAAAACCCACCGCTTGTGAAGACTACGCCTGCCATCACACAGAGTCCCCCAGTTGTGAATATCCCTAGCACTCAGAACATTTTAGGTCAGACCATTCCGCGTAATACTACCTTTATTTTTTCCGCTCAGCAACTTGCGCAGAACCCCCCACCACCTAGAAGAAGCATGACTAAAGATATCAAGCTGACAATATTCAAAGGAATGGGTCTAGAAGACCCTGATTAGCACTGGTTTCTATGTGAAGCCATGTGGAGTGTTAAATAAGTGCAAGATGATGCTATGAAGCGAGCGCATCTCATCACCACATTTAGAGATAGAGCCTTGCATTGGTTCATGAAATATTTGCAGGGACGGAATAGAACCCTTGTAGAAATCAAGGTTGCACTCTTAGAATAATTTAAGAAGCCGAAGTCAGAGTCACAGTGGATAACAGAGTTAAAAGAGATTAAGCAGAAAAATAATGAAACAGTTTGGGAATTTGATCAGAAATTTAAAACATGGTTGGACCAAGTAATCTTCGTTATAGCACCGCAACAGCACCAGGAATGGTGCATAGCTGCATTGTTGCCTCATATCATACTGTCGTTGATGCAGCAGAAAGTGGCTTCGCAGGAAAAAGCCATGGAGATCGCGATGAATTTAGAAGCCTCACTGATTGGAGAAACTAGTACTAGGATGTCTCATATTCAGACCCAATTGGCTACCCTGACACTATAACTACAGGATATCAAGAAAGGAAAGCAGGAGAGACAAGAAGTCTGGTGTATAGGCTATAAGGGAGAAGGACACACTAAGGATCATTGTCCTTTATTCCAAGACTTCCTTAACATGGGTGCACCAAACCCATTAAATCTGAACCAAGGGCCATGGTGTGAAATCTACAGAACTAGAGGACACTGATTAGAAGATTGCTACCTAATTCAGGAATATGTAAGAACACCTAAGAACCTATATTGAAATTTCTGTAAGTTAGTTGGGCATGATGAGTCCAACTACCATGCATATGAGCTCATGTTGGAAAGAAAGAAATATATTAAGCATATGTATGGAGGATTATACAGAGTCCAGGAAGAGACTCTGCAGAAACAAGATAATGTCTAGCATTATCAAGGAGCATACAGAGGCCGCGGAGGATACCACAGGAGAGGAAGGAATAACATCCCAGTGCAAGGATGGGGCCGAGGTCAAGTGATATGTTATAACTATGGCCAGGTAGGCCATGTGTCTAGATATTGTACCAACCCATGCACTACATGTAATTATTGTAAATCCTTTGATCATTTTATTGAAGATTTCCCAGTGTTGGAGGCAGAAATGCAGAAACAGAAGCGGCCAGATGCGCCAAACCCAAACATTCAATTGATTGCAGTAGAAAGGAGGCCTGCGGATCCAAGTATCAATGTAGTGACGCGAAGTGGTGCTATGACAGGGAGAGATAGAGGAGTAGAGGCTTCTACTTCAAGAGATTTTAACACTAAGCAGACTCCTCTTGAAACAATATGGATAAGAAAATCTACTAGGAAAGCACCTACTTTTGACATGAATAAAAACATAGAAACCTTTGAAGAAGCGTGGGATATCTTCAAAGAGTCAGCACCCAGATCGCCGAGAATCCCGTTGCGCAGTGAAATACCGCATATAGAAGATATGGTGGTTGCTTATGACAAAGCGAGCGCTGCAGCAAAGACAGGAACCTTTATTGCGCAGTTCCTAAGGAGCCACATGAAATTGCTAAAGTGCCCAGACACTATCGCCGAATTACATAAATTGTTAAATTAGTATGAGCCATAGAGAGAAATTGAAACTAACGATAGCGCAGTTCACCACATTAAGAAACACAAAAGAATAGGCCAAGAAATGAGGCTTAGTGCCCAGATAGGAGACTATGAGATGGATGAGATCATTCTTGATCTAGGAACAGAAGTAAATGTCTTAACTAAACAGACATGGCAACAGATGGGGCGACCAAAGCTGTTATGGTCACCTATCCAGTTGAGAATGTCCAACTAGGAGAAAGTCATACCTTTTGGACGGTTAGCCAATGTCGTTGTTGACATTGATGGAGTGCGAAGTTATGCACACTTTGAGGTTATTGAGATCATGGATGATAGTCAACCCTTTCCTACACTGTTACGAATTGACTGGGTTATGGATAACCTTGCCATCATAAACTTGAAAGTGAAGAAGATGATCTTCGAAGGAAAGCATCTCAAGGTCATCGCACCATTGGACCCTACGGATGGAGAAAGATACAGTGAGCCGATTCAGGAAGAATATAGGGCTCAAGATTTGGACCGACTATACAAGATGACTGCAAACCAAGAAGACTATATTAATCCCACTTCCGATGGAACACTCAACTGGAGATGCGACAGCTCTTGCATATCGGACTCTGACACGGGATTGGATAACTGGCAAAGTCGTATGCACAAAATATCTGCAAGAATATGTGAGCAGGTTACAAAGTCATTGCATTGGATTGGAAAGGAGGTAATCCCAATTCCCACCTATGATGGTTTATCTAATGTTTATTCCTTTATCAAAGAATATACTGTAGCAATTGCAGATGAGCATCGCTTACCAACATTAGACATGACACTACGCGAGACACCTTCCAGATGGTGGGCTGCACATAAACAGACATTGACCACATGGGATTAGTGCAGAATCAAGATGCAGATCAGGTTTGCTGACAAGGTTACACTACCCTTTGAAAAGTACAATGGCCAAACAGATCTAATGCATCATATTGAACTTTGTTCAGAAGCATGGAAAGAAAGACCACGGACAGAGTGGGTGAATTTGTTTGTGCACACATTGGAGGAATAGGTTCCAAAGAAATGGTACTTAGACGTGGAGTTGCACAGAGGAACCACAGATTGGGCCATGCTAAATGCGAAATTCCAAAATACCTTCAATTTTGAAGACAAGAACCCTGGCATAAACTATGCTTTGCAGATTATTAAGGAAAGAATATTTAGACCAGAATGTCCACATAGAAACATGACACTAGAGGAATTATTTGGAGCTGACAGCGTACCTGCAATCCTACAATCATAATGGAAGGAACAGGTAGAGCATGCCATGGAATGTTATAAACTAGATGAAGAGGTTGAAGAAAAAGAAGAAAGTGATGAGGAGGACCCGCGCAACGTAAACATACCTGAGTCAGAGGGAGCGCGCGAAGTTGAGGGACCTCCACTAGAAATCCCAAACATGAGTGGACCCATGAAAACAAGGAAAGTAAACATTGGCACCAACAAAGAGCCAAATTTCACAAGTATTGGAGACTATTGGGATGATTAGACTGTCGCGAAGATTGCAGATCTGTTACATGCGTACAGAGAATTATTCCCGACAAAGTTCACAGAGATGAAGGGCATTTTGGGAGATTTAGGGATTATGAAGATACCTCTTAAGCCAGGTGCGAATCCTGTTAAGAAGAGACCCTACAGATTGAATCCGTGATAGAAAGAACAAGTCAGGGCAGAACTCGATAAGATGCTCGACGCGGGAATCATTGATCCAGTTGAGGAGTCTGAGTGGATAATCCCTATGGTTGTCCAAGATAAGAAGACAAAAGGTGAGATCAGGATATGTGTGGATCTCAAAAATTTGAACAATGCTTCAATGCATGACCCATTTCCTACTCCCTTCACTTATGAGGTGCTCGATAACGTTGGAGGAAATGAGGCATATTCCTTCACTGATGGGTTTTCAGGATACCATCAGATAAGAATCGATCCCGCGGATAGAAATAATACCACCTTTGCCACTGAATGGGAGTCATTCTACTACACGGTGATGCCATTTGGTCTGAAGAACGCGCCTGCCATAATTTCCAGGGTTGTGGTCGCAGCATTTAAATATTTCATGCATAAGTTTTTAGAAGCTTATTTTGACGATTGGATAGTACTCGGGTTGCTAAAGGACCATTGCGCCACCTTAGATTGATATTGGAAAAATGCAGACAACATCAAATGTCATTAAACCTGAAGAAGTGTATTTTTTGTGTACCTTATGGAATTCTGTTGGGACACATTGTGTGCAAATAGGGCTTGATGGTCGACCCTGTGAAGATCGCATTCATTGTAAACTTGCCCATGCTGAATTCAGTCAAGCAGTTGCGCGCCACAATGGGGCATATCGGTTACTACATAAAATTTATAAAGGGTTATGCAAAGATAACCGCAGCAATGGAAAAGCTACTAAATAAAGATGTGTTGTTCATTTGGAATGCAGAATGTGAGCAAGGCTTTGATACATTAAAAGAGAAAATGGTAATTGCACCGATCCTAGTTTTCCCAGACTGGGAGAAGCCATTCCATGTACATGTTGACGCTTTGTGTATAGCATTGGGAGTTGTAATAGCTCAGCCAGGGGAGGGAGGTATTGACCATCCCATTGCATTTTCTAGTAGGAATGTCTTGTCTACTGAGAAGAATTATACCACTACGGAGAGAGAAGGCCTTGCTATGGTCTACGCGTTGCGGAAATTCAGACATTATTTGCTCGGTGCGCACTTCTCTATGTTTACAGACCATTCTGCTTTGAAATACCTGGTCAATAAGCCAGTGTTAGGGGGGCAAATCTGTAGATGGTTATTACTCTTCCAAGAGTATGACTTTGAAATAGTGGTTAAGCCAGGAATATTGAACTTAGGACCTTATCATCTATCAATAATCGAGTAAGGAGAAGAACCTACGAACCTGGAAGACAATCTGTCTGATGCGCAGTTTTTTGCGATTCAAATTGCCAATGAATACTATAAAGATATCATAGACCTTCTGACTACTGGGTTGGCACCCATAGAGTTTACTACATAGAAAAAGAAGACTTCACTTTAATAGCCGGACAGTTGTACAAGTTGGGGCCGGATGAAGTACTACGCAGATGTTTATTGGAGCAAGAGAAGCCATTCATATTGGTTGATGCACATTCAGGAGCAGCAGGAGGTCACTACGAAGGAAGAGCCACTACACAAAAGATATTGCGCACAGGGATATGGTGGCCTACCATTCACAAAGATGCAACGAAACATTTCCAGAGCTGCGATGTCTATCAGAGGACAGGAAGGTCGTCGCGAAGAGATGAAATACCATTGAATCCACAGTTAACATTACAGGCATTTGAGAAATGGGCCATTGATTTTGTGGGACCTATAAACCCACCGGGAAAAAGAACTGGTGCGACGTACATTATTACTGCAATTGATTACCTCACCCGATGGGCAGAAGCAAAGCCAGTGAAGGACTGTAGCGCAGGTACTACCGCGCAGTTCATTTTTGAAGACATCCTTATAAGGTTTGGATGTCTGAATATTTTGATGAGTGATCAAGGCACTCCCTTTCTACACAAGACTATTGAGACATTGATAGAAGAGTTCCACATTCATCATTAGCAAATTAAGCCATATCATTTGCAAGAAAATGGAACTATTGAAGCGTTCAATAAAGTACTGGAGAATGCGCTAACTAAGGTATGCAATGTGAATAGGGATGATTGGGACCTGCGCATTCCAGTCGTTTTATGGGCATACAAAATGACATGCAAAAATTTGACTGGACACACACCTTTTAGGCTAGCCTATGGACAATAAGCCATAATTCCAATGGAGTACATTGTTCCCAGCTTGAGAGTAGATGCATTCATAGGCATGGTAGATCACGACACACTAGAAGAAAGGATTCTACACTTGGTTGGTCTGGAGGAGGATCGCTTCATTGCAGGATTTCACCAACAAGTGTAGAAAGAAAGGGAAAAAGCATGGCATGATCACCATATCAAAAACAAGACCTTTCAGGTAGGTGATCTAGTCCTCCTGTATGATAGCAAGTTTATGAATTTCCCTAGAAATTTTAAAATGCATTAGCGTGGTTCATATACTGTTGTACATGTTACTAATGGTGGCACAACTCAGTTAGCCACATTAGCAGGAGATAACTTGTCCGGCCTAGTTAATGGAAACAGACTTAAACCCTATCAGGATAGTCCTGCTTCGTAGAACCTTTGATGATCAAGAAAGAAAGGAAATTTCTAAGTGCCAGGTACAGTTGAAAGTAGGCAGTAGAAATGGGAAAGAGTCTGTATGCAAAGTGTGATGAAGAAAATGTATATACTACACAACACTTGTTCAGAAGTAAAGCTGCGCCACACACAAAAAAAAAGGAGGAAAGAAAAGAAAAAGAAAAGAGGAATCGCGCAGGTGCGAAGTCCAAAAGGCAACTACCAAGATCAAGTTGAACAAGAAAGGCAACTAAGTTTAGAAGTAGGAAATTAGGCCCTGCGCAGTAACTGCACTAGAGTGGGGATGGTATGCCACATAGTTCAAGACGCTACTCCAAAAAAATAGCCGTTACAATGTCAGTCGCAAATATAGCCGTTATATAGTACTTTGTCAGTGACTGCTTGGGC
Source organism: Larix kaempferi (assembly GCA_027924585.1). Taxonomy (NCBI): domain Eukaryota; kingdom Viridiplantae; phylum Streptophyta; class Pinopsida; order Pinales; family Pinaceae; genus Larix; species Larix kaempferi. The sequence goes on along the minus strand of BSBM01000206.1, from coordinate 4,087,805 downwards.
ATTTAACGAAAAAATAGACGTTCTGATCGAATTAATGAAGAAAAGGACCGAAATATCTGCCGGATTTGGCCAACCGATACCACATTTAATGCTTATCTAGCCATTGAAGGGCGAGGAGGAGGCTAGATGGCCTATAAATACCGTTGTATTTGGACTCGCGGGTGTTACCATAACCCTTGAATTTTCTTGTGAACAATATTCTGTGACTGTTTACAGCAAGTTATCAGAGATTCCATTGTTTTACCCAAATACGCCTAGTGAATGTATAAGAGGTCCTCTATTGAGGAAGAGTTCATGGTCCATGAGACTGTGCAGGTATTCAAATATGGAGGAATCGAAGAGTTGATGAAAACCCCACCAATAAAATCATCATAGAAGAAGGCCAAGCGTCCCGAAGATCACCAAGACATGCCCCAGCAATGCAAGATAAAGGAAAAGATCCAGTCGGGCTGAGAGTGAAGCAACCAAAGCTGAGTTCCACAGTGTCGCAGGCTCCGCTGGCCGATAAGGAAATACTGTTGAACCTCACCGCGGACTATATTTCGCCGCATGCACTGGACGCACCGGTCATCAAGATAATGAATAATTCCAAGTATGACATTCCGCTCTCACCTATATCGAAACATGTCGAGGTGGACGCAAACCTGTTCGGTAAGATCCAAGAATGTAAGTGGGAATACTATGATCTAAACATGTCGAGGTGGATGCAAACCTGTTCGGTAAGATCCAAGAATGTAAGTGGGAATACTATGATCTACCTTTGATGCAAAAAGAGACAAGCGAGCCTAAGTTCCCACAATTCTAGTCTAAACAGTACATGTGCTGGAAGAAATATGTGAAGGGCAACCTCACCTTGATTGCGGAAAGTTGGTTGTCTGGAGTAGTCCAATTGGGACTGCTCAATCTGCTAAGGCTCCCGCACTTTGATAGAACACCAAATCTGAATGTGGTGGTGCGAACTCTGATGTTGCACATCCACTAGGGATATTTGTGGCTTGATCGCAATATCGACCTGAATATTGACTTAATCCACCGGATAAATGGACTGAGCAAAAGAGGGGAAGATCCGAAGCATTTTTTCCAAGGGAAAAGCAAAGACAAATAAGTTGTCGTGAAGATGAAGAAAACACAAACCGTCATCAAAGGAAAGAGAGGCTTTCAAACGAACTGCTGGATGAAGAATGTTGTGAAGGATAACCAGGAAGCATTCGAACTCTTGGATGTAGAAGTTAAAGTGTTGCTACCAAGAGAAAGACTCCAGAGGTACTAGGGAGTCAGTGCGCTGAAAAAGGAAGTTCAAGTGTTAAGAGAAAGGGAGACCGAAGTTGCAAACAAGTCGCAGCCTATACAAGAGGAAGCCCACAAACTCACACAGCAAATCAAAGAAAAGATGAAAGAGCTGCACAAAAGTCAAGAACAAGTGGAATAGAAAGCCAAGGATGATATAACACCTGATATGTTGGAAACCATCAAACAGGTTGAGCAAGACACTAAGGAAGCAGTTGAAAAGTTGATTGTCACATACAACGAGTTCACTGCGAAGCTAGCTCCACAGGAGAAGGAACAGCTAGGAGAGGTAGAAGTTGAAGGTGGCTCGAGGACGAGATACATGTAAGTGTTAGGTTCCTATCTGGCCTGGCCCAAGTGGGGATTTTTTGAGCAAGTCATATTTTGGAACTGCAGAGCTAAGTACAATTCGGTTGAATTCTTTTTGGAGAAGTCAGTTTTGGGATGCTGTGAAGTGGAGCGCAGCGCAGCATTGGAAGAGCTACGAAGTGAAGTGCTACAAGGATACATTGCTATGAAGAGCCCGATCTATGGAGATCCGGTAAGGAAGAATGTTGGACGGAAGACGGCACAGATTCCGGTTAGACCATCGGTAGTCTATTTTTGGTAAAGATGCTCCATGATTGCCAGGTGACGGGTAAGGAGCAATGCGAAAGGAAAATGACTAGTCGCACATGTGAAAGAACCACTACCTGAACCAGTCGCATAATACCGTTAGAGGAAGAACGGCCTGGTGAAAGCTACCTATTGGCGTGCACGCGACAGGGAGGCTGATAGCAACGTGAGCATGTGCTGAAGGCAGCCACGATGGAAGATTGGCTACAAAAAACCAGCAAGTCCGGTTGCCTGAAAACTATGACAGTTTTGTAAACCTAAGGGTTTTTTCCTGCGAACGGTAAAGACATGACCTACGAGCATGATCTATAAATAAGGCCCATTTTGTATGGGAATGGATTAATCTCTCATTTTTTGATTGTTGATTCTCTATTGTTGATTTTTATTGAGAAATATCTCATTCGAAGACAATTTTGTGCAGGCTCTGCAAGCTGTGTGCCCAGAGGCCTATTGAGAGAGAAGAGAGTTTGCAGCTGAGTGCGCAGACAAGAAATGTTGTACCCTTCCCAAAGACTAATACAACAACATTTCTTGTGGATGTGGCTCCCATCCTGGGGGTGAACCATGTTAAATCTTGTGCAGTGTGATTGTTTATGTGTCTTTACACTTGTCTGTTTGCTTACAATGGATGCTTGAATTCTCATTTATCAGTTGTTGTGTTCATGCTTTTATATGTATTCGCCATAAGAATGAGATGGGAATAATATGTTAATTATTACATGAATGGATGAATGTTGAATGCGCAGTATTTCTGAGTTAATAAACGCATAGGTCATTTGGTTAAGCAGTTAAGTTGGATAGTTCGCGCTGCATGACTCCGTTCAAGCGTAGCACTGGGTGTGCATAGAGTTGTGTATTTCGTCCCATTGCATAAGTCATGAGATTAAATAACCTAAGGCCATAGATGAATGAATAAGTATTAATTAAAGTCATCAATATTGGTTAAGTCCGAAGAAGAAGCGTATAAGTCAGTTGCGCTATCCTGTCGAGCGAATTCTACCTGAACCACGCAGTCCTTAGATGCACTGGTTGTGCAAGTATTTTAGCTTGTAGACGTGAGGAACGCGACGCAGGATATCGTCGCACAGTCTTCAGTCTGCAGCACGAGTACCACAGCGCGATGCATAGTAGATATGTTTAACATCTCATCACACTGCTATGGAAACCTAATTCCGCAGCACCCCCATAGCTCCACCTCGGGTGAGACATCAATCTGTTCACAGGCTGTTGCCGAAAGGGCCAATGAAAAGGGGGTTTTTTGTTTCCTTGAAACCGCGAAGAACCTGGGTCTACATTGGAAACCTCTAGAACAGTACTGAAGCCAACAAAGAATTAGGGGGGTTTTAAGCATTAAAGATGGATTCTATCTTGTAGAGAAGCTAGACAAGGAATCCACAATAGTATTCACATTCTACTTTCCATTCAATCATATTCCAGTGGGCATGAATATATATCGTAGGGGTCTACTTGACAGTACAAAATTCGCATGCCGTTGAATGTAGTTAGTTAAATTAGTGGTATTTAAGAGTCCTGTGAGGGGAACTTACCCCAAATATCATTAACCTTCTTTGCCATTTCTTTGATTTCCTTCTCTGCTTTCTTTATGGAGGTCGAATAAGGGCTCAAACCCTGCAAAATAATATGAAATATAAATTTTACAACAAAATTGCAAAGAAGAATAATGTTTTGAGCGGAGGAATCAACATAGAAAACATACATAAGTCTTGAGAAGAGCAATATCGTCCTCGTCAAGAGGTATGGGGTTCGATTCCTTCAAATCTTCCTCTGGATCAGGTGCCATGGCTTCCTGTTCTCTTCCTTCTTACCAAAACCCTCATTTTTGCTTCTCTTTTCCTATTTCTCTTCTTCCAAAACTCCCTCGCTTCTCTTCCTTTTCTATTTTTCCTACTCCCCAAAATGTCCTGACAATATGCGATGCACACTAAGATCTACTCTCGCAAAGGAGAAGACTGAAAAAGTACATCAAATTCATAGTATATATTAAATAAAAATAATAATTAAATTGAAGTGTTAAATATTAGTGCCAATGGGTGTTTTTGACAATTAAGTGTGGAGAGATTATATCGTCCATCAATGTGCTCTACACCCTATATGGGGAGATGTAACGTTCTTATCTAACAAAATAAAAAATAAAAAATTCATGTCCATTTATAAAATACAAAATTATGGAATTTCTTGAGTTTAATTTTTTTTTTTAAATTACACCTCAAGAAATTGGATTCCTCTTAGTGCTTGATAGATTCAGGATTAAGATGGATCTATGCTGGTGATAATTATTTTCTCTCATTTCTTTATTAATGTTCTTGACGTTCTTGAGATGGTATAAATAGAGTTTAGGCGATGAGAGTTGCAATCAATTAACCATTGTGTTAGTAAACATTATCACTTTTTTTGTTCCTAAAACCATCACAAAGTTTATAGTATATTAAAGTTTGTATATTATTGTGTATTCGATTATTTCAACCAATGTGAGATAACAAGTTTTTATTAGATAAACAGGGTAATCGCCCCTTACCATTATCATTTTCTTTAGCATTTTATTATTCACCTTGATCCTCAAGTCATCATGAAAATTTGTTCGCATTGATCCAAGGGTTAGCATGCTTATAGAGAAATACTAGATCATTGCTAAGGTAGTTGAGCACACCAAGAACAAGACCATTCTCCACAAAGGTAGTGTCCCCCAACCGACATAATGATTGATTGGTTGCAAAGTGATTATGCTTACTTGCTTACTCAATGTTCTCCACCTGGCTTTGTGTGTGGATAACGGTATGAATACTAAGAGTTAGATAGGCTTATCTTGTGGTCTCTTGGAATCGCTTTTATGATTATAAAATTTTCTTCCTTCCTCTAACTCATTAGTTCTAAGCATTGCTTCACAGTGGTATATGATCTCCAATATACCATGATCATTGTGCCAACAGGGATGTCGACTAAGGTAGCGGCCCCCTACTAGCATAAGGGTTGATTGGTTGTATGGTGATTATGATTTCTTGCTTGGCCTTCTCATCCATTCTATATGCTAAATGTGTGCATATTTGTGTGAATAATGACATTAATAATCATTGTCAAATACACATCTCTTGTGATGTCTTTGAATAGTTTCTACAACTATAAAATTCCCTTCCCTCCTATCCCACATTGGTAGTAAGAATTGGTTCACATCAACGTATAAGTCACAATATATCATGATCCTTATGTCAACAAGACATCCACCAAAGTTATGACCCCCTACTAACATAATGGTTGATTGGTTGCAGAGAGATTTTGCTTGCTTTCCCTTTCCTTCCCTCTTATGTGTGATGTGTGTGTGTGTGTGTGTGAATATGAACATAGCACCGACATCAATTATGCATCGAACAAATTTCAATTGCATTAGACCAATTCTACATCGTTGCCAATGCTTTGACCCCAATGTAGAACCTAGGGGGCCTATACATATCACTATGATATGGATTATAAAAGTTGATTGGGATTATATCACTCGATGACTGACTTGAAATCAATGAATGAAATTATGATAAATGACCTAGATTAGTTTTAGAACACAACAAAGTAGAGTATTATAGTGAAAAAACTCAATTATATTAATTAATTAAAGGATGAAAAAGACTAAAATGTATATAACAAACAAAATGGCTAGAATGGTGTTAGTAGGTCTCTGAGAAGGGATATGATGTATATGCTCATTCATAAAATACCATAACAAAAGGTTGAAACTACATTTTATAATTATGCCCCAAAACACCTAAGAAGCAAGAACTCTAAAATGCAAGTACCCTAACCCTACCTTGATTAGCGTTCAACAAGGACAATGCATTGAAAGATTATGAGTTGTATGAAAAAAGGGGAGTCTTGCTAGGATCAAAGTGTTTCACTTAGAGCTTCATTTTAGGAATTATTTATAAGTTCATCTAAAATAATATTAATAGGTGAGCTAGTTCCCCAAGTGTTTTTTGTGTATACATGCCTTGAAAAACATGTGGAAAGGCCATAAAAAAGCATCATAGTGGGAGCGGGAGCAAGAAACGAGAAGTGATTTAGCATGTCTCATGAAATTTCATAATAAATTTAGCCTACACTTTGATAGGCTAAATGTAACCCTATTCAAAGTGTAAGCGTTGTTCCAGAAGCCTATGCTCATGAACTTTCATAATAACTTCAGGCTAATAACAATGAACTCATTCATCCTCAAGATTGCAATTGGGAAATTGAACTCATTCATCATCAAAAATGAAATTGGGAAATTGAATTCATTCATCAACAAAGTCAATTGGGAAATTTCCACACCTTATTGTGAAAGAGGAATGAAAATTATTCAGCACTACAAAATTTAAAACAAAGAACAAAGATCTAAAATGTTATAGACATTCCACCAAGTAAAGGCACGTGAGAAAGAAAGAAAAAAAAAAGGAAAAAAAGGTGCCACTAGCATGCCTGTGTGAAGAAGCCCTAGGCTATGATATAGCTAACAAAGTCACCATCGATTTTTTCGTATGTAACTTAAACCTCCGACCCATCTCATCGCTTATATCGTTACAAATTTCTTGAACAGCCGTGTAGGACTTGGGTAAACGATCTTGTATGGTATCCAAAATGAACTATATGATATGGTAACTATCACATCTCTCTGCCAAAATATATTCCCTTGTAGATTTTGGATTGCTACAGCCCTACAAAATCTTGCGCTCCACCCGACTACTTCTATCTATAATTGTGTTGTAAAATCCTTCCCATGCTAGTGAACATGTCTCAATATTCTCTTCATACTAGATATGCTCCACCTCAAGGCTCTCAAATTGAGAAGCCAGTTCCCTAACTATGTCACGATACCTCTTCAGCCAAGAGCTATTTACTCTATACTCACCCGTCACCTACAAAAACATATAAATGAATTCCATGCAAGCAAGTTCTTTATTGCGGGAAACATTATCTTGATTGTAAATACAAAGAGGGGTTATTGTTACCTGGTTTCAAATGAACAGGTTGTGTCCACGGGAAGTGATGTGGGTGATTCTACACCATAAAGCATGTTGGAGACCTGCAATGAGGGCTTTGTAATGGGCACCATTGCTGGTGATAGGGAAACATCCAAGGTAAGTGCAGAAATCCTCCACGAATCTATTGTCCTCGTCATCTTGAATAACGAATCCAATGCTTGCACGACCAGGGTTTGGGATGCACGATCCTCTAAAGTAAAGAGTACCTCAGAACTAGTATTGACGCCTACCTCTTGTAGGTAAAAAAGGGGTTTTAGCAAATGAAACCCTGAAAGGTTATAATCATCTTGATCATCTACTTTATATGCATTCAATGAATGTGATCGCCCACTGCTCAATTGGTAGAAAATGACTTAGAATAACACTAAGTACCTGCTCATGGCTACATCCAAAACCCTCGTTTTATGGTTTTAGGTATCCTCCGAGGAATTGGTAGCAAAAATCATAATAGACTTCTGAAGTTTTGGGCCTTTGAAATCAATCCATCAACATATCCTACTTAATCTTCACTACAAAGAAAAGTCAAACCAATATAGCCCATTGGAGGTAGTTACTTCCATTTAGTTGAGATGGAATGATCTGAAGCCTAATATTACCAAAAGTAAAGATGGGAAACCACCAAAAACATCATCCATTTTCAACTCTCCTGTCCCATGGATGAATTTTGGAGGCTTGTTAAAATGGGAATAGGCTCTTATTTACTCTGAAATTATATGGACTTTACAAACACACTGCCACAGAACAAAGTACTACAAGGACTCCAACAAACCATTCCTTGGAATCTTTGTTTAAGGGTTAATTAGAGATGGTCTAAACATTCCTTGGAATTCAGCGTGCAATTATTTTAGAAATAATCTTATAGAGGATATTGCATAAAGAGATTGGACGATAATCATGAAAATCCTTCGGTTTGTCCTTCTTCGGAATGAGCGCCAAGTAAGTAGAGTTTAAACTCTTAGCAATGGTGGCCCACTGTCTAGATTCCTCCACTGCTAGTAGAATTTACTGTCCCATCAAATCAAATAAATGCATGAAGAATTCCCCTATCAAGCCGTCTGGTCCGGGGCTCTTCTCTTTGACAAAATATTTCAACACCAGCAAAACTTCTTCTAGGGATACCCCTTCTCCAATCTTCCTGCCATCTTCAACACCGAAAAATTTAGGGAAGAGATTTATGATTTTCAATTGGGATTCTACATTGCATACACTGTCCTATTGGAAAGACCCAATGTAGTGCTCCATCACTACATCTTTAATAGCTCTAGAATCATTACGCACAACACCATCCCCTTTTTTAATCTCCCAAATTGCATTCCCCAATCTCCTCTAATTTGCATAATTTTGAAAGAATTTAGTGTTATAATTCCCTTTCTCGATCCACAAGGCCTGTATTTTAAGCCGCCATGTACTCTCGAGTTTCCCAAGGAGGACCTCCTTCCTCTGGTATAGATTTTGCAAAGCCTCCTTTCGCCCAACCGTGAAGTGCTCATCATTCACTTTATCCTCTAAATATATTATTTTGGTCTCAATAAGGCTCAATTCAACCAATTTGGATAATTTCTTAGCCCGATCCCATGAAATCACCTCCCTCGTAAGGAGGTTACGTTTAAACAATAAAATTTGCAGGTATGACCGATGCTCGGTATGGTCCATATCTTGCCACATTGTCTTCACCATTTCACAGAAATCCTACTCCTCCAACCACATGTTGTTGAACTTGAATGGGTATACAGTATCAGAAAGTTGTGAAACAAATTGAAGAAAAATTGCTTTGTGATCCGACATTCTAGTGAGCTCACACCACGATCTAATCCTGTTACCCGTAGCAACCAAGTATTCATGGACCAGGAAACGATCCATCCGTTTTGCAATGACATCCCTACTGGAACGCCCATTGTTCCATGTCGGAACTAGGTGTGACAACTTGATATCAATAAGTCCCAATCTAACAAAGTGATCAACAAAGTAATCGGCTAAAGGATCCTCCAATCAGCCAGCTCCCAAAACATCATCAGAGGAGAGCGTCATATTTAACTCACCTCCAACAATGATCCCATGATCCATAATACCCCCATTGGAAAAGACGGGATCCCAAAATAGTTGTCGGTCCTTATAAGGGCCATATAAGTTCAAAATGCTGACAGGACAATTCATGCCCCGAATATGCCCTTCAAGCTTAATGCCTTCACACAAATTATAAGCAAAAAAATCAGCCACCAGAGGACTTTAGGCCGGTAGTAGACATCCCGAAAACCCATGCAAACCCACATTAGGATCAATCGAGATCCAAAAGTGCCATGATTACGATAATTTAGGTGCCACTATGATAAATAAAGATCCATAAGTACTATCACATGAATCATGATCATTGACATTGATACTGTCACTATCATAAGCATCATCATCAACACCATACATGAGTACATAAACATCATCATCATCATCATTGACATTTGATCATATATCATCATGATCATAGTCATTCATCTCAACCTCATTATTATCATCATAAACACCATCATCAACATCCTTGCCATCATGCATCATCAACATGATCATCCTCATGCTTTTACGGTGAGTCAAGTTTCATTAGGGTCACTCAAATGTTGTTAGGGACAATCATATGCGATTAGGGTCATCTAGGGGATATTATGGTCACTATAATTCCATTAAGGTGAATTATGTTTCCATTAGGACCAACCAATATCAAATAGTGCTATAATAACCTGCATCATCATTATTGACATTGACATCATTGTTGTCATTAACATCTTATTAAATATTGTATAAATCATCATTGCCATATTTATAATTGTCGATATATGCATCAGCATGTCGTTAGGAATACTATAATGTCGTTAGGTACCATAGGATTCCTTAGGGTTATTTACAATTAATTAGGGTTTCTCAGTTTCCAAAATGGTCATTTAGGTGCTACTTCTGTCAACATGCCTAGCATTATCCCTAGCGCAACATTGGAGTTTTCCTAGCACTTTTTTCTAGCGCAATTCCTTTCAAACTTCCCAGAGCAATTCCAGGAATTATGCCTGGCGATATGCTTGGCTCTATACCTGGCGCTATATTGGACATTTTTCCTGGTGCAATTCATGGTGTAATTCCTTTCAGAATTCCTGGCGCAATTCACGGCATAATTCCCTTCAAAATTCCTGGCGCAATCGCTTCCTCTATACCTGGCGCTATTTTGGACATTATTTTGGAGGCTGTTCTAGTCGTTAAATGGGATGCTAATTGGGATGCTAATTGGGATGTTAATTGGGTTGCTAATTAGCGTCTGAATTAACATCTACTTTCAAAAGAGGATGCAAATAACGTCATTAAAAGCGCCATCTCGTGGAAAAGTGTCCACTTTGTACAAAAAATGATGAAAAATACACTAAGAGTGATAGTGGACACTAAGAAGGGAGCTAAAACAGATGCTAATTCCAGGATTTTTTATAATGAAAGCTTCCTATACTCCTACAAATTCCACCAGCATGAGGGTACATAATCCTTCCTCTCTTCTCAATGGAGAGAGGGGTTGTATGTATATGGATAGATGGATATAATAGGTTGAATATTTAGGGGAGAGATATAAGGGATCACCCCAATAGGTTAGCGAACCGAAGGTTACCTCACCAAATGTTTAGGGATGAGCCTCCACATCACCAAGCTTCAAGAAGTCGCTCGAAGCTCCCTTTTATCCATTCTAACCAAATCCGATGCACCTTGTAAAAGGACAACTTGCGCTAGAGCTAGATCACCGCATGATGTACAAGGACAACCTGCACCAGCGGCGCATCCTGCTAATTTGCAAAGTGTGTCACCTTAGGTATGACGCCCCTTGCTGGAAAGTAGAGTGCGTCAAGGTTACTATAAAAGGTAAAATAAAAGGGCAATCAACCTCTTTTTTGATATCCAAGCCAAGGTAATTCATGGATTAAGTCATGGGGATGACACTTGACTCATGGTAATGAAATTTTGGTGTAACAGAATGCCCCCCAAAGCATGAATCTGGTAAAATAGGACAAGTGAAATGCTTTGCAAGATAAGGGATTGAGGCAAGAATCACTAGTTGGAGAGGACTACTGCAGTACAACTAACTCTAAGATACATGTCTCACATGACTCATAACATGGATTCCAACCAATACAATGTAGATCCATGATGGTATGACTCAAAACAATCTCCATCACAACCTGGGTGAGATTTATGACTTAATCCCAGGATCTTCGAGTCAAACCCAATGATACGAATCTAGCCATGTGATTACAATGTCTTGGAGTCGAACATGGTAGAAACCACTTGATTACCAGTCATTGATGTATACCATTAACAAGCACGAGGGAGATCACCATTGATATCAATGATTCCCAAGGTATCATAGTACAAACCATCGAATGTGAATCAGATGAGTTGAGGTCAAACAGTCAATGGAATATTTCAATCAATAGCCAATGATGTGAACTCATGCTGATAGCGAGGTAACCCGCCATTGAGGCATGCAGGTCCAAGGTACTTGATTGATTTCTAGATTCAATCCTTGGATGATGTGTTGAAGTCGACAAGGATGAATCCTTCGAAGGAGGGCCATGACGTATCCCCCATCATTGACATGAAACATGATCAAAGATGTTTTGGATCAAATCAAACATTAGAGCAATGTTTGAGACTGACTCAGGAAAAACTGACATGGTTGAATGTAGAATGACTGCAAATAATAATTTGATGGACATAGATCTCTTGAATATGGGCATGGAATGAGTTGGTAGTATTGACACAATGAGAATTATACCAACCCCTAATGCAACGGATGAGGGAATCATTCTATGGATGACCTAGAGGAGCGGAAACACTCATAGAATCAGTGACTCGAGGACAAACATATTACCCAAGCATGTGAATGAAAATGCATATGAGTGCCATGTTCAAGGGAGACTAACTACTTCCATGATTACAATGAAATACAAACCCTTTCATTCTCCCCATCATGATTGATGAGTACCTCTTATTTTTTTTAACGAGCTTGAGGAGGGCAACAGATGCTCGGTATAGCTCATCCTTTGGAAGAGTCCAATCCCAAATTTTTTATGAACCTGGGATAGGAGGGGCTTGTCCCAGAACGATCCCTTCGATGTCAAATTTTAACGAGTCCAAAGAAGGTAAACTCAGTGTCATTTCATGTATAAAGAGTCTAAAAAGAACTAAAGAAGACTCCAAAGGTTCTTTTTCATAAGAGTTAGTCTCCTCACCCAAAAAGGGATAAATCAATGCGAGAGAGAACTCTTCCAGTCATGATTAACTGGAGTGCTCCTTTTTCGTAATTAGTGCCTCCTTTTCAAAAAAATGGATAAAATACTGCCATGAATACGAACGTTCAAATAATTTTACAAGCGTGAAGGTATCAAGTTCGCTTGGCAATCTTTTCACATTTAGGGAGTCTGAAAAGAGCTTAAAGGAGTCTTGTGGGGTCTCTTTTTCGTGGGAGCTTTACAATCCTAAAAAGGTGATAAAATATAACTCAGTAACGTATTCTCATCTTTTTATGAGCACGAGAAAGGAAAATAATGAGCTCGGTGCCATTAATGCTTGAATTTAATGAGCGGCATAATAGCAAAAATGCTCAAAAGTCGTTGATACCGGAGAATCAAATGTGAAATGACTACAATAGCTGCCGAAAAGTCATTATATCACTTTACTTTATCTGTAGAATCCAAAAAGTAAGTCAAAACAACAGATTAGGTGTTCGGACATAAAAATATCATCAACTATAGCAAATACACCCACAAAAGAATAAATTAAAATGAGAATATTCCAATTTTTCAATATAAAAGGGGTCAAATAGTAAAAAGAATTACCATAGTTGTTTTAACAATTTGGGAAGGGTAAACAACACCATTTGGAGCCAAATTTCGAGAGTTGATTGTGGGAGTTTTATCCAACTGTTTTCGACACCATCAGTGCCAGGTAAACCTAAACCTTGCCCTCTTGCTTTCTAATGGATTAGATTTGCTTTAAATGTCAAATTCTTGGGTTTTTAAGCTTGTACTCTAGGGGAATTGTGCACCCTCTGGGTGACGCACTTTTCCCTTACAGGAAGTGCGTCTAGTGCTCCTTGACGCACTTCATGCAAGGGAAAAGTGCATCGGTGCCACCCTTTCTACACAGAAGGGGTGTGTTAGCACAATATGCCCCCATAAGCTAGTGAATGAGCCCAAAAATTAAAGTTTTAAGGGTAAAGAAAAGTTCTAATGGGTGTTTGAACATGTTTTGGACAGATTTGATTCATCATGGTGATCCAATGGAGAGAAAGGGAACATGAGTTGGAGGATGCCCAAGTGGAAAACGATCCTCGCACTATGCATGCACTTAAACAATGTGGGATACTGAATTTTTTCCACATCCATGGAATGAGAGCTCAAGTACCACTGCTAGAGCACTTGATTAGATGGTGGGATCCGGACCCAGAATACTTCCAGTTTGGTGTTCACACCTTGAGCATAGATGTTGAGGACATCTACTTCCTAACAAGGTTGTCTCAATCGGGTGCACCGATTTATTTATCGGGGCCATGTGGTAGTGACCAATCTACAGAGAGTCTAGTTGCGTAATTCTGCACAGCTGGTACTCAGATGCTTGGTGGGAATATTCCCATCAAGAACGTGAGAGATCGGTCATCACGCATGGTTACCTTTGTGGCCTGATGGAGAAAGGCTCTCCATCAGGCCACAAAGGTACACATGTTGTATGTTGTTGAGTTCATGGCCCCTCTTGTATTCAACTGGTGCGAGGGACTACTCACAGACCTTAAGGATCATCTAACCAAATGTCATAGGGGTGAGCTGAAGCAATTCTGCTATGGCTTTATTGTAGTCTCATTCTTCCCAGAACGAATTCTATTGTTACGACCATAGGTAGCAAGGGAGGATCTAGATACGAGAGATCCTCACATGGTTCATTGGACCGAGGTCATGGCTTGCCACAGAGGCGGGGGGCCCATTATCAGCTACAGTATTTTTTTCTTCAAATGGTTGGACGAGCAGCTCCTCATGATTGAGGACTCTCCGTATGCAGGGACATATGTCAGGGGTGACCCGGACCAAGCTCTACCTGAGGGGGAGAAATGGGGAAACCTAGGTAAGAACTATGATTCTGTTGTGTTTTTCATTTTATGTTTTTCGATGTTTTTGGAGTGATATTGACATTACATACATGTCTTGTGCAGATGTTGGCCCTACTAGACTGTTGGGTGCCTCTCCTATCAAGTGGAGAGTAGTAGTACGCGACATAGAAACTGCACATCGGGATGCGGAAGAGGAGCTATAGGCGCTGGAGGAGAACCTACAGAGGATGACACTGGATATATCAGATGCTGCCATTGATGAGTTGGCTCGTCGATATCAGCGACAAGTCGTAGGAGTCTCAACATGCTTTGGTTTACTACTCTGTAAAGTGGCCAGGGATATCGTCTGTTACCATGAGCATGCTAGGGAGTAGCTCATGTAGGATATGTATGTACTAAAAACTATGTGCTTAATATTTTTGTAGTGGAGACTTACTAAAAGCTCATATACTTCAGATTTTGTATCAGTACCACATTTTTGTGTTATACGGACATGATGATATATATATATAACACTTTCTATGGTTTTATATACTGTGTTTCATTGGTGATTATAGGATCTTATGCGTGTTTAGCTTATACTATAGATAATTTACATGTTATGTCATTTTTATACATCTGTTTGATTAGAATGTTTATGAATGTGCAAAGTACCAATCCAATATGAAATTGACCAAAGATTCAGAAACAATGTTCATCTCTCTAGGAATATGCAGGTATTGAATGGACTCAAAATACCTCTCTAAGAGACATACTCGTTGAAACAGATGGAAAAACATAGGATCGTGGATAGTGTAGACACAGTTAAGATGGGATACCACTAATTGTGAATAAAGGTGGACGATAATGTGGTCCATACCCATGGAAAGAGCGTCGGTCAGTAATCCAATCATTGTGTGATACTCAGCGGCATTGTTGGTCGCGTATCCAAGAAAAATTCCTCCTGAACTGATAACGTTTCTGGTATGGGCATAGAGTACCCATAATGTCGAGGTGATATTACGGGCATGCTGGTTGGCGCCATCAAAAAATTCAACACATGTTTCCATCTGCACATTCAGGAATAACATGGTATAAGCGTAGAGACAAGATCCTAACACACACAAACAAAGTGTTACACCACACAAAACACACATCATGTACAATATATACATAACACTAATGCGTAAAACACTTAAGCATAGTACCATTTCAGGTAGATCCCATTGCGAGGTTCCCCCAAAGATATCTCATCGTAGTCTTTGAGCTCATATGCTTCTTTCTACAACATGCATTTGACCACATATGGACCATGCCACATGGACTCAATTTTTTCCTGCCCCTAATTTATCATGTTTTTTGTCGTAAATGAGGACCAAATATCCCTCATTAAAGATGTGAGGTTTGACTGATTTTTCATACTGGGCCTTGATACAGTTCTTATGAGCTTCATTGGATAGAGCAACATCACGACGGGTTTCATCGTGTTTCACCAGGTATAGAAAGTGTTCTTCCTCAGTGGTGGTTGTTAGTTTTTCAGTATTTACTTCAATCTGATCTAGGATCTTAACTGAGAGAACAACATGTACAGCATATCTACAACATATCAATCATGGACACAATAATGAAAGAACACAAGAGACACAGAGTTTACTTGGGAAAACCATAAAGGTGAAAAACCCCAATAACTTCCTCAGAGATAGATAGAGCAATGATACAACCCAAGCATAAGGGATAGACATCTCCTAGCAGCAGCTTCTCGTCCTCCACAAGTGCGCCACTCTCCAAAGAGTGTGTGTGAGAATAGAATGATGAAATAGAGTGCCTCCCGCACTCTATTTATACTTGACTTGACTTTCCTAATAACCTTTACTAGGTCGGCCTCAACTTAACCACATAACACAATGCTGATTGGGCCGACACCCAATAGGGTGGTCTAATAACCCTTTGACCCACATGGCCAACCCCCAATAGGGTGGTCTAATAACCCTTCGACCCACATGACTTATACAGGGCCAACCTCAACAAGGTGGTCTAATAACCCATCAAGTATAAGTTACGACACTTACAATATAAATGATGACACTTCCGTATAGAGGAATAATAACATCTCTATAGGAATACAAACACTTCCGTATAGAGGAATAATAACATCTCTATAGGAATACAATATACATATATGTGAAATACATTCTGAAGTTACATATACATCAACACTCCCTCTTAACTAGGAAGGTATTTCTCGACACAGGTCTTCTAGCACAAGTCTTCTTCTCTAGATCATTGTCATCGAATCATCATCCTCGAATCATCATCATCATCACTACTGCTACTATCTCAATCAATCACTGAATCTACTCATCATAGGAAGTTCTACAGAGCTAGTCCTTTTACATACTGGATGTAGGCCCACCACCTGCAGGTCTTCATCATCACTGGCCATACTATGGAATTCTCAGGACTTATTACGTGCATCACAAAACCTCGAAAGAGCATCCCAGGCTGTTACGAGCACACAGCTCTATCTGTCGGATCTCTCAGGGCTAGTATTATATGTGACTGTCACAAAACCTTAAAAGAGTCTCTTGACTAGCAAGAACCCTAAAGAGCATCTGAGGCCTTTTTCATCCTGTCCAGATCTCCAGGACTTATTACATGTGACCCCCACCACAAAACCTTAAAAGAGTGTCTTGCCAAGCAAGAACTCTAAAGAGCATCTGAGGCCTTTTTCATCCTGCCCAGATCTCCTGGACTTATTACATGTGGTCATAGCAAAACCTCGAAAGAGCATCCCAGGACTGATTACGAGCACACAACTCAACCTATTAGATCTCTCAGGGCTAGGATTACATGCCATAGGACAAAACCTCAAAAGAGCATTTGCCAGATCTCTTAGGGAGCTATTATATGCCAGCGGAAAAACCTATCAAGAGAATTTGCAAACCTCCCATGGATAGGATTACATGTCCTCCAAAGCAAAACCTCGAAAGAGCATTTGCCAGATATCCCAGGGCCAGTATTACATGCCATATGAAAAACCTCGAAAGACTATCTGCAAACCTCCCAAGGCTAGCATTATATGCTTTATCTGCACAACCTATTCCACGGCCATAGAGTATCAATCTAATACTCACCATACATCATCCTGATGTACACATGATCATCCTGATCATCATCACTGCATCGTCCTGATGCATGTCATCTGGAGCAACATCCTGAAGCTCATCATCCATGATCATCCTGATCATACAATGCATCCACTCGATGCATACACAGTATCTGCCTGATACATATCATCATACATGACCTACCTGATCATACAATGTATCCACCTGATACATATACAAATACATGATCCACTTGATCATACCTGATACATATCAACATACATGATCTACCTTATCATACAATGTATCCACCTAATACATCTACAGATACATACACATGATCCAACTGATCGTATCCAGCATCCAACATGATGCGTACATATATAAATGATCAACTGATCATATCCAGCATCCAACATGATGCGTACATACATATAAATGATCCAACTGATCATATCCAGCATCCAACATGATGCGTACATAAATATACATATAAATGATCCAACTGATCATATCAAGCATCCAACATGATGCATATATACACATACAGAGCAGTAACTGGATCATCATCCTAATGCTCATCATCCAACGCTTATATGCACAGCCATGGAAGGATCCTCCTCTCACCATGCTTATAATGGATCCTGCAAATGTGTCCATCACTTCTTCCTCGAAGTGTCCTCAATCTGAAGAACACCAAGCCTCTCTTTGAAGTACTCAAACTTCAGTCTGGCTAGTGGTTTCGTCAGTACATCTGCAACCTACTCATCTGTTGCAACATATAGGAGCTTCACTGCTCCTCTCTGCACCATATCCCTGATATAATGATATTTTATCTCAATGTGTTTCGACTTGTCGTGGAACACTGGGTTCTTAGACAGCTTCACACAACTCTGGTTATCACAGAAGATACTAGTAGCCTCCAACGGGAGATCAAATAACTCAAACAGTAGCTTCCGAAGCCATACTTCCTCACAACTAATTGAACAAGCTGCAACATACTCTGCTTCGACTGTACTCAGTGCTATGTAGGATTGCTTCCTGCTAAACCAAGAGATCACACCTGATCCCATACTGAAGCAGCACCCAGATGTGCTCTTCCTATCTGCAGCACTACCTTCCCAATCTGAATCAACATAACCCTGAAGGTTAAACTTTTGATTTGCATCATACTTGAGCCCATAGTCAACTGTACCCTTCAGGTACCTCAAAATATGCTTTATAGCAACCAGGTGAACACCTCTAGGATCCATTAGGGACTAACTCAATGTGTTCACCGCAAAACAAATATCTGGTCTCGTGTTCGTCAGGTACATCAAGGACCCAATCATTTGACGATACACAGTGACATCAACCGGATCAGATGAAGCATCACACAGAAGCTTCAGGTTCGATGCCACAGGTGTGGCCATGTCCTTGTAGTCCATCATCCTAAACCTCTTCAAGATCTCTACTACAAACTTCCCTTGTCCAAGGAAGAGTCCATCTGCACTCTGCCACACCTCCATGCCTAGAAAGTAGTGCATCATCCACAAGTTCTTCATCTCGAATTGGGTAGCAAGATTCTGCTGCATGTCAGCAATCAATCTATCCTCACCTGTAACAAGCAGGTTATCCACATACAAAAGTAGTATCACTGGATTGCCTTCCTCAACCTTGTAGTAAAGGTTGGAATCCACTTTACTCTTGGTAAAGCCCAAACTGGATAGAAAGCCATCTATCTTGCCATACCAAGTCCTGGCTTCCTATTTCAAACCATACAGGTCTTTCTTCAGTTTGCAGGCATGTGACTCTCGGTCATGTGTCTCAAACCTGAGTGGCTACTCCACATACACTTCCTCTTCGAATACAACATTCAAGAAATTTGTCTTGACATCCATGTGGTGTATCTTCCATTTCATCACTGCAGCCAGAGCAAGTACTGATCTGATGGAAGTGTGCCTAGCTATAGGTGTAGAAGTCTCTTCATACTCAATCCCTTTTTCTGGGAGAAGCCACAATCTACAAACCTCATTTTGTATTTCTCCATGTTGCCATATGCAACATGCTTGATCTTATAGATCCATTTGGAAGTCACAGCAGACTTCCCTTCAGGTCTTTGGACTGGATCCCAAACATCATTCTTCATGATCGACTGGTACTCCTCGATCATGGCATTCTTCCCAAATCCTAGGAACTTCAATATATTCAATATTTTCAATAGATAACTTTGTTGTTGAAACAAATGTTGTAGTCCTTCTTTTGTAGGTGCTCATATACGATCTTTCCTACAAAACAAGTTAAATTGCATGATTAGAAACTTCTCATAGTTTTCAGAACAAATTCTTACACATAAAGAAATATGTCAAACAGCCATGCAATTATTTTAGACAATGCTTCAATACAAAATTCATCCATATCCTGTATTTTTCTAGATGCCTTCCAATCTCTACCAAAACATTGTTAAGAGTTTGCACTACTCCCAACATGTCAATAGATAGGTTTCATTCTAGATAAGTAGCAATGGAATGTTGTACAGTTCCATAGGCCACTTACCCATCACATGTATATTAGTAGTATACTGTTCATCAATGCAACTATTCTAATATGCATAATACACAACCTAATTCTAGGGACATCAGTATATACATCATTGAAAAGTATTATTTAAACAATCAAATATGCAAGAAATAATAATTCAAATACTTATCTTTGTTTGTTTGTTGGGTTGACTCCCTCTCAGTCTTTGCTTCCTTTCTGCAACTCCATTATGATGTGGATTGTGAGAAGTGGTCAACTCCCTCTGAATATCTGCATCCTTGCAGAAACTACTGGAGTGTGCTCCCTCTTGATCTTTGCTTCCTGGATTATCTGTCCTTGATATTATATTCATCCTCAATCCCTATGCATGCTTATTAGTATCATTATTGTGTTATCCTCGAGATCTCATACATAATCATACATTTATTAGTATATTCTCAATACTGTCAAAACACAATAATCTTAATCATGTACAGTCATGATCATTTCAAACATAAATAATAAGCATTAGTATTCAAGGACTCTTATGGTTAGTCATATCATAAATTAAAGTAAGAAATATAATATGCCTAAACCCGTGATTACTCAAACCTATACTTTCATGACTCTTCCGGTTAGTCATATCATCAATTAAGGTAAGAAACATAATATGCATACACCCATGATTATTCAAACCTATGAATAATCATTATCAATCATGCCATGTATACTTATGTAACAGATCCTATCACAAGGTAGGATTCTAACTTGATATAGGAAAAAACATACTTGGATTAGTATGTTAGCTAGTTATGTCTAACATACCCACATGATGCCTTCTTGTTCTCTTCAATGACTTGTTCTAGTAACCTGCATATCTCATAAGTTAACCATTATAGAACCAAGTTATACATACCTCGTAAATAGATCTTCTATGTGATCCATGACATTGGATGAATCTTTGTCTTCATGTCACCATGATCATATGTTCTTGAACTAGAACATGATTTGTCTTTCTTGGTGTACCTTTCATGTTAGTGGACAACATAAACCTCATACAACACCATAATGCATTAGTACAATCATAAGTGTCAACACCCTAATCAATGAATATCTTTTATCATGCATTCATAATTGTATTAAGGTGATACGACAAGTCTAAATTTAATCAAGATTGTACTAACCGTAATAATATGCAGACAAATATACCATAAACATAATCATGAACAAATCTCGAAACATACCTGTCAAGATTGCTTGTAATCTTCTTATGTAAGGCCTTAGCCTCATCTCCCTCTGAAACGGGAACTTCTTCACTTATGCAGGTGACCAATCCATTCTCTTCTAGGATTAACCCAATCCACTTGATTTGCAGGAATTGGATCTGGAGCTGGATTAGGGTTTTTCAAAGAAACCCTAAAAATTCAAACTTTGAATTTCAAACTTCTGAAAGGATAGAAAGATGCGCCTTGATGATCTGATCAAGCCGGTATACTCAGAATTTGAAAACTGCAAAGTTTCACCCCTCAAAATTGCCTTTGAAACTTCTGAATCTTCTGGACAGGATCCCGAACTAGGGTTTGATAAAGCCCACCCTTCTGCCCAACCAAAAGGTTCAATCCAAAGCTCTAAACTTTGATTTTTCTGAGGAGCTTCCAGCTGTGGTCACAGACTTCAAAAATTCCAACTTTTGCATAAGCCCTAATTTTCCACTTTTCCGATCAAAGTCCTGAACTAGGGTTTGATCAAGCCTGGCATTCTACCCAACCAAAAAATTTGATATTGGTATCTAAATTTTTATTTTTCTAAGTAGCATTCAGCCATGGTCTCCGATTACAAAAATACCAACTTTCTCCAAAACCCTAATTCCTGGAGCCATGAATGAAGGTGCTCAAAAAATAATTCTGTTTTGATAGAAATATGCACCTGATTGTTTCTGGTGTAACTCTAAACTTTTCAATCCACAGGGTCTGAAATTTTTTTGTGGTATCCTGACGTGTCATCTTTCCAACCCCATAGGTCTTATCTCAAATGGATTCTCTAAGAGAGAGCTATGCCAAGTGTCGCAAGGTGACCTGTTTGTGGGATAAAACAGGAGAGCATACTTATACGGTGTTCCACATGTCACTAGTTCAGTTTCGGCCTCTGAAAATGTTACCTGAGAAAGTAAAGTCCGTGCACTACCTGTCAATTTTTACGAAATTTCATTTGGAGCTTCCTAGCCCAAGTTATGACCTTTTTTCCTAGGTCACCTGTTTATGACTCAAATCTAGAAGAGGCAGAAACCCTAGATTGTACAAATCATAAAACACAAAGTACAATGATTTAGAAGTTTTCCTTTGGACAAAGGTACATGGGGATCTTATCTTCGACCTGTAAAAGTTTCAGATCCGAAAATTTTTCCAAAATGGATTTATAGCGAAAGTGCTACGATGACTGTTTTTTGCTATATCAAGCCCTAGCATCGCATGTGCAACAAGCGTCATACATGCCATACCATGCCTTCTTTCAGGCTAGCTCTGATACCATGTTAGTTTTTCAGTATTTAATTCAATCTGATCTAGGATCTTAACTAAGAGAACAACATGTACAGCATATCTACAGCATATCAATGATGGACACAATAATGCAAGCACACAAGAGACATAGAGTTTACTTGGGGAAAACCATAAAGGTGAAAAACCCCAATAACTTCCTCAGAGATAGATAGAGAAATGATAGAACCCAAGCACAAGAGATAGACATCTCCTAGCAGTAGCTTCTCCTTCTCCACAAGTGTGCCACTCTCCAAAGAGTGTGTGTGAGAATAGAATGATGAAATAGAGTGCCTCCCGCACTCTATTTATACTTAACTTGACTTGCCTAATAACCTTTACTAGGTTGACCTCAACTTAACCACATAACACAATGCTGACTGGGCCAACACCCAATAGGGTGGTCTAATAACCCTTTGACCCACATGACTTATACAGGGTCGACCCCAACAAGGTGGTCTAATAACCCATCAAGTATAAGTTACGACACTTACAATATAAATGATGACACTTCCGTATAGAGGAATAATAACATCTCTATAGGAATACAGACACTTCTGTATATAGGAATAATAACATCTCTATAGGAATACAATATACATATATGTGAAATACATTTCGAAGTTACATATACATCAACAGTGGTATTAGGTAGGAGTTCAACAACGAGTTTTAACGATGGAATCTTGCGCTCTATTGGCAGCATTGCCTCTAGTCCATAGACCAATTGAAAAGGTGTGAAGCCAGTGGCAGTTTTGATGGAAGTCTTGTATTCCCAAAGGGATGAAAAAATCATTGTGTAATTGAACTTGTCTGTCCCTACCATCCATTGGATCATGGTTTTCAATACCTTGTTGATGGCCTCTACTTGTCCATTTGATTGAGGATAGTAAGAAGTTGAGTTCTCATGTCGAAAACCCAATCTTGTGCTTAGTTCATCCACCATCTTGTTCTGAAAATAAGATCCATGATCAGTGACAATGGGTTATGGGACTCTGAATCATGCAATGATGGGGTTAAACATAAAGAGTGCAAAAGTTTTACTATATTTGCTGTACTTAGGCATGGCCTCTGCCCACTTGGTAAAATAGTCAACGGAAACAATGACATAACCATGCCCCCAGCTGAGGTAGGCTTACAATGCATGAAATCTATGCCCCATTTTGCAAAGGGTCCAACAGAAATAACGAGATGTAGTGGGGCTGGATGAGAGCGCTTTTTATGATGAAAAAGCTAACAAGGAGGAAACTTATTGACGGCTTCAATACAATATTTAAATATGGAAGGTCAATAGTATACAACGCGTAATATTTTTTGAGTTGTATCCATCCCATAAAGATGACCGCCACATGCCCCTGAGTGGCAATGATGGACAACGTGTTCATCCTCCTCGTGGGTTAAGCATCGTCGAAGGATAGAATCAAAACCATGACGGTATAAGGTATCACCGATGATGAGGTAGTACTTCGCGTGGTGACGCACACGACGTCGATCGTCATGAGATAACTAAGGACTGAAACGTTGGTTCTGGGGATACAAATTGATGTCTCCATACTAGGGTTTATAAGTACTGAAGAGAAACAAAGACTCATCGAGGAGGGAGTCAATGGACTCAGTTCCTATATCAGTAGGGGGAAGATTGCAGATAAGCTCCACAAAAAACAAAGGATTTTTAGACTTGGCATTCTCAAAATGAAGGTCAAATTCTTGAAGAATGACGATCCAACGTGAATACTTTCCCTTTAGCACATGACTTGTGAGAACGCGGTACATAGGGTTAGAGTCAACAATGATAGTGGTAGTGTGGATGGGGATATAATGGAGGAACTTTTGGACAACAATGACTGCTGTGAAAGCTAGTTTCTCAACATGTGAATACCGCGTTTCAGAGTCGATGAGACCCTTACTAAGGTAGTAAATTACATTTTTTTCTGGGCATTGCTATCCTCCTGGACCAAAACCATAGCAATAGTGGTAGTGGAAGCAGTACGATAGAGGATGTAATCCTTGGTGTAATCGGGCGGTTGAAGCACAGGTGCATGGGTGATAGCATGTTTTAGGTTGTCGAAGGACTGTTGAGCATAATCATCCCAAATGAACGAGATCTCCTTCTTTAACAATCTCATGTATCCCTTCCTTTTCTCGGTGAAATTACATACGAAATGCCTTAAGTAGTTTCCTTCCCTTGCAAACTTTGTAGTTCTGGTATGTCCATCAGAGGTGGGAGAGCAGCGATGGATTCCATATTCAGGGGATCAATACGGATCCCATATTTGGAAATGATGAATCCTAGGAGGCATCCAGAATCGACACAGAATATGAACTTGTGAGGGTTTAGATGGATGTTATACTGCCTACATATGAAGAATATTGTCATCATATGGTCAATGTGGAACTCACAACGATGCGAATGAGCAGGTAGATTGTCGAGATACATTTCTACAAAGTCCTTCATGTCGTGGAAAGCATACAACATAGAACATTGGAATGTGGCACCAACATTTTTAAGGCCAAAGGGTAGTTTGCAATATGAAAATGTACCCCATGGGAAGATGAAAGCAATTTTATGTTGATCGACCGAGTGGATATCAATCTGTTTATAGCCAGAAAATCCATCCATGAATGATAAGATGACGCTTCCATCACAATTGTCGATGATTCAGTCGATAAATGGGGTAGGGTAGTTGTCCTTGGGAAAAGCCTTATTAAGGTCCCTCTAATCGACACAAACCCTAATAGTGCCCTATTTTGTTGTAATAGGGACAACATTAGAGACCTAGTCTGTCAAGGGGACGGGGTAAATGAAACCAGCCTTCAACAACTTTTCAATTTCATCCTTTATAGCCATAGTTTTCCTAGGGTGCACTGGACGTAATTTTTGTCGGACGGGTTTAGCATCGAGATATGTTTGGATCTCATGTACAACAATAGCAGGATCAATCCCAGGCATTTCCTTGTAGCTCCATGTGAATACATCGCAGAACTGTTTGAATAAGACCATGTATAATGAGGTAATATCTTCAGGAGAGCATTTTTGGCCTATACGAATATGTTCCATGACTCTTGGTGTGGCCGAGATGTCGATCAACAAACTAGGTGTAATTTTTTCCAATTTACCCTCGGTTACCATAGCAGAAGTGAGTATAGGAGATTGAGGATAGGGAAATACATCTGGCAAGATGATTGTTTCAATGTGATTCTCCACGAAATCTAGCAGTGGGAGGAAAGATGATCGATGGTGGAGGTCTTCCCATGGGGGTTCATCCACACTCATTATCTCCATAATGGACTCGTTGAAATGGAAAGTACTGAGGAGAGGATCTAGTTGAGATGAACTCCGTTGTAAAGGTGGGGAAGGAGATATATATTCCACTGAGGAGTGGTCATCAGATGCCGATTGGATAGCCTCATAAATAGCTTCCGCCAGTGTGAGAGGAAAGTAGGTGTAATTTTTTCCAAGTTACCCTCGATTACCGTATTAAAAGTGAGTATAGGAGATTGAGGATAGGGAAATACATCTGGCGAGATGATTGTTTCAATGTGATTCTCCACGGAATCTAGCATTGGGAGGAAAGTGTTGATGTATATGTAAATTCGGAATGTATTTCACATATATGTATATTGTATTCCTATAGATATGTTATTATTCCTCTATATGGAAGTGGTTGTATTCCTATAGAGATGTTATTATTCCCCTATACGGAAGTGTCGTCATTTATATTGTAAGTGTCTTAACTTATACTTGATGGGTTATTAGACCACCTTGTTGGGGTCAACCCTATATAAGTCATGTGGGTCAAAGGGTTATTAGACCACCCTATTGGGGGTCGGCCATGTGGTTCAAAGGGTTATTAGACCACCCTAGTGGGGGTCGGCCCAGTCAGCATTATGTTAAGTGGTTAAGTTGAGGCCGACCTAGTTGAGTAAAGGTCAAGTCAAGTTAGTGTATAAAAAGAGAGTGTGTCTCTCTCATTTTACACATTCTATTCTCTCACTCAAACTTGGGAGAGTGGCGCACTTGTGGAGGAGGAGGTTCTACTGCTAGGAGAAGACTATATCTTGTATTATGGTTGTATCATTGCTATATCTATCTCTGAGGAATTTATTGGGGTTTTTCACCTTTATGGTTTTCCCCAAGTAAACTCTGTGTCTCTTGTGTGCTTGCATTATTGTGTCCATGATTGATATGTTGTAGATTTGCTGTACATGTTGTTCTCTCAGTTAATATCCTAGATCAGATTGAAGTAAATTCTAAAAATTTAACATGGTATCAGAGCTATCCTGAAAGAAGGCATGATATGGCATGTATGACACTTGTTGCACTTACGATGCTAGGGCTTGATATAGCAAAAACCTATCATTGTAGCACTTTCACTATAAATCCATTTTGGCGAATTTTTCGGATCTGAAATGTTTACAGGTTGAATATCAGATCCCCATCTACCTTGTGTCCAAAGGATAACCTCTAATTCATTGTAATTTGTGATTTATGATCTGTACAATATAGGGTTTCGGCCTCTTCCAGATCTGAGTCAAAATCAGGTGACCTTGGGAAAAAGGTCATAACTTGGGCTAGGAAGCTCCAAATGAAATTTTGTAAAAAGTGACAGGTATTACACAGACTGTACTATCTCAGGGAAATTTTTCAGAGGCCGAAGTTGAACCAGTGACACGTGGCACACCGTACAATTGCGCTCTCTTGTATTATCCCATAAACAAGTCACGTTGCGACACTTGGCATAACTCTCTCTTAGAGAATCCAATTGAGGTCAGACCTATCGGGATGGAAAGATAACAAGTTGGGCTATCTCAAAAAAAAATTTCAGACCTTGTGGATTGAAAAGATCAGAGTTACACTAGAAACAATCAGGTACATATTTCTATCAAAACAGAATTATTTTTTAGCACCTTCATTCATGGCTTCCGGAATTTAGGGCTTTGGAGAAAGTTGGAATTTTTGTAATCGGAGACCATGGCTGCATGCTACTCATTAAAATCGAAATTTAGAGACCAAGATCATATTTTTTGGTTCGGAAGAAGGCCGGGCTTTATCAAACCCCAGTTTGGGACTTTGATCGGAAAGATGGAAAATTAGGGCTTCTGCAAAAACTGGAATTTTGGAAATCTGTGACCATGGCTCGAAGCTCCCCAGAAAAATCGAAGCTTAGAGATTTGAATCAAATCTTTTGGTTGGGTGAAGCTCCGGGAAACTCAAACCCTAATTCAGGGTCCTCCCTAGTGAATCCAGAAATCTAAAAGGCAATTTCGAGGGGTGAAACTTTGCAGTTTTCAAATTCTGAATATACCAACTTGATCAGCTCATCAAGGCGCATATTTCTATCCTTTCGGAAGTTTGAAATTCAAAGTTTGAATATTTGGGGTTTCTTTGACAAACCCTAATCCAGCTCTAGGTCCAGTTCTTGCAAATCAAGTGGATTGGGTTAATCCTAGAAGAAGATGGATTGGTCACCTGCATAAGTGAAGAAGTTCCTGTCTCAGAGGGAGATGAGGCTAAGGCCTTCCATAAGAAGATTACAAGCAATATTGACAGGTATGGCTAACAGGTATGTTTCATGGTTAAGTTTATCATATGTTTGTCTTCATATCATTACAGTACAATATTGATTAATTACTAGACTTGTCGTATCACCTTAATAGAACATATTCATTGATTAAGGTTTTGACACTTATGAATGTACTAATGCATTGTGATGTTGTATGAGGTTTATGTTGTTCACCAAGAAAGCCAAATCATGTTCTACTTCAAGAACATATGATCATGGTGACATGAAGACAAAGATTCATCCATTGTCATGGATCACATAGAAGATCTACTTTCGAGGTATGTATAACTTGGTCCTACAATGGTTAACCTATGAGACATGCAGGTTACTAGCATAAGTCACTGAAGAGAACCAGAAGACATTATGTGGGTATGTTAGACATAACTAGCTAGCATGCTAATCCAGGTATGTTTTTCCTATATCAAGCTAGAATCCTACCTTGTGTTAGGAACTTATACTGTTGTGTTGTTGATAATGATTATTCATGAAGTCATAGGTTTGAATAGTCATGGTTGTATGCATATTATGTTTCTTACCATAATTGATGATATGACTAACCAGAAGAATCATGAAGGTATAGGTTTGAGTAATCACGGGTTTATGCATTGATGATTTAACTAATCAGAAGAGTCCTATGATCAAATAAGAATATGCATGAGTAAAAGAAGACTTCTCTGAAACCTTGAATACTAATGTTTATTATCTATGAATGATCATGAATATACATGTTTAAGATTATTGTGTTTTGATAGTATTAAGATTATACTAATAAATGTGTTATTATGTATGAGACCTCAAGGATAACACAATGATGATACTAATAAGCATGCATAGTGATTAAGGATGGATGTAAGTTCAAGGACAGGTAATCCAGGAAGAAAAGATCAAGAGGGAGCACACTCCAGTTATTCCTGCAAGAAAGCAAAGGAGCACACTTCAATAGTTTCTGCAAAGATGCAGATATTCAGAGGGAGTTGACCACTTCTGACAATCCACATCATAATGGAGTTGCAAAGATTCAGAGGGAGTCCACCCAGCAACCAAACAAAGATAAGTATTTGAATTGTCATTTCTTACATAATGTTATTCAATGATGTATATGCTTATGTTCCTAGAATTAGGTTGTGTATTATGCATATTAGAATAGTTGCATTGATGAACAGTATACTACTAATATACATGAGTAAGTGGCCTATGGCACTGTACAACATTCCATTTCTACTTATCTAGAATGAAACCTCTTTGCTAAGATGTTAGGAGTTGTGCACACTCTTAACAATGTTCTGGTAGAGATTGGAAGGCATCTAGAAAGTTACGGAATATGGATAAATGTTGTATTGAAGCATTGGCTAAGATAATTGCATGATTGTATGACATATTTCATTATGTGTAAGAATTTGTTCTCAAAACTATGAGATGTTTTCTAATCATACAATTTAACTTGTTGTGTAGGAAATATTGTATACCATCACCTACAAAAGAAGGACTACAACATTTGTTCAGCAACAAAGTTATCTATTGAAAATATTGAAGATATTGAAGTTCCCAGGATCTCGGAAGAATGCCATGATCGAGGAGTACCAGTCGATCATGAAGATGTTTGGGATGCAGTCCCAAGACCTGAAGGGGAGTTTGTAGTGACTTCCAAGAGAAGCTACAATATCAAGCATGCTGCAGGTGGTAGCATAGAGACTTTTGCTCTTGTAGCCAGATACACTTCCATTAGATCAGTACTTGCTCCGACTGCAGTGATGATAGGGAAGATACACCATATGGATTTCAAGACAGCTTTCTGTAGTTGAAGAATAAGTGTAGGTGGAGCAACCACTTGGTTCTGAGACACATGACAGGGAGTCATATATGTGCAGAACTTGGTATGGTAGGATAGACAGCTTTCTATCCAGTTTGGGCTTTACCAAGAGTAAAGCGGATTCCAACCTTCACTACAAGGTTGAGGAAGGAAATACAGTGATACTACTATGTGGATGACCTGTTTGTAATAGGTGAGGATAGATTGATTGCAAACATGCAGAGGAAGCTTGCTACCGAGTTCGATATGAAGAACTTGGGGATGATGCACTATTTGTTTTTGGCATGGAGGTATGGCAGAGTGCAGATGGAATCTTCCTTGGACAAGGGAAGTATGCAGTAGAGATCCTGAAGAGGTTCGGGATGATGGACTGCAAGGATATGGCCACACCTATGGCATCAAACCTGAAGCTTCTATGTGATGCTTCATCTGATCCGGTTGATGTCATGATGTATTGTTAGATGATTGGGTCCTCTATGTGCCTGACGAACACGAGACCAAATATTTGCTTTGCAATGAACACATTGAGCCAGTTCTTGACGGATCCGAGAGATGTTCACCTGGTTGCTGTAAAGCATATTCTGAGGTACCTAAAGGGTACAGTTGATTATGGGCTCAAGTATGATGCGAATCAAAAGTTTAACCTGCAGGGTTATGTTGATTCAAATTGGGCAGGCAGTGCTGCAGATAGGAAGGGCACATTTGGGTGCTGCTTCAGTATGGGATCAGGTGTGATCTCTTGGTTTAGTAGGAAGCAGTCCTACGTAGCACTAAGTACAGCCAAAGAAGAGTATGTTACGACGGATGAGCAGGTTGCAGATGTATTGACCAAGCCGTTTGACAGAGTGTAGTTTGAGTACTTTAGAGAGAGGCTTGGTGCACTTTAGATCGAGGTTCCTTCCAAAGGGAAGTGATGAGTCCAGAAGATGCAGATGCACATGAGATTTCCTGACATGGTTGATGTGTTCTCCCTTGGTTGTGATGTAATTGCTGAGCCATTTTTCACATGGTGGTAGATGTGTTCTCCCATGGTGAAAAATTAAGGGCTGGAGCCTTCCCTGAATGGCGGTAGATGTGTTCTCCCATGTCGGTGATGTAAGTGTTTGATGATGTGCATCTGGGCTGTGCTTCATGGAAGATGAGATGATCTGAAGAGGATGATGGTTGTTATGATCAGTTGGATCATTTATGTATATATGCATCATGTTGGATGTTGGATATGATCAGTTGAATCATTTATGTATGTATGCATCATGTTGGATGCTGGAAATGATGAGTTGGATCATTTGTATGTATTTTGTATATCCATCATGTTGGATGCTTGGACCATGTATCTATATATGTATCAGGTGGGTACTTAGATCATGTATCAGGTGGATACATTGTGTGGATCATGTATCTGTGTATGTATCAGGTGGATACATTGTATGATCAGGTAGATCATGTATGATGATATGTATCAGGTAGATACTTGGTATGCATCAGGTGGATGCATTGTATGATCAGGATGATCATGGATGACGAGCTTCAGGATGTTGCTCCAGATGACATGCTGTAGGATGTTGCAGTGATGATGATCAGGATGATCATGTTTACATCAGGATGATGTATGGTGAGTATCAGGTTGATACTCTGTGGTCGTGGAACAGGTTGTGTAGATAAGCATGTAATTTGTGCCCTGGGAGATCTGCAGATAGTCTTTCGAGGTTTTTCCAATGGCATGTAATTTGTGCCCTGGGATATCTGGCAAATGCTCTTTCGAGGTTTTGTCCTATGGCATGTAATTTGTTCCCTGGGAGATCCGATAGGTTGAGATGTGTGCTCGTAATCAGTCCTGGGATGCTCTTTCGAGGTTTTTCCATGACCAAATGTAATTTGTGCCCTGGGAGATCCGATAGGTTGAGCCTTGTGCTTGTAATCAGTCTTGGGATGCTCTTTCGAGGTTTTGTGGTGACCACATGTAATTTGTGCCCTGGGAGATCCGATAGGTTGAGCCTTGTGCTTGTAATCAGTCCTGGGATTCTCTTTTGAGGTTTTGTGGTGGGGTCACATGTAATAAGTCCTGGAGATCTGGACAGGATAAAAAAGGCCTCATATGCTCTTTAGGGTTCTTTCTAGTCAAGAGACTCTTTTAAGGTTTTGTGACGCACGTAATAAGTCCTGAGGATTCCACAGTATGGCCAGTGATGATGAAGACCTGTAGGTGGTGGGCCTACATCTAGTATGAAAAAGTACTGGCTCTGTAGAACTTCCTATGATGAGTAGATTCATAGATTGATTGAGATAGCAGCAGCAGTGACGATGATCCAAAGAAGATGACTTGTGCTAGAAGACCTGTGTCGAGAAATACCTTCCTAGTTACGAGGGAGTGTTGATGTATATGTAACTTCGGAATGTATTTCACATATATGTATATTGTATTCCTATAGAGATGTTATTATTCCTCTATACGGAAGTGGTTGTATTCCTATAGAGATGTTATTATTCCTCTATACGGAAGTGTCGTCATTTATATTGTAAGTGTCTTAACTTATACTTGATGGGTTATTAGACCACCTTGTTGGGGTCGACCCTGTCTAAGTCATGTGGGTCAAAGGGTTATTAGACCACCCTATTGGGTGTTGTCCTAGTCAGCATTGTGTTATGTGGTTAAGTTGAGGTCAACCTAGTAAAGGTTATTAGGCAAGTCAAGTTAGTGTATAAATAGAGAGTGTGTCTCTCTCATTTTACACATTCTATTCTCTCACTCACACTTGGGAGAGTGGTGCACTTGTGGAGGAGGAGGCTCTGCTGCTAGGAGAAGACTATCTCTTGTATTCTGGTTGTATCATTGCTCTATCTATCCCTGAGGAAGTTATTGGGGTTTTTCACCTTTATGGTTTTCCCCAAGTAAACTCTATGTCTCTTGTGTGCTTTCATTATTGTGTCCATGATTGATATGCTGTAGATTTGTTGTACATGTTGTTCTCTTAGTTAAGATCCTAGATCAGATTGAAGTAAATTCTTAAAATTTAACAGAAAGATGATTGATGGTGGAGGTCTTCCCATGGGGGTTCATCCACACTCATTATCTCCATAATGGACTCGTCGAAATGGAAAGTACTGAGGAGAGGATATGGTTGAGATGAACTCCATTGTAAGGGTGGGGAATGAGATGTAGATTCCATTGAGGAGTGGTCATCAGATGCCGATTGGATAGCCTCATAAATAGCTTCCGCTAGTGTGAGAGGTATGACATCTCCAATCGAGTCCAGCTTGTCAAGCTCGGGCACAAGCCATTGGTCATTGGAGCTGGCTGGTGATGGGATCATAGAAGAAATCATGTTCACCGTGGCAACATGGGAAGGGGGATCCGATGATAGAAAGAATCCCATGAGCGATGAGTCCTTGAGGATTCCGACCTCCACACTCGCATTTATATGTGACGAATGACCTAAGAGTGGTACATTGTCTGCAGGGTGAGTAGTGGTGTCTAGTGTACATAAATCCAGTTGGTCGACAGTAACAATTTTCCCTTGGTGGGGAAATTATACGATGCATATACAGAATTTATCACTGTAGTCATGGAATAAAACCAATTACGACCCAGGACTAGATTATAGTCCAATGGGGCGGTGACTACCTCCACGTTGATGGAAACGGTCTTTCCCTGTCACATACCCAAAATTTCAAGAAAATTTAAAATTTTTACTGTGCGGAAGATAAAATGTATGTATAACATCTATATTTACTATGTAAATAAAAGCATTATTACATCTCATCACTTTTAACATTAAATATTGAATTGTACACATCAATGAAACTTTACTTGCCGATGCAAAGGTTTACCTAACTATCAATATACAACTCGTTACATTCCCTTTGATAAACTATAAGCTATACTTCACTGGACTTCAAGGACTTTCTAAGGGTGAGATATGATATAAGCCACCTTCTTTTTAATTAAACTTAGGTGTCACACATTCCGTTGAAAAGTATTCTAGGACGGAAGATCATTATACCATCTTCATGATTTTACAACTACTATAGAATATTTTATTCAAAAGCATGACTTAACAACATTCTTTCACTTGTTCCACCTTAACCAATTCCTTCTAAAAGATCTACAAGTAGATTGAATAATACAATGAGGTACACCAACTCATAAAACCAACTGACTACTTAATGGAAACATTAAGTGTACATAAATATTTCTTTTATCTCTACTCTGATAAACCTTAAAAACAAATCCTTCATCCACCACCTATATTTGCATAATAAACTTGAATCCACCAAACCATTGGTATTAAATTCAAAAGTTAATTTTGAATCTCTTCATGAAGTTCTTAGTATATAAGAAGTACTATGTAAAATATTCTAACTATTTTCTCATGCAAATACACAATCGATGAAAACATCAACCCATCAAAATTTCTAAGACAATTAAACAGATACGACACATAAGAGAAAGACCATCAAATACAACCAAAAGGTGCCAAGGAGACATACACAAGAAAATACATACCAATGAGAAACATTTTAAAGTGGTTCACCCGCATCTTGGGTTACGTCCACAAAGGGTTTCTTTATTTTATTAATCAAGAATAGAGTGTTTACACTTTGCAACTCGGTTATTGCATAACTCTTGCTTTCTCAATCATAGGGGCCTTCCGATCCTGGAGGCAGTTGCTAGACATTTAATTCTAACATCCATAAAAATCTATTAAATCTTTATTCCCTAACTATATATGGCTAAGTTATACATGGGCAAAAACCCTTCACCAATAAACAACTTATTGTCCACCCTTTTATGTACTTAGACTATTATTACTTAAAATCCTTTCTCTCATATTTGTCATGCTAAAATGTATTAACTTAAACATATGCTACATAATTTTATCTAATGGTTAAGTAAGTATCAACCCTTGTCATTTCTCTAAGGTGCTTTAGCCTTTTTACTCTATGAATCCTCCCACTTGTTTAAATCTAAATCTTTATTAAATAAACACAACCTTTTTGCTTCATCATTTCTTATCACTTAAGGATATGAATTATTTATACAGGCAAGGTAATAAAATCTTTTATCAAATCTTATCACATTTATGTATAACCTCTTTATATACCCTTAATTAGATTAAAGAAGAATTGCCCCTTTTTCTCCATTATGGAAATGACTAAGTATTATCATACTTAATACTTAACTTCTATCACCTAAAATGCTACTTGACCTTACTTGCCAAAAAGGTTTTACCCCTCTTCATCAATTATATACCTAAGGGGTTTATATCAACCAACGTAATCCATTTTAACTAAGGGAAAAACCTTTTCATAATTTATCATATGTTTAAATTATATTTTCTTCTCAACACTATCCAAAAGCTACATCTTGATTACTAAAAGAGCAAGGCTCAACACTCTAAACAGTAATGACCTACGTTATAAAAGCTACATCTTGATTACTAAAAGAGCAAGGCTCAACTCTCTAAACAGTAATGACCTACGATATAATGTCCTTGACAGAGTTCAATACTCTCCTACCCAACTCAATAGTGTATAATCTTATTCTATAATGAAATCATCAAGACATAATTAAATAGATTGACGATCAATATGATATAACGTATAACTTATCCTTGGATTTATTGATCGATCATACAAATGAAAAGGAAGATATCATTTCTTTATTTTTTATTTCAGGAAGGTATGCCCTGGAAGAGATTCCTCGTCATCTAGTGTTGCGATAAGGCTGTGCTAAAAAAACAAGGTTGCTAAAACAAAATGTAATACTAGTCTGTAAGGGATGCTAGTTGAATAAGTTTTTTTTTTTTCACAGAAAAATTCAACTTACTAGGGATACTAGTTGAATAAGTTTACCAAAGAGTTGTCGCTAAAATGAAATGCAGTAATAATAAATGGTGATGGACCCACGGATCTGCCGATCTCATGCAACCATAGGTAAGCTAAATTACTAAATTACTTTCTTGAGAATAAGGAGTGCGCCCTCTTCCTATGGAGTGGGTAAGCTAATATAACACGATATATATATATAATATATTTAGTTTACTAAATTACTTTCTAACGTACGCCTCCCTCATGATTTTATCTAAGGATTCCTCTTCTTTATTACCATAGGTTTAAATAAAAAGTGTAATTAGATTTTGTTTAAACTTTCTTTTATATATATAATACCCACATCATATTGCCTTTTTAACATATTTAATATTTATATGCACATATTTATAACCTTGTTTACTAAATCTTTTATTTATATAGATATATAAACAAATCCATTTCAATTACTATTCTTAGTAACCCCTTTCCTTTAGGGTAGAGTTAAGTGTCCAATTTTAACTAGTATGACAATATTTTCATCAATAAGCCATGTTTAACAAAATATGCCAACACATATATATGTTGTATATTATTTGAAATAATATTACAACCTATATATATATTAAATCATTATTCCAATTCAAAAAGTTTAGTTCAACTAAAAACATATATTTTATGTTCTATAGAATAATCTATATATGTTTATATATATATATATATAAATCAATATTTCTTAGATTAATCTTTTTCTTAGGGACAAATTAAGAAAAGGTCTTAATTGACTCCAATCTTGAAGTTCTCATAATACTTCATATATATATATATAGATATAGACTCATTAAAATGCTTGTGGATTATAAATTTTATGTTCTAAGATAACACTTAACATCTTCTTAGGTTCACAAGTAAATATTCAATGGTTTTTTTTCTTCTCGTTGTTTAGTTTTCAACACAGCCTTTAGTCTCCTAAGTATGTAATAACGTTTACCATCTAGGAATTAAAATAATACTTTCAAAATCCACTAATGGGGCCTTGGCTTTGAGCTCCTCACCATGGCCATTTACAAAATTTACATTTACAAGAGTAATACCAATTAGGGGTCGAATTTGAGGGATGTTACATTCCCCCAGCTCTATTTCCAAACCTTGTCACAACCCATGTGGTTGGAATCCATGACCATCAAATTCTTTCAAAGTGGTAGGGGAATGGTTCAACTCGAGAGAGTTGATGGCTCGCCAACAAGATAATGACATTACCGAGGGGATACTCCTTTCATCTAATACAGTATGATGGATGCTTTTCCCAGTGACAGGTAACAATTTGGAAAGAAATTTGGTGGGAAAGCCTCTATTTGAAGTACTCAAGTCGGAACATAATGGTGTTTGAGGAATCGGGGTCTACAATGTCGATAGCAGTGAGGAGAGTCTTATGTTGATTAGGGAATTTTCACAAGACTTCCAACGTCGAAATAACACAAGGGGCTTGTACTAAGTCCTCTACAATGTTGTAGTTTTGAGAAGCCTGAGCATTGGGATTGAAAACAACTTTTCTAATCGTGCTCTTGGGTGGACATAGAAATGAATCAAAGGAAGGTTTCTCAATAGTGAGAGAACCTTGTGAAGAACCTGCAATAATTAATTAATGCAAATACACGAGATATCAGAAATAACAGAACTCAGAATCACTTTTATATTGATCACGGGCCACTTTGAGGGGGCAACCTCCTTTGAGCAAGCTCAATACAATTAACTTCACGGTGCCTTCAATGACCTCAACACACACTTATATACTAAGTCTATGCCCAATACTATGAGTCAAAACCATGGGACATATAATACTACGGGACGACTTACAAAGCATATGCATCCAATACTATGGGCTAATATAAACTATGGATTAACAAATACTACGGGACGACTTACAAAGCATATGCGTCCAACAACAATATACTAACATAGTAAAGAGAAGGGTTGACACGGGTTCCTAACATCCCATCTCCCTTAGAAAAATCTTTGTCCTCGAAGCTTTGGTTGGAGAAATTACTGCAGAATCTGAAGGAGTGGTTCCCCGATAGCATCCTCGGTTTGCATTTTGGGCCACTGATGCCTTTGGAGTGTCAGGGAGGATTGCTTGGAAGGATGTAGATGAAGAAAAACCCTATCAGCTGCATGGAAAATGCACTCAGAACGGTGATGATCGGCTTGTTGTTTCAACCGAATTCTGGCCATGTGGAGATTGTCCTGCAGAATGAGAAGAATCTGATCGCGGTTTCGAAGAACTGATTCAATTTCCTGAATTGGGGAGCTGCTAAGGGTGTATGGAAGAAGAACTAGTGGTGTATGTCCATAGATTGCTTCATATGGTGTCCTTTGAGATGTGGTATTGTACCACCAGAGCGCTGCTAGGAAATCCATAGAAATAGTTGGCCAAAGCTGTGTAGGGATAGGCAAGGGTTTGAGCAATCCTGAAAGGCGTGTCGTTTCACCCTTATTGACCTAGAAAGTATCACAGTCAGCCACCATCTGTTGAATTGTCATTTTCAGTCCTTGCCAAAAGAAGTTACATTGTTCCTGGTCATACATTTTGAAGAACCCAGAGTGCCCTGCTAATGAAGAAGCATGGAGTTCATAGAAGAGGTAGCCCTGTTGAACATATTGCAACCAATTTGGAACAAGCAGAGAAAGAGTTGTAAGAGAAACTGGGTCATCAATTGTGTGAGAAGGAGCATCTACCACCATATTGTCCTTACCCTTCTTGTAAGTGATCGCATAGGGATAACCCATTTCAGGTGTGTTGGGTAGGAGAACCATTGTTCCAAAAAAATTTCCAGACTCTGGAGATCATTCTTGATGTAGAAATAATTCCCTAATAGGTATGGCTGCCACTTCTGTACTGCATGCAAAATAGCCATCAGTTCCTGCTGAGAGGTAGATGCGACTAAATTCTTACCGAAAAGGTCTCTTGAAGATGGAAATCTCATTGGTTCAGCAAGGACACCTGCATATCTATCCAAGGAAGTAGTGGAGACTGTTGATGGGTGCATCTGAATGGAATGGAGCTGAGCGATGACACCATGTGAATTTTTCTTAAGGATTTTTTCCAGGCGATGTGAACTAATGATGCGGAGAGACCCTAGTTGTAAGCCCATTAATTTGTGTTGTGCCCCATTGAATGAAAACTGCATCCAAAGTTCCCGCAAAATCCCATAAGATGGGGCTAAGTGTGCGTAACCATTGAATTCCAAAAACCACATCACATCCGCTTAAGGACAAGGCAAACATGTCAAAGCGCAGGTTATAATCTTCCATAGAGATACACACATTGTGACACTTCCCCTTGCAAGGTAAGGTGCCCCCATTGGAAACCATGACTTCAAAGTTGGAGCAAGGATGGACAAAACAATCATCCTGTTTGGCAATCCGAGGGTCAATGAAGTTATGAGTGCTACTAGAATCAATGAGTATGGTAGGAGGGAGCTTCTTGAAGTATCCCCTGACTCGCATTATTTGTGGGGTGGTGACGTCGGTTACAACATGGAGAGAGATCTCGGGTGGTTCATCTTGAGATGAGGTGTCAACAGGAGGGTGTTGAATGTTGACCTAATCATCTATTGTATCTGGAGCTTCTTCATCAAGTTTTGAGGCAGGCGGAGAATCCACATCCAAGAGATAGAGCTTTTGTTGAACACATCTATGTCCCCGAGTGAATTTCTCATCACAATTATAACAAAGTCCTTTTTCTCGGTGTGCTTGCATCTCTGTTTCAGACAAATGCTTGATAGGAGTTGGTTGAGGAGCAGGCATGATGGGAGGTCGTTGGGAACCCATATTTCTGAAGGGAACAAAGGTGGGTTTGGAGCATTTTTGAGCTGCGATCTTGTCCTCTGCCAACTTAGCCAACCCTAGGACTTCCATCATTGTGTTGGGACAGAACATTTTGACCTCTGAGCAGATTTCATCGTTGAGACCACTGATAAAACAACTCCTGTAGAATTCATCAGACAATCCTTTTGTGTGATTGGCCAGTTTCTCAAATTCTATCTAATACTCTCTCACTGTGCCAATTTGGTGAAGTTTAGTGAGTGCTCCTATGAAGTCATCAAAAGCACTAGGACCAAATCGTGGCAAAAGGAGTTGGCAAAAATCTAGCCAGTTTGGCTCGAGATGAGCTTTGATGTACCAACGGTACCATTGAAGGGATTCTTGTTCCAAATGAAAGGATGCAAGTGGAACTTTCTGGACATCAAAAGTATTATGCAGACTGAAATATTGTTCTGCTCGGTATATCCATCCAGCCGGATCAGTACCATTGAAGCGAGGAAAATCAAGCTTCGGCCCATGAAAATTGTTGGAAGAAGAGAATCCGATGGCTGCAAAAGATTCTGGCTATCAGTTATTGTTCATGGCTGAATGTTGAAGATGGAGGCTAAGAAATTTTTCATCCAGATCTTGGAGTTTGGTTTGGATGGCTACAAGTGCTTCCTCCATGGTTTTTGCTCCTATGCAGGTGACAACCACAACCAAGAGTTTTTTTTGGGGGGAGGGGGGGATGGATAGAAAAACACAAACAAAAGCTTATTTAGTAAAGGAAGATTTGGATTTGGGAAAAACTCAAATGGGTAATTGGGGTTTGACTAGGTTTTGGACACTTTCTGATGGACAGGGAAGCAAAAAATGGGGATTTCAGAAGCGGGGTGAAAAAATGAGAAAATTTGGTAGAGAGGGACAAAGAAGCAGAATTAGGAAAGGAACACGGTGGCAAAATTTGAAGGTGTTTGGGTGAAAATTGAAGGAGTTATGGAAAACCCTAACAATAGACAAATGTGGGATTTCTAGTCTTGGGAAGTGGGATTTGGGATAGGGTCTTCAAGAATGAAATATGCAGAATGGGATTGCAGAGATGTCAGTGAAGTTTCAGGGAAAACAGAGTTGAAACAAGGGATATATGGCCGAAAAACAGATGGATCAGCAGCGGAGTGAAAGGGATCCGCAACAGATGGATCTGCAACGACGCGGAATGGATTTAAAACGGCTGGATCTTAAATGACGACTGGATCTGGAACGACTTTCAGAATAGATCTAAAACGGTTGGATTTGGAGCAGAAATGATCGGCAATAGTTCAGCTGAAAATAGATATGGATTCCAGGTATGTGCGGCTTCCTATCGGTTCAGGGGATTCACTCGGCCACCAATGTTGTCTGACAGCTTGCGTATTGGGGAAATATCCCTCACTCCACGGCTCATGTAAAACTGATAACCGCTTTTCCAAAAACGACAGCTCTTGGTTTACCTCACAGGTGGGAACTAGTCAATCACGTAGGGGTCATTTCCCTTTTTGCTGGCAGGTCCTCTCAATGGGCCAGCAACTTTGGGGTTCCTATGGTACTCCTCACAATGAGTTTTAGGGCTTATGCCCAAGTACTTCCCACAGTTAAGCGGATAGGGGTTATCCCCAGATCCGAACTTGCAACAGATGGGAAAAACAAATTTGGCAAAAATTCCACCCAACGAGCCCAAGAAAGTGCTCTGATACCAGATGTGAAGAACCTGCAATAATTAATTAATGCAAATACACGAGATATCATAAACAACAGAACTCAGAATCACTTTTATATTGATCATGGGCCACTTCAAGGGGGCAACCTCCTTTGAGCAAGCTCAATACAATTAACTTCACGGTGCCTTCAATGACCTCAACACACACTTATATACTAAGTCTATGGCCAATACTATGAGTCAAAACCATGGGACATATAATACTATGGAATGACTTACAAAGCATATGCGTCCAATACTATGGGTCAATACTATGGGATAATATAAACTATGGATCAACAAATACTACGAGACGACTTACAAAGCATATGCGTCCAACAACAATATACTAACATAGTAAAGAGAAGGGTTGACACGGGTTCCTAACAAACCTTGGGGTGGCGGAATATCCGATGTAGTGGTGGAAGGTTTTTTAGTATTACTTCCGTTAGATTCCATAGTTGGGACCGAGTCATAAGAGCATGATCGAGTGTTTAAGTTGGCAGTTTAACTATGCATCATGAGAACATGAGCGGTAGAGGATGGTTCTCCTTGAGAAGGAGAAGGTTGTTGCGCGATCATATGTTGTTGCATGGGGAAGGGATAGGTTAAACCTGCGCGATCATCTCGATGTGGGAACTCTTTGGTAAAGTGGTCGCCACTACACAGTAAACAAGGATACCTAACCTTCCTCTTTAGTTTGGTTTCGTTGGGATTGTTCTGTTTGGACTCCTACTGATTAAAAGACTTTTTTTT
This sequence comes from Larix kaempferi, assembly GCA_027924585.1. Taxonomy (NCBI): domain Eukaryota; kingdom Viridiplantae; phylum Streptophyta; class Pinopsida; order Pinales; family Pinaceae; genus Larix; species Larix kaempferi. Next base: position 4,046,163 of record BSBM01000206.1, on the reverse strand, counting down.
TCCCTTTGTTCTTCTTTTTACCACCATATTTTTGAGGTGAAGCAGATTGGACTGAATTCACTTCTTCGGTGGAAGTGGGGTTGGGTGATCTTTTGGTGTTGTTCCCAGCCTATGATGGGGGTGGAGTGGAGCCATGGTGGCTATGTGATGCATCGGATTGTGAAGCACAATGGTTTTGAATGGAACTGAAGATTCCATCGGCATGAGGTCTTGTGGGTGGTTTTTCTAGGTCGTAGGTAGGGCGGGGTGCGTTAGGGACAATATCATATAGAATGCTAGATTGAGCATAGACCAATTCTGAGTAATAGGCACATGCTATATCTTGTTCTTTTGTGATGGCCCCACCCATAATGACATATTTTTCCATGACAGGTAGTAACGACTTAGTAAACCAATCTGCAAGGAGTTGGTCTGAAATGGGATCTTTTATCAGACATTGTCTCCACCTCCACTCATGAATATGATTGGAAATTGAGTGGCGGTGGTTTTCCAGAGATAGGTCAGAAGAGCTGTACCGGTCTCGTAACGAATTGGTAACTGAAAATGTGTTAAAAATGACATGGCCAAGGATTAGAAATAAGGAAAAGAGTGTGGTGGTAATTCGATGTACCACTTGGCAGTAGTGTTGGTGAGGGGTCGTTGGAATAACCTCAAATGGATGGAATCATCCATTAAGGAGTTAGACGAACACCACAAATGATAGGTCATTACATGGTTTTTCAGGTCCTCACCAGGTTTGTCTTCAAACTTCGCGATGTTAGATGGTAACTTCACCATAATGGCTAGCCAATTAGTGCCATGATATATGGTATCGTTAGTCAACCATGATAAATATGGCAGATCAAGTGTAGTGAGAAAGGGTAATTGTTGGTTGGAATATGTATACTGGTAGTACTGATAGGGCATCGGTGTACTAGTAGGACCATGGAACGATTCTAGTCGTAAGGTCCACCCGTAGGAAATTGGTCATATGGGGGTGGGCCGCTGGGGTTGGGAGGGGGACCTGAAGGAGATCTGCCTCCGCCAGAATAAGGTGGTCCTCCATCGAAAGGTGGGGGTCCGCCGCCTCCAGGGTAAGGTGGTCCTCCATTGAAAGGTGGGGATCTGCCACCTCTAGGGTAAAGTGGTCCTCCACCGAAAGGTGGGGGTCCTCCTCCTCCAGATTGGGGTGGTCCTCTGCCAGAAGGTGGGGGTCCTCCCCCTCCAAAATGGGGTGGTCCTCCGTCGGAAGGTGGGGGTCCTCCCCCTCAAGAATGGGGTGGTCCACCACCGTACAGTGGGGGTCCTCCCCCTCCAAAATGGGGTGGTCCTCCGTCAGAAGGTGGGGGACCTCCCCCTCGAGAATGGGGTGGTCCACCATCGTAGGGTGGGGGTCCTCCCCCTTCACAATGGGACGCTGGTGGTGGTGGTGGAATGGATGGTGGTGGAGGTTGCAAGACAACTGGTGGAGGTGGAGGTGGCGATACAACTGGTGGAGGTGGTGGGGGGGGGGTCTGTTGGTCGGAGGTCCAGTCAACATGACATTATGATGCACCCATGGGGTATTCGGGTTTCCAGGATAGGGTAATCTAGGAAAATGGGTCCTGGATAATTTTTTCCAACATGATGTCCTGGAAAAATATGCCCCCACGGGGATTGGTTCCAAATGGAAGGACCCCCTGTATGATGTGTCCACGTGATTTGTCCCATGGTTGGGAGAGGACTGCCAACCATACTATAAATTGGATGTGAAGTATATCCTCCACTCATGATATGACTGCTGACTAGGTGATGCCCCCTAGTTAGGTTAGGTCCACCAGGTAGTGGTTTTCCCCCAGTCGAAAATTGCTCAATTACTGGAATCTTCCCAGTGACCAAATGTTGACCATTAATGCTAGGTTGACTCGTAACAAAGGGTTGAATGCTAAAAAAAGGATTGCTTCTGCCTGACTGTAGACTAACATGTAAATTATATCCTCCCCTCGAATTTTGAGGTGGGTGAGGTGGAGGTAATGTCCCATGGTTAACAGAAGTTGAAGGTTTCCCTTCATAGGTTGGGGTCATAGGAGGCGTAGAACCGGTCGCCTAAATTTGAGGTGTACTCATAGGGAATGAGGGTTGACCTGGTTCATAAGTGGTTGTGTTAGGTATGGATTTTTCTGGTGAAGTAAAAGATAAATAACATATAGGGGAATGTCGAAAGACGGGTACTTCCAGGATGCTTGCTCTCCGTGAGAGACTTTGGCGTCTAAGTTTTTCGTCAATCATATGCAAATAGTTCATGTGCTCATAGAGTGGTGTAAGAAAATCATCATTAGGAATCCATCGACAAGGTATAGTGTTTTCCATGGGAAGTGACCCAAAATCGGCGACATGTCGTACTAGAGACGTGTCCCAAAAATATGTAGTTGGACCAAATGTTGTTGATACAGGGTCATCTTGGGACTGACTGAAAACCCAATTTTTAGCTCCATGATGTCCCTCCATCGAATGATGGAAGGATGTGTCATATGTGGTAGGTTGTTCCACTATCATAGGTCCTATGGGATCAAAGATAGGTGGATTGGTGGGAGTTGAATAGTTTGTTCCTGACTCTAAGATAGAGGCATATTCCTCACGTGACATAGATGTGGTAGGCTGATCCATGTTTTCTCCCAATTTCTCCTCCTGGTTAAGGGGATATTCAAGTGGAAAGTTCAAAATCCTTCGATATATTCTCAAAGCTTTATCGGCCAGAGTGACCGAACCAAAATTTCTCCTAGGCATTTTCTATACAAAAAGAAAAATGCAATCCAAGATATACACAAGCTAAAGCCGCAAGAAAACTTATGTGATAGGTGTGGATTCAATGGTCTGGAACCTCGCGAGATTGTCAAGGTGGTGCAACTCGTGATATACCACAATGTCCAACAGTTATACTCAGCCCAATATTTCAGAGCACTAACCAGGGAGGATTAGGACCGTACTCCTGACCGTATAACCCGACTACTTGAATCACATGCGTAGTAGCTCCCCGAGTGTTGTTCTCGATGTATTTCCATTCCAAGATAGCTAATAGGTTAGCTTGGATGATTACAGGAATCCTAGAAGGGTCTCTCGATATACTCAAGGTACGTGGGAGCCCAAATCCGTAGTGGTGATGTCTAATTCACAACCGTATGACAAGAGCCTTATGATATACTACCAAGTACGTGAAGTAACCTTCGATATACCCAAGGGTACGTGAAAGGCCATTCGATATACCAGTTGGTACGTGGAAGAAATGCAAGCCAGTGGGATGCAGTGCAGGCAAAGAACGACAATTTCCACGCTTAAATACGTTGGAACACGTCTCTAACCTAAGACACAAGTTTCTATACAGTTTTAACCTAACACTACCGGTAAATTTTATCTTTTACGGTTAGGTGAATGCATGAGGTGTAGACAAGAATTTAAAAAAAATGCAGACCTAAGCTAAATGCAAATGAAAATCTTTTATTTTCTTTTCGATGAAATATATCTATGGTAAGGAGAAATTCCTTTGTTTTTGATGGTAAAAGTAGACAAGTACCCCTATACTTCAAAATCAATCCAAAGACAAATGAAGCACTCTCTTCACTAAGCCAACAAAGGAAATAAAATTACACCAAATTGTAAATTCTTTCTTTTTTCTCTTTTCAATATAAACAAATTAACGAAACATGGAAAGAAGAATTTTGTTTTCAAATGGAATAATCCTTAATATTCAAAACAATGATCTAAAAAAGTGAACAAAAATCAAAATGTAAGAATTTTCAGTCTTTAGAAATGCTTTGTAAAAACTTAAATGCGCTTTTAAATTTCCAAGAAATGACGAACAAGTTCTTATAACCAAGAAACTACAAGTTAATCTTTTAAGCTTTCCAAATATTTTTTTAACATTTATCCCAAAGCATGAAAAACTCTTTTCCAACAACATCAAGAATCAAACTTTAAATAATGATAATAAAAAGTTTGTTTTCCTACTCAAGTACTCGCGATGGATCTGAGAATCATAAAATTCTTTATATATACTATTCACAAAATCAAAGACTATGTCACGACCAGCTAAATTAAGTTGGAAATTCACAAAGAAAAGTGCCAACCCAAAGCTCAAAAACAATCAAATATACAACATCAAAACAACAAATTGAAACAATGAAAACAAAAGGGCTCGGAAGTCGGATCGGGAAGATTCGGTGCAAGGATTGGGAGCTACAAGATTGAGCAGATCGATGTGGGATTGAAATTTTCCACATCAACCAAAACACTCGCTTGACTGGAAAAGACCCCAATCAACACTCAAAGTTTGAAATCAAGCCAAGAAATTGACTATGCAGCATCCAGGGTATCTATGACTGCAAGGGACAGATGACAGAACTCAGAAAATCAGATCAAAAGCCAACTTGAATGATTTCTTAAACCAAGTGAAAAGTAACACAAGGTGACACACTCTGCAAGTATGTATTAGGGCATCAAACAGTCCAGAGATGCACTCTACAAACAGTAAGGAAGTGTCAAAGACATAGGTTACAGGGAGACATATGACATCAGTGACATGGGTTTCTAACTACAGGCACGCATCAGGCACAGGAAGTATACAGCCTAGGTGCATCAAGTGAGATCCAAAGCATAAAAATAAAAAAATGATTCAAGAATAAAATATAATTGAATTGATATTTACCCTACGTAGAGTTTGGTTAAACCAACAGACTCACTGATGGGTGGATCTAATCAGAGGAATGGAAATGAGAGGCCAAATCAATCAAAGTTTAAAGATCGTAACACAATCAAAGACATAAGTCAAAAATAGAGAAACAATAAAAAACATAAGCTATTCTTCCCCAGTATGGTCACATTTTTGTTTGTGGACAATCTATGTGAGTAGACTCAAACAGATATCCATAGTCTAAGCGCATCTAGAACAAAATAAATACAAAATACCAATCACTTTCCTAGATCAATAAAAATACAAGACGAGCCAAGATGCAGCGTACCTCACGTTTGTGGTTCCTTTCTCCTTGTTCTCCAAGAACTAAATTCTTCATATCTTCAGCTACAAAACCTTATCAAGCAAGTGGAATCATACAAGCAGTAAAATCATATAAACATGAATTGATCTATATTAACATTTAAGGAGGAAAATCCTAAGTATTATCAACACAACAACACTTATGGAAAGGAATTGTATTAATGTAATGAATAGAAGTACATAGGGAAGGAATGTCACAACCAAAGCATTAACGTCGCGATTCCATCATACGTGATCTTGCCTCAAGGGATGCAAAGCTTCCTAGCCTCCTACATATTCCACCAGCATTCCACCAGCACGAGGGTGCATAATCCTTCATCTCTTCTCAATGGAGAGAGGGGTTGTATTTATAAGGATAGATAGATAGAATAGGTTGAAGATTTAGGGGAGAGATCTAAGGGATCATCCCAATAGGTTAGGTAACCAAAAGACGCCTCACCACATGTTTAGGAATAATCCTCCACATCACCAAGATTCGAGAAGTCACTCGAAGCTCCCTTTAATCCATTTTAATCAACTCCAACGCACCTTGCAAAAGGACAACTTGCGCCAAAGCTAGATCACCGCATAATGTACAAGGAAAACCCGTGCTAGCTGCGCATCTTGATAAGTTATAGAGTGTGTCATTGATCCAGGTGGATATCGGTGGTGGCCCACCTGTTCCAACTGGCTCAAAACAGTCTTCTGGCAATTTTGGTAAATTACTATTTTTAGCAGTTTTTCGGGTCGTGAACTTCCAGAGCCATTTTGAGGCGCTAAACGACATTTTTTGGCGATTTGGGGGACCAAATGGTTGCCAACAACATTCATTCAAGCCCAGTCGAAAGTTGTAAATCTCGGATAGACCTTTTCAACGGACTACAGCGCCCCAAACGGAGATCGTATGCAAAAGTTATGACCCCGGGAAGTTGACTGTTCAACTAACCACCTTGGGGCCGCAAACTTTATGATGGTTCATCTTCTAGGGTTAGGTTTTTTCGATGTTTGGGATTCTTTCCCTCATGCTTATGATAAATAGGCCCTTTCGGCCTCTCTTTGGATTCATCTTGGCACGAATGTGCATAGTGGCCACATCTCTTCTCAGAGATAGCTACCACCATTCTAGCTATTGTATTTTACAGTCTGTTCTATATCCGCTATTTAATAGAATATGTGTTTACTGTATCACTTTGTTATTTGCAATATATCTCTGTATATGATTCTGTATATGCTATCTTTTGTTTCGTTCCCACATAAATCCGGATCAGTCACCTTAGGTCTAATGCCCCTTTCTGGAAAGCAGAGTGCGTTAGGGTTAATAGAAAAGGTAACATGAATGGGCAATCAACCTCTCTTATGATATCCAAGACAAGGTACTTTAGGGATTAAGTCATGGGGATGACACATGACTCAGGGTAACGAGATTTTGCTGTAACACTTTGGTTACATAATCATAAGCATATGAATATGTATTTCATTTCTTATTTATGATTCATACGAATATTAAGTAACAGGAAATAATTTTCTTTGTTTCACTTAATCTTATTCAATATTTTGTAACTACATAATTGTCTTTTTCCTAAATGCTAATTTGTTAATTAACATAGCCTTTTTCAGAACAGTCATATGATATCAATATTTGAATGATAGAAAATTAGTTTTCATTTTTTTTCCATTCATTTAAGTAGGTACTAGTAGATCTGATTTAAATTGCCATTGGTCAGAATGATAAGTACTAATCAAACCCTGGATCTGATTGCTCTGAGAATTCATAGCTAAATTTTTGTTTTCCAATTAAATTTAAGTAGATTATATTTCCTTATATTTTAATTGTTTTATTGTTGGCTTTCATTATCTTGCAATAAGCTTTTACATCTTCCCTTAAGGAAGAAAATCCATTTGAATCACTCCCTGAGTGCCAACGGAGGCCTAATATCTGTGAGAGTTATCCATCCCAAACAATCTAAGGATAGAATAATACTTGCATAGGATTATTTGAAGCTTTCAGATTGGGTTATCTCTTTTGCGTTGCTTCCTAGGACATTTCCAACATACCCTAGGCTTCGACATGGGGCTACATCTCTAATCATTTGAACAACATAATATACCAATTTCTAGTGTTTATTATAGATACCGACATGTTTGCACCATCATTCATGATGTCTCCATTCTCTTTATTATTAATCTTGAGCTAACCACTTAAAATGAATTGTACATATGTGTGTTATCATTAACAAAGTGTCTAGATTTTTTTATTTAAAAAAATGATCTTAAGCTAACGAATTGAATTTACTACAATGTTGATACCACACTTCATTTGATTTATAGATGGAATACATTATACCTAAAAGATAATATAGAAAAAAATATTCATTTTCTTTAGAAATAAGATTATTGAAAATGAAAGTTATTTCATGTATTTTTTTCATAATTTCAGAGTTAAATAAATTTTTAAATCTTGAGTAAAGAAAAAATAATTAGAACTAGTTCTGATTGATTAAAAACCCACAACTAAGATCTCCAAAAGACAAGGACACCCTTTTGATGTGGATACTAATCCCTCTACTACATGATATAACTCTCTATTATTCTCTTATATGTTATATGTTAGGATGTATGATTTAATGGTGACTTTGTTTATTGACCTTTTTATCATATGTATCACTAGAAAAATGAAGTGTTTTGTTTCAAAAATAGTATGAATGATATTTTTTAAAAATGTCTACAGTTTATTCAACTAGGCTTGGAAGATTATTTTAAGGAAGGATTTTTAAATTTTATATATTGGGGTTCACTAGATTCTAGTAATGATGAAGTGGGAAGGTTGATGACAAGGGCTCTAGTGATTGATCTTTTTTAATAGGGATAGATCTAGTCATAACACTAAAGACACAATAGAGTATTTTGATATGGGAATTTGTCATGTGTGTAATGGAAGTTTAGGGAATTCAAGAATTATATGTGGAAGAAATTATAATGTTCATGCAAGTAAACCAATGCATATTTGTAGACTAAACCAATAAGAACAACATAGTTTATCAAACTATGTGCCTTAAAAAATTCTTAGTGATAATGTGAATTTGTGTGTATAGACATAATAAATCATATAACACAACTAAAACAATCCAACGAGATCTAAACCCAACATACTCGAGATTGTTGGGACTATACAATTTATGTTACCACTATAGAACTACAATTATGGCATTGTCGAGATTGTTGGGACTATACAATTTATGTTACCACTATAGAACTACAATTATGGCATTGTGGATTAATGTAGTTGTATGTTCTAGTTGCTTTACAAAGATAATTATGTGAGCATAATCTTGTGACATGTGACGAAAAGAACAATTTCTTCTAAGATATGGATAAGGTAGATTTACAATGCTCATGATCATACATACTTATAGATAAGGTAGATTTACAATGCTCATGATCATACCTACTTATAGTACAAGAGAATATGAGTGACAAAATGTCTAATCAAGGTATTCGGTCTTAACCTTATCCACAATGTACAAGGACGAGCATTGTCTTGTTCCTAGGTATAAGGTTGATTGAGGCATGTTTTGTTTAACTTTGATCATTGCATTGAGTGCATTTCATTGTTTGACCTAGCTCGGCTTAGTCACCAATTTTTCATCCAACAATCCATCCAACTTGTGATGTGAATTTCTAGCACATTCAACTATAATTGAGGTGGCATAGGGTGTTGATTGATGAACCGATATTGAGATCATGTGCTAAAGTGGCATTTTCACAGGTACATGCTAATGTAGCTATAAGGTTGGCATTGTTAGCGTATAAAATGTATGGTGCAATGTGTACTAGTGAAGTCTTGGAACAAAGATCTTACATGATGAGAACATGTCATCTTATAGTGTAGTAGAAAACTACTTTCATTCAAACAAGAGTTTTTCCTCTAGCAGTAGTGATCCTCATTGCATTAAAAATTTTGGAAGCATTAATATGCATTACGTCTTTGCTTGCTAGTAAAATTTGGAGAAACTTTTATTTCACTTGATCTTGTTGTGCACAAAAACAATGCTTGTGTACTTAACAACAACATCTTTATAGGTTATGAGAACTCTACAAATATGCAATATTTTGTGTGTGTGAATGTGAATTCAGAAACAATGTTCTAGAATTGCAAATTTTATATTTTATATTTAAATATGTAAATAAATCACTTTTTATATATAATAAGGGCGCCCAATTGATCTTATTAATGATAGTTTTTTTTCTATTTATTCATATAAATATGGGTTCATTGCCTCTCATATGCATTTCTTATCATTTTATTAACATAAGTTATTCATTTCTAGTGTTTATTGAAGATATCTACCTCCATTACTTAGACCAAAATCTCTTATCATTTTATCAATGCAATCAACCAACTTCTAGTGTTTTTTGGAGATGTCATCCTTGATTACTTAGATTTGTAGGTGCAATATGACCTTGGGTGTAAATGTGGCCTATTATAATTCAATATTTAACACCCTTGGTGATGAAGGTTTACAGCTAACATTAATGTAATAGCCCCAGTTTTGACTTGGAATGTAATTAATCAAAATTATGTAAACGATGTAAATTTGCTAGTATGGATTCTAGTGTGGAGCTCAAGGCCAAGGCCCGACTAGTGAATAGCTAGGCATGTATGATGTATATATTTTTATTTGGACCTTATGGTTGTATTATCATGCCAATTCAAAATATATGTAAACGTTATGTTGAAAAAAATAATAAAATGGTCCAAGATGGTTGTGTAATGAGCACTAGAGGGGCTATGATTCCACTAGAGGGGAAGAGGAAAGGGGGAATATGGGAAACCAAATCCTTTGCTACCAAGTGTCAACCTTAGAACTCATCCAAATTCTTCTATGTTCTTTAATGATCGAATGACATTCTCTTGACTATTAAGCCCAATTATGGAATGCATGTGTGAGGTTGGTTGTAATACCCCAGTTTAATCCCACAATATAAATTTTTAAATATTGATGTAAAAGGATAGAATCCATAAAAAAAATGGTCAGGATGTCCAAGCCTATGTAAATATGTACATTTTGATATTAATATAAAATCTCTAAATGGTTGCAAAGTAAAAAAGACGAGGAAGAGATGGGGGGATATGATTCCACAAGTGGGGAAGTAATATTGGGTTTCAACTTATATCCTTAGACTTAGCCATTTAAACCAAGTTACTAAACCACGATTAAGATCCATTCTTTATTAAGCATTATTTAATTAGATTAATAAGAGTATAAAGAGCGGAAACAGGTGGTTCCATGTTGGGTGGCCACATGGAAATAAGACCTATACTTATCAAAGTGAAAAATGAAGCTTGAGAGGGGTTCGGTTCCCCATTTGTCCACTTTTTCACCATCTGAGCCTCTGAAACCAACAAAAGGTCACCAAAAGACCTGAGTACACCCCTTTTCCCACTAAAAAAGATTATTTTTTCCTAAAAAGCATAAAAAACCCTCAAAAAGGGTCCAAATTCCCAAAAATATTAAAAAGAGAATAAAAATATTAATTTTATTCAAAAAAGGAAAAAGGAGGGAAAAGTACCTAAACCATGTTGGTCAATACCATTTGGTTTCCACAAATCCACAAATGGTATTCCCCACCACCAAAACCTATAAAAAGGTGGTAGGGGCTCCTCATTTCACACCCATCCATTATCTCATCCTCATGCTGCCGAAATCTCCCTTGAGCATTTTGGCCATTATAAGCAACCTTGGAGAAGGAGACCTCTTGGAGCTTGGATCTACTTATCTTGGGAGTTTCTCTACATCAACCTTCACCATTGAAGGTATTACTATTGCAAGCATTAGCTTGCCCCATTTTTAAATACAAACTTATTCTTTCATATTTTCTTGTTCTTGTTTTTAAAATATTTTCATTATTTGCTTATATTCTTGCATAGATCCATGATTAGTTTTGTTTAGATTAGTTTCTTGTTTAATTCTATTGAAACTGCTGCTACTAGTTAGCAGGTGCCCATAGCACTAAGCCTGGTTGCAAAACTGGGCCAATAGTTTTTGGCGACTCCGCTGGCTTTGAACAATAGATCTCAAGTTTTGCTTTCAATCTTAATTTTTTATTAGTTTTTAGCCTTTAGATCCATAGATCTGCCATCCTAGACAGCAGATCCATTGCTGCTCTAGTTTTTGGCCCCATCTATTGTCATTAACAACCCAGAATTATCAATTTTCGGGTTCGTTTTTCGCAATCCGTGCACGGCTTTCGCCTCGCGGTTTTAAGCTTGACAGTCGCGCGGTCCATCGCGGCTTTTAAGATTTTTTCCGCGCGGTTCCCCACGGCTTCGCGGCCTGTTTGCGCACTACACATCGCGGTCTTTTGCCACGCTGCAGATCGCGACTGCGCAGCCCTTTTCCACGTGGTCCCCCGCGGCTTCGCGGCCTATTTGTGCGCTGCACATCGCGGCTTTGCGGACATTTTCCACGCTGCACATCGCGACAGTGCGTCGAAATCCCGTGCGTTCCATCGCGACTGTGCGACAGAAACCTGCGCTGTCTATCGCGGCTTTCCTGTCAAAACCCGCGATGCTAATTTTTTCATTCGGCCATTCCGATTTAGAAAATTAATTTTTACTGTATTTTCTATCCACATAGCACATTTTTACAGTAATAAATTCTGCATATTTTACAGATATAGAAAAAAAATTTACTATTTAAATGCACATCTAGAAAGTCTTTTTAAAAGAAAAAATTTTCAAGAAAGTGAAAGAAATACTTATTTTGCAGTTTATCTAGGTTAAAAAATTTTCCTGTTTACTTCTTTAAAAATCTTGCCCTTAGCAATTTGCTTGAAAAGAAAACCATTTATTTCTTTAAAGAAGTCTATTATTTGCTTTCACGATTCAAAAGATCCTTTGTTTTTGAGTTAATTTTTCAAAGCATTTAAATTTCCATTTATTGAAAAAAGTCATAAATATTTGCTTTTGTATTTTCAAAAGATCCTTTGTTTTTTGAAAATTTTCTATAAAGCATTTACTTCTTTCAAGTTCAGTTTACAATACCACACGTGCACCCACTCAAACACTTAATTGAACTGAGCTTTAAAACTTACCCTAATTTCAACACACTTTTAACCCCACTTGGGGAACACTAAAAGAACTTTGTAGCTAGGTAGTATTGGGGGGGTAGGTGTTCCAATAATACCCCTCAGTTATTACATCTGAGACATAGAAGTTGTCCATTTAGGGAGCTAAAATATCTTAGTATTTATTGGCGTGGTAACAACCGGTTTGTGGGAAGGCCTCTCCCCTAGGAGGGTTGAAGTCGCGAGGATGGTTCCGGAAGCCTGAGTGGAATACCGAAATCCATTCAGTAACCGAAGGGCTACCATTCGCAGTTCTCGGTATATCCTTGTATTGGGATATTGCGATCAAGGACCAAACGGCAGATTTACCTTTTCTCGACGCGTCATGAACGGAGTATCCTAGTAGCCATTCTTTAGGATTGATTACCCGGTGTCCCTCCCGGTAGGGGGATATCTAGCCGTGGACTTAACACTCAATATTGTCTGACTTGGATTTCATCACCTTGCAGAGAATATAGTTTGTTGATTCACAATACTTTTAGTTAGGTGTTTGCATGATTCAACCCACCTTTGGTCTAGTTACACCTATTTTTTTTAGAAGCTGTTTGCATGTTGGTACTCTGACCATTTGTTGCATCCCTCCACTTATTGTAGCACAGCTGCTAGAATAAGTGCCTTTTTTGAGGTTGATTTTTTTGCCTGAGAGCCTTCATTTTCACTCCCCTTCTTGCACCCTTGGTTGCATTAGGGTTTTGAGTTTTTTATACATTACCATTTTACACATACAGATTTTTCCACAAAAACTTATTTTCTAACCATTGAGAATTTTAGACGCTCTCATCGTCTACAGGGCGAACTCCCAGAGTTCAGTCTACTTGGCTCACCACGTCACCGACGCCGAGCCTTATCCCTTGACTCGACACATCGTTGGTCAACTAGACAGTCATCCGATTCTGACATGCCTCACTTCACTTCTGATTCTGAGGCAGAATCCGAAAACCCCACTGAGTTTTTCCCAACCAACCTTATGGATGGAACTCCATTTGACCCACTTTTTACCAACACCATAGGAGAGACGTCTACTGACCCTTCTACTGCGGTGCCATCCATGGAAACACCTACCACCCTAGGTATGCCTAATATGGAAGACACTCCACATTTAGGAATTCCCAACACAGGGCCACCTCCTGTTATAGGAATCCCCAACACAGGTCCACCACCTGTTATGGGTATGCCCAACATAGGGGTCACACCCCCTCTGATTCCCACAACCCGGATTCCAGGAATCACCACTACTATTCCTAACCCAAGTGTAACCCATGTTGCACTTGGAGGCGCTGGCCCATACCAGACCACACCTATTGCAGGACACATACCTGCAATACCTAACATACCTTTAGGCGCTACTGGACCCCTACATCATACCACCATGACTAGGCATGTCCCAGTCCCCGTCACTACATCTGCTAGCTTACCGTACATGGCGAGTCTGAACTTACCAGACTTAGCCAGACTCACCAATGACCCTATCAGACACGATCCTGCATGGCCTCACATTCCCACCAAACTCCCCTCCGACATCCCTAAGTTTGAGGGCAAGGCAGGTGAGGACCACCAGAACCATATCATGTCCTTCCATCTATGGTGTTCCTCCAACTCCATAGTGGATGACTCTGTCCGCCTCCGTCTATTACAGCGCACATTCACTGGCTCTGCAGCCAAGTGGTATATCGAGCAGCCCCATGGGACGCATGCCACCTTTACCTCCCTTGCCTCGACCTTCCTGCAGTTCTTTCAGTTACCTGTCCGCTATGATGTGGGCGTCGAGATCCTACTGTCTTGCAGATAGAACACGGCCACCCACATCACTGACCACATTCATGAGTGGCGTCGACGCTGAAGCCTCTGCAAAATCAAGTTAGACGACCGTATCTTCCTAGATTGGTTTCTAAAAACCCTTCTCCCTCTCATTGCGAAGGATGTGGCATCCGAAAGACCCCAGTCTGAAGAAGAGGCCATCCTCAAAGCCCAACAATCTGATCTCATTTACGCCCAATCGGGTTATCTGTATACCATTATTCCAGACGCCCCTCGGGGCGAGTCATCCCAACATGATGCGCCGAGGGCATCCCATGCCGCTGATGGCATCATTGGTCGTATGGCCGCACATCCCCAACCCTTTTCCATTACACATCCTAGCCATGGTCCCGACTTTTCATGGGCTACATCTCAGTCTGGAGCAACCAGTTCATATGCTCCCATGGCACATCACCACCATACCCATGGACCTTCATGTCCACCTCAGTGTTTTGGTCATGCACCACCTGCATACGCCCCCCCAGCTGCACCTCAACCATTGTACTATCCAATAGCTCAGGGTTACCAACAACCCCAGCAGGCAACTGGACCACCTCTAGCACCACAGGCTTATTATCCACCACAACCTGCTCCCGCACCTGCGGCGAACCAAAATCCTCCCACTGCTCAAGGGCAAGTGTATACACAGCACAACCAGCCCCAGAACCAAAACAACCAGCGCAACCAAGGTGCGCAACAGAACCGTGGTACAGGTCGTAACCGCGGTAATAACCAACAACATCAGCAAGGTCCTCCACCTCCCAATCCTCCGCAGAATAACAATGCTACTCCTCCCAACCGCAATCCAGATCGGAATCCTAAGCAGCCTAGAAATAATAACCTCAGAACAAACCACCCTTGTTCTATCTGCGGAGTCTATGGTCATTACACGCATTCTTTCCCACATTTGGAGCGAGCTCGGCAACTCTGGACTGACGATGCACATCGTCAAGGGCAAGCGGCTCCTCAGCCGCCACCCAACCCTCCACCACCTCAACATCAACCCTTGGTGCTGCAAAACCCCTTTCCAAACCAGGGTGTAGTGAACACTCAGCCGTTAGCCCCCCCTCAGGGCAACGTGCCACCACAGCAAATCACTTATGCAGCCCCTGATCAACCCATGTTCGATTCAGGTACACACCATTTGTTGATGATGTCAACTGCCGATGCCAACCTCCAAACCCGTCGGAACCAATATGGCTCCAAGTCTGAAGCCCCTCCCGCCGACAAGAACACTAACGTTAATCCCACAGATCAGACGTTACGTATACCTCCGGCTCCACTTGATGGTGCTTCCAAAGCACCTCGCTTCCCACTTCGTCGCATCAACAGTAATCCCAATGCTCGCGCTGCGTCGAATTACAACATTGTCGACGACTTAGCCGATTCTCCGGCAGCCATGTCTGCTTTAAAAGTTTTGAAAAACTGTCCTTCACAGCGCAAGACTTTACTCTCTGCCATTGGCGCCATTGACCCCAATGATTCACAGCTGATCGCATTCGATTCAGACCAGTCTGAACCATGCCTGCCTTCCTCTTTAGCATTCCAAGTTTCCGTTTTTGTTCGGAATCTTGTTATCCATCGGTGCATTATCGATGAAGGGGCCTCTACATGCGTCATGTCCACATTCGTTTGGCAGAATTTGGGATCCCCTACTCTCCAGCAGTCCACCACTGCATTACGAGCCTACGACGGCCGTTCGGCTCAACCCCAAGGTCTTTTAGCCAATGTCCCTGTCCAGCTGGCGGGTAAAACCGTGCTCATTGACATTGAGGTCATCAATGCCCAACTAGACTATAACCTTTTACTTGGTCGCAGCTACATGTATGCCATGCGGTTGTTGCCTCATCCGTATTTCACACCATGCAATTCCCCCATGAGGGACGCGTGGTCAAGGTCAACCAGCTCACCTGTTACGATCCCAAGGCCCCCGCCACACCTGAAAATGTTCTCCCCATGGTTGAACAACCTGTTTGTGGTGCAACTACCTCATTCATTTCCTCAGTAGGACCCGGACTTTACTCTGAGGCGCTAATGACCTCTACTTTCCAGGCCATTCCACCACCGTCACCAGAGACCCACGTCGCGAACCTCTGTACTCTTTCAAAGAATACACAACCACCTGGCAATCAACCACCTTTGTTCCCTAAACCACCATTGGTCCCTAGTCACA
The DNA here is from genome assembly GCA_027924585.1 of Larix kaempferi. NCBI lineage: Eukaryota > Viridiplantae > Streptophyta > Pinopsida > Pinales > Pinaceae > Larix > Larix kaempferi. Next base: position 4,030,078 of record BSBM01000206.1, on the reverse strand, counting down.
TTGGGGTTACACCCATCCACACAATCCCCTTTCTATTTCCTCCTTCGGGTGTAGTAAGCGCCCCGGTTATGGCTACCCTTAGTCTCCCCGGGTTAACATTGGGATTACCTGTGTGGTATATTTCGCCTCCCGTTCCACCGCCGACACCAAATGTCATCCTGCAACCGGTGCAACCCATTGTTACTTCTACCCAACCACCTCCCGATATCACTACTCCTTCGTCATCGATGAATCCCCCTCCACTCATCAGACCCACTGGGGGCAGAGGCCCGCAACCATACACTGTGGTACCCCCACCCAAGGCAGTTAGACCTCCCCCCGTGTTTCGTGCTCCTCCAAAATGCTCGTTGTGTGATGAGTTAGGCCATCCAACTCATCAGTGTCCAGTGATGAGTTACCTGCATTACAGGAACATATGCAAATGTTGGACGATGACCCCAACATCCCGGTTGTCAAACTCGATCCAAACCCCATGCCTCGTGATAAATCATTACGCACAAACCCTCCTTGTGCAATATGCAGAATCTACGACCATTATTCACATCACTGCCCTGATCTCCCAGATTACAGAGTAGCACTGTATGAGTTGAATAATGTCGACCTAGAGATATCCCCTCTTCTCATTGAGGAAATTCATCCCTCACCATCTTCCTCCTAGGAAGAAATTAACACCATTTACACGATTTTCACTGGATACCCCTCTGTCCGGTCGACCCCTTCCATTGATCCCTTTGACACACAGGTTCAACCCTTTCAAATCGACCAGGAAACCACATGTCCACAACATGGGGGCAGGCCCAAAACCTTGCCTACTCATCATCATCATGATCCTCGTCGGAGATACTGGGGGCATCCACCCCACAAAGGGAATCCCCCATCATCATATCATCACTTCAGTACGCCACCACGACCCACAACCTCATGGTATAACACCCCGCCAGCAGTTGCTCAATGCCCTATTGATCTCTCTCTGAGACAACATCTGCACCACATTGACACCTCTGAGTTAGGGGGCATAATAGATTACCTTGATCCCGGGATAGGGGGCATGATCAATCATTTTGAACCTTCCCCATCATCTCTATCTCAACACCTCAATGAGCCCATCGTTCAAACCAACACACATGTGATCCACAATCACAAACCCCATGCACATAGCATGGGGGCAGGTCATTAACCCTACTCACTTTTTCATATTCGTGATCTCAACCTTTTTTTAGGTCACATGTCACTTGTATATTTGAGTTGATACACATAGTATTCCCCCCCGCGGGTCATCATTTCTCCCCACCACTGCATCATTGGCTTGGTGGGCTCACCTTTACTGGTAGCCATTTTTTAACCTAGTTATTTCCTTTGACCATTCCGGAGTCTTTATGACCTCCGTTTTTTGCACCATTTGCACCGCCGGATTCATATTTCCGTGCTCGTGATGACGCTTGAGATCATTTCTCGCTCTCACGCCTAGATTTTTTGGGCATTTTTTCCATGCCCCCCTCGTCGCCTCAATTTGCGTGCCACATCGGTCGTCGTCCGTTTTTGGCATGCCTTATATCGTCGGATTCAGTTTCCCGCGCTTGTGATGATGCTTAAGATCATTTCTTTCCCTCACTCCCATACTTTTCGGCCATTTTTTCCAAATGCCCTCTCATTGCCTCGGTTTGCGTGCCACAACGGCCGTAGCCTCCTTTTGACAATCTTTATGTCACCAGATCTAGTATCCCACACACATGACGATGCTTGAGACCTTTTCTCGCTCCCATCTATCCATTTTTGTTCGGTATAATTTTACCCCTTTTTCGGGCCGAGCAATCCCTTTTTACGAAAAAGGCACTTAGGGAGTTTCTGTTAAGCTCTTTCTGACTCCTAAAACAATGAAAAGATCGCCGAGCAACCTTGCTTCCTTTCATGCTCGTTAAAAGTATCTGAAAGGGAGTCTACCTGGTATAATTTTACCCCTTTTCCGGACCTCGTAGACTAATTACAGAAAAGGAATACTCTAGTCACATCAGCTAGAAGAGTTCTCCATCTGCATCATTTTATGCTTTTTCGGGCCTTGGAGACTAAACTACGAAAAAGAACACCAATAGAGTCCACTTACCGTTTTCAGACTCTCTAAACATGAAAGAAACCATGAGCATGAGCCGTCCTGGGCTCACAAAATCCACAGGACCGTACCATTTCAAAGCACACTTTTATCCCTTCTTGGAGCTCATTACAACTACGAAGAAGGAATCAATGGTGCCTCTTGGCGCCACGACATATCACATCTACTCATATGACAGCTTCCCCATGATTGGTCTCCTTTGTTCAGAGTATTCTGCAGTATGTCACCTTGAAAAACCCTCGATAGCACCTATCAGCTCGTCCTCCCCCCCCCAGAGTCAAATATACCATTCAGTCAATAAAAGCTATGATCCCCACACCTACAAGTCAGTTCCCTACGCTGCCAGGTCAACCATGTCATCATGCTTTGAACAAAGGAAGTTTGAGTCTACACACTTTTTGAACCAGTTATTTCCCATCCCCACAAGTATGTCAGTCCTATCATCAGTACTACAACACTTCAGTTCTACACCTCGTGCTCCTATCAAGGAAAAATCATTGCCTTGTTAGTTGCTGGTCTCCCTCTATCGACGACAACTACATTTATTCCAGAGGATAGACCTAGAGGTCCCTGTGTCTTGGACTCATTACCATTTATGATGAGTGCCTACGAATCATTTCGAGAGGAATCCTCAGTGCCTTTCCAAATGGTTGTCTCTCACATGCTCGACTTCAACACCTTGATCGCATCGTTGAGATTCGCACAGGACATTGATCCTTTCAGTATTAGTCGAAGACCCCGGATACCTCCTGACTCCTCCACATTTGAGAATCTTCTTATGGATAAAACCAATTACACTCTTTCTATAGATATCCGGGTTGCGCATGGCGACAATATTCAGATGTACCCCAGTTTCATACTCCCTTGAGTATACAGTTACATTAATTCTCAGAGATGACTCATAGTCTTTGAGTCCCTACAGATGTTGGACACCTTCATTTTCAGCAGTTCATCAGTTATTCCAGTGTATCAGTTATTGAGATTAGTTATGATCAGGAGTATATCCCAAAATAATGTCCCCCCTGGACCATTATGATGTACCAGTAGATTCTTTATGTATTAGATCTTCCTTCTTGGGACTAATTCTTATGTATATGTCTTGATACGAGCATGGGAATGCTCGCCTCGTCCATTATCAGAGATTATACCTCATTCATATTGAGGCCATGTAATTTTTTTTTTTTTGCAGCTTCCAAGGGCCGTGGCTCCAGTCTCCAACTGGTCTCTTCTCTCCCCTAAAAACCCCAGAAAAAAGACAAAACAACTATGATGTCTATCGGCCATATGATGAGCTCCTGCCCTCACACATCAGGGGGCAATCTGTTAACACCCAAAAAGTGCTCACTAGCTCATTTCCCTATTCACATGACCCATTTGTCCACTTTTTCACCATCTGAGCCTCTGAAACCAACAAAAGGTCACCAAAAGACCTGAGTACACCCCTTTTCCCACTAAAAAAGATTATTTTTTCCTAAAAAGCATAAAAAACCCTAAAAAAGGGTCCAAATTCCCAAAAATATTAAAAAGGGAATAAAAATATTAATTTTATTCAAAAAAGGAAAAGGGAGGGAAAAGTACCTAAACCATGTTGGTCAATACCATTTGGTTTCCACAAAACCACAAATGGTATTCCCCACCACCAAAACCTATAAAAAGGTGGTAGGGGCTCCTCATTTCACACCCATCCATTATCTCATCCTCATGCTGCCGAAATCTCCCTTGAGCATTTTGGCCATTATAAGCAACCTTGGAGAAGGAGACCTCTTGGAGCTTGGATCTACTTATCTTGGGATTTGCTCTACATCAACCTTCACCATTGAAGGTATTACTATTGCAAGCATTAGCTTGCCCCATTTTTAAATACAAACTTATTCTTTCATATTTTCTTGTTCTTGTTTTTAAAATATTTCCATTATTTGCTTATATTCTTGCATAGATCCATGATTAGTTTTGTTTAGATTAGTTTCTTGTTTAATTCTATTGAAACTGCTGCTACTAGTTAGCAGGTGCCCATAGCACTAAGCCTGGTTGCAAAACCGGGCCAACAACCTTGCTATCTCCTTGGACCACCATATTTTTGTACCTATGACAGAGAACTCGAGATGCCAATGTTGAATTTGACTTGTCCATGTCATTATCCCAGGGAGACTAGTGAGTGAGAGGATCCTAATCTGTAGTTTGTTCCCTAGAGTCCCAATTCAAAGACTTCTTTTCCATCCTGTGCTATATCACTAGAGGGAACTGGAGGCTTCCCGATGGAATATTGACTCAGAGAAGGGAGCTTGTTCCACCCGTTGTGCAGGTTGATGGGCAAGGAGAATTTAGGATTGGGACAGTTGTGAAGGGGGTTTCCTACACCAGTGGGTTGCATGAGTGACTATGTTGATCAGAGTGGCATTAGGAAGAGCTTATCCCTTGTGGACTCATAGGCATATCTTGGTGGTGGCCTATCAAATTAAGACTTGGCTTGACATTTCCTATGGCTAGAAGGAACATCCTTCACATGCAACAAGTTGGAGATCATTCTAACTAAAATATAAGTATCTACCTATGTATAAATTCCATGGATATATTTGTGTTATGGTATTTTTTTAAATTATTATTTTACGAATGTGTAAATCAATGTTCAAATGCATGGAATTGTTTGGATGGCTTGGGTTGGTTTATGCGCGCGCGCGCACGTGTGTGTGTGTGTGTGTGTGTGTGTATATATATATATATATATCACTTGTAAGTATTTAATGAATGTGTAAGATAATTTGGGTAACTATATGTAATGTACCTAATATGAATCATAGGTGCATTAACTCAAAATTTGCAAAATTAAACAAACAGTGGATTACTTGGAACAATTGACTAGCTAGTTTGACCTGAATTCTGGAGGAATAGCGCAAACAACATTAGACCCTCCCAATTTATCCCAAGATGAAGTTCAAACCTGCTAGGCTACAAATAATATGACAAAAAGTACAATACTTTGACATTGGAACATTTATGGGTGCTTCACACTTGGGAATATTTCCTTGGTAGAGCCAAGGCTATTAATGCACATTCCTGAAGGACTTCTGTGGAAACCTAAGGATTCTAGTGCTCACTATAAGTAATAAGACTTGGGATAGAATAAATGGATTGTCCCACCCTACTAAAAAAATTATACAAAGTGTTAGACTCGCATTTACAGGGTTTGGAGGCCAGAAAGTCAAGTGTGCTATCTAGGACTACTCAACTAGTTAACTTCCAATATTTTCCAAACAACCTTAGAGGGTCACGAATTTCAATACCAGGGATGGGGTTGGATTTATCAGAGACTTATGGACCTGAATAAACTTACAAAATGATATTTGGACTTATAGAAAACATTTTATTACAATTTCTAGAAAACTAGTCAAATTTACTATGCTAAGGAGCAAGCATTGAAATAGTGAATTACAAACAACCTCAGAGACTCACGAATTAATCCACATAACTGATATATGAGATAAAATACATGTATATGAACAAAATCAAGCTTATATCATATTTTTATAGCAAAAAATGATGGTATACTGGACCCAAAGTTATAAAAGAAAGAGAGTCCTCCACCCTTAGGATTTTACAATATAAAAGAAAGAATATTGAAGATGAGAATGAAATGAAGTTATGCCACCAATGGATAAGATACATGGGAAGGAAATGATCATATTGCAGCTATCTGAATACATAGATGCAACTACTACAACTCACTGGGGCGCAATAGCTCAGATTGTCTTCCTCTTTTGACCAAATCATATAAAAATCATAAACACTGATGCATCAATTCCTTCACAACCTTTGGAAACTTTAATCCTTCACGATATGGAATAAATATGATCCAAAAATGATACTTTGGTGGCTGCAATAACACTGTAAAGATGAATGGAATGGGGTTTCAATGGGGCACATCACCCAAAGTTGGTTAGGGGCACATCTCCCAAGCCTCTGAGATGCAGAGGTCTCAAGATAATTGATAAATGACCAAAATATGAGCACTGGGGCACACATCCTTCTTTTATAACATAAATGGATCTCCAAAATACATTGAATGTGGTCATCCATCTCACTAAGGCACTCTCATTGAATTATTTTAACATCGACAACTTTTACCTTCTTTTTTCCTTGCTTTGTTTCCTTTTCATGTTGGATTGTTTTTTTGCTTTTGGCAACATCTTTATTTTCCTTGCTTTTCTCTGCTTTCCTACTTTTCTAGTGCTTTTTCCTACTTTTCTACTTCTTTCTACTTTTATGGACTTTCCTTCCTTTTTGCATGCTTTCTACTTTTTATAGTTTCCTACTTTTGTGTTGAATTCCATCTTTTTAGTGGCTTTATGGATTTGCTCTAATTTTCTTCTAGTTACCATTGTGGATGACAACTCATAGGGTCCACAATACCACTTATGCGCCCTCCTTGGCCACCTAGACATTACAACTCATAAATATCTATTAATATTATTAAATAAAGTAAAATTGTGTTCTACCCTTATTTATTTAATTTGCATGTGTGACTAAACCAAAATTTACCCCCTTTTAACTAATTAATTCCAAATTGTCACTAGGACCCATGGGGTTAAATGGGTTAGTGATTTTATCATGGTGTCCTTAGGTTGGTGACATGACACCTTGTCACACTGCTCAGGAGTTTCTCTTCCTTGTATTTTTCCACCAATGATTTTTTTCCAACCTTTGGACCTTAGGATAAACAATTAATCAACCTAAATCACCACCTACGTGAATAAACATGAACCAGTCTAGGTGACTTAGGAAATTGTGGTCCAGGGCCTGATTTAGGGACATTATACCATACATGTTTATATTCCGTTGTTAAAATAAAGAAAAACGAAATTGGATATGAATGAGTAAATTCATACATAGAATTTGAGTACCCCATGGTATCTATGGTCGAATGAGGCTATCGAGTATGTTACATTAGTGGGGAAGGTCACTTCATGCAATTATTGAAGCATGGTGGTTGTGATAGTTATGTCAATTGTTAGGAGTCATTTTCTTATGTGCTCAGAATCTATGTCAGTTGCATTTTCACCATCATCTCATATACCTTGGAGAACACTCATTGTCTTTCAACACTACACAGAGCTTCCTATTGCTATTCATGACCATTGCCAAACTCTGTGTAGCCTAGAAATTCGAATCTAGCGATAGAGCTATAGATTTGAAGGGAAATTGATGGCTCTAGGTGAGCATAGAGGTTGGGAAATCTAGGAACCCTTACCCATTGAGTTCTTCTACTCATAGATGCTTGATAAGCCATAATTTAGGCTACAAGAGGTTCTCCAACATCATACAGTAGGTTGGAATATTACTACACACACTAATATGCACTGCAAGGGTTGAATTCCCTAAGGGAACTATGTATTAGTGAAGGGGAATGCCTTCCTTGTGTTATGTGGGGAAGTTGGAAGGAGTACCATGGTTGTGATGGCTGAGTGAGATATTTGTAGAGATATGTGGGATTTTTTGGCTAAGCATAGAGAGAATAACTGGTTGTGTGATGAGTGTGAGAAGCATGTAGGTGTTTCCTTCACCCAGTGGCCTCATAGCCCAGCTTAGGGGTGTCCTCTCAAAAAAAAAATATATGTTGGATAGAGTGGCTACGATTGGGTGGAAAATTGGTATTACATATCCAAATGCTTCGATCTTCTTTGTTTAAAGATAAGTATTATTTTGTATCTGATGTGCAATGATTTTATTTATGTGCCTGTGATAATTATGCTTGAAATTGCATGTGTTGCGTGTGGATGTATTTTAATTCCCTTATGTATTTATATTATGCATTTGCACACGTATTTATCAATAATATGAATTCATGACATGGATATGGGGTGAAATTTAGAGACCCCTATTTAGTTAATGTCTCGTTTACTAGTTGGATTGAGAGAAGGGGATGTTACAGAGTGGTATCAAAGCTTCGAGTTATAACACTGGAGTTGTATGGGCCAAGAATCGACACTTACATGCATAAATCATAAAATTATTCTATGGGTATCAAGTTTAATTAAGTGACGGATAAGGGGTCAGGAATAATCTTGAATTGGTCCCGTTAATCCCAAATTAAAATTTCATAGAATCTTGAAATTTAAAAAAAAAATGGGAATTTTCAAGTGGGCACCACTCATGCCACGTGGATAGGTGATGTGGAGGAGCCACCTGGGAAGGATACATAATGTGGAAGATACACATAGGTCGAAGGTATGATTTGGACTAGCCACACCAGTGCCTAAGCGCTAGAATCCAACCCAGGGGCTTGTAATAGTTTAGCAGCCTGGTGCTAAACTCGATGGACCAGGTGACAAAAGGAAAGGAACCATGGGCTTGGTGAATAGAGATATGACCATTGGATGAAAGGGAAGGTCGATATTTGTGCCTCATAATGCCTTGGAAACTTGCACAATGGTTAATAGTGGGTGGACAAAGATTTGATCGTCGGATCTTATGGAAGATCAACAACCAAGACTCATAGTGTTCTTGTAAAGTGCACATTGGATAACAAGGGAGGGGAGAGCTTTATGGGCCCCTAAAATTGATCCTTTAATTGATTATGTTACACTATATTAGCATCATGTTTCACCATAATTTAATATATTAAAGAGTCTCTTTTACTTTAATTTAATAACTAAAATCAATAAAAGTAAAATATGCCTAATTCATTATTTTTAATGTATTAAATATGATTTTTACGATGCTAAATTGGTCCTCACACTAGCAAGTACTATGCTTAGAATATTATCGGACATGGGACCTAAGGCTTGTGGTCATCTACATTCTTTTTGCTTAAATAAGACGTAACCCTAGATTTGCTTTTGGCATCCAAGACTTGTTCCAATACCTAGTTTGGTTCCTATCATGAAACAAAGACTAGAATCATTGAGTTTTTTAGGTGGATCATTATTTAAACAACCTAGGCATTCATTCAAAATATTTAATTTAATAGGACTGCCAACATAAGAGAATTGTATTCATAATTAAGAAATTGTGGCCTCTAGAGTCATCACCACAACATCATTTCATCACTCTCATTTTAATTATCAAATCCACTTTGATAGTATTTGATGGTTAGTATCTTGGAAATGATTACATAATGCCCACAAACAAAAAATAAATTGAAACTATCCAAATAGATTTTAAAACAAAACAAAATACAAACATATGGAATTTCTAATATAAAAATCATCAAATAAATACACTTCATTATAACATGATTTCTCAACCAGCATTTCATTTAAAACAAAACAAAATACAAACATATGGAATTTCTTGTTTCATTTTTTAGAGGTATGTTATGTTAGATTTGGTTAATCTTGTTCCAATTTAATTTATTTACTTGCACGTGTTTCATGTACTTATCAATTTGTGAAATTTTCCTGCACCCTTTTCATTTTGGATTTGCATTAATAGTTTACATAAGCTGCAATTTAGATTAGATTTATGAATTCGGTTTGAAGAACACTTAGAATACACATTCAACACATATGTAGTTATAATTGTTAAATTGAGTCTGCATAAACCTACAGTCTATTAAACTTTGTTCATACATTCTATATTACGTTGACTCTGTTTTTGTACATAATCGTATTCTTGTACAACTCTGTCATACTTCTTTTCTCTAAAAAACGTCAATAATTCAAGTCCAATCATTTCAATCCAGATTTAGAATGGTATCCCAATTAATCAAGAAATACTTCCATGCTTTTTGCTTCAAACGACAAATAATGAGCATTGTCACAAAAAGACCATACATCTATCTAGATTTTATTTCAAAGTTAATGAAATGCCATATTTATAAACTATAATCCTCATATCACTACTTGAAATGTTGTCATTAACTTCATAAATAGTGGGATGGTGGTTTTGGCTGAGCTTTTAATATCTATATCCTTTACCATATATAAAGACATTTAACATGCTTTAAAAAAGAAGTTGTTGAATTTTTGGAACGTACTTATGAGTGTTAATTTATATTTATTTTGTAATTTGTTTATATGTGTGTGATTTCCTATTAATAAAATAATTGTTTTTATAATTTGAAAATCAGTTATGTATATATGTCTTAATTCTTTAATATTTTGTAAATAGGTATACTTTGTAAATTCTTTAATATGTGTTGAATGAATTCTGATATTAGGAAGATTTAGTTGTAGGCTCACTTTAATTTGCATTATTCAACTTAGTTTGATTTACCACATTTGGTGTTTTTGCATTAGTTTTGATTCCTCTGCTACATTGCACTAAATATTGGATTAGATTTTGTATAGCCTTAACCACTAATGGTTAGATTTAAGGCCTAACTCATAAGATATGGCCTCTCCGTAATGGTATTCTTCCCTAGGTGTTGAGATATTCCAATTTATCTGTTTTGATTGAGTGTGTTTGTTAGCATTAGGTTAGGCTAGATTATGATAGTCTAAGCTTCAATCGCACAAATAGTGCTTGCACCTCTAATTCTATGATTCCCCGGTTGACAATTTAATGTCATAAATATTATCATAATGCATGCAAATACATAAATTATGGTGAGAATATTCCAACACCCCCCGAAAGCTGGACTATGAGGAAACACATAACTGAAAACTAGTAGGGCCCTAGTAACTGGGACCAAAGTTCACCCCGTACAATAATCTAAATAAATAAAGTGAGGAAAGAGGGAAAACCCAGTGGGAAGAAAGCCCCCCTCAAGATAGACTGTAGAAGGTAATCAATCATGTACATCACTCACCCAAAAAGGAGGCAAGTGACCTTCTTTACCGAAAAAGGATCTATAGGCAAGAAATGGATCAATGTGAGAAGGATGAAACCTTCCATTCTAAAAATCAGATCTGGTTCTCCTTTGATCAATTGGATCTCCTCCAAGATCACCAGCAGATCTAAGAGTTGTGGTTTCCCATCTCGGAAGAGGAGGATCATCAGTTGCTAGATATTCAGGTTCTTGTGGATTTGGATCTATCATTCTCTCATATTCACTGTCAGGTGCTAGATCTTCAGCTTCTTGTGGATCTGGATCTAGCATTCTCTCTTCATCACTTTCATTTTCAGATTCAGAATCTGAATTTTCTTGAGACGAAGCTTCGCTCTCTTGCTCATCAAGCAGTGGTGGTGTGGTAGGTAAGCTCTCTTGCTCAACATGATGAGTATCATGCAGTGGCCACTCCTCAAAATGAACACTTCTCTCAATAAATGTATGCATAGTAGAAGGATCAAGAAGTTTGTAGGCCTTTGCACTCAATGCATAACCCACCAGTATACACTCTTTGCTCTATGGATCTAGGGCTCTCCTTTTATCTGTTGGAATCCTTACCCATGCTCTGGATCCAAACACTCTAAGATGGGATACATCAGGTTTGTACCCCATCCATGCTTCAAAAGGAGTCATATTTTTCAGTCCTTTGTGAGGGACTTTGTTCTGAAGGTAGGCAACATAGTTAATGGCTTCTGCCCAAAGACTAGGGTGCAACCCTTTCGACTTTAGCATGGAGGTTTCCATCTATTTTAACGTCCCGTTCTTTCGCTCTGCAACACCATTCTGCTATGGTGTGTAGGGAACAGTATGTTGCATCTATATGCCTTCATCAGCACAAAAGTATTGGAAGTCACTCTTGACATACTCTCTTCCATTATCAGTGAGGAGGGCCTTGATGTTTTTGTCTGAAAACTTTTCTGTAGAAGACTTGAAAAACTTAAAGTATCCAAACACTTCTGATTTTAATCTGAGAAAGTATACCCATTTAAATATTGAATAATCATCAATAAAAGTAATAATATACCTTGCCTTGTTCAAATATAGATCTGGAAATGGCCTTGAAACATCACTATGAATCAAATCTAAAGGTTGAGAGGCTCTCCTTGCCTTACCTTTCTCAAACTTCTTTTCTGGATGCTTTCCCATCAAGCAACCCTTACAGTTTCCCTTGGCAAACTTGATATTGGGTAGTCCTTCAACCATCTCTTGAGTGTGCATATCTTGCAGGTACTTGTAGTTGAGATGCCCAAATCTTTCATGCCACAATCTACTCTCTTTGTTTGCATGTGTGTGAAGAGAAGAATGTTTGGAGAAGGGTAGGAAGTGAGAAAACTCATAGAGTTTCGACTTGTGATTAGCAACACATTTTTCTATGATATTTCCAGTTTGCATCTCCTGGATTTCGATCTCATTTGGCATGAAGATTACCTTCTTTGGTACTCCAGTGTGGGTCATCAGGTAGACTGAAAGTAGATTGGAAGTAAGTGTAGGAACATAGAGTACATCTTAGAAGTATCCATGTTCAAGGTTGATCCTTCCAATCCCCTTAGAGGATACTTCAGAATCATTCCCCAACATGATTGAAGGGCCAATAGTGCATTCAAAACCAGAAAAGAGATATTTGGAGGAAGACATGTGTCTTGATGCTCCTGAATCAATGATGAAGGAGGACTCTCTTGATGCACCTGCCATGAGACCATGGCATCTCTCCTTGTCCTATGATCTTGAATATTAAGCTTATTTCTTCCTAGCACATGCAGGTACTGGAAGGTTATTATTTTCAAGTAGTTGAGCCATTAGATCTATTGTCTTCTTCATATAGGCACTCTCAGGATGAAATACTCTATTGCAATAGGTACATTTGGATTTCTCTTTATGAGATTAATTTCCCTTCTTGGAATTCGAAGCCCCTTCTGATTAATAGGGAGCCTCCTTTTGCTTCTGCTCATTTGAATTTCTATCTTTTTCTTTTTTCTTTCCTTTTCCATTCGCTCTCTTACTCTTAGCAGCTACAAGTGTTGAATCCAACTTGGGTTTGATCATCCCCATGTGCACCAACTTATCCTCCTCTTGTGTGAGAGACTGGATGAAGGTTTCAAGATTGGGAAACTGCCATTTTGGGATAGATAGCTTCGCTTACTGGAAGGTGGAGACAAAAACTGAGTAATCAGGACCCAATTTTGACAGAATAGCTAGGACTAACTGCTTCTCTTCTTTCTCTATTCCATATGTCTTCAACTTCGAAATTAGATTTTTGAACTTGGTGAAGAACTCATTGATTGAGTCGAAACTGTTGGGGCTCAAGGATATAAGTTCATTTTCCAATTTGTGACCCTTCAAATCATCTTTCTTCCCAAATAGAGTTCTGAGCTTGTTCCAAACCTCCAATGGAGTTTTGAGATCAATGACATGAAAATGTAGATCATCGAAAATACTGAGGAGTAGCAGTCCAACTGCTTCATCAAGTTTATCAAGATACTTGTATTTCTCAACTACACCAGTGGGTTCAACTGTTGTACCATTCAACACTCTAGAAAGGATTTTGGACTTCATGAAGATGTCCATCTTGGCTTTCCATTCGAAATAGTTGAAGGAGGTCAGTTTTAGATCCATGGTAGTTATTGAAGTCGAATTGAAGATGAATTTGAATGATGGAATAAACCTGCAAAACAAAGGAATTTTTTTATGGAGATTTGCTACAAATATAAAGAACAATACTTTAGGACAGTGAGAACATGTGACTGGATCCTTCACACCTGGATAGACCTCACTGGATTGCTCCGGTGAATTCAATGCAATTACACCAAGATTTTTTGTGGAAATCCAGAGGCTTCTAGTGCTCAACTGAAAAACAGTTGGTCAATAAACTGTTGCAACTATTGCATTTTGAATAATTGTATCAAGATATGATACCATGTGATATTCTACAGGGTAGATCACTCAACTTGAAAAAACCTCACAAATATCACTCATGAATTGCAGAGAAGAAGAAGAAGAATTGAATCAGTATTCACACATTAACTCAAGAAATGGTAAAATATACTTTATAATCATACAAATGGTAAAATATACTTTATAATCATACATCAGCTATAAGCTGGCACAATAATCAAAGTACAATCAAATGAATTCGAATATACCAAAGGTCATTCGAATTATCCTCAAGGTGTGGCTTGGACAGCATTGGAGACATCACCTAATCAATGGTAGTAGTCACAAATAGTCAAATATCAGTCAAATGAGTCTAACTGATGCATGTGGCACTAATCTAGTGAAGGAGACTCCAAGGTGGGCGCATGAGAGACTTTCAGTAGTCAAGTGGCACTCCGATACAGAAAACTAGAATCTATAGGTAGTTAAACTGAGCAATCAATGCAAGAACTGACTGTTGGAATCCAAGAGTGTGTAGTAGGGAGAATTTGTAATGCAGATGAGGAAAACAATGCACACTAGGTAGGTAGGAGGGCTACTGAGGGCTAAAAACAGGCTCCAGGGAGCTGAAAATTAGCTCAAGGTGTTGGGGATGCTACCATACTAATGACTGGATGCATGCAGTATGCATGCATGCATGCAAAGCATGAAAATACATAAATGATGGTGAGAATATTCCAACACATATTGGGTATTACAGGAAGTTCATTAGGGGATATGCAACAATTACAACAACGATGGAGAAGCTATTAAAAAAGGACGCAAAGTTCGATTGGAATGACGAGTGCCAAAAGAGCCTCGACATACTAAAGGAGAATATGGTCTTAGCACCAATATTAGTCTTCCCCGATTGGAAAAAATAATTCCAAGTCCATGTGGATGCATCCTTATTAGCATTGGGAGTGATATTAGCCCATCCAGGAGAAGGATCAATTGATCATCCGATCACATCTGGGAGCAGGAATTTGTTGTTGAGGCCTCAGGGATGCAGGGTATTTGCAAGGTGTTGGAATGGGTCCAAGGCTCCCAACAGAGGGTGAAAACCCAGACTGAAAGGCTTTGGAAGACCCTACGCAAGGGCAGTTCTATCCCCAGCCTGTTTGGTGTGGAAATATCCCACGGATATTCGGCCTCTACTAGCACTCTATGAGTAGATGGGTTTGATCGATAGATCAAAATACGAAAAATAGAAGCTTAAAACTAAGTCTATTCTAGCTTAACTTATTGAAAACAAAAGGATCTATTCTGAGTCAGAATCTATGCTAAAGAAAAAGCTTGTTTTTTTTTTTGCAGATCAACCTTGATGTGAGAAGAATAAGTGGGTTTATCAACTTCAACAAAAACGTTAAAAGGTGCACTCACTTACTCACTTAAACCACAATCCATTAATAAAAATTAAAAGAGGATAATTCAAGTAATTTAAACCTGTTCAAGATCAATATGTAATCACTGTGTTAATTGAAAAATTAACATTGATTGAGTAGCTGCAAATCATTTGCAGAAATCGATAAAGAAAGTATCTTAAGTAAAGAAATTTAACAAGACACCCTAATACAAAGATCTGTCATAAGAAAAATCAATACAAGAGATATGTGCATTAATTCATGTATGCAAAAGAAACACACCTCGTAGATGAAAATTTTGAAATTAGAAATCAGACACCGTCAAAGAAACTTGACAATAAACAAGAGATGATTCGAAATATTACTTTACCGCATTAAGAAGTATGTAAACAAAATTACAAGGCTCTGATAAAACAAAGTATCTCCAGTCGTCTCCTATTGATTCCTTAACCAAAAAATTCCCAACCCTTTTCCCTAAGAGGTATTCTTCCTTAAATAAGGATTACAATGGAGTACCAAAAGGAAATCCCAAAATATAGGGATTACAGAGTTTAAATTCGGCTATTAATCCAGGGAATCCAACCATAATAATCTAAACAATTTTAACTCAGCAGATTCCCTGCACTTCGAGGTGAATTTTGAACAAAAGTCATCTTGGAATTTCGGGAAAATCCCATAGCAAAATTGTAGAATTTTTCGACAGCTTAATAGCTATCGACAACTGGGAATAGTTGGTCCTCCAAAACTTCCTGTTGAATCGCCACAGAATCTCCTGGCTGATCCATAACGCTATCAAAAATAGAAAAATCGGACAACGGGTCTTGTTTTACGGGAGCTGGTGATGTATCGGGTTCTTCATTAATTATGAAATCTTGGATAATAGAGACATCTTGATCATGCAGCTTTTCACTGCTTTCTTCTTCGTCCCTTTGAGGAGGCGGTAAACAAATAGGCAGGATTTCAAAAATTTCTTCTCCGCTACCACTATCAATATCAGGAACACCTGCATCAAAAGGTGGCGACATAGGTTCAGGAAATAACAAAAAATGAAGCTCTTCATGCATGGAAGATTCATCAGAGGTTTCACAACCTATCTACATGTTATTCAATAAATTGTCAGAAAGAAAACTTGCTAGAACAGGAAAAATTTCTAACAAATTCAAACGACGAACTAAGTGCTTCATACTTGCGGCCATATTTAAAATAAGTTATAGAGGATCAAAATGATTGAATATGATGAGCTGCAATTATTAACATCATGGGAATTTGGGGATTACAATCATTTGAGCTGGAATCAAAATGACGTCGCAGCATGTTAATCCGAAATGGATCATAACAAGTACAATTTCAATAGAATGAAGCATAATCTAATGTCGCATCTGAAAACTGTCATTACAGGTCAATCTTGTCAAGCAATTATGTCTTCAAGGATGATCACGCAGTGCGAAGTGAAATGAGAATCCCAGCCGTGAGAACAGTGAAAAGAAGACATTGCAACATACATTTGAATAATTGAATTTCATCCATTGGATTAACTAAACAGACGGCGAGGATTTAGCAATGCAGGATGTGGGATAGGACTTTCGAGAATTATTCATAAGTTTATTCATGATTCCTAAAAGCCGTAACTCGGAAATTGCGGGTTTCGGGATCGCACACATGGATCAAAATACAAAACACATTTCCGAAAACCGCAACCCAAAAATTGCAGGTTGCGGGTTTCAGAAACATACTACGCGACTTAAAAGAAAAAGCGGGAATCCAAAGTCCGAAAGCCGCAACTGCGGGTTTTGGGTTTCGGGGGTGACGATTCCCAAACTTATTAGTAAGAAGTTCCCGCATCCCGCACCTTTCGAGTTGTGGGTTTTGGGATCACCAAAACCAAACAACTGAAAATTGCTTTCCCGCAACCCGCAACTGTCGGGTTTGGGATTTCAGGATGTTGGAAAGTCAGGTTTGGGTAGGCAGAAAACAAACAATGAAAAAAATTGAAATTTGAATCTTTCTGCGATCAAAACACTCAAAAAAATTCTAAGGAAAGCAGTACGATCAAGCTAATCAAAGGCATAAGTACAAGATTGTAGAAACCAAGCTCAAAATTCATATTCACAAGAACACTTGCACGAATATCTTTGCACTAATTTGAAATCGGGGCTCTCATGCTTGACTGAAGCATGGGATCTATTGTGGCCACAACAGTTGTCCATTGCGGAGAAGAATTATACGACGATGGAAAGAGAAGGCCTAGAAATGGTCTATGCCCTGCAAAAATTCTGACACTACCTGCTTGGAGGGGATTTCAAAATGTTTATTGATCACTCCGCATTAAAATACTTAGTCAATAAGCATGTGTTGGGGGGAAATATCTGTCATTGGTTTCTTCTATTCCAAGAGTTCAAATTTGAAATCATTGTGAAACTAGGGCGATTGAATGCAGGACATGATCACCTGTCCCAGATTGAATCAGGTGAAGAACCAAGGACCATTGATGAAGGATTTCCCGATGCTCAACTATTCAGGATTGGAATGGTTGATGACCATTACAAGAAAATCATTTAGTTCTTGGATACAGGAAGCACACCAGAAGAGTTCACTACTAGTCAGAAGAAGCATCTAGTTGGCAGAGCTGCTGACTTTCAACTAATCGCAAGTCATCTCTACAAAATGGGACCGGATGAAGTCCTTCATCGATGCGTCCTTCTGCACGAACAAGAAAAACTATTGGTGGAAGCTCCCGATGGGATAGCAGGAGGTCATTATGGAGGGCATGCAACTACTAGGAAAATAATTCAGGATGGACTATGGTGGCTAATAGTGCATGTTGATGTCGCAGATTATGCAAAGAGCTGCGAAGTTTTTCAAAGAATAGGTAAACCATCGTGGAGGGATGAAATGCCACTAGTACCTCAACTAACGTTACAATCCTTGGACAAATGGGAAGTTGAATTCGTGGGACCCATCATCCCACTAGGGAGAAGAACAGGGTCGCGATACATAATTATTGTGATTGATTGCTTGACGAGATGGGCTGAAGCACTGCCAGTAAAGGATTGCATAGTTGCGACAACAACAAGGTTTATCTTTTATAACGTGGTCACCAGGTTCAGATGCCCAAATATATTAATGAGCTATCAAGGCACTCACTTCTTCAATCAAACTATCAAGGCCATGACAGAAGAATTTCAATTTCATCATCGAAGGAGTACCCCATATCAGGTGTAGGAGAATGGCACAGTGGAGGCACTGAATAAGTTATTGGAGCATGCGCTCACCAAGGTGTGTAACACAAACCGCAATGAATGGGATTTGAATATTCCAATGGTATGGGACTACATAACGAAATGTAAAAGGTTGACAAGACGGTCTCCATTCAAGTTAGTATATGGACAAGAAGCGGTGATGTCGGTGGAGTATATTATCCTGAGTCTGTGCATCCCAACAGCAATAAGAATGAGTGACAACGAAACCATCGAAGAACGATAGGCGTAGCTGTTACAGCTTGTTGACGATCGCTTCATTGCAGGATTTCACCAACAGGTAGAAAAGGATAGACAGAATGCCTGGCATGATCGCCACGTCAAGGCGAAGCACTTCCAGTGTGGAGACATGGTCCTGTTGTATGACAGTAAGTTTGCAAAGCACCCAGGTAAGCCAAAGATGCATTGGTTGGGTCCATACATTATCAATTTCATTACTAACGTAGGTGCAGTGCAACTACAAAATTTAGAGGGACACTATTGAAAAATTTAGTGAATGGTATCCGATTGAAGCCTTATTGGGATAGCCAGGTGCGTAGAGACTGCAAAATAAATTGAGTCAATATGGAAAAAAAACAAAAACAAAAATACATAAGCACATTGTGAAGGTTGGGAATCTGTCAACAACACTGGGTCTGTCGATGGAACAATGGTGGATTAAGGAATAGCGATGAGTTTTGGATCTTTTCAACCTTCAGCACGAGAGGGTCAAATCAGGTAATAATTACAGTAGTTAAGTCGTGGCAGATAACGGTGGAGGTGGATGATGACCCAATTGATGACAAGATTTTGTAAATCCGCGAAGGATTTGACGAATGATTTGGAAATAATTGTCCAAAAGAGACAAGATAGATGAGGAGCAGGCACGTGAAGTTATAAATACATGTGCAAAAGGATAGCTAGCCTCATTGATCCTTATGCGTGTTACTGAAGCAGTTGCAGAAGAAGATTCGGAGTGAAAAGTGAGATTAGAGGGTTGAAATGGCACATTTCATTTCCAACATGAGCACACAAGGTGTGCTATGAGCGAGGACGACAAGTGTTCATGAACAACTAGCAGTTGCATTAGTGTGGACGATGAAGAACAAGAGAAGTACCAGCCGACCGATGGATACCAACCAAAGTATGAAGTGGATTACTTGTAGCTCGGCACATGCTGCAATTGATGGAGAACCGACGGGTTTTTCAACTACCGTAGAACCAACGCAAGGGATACTAAGACTCCAGTGAAGGATGATAAAATTCGTGAAACTGATGCGCTGGAACTGGAGCTGTTGGATTTTGCATTCATTTTCCACCATGGGTGCTAGAAATATTGTTTCACAAGATGAGGAGGATTATGAAGCAGTCACAACGATTAAAGATACGGCCAAGGAAGCAGTCGACCGAATCAATCTAGCATACAACGAGTTCAAGCAGTAGGTAAATGCACCAGCAGTTTCCATCTGAGGTGGCTTGAGGGCGAGCCACAATTTTGTGTTGGGGGGCTGTTGGCACGGGTCCAGAGCGCACAAGTGTGGAACCCCTAAGCGATGAAAGGGTCAAAGACAAGAACAAAGGATCGGTCGCAAAGCCGATATATGCAGAACTGTTTGGTTAAGTTAGTTAGCAATGGGTCGTTCGGACCATGTTGTAACAGCCAAGTGAGCCTATAAATAGAAGTACAATTGTAATCCTAAGGGCATCATAATATTTTTGGGATCGAATCGCATGATTATCTTTGCATCTATCTGTGTTTTTATCTTTTGGATTGATCTATGGAAGCATTTATATGGTTTTGGGTCTGTTTGATCGCAGCAATTGCTTTGAGTTTGTGATGATTTTGCGATGTGTGATAATTAATGAAAACGATTGATATATATCTCCATCTCTTTGTCTTTCGTAATGTTTGATGTTTTATTGAAATTAGAGTAGATGTTTTCGCAGTTATGTTATGTACCGCAAATTACTTGAACATGCTTTGATAATATGTGTAATTCGTTAACTATGAGGTGGTAATGTAGTTAATGCGAATAAGGATAATGGTTAATAGGTTGATATCGTGATGTGAATGAAAATTTATGGCTTATGTTGCGAATGAGAGTGAGGTAGTTCATGTCTTCTCACAACTGCGGAAACTTGGTTCCTGCAGCCCCCCTTAGACATCTCGAGTGAGACTTCACTCGCTCTACGGGTGTTGCTGGGAAGGTTAAAACCTTTCCGGGATGATGTTTAAGGGTGTCTAGTTGATGTTTGTTAAAAACAGTGCGAAGTGAACCCATGTCGATAGAATTGTGTCAACACCTATGGAGTTAAATACACCTACAAGTGCAAAAGTTGGGTGAATTTGACAATTTTGAAGGACTGTAACTTTTTGCTCAGAATTCAGAATTGAGCATACTTATAGTCATTGGAAATATTATCCAAAGGGGAACAATTGTATTGAGTCAAATTCTAAATTAGTAATTTTTATTTTTATATAACTTGATTAGAAATGTTCCTGTAGCCATAATTTGACGAAAATTGTCAATATGGGTATTTTCCAGAATACATGCAAATTGTTTTTTTTTTCTTCTAAAAATGTAATAAATCTAACAAATGTTTTTATATGAACACTTTTTTATATTTAGAATTATATCAAATACAGTTAATTCCTATTATTTAGTGTATTTCAGTTTAGAAACCCTTGGTCTTGATTGGGCTAAGAAAATCATCATCATGGATGATGCATAGGATCCCTATGAAGCTAAGGAAGATGAAATGGGAGAGAACGTAGATATTGAGAACGTAGAGACAAAATATAATTGTAGGAGAAACCAAGTGACTCCTCCAAACATTATAGAAACTGTGATTAGCCTAAAAGTGGAACTGCAGAGCTGTAGAGTAGATAATGACAGCCTAACTAGAGCTCAAGAAGAACAAAATCAACTGAATGCAGCTATGCTTTAAAGTATGACATATATTCAAAGGAATATTAACTCTAGGAATCACTTTGAGAATTATGAAAATAGTGGGAGTAGCTCAAGGAGGCATTCTCACAAGAGTT
The DNA here is from genome assembly GCA_027924585.1 of Larix kaempferi. Lineage (NCBI taxonomy): Eukaryota > Viridiplantae > Streptophyta > Pinopsida > Pinales > Pinaceae > Larix > Larix kaempferi. The sequence goes on along the minus strand of BSBM01000206.1, from coordinate 4,008,648 downwards.
CCCATGGTTCAAAAAGAGTTTCTAGAGAAAGTACATGTACTCTAGAAATCTCTTCGTGTGCTTCATATGAATCTACGGATTCTACGAAAGGATCAATCTCTCCATCTCATAGGAAGAAGAGGAATAGGTATTCCAAGGACAACTTACATGAATAATTTGGGAATGCCAAGCCTCCTACATTTGATGGTGATGTAAAATCTAGTCAAGAAGCTGAGCCTTTTTTTCTTGGGATGAGGAAGTATTTCCAAGTTCAATACTACTCAGGAAATATGAAAGAAAGAGTGGTTATGTTCAACCTGAATGGAAGAGCATCTATATGGTGGGATCACCATAGGCAAGTGAAGAATATCAATGAAAGGAATATTGTGTGGAAGCAACTCAAGAAATACTTCTAGCAAAAAAACCTCTCTGATTGGTACTGTGGTGGAAAAATTAAAGAATTCTATGAGTTGAAATTCGGCCAAATAACTATGGAGGAATATGTAAATTTCTTGGAGATGTTGAGATATGCCAAGTATATGAAGGATTATAAAGTGAAAATTTAGCGTTTTCTAAATGGGTTTCCTCGGTCCTACAAGGATAGAATTGAGTTTGATGAGCCTCAAACTTTATATGATACCATAAGAAAGGCCAAGTATTGATATGATCAAGCCAAGAGATATCCAGATTTCCATAAAGCTTGGAAGGAAAAGAAGAATGAGAATTTTTATAAAGCATAAAGTAGCCACCACAAGGTGTGACAAAGCTAGCTAGAATGATGGGAGACAAGCTAAGAGAGCCAAGATGGCCAAGATGGCCACTTCAATGTTGGGGATGTGGAGAGGACCATTTGCTTAGAAACTATCCACATCGAAATGGGAGTGCAAAACATGTTCACAACATCCAAGAGGCTGAAGCTCTAGGTCAAGTGGCAAGGACTATCCCTAGAATAAATGTTGCACTAGAGGACTACCAATCAGATCATCGATCAACTATGGTTGAGGTTGAAGGTAAGATTGCTAAGAAATCTATTTCTATTTTAATTGATGCTATATCTACTCACAGTTATATCAGTACCCATAAAATTGTTGAGATTTCTTCTTTTAAGAAAACCAAGCATAGTAAATCATGGTTGGTCCAAATAGCCATAGGAACCAAGAGAAAATTTAGTGAAATAGTGGGGAAATGTCCATTAGAAATGGATGTATTGTTCACTTGTGAAAATCTGAATATTTTTCCACTTGGTTCATATGATATTCTCATTGAATGGACTAGTTGGAAGCACATAGAGTTAAACTTGATTGCTACAACAAAAATTTTGAATGCATTGGTGAGGAAGGAAACCTAAGGGTTGTAAAAGGAATTCCAAAGGTAGTTTTATGTTAGTAATATTTATCCATGTATTTGAATAAGTTTTGTAGGAAGGGTTGTCTATTATATGCAGCCCATATATTGGATAAAACCGAAAATGAAATTCCCAAATTGGAGGACTATCATTTGCTACAATAATCCAGGGACGTGTTTCCTGATTAAGTTATAGGACTTACTCCAAATAAGGACATTGATTTCACAATTGATCTTGTTCCAGGCACTGTACCAATCTCTAAGACACCTTACAGAATGAGTACACTGGAACTATTAGAGCTAAAAATGCAATTGTAAGAATTATTAGAAAAGAAGTACATAAGGGCAAGTGTATCTCCATGAGGAGCACCCGCATTATTTGTGAAAATGAATCATGGAACACTCAGGCTATGTATTGATTACAAGAATCTAAATAAAGTGATAGTGAAGAACAAGAAGTCGTTGCCTCGAATTGATGATCTTTTTGATCAAATGAGAGGGGAAAAGGTATCAAAGATTCACTTGAGGTCTGGATACCACTAGGTAAGATTTGTTGGCACACTTTTACTTCGACCGGGGTTCAATATTCTAACATAATACCAAAAAATATCAACCACAGATACCGGCCTGGAGGAGGTTTTAATCCATTTCATCAACACCTGCGAAGCATATGAAGTCTCACCTGAAATACCTATGGAGACTACAGGAACCAAATTTCTGCAAGGCGAAAGGGGAATAGCTCAACAAACTTATCATTTAGTAAAAAACCGATTACATTTACAAATATATGCGTTGACAAATTTAGAACTTCTCCATACCATTCACATCGACATAATCCATGACATCGCCAAATTTATATAACATATAAAATAGATCATTCTTCGCATTCATATAATTCTTAATTAAACACATACATACATTCTTATAATTCATCAACATAGGAAAGAAACACAAATCACATCACATAAGGAAACCATATTTTAATGTGGAAACCCGTTCTGGTAAAAACCACAGAAGCACTTTATCTTTATTATAAGTTGCAGCCAAATAATAACTGCTTCATTTTTTGACTTACAAATTTCATCTAAACTTACAAAATACCTATGCACATAGCCTACAGATCAGTGACTTGGATCTTCACAATAGATTTGACATCCATAGAACCATACTTTTTTACATACTCAAAACTACATGTTATTCTCTTATGCACTAGCTCTCTTCTCTAACCAACCAAAAATTCCTCTATTACTACATATTTACAGGGAACACTTAGATTTCCCTGCTCCCACTAACCCACTAACTAACTCATTAATACAAGTGGAAAAAATATAACTAGCTGACTCAACTCCTCCCTTTTGACTTAATCAACATAATTGTTTCTCCTCATTTGTCGGTCGCTTCGTCGAAGTTGACCACTTCGTCGAACTACTTTCACCTTGTTTTTGTTCACATTAAAGTTGTCTTCATAAAAAATGGTACCGAAAATATTCTAGGCCTAATAGTACCCCAACAGTCACATGTGGCTCTCCTTGAGCCACTTCATGATTGTGGTACAATTTCCTGCATCCTCAACAAGAATTCCTGGTAAACCTTCCTGGTTACTTCAACCAACTGCTGCACTTCTTCCTTTTTATGATTAATGGCCTCCACCAACTCAGTAGTTATTTGTTTTCTACTTGCTTCGATAGTCTGAGTAATTTTTGACTGGATGGAAGTGTGCTTGCTTCCAATAACTTCTGACACATGGTCAACTTCTGACTAGAGCACTTGCACCCTTTTTGTCTATTTCCTATGCTTCATCCTCAGCTGATTAATCTCACTCTGCAATTCTTTATTTTTTGCATCTCTCCTCATCCTCTGGACTGGTGGCATAGTATTTAACTGATCCCGCATATTGTTTGTCTTTTCTTTAGCGGCCACAATCTTGGTAGTGACCTCTTCTAGATCATCATCCTCAACAATGCAGCCTAGGATTGCTACACTTCCTCGTACATCTTCATGCATTGGTCCTCCGCTACCTGAATTCTCTTAACAACTTCTTGGACCTCTTCCTATTGCTATGTTGTTACTTTAGGTGGGTTGCTAGGAACCAACCTAGCTTCCAAGTCTTGAAATTTTTGTATATATCTCGAAATAAAATCTTCTAGACTATGCACTTTTTCTTCCACTATCATTTCCTCAATTATTTCTAATTCAGGTACTGTGCGGCATGCGACTTCGACAACCTCCTGAAAATTTTCCTTTTATTTTCAAAGTAGATCCTTCTCCTACTACATCTTAGTAGACAGATCCTTTAACACGGCTGCTTCATTATTATATCCTTTCATAAGGGCCAAAAGTGACCTCTCCCTTGTATTCACCTCCTGGACAATGCTCTCTTGCAATTTATGAAACATATAAAGTGGTAATGCAGATAGCTTCAGGTCTGCATACCTCTATTTTGGAACTTATATACTTGTACCCGTCTCATCAAAACTTAGTGCCCTAGGAAATATCTTGACCACTCATTACACCAAACGAAGTGGATTTGTCTGGTCTCATCCTTTTTCTTCCTGCATAGCTTCAATTCATAGCGAAGTATCTTGCTTTGGATCCAAAATGCAAGTCTTCTTTACTTCTTGGCATGGTGTATCCAGGACATCCATCACACTACCGAATAGTTGGATTGTCTTTTCTTCTATTATATTTTGGTTCTCCTCAACAACCTATGTCATCCTATCGAACAAGATATTGAAATCATCATCCGTTAATGATTGGACAGTGCTGGACTTCTAGGATTTCTTCTTTTTATTTCCTCGCCACGTCGATGTGTCATCTTTGCATTTCTCACCTAGACCTGGATCAATTGGAGTTTGGATAGATTCCTGGTCCTCATGCTCTAAAGGGGGAGGGTTTCCTTCATCACCCATAGCCCCAATGTTCTTTGTATTTTGGCTTCTATTCTGTTGTTGCCCCAATGTTCCCTCCTATCGTTGATCCTGCTATGATGGATCGGCTGATATGTTCTCTGTTTCAATAGGAACTTGCCACTCTGTTGGCCACTCTTGAATAATGGAATTCACTTCATCTGTGACCATCCTAAACCCAATAGTCAGCCATTGTTGATGCAGGTCACACCTTTCTTTAATATATATGTGGTGATGTCCCATCTTGAACCTCGCGATGCCCCGATACTTCACCACCACAGCTCCATCAATGCACGGTATCTGGACCGCATAGTACCGCAATGCCTCCAATTTCATATACTGTGTAATGTTACTTTCTTGTTTCCTACTATGAATGTTAGAGTGCCACAAATTCATGTACCGAGAGGTCTAACATGGTCTAATTGGCTACATGCCCTGATAATTTTCTAGCTCTGCCCAACCTACAAACAAAATTAACAGTAAGATCCAAGAGTAAGTGAAGGGGCTACCATTCTCTTATGCATCCTCACAATCAGCTAGAAATTCATTGAGTAGAAATGTCATCCAGTTCAATTGTACTCCTTGGGCTCATTGCTCTGCCACAAGAACGATAAACGTAGTAACTTGGTTCGGTCGAGCATTCCTTAGAACTTTGGTTGCCAACAACTTCACATCAAAGTGAACTTCCTAGTTATGGATAGAAGCCATGTTGAACCCACGTCAAACCCACGATTGTTCTTCGACAGATTGTGTTTTTGTTTAATTCTGGCTACCAGCTCTCGATCTCTTTCCTTTCCCACAAGGTATTGAGAAATGTCTATTCCATCCTTAGGAAACCCTTTGTTTTTTATATTTAGGTCGGTATTCACCAGCACCTTAGTCTCTAGCCACAGACATCCCCCATGGAAACATAACAATAACTGTTTCACACACGCATTAGCCTTTGCAGTCCAACCAAAATGAAGAATGTGCAATAGTGATAAAAGACCAGCTCTCTTCATCCCAATATCCCACTACATTGGATCAAGTTCCAATGGCATACCCTTAACCATAGCAAGGGTCTGCATATAATTTGTATAGTTGAAATCCATAAATTTAGTAGTGTCATGGTCTGTGTAAGATAGCTTGTTGATATTTCTCAAAATGTTTCCCTGAACCACAACACCCTTTAGAACTGGAACTGAAAGCAATGATTATCGCACATTCTTCGCCAGTCTAATAGGTTTTGCATCCATCGGCCTCGGTGGGACATACCCTAGTAGGAGGATAGAAGACCCAGATGCATATGCCTCAGCATCATGACTTCCTTTCGCGTGCATCTCTAGATTGGGTTGATTGGCCTTTAGTGGCTTCTTTGAAACATTCATAGGAATGTGCAGAGAGATGACCTATGACTACTCAAAACTAATGGGGATAGATCCCCCCATATGAACCTCTTCGATGGAGCCTTGAACCTCACTAGTAGCTAATAAATCAACCTTCTTCTTTACTCTTCTTGCAATAGTTTATTCACTCTCAGTGGACTAAGCTCAAGCTCTAGCGTGCTCAATATTCTCAATCATGCAAGTGACAATGAGTTCCGAATGAGAGAGGGACATATTTTTAAATCCAATCCGCTTGTGCAATATGACTGTCATTCCCAAGGCTAATTAAATGTACTCGATATTGCAATCATCAAGGTGGAAAAGGAGAATCTCCTCACACACTTCATTGTTTTCAACAATTAATACAAAAATCCCACTAACACCACCATTAACCCCATCATAAAAGCATCAATAAATGCTCGTCAACTGCAAATTTGATAGAGTAACATCTTCGACACTTCGACAGAAAGATCTGCGACAGACGACCAACTCCCAAATAATATATGACTTCAACAAGAACACAAGTTGGGTTTTCCAAATGAAAAAAATATATCTTCGACGGAGAGAACTCTGATGAAACTACTGCAACAGGAAATTAACTTGGGGTTTTCAAAAATCTTTGACAAGACTATAAAGTTGGGGTTTCTAGAAACCCGTGACATACCTATACAATGACATGGAAACTTCGACACAACTAACCTCGACAAAACTAAAACTTGTGGTTTCTATCATAATTCTACATTTTGTTTTACTATATACAAGCATTGAATCAACACCTTTTACTACGATGAGCCGCGACTATCCATGTAGGGTTTCATCCAGCTCCCATTTTACACCAATCCATGAAGGAGCTCTCCATCTAACTTCTGCAATTATACTGTGCCTTCCTCTGTGACAAATTCAATAACATATGGGCCTAACTAATGCATTCATAACTTACTAGGATGTCTGAAAAACTTATTATCATAGAGAGGAAGTAAGTCTCCTATTTGGAAGTGATTCTTAGTGATGTGGTGATCATGCCATGCCTTTTCCCAAACTTTTTTTACATGATGATGAAATTCTACAACAAATATGTATGCTTCCAACTGGAGTAGCTGCGATAAAATTTCTTCGACGACATCGGTATCAGACATACCGACGAAAGCAACAATATTTAAAATGGGCACAACGTACTCCATGGGAATCATAGCCTCTTGTCTGTATACCAATTTGAAATGTGTATGACATATCAATTTCTTACACATCATTCTATAATCCCACAAAATTGTAGGAACTCTCAATTCCCAGTCATTACGGTTCACATTACAAACATTTGTTAATGCATGTTCCAGAATCTTATTGAATTCTTCAACGGTCCCATTTTCCTGCAGGTGGTATGTAGTACTCTTTCTATGGTAAACCTGAAATTATTTTGTAAGGGCCTCTATGGTTTTATTAAAAAAATGTGCACCCTAATCACTTAATAAAACTTGAGGAAAACCAAACCTAGTGATGATATTCTCAAATAGAAACCTTGTAGCAGTTGCAACAAAGCAATCTCGTACTGGTGCAACTTCAACCCATCATGTAAGATAATCATTCGTAGTGATAATATACCTTGCACAAGTTCTTTTTCTTGGTCGGTTTACTGGACCCACAAATTCAACGACCCACTTGTCGAAGGCCCGCAATGTAACTTGAGGAAATAAGGTAATTTCATCTCTTCTTAACGGCTTCCCAATTCTTTGACACACATCACAGTTCTAACAATGGTCTTTAGCATCTTTGTGAAGGGTAGGCCACCACAACCTGAATCTTAAGATATTATGCGTGGTAGCTTTTCCCACAGAATGGCCTCTTGCCACTCCATCATGCACTTCTGATAAGATGATTGACCTCTCATGTTCCTGTTATCACACAAATTGTAGTTGTCCCAAAATTTTATCCTATCCAGGATGGTAGAGGTGTTGGAAAACTAAAGAGGTGACCCAAGAGATGCCATGGGTCCCCATGCAAGTGGGTATCATGCTAACCGAGGCACTCTTCACTTTATATCTAGCCTAAGCAAGACCAAGGGGGAGACCCTAGATAACCAATGAGGGCTATCAAACCTACTCAATACCTCATAGGGAAATGTGATGATGAGAAAGGAGAAGATCAAGAGAGGATTAGATCTAGATCTAGGATGAGTAAGTGGACCCAAAGAGTTAGGGCTTGGTTGAAGAGGCTTATGAATGGAAAAATATTAAACCAATGAAAAATAAATGCCACTTATGGATTTAAACTAATAGATATAGATAGATCGAATAACAATATAATAGATCCAAGTGGGTCCCACCCTTAAAATATGGAAAATGGTCCAAATGGGGCCCACAAGGTAAAAATCAAAGTGGAATGGCACTAGGGGGTTTGCAAATGAATGGATCTAATGAAATAATGAGGATCAAGCAAAACCCAAATTGAGATCTAGCAAAATACCACCTACCCAAAAAGTGCCTTAGATCGAGGGTAAATGGAGTCAGATGTCCATCAAAATTTAGATCGGGAATTTTTTAATTATTATAGAGGTGGGTTTTAATTATTAATCCCAAATGATTGCTAGATCTCCATAGATCTGAAAAATAAAAAAGGAGGGTTTTAACTTTGAGGGTTTTGAGATTTAGAAGATAAATGGATAAGTTAAAGGAGAAAAATACGCACCTCTTGAGCGTCCCTGGACAATGAATATGGATGTCGATTATGATGAGTATTACTTCCACACAGATCAAATGAAAGGATATGTAGTTTCTCTTGCTTATGCACAAGTGAGTCCCTCTCTTCCTCCAAAACCAAGGAGACAAAGCTCAATTAGCCAACAAAACAAGGGTAGATACAAGTAAGAGGAAAAAGATAGAGAATAATTGTTACAAAGACAAAATCACTCCCTGTTTGAACCAATATTTGACAAAATATTGCAGGGAAATCCTCCCCACCAATGTGCACTCCTCCCAAATCGTCCTCTTCACCTGTAAATCGATATAGTGGAAAAAGATACAGATAGCTACAAAAATCCTTTAGTGCAATGTAAAAGCATTTACAATCATCATAGCCAAACACCCATTTCAAGATCCAAGCAAGTGATCAAAAGATATATTTCTTCTATTCCGGTAGCCAAGAGCCAAAAATTTGTAGATGCCTTTATAATAGGGGGGCTCTTCCTTAAATAGGAGGAGAGAGACAAAAACCCTAACCACTTTATCAATGAGTGGTTGAGATCAAAAGATAAACATAATACAATCAACGGCTAAGATGAGCCTGTACAATATAACATGGATCCCTCACATGAGGGGGGTGTGCACTCACTAAAGGATGCCCTAGGGGGGTGCGCACCACATAAAAGTGACAATAAAACAAGTGTGCCATAAAAGATGAAAAGGACAAGTGACTAGGAGCACATGGTGGGGCTAGGACATTTTACTTTCCTTCACTAGCATTACCCCATGGCACAATAATATAACATATGACTCAATGACATGTCCAATTGAACAAATGATCAAATCATGCCCCCTCAACTAAGAGAAAGATGCATCAAAACAAAACCCGACGACTGTGTGGACCCCACTTAATGCTGCAAGATGATATGGAAGGAGTGGGATACACCATAGATGACCTCTGAATAGACCTCATGCCAAAACCTTGCCTCAATTTCCCAAATCAATTTCCTTAATGACCTTTTATTCCATTTCTATTCCACTTGGAAAACCATCAAAATTCCCATAGCCCACTTCCTGGTGCCCAAGCACAAAATCTGGTTGTACCATCATGTTCGGAGAGGAGGTAATTATAAGTGGTTGGACTACCCCTCTCCTTTGTATCTCCCTAGGAAACGACTCTCCATCAAAGCATCTGCTGGACATGCCACATTAGCATGGCCAAACTAGTGAACAGGTGAAAACCTGCTCATATCATCACTTCCAGTGCCTGAAACTAAAAACTAAGTGTCTCAATGGATCCAAAAGACCAAAATATACTATATATGAGTACTCATACACCTCATGGTAACCTGTAAGATCATCTGTAGCATCCACCATACCCGGACAAATAAAAAATATGATGATCTGGAAGCATCAATAATCAATAAAAAGTGCATCAATCATCATCTGAAACCCATGTCCAATATATGGAGTCATCAAAAGGTATATCAAGGACCATGAATCAACATCATACAATAGAACTGGTCCTACTCATCATGGATCCCAAGGTTGACCTTGGTCAAACTAGGTTTGACCAATCAAACTGATCAAAATATGACCCAGGCTAGAGAAGCCTGCTGCTGCAAGTGCAAATTGTTAAGACATTCTCTTTTAATCATTTTCGTAGAAATACTTTTAAAACATCAAGCATCATTTCACTGGCAGTTAATAGATAATAATAGGTTAAAATAATAATTTACTTTCAAAAGAACCCCAAACATATGCTCATTTGTAAACATGATCAATTTGCTAGCATAGGGTGAAGGCTAAGGATGCAAGGCTAGGCAAAGGGGAATGACTTGACTGACTCAACACTGTGATACTTTGGATCAGGGAAAGGGTATTACACACTTAAGCATATGCTAGATAAATAATATTCATGGGATGGCAGTGTCTCACAAATGGGTAAGTTGTTTAGATAGGTGCTTTTTCAACCTTGGTAAATATCTATGACTCACATCCACAAATATCTACAACTCACATCCAAGATGTATCAGCTCTGTGAGAATATTTTCTAGAATCGGCGTGTACTGGGTTCCCGGCTAACCATAACTTGAGGTTCTAGGGGACACTTAGAATTTTCTATCCCTTGCTCCATCTCACATCACAACCCATAGGCTCCATGAGGAATTAATCATTACATTTCATTTCATTGGCCATTAGTCTTTGGATTTAGCATACATTTAACCACTTCTTTTTAGGCCTTTATGACCATTTTTGGATTTTGCATTTGCTTAGAAGAACAACTAATCGCAGCTCACATCCAAGGTACTTTTCATTTCAATTTATTTCATTTCATAAGCCTTCTTTCATTGTGCTAAGAAGCAAAGTTTTCAAAGCACTTTCATGGGCTTTCATAATAGATATAACAATAGTTTCCATATGTAATGATGGTAGTACAATTCGCTTCAGGTTTTAGTCAACACAAATGTCGCTCACTCGCTTTCTCTCTCTACACACCTAGCTGCCAATCTCTCTCTCTCTCTCTCTCTCTCTCTCTCTCTCTCTCTACACTTAGCTCCCAATATCTCTCTCTCTCTCTCTAAACCTCTACCCCCCAATATCTCTCTCTCTCTAGATCGCTAATCACCAATCTCACACTTTCTCTCTCTCTAGAACCCTAACCTCTAGTGTCTCTCTCTCTAAACACCTAACCACCAATTTATATCTCCCTCTCTAAGCCATTAAGCTCCAATATCCCTCTCTCTATCACTAAACCCTGGACCACCAATATCTCTCTTTTTCTCCCTCTACCTCCATTCTCTCTCTCTTTATCTAAATCTATAACCCTGAATTCCTCTAATTCTCTCTCTCTCTCTCTAAACCTCTAACGTTCAATATCTCTCTCTCCCTAAATTCCTAACCCACACTTTCTCTCTATATATGCTTAACCACCAATCTCTTTTTGTTTCTCCCTAAACCTGTAACCACCAATTTCTTTCCCTCTCTCTCTAAGAACCTAAACCCCACTCTCTCTCTCTCTCTCTCTCTCTCTCTAAACCCCTAATCCCAAATCTATATCTCGTTAAACCCATAAACTCCAATATCTCTATGTCTCTTTCTCTCTCTCTCTTTGTCTATTTCTCTAAACCGCTAACACCAATCTCTCTCTCTCTCAACCATGAATCTCCAATCTCTCGCTCTCCCTCTAATCCCCTAACCATCAGTCTATTTATTTCTCTCTCACACTCTCTCTAAACCCATAAGCTCCAATCTCTCTCTCTCTCTCTAAACCCCTAACCCCCAATCTCTGTCCATCTCTCTCTCTGAGCCCCTAACACCTCAAATCTCTCTCTCTCTCTCTCTCTCTCTAAAATCCTAACCCAAAATCTCTCTCTCTCTCTTTGGACTCCTAACCCACAATATCTCTCTCTCTCTATGTAAACCCATAACTGCCAATATCTCTCTTTTTATCTCTTTGTAATCCCTTTAACTTCTAATATCTCTCTTTATGCTTCTTACCCCTAATCTCTCTCTCTCTCTCTCTCTCTCTCTCTCTCTCGCTAAAACGCTAACCCCCAATCTCTATCACTTTCTCTCTCTCTAGACACCTATCAACCAATCTCTCTATGTCTCTAAAACCCTAAAATCTATCCTCTCTCTCTCTCTCTAAACCCCTAACCACCCATCTATCTCTCTTTCTAAACTCCTAAGCTAAAATCTCTCTATGTCTGTCTTTGTACCCCTAGAAACCAATCTCCCTCCATCTCTCTCCCTCTAATCCCTTAAAACCCAATCTCTCTCTCTCTAAACCCCTAACCCCCAATCTCTCTCTCTTCCTCTCTAAACCCCTATCCCCCAATTTCTCTCTCTAAACCATTAACCACCAATCTCTCTCTCTCTCTCTCTCTCTCTCTCTCAAAAACCCTAAACCCCAATCCATCTTTCTCTCCTTAGACACCTAACCACCAATCTCTCACTTTCTCTCTCTCTCTCTCTAAAATCATAATATCTATTCTCTCTCTAAATCTATAACCACCAATCTCTCTCTCTCTCTCTAAACCATTAAGAACCAATCTCTCTCTCTCTCTAAACCATTAAGCACCAATCTCTCTCTCTAAACCCCTTACCACCAATCTCTCTCTTTCTCTCCTTCTCTTTCTCTAAACCCCTAACCTCTAGTCTCCCTCTCTCTCTCTCTAAACCCAAATCCCTTAATCTCACTCTTTCTATCTCTTTCTCTAAACCCCTAACGTCTATTCTCTCTCTCTCAAAACCCTTAACCCCAATATCTCTCTCTTTCTAACTAAAACCATAACCATCATTCTCTCTCCCTCTACCTCTCTCTAAACCATTAACCCACAATATCTCTCTCTATACCCCTAACACCCAATCTCTCTCTCTCTCTCTAAACCACCTATATCTCTCTATAAACCCATAACCCAGAATCTTTCTCTCTCTCTCAATCTCTCCCTCTCTCTAAACCACTAAGCCCCAATCTCTCTCTCTCTAAACACCTACTCTCCAATCTCTCTCTCTCTCTCTAAACCCCCAACCACTAATCTCTCTCAAGTTCTATCTCTCTCTCTAAACCCCTAACTTTCATTCTCTCTTTCTCTAAACCTCTATCCTCCAATCTCTCTCTCTCTTTCTCTAAACCTCTATCCTCCAATCTCTCTCTCTCTTTCTCTAAACCTCTATCCTCCAATCTCTCTCTCTCTCTCTCTCTAGACCTCAAACCACCAATCTCTCACTTTCTCCCTCTCCAAAATCCTAACCTCTAATCTCTCTCTATCTCTTTATCCCTCTCTCTAACTCTCTAAACACTTAACCATTAATTTCTCTCTCCCTCCCTCTAAACCACAAATCTCCAATCTCTCTCTCTCTCTAAGCCCCTAACCAACAATCTCTCCCTCTTTTCCTCTAAACCCATAACCTTCATTCTCTCTCTCTCTCTCTCTAAACCTGTAACCCCCAATATCTCTAATTCTATCTCTCTCTCTAAACCTCTAACCTCCAATCTCTCTCTAATCTCTTTAACTTACAATATCTTTCTCTTTAAACCCCTAAACCCAAATCTCTCTCTCTCTCTCTCTCTCTTAGTGGCCATAGCAATTACAGATTTAGAATGATATACATTATCGGTTATAATGGTTAGAAGTTAAGGATTAGGGTGATGTGGGTTACCATGAGTGTTAGGAATTGTACAAGATATTAGACTAGAGTTATGGGTTTGAAGTTAGATGTTATATGGATTATTGGTTAAGGGTTAAGATGGTTAGAGGTTACGAGTCATGTTTTATATGTGTTAAGGGTTGTAATAGTTCTAGATTATGGATTATATTAGGAGTGATAAATTAAGGTATAAATAGTTAAACTGGATAGGTTTTAAAAATGTATGGATTTATAGGGATTAACGGAAAGGTTTAGGGATTAGGGGATTTAGAGTGATAGGTATTAAGGGTTATAATTATTACTAGTAACGGTGAGGGGGATACAAACTTTAGGGTTTAAGGGTTATAGTTATTACTAGTAGGAGTTAGGGGGCTACAAACTTCAGGTTTTAAATGTTGTAATCAAAAGGGGTTACATCAAAGTGGAAGTGGAACTTGTATGAAGGGTTAGAGATGATATGGTTATGAGATAAATGTCTTTTTTATTTGATTCAAAATGGGTTATATGACATTATATAGAAATTATAGCACTTCTTCTCTAGTTGTTATAGGGGATATCTGTTATAGTGGTTAAGGGTTATAAATTTTAAAAGTGATTTATTAGGATATAAGGGTAAGGGTTGACAAAGGCTAAGGGTTATAGGGTTCATGAATGATATCAATTACTCATTACGTTTATATTGGCTATGGGTTATAGGTTTTAAGGGTTGGGTGTTTGATGATAGAGTTTTATAGGTTATAAGGGTTAGGGGTTAATTTTTATTTGACTAGACACTTTAGAGGTTAGGATTAGGTGGTTAGGATTATTGGGGTTAAGGGACAATTTAAGTGTTAGGGAATGGGGGAGATATCATTATGTGTTAGGATTTAGGATTTTTAGGGGCTATACTAGTTTAGGATTATAGTGGGCCAAGAGTTATAATGGTTAGCTGTATTAGGAACTAGGGATTGCAATGGCTAGGGACTAATGGTCAAGGATTTTGGGATTGAGATATAGGGGTCATAGATTTATGGTTATAAGGATGAAGATTTATATGTATGAGAGGATAATGCGAGTTAGTGACTTTGTGTAATAATATATACATATTATATGATTTGTGGGTTATAAGGGTTACTAGATAGGGATTATAATGATTAGGGGTTATAGGGTATATTGGTGATAAGGGTTAGATGTTAATGGTTATAGGGTTTACATTCATATTATCGTTAGTATCACTACTCATAATGGAGGATATGCTTGAGAGGTCGTGTGTAGTGGACTAAGGCATTGTTCTTGAACTTAGATGATTGCATTCTTATTTTAGGGATTAAAGCCAAGGTTCCATCCCTCAACCATGTATAGGGCCCAAACACCCATACCTAGAATCCAAGACATTAGAATGTCCACACCCATATTCATACTTGGAATCAAGGCTAGCCTCAGAAAATCCTATGTCATGGCTTTAGGTTTTATTCATGGAAATGGGTGACTAAATCTCCTAACCCTTGTGGTTAAGGAGAGAAGAGAGGGGTGAGGGAGGGAGGAGGGATTGGGCAGAGTGGAAGAGAGGGGGGTGGGGTTATAGAGAGGGAGGGGGAGCCTAGGGAGAGAGAGAAAAAAAATGATGGTATCAATGAATGCGTGCGCTCAACTACGTGTGTGTGCTAGTACGCGTGTTCATATTCAAATTTTTTTAGTGCCCTTGCAGATTGGTACTAGCTTCGGATTGCCAAACCTTGAGGCTCGGTCTGGGTTATGGAAGAACACGCCAATTTTTGTAACTTCATGTTTTTCACGCTTAGTTCCACATATGCTACACTTGTGCACTACTGATAAAATTGCACACACTTGTCGAGCTCTGTGTGCAGATTCTAACTATATATTTTTTGAATAAATCTGTTATTGTTTTCTATTTTTAATTCATTTTTAATTGCACTCGTGTCAAATTTGTAAAAAACATAGGTCGTTTATTTGGGCTATAACGTTTGATTGGCTTACATATTTTGAAAACGGAAAAGATCCCACACAGAGTACAATAATACCTACAAGCTAAAAAAAAGGTTGCTTGATTATGTTAAGACCATGATATGGTGGACCAACGCTCGACCATGTGGTTTTAGGGCTTCACTGACTTTCGTAATTTAAAAAAATATATAAAATTAACTTTTAAAATTATGGAAAAATAGCCCTGCACAAGATCCACATGTTTCCTACACCTCTATATATTTGTTTCCTCATAATTTGACAATTTACATAACAAATCGGTGGACCAACATGAACATATGCATTATGTTTTAGAGAAAAAATAACATACCAATATTAGAATAATGACATTTTGTGGTGGTTATACCACTTTTCCATAAAAAAATTATATATTCCGGAAGGTGGTCCGATTTTCTATGTTTCATCTTTTTACACCTAATTCTAAAAAGTTTTGTAGGTACCTCTAATAATTCATTTTAATGATCAGATTTATGTTTTTCCAGCATGCCATTGCAACTAATGCGTCATAAGTGAGTATCATTACCTTGCACCATCCCTTATATCATCCAAAAAATCAATATCTTTAAGAGGAAGCCCCCAAAGAGGATGTGGTGTTGAGACCAACATATTCATATATCTTCTAATTGACAATTATATTTGTCAATGTTGGATCATTAAGATCAATCTAGCAGATTGTATATAAGAAATTCAAATTAGCAAAATGTTTGCATTTTTTCCGTTGACGTATTTGTTTTGGTAAGACACCACCCGAGCCACTCTTTCATGTAGAATTATGGATGTGAAAGCATGAATTTTGAAAGGGGGGAATGAATTTATCCAATAAATCTTACCAAAATCAAGGAAATATCATAGTATAATTTAAATTCAACATGGTAACAACAACATGTGTCATACTAAATAATTATAGATCTAATATACCATCATTTTTAAGATCACAAATGTGTTGATTACTGTATCAATATCACATTGAGTCTCTTTGAAATTAGTGAATAATTCAAGTTGAAGCATCTCCAATAAATGTTTTGCATGTAGTACAATTTTGGTTGTGTCAATGTTCTCCAAGAAATCAAGTTAGATATCACCGCGACTACCAATTTGTTATGGGATCATCGGTATATTAGTCTTGTCTATGATTTCTTTATCGATTCCATAATTATATTAGTGCCCTCTTCAATTTGTTCATCAACTCTATGTTCTTCTTCATCAGATCTAGAGACCATTTTCTATTGTTTAACATGTCCATCAACATTAAGATTCAAAGCCCTTTGTTTAAGAGCATCATTTGCATCTCCAAATCTCAATTGTTTTTTGCTTACTCTTTTTTCTCCATGTTTTTATTGCTTTTTCTATTATGGATCTCATCACCTCTATCTTGATGATATTTGTTTTAAAGATTTATTTTACCACCCATGCTTGAGAAGTCTTTATATCATAAAAATCCAAAAAAAAATTGTTAGGAATGATATCTTATAGCCAATAAAAAAATATCCCAAGAAGGAATCAATTATTTTATAGTCAACAAAAACTTTAAACCAAAAATCAAATTTTATTGTAAATAAAAAAATTTATTCCTCTCTCACATAGTCTATTCTTTGGGCTTTCTAAATATATTTCAACATAATGAATAAATAGCAATTTCCAGTGGAAAATTAAAACATGGAAAACTTATTTTGTGTCTACATGCATCTTTAGTCATGAATCTTTTTTAAACTCTTAATCGAAATATATGAAATCAAAAGTTAGTTTATCAAGTGAAATCAAAATTTCTATATATAAATTAGGTCATATCATTTATATGAACTTTTGACCAATTCAAATGATTTTTAACCCAAAATTATTTTTGCCCAAAAATACAAAAACACCCTTACAACACATTTTTAGGGTTTTTCCATAATTTGTCACTTTCACCCGGCATAGACCCTACTAAATACTGCAAATTTGTTGTGGAACATGGCATATATTTTTTTTCTTTACCAAATAATCGTAATTTTATTGCAGTGGTTAATAAAATTATATTTTACAAATACATATGTTATGCATTAAAAACAGAAAAACCTTGTAAAATTAGAATTTGAAAAAACCTATATTTTCCCTTTCATTCCCTTCTTAGTTTTCAAGTTTTCACCTTACTCATCATTTTGCAAATACATATGTTTATGCATTAAAAACAGAAAAACCTTGTAAAATTAGGATTTGAAAAAAACCTATATTTTCCCTTTCATTCCCTTCTTATTTTTCAAGTTTTCACCTCACTCATCCTCCTGGATTTGTGTCAGCAACAAATAACTGTACATTGGTTGTCGCATCCTTATTGTCTGCCAAAGGATCATTTTTTCGTTATCTGACTCAGAACTTTCACATTCGTGGGTGCGTTTCAATCCGCCTAAGGAGGCGTCCATTGGAACCACAGCCCCTGAATGTAGAGGCACCAGTACTTTTGTCTCCTTTGTTGGTCCCTTTTGTCATGCATTCTGTAAATCCATTGATTCTTGATTCACCTGTGTTAGACAGGGAAACTCTTGGTTTAAACCATATTTTTGGTTTTGAATTATGTCCCTTTTTCTTCTTTGCAGATTTTATAGCTTGAAGGCAAGAATACTGAAGGTGGCCTGTCAAAAGACAAGATATACCCCTAAAGGCCGTATTTTCATAGTCCAAGCACTGGATCCATGGAAAAGATTCGTGATTCAACTTCAATCTATATCTGGGAGACCTTTGCTAAGGTCTATCCCCACACAGATTATACCTTGCACATTCCTTTCACTATCATTTTTTATAAATATCCCCGCAGATTGCCAATGTTCTGTAGAAGGGGAGAAGCAGGTTTGGGAGCCTCACCCAAACTGGAAATTTGTTGGATACCATGGAATTTGCATCAAATTCTGAGAACCAAGGGGTTATAAAGGGTTCTGCTCTCCCCCAAAACCATGGACCCTGATCGAAAATCTTTTGATAATCTTCCTGACAATCAAACTAAATTAAAAAAAACACCTTGGAGCATAAGACGATTTGACAGTTTGTGGTCCAGTTGGAGTAGATCCACCAATGCAGATCAATTGATCGAGGCCAAAATCCATTGAAACAACAAATAAAGCCCAAAATTTTAAATTTTTAAAGATTTTTGTTACCTCTGGATTCTTGACTTCCATTGTTGGCAACGTCTCCAGCTTATCCACAATATATGGACTGGGATGAAGAGGAGGGGCTGCTGTCGAGGGCCCCTGTGCGCGAGTTGTATCCTTGTAAGAGATAGAGGACGAGGGTCCTATTACACCAATTGCTCCACCTCGCAAATTTGATACTAGAACTAGAGACGAATTTTTCGATATCTGGAATTCCAACAGTTTAGATCTTGTAAAACCTTTCCTTCGTGAAGGAGATAATGAGATCAAACAAAAATCCCCTCATGCTAGTGTATAATGGATTTAACTGACTCCACTGTGTCAGTGGCAGAGACCCACACCAGGATCGATTTCCCTGAGAGCAATTTAACAAAAATCTGAAACCTAGTTGAGTGTAAAAATGGATCTGCCCTAGCCCCGCAATCTGAGGAGGAAATCACATTGATTGAGGGGATCGCGACCTGAGGAAACCCTAGAAAAAACGGGTATTGGAGAGACTGATTCAACTCCCCACTCGTTTCCCTCCACCTTTCTATACACCATAGCTTATCCTACAGTCCGGAATCTGGATCAAACATTCCTCTAACACCGCCTCCAACCCTGTGGATTAGCTCTGTGGCGTTGTAATTCATCGCGATGTTCAATGGAGAAACTTATGCCAGCAGCGAACTCCCTCCATATTTTCTTTTTCTCCTTCCCGTCACCTAGATCCGGAACCCTAAAGACACAATGTGACCTAAGGAATTGCGGACCTGTGGTCTCCATTCATTTTTCAAAACCTTTTTTCTGCTCCTCCCGCTTTCCAATTTCCAAGAGTCATGGAATGGACGTGATACATAATATATATATATATATAATAGTCTCATTCAATGAAAAAAATTATAAAAATTTATTTTAAAATTGCATAATGAAAAAAATTATAAAAATTTGATTTATGTAATTATCCTTTCAAAAGGGTATTTTAGAATTTTTTATTTCATCACAAGTAATAAGTGGGCTCTACATAAAAGTATAGAGTTTTTTTAATCAATAAAAAAAATGTTTAATCAATAAAAAAACCAAAAAACAGTAAAAAGGTAGTACAATTTATCTAGATTGTTGAAAGATGTTGTTTGGCCCAAAAAATAACTAAAGTGGAAAAAAGTAGGCTCCAAATATATCACTAATCATTCATCCTTGCATTTTTTTTAAGGAAATGCTATCACAAAAATTTCAAATTGACCTTCATTTTACTCCAAATTAGAATTCTAAATGTATTTATAAGGTATGATTGTTGAAAGTTAAAAAACCAATCAAAACAACAATTTACCATACTCAGGAAACAAACAAAATAGAAATCCATCTTGATGGATTCACTTAAAAGCATGTATCCATTCAACTAAAGAATTTTTTCCATCGAAAAAAGTCTTCATTTCTTATATTCACTATATGATTCAAGAAAATGATTACAACCATCTTTTTTGTCCATAATTAAACAATCCAAATACTCACTAAGTGAAGAGACCTCATATGCCTAACAACTAGAAATAACTACTTGAGCATCTAACAAAGATCAATCTATCTCACCAAAAGAGACCAAAAAATGGTCACAAAATACATGAAGTGCATAACCCGACAACAAAAGGACACAATAGAACCCATGTGAACAACCAAGGAATTATTGAACTCCTCAAAATGAAGAGAGGCCTCCTCTAAAGTCAAAGCCTCTTTAGAAAGACGATCTGCCTCTATATTAAATTCTCTATTGATATGTTGAAAATGGATATCATCAAAGGCCTCCTAAGGTTTACTGATCCTCCTTTCCACTAGCCAAGAGTGAGCACCAACAATGCAGCTTTTTTGACCACCCAAACTATTTTGACCCTAGAGTCTCCTGCCAACTGTAGATGAGACAAATTTTTTACTTTAGCAAAGTTAAGGAGACACTAGAGAGCTAAAATCTCAGCACTTGTATTCGTCAGATTCCCCCATCCCATTCTAAGACAAAAGTAATGTTTATATTCCATCCTCAAAACCAACCCAGCAACACATCTTCCATAGAGACCCTGATAGGCCCCATCAAAGTAACCAATAGGAGCATTGTCTTCAAATATTGGGACAATCACCCACATGTACTTTGCTGCCACCTTCCTTTTTAGACCTTCAGAGAAAGAAGGCATTAATTTTCTACACCACCATAATTGCATTTGGCTTCCAACCTTCAAAAAATACCTTATTCTTGTGCTTCCAAATGCCCGACCAAAAGAAATTCAGAAATTCTTTGGACTTGGTTTTAGCCTCACTATTCAACCAGACTTCAAGAATGCGAGCTAAGGACACAGCTATATAACAACCTCTAAACTTAAGAATATCTCTAAATCATGCCACACTTGTTTGGAAAAGGAACAATAAATGAAAAGATGGCTTACAATCTCCTCAACATTTAATCACAAAAGACAAACATTAGGCGCCTGACCTCCTCGCTTTAGAAAGTTTTCCCATGTTAAGATTTTATTGGCAAGGGATAGCCAAAGGAACAAAATTTGTTTAATGGGGCATTTCCACTTCCATATGACACCATACCACCATAAGTCCCCATCATCAGAACAAGAGTAGTACAAGGACTCATAAGCCAACTTTGTAGTCACTTGACCATTGGCATCATTCCATGACCACAACAAAGCATCCTCTTCATTTTTTGGGAATATAACTAAGTGTTTCAAGCCCTACACATAACCATCCCATTCAATTTCCAAAGGCCCCACCAAGCCTGAGGAACTAGCCTTCAGCCATCCCTAGCTTACATTAGCACTAAAATTTGATATGAAGTCTTGGTCCAGTGGCTTAAACCTTTGATCCTTAGCACCTCTATCAATGCATCTAACATCCTATACAAGTTTGAACCACCAATCCAAGGTTCGAGACCCAACTTCACATTATTTCCATCTCCAATCCTCCAAGCCAACCATTTAGCTAAAAGTGGAAATGCTTTCACTAAACCTACCCATAAATTAAGCACGTTATTAATTTGTGTAGGCTCTAGTCTCACTCATTCATCCATAGTCTTTCCCTTTATATACTTATCTTTCATTAGCATGCTCCATAAACATGAACCTATCAAACATCTCCACAAGCTCTTAGTAGACAGAGCCAACTTAAACTTGAAGATATTCTTTAAACCACACCCTCCACTAAGCTTAGGACGACCCAACCTATCCCACTTTACCAAATGAATCCCATCTTTGACATTTTTACCTGTCCATAAGAATCTGAAGCATTTTTGCCTAATCTTTTCCAAAATGAATTTAGGAATATGCAATAAGGATAACCAATACACCAGTATGCTTTCAAGAATAGATTTGACTAAACTTAACCTCACCCTAGATAAAGACATCTAAAACACAAGTTCTTTATACATTTTTTGACCTTCTTTAGCATCCACAACCAATCTCCTTTCCTATAATCATTAGGGTTTAGGAACTACGCCAAGTATTCCATCCCCTCTCCCAATTTTATCATCTGAATCTAGGCACATACATGTTCACTAAGACCATTTTGTAGCAAGATATACTTTTAATAACTTATCTCCATACTAAAGTCCAAGCAAAAAGTATTCAGAATATCATTATACTCCATCCATTCTTGCACAGTTCCTTTGCCAAATAACAAGACATCGTCAACAAATAAATAATGTGATATTATATGATTGGAAAACACTTTAACACGTGTATATCTTCTTTCCACCTTTTCTTTTAACACATGTATATCTTCTTCCACCTTTTCTTTTACAATCAACCTGCTTAAGCCTTCCACATAAGTAAGAAAAGCAAGGGTGAAAAGGGATGCCCCTACCAAAGCTTATGCACTACATATAAGAAATTCATTTATTATTGTTAAAAACCTTTCACAGCTTGAAGGGGATTTTTTTTACACACTTCTAATTTGTGGACTTTCGAACTTATTCCATCGAACTATATGTTAGATTTCACTCATACAGATGCTCTCAAAAAATATTGCAAAGGCCTCAACCCACTCCAAGTGATAGGAAATGAAGAAACTACCTTCCAAAATGCCTCAAAATTGAACTAAACACTCCCACAAATCACCCACTCTCCTAATGTCATTCCCTTCACTTTGGGAACATTTCGTACTTGTTTTGCAAGTCCTAAAACAACAAGAACGAATCTTCCATGGCTAAGTGTGATACACATACAACATTAATTTTAAATCAAGATAAATAATGTAAATATTAGTCATGATTTTCATTTTTTGTAAATTTAATCAAGATAAGTAATATAAATATTAGTCATGATTTTCATTTTTTTTAAATGGTATATCCTCATGAAATTGGGGCCGACATAGATGCTAGCTTTCATTACTTATATAGGGAAGAGAAACCTATGCAACAACCCTTTGATAGTATGAACATCATCTTCAATATAGACTTTTATCGTTTAATAAAGAAATATAAGAAGAATTTCTCCATATAAAAGAAATAATTTATATATTTCATAATATATTTAAAATTTATTATTATTATTATTATTTTCACACATCTCAAATTTATAACATCTATGGTTATTGGTAAGGAAAATCCTTTTCTAAATGTAATGTTCCCGTTGTATGCAAAGTGGACAAAAACTTCAATCAAATTCCTAAAATAGTCTCAAAATAACAATTAACTCTTGCACACATTAGTCTCGACATAAATATTGTTATTTTCAATTAGAAAAGATTATCCACAACTAGAAAAACTTTCTTCTAACATGACTAAGTAAATTAGTTCATCGTGAGCCTTTATGAGTAACAAAAAGGGCATTTTATATTAATTTAGAAGAAAACTTATACATGGAAACAAAACAACTTGTAATGAAATAGTATTTTTTTTGTAAAACACATAATAACAAATTAAAATAATTTGGACTTTTTTTAATCTAAAATAGAACATCAGATTAGTTTTCATATATTTTGGTATGTTTTGGATGGAAAAGTTGGAGGTATTTGCGGTTCATTTTATGG
Source organism: Larix kaempferi (assembly GCA_027924585.1). Lineage (NCBI taxonomy): Eukaryota > Viridiplantae > Streptophyta > Pinopsida > Pinales > Pinaceae > Larix > Larix kaempferi. The sequence goes on along the minus strand of BSBM01000206.1, from coordinate 3,985,123 downwards.
GTAAGTCTCACTTTAGTCATTTAAGGCTCAAAATATTTTATTCATTTGGATCCTTAAATGGTCATTTTTATGGTCAAAACCTATGACCTTGCTCCAACCTCTTGATGTTTTTATACACATCAAGAGCTTTCCAATGATGCAAAAATCACCTCCATCAGAATTCGTATGTGGAAGTTATGCCTTCCACAAGATAACCTATCTTGTTGACCACCATAGTACCAAGTGGATGTCATGTCAACTTTAAAAACTCACTCACGTGGAGCTATTCAAATGTGGAATTTAAAAAATATTCTACAGGGTCCAAACCCTAACACTAATTGGGTATGAGGCATGCAAAAACCCTAACCCTAACCTTAGACAATTATTAGACTATGTTAAATACAAGATTTCTACGAAAGGAGGGGGTTCCATTCTAATGGTATGGTTGTTGCTCCATAGTTGGGAAAAGCAAATAGGACTGTTATATTGAATCAAAATAGAGGAAGTAGAAAATCCTATAGCAATAATTCATGCCACAATGTCCATGGAAACTCAAGAGTGAGTGGACTTTCTTTTCACTTGAATTTTATAAATTAGAAGAAAAGAGAAAGAGCATAGGCCTCACCTTCTAGTTGTGTTTTCTTATGGACTTTCAAGAATATTTTAGAGGGTCCAAACCCAAACAGTAATTGGGGTTGAGGCATGCAAAAACCCTAACCCTAATCTTATACATGCCTAAATATTAAATATCTAGGAAAGGAAGGGGTTTCATTCTAATGGTATATTTATTGTTTCATAGTTGGGAAAATCATCTACGAGTGGGATATTTAAGCAAAATAGAGGAAGTAGAAAATCATGTAGTAGTCATTCAAACCACAATGTCCATGGAAACTCCATAGTAAGTGGATTTTATTTTTACTTGCAGTTTCTAATTGAGAAGAAAATAGCAAGAGCATAGGCCTCACCTTATAGTTGTGTTTTTCCTGTATTGGGTTATCTCATGGTAAATCTTATGTTCATTGTGCGGATTGTGTGTTATTTGCTTGCTACTTTCATTTCATTTTCTTTAGTCTTTCATGCAATAAGTTAGTAACAATTAAATCTAAAGATCTAAAGTAATGCATTGCATAGTAATGGATTTAAAAATATTATAAGATATGTTGTGATGAACTATACAAGTGGAATATTTATGGGATTTTATAGATAATATTAGCATTAGAGCAGTTTTCTTTGAGTTTTTTGTGGGAAGTTGCAGGATCAGAGGATTGGTGTAAGGAAGAAGTCTTAGAACCATACCCATGGTATATGAGTACAATAATACTCAATCCATGGAACAAGATATGGAAGAAATTTTCAAAGATAGAAGCATGAGTCAATGACATCTTTCATAACATGGTCATTCTAGTGGTGGCTCTAGAGAATAATTTTGGGCCTTTTGGGGAGTTTGGTAGATCTAACCCAAAGTTGGATTGAACGACAACTCTAGCGACAATGAAAACCTAGAAATAATATTGAAAATGAGCCTAATAAAGAGCAAAATACTTTGTTTTCCCAAATGAAGTTAGAGGGCCATGCCCAAACTTGATAGAAAGTCACACATAGACTTGTAGGTTGGAGAATGATTCCCCAATAATGAAGTGGGAGGTGTTTAAAACCATCATTACATCTCATTTCTATCCTATCGGGTATGAATAGGTGGATCCATTGGCACTAATTTCAACATAAACAAGGGTAGAGTGTGCAAGAGAGTGATCATCAAGTTTAGAAATATTGTTATTATGTTGGGTATATCTCCCAAGAACCAAATTATACTCAAGTATCTAGGTGGTCTACACAATCATTTATGGAGGCAAGTGATGCTCTTCAAACCTAGGAAAGTTGATGAGACCTATGTGCAAGCACAATATCTAGAGAATATGAGTACCATTAAAAGACAACAAAGTGGTTCCAAGTAGAAATACCACCAAGATGCTTCCAAGGAGGGAAAGAGCAAGTGGAAAGGAAAGAAGAAAAAGATAACAACTAATGCACATCAATGCAAGAATCCAAGCAACCACTGAAACCATTCTAATATTGATAGTCACACTGAAGATAAGTGTTGGAAGCTACATTCTGAGTTGAATCTAGAGAACCACAAGAAGGATACCAAGAACAAGAACATGATAGCCATGGATTCAAGAAACCATCTAGAAAGCAACTCAAATGTACATGAAAATATTGTTTGCATTATAGTGGAGAAGGAGGTGAAACTCAATAATCTCCATCCCAAGGAAGAGAAGGAGATAAGTAAACTCTTCCATATTAAGATCCAAATTAAGAAGACAAGCATGGATGTGTTGTTTGATTCTAGTTCACACACCAACCTCATAGCATAAGATCTAGTCATCAAGCTTGGATTACAAATTCATGACCATTCTCACCCATATCCATTGGAATGAGTAAATAAGGATGCATAAATTAGGGTCATTGAGTAGTGTAAGACCAAATTTACTATAACTACAAACTATGTTTATGAAGTGGAGGAGAATTATTTATCGATTGGTGTGTGTGGTGTAGTGTTTGTAAGCCCCTATATATACATGATGGAAGCAATCTTCACGAGGAAAGAAAACTAGTACCACCTAATCAAGGATGGGAATTCATTCATCATCAATGCACACAAATGTAAATCCAAGATCTTTTTGGTAAGTGCTAACCAGCCAAGAAATTGATTAGTTCTAGTAGGGAGTTTGTATTACTATACTTAACAGAGAATTAACTAGCAAATGAATCGATAATGGTAAAAGAATCTCTGGAAGGATGTACTAAAAAGTAGAAAAAATAGTTGGAAGATATTTTGTAGGCATACAGAGTATTTTTACAAGAGCCTAAAGGGTTACCACCCAAAAGGGAAGTGGATCGTGAGATACATTTATTTCCTAAGTCTCAATTGCCCAACATTGGGTTGTACAGACAATACATCCTAGAAGTAGATCAAGTGAAGAAATAGTTGCAACAACAATTGGAGTAGGGAGTAATTCGACCAAGCACCTCACCTTGTGGGTCACTTATTATTATAGTACCCAATAAGCATGGTTTTGGAGAATGTGTATTGACTATAGATATTTTAGTAAGACCACCATCAAGAATCGATTGTAATACCTCGAGAATCAGTTCTTTTTCTAATATTAAAGCAATTAATTTGACAATGGCTTGGAAATTCTAGACTTGGTTATTATTCACCAAGGGACATGACTTGATGTTGTAAATAACAAGTTTTTATTTTTGTTGAATAAATGGATTATCAATTTGTTGAAAATAAAATAAACTAGGCAGGTTCCACTAAACGAGCCATGGAATTACAAGAGGAAAAATTGTTTAGGATTGGAAACAAATTCTCCTAAACAAAATATAAAAGAAACCAAAAATTTAGGAGAGTTTGTTTTAGTTAAAAAGAGAATTAAAATAAATTCAAGAGAAGGGAACTGTTATGGAGATAAAAGGGTTTTGGGAACTATTACACCAAAATCACGTCATCATAGGTTTTGTGTCCTTTATATGCCTTGTTTCCCAAAGTTCCTGGGCTAAAAGACCAAGGGAAGTGTTGATGTGCATCCATTTAACTTTTGTAGTCACTCCGACGTGCCCTATTCTCTAGCAAGGTGCGTTAGACTTGAGGTGACGTGCTCTACAAATTAGCAAAGCATGTCGGTGGCGCTATCTTCCCTTGCACAAGGTGCGTCACCCTTCCACTGGCGCATTTTTTCCTTGTGCAAGGTGCGTCGTTGTTGGTTAAAAAGAATAAAGAGAATCTTTGAGCAAATTCTCGAAGCTTGGATGGTGTGGAGACTTATCCCTACATATCTGGGAAGGTGGCATTCAATTCCCTTACCTAGTGGGATGATCCCTTAAGCCTCTCCCCTAAATACTCAACCTCTCCTATCCCTTTATCCCTATATATATGAACCGCCTCTCCATTGTTAAGGGAGGAAGGATAAAGTACCCATATGCTGGTGGAATTTAGCTAGGATACCCTCTTCATCCAAAAGGAGGTTAGAAGGCTAGAAGGCTTGGATATTTGAGGCAAGAGCACTTCAGTTGGTGTTACAATGTCAAGGCATCGGTTGTAATTTCCCTACTTTGTATTTGTTGCAAATTGCATTTAATATAAATATATTTCCATAAACTCGTTATGTGTATAATGTTTAGGATTGACATCTTTGACTGTTGATCTAGTTAGATTCATAACCATATGCTTTCATATTGTTCGTCTGTTTCCACTTGCTCCTTCTTGTTTTGAAGCAAGAGATCGAGGAACTAGAAGTAGATCAAATGAGGAGAAAGGAATTGTGATTATGAGGTAACTTGCTTTCCAATATACCTTGTATTTTAATCTAACTAGGAAGGATAATTATATTGTGTATTCGTTTTGTTCTAGATCTAAACCATTTAGACTAGAGAGATTAGTTTTTGTCTGCAATAACCAATTGTTTGTAGACAAAAATGGCGACCATACTGGGGATCTTATAGCTTGTAGTTTTGGTTTGTTTACAATTATTGTTTTTGATTTATTTTGCCTCTAATTGCCTCTCCCTCTACCAGAACTGATTATCAGAGAGATTCTAGGCCATCCCAACTTTAATCAGGGTTTAATTGACCCATTTCTCTTTTTGAACTTTGAGAGTTTTTATTTTTATGAGCTTGGATATCGCCCGACACACTTGGGCAGTTCATTTCCTGTGTATGTCTCACAATGATGCACTTTCCTTTAGAGAAACCTGCGTCACCAACACCTTCTGACTCTTTGCAACCCGTGTTGCTAACACACTTCCTCTGTTTGCAGAGAGCGTCACTAGAGCTTCCAATGCGCTGGTGTACCTTTACAGGGCGCGTTGCCCCTCATAATTTGGTGCATGCTTTAAGAACTCTCTTACTTTGATTTTTGGATTGATTATTTGGATTATGTAGGTTGTTTGCACAGTCTCAGAGCCTCCTAGGTACAACATACTTTGTCCATTGGATTACTTCTGAAGTTTAAGTTTGATTTGGGTCCTTGTTAGTCAAGTGAATGCACCTCTCACAGTGGGAAATTGCAATCCCTCATGAGCGCATTCAGTCTTGTGACTCCCTATCAGACCATCTGATCTATTCAGTTTGGCTTCTCAGCCCCCCCCCAATAGGTAGTTTTTGTGATTTTTGCAATAGATTCTGTGTATTAGGAGATCTTGGGTGATTTACATTTTTTTGCGAATTTTCAATTGATAAAATATTTTCAGTTGAAAATATATTTAGTTATTTGAATTTGGATTGAAAGAACATCACAATTCTCATATTTATTTGAGTTCTTTGGTTTGAAAATAAAAAAGTGCTTATCATTTCCATTTTGAGCTTGTTTCTTGAAATTGGTTCAAAGAGTTTTTATCTTTTGAAATGATCATTTGAGTAATATTTGGAAAGCGAAAAGATAATAATGCTTATGACTTCTTGGTTGTAAAAAGTGCTTTTATCTCCTTCGAAGTTGTTAAGTTTCATTTGAACTTTCTCAAATTATTTCGAAAGGTAGAAAAAATTTGAGTGCTTTTGGTTTTCCTTCCATCTCTTTTAGTCTTCGTTTTGGAATTTGAGTTAGTGCATTTCAAAAGGGAATTCTTATTTTCGTTCTTTCCTTGTATATTTGCTTGAACTTAAAGGAAAAAGAAAAAAATAGTTTTGGATTTGGTGTGTTATGATTTTTATGTTTTGTTGGATTGTTGAGAGAATGCTTTTCATGTTTTTTGTTTAAATTGAAAGTATAGGTGTTTCGTTCATTTTTCATTATCAGAAAAGTAAAAAGACTTCTCCCTATCATTAGTTTAGTTTTCATCGAAAGAGAAACTAAGGCTTGCGTTGCATGTAGAATAATTTTGCATCTTTTTAAAGTCCAAGTCTACACCTCATGCATCCACTTAATCGTCAAGATAAAATTTAACGGTAGCTTAGTTTAAAATTGTTTAGAAACTTGTGTGTTAAGTTAGAGACATGTTCCAGTGTATTTAAGAGTGGTAGTTGTTGTTATTTGCCTGCACTGTATCCCGAGAGCTTGTAGTTATTCCACGTACCAATCGGTTTATCGAACGGCCTTTCACGTACCTTCGGGTATATAGAAAGGTACTTCATGTACTTGATAGTATATTGGAAGGATCATGTCGTGCAGTTGTGCATTAGACATCACCACTACAGATTTGAACTCCCATGTACCTTGTGTATATCGGGAGACCCTATTAGGATTCCTAAAACCTTCTGAGTTAACTTTTGGCCATCTTGGCATGGAAATACACCAATAAAATAACCCAGGGAGATACTACGCAAGTACTGCTAGGTAGTCGAGTTATACGATCAAGCGTACAGTCCTAATTTTCCCTAGTTAGTGATGTGAAAAATTGGGTCGAGTATAACTGTTGGATCCTATAGTATATTGCGTTTTGCGATGCCTTAATAATCTCGTGAGGTTCCAAAATATTGAATCCCACCTACCACATACATTTGCTTGCATCTTTAGCTTGAGTAGATCTTGAAGTTTGTTTTTCTTTTGTAGAAAACTATTAGGAGAAGTTTTGTTTCATCCATCTTGGCTGATCAACCTTTAAGAATATCTCGTAGAATTTTAAATCTACCACTTGAATATCCCCTTAACTGGCAGGAGAACTCAGGAGAAACTATGGATCAACCCTCCACTTTTGTGTCACATGAAGAAGGTACTTCTACCTTAGAATCAGGAGTGAACTACTCTCCTCCTACAAATCCACCAATCTCTGATCCTACGGGACCTTTGATGGTGTAACAACCTCCTTCACATGACACAACCTTTCATCATTCGCTTGAAGGTCAACATCGTTCTAGGACACTTCTTTAGGTGAAGATGTTTTTTTTATTTTGGTTCACTTTCGATGGTGGAAACTCCACCATGCCAGTTTCCTCCTTGAATTCTGGATGACTTCTTTCTCATGCCATTTTACGAAACTATTGAATGCTTACGGACGTTCGGTAACCAAATTAGATGCCATAGTTTCCCCTAGGTCCAATATGGAATTACTAGTTTTTGAACGACATTCACCTGTACATTCTTTTCCTTTTCTTCACCAGGAATATCTACGTCAATCATGTCCACTTACAAGCTAGGCCAACCATCTTTCCCATCTAATACTCCTCCAGACCATTTGACCGTCTCTACACTTGATTTGATCCCAACAACTAGAGGGAAACCTTCAGCCACTATTAACTACATGACTGAAACACCACCTCCACCTCAAAATTCGAGCGGAAGTTATCATCTACCTAATAGACAACAAATGAGTGGAGTTAATTTCTTATTTAGTAATCAACCCATGGGTTCAGGTCAACCTACTATTATTGGGAAACATACCTTTGTTGGCCATACTCCAACGAGTGGATATTTTTCAACTAGGGGGAAACCCCTAGTCAGTGGACAAAACCTAACTGGGGGACATCATCCAGTTAGGGGACACAACATGAGCGGAGGACATACTTCACACATGAACTATAGCATGGTTGTAAGTTCACTGCCAACCACAAGACAACATACACATCAAATGGGGGGACCATCCAATTGGACCCAACACCCATGGGGTCATATATACCCGGGAAATCATAATATTGTTATAGGTCCAAACTATCCAGGAAATAGTTTCCCTGGATTACCCTATCCAGGAAACATGAACATCCCATGGGGGCATCATAATGTTGCACCAACTGGACCTCCAGCCGGTGGACCACCCCCCCCCACCTCCACCTGTCCCACCTCCTCCCCCACCACCTATCCCACCTCCACCACCTCCATCTGTAGGACCCCCATACGGAGGCGGTGGACCTCCTAATTCTATAGGAGGTCCCCCTTCTGGTCCACTCGGAGGATCCCCATACAGTAGCAGTGGACCTCTCCATTCTAGCGGAGGACCTCCTTTCGGTCCACCTCCTCCTTCAAAAGGCCCACCTCCATCTGGTTAACCCTTTATGGGAGTACCTTACGATCATTCAATTCAAGGTCCTACTAGTACTCATATGCCATATCAATACTACCAGTATCCATAGCCAAACCGACAGTTACCCTTTCTGGCTACGTTATATCTGCCATACTTCTCTCGTTTGACTAACGATCCCATTCAACATGGCACAAACTAGCCACTGATTCCTGTGAAGTTACCATCGGACATTCCAAAATTCGATGGAAAACCCAGTGAGGACCCCAAAAACCATGTAATGACTTATCATATGTGGTGTTCCTCTAACTCCCTCATGGACAGTTCTATCCGTTTGAGGTTGTTTCAATGAACCCTCACCGACACTGCTGCAAATAGGTACATTGAATTACCACCACATTCTTTCATCGATTTTCGATCGTTAGATATGGCTTTCCTGACTCATTTCCAATTACCGATCCGTTATGAAACCGGCATGAACCTTTTGACATCCCTCCATCAATCCACCTCTACTCACATTTCTGATCACATCCATGAGTGGAGAAGGAGGCATTTCCCTATTAAAGCTCCTATTCTGGACCAATTACTTGCTAATTGGTTTTCGAAGTCCTTACTTCCCATCATAGCTAAAGATGTGGATATGGGGGGGGCTGTTACGAAAGAACAAGCCATTTCATGTGCCCAGTACTTAGACTTAGTCTATGCTCAATCTGGCACCTTATACGATATCATCCCTAACACCCCATGCCCCACATATGACCTAACAAAACCCCCTACAGGATCACATGCCGATGGCATTATTGATTTAGTTAATGCCCAGCCTGCTACACATTCGGGAGGATCACAAACCACCATAGTTCAACTCCACCCTCCCCACAGGTTGGTAACAACACCAACCAATCACCCAACCCTATTTCCACTACCGAACTGAATTCATTGCAATCTACTTCACCTCAAAAATCCAGTGGTAAAAATAAGAACAAAGGGAAATCCAAGAAATCTTCTAATCAGCAGGATCCTAAGAACAACTTTGACGACACCAAACAAAAATGGAAGGTTAAATATCCATGCCTATTGTGCGGTGATGATCACTTCACGAAAGAATGTCCATATCGTGAAGAAGTTTATCAAGGGAAACCCCACACCCGTAGTGCTAACTGATCCCTTACCCACACAACAACAACAAAGGATCGCACAACCACCACCTCCTTCTCAAGGAGAACCATCCACAACCGCCCATGTTCTCATGATGCGAAGTGAAACAATCAACTTATCTACCTGATCCCGCATATACAATTCTATCCCAAATAAGGAATCCAATGGAAGGAATACTGGAAAATCCTCCACATCTACATCCGATACTCCTTCTTCTCAAGGTCCTCTGACCATTGAGAAGAATTTATTGGATATGATATTGCGTCCGCCAAAGAACACCATTTGAAAAGTCATTTTCAATCAAAACGCTCGGCCGCTAAAAGCTACAACATTGTAGAAGATATAACCCAGACCCACTATGCTGTGTCGACACTCGAAGTCTTTCAAAACTTCCCAAATAAGCGTAAGACTTTTCTATCCACTATAGGAGCTATATACCTTGATTCCTCGAACAACATCATGTTCAAACTAGAGTACTTCAAGCTGAGGCTTTCCCACCAACTAGCATTTCAAATTGTTACTAATGTCTCTGGGAAAAGTATCCACCGTACCATCTTGGACGAAGGAGCCTCGACTTTCGTTATGTTTCTATCATGTTGGCGATCCATTGGCTATCCTGAGTTGAACCGCTCTCCCACTACATTGAAAGCATTTGATGGACGTGGATTCCAACCATATGGGTTGTTACAATCCTTAGTCGTAGAGTTGGGCAGGAAGACCATTTCCATTAACGTGGAAGTATTCATTGCCCTGTTGGATTATAATTTATTAATTGGTCGAAATTAGTTCTATTCCATGACTGTGATCTCATCCTCCATCTTCTGTATCGTGCAATTTCTCCACCAGGGGTGAATTGTCACTATCGACCAGTTGGAATTATGTACGTCGGACACCACTACTCATCCCGCGAATAGTGTCCCTTTCTTGGGCCATTCTTCACAGATATATGAGAGCGTGGGGGTAGGACTCCTCAAAGACTCATATTTTATGGGGGTCTTTCCAAAACCTGATCCCCCTAACCATGTTGCCTCAGTGAACGTGATCTCCTCTATGATCCCAACCTCTTCCGACCAAATCTACCAATGCATTGTTCCCGATCAAGATCATTTTCATTTGAATGGATACATGATGCCACTTAGACCCACCTAGGACACTTACGAGGCCATCCAATCAGAACCTGATGTGCTAGATGTTCACTCTGGAACTCATCCTTACCACCACTCGATCCTCTACTCCAAACCTTTCATTCTGATGAATCAATTATGGATATTATGAGCATGGATGAGCCTCCATGGGAAGACCTTTGTCACCGATCAGTGCTTCCTTCTACCCCTCGATATGGTAGAGAACGCCATTCATACCATTGTTTCACTGGATATCTTCTCTTACCCCCAACCTCCAATTCTGACCCAAGACACAGTGACCGAGGGAAATCTGGACAATATTATGCCTACCATCACTATAGACATCTCGGTCAAACCTGGCATCATGGAGAATATCCATATTGACCAAACTTGTTCGTATGATGAACTTGTAATTTTTATGGCCTTATTCAAATAATTATGCGATGTATTCGCATGGAGCTACAAGGAAATGCCCGGGATTGATCCTACCATTGTTATGCATGAGATTCAGGCATCCTGATGCAAAACCTGTCCAACAAAAACTCCACCCAGTGCACCCTCAGAAGACTGCAGCGATTAAACCATAAATAGAAAATTTGTTGAAAGATGGATTCATTTATCATGTCCCATTGACAGATTGGGTCTCCAATGTCGTCTCGGTTACTAAACAATAGGGAACCATTAGAGTTTGTGTCGATTATAGGGACATGAATAAGGATTTCCGAAACGACAATTACCGTACTCCATTCATCGACCAAATCATCGCTAACTATGCCGAAAGTGTTATCCTTTCATTTATGGATGGCTTTTCTTACTATAATCAGATCGAGATCCACCCAGATGACCAACATAAAACCATTTTTATCTTCCCATGGGGTACATTTTCATATCGTAAACTCCCCTTTGGCCTTAAAAATGCGGGTGCCACATTCCAGTGGGCCATGTCATACGCTTTCCATGATGTGAAGGATTTTGTGGAACCCTATCTCAACGATCTACCATCTCATTCACATCATCGTGACTTCCACATTGACCATCTAACAACCATATTCCTCAGATGCCGATGGTATAATATCCGTCTAAATCCCCACAAGTGCATATTCTGTGTAGAGTCTAGATCCCTCCTAGGCTTCATCATTTCTAAGGATAGGATCCAAATCGATCCCCTCAAGGTAGAGGCTATTGTCGCCTTACCACCGCCCATGGATATTACGGAGCTTCAAATTTTGCAGAGGAAGGAAAAATACCTACGTCGTCTCGTGTGCAATTTTGTGGAGAAAACACAGGGATATATGTGATTGTTAAAGGAGGGTGTCTCATTCATTTGGGATGATTATGCCAAACAATCCTTTGACAATATCAAATATGTGATCACTCGCACACCCGTGTTACAACCACTTGATTACACCAAGGATTATATCCTTTATCTTGTTGTCGATACTTCAACTATTGCTATGGTTCTAGTACAGGAAGATAGTCATGCGCAGGAACATGTGATTTATTACCTTAGTAAGGGTCTCATTGACTTTGAAACTCATTACTCACATGTAGAGAAGTTAGCTTTGGAAGCAGTCATTGCTATCCATAATTTCCATCATTATATCCTCCTCCTCACCACTACCAACATTTCCAACTCAAACCCCATGTACCACATTCTTACACGTCAGGTACTTGGGGGAAAGTATTCGCAATGGATCGTCATTCTCTAGGAATTCGATCTCCAATTTGAGAAGTCCAAAGCAAAGAAATATTTGGTATTTGAGGAGATTATTTGCGATCTTCCCCATACTGATCAAGATTTTGATCCCATTGACTCTCTCCCCGATGATTCTTTGTTTTTGATTGGTACTTCTAACCCATGGTATGGAGACATTACATTATATCTCCAAACCCAATGTTTCGGTCCTCATCTATCCCATGATGAATGTCGTCGTGTTCGTCACCACACAAAATATTACCTAATCATTGGTGATAAACTATATCGTCGTGGTGTTGATTCTATTCTTCGCCGATGTTTAACTCATGAGGAAGCCGAGTACGTTCTGAATGATTGTCACTCAGGAGCATCTGGCATTCATCTTTCTAGGATGGCTACAGCCTAGAAAATATTACGCACTGGATACTACTGGCCATATATCTTCTAATATTGCATTGAAACAGTCAAGAAATGTCCTCCCTGCCATCTTTTTCAATATAAAAAGCGCTTACATCCATCCCCACTTCATCCAGTTATCGTCGTTGGTCCCTTTGCAAAATGGGGCATCGAATTCATGCACTGTAATCCTACCTCGGTCGGGGGACATGGTTATGTCATCATAGATGTTGACTACTTTACCAAGTGGGCCAAGGCTATGCCTACATACATAGAAGACAGTGAAATTGCTGCACTCTTCATGTTTAACCATATCATTGTGAGATTCAGAGTTCCTCGAGCCATCGTCACTGATCATGGATCACATTTCTAGAACAAGATGGTGAATGAATTAAGCTTTCGATTTTCTTCATGAAAACTCCACCCCTTACTACCTTTAATCAAATGGACAAGTAGATTCCATAAACAAGGTCTTGGAAACTATGATTCAGCGTATGGTAGGTACTCACAAGTCTAATTGGCATGTGATGCTTTTTTCAGCCCTTTGGGAATATAGGACTTCCGTTAAAACTACCACTGGTTTCACACCTTTCCAATTGGTGTATGGACTATAGGCAGTGTTTCATATTGAGTGCAAGATTAGGTCGCTAAAATTCACTGTTGAACTTTTACCAAACACTACTAGCGAGGAAGAATGCTTTCTGTACTTGGAAAAAATCGATGAAACCCGTCGTGATGTCGCCTTAGCTAACGAAGCACATAAGAAACACATCAAGGTCCAGTATGACAAATCTGTGAAATCTCGTATCTTTAACAAGGGTGATTTGGTCCTCACTTATGACCAAAAACACGATAATCTAGGGGCAGGAAAACTTGAGTCCATGTGGCATGTTCCATATGTGATAAAACATGTCTTGGATAAGGGAGCCTATGAATAATTTATTGTGACGTGATACCTTTGGGGAAGCCTCTCAATGGGCTCTACCTGAAACGCTACTATGCTTAAGTCTTTTTGCATAGGTACTTTGTATCTAATGTACATGATTTGTGTTTTTGTTTGGTGTGACACTTTTATTTAGTGTGTTAGGATCTCATCATTACGCTTATACCATGTTTTGCTTGGATTTGCAGATGGAAACTTGCTATGGATTCACAGACGTCGCTAGCTGACACACACTCAAACTCGCTTCAGTGGCATGGGTACTCTATTCCCCTTCTAGTGAATGCATAAGCTCATGAGGAACTTGCCTATGTTTTGCAACAACGTTGTTGAGTACCACGCAGTGATTGGGCTATGGACCAACGTTTTTTCCTTAGGTGTAGACCACATCGTTATCTATCTCGATTCACAGTCAGTGGTCTCCCATTTCAACCGTGTCTACGCTATCCACGACCCCACATTACTCCATCTATTTCAGCGAGTTTGTTTCTTGGAAAGGTCCTTTGAATCCATTCAATACCTACATATTCTGAGAAGCATGAACACAATTGTTGATTCCGTAGTGTTATACCTCTATGTTTCACGGTGTCGCATCTCCATCACAAAACGAGTTGACGACATGTTCCCTACTATTTTGCACCATCCAGAAGAGACAGATGATGAGTCAACCTTGAAGGTGAATCCACCCTGGCAAGTTTTTGACCCACCTTGGACTTTATTTACACACACTACCGCGCCTTGCTAGTTCGCCAAAACGCGGTACTATACACTACCACGTTCTGCTATTTCCCCAAAGCGCGGCAGTGCCGCGTTCTACAGTCTTTGCAAAGCGCGGTACTCTTTTAATAGATTTTTTCCCTTGGCTTGTGGGATTTTGGATTTTCGAAGATAATAGAAGATTGGGGTCCTTGATTCGATCTCAACTCATCTCCTTCGATTAGAAACCCTGATCCACTTATCTCTCCTTAGATCCACCCATCTCTCTTGTTGGTTAACCTCGCCATTCACTATAAAAGAGAGGCATGCCATTGGAAAAGAGGAGGACTCTTGAGAGTACCAAACTTATGGTCTTGCAGCATTGTGGAGATAGCTAGAGGAGAAGACACTTGGAGCTGGAGGATTGGCTTGGGCATCAAGCACCTTTTGTAAGTATTCTTCAAGTTGTAATGGAATAACTTGTCTTGTTTTCCCAAATCATTTGTGTTAATCTTGTTTTAATGATATGATTTGTATCTTGCATAGATTTAGATCCTAACTCATGTTTCAGGTTGCTAGAGAATAGTGCATTCTTGTGTTTTGGTTCCATTTTGACAGGTTCACTTGTGAGGGCTTGGAGCTTGGAGCAAATACCAAAAAACAAGCGTCTGGATAGAAGGTTAGTTAAACTCCTTCTACTCTCTTTAGCATTTTAATCCTGAGATGTCTATTAGATCTAGGGATTCAAGGTAGCATTTGTTTTGACTTGTTTCTTGCTTTAAGGTTAGTTTAAAGTCTGCTTTAAAGTTAAGAGAGTTTTGGCTTATCCGTAGGACAAAATTCTACATAACACATAGCTAATTTCATATTAGATTGGTATATTGCACATCCATAAACATTTTTATTAAAAAGATGCATAAAATGACATAACAAGTAATCTAACCATAGTGTATAAGCCAACATCCATAAAGATCCCAAAATCATCATATAATACATAGTATACAAAACTGCTAGATAGTGTTTTTGTATATATATATATCATCATGTCCGGTAAAATACAAAAAATGGTACTAATACAAAAACTTGAAGCTCATAAGCTTTCAGTAAAGTCTATCTATAAAATTTGAATCCTATGGACTTCAGTACATACATCATACATAAGAGATATCCCTAAGGATGCTCATGATAACATATAATGGCTCGAGCCACTCTACGGATTAGTCGGCCAAATCGTCCTGAAACCCCATCCGTACTACGTTGGTAATGCCGAGGAAGGTCATCGATGGATATGTCAGGGACATCAATTGTCAATATATCAAGGTTCTCTTCCAGTTTGTCTAACTCCTCAGTCGAATCCTACTGAGCCACTCCTATATCTCGAACAAATCTTCTCCTCTCGATAGGAGAAGAACCTACTGGTCTGGATGGGCCAACATCTGCATAAAACATGTATGAACTATCAGTGCTACACAAAAAACATTAAAAAACCATAAAATGCATAAAAAAAACAAAGAGTTTCGTTCTTACTGATGTCTCCCCACTTCTCTCCCATTGGAAGAGCTAGGTTTGGGTCTCCCCTAAAGTCAGTACCTACATATGCGTAATCCTCAATCATGAGGAGCTTCCCATGAAGCCACCTGAATAAGGTGGGCCCATAACTGATGATATGTCCTCCACCTCCATGGCGGGCCATAACCTCCGACCATCAGACCATATGTGGATCTCATGGATCGAGATCATCCAACTCAACATGTGGTCTCAGTAGTGGAACCCGCTCTAGGAAGAATGAGACCACGATGGATCCATAACCAAATGGCTTCAACTCATCCCTTTGGCACTTAGTGATCTGATCCTTCAGATGTGCGAGGAGTCCCTCACCCCAGTTGAAGACCGTTAGTGCCATACACTCAATGGAATATATCATGTGGTACTTGGTGGCCTGATGAGAATCCCTGCTACCCGCCACCTACTCTATGGTAAAGAGAATAGTCCTCAGGGGTCGATCTCGTATGTTCTTGATGGGAATTTTCCCAACAAGCATTTGTGTCCCTGGTGTATAGAACTGTGCCACCAGACTCTCTGTCGAATGATCACTACCCCGTGGCCCCGGTAGTGAGACTGGGGCTCCCCATCTAGATAACCTCGTTAGAAAATAAATATCTTCCACATCCAAGGTGAGGATGTGGGCACCTACTCTGAAATTTTGTTGATATGGATCCCATCACTTGATCAGGTAATCTAGAAATTGTACTTGGTCCCTCATTCCCTATACATGGAAGAATTTTAAGACTGCACATCCTTGCAAATCATTCATAGAATGTGGATTGTTTGCCGCTTGGGCATCTTCGAGTCCGTGCTCTCTTTCTTTCCGCTGGACCATGGTATTGGCTGAAATCTGCATAAACACGGATTAAACACCCATTAGGTCATTTTTATGGCATTATATTGAGTCTTTTTGGCCCCATTTTTTAATTTTAGTTGTGGAACTGTGCCGACGCACCCCGCATTTGCGGACAGTTCTCCGATGACGTGCTTCTCCCATGGGGAAAGTGTGTTAGACCCCTCTCAATGCACTTCCTGCAAGGGGAAAGAGCGTCTCCCAAGGCACGTGCAATCCCCTCCATTTTGAGTCCAAAAAAACCTAAAAAATACATTTAAAGCAAAAAGCAATCCATTGAAAAGGTAAACCATAAGTTAAAGGCCTACCTGCAACTAACGTGGCGTGAAACAACTAATCGTAGCATCCGCAATCGACATTGGAAAAAGGGGATCCAAAGAGATTTTTTCACTATTCCAATGTGGTAAAAAACAATTGGTAAATAGTTTTTACTATTTCAACTTTTTATATAAAAGAAATGGAATATTCCGTTATTGATTTTTCGTTTATGGATTTTTTACTATAGTTGGTGTCATTTTTGCGTTTTAAAACCTCATAACTGATTCTAACTTAGTTTCTGGAGCTTGCAGATAAAAAGTGGTGTGACATTGTTGGTGGCCATCGTGCACTATTCATACTTGTCATCAAGTGTGAACGAGTCTTCAAGCATTTTTATGTCATCATCATGCTCGTTGAAATAAGGTATTAATGACATTGAGCTCACTCTTTGTTCCTTATCGTGCTTTTAAAACCATGAGAATAAGTTACCAAGTTATGGTTTTTCTCTCTTTCGGGCTCATAAAACTCCCACGAAAAAGGAATTTTTTGGGAGTTCTTCTTTAAGCTCTTTCCAGACTCCCTAAATAAGAAAATATTGCTAAGCGAACTTGATTCTTTCACTCTTGTAAAAGTATTTGAAGGGTCGTCTTTCTAGTGATAGTTTACCCCTTTTGCAGACTGGAAGGACTATTTACGAAAAAGGAGCACTCTGGTTAATCCTAACTGGAAGAGTTCTCTCTCATATTGTTTTATCCTTTTTCGGATGAGGAAACTAACTTTTACAAAAAAGAACCATTTGGAGTCTTCTTTAGTTCTTTTCAGACTCTCTAAATATGAAATGACACCAAGTTCTGCTTCTCTAGACTCGTTCAAATCTGACATTGAAGTGCCCTTATTGGGACGAACTCCTCCTATCTCAGGTTCGTAAAACATTTGAAATTGGACTCATCCAAAGGATGAGCTATAACAAGCATCTGTTATCCTCCTCAAGTTCGTTAAAAAACAAAGAGGTACTCATCAATCAAGATGGGGAATAATGGTAAGAGTTTGCATTATTTGTAATCATGGCAGTACTTAATCACTCAATGAATATGGCACTCGTTCGCATTTCATTCAAACTGCTTGGGTAATTTGCGTATCCTCGAGTCTCACCAATTCCCTGAGTTAATTTACTCCTTTGAATCATCCAAATAATGCTTCCATCATCAGTTGCATTAGGTCTAGATGTTGATCTCGTCATGTCAATGCTTCGAAGTCATGTCATTCCATGTTCAAGAGGAGTCTATTCATTGAGTCAATATTTGCAATCATTATACCTTCTATCATGTTGGTCACCCCTGAGTCAGTCTCAAACATTTCTCTACAGTCCGATTTTCTCCAGAACATCTTTGATTGTGTTTCATGTCGATGATGGGGGAAACATCATGGCCCTCCTTCGACGGACTTGTCCTTGTCGGATTCAACACATCATCTGAGGATTAAATCTAGAAAATAATCAAGTACCTTGGGCCTGCATGCCTTAATGGCAGGTTACCTCACTTTCAATAGTAAATTCACATCATTGACTTCTGATTGAAATATTCCACTGAGTGTTTGACCTCAACTCATTGATTCACATTCATTGGTATGTACTATGATACCTTGGGAATCATTGAAATCAATGGATATTTCCCTCGTGCTTGTTAACAGTATAGATCAATGACCGGTAATCAAGTGGTTTCTACCATGTTTGACTTCAGAATATTGGAATCACATGGCTAGATTCATATCATTGGGGGTTCAGCTTGAAGACCCTAGGTTAAGTCATGTATCTCACCCAGGTTACGATGTTTTGATTCATATCACACGGATCCACTTTTGTATTGGTCGTGGCTGTGTTATCATCTCATCATGGATCTGGGTTTGTGTCTAGTAGCCATGATTCTATTCAATCAGTCTTTACTACCATGGATCTGTATTGTATTGGTAGATAGCCATGTTATGAGTTGTTTGAGACATGTATCTTAGAGTCAGTTGTACTGCAGAAGTCTTTGTTCGTTACTCCAACTAATGATATTTTCCTCAATCCTACATATTCCAAAGCATTTCACTCGTTCTATTTTACCAGCTTCATGCTTTGGGGGGCATTCTGTTACACCAAAATCTCGTCATGATAGGTTTTGTGTCCTTTATATGCCTTGTTTCCCAAAGTTCCTAGGCTGAAAGACCAAGGGGAGTGTTGATGTGCATCCTTTTAACTTTTGTAGTCACCCCGACGAACCCTGTTCTCTAGAAAGGTGTGTCAAACTTGAGGTGACACGCTCTGCACATTAGTAGAGCACGTCGGTGATGATGTCTGCCCTTGCACAAGGTGAGTCACCCTTCCACTAGCACATTTTTTCCTTGCGCAAGGTGCATCACTATTGGTTAAAAAGGATAAAGAGAAGCTTCGAGTGACTTCTCGGAGCTTGGATGGCATGGAGACTTATCCCTACATATCTGGGAAGGTGACACTCGATTCCCTTAACTAGTGGGATGATCCCTTAAGCCTCTCCCCTAAATCCTCAACCTCTCCTATCCCTTTATCCCTATATATACGAACCCCCTCTCCATTGTTAAGAGAGGAAGGATAAAGTACCCATATGCTAGTGGAATTTATCTAGGAGACCGTGTTCATCCAAAAGGAGGTTAGAAGGCTAGAAGGCTTGGATATTTGAGGCAAGATCACTTGAGTTGGTGTTACAATGTCAAGACATCGGTTGTAATTTCCCTACTTTGTATTTGTTGCAAATTGCATTTAATATAAATATATTTCCATAAACTTGTTATGTGTGTAATGTTTAGGATTGACCTCTTTGAATCTTGATCTAGTTAGATTCATAACCATATGCTTTCATATTGTTCGTTTGTTTATGCTAGCTCCTTCTTGTTTTGCAGCCGAAGATTGAGGATCTGGAAGTAGATCAAACGAGGAGAAAGGAATTGCGCTTATGAGGTAACTTGCTTTCCAATATACCTTGCAATTTAATCTAACTAGGAAGGATAATTATATTGTGTATTCGTTTTGTTCTAGATCTAAACCATTTAGACTAGAGAGATCAGTTTTTGTCCGCATTAACCGATTGTCTGTAAACACTCAAATGTGGATGAAAATATTGTTTGCATTATAGTGGAGAAGGAGGTGAAACTCAATAATCTCCATCCCAAGGAAGAGAAGGAGATAAGTAAACTCTTCCATATTAAGATCCAAATTAAGAAGACAAGCATGGATGCGTTGTTTGATTCTAGTTCACACACCAACCTCATAGCATGAGATCTAGTCATAAAGCTTGGATTACAAATTCATGACCATTATCACCCATATCCATTGGAATGAGTAAATAAGGATGCATAAATTAGGGTCATTGAGTAGTGTAAGACCAAATTTACTATAACTACAAACTATGTTGATGAAGTGGAGGAGAATTATTTATCGCTTGGTGTGTGTGGTGTAGTGTTTGTAAGCCCCTATATGTATACGACATAAGCAATCTTCACGAGGAAAGAAAACTAGTACTACCTAATCAAGGATGGGAATTCATTCATCATCAATGCACACAAATGCAAATCCAAGATCTTTTTGGTAAGTGCTAACCAACCAGGAAATTGATTAGTTCTAGTAGGAAGTTTGTATTACTATACTTAACAGAGAATTAACTAGCAAATGAATCGATAATGGTAAAAGAATCTCTGGAGGGATGTACTAAAAAGTATAAAAAATAGTTGGAAGATATTTTGTAGGCATACAGAGTAGTTTTCCAAGATCCTAAAGGGTTACGACCCAAAAAGGAAGTGGATCATGATATACAGTTATTTCCTAAGTCTCAATTGCCAAACATTGGGTTGTACAGACAATCCATCCTAGAAGTAGATGAAGTGAATAAATAGTTGCAACAACAATTGGACCAAGGAGTAATTCGACCAAGCACCTCACCTTCTGGGTCACTTATTATTATAGAACCCAATAAGGATGGGTCTTGGAGAATGTGTATTGACTATAGATATTTGAGTAAGACCACCATCAAGAATAAATTGTAATACCCTAGGAATCAGTTCTTTTTCTAATATTAAATCAATTAATTCGAAAATGGCTTGGAAATTCTAGACTTGGTTATTATTCACCAAGGGACATGACTTGATGTTGTAAATAACAAGTTTTTATTTTTGTTGAATAAATGGATTAGCAATTTGTTGAAAATAAAATAAACTAGGCAGGTTCCACTAAACGAGCCATGGAATTACAAGAGGAAAAAGTGTTTAGGATTGGAAACAAACTCTCCTAAAAAAATATAAAAGAAACCAAAATTTTAGGAGAGTTTGTTTTAGTTAAAAAGAGAATTAAAATAAATTCAAGAGAAGGGAACTGTTATGGATATAAAAAGGAATCGAATGAAACAAAAGGGGGTTGTTAAAAAAAGAGAGAAGGAATATTATGCACTCAAGGATAATTATCAAAAAGAGGAAAAACTCACTTGGAGAATTGGTAATAGAATGATTATGTCTTTTGATAAGGGTCAAATTAAGTTGTGGAATAAAGGGAAAACTCTCTATGTCCGTGTTGCTAGCACTTAAAGGTGTGGTGCGGAATAGGTATTGGGAGTATGAAGAGTTTCTATTGACTGATAAATGAACCTGGAAAGTCTGGTTAGTTTAAAATACTTTCTATGTTCACCTTGAAACACTCACAAGTGTTAGGGAACGGGAAATTTGAGGGAAACTAAACCTCAAGATTATATCGTGTATAGAAGAAAATCTTATTGTGGAACTAAGAAGGGAAAATTCTTAAAAACCCTAAGTTTGAGCTAGTAATTCCATGGATGGCTTGGGGGTGACATTTGATGCCAAAGTATATTCTTGCTAAAGTGGCCTCTGGTTGGGAGGAGTGCGTACATGCCCTGCTTGCTATTCTTGAGAAATTCACAAACGAGCAATTGTTCATTAACTTCTTTTAATCTTTATTTCTGGAAGTTTAGGATCTCTACTATTTATATGCATGTACCCTCTATTGTTATATTGTTTTAATACATGTATTCTATGTTGTTATTCAATTTATATGGACATATTCTAAGTTGTTTATTCTTCTTAAATCCTTGTGTTTTATGTTGGATATTCAAATGAATGTGTGTTCACTTTAAATTCCTCTGTATTATTTGAAAAAAATCAATGAGAATCTTACCCTAAAAGGATTACATAGAAATTTATTTGTATTTTATTAAAGAGAGTCCAATGAACAAAAATATTGAAATCAACAAGTAGGCCCTAGGTCCCTATATAGGTTGAATAACCTAAACTTAAACCCTTGACATTAGAGAGGCACACAAATAAGAAGTGAAGTTTTGAGATAAACAAATCTAAATGTTATTTAAAATTCCTTGAGTAGAATGAAGCATTCCCTATTAATAAGTTAGGGATGGTTTATTTTATAGTAATGTTGAGTTAAATAACCAAGAAATATGTAGATAAACTAACGAATATGAGTTCCAATGTCGTTCTAAAAAAATGACAACTGAGGAAAAATAAATGAAGTTGG
Organism: Larix kaempferi; assembly: GCA_027924585.1. NCBI lineage: Eukaryota > Viridiplantae > Streptophyta > Pinopsida > Pinales > Pinaceae > Larix > Larix kaempferi. The sequence continues at coordinate 3,962,978 of BSBM01000206.1, read as the reverse complement.
AGATCAAATTTTGGAATTGTAACAAAAGTATGAATAACGCTATATATATATATATATATATATATGAAACAAAAATCTAATTATTTGCAAGGAATAAATCAAATGAGCTAAAAAAAATAAAAATGTATGGATCATTCCCAATAGACTAAAACATTATTCAATTCAGCTAAGACTGTCATTCCAAGGTCCTATAATTATCACAATCCCTAACTAAAGTACTTAAAGAATTTAAGAGAAAATTTATTACTCTATGGAGGTATAATTTTATATGCTGCAAGTTTCAGATACATAGCAATGGAAAAGATTAACATAGTGGTATATTTAAGAATTATATAAAAAAAAAAAATGCATAATTTAAACAAGAAACACCTTGTATACATCCCTTAGGTTATCAGAGAAAATTATATACATTCTGATAAAGGAAAATTTATCAAATATAACAAGGAAAATAAAAATGATCTCTATGTTTATAATTTTGTAAATAATCAATACATTAAACCCCCTTAACATAGTTGTAAAATACTCACGGAAACATGATAATTATGTAAATCATCAAAGACATAATACGGCCAAAATCAATAGGTTGTGAAACAAATTAACTAAATTTCTTAGTACAGTTCAGGAGGAATAAACAAGCACACATCAAATTGTCCTCATTAGAAGACCAGTCACACGACTCATAGGTAAATGATGCCAACTTGTTGATGTATATGTAACTTCGGAATGTATTTCACATATGTGTATATTGTATTCCTATAGAGATGTTATTATTCCTCTATATGGAAGTGGTTGTATTCCTATAGAGATGTTATTATTCCTCTATACGGAAGTGTCATCATTTATATTGTAAGTGTCGTAACTTATACTTGATGGGTTATTAGACCACCTTGTTGGGGTCGGCCCTGTATAAGTCATGTGGGTCAAAGGGTTATTAGACCACCCTATTGGGGGTCAACCATGTCGGTCAAAGGGTTATTAGACCACCCTATTGGGGGTCAACCATGTCGGTCAAAGGGTTATTAGACCACCCTAGTGGGGGTCGCCCCAGTCAGCATTATGTTAAGTGGTTAAGTTGAGGCCGACCTAATTGAGTAAAGGTCAAGTCAAGTTAGTGTATAAATAAAGAGTGTGTCTCTCTCATTTTACACATTCTATTCTCTCACTCACACTTTGGAGAGTGGCGCACTTGTGGAGGAGGAGGATCTGCTGCTAGGAGAATACTATCTCTTGTATTCTAGTTGTATCATTGCTCTATCTTTCTCTGAGGAAGTTATTGGGGTTTTTCACCTTTATGGTTTTCCCCAAGTAAACTCTATGTCTCTTGTGTGCTTGCATTATTGTGTCCATGATTGATATGCTGTAGATTTGCTGTACATGTTGTTCTCTCAGTTAATATCCTAGATCAGATTGAATTAAATTCTGAAAATTTAACATGGTATCAGAGCTAGCCTGAAAGAAGGCATGATATGGCATGTATGACACTTGTTGCACTTACGATGCTAGGGCTTGATATAGCAAAAACAAGTCATCGTAGAACTTTCGCTATAAATCCGTTTTGGAGAAGTTTTCGGATCTGAAACTTTTACAGGTAGAATATATGATCCCCATGTACATTGTGTCCAAAGGACAACCTCTAATTCGTTTTACTTTGTGATTTATGATTTGTACAATATAGGGTTTCTGCCTCTTCCAGATCTAAGTCAAAATCAGGTGACCTTGGGAAAAAGGTCATAAATTGGGATAGGAAGATCCAAATGAATTTTTTTAAAAAGTGACAGGTAGTACATAGACTGTACTATCTCAAAAAAAAAATTCAGAGGCCGAAGTTGAATCCGTGACATGTGGAACGCCATACAAGTTCGCTCTCCTGTATTATCCCATGTTGCGACACTTGGAATAACTCTCTCTCAGAGAATCCAATTGAGGGAAGACCTATTGGGATGGAAAGATAACAGGTCGGGATATATCAAGAAAAATTTTCAGAGGCAGAAGTTTAACCAGTGACACGTGGAACGATGTACAAGTTCGCTCTCCTGTATTATCCCATAAACAGGTCACGTTGCGACACTTGGCATAACTCTCTCTCAGAGAATCCAATTGAGGTCAGACTTGTCGGGACGGAAAGATAATAGGTCGGGCTATCTCAAGAAAAATTTTCAGACCCTGTGGATCAAAAAGTTCATAGTTACACAAGAAACAATCAGGTACATATTTCTGTCAAAAAAGAATTATTTTTTAGTACCTTCATTCATGGCTTCCGGAATTTAGGGCTTTGGAGAAAGTTGGAATTTTTGTAATAGGAGACCACGGCTGCATGCTACTCATCAAAATCAAAATTTAGAGACCAAGATCAGATTTTTTGTTTGGGTAGAAGGCCGGGCTTGATCAAACCCCAGTTCGTGACTTTGATCGGAAAGATGGAAAATTAGGGCTTCTGCAAAAATTGGAATTTTGGAAATCTGTGACCACGGCTGGAAGCTCCTCAGAAAAATCGAAGCTTATAGTTTTGAATCAAATATTTTGGTTGGGTGAAGCTCCAGGAAACTCAAACCCTAATTCAAGGTCCTCCCCAGTGAATTCGGAAATCTAAAAGGCAATTTTGAGGGGTGAAACTTTGCAGTTTTCAAATTCTGAATATACCAACTTGATCAGCTCATCAAGGCACATATTTCTATCCTTTCGGAAGTTTGAAATTCAAAGTTTGAATTTTTGGGGTTTCTTTGACAAACCCTAATCCAGCTTCAGGTCCATTTCTTGCAAATCAAGTGGATTGGGTTAATCCTAGAAGAAGATGGATTGGTCACCTGCATAAGTGAAGAAGTTCCTGTCTTAGAGGGAGATGAGGTTAAGGCCTTCCATAAGAATATTACAAGCAATCTTGACAGGTATGGCTTACATGTATGTTTCATGGTTAAGTTTATCATATGTTTGTCTTCATATCATTACAGTACAATCTTGATTAATTACTGGACTTGTCGTATCACCTTAATAGAAGATATTCATTGATTAAGGTTTTGACACTTATGAATGTACTAATGCATTGTGATGTTGTATGAGGTTTATGTTGTTTGCTAACACAAAAGGTACACCAAGAAAGTCAAATCATGCTCATGGTGACATGAAGACAAAGATTCATCCATTGTCATGGATCACATAGAAGATCTACTTTCAAGGTATGTATAACTTGGTTCTACAATGGTTAACTTATGAGACATGCAGGTTACTAGCTCAAGTCACTGAAGAGAACCAAAAGACATTATGCAGGTATGTTAGACATAACTAGCTAGCATGCTAATCCAGGTATGTTTTTCCTATATCAAGCTAGAATCCTACCTTGTGTTAAGATCTTATACTATTGTGTTGTTGATAATGATTATTCATGAAGTCATAGGTTTGAATAATCATGGTTGTATGCATATTATGTTTCTTACCATAATTGATGATATGACTAACCAGAAGAATCATGAAGGTATAGGTTTGAATAATCACGGGTTTTATGCATATTATATCTCTTATCTTGATTGATGATTCAACTAACCAGAAGAGTCCTATGATCAAATAAGAATGTGTATGAGTAAAAGAAGACTTCCCTGAAACCTTGAATACTAATGTTTATTATCTGTGAATGATCATGAATATACATGTTTAAGATTATTGTGTTTTGATAGTATTAAGATTATACTAATAAATGTGTGATTATGTATGAGACCTCAAGGATAACACAATGATGATACTAATAATCATGCATAGTGATTAAGGATGGATGTAAGTTCAAGGACAGGTAATCCAGGAAGCAAAGATCAAGAGGGAGCACACTCCAGTTGTTCCTGCAAGAAAACAAAGGAGCACACTTCAGTAGTTTCTGCAAGGATGCAGATATTCAGAGGGAGTTGACCACTTCTCACAATCCACATAAGAATGGAGTTGCAGAAAAGAAGAAAAGTCTGAGAGGGAGTCAACCCAACAAACAAACAAAGATAAGTATTTGAATTGTCATTACTTGCATATTTTATTGTTTAAATAATACTGTTCAATAATGTATATACTGATGTTCCTAGAATTAGGTTGTGTATTATGCATATTAGAATAGTTGCATTGATGAATAGTATACTACTAATATGAATGGGTAAGTGGCCTATGTTACTGTACAACATTCCATTGCTACTTATCTAGAATGTAACCTCTTTGCTGACATGTTGGGAGTTGTGCACACTCTTAACAATGTTCTGGTAGAGACTGGAAGGCATCTAGAAAGTTATGGGATATGGATAAATGTTGTATTGAAGCATTGGCTAAGATAATTGCATGACTGTATGACATATTTCTTTATGTGTAAGAATTTGTTCTGAAAACTATGAGATGTTTTCTAATCATGCAATTTAACTTGTTGTGTAGGAAAGATCGTATGCCATCACCTACAAAAGAAGAACTACAACATTTGTTAAGCAACAAAATTATCTATTGAAGATATTGAAGTTCCTAGGATATGGGAAGAATGCCATGATCCGTCGATCATGAAGAATGATGTTTGGGATGTAGTCCCAAGACCTGAAGGGAATTTTGTTATGACCTCCATATGGATCTATCAAGATCAAGCATGCTGCAGATGGCAGCATTGAGAAATATAAAAGTGATGAAATAGAAGATACACCAAATGGATTTCGAGACAGCTTTCTTGAATGGTGTAGTTGAAGAAGAAGTGTATGTGGAGCAGCCACTTGGTTCTAAGACACATGACAGGGAGTCATATATGTGCAGAAATTTTGTATGATGCACCACTTTCTAGGTATGGAGGTGTGGCAGAGTGCAAATGGAATCTTCCTTGGACAAGGGAAGTATGCAGTAGAGATCCTGAAGAGGTTCGGGATGATGGACTGCGAGGCTATGGGATCGAACCTGAAGCTTCTATGTGATGCTTCATTTGAACCGGTTGATGTCACTATGTATCATCAGATGATTGGGTCCTTGATGTACATGATGAACATGAGAACAGATATTTGCTTTGTGGTGAACACATTAAGCCAGTTCCCGACAGATCCGAGGAGTGTTCACCTGGTTGCTGTAAAGCATATTCTGAGGTACCTGAAGGGTACAGTTGATTATGGGATCAAATATGATGCGAATCAAAATTTTAACCTGCAGGGTTATGTTGATTTAGATTGGGCAGGCAGTGTTGTAGATAGGAAGAGCACTTCTGGGTGCTGCCTCAGTATGGGATCAGGTGTGATCTCTTGGTTTAGCAGGAAGCAGTCCTGCGTAGCACTGAGTACAGCTAAAACAGAGTATGTTGCGACGGATGAGCAGGTTGCAGATGTATTGACCAAGCCGTTGGCCAGAGTGCAGTTTGAGTACTTCAAAGATAGGCTTGGTGCACTTCAGATCGAGGTTCATTCCAAAGGGAAGTGATGAGTCCGGAAGATGCGGATGCACATGACATTTTCTTACATGGTTGATGTGTTCTCCCATGGTTGTGATGTAATTGCTGAGCCATTCTCACATGGTGGTAGATGTGTTCTCCCATGGTGTAAAAGTAAGGGCTGGAGCCTTCCCCGAATGGTTTTAGATGTGTTCTCCCATGTCGATGGTGTAAGTACTGGATGATGTGCATCTGGACTGTGCTTCGTGGACGATGAGATGATCTGAAGAAGACGATGCTATGATGATCAGGAGGATCATGGATGATGAGCATCAGGATGATGCTCCAGTTACTGCTCTATATGTATATGTACGCATCATGTTGGGTGTTGGATATGATCAGTTGGATCATTTATATGTATATGTATATGTACGCATCATGTTTGATGCTGGATATGATCAGCTGGATCATTTGTATGTATTTTGTATATGCATCATGTTGGATGCTTGGACCATGTATCTGTATATGTATCAGGTGGATACATTGTATGATCAGGTGGATACTTGGTATGCATCAGGTGGATGCATTGTATGATCAGGATGATCATGATGATGAGCTTCAGGATGTTGCTCCAGATGATATGTATCAGGATGGTACAGTGATGATGATCAGTGTGATCATGAGAATCAGGATGATGCTTTGTGCGATGATGATCCGTTGGATCATGAGTATCAGGCTGATACTTGGAGGTCAGAGATGATATGTGGAAGGTTGTGCAAATAGCATGTAATCAGTCCTGGGAGATCTTTCCCGTCGTGCTGTGGCACATAAATTTTCCTGGGATACTCTTTCTGGTATTGCTATGTAGTATGTAATCAGTCCTCATATATCCGATAGGTTGAGCTTTGTGTTCGTAATCAGTCCTGGGATGAGGTATTACTACGAAGACATGTAATAAATCCTGGAGATCCGAGAGGTTGAGCTGTGTGCTTGTAATTAGTCCTGGGATGCTCTTTAGAGATCTTGTTGGTCGTGGTGCGGCACATAAATGTTCTTGGGATGCTCTTTAAAGGTTTTGTCTATCCACATGTAATCAGTCCTGGAGATCCGAGAGGTTGAGCTGTGTGCTCGTAATAAGTCCTGGGATGCTCTTTAGAGATCTTGTCGGTCGTGCTGCGACACATAAATGTTCCTGGGATTCTCTTTAAAGGTATTGTGGAGGAGATGCATGTAATCAGTCCTGGGAGATCTTGTCGGTCGTGCTTAGGCACATAAATGTTCTTGGGGTACTCTTTCCGGTATTGCATCCACACATAAAATTAGTCCTGAGAGGCTACCTCTATCAGCAGGTTTGCATAGATGATGAAGACCTGCAGGTGGTGGGCCTACATCCAGTATGAAAAAGGACTGGCTATGTAGAACTTCCTATGACGAGTAGATTCAAATATTGATTGATATAGCAGTAGCAATGACAATGATGATGACTCGATGACGATTATCCAGTGACGATGATCTAGAGAAGAAGACTTGTGCTAGAAGACTTGTGTTGAGAAATACCTTCCTAGTTAAGAGGGAGTGTTGATGTATATGTAACTTCTGAATGTATTTCACATATATGTACATTGTATTCCTATAGAGATGTTATTATTCCTCTATATGGAAGTGGTTGTATTCTTATAGAGAAGTTATTATTCCTCTATACAGAAGTGTCATCATTTATATTGTAAGTGTCATAACTTATACTTGATGGGTTATTAGACCACCTTGTTGGGGTCGGCCCTGTATAAGTCATGTGGGTCAAAGGGTTATTAGACCACCTTATTGGGGGTCGGCCATGTGGGTCAAAGGGTTATTAGACCACCCTAGTGGGGGTCGGCCTAGTCAGCATTATGTTAAGTGGTTAAGTTGAGGCCGACCTAATTGTGTAAAGGTCAAGTCAAGTTAGTGTTTAAATAGAGAGTGTGTCTCTCTCATTTTACACATTCTATTCTCTCACTCACACTTTGGAGAGTGGCGCACTTGTGGAGGAGGATGCTCTACTGCTAGGAGAAGACTATCTCTTGTATTCTGGTTGTATCATTGCTCTATCTATCTCTGAGGAAGTTATTGGGGTTTTTCACCTTTATGGTTTTCCCCAAGTAAAATCTGTGTCTCTTGTGTGCTTGCATTATTGTGTCCATGATTGATATGCTATAGATTTGTTGTACATGTTGTTTCTCAATTAAGATCCTAGCTCATATTGAATTAAATTCTGAAAATTTAACACAACTTACAGGAACCTAACAAACCAAAGATAGGCATGTTTATCCATTGGTAAAAATATGGTTTCCATAAGGTTATCCAAGTTGCACGGAATACCATTATCATAACAATCCTAAGGTCAAGACCCGAAGGAATATGAAAAGGGAGAAATATAAACTAGCATGTGATAAAAAAAGATACAAACTAAAAGATACATACCCTTAAACCGAGGAATATCTTTTAAGAAAATATGCTTGTGGAAATAGAAACGTTAATAGCTTAGGGTTTATACATAAATGTTCTCAGTTAAATGCATGAAATAAAATATAGAAAATTCAAAACTAGGAGAAATATAAACTAGCATGTGATAAAAAAAAGATACAAACTAAAAGATACATACCCTTAAACCAAGGAATATCCTTTAAGAAAATATGCTTGTGGAAATAGAAACGTTAATAGCTTAGGGTTTATACATAAATGTTCTCAGTTAAATGCACGAAATAAAATATAGAAAATTCAAAACTAGCTTTTACCTTAGCCATAGTGATTCCTGCATGAAAATCATAGGTTCTTGTAGGAGATGTAAGCTCATTTTAGAGCTTGAGTACACCCAACAATCTACATGAAAATCATAGGTTCTTGTAGGATATGTAAGCTCCTTTTAGAGCTTGAGCACACCCAACAATCATTAAGTTGGAAGAATGAACAAACAACCACCATAGCACGGTTTGAAGGATTGTAATGAGGAAATAATATGGTTCTTGTATAGGATAACTTGCAATCTAGGATAAACAAAGTCTCACACTACTACCACTGAAATCACATATGAAAAGCCCCATTTGATAGGTAACCAATACATCGATCTAGAAAGATACAATTACTCATTATACTACAACCAAGGAGGCTAGTATACACTCACAACGATAGATACAAGAACACTTAGTTATATGTATATGGCTGATAGAATCCCTGAGAAATTTACCATGTTAATTGTGGCTAGCAAAAGAACTTACCCTCACAGGAAAACCTAATTCAACTAACAAGACTCCACCAAATAGGGTTTATTGCATCATTAAATTTTCAATACAAGAGTACTAATAGATGGCATATAGGATTACACTTGTCCAAGAACTAGTTCAGCCAAAAAACTTAAGAACAATATGGATATAACTTGCAGCATGCCGAAGAGTTTTTTGAAGAAGTGAGAATCTCGAAACATACACATAGTATTGGACTTGATTGTGAAACCACTCAAGCATCATCTTAACATCATACATGTTGCATACTCAAAGGGGTGTCTATAACCATAAATTTAAATAATAACCTCAAAAACATATAGTGAATTATTGTGAGACAAGTGATCGATAAAATATGCAAGACTTGTATGCAATGTATAAAAGTGTGAGTTATAAAACTCATCATATAAATTGCCTAATTGTAAATTCAACAAATATTACTACACGGGCCTAGGTCATTAGGAAATAATATCGATGGATATATTACACGGTTGCCTAAATCAACAAGGAAAAATGATGTTAATATGGTAGTAGTGGATAAATTGAGCAAGGCTGCTTGTTTCATTCCAGTTAAATCTATGTACAAAGTGGTGAACATAGCAATTTTTTTTATGAAAGAAATATTCAGGATTCATGGGTTTCCTACCACTATCATATCAAACAAAGATGCTAAATTCACTTCGAATTTTTGGAGAGGATTGTTTGAAGGATTGGGCACAAAACTAAACTTCAACATTACATGCCACCCCCAAATAGATGGACACACTGAGAGGAAAAATCAAATTATGGAAGACATGCTTTGCATGTATGTTATGAACCAGCCCACCAAATGGGAGGATTACATATTCCTTGTTGATTTTGCTTAAAATAATGGATATCAAACATCCTTAAAAACAAGTCCCTTTGAATTACTTTATTGTAGGAAATGCAAAACACATATAAGTTGCGATAACCCAATTAATAGGGTTCTACTTAGACTAGATATACTTGCAGAGATGGAAAAGGAAGTAAAAGGAGTTAGACAACACTTAAAAAAACACAGGATAGACAAAAAATTTACGTAGATGTGAAAAGAGTCCACAAGGAATTCCAAGTCGGGGATCATGTATAATTAAAAGGATAAACTAGCTCCTAGATTACGTGGACCTTTTCAAATATTAGCTAGGATAAGGATGATGTCCTATCAACTTTCCTTACCTGCTAACATCAAAGTCCACAATGTTTTTCATGTTTCTCTATTAAATAAATAAATACATGACCCTAACCATGTAATCAATTGGGTTGTGGTCCATGTGGAGCTAGAGAGAGACTTCTAGCCAGAACCTCCATGCATTATAAATAGGAAAGAAATAATGCTTTGGAATTGAGTGATAGCCCAAGTAAAGGTGCAATGGAAACATCTTGCACTTGAATAAGATACCTAGGAAATGGACCATGATATGAAGAAATCATATCGATGTTTTTTCCAGACATGGATAAGGGAACACTGAGGATGGTGTTACTTTTAAGGGGAAGTGTATGTAATACCCTAGGACTCAATTCTTGTTCTATTATGTAAGTGTTTAATTTGGAATTGGCTTGGAAATTCCATACTTGGTTATTATTGACCAAGGGACATGACTTGATGTTGTAAATAACAAATTTTGATTTTTTTTGAATAAATGGATTAGCAATTTGTTGAAAAGAAAAAAAACTAGAACGGTTCCATTAAACAAGCCATGGAATTACAAGAGGGAAAAGTATTTAGGATTAGAAACTAAGAATATCATTTACTATATATATATATATATATATATATATATATATTCAATAGATATATATATGTATATATGGTGAGATATGAAATTTGGAGGGCGCGATGGAGCTCTGCGAATAGGTCAGGTGCGCAAGTTCGAAGGTCGAAGGTCGAATTTTTTAATTTTTCGGGGCTTCAGCTCATAATGGTGCATCATATCAGAGCGAATGGAAAGTCGGAGGTAAAGGAGTGAGAGGATCGAGCCCTTTTCGTGAAGGTACATCTCACTGGAGACGCCACGTTCACCACTAATGGTATTGGCTTTAACAGTTTAAATAATGGACAAGGCCTAGCTCATTAATCATTTGTTGAATCTATGAGTTCACAATGTTTATTGATGAGGTGGATTATGAACCTGACATACATGATGTATCAATCTTTTGCACAAACCAGGAGATACACTGTACCAAGGGTTTCCAAGATACGTAGTTTTTCTCCCTGGCTCAGTTGAAAGTCGACCCACATTGTGCAAGCTCTTTCAACGATGAACCCATTCCCGGAACATAATCCAATCTTAGGAATCATTCGTAGTACATTAACTCTCCACCGTCGAGTTTACATAGTACTAGCAATTCAATGGAACATGTTGTCTCAATTTCAATTGATCCAGCATCACCCAGCTTAAACAATAATGAGCTTCAGAGTAAAACCCATCTCCTTACTCGTGCGAAAATAAAGAGCATCAAACCAAAAAAAAATTGTCCGAAACTTGTGGTAGGCAAAGATATCCAAATTTCTGAGTACTTGAAACACGCACTGGTAGGATGGTTTTGTGGTAAATTGACAGGTAAATAAGCTCTTACCTCCTAGATGGAGAGCCAGTGGATCCCCACAGGATATATACCAGATTTTTATATTCTTCCACATGGCTGGTTTCTCTTCAAGGTCCAAGCAAAAGACGATGCAGCCACCTTAATGAATTAGCATTGGAGTTGGGGTCCTTCCGGATTAATCTTAAACGAATGGACTGTTGATTTCAATGCAAATAGGGAACCTCATAATCTTCAACAGATATGGGTCAGCCTCCCCGGCCTTCCGATGGTTTTCTGGTAGGAACCCCTCTTAAAAGCAATTGGAAATAAAATTTCCAAATTTGTAGCTCTAGAGTAAGACTGGAGCTCAAAGTAGGACAGGCGTTGTGCCCGCATTCTGGTCGAAATGGATCTAAGAAATGGTCTGTTCGAAGAAATTTGACTCGAAATGTGGGGCAGTATATGGACACAACGATTAGATTATTGGAAATTACCATTCCGTTGTTTTAATTGTCGGAAGGTTGGTCATCTACAGAAGGAATGCCCCCGACAGTCTGCCTGGCATCAAGGTGGTTCTCCCAGACCTCCTTTTAAAAAAGTTTGGGTTCAAAAAATTAGGCAGCCGGATGTCATCTCCACAGTTCCAGCAAAAGACACGTTGTTTTTTATCAACTGTATAATGCAAGTTGACAGATAGAGGCCCTTTGTCAACTCAGGTTACGCAGTACATTACATGCGATAAGGTGGCAACTGTAGTGGTTACTTCAGAAAATGGTTCATTGGATTGCTTCGTTAACAAGGAAGAAAGCTGAAGATCTAGGCACGACAAGCCTAGTAAAGGTAACTCTTTTGTCCCTCCTTGTGCTATTTCAAATTCAAACCCTCCTCTTACGTTGGATGCAAAACTCGTTCTTGAAAGTCCTTCCTCCCCTTCTACTACATTGAATCATTCAGAAAACACTTTTTCGACCCTCTCCCCCCCATACGAAAGTGCGATTTACGGATCAAACCCTCTAGCGAACCAGTCGTCATATCCTCTGGAGGGCTCGCATGTGACCCCCCTTTAAAATCTAAAGCCGGACGGAAATATCTCCTATCTAGAGCTCAATTACAGGCGGCTAAGAATGTTAAAGATGGAAAACAGAGAACTATTAGTAGGGCGCTTAGAGTGGATAAAGTCCTTACCAAGGGTTCTTAATGTTAGCACTCTCCTTCAATATAAGGGGTCTAGGGGGGAGGCCCAGAAAATTCACCCTCCAAAGGTTAGTCGTGACTCAAAAACCCAAGGTTCTTTTTCTCCAAGAAACTATGATGGAAGGTCACAAAGCAGTGGAAGTGATAAAAAGTCTGTTCAAAGATTGGAATGCGGAAGCAATCGATGTAGAGGGTCACTCCGGAGGTTTAATCACAGCTTGAAGCCCTGATCTAATTTTGTGTTCATCATCAGTGCACACTTCTACTCTCCAAACAGAACTGGAGGTTCCTGAATTAAACCATTTTTTTCCCTTTCTTAATGTATATGGCCCTTTTCATGGCAGGAAATTGTTTTGGGAGTCCCTACACTCTTCCGGCGCTTTGGATTCTCCCAGGCTCATTTTAGCCAGTGACCTCAATCTAACCCTAGGAGTTGGGGAATTTTGGGGAAATAATGCTCAGCACGCCTCTTTAGCCCCTTTTTTCAACAATATTTTTGAAGAGACGAGTCTGGTAGACGTTCAACAAGTAAAACTTGTACCAACCTGGAGGAATAATAGAGGATGTGACCAGGCAATTTCCAAGAGATTGGATAGGTTCCTTATTTCAGACAATTTGTTCCAGGTCCGTTTAATCTTCCTTTCTTCTGTAGAATTGGGGGAGCCTCTGATCACAGACCAATCTCTCTTTCCATCTCTGTCCCAAAGAAGAATCCACCTGGTCCATTCAGATTCAATCCCTCCTGGATAGAAAATGAGGGTTACTGCAAACTGGTTAAAGGAAATTGGAGGACATTATCCCTCTTACCGAACATTTCCTTCATGAAACAGTTCGATAATAATTTATCTCGGATCAAGTCTCTCTCCAAAGAATGGGGAATAAAACAGGAAGAAAGCGACACAAGGAACTCAAGGAAACTGAATCCAATTTAAGAGAGCTTTATGCAAATTCAAGCGGGAGTTTCTCTGACGAACAATTACTCTCTCTAAAGTCATTGGAAAGAAAACGAGCCTCACTCCTAGCAAAAGAAGAACTTATTCTGCGACTCAAGAGCAGAGCATTGTGGATTAAGGAGGGTGACAAGAACACAAAGTTCTTTCACTATTTTTCTGCTCACAAGAAGAACATCAACTCAATCATAGAAATCAAATATGATCAAGGAAACTCGACACTATCTTTTCAGGAGAAGGCTAAAGTAGCTGAGGAACATTTCAAGTCAATATTTACAGATCCCCAAACTGCCCTATAGCTAAGATTTTGGAGGTGATAAATCTTTTCCCCATCCTCATTGCTGATGATATGAAAGATGACTTATCTCAGGATGTTACAGAGGAAGAAATTCTTTCAGTTCTATAGTCTTTCCGAAAAGGGAAGAGTCCTGGTCCAGATGAATTTATAGTAGAATTCTTCTTAGGGTTTTATGACTTGATGAAAGAGGATCTTCTCAAAGTGATTAAAGAATCTCAAATATCAGGGAAAGTCTTGGGAACTTTTAACTCAACATTCCTCACTCTTATCCCCAAGAATCAAAAAGGAGAAACCTTCAAAGACTTCAGACCTATAGCCTGTTGCAACATGATTTACAAAGTAATTTCCAAGGTAATCTCCCAAAGGATAAAACCAGTCCTTAGTAAAGTAATCACCGAAGAACAGTTTGGTTTCCTTTTTAATAGAAAAATTCATGATGTTGTGTCACTCGTACAAGAAGCCATACACACCATTAAAAAGGAGAAGTTACCAGCTTTTGCCGTAAAACTAGATCTTTCCAAGGCATACGACAGATTAAATTGGACTTTCCTTCAGCTTCTATTAATTCAGATAGGAATGCCATTTGTTGATGTATTTGTAACTTCGGAAGATATTCACTTGTATATTGTATTTGTACTTTATTTTATCCCCAACAGAGATGTATTATTCCTCCGATTGGAAGTGTCGTCAGTTATATTGTAAGTGTCGTAACTTATACTTGATGGGTTATTAGACCACCTTGATGGGGTTGGCCCTATATGAGTCATGTGGGTCAAAGGGTTATTAGACCACCCTAGTGGGGGTCGGCCCAGTCAACATTATGTTAAGTGGTTAAGTTGAGGCCGACCTAGTTGAGTAAAGGTCAAGTCAAGTTAGTGTATAAATAGAGAGTGTGTCTCTCTCATTTTACACATTCTATTATTCACTCACTTCGCATTAGTGAGAGAGAAGAGGGAGTGCACACAAGTGGAGGAGGAGATTTTTTTTGAAGATGTCTATCTATTGGGTTTGATCATGGTGATCCTTGTATTGATGCTTATTCTATCTCTGAGGAAGTTTCGGGGTTTTTCACCTTCTTGGTTTTCCCCAGTGAAATGTTTTGTGTCTCTTGTCTCTTGTCTCTTATGCTTGATATGATGTACATGTTGTTCTTTCAGTTAAGATCCTAGATCAGAATGAATTAAATTCTGAAAAACTAACATGGTATTAGAGCTAGCCTGAAGGAAGGCATGCTATGGAATTTATGATACTTGTTGCACTTGCGACAAATTGGAAGCTAGGGCTTGATATAGCAAAAACCAGTCATCGTATCACTTTCGGTATAAACACATTTTGACGAAGTTTCAGGATTTGAAACCTTTACAGGTCATAGATAACATCCCCATGTACCTTGTTTCCAAAACACAACTTCTAATTCGCTGTAATTTGTGATTTATGATCAGTACAATCTAGGGTTTCTGCCTCTTCCAGATCTCAGTCATAAACAGGTGACCTAGGAAAAAAGGTCAAAACTTGGGATAGAAAGCTCCAAATGAAATTTTGTAAAAATTGATAGGCAGGGGACGGACTTTACTTTCACAGGTAAGTTTTTCATAGGCCGAAACTAAACCATTGACACGTGGCACGCCGTACAAGTTCGCTCTTTTGTTTTATCTGAGAAACAGGTCATGTTGCGACACTTGGCATAACTCTCTCTTAGAGAATCCAATTGAGATCAGACCTATGGGGTTGGAAAGATGACAGGTTAGGATACCAGAGGCCAAAGTTTCAGACCTTGTCGATTCGTAATTTCTGAATTACACCAGAAACAATCAGGTGTATATTTCTGTCAAAACAGATTTGGATTTTGAGCACCTTCATTCTTGGATCGTCACTGGTGTGGGAAATTAGGGTTTCGGAGAAAGTTGAATTCTTGGAATCAGAGACCATGGCTGGATGATCCTCATCAAAATCGAAATTTAGAGACCAAGATCAAATTTTTTGGTTTGGAAGAAGGCCGAGCTTGATCAAACCCTAGTTTGGGATTATGATCGGAAAGGTGGAAAATTAGGGCTTTTGCAAAAGTTGGAATTTTTGAAATCTGTGACCACGGCTGGAAGCTCCTCAAAAAAATCAAAGTTTGGAACACAAGATCGAACCTTTTGGATGGTAGAATACCAGGCTTTATCAAACCCTAGTTCGGGATCCTGTCGAGTGAATCCGGAAGTTTCAAAGGCAATTTTGAGGGGTCAAATTTTCCAGTTTTGAAATTGAAGTATACTTGCTTGATCAGCTCAACAAGCCACATCTTTTAATCCATTCAGAAGTTTGAAACTCAAAGTTTGAATTTTTAGGGTTTCTCTGACAAACCCTAATCCAGCTCTAGATTAAGTCTTAGCAAATCAAAGTGGATTGGGTTAATCCTAGAAGAAGATGATTTGGTCACCTGCATAAGTGAAGAAGTTCCAGTTCCAAAGGGAGATGAGGCTGAGGCTTTACATGAGAAGGCTACAAGCAATCCCGACAGGTATGACTTGAAGAGATACAGGTATGTTTTGAAATATGTTCATGATTAAGTTATGATATGTTTGTCTTCATATTATTGAGGTTACTACAATCTTGATTAATCTTAGACTTGTCTCATCACCCTAGTAAAAGAATGAATGCATGTGAATGATAGAAGACATTCATTGATTGGGGTTATGACACTTATGATTGTACTAATGCACTGTGGTGTTGTATGAGGTTGATGTTGTCCACTAACATGAAAGGTACAAATCAAGTTCTAGATGAAGAACATATGACCATGGTGACATGAAGACAAAGACTCATGGATCACATAGAAGCTCCACTTACAAGGTATGTATAATTTGGTTCTACAATGGTTAACTTATGAGTTATGCAGGTTACTAAGCACAAGTCATTAAAGAGAACAAGAAGACATTGTTTGGGTATGTTAGACATAACTAGCAAACATGATAACCATGTATGCTTTTCCTATATCAAGATTATAATCCTACCTTGTGTTAGGATATTATACTTTTGTATAAATGATAATGTTTATTCTTGAAGTTAGAAGTTTTAGCAATCAAGGGTTTATGCATATTATATTTCTTACTTTGATTGATGATATGACTAACCAGAAGAGTCCTATGGTCAAATAAGAATATGCATGAGTAAAATAAGCCTTGCTTGAAACCTTGATAACTAATGCTTATTACCTATGATCGTGACCATACATATTTTAGGAACATAATGTTTTGATAGTATTGAGATTATACTAATAGATGTATGATTGTGTACGAGATCTTGAGGATGACACTAGTGCACACTTAAGCATGCATAGTGGTCCAGGATGGATATAAGTTCAAGGACAGGTAATCCAGGTAGCAAAGATCAAGAGGGAGCACTTCAGGAAGCAAATATCAAGAAGGAATCCACCCTACAACCAAACAAAGATAAGTATTTGAATTGTCAATTCCTGTATACATGATTACTTAAATGATGTTGTCCAGTCATATACATACTTATGTTCCTAGATTTTGGATATGTATCATGCATATTAGAAAAGTTGCATTAATGAACAAGATACTACTAAATATGCAAATAATGGGTAAGTGGCCTATGGTACTGTACAACATTCCATTGCTACTTATCTAGAATGAAACCTCTTTGTTGACATGTTGGGAGTTGTGCACACTCTTAACAATGTTCTGGTAGAGATGGAAAGCATCTAGAAAGTTACGGAATATGGATAAATGTTGTATTGAAACATTGGCCAAGATAATTGCATGACTGTATGACATATGTCTTTATGCATAAGAATGTGTTTTTGAAAAACTATGAGAAGTTTCTAATCATGCAATTGGACTTGTCTTGTAGGAAAGAACACAACATTTGTTCCAACAATAAAGATCAAATAAAAACTATCTATTGAAGATATTGAAGAATATGAAGTTCCCAGGATCCGGGATGCAGTAATGGAAGAATGCCATGATCGAGGAGTACCGGTCGATCATGAAGAATGATGTCTAGGATGTGGTCCCAAGACAAGAAGGGAAGTCTGTTGTGACTTCCAAGTGGATCTACAAGATCAAGCTTGTTGCTGAGTTCGAGATGAAGGAATTGGGATGATGCACTACTTTCTAGGCATGGAGGTGTGGCAGAGTGCAAATGGAATCTTCCTTGGACAAGGAAAGTATGTAGTAGAGATCCTGAAGAGGTTCGGGATGATGGACTGCAAGGCCATGGCCATACCTATGGCATCGAACCTGAAGATTCTATGTGATGCTTCATCTGATCCGGTTGATGTCACTGTGTATCGTCATATGATTGGGTCCTTAATGTACCTGATGAACACGAGACCAGATATTTGCTTTGCGGTAAACACATTGAGCCAGTTCCTGACGGATCCTAGAGGTGTTCACCTGGTTGTTGTAAAGCACATTCTGAGGTACCTGAAGGGTACAATTGATTATGGGCTCAAGTATGATGCGAATCAAAAGTTTAACTTGCAGGGTTATGTTGATTCAGATTGGGCAGGCAGTGCTACAAATAGGAAGAGCACTTCTGGGTGTTGCTTCAGTATGGGATCAGGTGTGATCTCTTGGTTTAGCAAGAGGCAGTCTTGCGTAGCACTGAGTACAGCCGAAGCAGAGTATGTTGTAGCTTGTTCGGCTAGTTGTGAGGCAGTATGGCTCCAGAAGCTACTGTCTGAGTTATTTGATCTCCTGTTGGAGGCTACTAGTATCTTTTGTGACAACCTGAGTTGTGTGAAGTTGTCTGAGAACCCAGTGTTCCACGACAAGTCGAAGCAAATTGAGATCAAATATCACTATATCATGGATATGGTGTAGAGAGGAGCAATGGAGCTCCTGTATATTGCAACGGATGAGTAGGCTGCAGATGTGTTGACGAAACCACTAGACAGAGTGAAGTTTGAGTACTTCAGAGAGAGGCTTGGTGTTCTTTGGATTGAAGATACTTCGAGGAAGAAGTGATGGACACATTTGCAGGATCCATTCCAAGAATGGTGAGAGGAGGATCCTTCCCATGGCTGTGGATGTAAGCGTGGTGTGATGAGCATCAGGACGATGCTCCAGTTACTGCTTTGGATATGCATCAATTGGATTCTTTGTATGATCAGTTGGATCATGTATGATGACATGCATTAGGATGATGCAATGAAGATGATTAGTATGATCATGTGTGATGAGTATCAAGATGATGCTCTGGATGATATGCATCAGGTTGATGCAATGACGATGATCAGGATGATCATGTGTGATGAGTATCAGGACGATGCTCTAGATGATATGCATTAGGATGATGCAGTGACGATGATCAGGATGATCATGTGTAATGAGTATCATGATGATGCTCTGGATTATATGCATCAAGATGATGATCAAGACGATCATATGTGATGATATGTATCAGGTGGATGCATTGCATGATCAGTTGGATCATGTGTGATGAGTTTCGAAGACATAGATGCACATGAGCCATTCTCACATGGTGGTAGGTGTGTCCTCCCATGGTGCAGATATAAGGGCTGGGGCCATTCCTACATGGTTGAAGTGTGTCTTCCCATGGTATTTGATGTAAGAGTTGTGCCATTCGAGCATGGTTGAAGTGTGTCTTCCCATGGCTACGATATAAGTGTTGTGCCATTCGAGCATGGTTGAAGTGTGTCTTCCCATGGCTATGGATATAAGTGCGATGCCATTCTCGCATGGTTGAAGTGTGTCTTCCCATGGCGTAGATATAAGTGCTGATCCTTTCACGAATGGTTGAAGTGTGTCTTCCCATGACGGTGAATGTAAGTGCTGTGTGATGTGCATCTGGGTTGTGCTTCGTGGACGATGAGATGACATGATCAATATGATCATGAGTATCAGGATGATACTATTTGGCCGTGGACAGGTTGTATAGTTGCATGTAAAAGATCCTGGGAGATCCAATAGGTTGAGCTATGTGCTCGTAATCAGTCCTAGGATGCTCTTTTGAGGTTTTGTGGTCGTCACATATAATATTTCCCTGGGAGATCCGATAGGTTGAGCAGTAAGCTCGTAATCAGTCCTGGGATGCTCTTTCAAGGTTTTGTGACGCACGTAATAAGTCTTGAGGATTCCACAGTATGGCCAGTGATGATGAAGACCTGCAGGTGGTGGGCCTACATCCAGCATGAAAAAGGGCTAGCTCTGTAGAAATTCCTATGACGAGAAGAATTCAGAGATAGCCCAGTGATCGAGATGACAAGTACAACAGCAATGATGATGATGATGCTCCATGATCCAGTGATGATGATCCAGCTCCAGAATTAAAGACTTGTGCCTATATGTATTGATGACTTGTGTCAAGAGAATACCTTCTTATTTAAGAGGGAGTGTTGGTGTATTTATAACTTCAGAAGATATTCACTTGTATATTGTATTTGTACTTTATTGTATCCCCAACGGAGATGTATTATTCCTCCGATTGGAAGTGTCATCAGTTATATTGTAAGTGTCGTAACTTATACTTGATGGGTTATTAGACCACCTTGATGGGGTCGGCCCTGTATGAGTCATGTGGGTCAAAGGATTATTAGACCACCCTATTGGGGGTTGGCCCAATCAACATTATGTTAAGTGGTTAAGTTGAGGCCGACCTAGTTGAGTAAAGGTCAAGTCAAGTTAGTTTATAAATAGAGTGTGTGTCTCTCTCATTTTACACATTCTATTGTTCACTCACTTCGTATTAGTGAGAGAGAGGAGGAGTGCGCACAAGTGGAGGAGGAGAATGTTGCTGAAGATGTCTATATATTGGGTTTGATCATGGTGATCCTTGTATTGATGCTTATTCTATCTCTGAGGAAGTTGTGGGGTTTTCCACCTTCTTGGTTTCCCCCGGTGAAATGTTTTGTGTCTCTTGTCTCTTGTTTCTTATGCTTGATATGCTGTACATGTTGTTCTTTCAGTTAAGATCCTAGATCAGAATGAATTAAATTCTGAAAATATAACACCATTAACATTGGTTGACTAGATAATGGTCTACATACAATCGGCTTCCTACGTTGTTTTAACCAATGGATCTCCCTCTCCATTCTTTCATCCATCTCAAGGAATTCGACAAGGTTGTCCGTTGTCTCCCTTTCTTTTTGTCCTTGTAGTTGATGCACTGAGTCGTATGATTCATAAAGCTAGAACAGATGGAGTACTAAAAGGTATCCAGATCTCCAACTTAGTGACCTTGACTCATACATTGTTTGTAGACGATGTACTACTCATAGGGGAAGGTACCCATGGGAATTTTTTGGCCTTCTCAAGAGTGATGGATTTATACAAAAGAGAAACAGGAATGGTAATCAATACAGAAAAATCCAGATTGGCTTTCAACAACATCTCAAAGGAAACTAAATCATCCTTGGAAAATTCTTCTTTCTTCCCCACCTCCCCTATTTCCAAAGGTCTTAAGTATTTAGGATTATCTCTAAACCCTAATGCTTATGCTTTCCAGGACTGGCTATGGTTATATAAAAAAATAGAAAATCGAATCTCTCTCTGGGCTAACCGATTTCTTTCTAGAGGAGGAAGGTTAATTTTGCTAAAATTAGTTCTCCAAAGCATCCTAGTTTACCGGGCCTTGATAGCATACATGCCAAAAGGTATCATAGTCAAAATAAGGAATAAATGTTTCTCATTTATTTGGATGGCAAGGAAGCAACGAGAAGGTATTCCTCAAGTCAAATGGTCGATTCTCTCCTTGCCAAAATCCTTTGGAGGATGGGGGATAAAAAATACGGATCTCTTCTGTAAATCCTTAGAAGAAAAAACTCTATGGAGATTAGCAAAATCCCCCAACTCCCCATGGGGTAGATCATTGATCTCTAAGTACTGTCACCCCCTCTCTTTACTTGATTGGTTCAGGAAACCCACAAAACATTTTAAAAATAGTTCTATTGGATGGAAAGCTTTGGTGTTGGCTTTTCCATTAATAGGGAATTGGGTGGCATGGAGAATTGGGGACGGACGCAGTGTTCATGTTGGTTAGGACTCGTGGGCTGGTGCGGGTGAAGACTATAAAATTCCTCCTGAACTAATGAGGGATCTAAATTCCAAAATAATTTTTACTCTGGCTGATGCTTTCGATGAGCAGGACAGACTAAGATTTAGAGGAGGATGGAAATCGGCTTTACAGGTAGGATTTGCAGGAGAGAAAGAAGAATCTTGGAATTGGTATTTATCCTTTTTAAAGAGAGGCTATATTTTTCTCAGAGAAGGAGAAATAGATAAACTAGTTTGGAGCAGAAACAGTAAGGACGGGTCCTTCTCTGCAAAAATAGGATATGAAGCAACCGTAAATTCTCTGGTGAGAGATGAACCCCGTCCATGGTGGGAGAAAATTTGTAAAATTTTTGCCCCTCTTAAAACCATCATCACTCTTTGGCTGGCCCTAAGCAACAAGCTTCTCACTTGGGATAACCTATAGAAAAGAGGATTTCAAGGACCTGGTATCTATGTTCTCTGTAACCTCGATGAAGATTCAATCTCTCACATATTTTTCCATTGTACCTATGCAGGGTATGTCTGGAAGAAAGCAACTGAAGGCCTGAATTGTCCCTTGCAACTACACCCAGGCACACTGGAGAAAAATGTGCTAGACTAGTGGAACGATCGCAGGGTATGTCTGTTCAAATCCTATCCCGCTCTTTTCGTTTTCACTATATGGGAAGCACAGAACAAGTTGATCTTCCACAACAATTACATTTCACCAGATATTTCAGTTTTGCTTCTGTTGCAGAAAACCAGTGAACATATAAGTCCATGCCTTCAGAAAAATCTCCAAGAATTTTATCCCACCCAGTCATCAATAGAGAGCATCCTTGGGCCTACTTTGATGGTGCAAGCCTGGAATCCCCTCCCTTAGGCAGCGCTAGAGGAGTTATTCAATTCTCGGATAACAGGAAATGGCATATCAAATTTTCTCCAGGACATGCCTCAAATAGCAAAGCTGAACTTGCAGCGTTATGGGTAGTTCTAATGATTTCTTCGAAAAATCATGTGAGACATTTGTAGCTCTTTGGTGATTCTGAGATGGTTATTGATTGGGAAAATCATAAGATACAAATAAACACGCCTCATCTACAACATCTCCTCTTGTCCATCAAAGATTTGTTCTCCAAATTTGAGCAAATTCAGTTCTCTCATATTTACAGATAACTAAACTCTGCAGCTGATAAGCTGTCCAAGCTCGCTCTAGCACTACCTCCTGGCCTAATTGATGTGGAAGGTCAATCCAATGACCAAGGGGATGTACTTTTTGTAATAAGGGTATAGCATAAGATTTAAAGCTTCCTTTTGTAGCCTAAATGCACTACTACATATGGCCAAAATTGCCACGTTTTTTCATTGTAATTGCCATGATATTTCGTCCCTATTGCAACGATCTGGGGTTCATTTTTTCGTGGAACCAACTTCGTGGATATAGGGACGAAGATTTCCCGTCGTGGCAATAGAAACTTTTCTCATTGGCCACATGTCACCTTTGCAACAGTCCTCAGATTTTCGGAAAATTAATTCTTCCACGAAGTTTCGTCGATATATCCACGCCCCTCATCTATATGTTTCCACGCAAATGCTTTACCTTCCACAAACTTTCGTATCTATAGATACGAATTTATATTGTAGGTTCGTCGCTATAGCAACGAATGTGCGTGGCAGGTTCAGCATCTGCGTGGTAACATCTTATACAACTCCATGAAAGTTCGTCGCAATAGCGACGATTAGATTCACTAACTTTCGTGGCAGGTTCAGCATCTGCGTGGAAACATTTCTATGCTTCCTTGAAACCTCGTCTCTGTATCCACGAAAATTCATGGCAGAAATCCGTCGATATTGTGACCATACCTGGAAGTGTTAAAAAAAAAAAAAAATCCTAAATGGCAATCATTGAATCAATGTTAGTGGTTGTGTTTGAAGCAGTGCAGAGTGAGCCCTCTGCTAGATCTAGGTTACTCTCAAGTGTAGGGAATACACCTATGCAGAACAATGCAGACCTTGTAGATGATCTCCTTGTCCTTTGAAAATGATCAAGTTATTCTAAAGATAAAAAGATGACATTTTTCTACTGGAAGGAAATGTACAAAGGGTATAAAATAACAACTGTGAATTCAAAAAGTTTGCCATTAGTGCTGGCAGCCAGTAAGATTAACGCTGTCAATGTTAAGCCCTGTGAGCCTTCTTCTCTAGATGGTTTTTGTTATTTATGCAGTGTCCACAATTGCAAGCTATTAATACAGTTGCATATCCTCACTATGGGATTTCATTCGAGGCATTAAACTTAGTCTTACTCTACTCACTAGCGGAGGAGGGTTTGGGGCAGTCACTTCATGAACATGCTAGAAAGAACCAGACCACAACATTACTTTATCAACATGCTAGACATGCAGTGCTTATTCACCAAAGAGATGATGAATCTAGCATTAGTGGGCTGCAAATCAATCTCACCGAGAAAACACCTTACAACATAATTAATATTTCTACATGAAAATAAGTTGAATGTTGTCATTTGGAATTGGTAGCAGCAAACCTCATCTTGTTCACTATCTACATCATTCTCTAGAGTCTCCTTAACCACACACTTGCTTTCATCTACAATGCTAGCAACTTTGGGTAAAAGACCCAATTCCTTCAACATTTGTTGATCAGCATAAGTCATTATTAGGAGTGGTTAACAAATTTTCACAAGTACAAATGGAATTTGCCCCTACTAGAAAGCATAATGCCTACTTTGGTAGAGAGAAAATAACCTACCTAAAAGACAATCTAATCATGGCCTTTGTCATCACAATCCATGTTGTTGATATCCTGCGAACCATTTCCCAAATTTCAACTGGCTTTTGATCTTGAGGAGGTGTGCTTTTAACTGCAAGTAACACATTTATAGGAACACTCTCTAGATACTCAAGAAGTGTTGTTAAGGTGTGTAGCAACCCAACACCGTCTTCTAGTTGTTCCCCCAGTCTTATTATTCCTCCCGAGCAAACACAGATTCCTGCATCACAAACATGTTCCAGAGTTTTAAGCCTCTCATCATAAGATTGGTTGTTACAATGTAGGGGTAAAATTCTCTTGATGATCCAAAGTTATGGATATAAGCTATAAGGCCATCCTTTTTAAGATCCCATGCTTGTTGCTTCTCCAACATACCCAAAGTGCATCATACTTCCATCTCCATACCCCTAATTTGTTTTACAAAGTCAAGAATTTGATTGAAGTTTATCTTCATACTTACAATATCTTGCCATGCAACACCCACGCATAAATGTATGTTGTGTGCCTCTTTTGCTTTATTTTTTGACCTTCAAGTCCCAACATCTTTCGTATAGGCTCAATCCAAATTGAATCACTACCATGATGTGCAAGGAATATTCCCCGACTATCATATGCTTTAGAATCTTGTCATGACACACATAGAGAAAGCTTGTGCATTGACAGGACTATCATCAACAAAAGAGTTATTCACTTCACCCCCATGCCTAGAGATTTTGAACTTATCACCAATTGGAGACCTGTCACCCTCCTAAATGTATCCTATAAATTATTGGCCAAAGTTGTATCTTTGAGAGTGAAGCAAATACTCCCTTCCATTATTCTCCTAGGGTAGAAGGGATTCATTATAGATTTGTTCATTCTAACCATTATCATCATCGATTAGGAAGGCATGGAGTGGGCCTAATGCTCATGCCTTGACACTTTATTTATTAAAATAAATTTTGATCAAGCTTACGATAAGGTCAAATGGCCTTTCATCTTGGCCATGAATATGGCGCTGGCTTTCATGGATTTCTTCCTAGGTGTACTTGAAATTTTGTTTGTAGAAGCATCAACTTACCTCCCCGTTAACAAGATGTGAATAAGAAGAAGGGGATTTTTTCAATCTATCCATCAAGGTTGTCCACAAGTGCTTGCCCTTTATGTGTCAATAGTGAAAGATTTAGGATATTCAATTGCCCATAAAGTGGGACAAGGGATCAACAAAGATATTTATCTTTGTGTGTCGAGAGTTGGCCATCTAGTCAATGGACACTTTGTGGATGAGTCCTTCCTTATCATCCTTGAGCAGTGAGAATTAGTAGACAACACTGTAATGTCTCTAGACTTTCAATGCTACAAGAAAAGTCCTTATCAAAATCTTAATTGCCTATCCAATCAAGGATAGTCATGTCATCAACAAGAGAAAATCTTGGTCCCCAAGCATCGCTTTTTCCTTTAAAGCATTGCCAATGAAACTATGGGAAATGGTAATTCATGGGATAGAGAAAAATATAGAAAAAAATGTCAACAACTTGGCGGTGGTATTCAGATATGCACACAATGAAATCCAGCAAATGATTACTGTGGAACTAGACTGCTCCTTCCTCATGGAATGTTGAATACATTCTAGGGGTGATTTAGAATATGGTGCAATGAAGGTGACCAGGAAGGAGGGAACTGTCATTCTCTGTCTGATAATGAAAAAGTGGTTTGGAGCAGATGCAAAGCTACTTTACAAGGGTTTGATCTCAATTGGAGACCAAAGCATCTTGATTATGGGGGGGAATTCACTTGATCTAATATGCAACCAAGAGACAAGTGTATTCAAACTAGATTGTCATTGGACAGAATTTATGGTCGCAAGAATGCTGTCACATTTGCAAGTACCCAAGGCAAAGCGATTGATGTCCAAATGTTGGTCCTAGGTTCTAACCATTTCCCAATAGTGTCAGCCTTTTCTATTGAACCAACATAAGAGGACCCTCAATTGTACATCAATTGTGAAGCAAAGACGACAACTTCTTGTGAATTTCTTCACATCAACAAAAGTTGCAAGAATTAAATGGTGTGTAGGCATGATAAGTTATTTGCTTAAATGGTGTGCAAGCATGATAAGTTTTCCTCTTAATTTTCCTATCATGATTAATGGCCATAATACTTCTGTAAATTGGTATTGTTTTGATAAAGGTGTTGATCTATTGTTTGGTCAAGATTTTGTTGACTATCATCTTCCTTTCTTGATAGGAAAAGATAGCATCACCTATCATACAAGTGGCCAAGCAATTACAATCCCTAGAAAAAACACTTATGAATGTCATGTACCTAGTAATATTAAATATGTTGTTGAAAAATATGTAGAAAATCCAATCAAGATCAATAATATTTCTAGACATGCAACAAAACACGACCAAACAGTACCTCAAGATACCAAAGATAAAATCATTAAGGATTGTACTTCTAAGTTCTAATTTCCTATATTTTGGTGTGCAAATAGTCATCTTTTGGTGGGGAATGCTAGGTTTGGAATTGTGATGTATCTTCTATATTTCTCCTTGAGTCTTCATTAATGGCTACTGAATGGATGACCTGGGTATCATGCAATACTTTTTCATCATACCCACAACCAACAGCATGTGCCTTTCCACAAAATAGGCAACCATTTTTCAGTATTGCACTGATGGCATTCCTCAACAAATCTATCAAAGAGACAAGAAGATTTATTGACAATAAGTTACCCATGAAGCAAACGTGCTTGCATCTTGTTCCTCGTGTCCAAGTGAACCTAGCATCATTTTACGACATGTATTGTATCTGGCCAAATGTACCAAACACAAAATATGTTAAATTAAGAGTTGATAATGCATAAACACATGAGATAGAAAATATGTTAAGTTACCTATATTCACATACTGATATCCAACCTTGGATAATCCAGTGGAGATCATTGCATCTGCTATATCATGCAAATTCATAAGAAGGCACTGAATTTAATACTATATTCTGATTGAAATAATTATTTATATGTACAAGACAAAACCTTTTCTAAAGCTGACTATTTACAAGCGAGATAAGCAAGCTACCTGTTCCAATCCCATGTGCATTCTTCCTAGAAGTACGACCCATGAACACCTTAAAAGCTGAATGTTTCCAATTCAGAATTTGGATACGCTAAAATTTTTTTTCACAAAAACTAGTGAAACATTAGAAAACATCTATCTCTAGTCTTCCACAAACCTTATTTTAAATAGTAGACCTCTGTGAGGAGCATAATTCAATAGACACGGTAAATAATCCAGGACTATTGTATTGCAAGCTTCCAAACTGAGAAAGTATTCATGTGCAACCTTTCTCTCCTATGCAGCAAAACTTTTACCTAACAACCGAACAAGTTCAATATTTGGATTCCAAACCTGTCTATCTAGTATTTCTTTAGTGTCTATAAGGAAAGCACCCAACAAGAAAAACAAAACATAAGAAACACTACCACAACATGATATACAAAACACCAATATGCTCAAGGATATCACCTTATGTTATTTGGAGTGAGATAGATCCCACTCCTAGAATTGGATATGTGGCATAATCACTAAGTTTCACATGCATACTTACCTCCTGTAACCAAGCACTCCAAATGTACAACCAGTAATTTCTTAACACAGGCTCTTTGGTATATTCATAACTGCCATATCAACAGATTATAATTGCGTACAATGACAAGCAAACTAAAACGATAAACTAATATTCAGTAGCATGTAATAAAATAAACATGTATATCATATAACAGAAATAGATATATAGTTGAAGATACCAATCAGCTGGGTGTGAAACCATTATTGAAAATATACTCAAAAGTGTTACTTTCAACAAAGACTGATTGTGCCTTGGAGAGGCCAGTCTTATCTAGGAACCAACTAACCCTACAAGAGGGTGTGTACAAACCGGAGAGAGAGAGGGAAATGACTGGATTTGATTAGGTCAATGACAGTCAAGCACAGTACATAACTCAACATAAATTAAGTCACAAAAATTCTGAACTTCGACAAAGTCAAGTACTGTATGAGACCAAAACTTCAACAAGGTGGTATAAAAAAAATGAAGGAGGGTAAATGACCGCATTAACCACAAGTCTTAGGGAAGGCACCACAAGTCCAATAATAAATCAATCAAGGTGGGGAAGGTACAACAAGCATTTAATAACTCAATCAGTAACAGGTAATAAAATAAACATATTGATCATATAACAATAAGTGAGTTATAGTTGAAGATCTCCACGTCAACATTAAACCAAAAATCAGATCTGAAGTGTGGGTACAAATATAAACAATGGTCATAAAATAAGAAAAATATAAACAATTGTCATAACATAGGCGTGGGTAGTAGAATACCCATGACCCTTAGAACCAAGGGTATGCCCCAAATGTCTCCAAACAACCATAGGACTCTATAAGAGCAAACCTTCAACAAGGTGGTTTTTAAAAAGTTACTCAAGTACTCAACAAGGTGGTTTTTAAAAAGTTACTCCAAATGTCACCAAACAGCCATAGGACTCTATAAGAGCAAAAATTCAACAAGGTGGTTTTTAAAAAGTTACGAGACCAATCATGGCTCAATCAAGGTGGGGAAGGTACAACCAATCATATCTCTCTCAAATGTACAGACGTTCCATATAACCTGAAAGTTCATCATCACAGTATAAGGAAGGGTGGTGGGATGCCAAATAAAAATATCCATCATTTCTCTCTATGCAATCCTGATAGCATCACATAACAGTTAAGTACCTTGTACTATAAAAAATAAAAGCCACCTGTTTAACCTTTAAATTTAGGAATATGGTCTACAAAAGCAAAATTTCATCACAATTACTATCCAAATTTCTGACTAGTGCCAAAGCAACAGTAAAAGATTTAATAACATAATTTTGATCTCTATCAACTTCAGCACTCCTCTTTGGTCCCTGTGTTGAAGTTGGTCCTCAAGATGTAAAGTTAAGTACAGACCTCAAACAGGTTTACACAGTCCACATACTACAACAATTAATCACACAGATGATGAAAGAAAGGTACACTAACATAACAATTCTACAGTTGAATGATAAAATGGTACTATTTCTTAATAGTGCTAAAGCAACAGTAAAACATTTTATAACATAATTTTCATCTCTTTCAGTAGCATGTCATAAAATAAACATATTTATCATATAAAATTAAGAGAGGTATAGTTGAAGATCTCATTTAACCAAAAATTAGATCTGAAGTGTGGTACTATTTCTGAACAGTGCTAAACCAACAGTACAAGATCTTACAACATAAATTTTGATCTCTATCAACCTGAGCACTCCTATTTGGTCCCTATGCCGAAGTTGGTCCTCAAGATGTAAAGTTAAGTACAGACCTCAAACAGGTTTACACAATCCACATGCTAGAACAATTCAACACACATATGAAAGAAAGGTACAGTAACATAACAATTCTACAGATGAATGATAAAACGGTACTATTTCTGAATAGTGCTAAAGCAACAGTAAAATATTTTATAACATAATTTTCATCTCTTTCAGTAACGTGTAATAAATTAAACATATTGATCATATAACAATAACAAAGGTATAGTTGAAGATCTCCACGTCAACATTTAACCAAAAATCAGATCTGAAGTGTGGTACTATTTATGAATAGTGCTAAAGCAACAGTACAAGATTTTACAACATAAATTTGATCTCTATCAACTTCAGCACTCCTCTCTGGTCCCTGTGCTGAAATTGGTCCTCGAGATGTAATGGGAAGTAATCAAATTATAAAGAGTGATGATGATCGAAGTCATGATGAACATATCTAATATATCTAATATAAACAGAATCAATGTTTCAGACTTGTGATGACATTTAAATTTAAAACTCAAATTCTAAGAAAATAAAACATATAAATGGGAAAATTACTTAGAGCATCAAATTAAAGATAAGTACATCGTAACTATACCAAATAAAATTTATCTATGTAGCATACTAACAATGTTTCATACTAACAACATCGACATCCATCAAAATACAAATCAGGAATTTATGTTGCATCTACTTTTTCGTTGTTTTATGTTTCTTTTCATGTAAAAAACTTGCAAGTGGGGTATCACAATCATCCAATGGCGTAGTATTTACTGCGATATCTCCTATTATTGTTTTTGTTTCCATGCCCTCATTTATGCCACTTCTTGTATGTCGCTAAGCAAGGTGTGGAGGAAGTTATGTAGGGGTGTGAACTGCAACAACGGAAATTAGCATATATATATGACGTAGAACTATTATTGAAATAAATATTTCATTTTTTTATTTAAATTACAATATTTCTCTTTACCAGTCGCTGTAGATGTGACAACTGGGGTGTTAATTGGAGGTATAGTTGCTTCCTCTTGCAGTTCATACTCCTGAGCTGCATGGTCTTTCATTGAAAGAACAAAACTTATAAGTATACGTCATGAAATATATATATCTAATCATAGTAGATATTTCTATTTCCAAAGCATACATACTAGAATGGACACTATGCTCCTCACTATCATGGGACATGTGCACCCCAACATCAACTGGTACTTGTTGTGTACCGCTAGATTCACTGCTGCGGTTGCATTGTTGCTTAAAAACAAACATAAATTTTTAGTTATGGGTGATATAATCAGAAGTACTGAATAGACTATAATAGTATACTACCATTGGTGATATACCTGCATTTGCATCATTGGGGAGATTGGCGTTTGCCCCAAACTTTTCCGATATTCAACCACACTTTTAAAACCAAGCTTTAGGTCTTCATCGGTGGCAGCAGCTTGGAACGTATTTCCCTGCAATGCATGATAACACATTTAGAAATTTCCAGTATCAAAATCCGATATTTGTTCGGTATTGTTAAATAAATATTCCCAACAATTAATCATTTAATACTTACGATTCTTGCTCTTATTTTTCTATAGCCACCCTGGCCCAGTCTATGTTGCCCGTGCTTTTCCATTCTAGCCTTGGTTGCTTTGGAGGTGTCAAGTAGGCTATATATGAAAATTTTGAAAACCTTAGATATCAAAAATATCACTTAAAACAAAAAAGAAAAAAATAATTGAGCTTATTTCAATAAAAAGATGATATATGTTGTACCTTGCTTTACCAGGCCATGGTTTTTTTCCTTGTATTTTAAGCAAGTTCTCCTTTTCATCATCTATGAGTGCCTTCCACTCTTTCTCCGGAGCCATGGGAGGGCACTCATGCTTGAGGTCATCTTGTAATGTTTCCCTATATTGGGCCCTGGTATATTTCAAATTCTCACTGGCTAACCTTGCAACAACCTTCCTGTTGAAAGTATTGCCAAACAAGTTGACCATGTGGTCCATCAATTGATCTCTCTTATTGTTATCTTGGCTATTCCACCGTGTGCGAATGGTGGGGCCAAACAACTCCAAGGATTTGTCATTCAAATGCCTGTAGAATACATTGTTTCCTGCAAATTAAATATGTAATCCATTAATTTAAAATAATTTCAACGTATGACTATTTCAATTTCATGATTAAAATGAATAATTTAATTAATAAATACCAGCAATCTTTTGGATCTTGATAGGAACACAAGAGTCATCCACCAGAAAGGTGAGATCGAGTGATCAGGTGCTTTTAACTCGTGCTGCTCCAGGAAAACTATCCTAGTTGTCTATAGTACATTCATCTCCAGAGTCATGTGGAGTGATAGGATCCGTCTCATCATGCTGAGGCATAGCATCAGGCTCCGGCATGGCATCATGCTCTCTCTCATCAATGCCATCATCAATGGATTCGAGGCCAACTGTAGGAGTGCCAAAAAGCCTCATTGGTACATTGCTTCTTTTTTGCTTCATTGGACCATCACTGCTACCTATACCTATTGGGGCAGGTCCTGTAGTCATGGGTTTTAAAAGCTCCTAAAAACAATAAAATTTACTTTATCAGATCACTTGGAAAAATAAAAAAACATAATATCAGATATGAAATCATTTCATAGCTTAAAAAAATTTGTGAAGATGCCACTTACCCCGTAATATTGTATTTCATCTTGCAGCTATTGAATCCTTGCCCTGTTCTCTTCTGTCAAGGGCCTTTTGTGAGCCAAGGAAAGCATTTCTATGTTTTCCTTTTTCAAGGTTGTTCTAAAAGTGTGCAGTGGGTCAGTGGAATACAAAATGTCTTCCTCATACCCCTCATCACCCAGATCAGGTGCACATGACTAAATTCATCAAACAATAATTTAAGTTAAGCAATATAATTTTAACATCATTCAAATATTGATATTGTAATGAAGATTAAGTCACTATTATGCACTAACACTTACCTGGCGCGGTGTTATGGCTGGTGAGTGTCCACGATGAACCGTCACCGTGGAAGTAGTAGGTGCCTTTCCACGGTCCTGAATGAACCAATAATCCATCATAATGTCATAAAAATGAACCAGTAGTCCATCATAAGCTCAGAAAAAATGTGATTGTCAATAGTGGACATTGAATGTTAACATACTAAATCGAAAAATTTAGTTATTTTACTAAACAATTACCTGACGGGCCACAGAGTGTGACCTTCCATGCTCACCCTCGACCATGGTAGCAGCAGGTGCCTTTCCAATGGCACCACACTGACACAATCAATCAATAAATAAACGTTTACCTCATACTAAATAATTGTAACATAAAGAAAAATAAGATATTGCATTAATATTAATTTTTACCTCAAAAGTGGAAGATACATGTTCTGCTCCATGGCCATGAGCAGACTCCTGCCACAATTTAATAAGCATGATTTCATATGGAAATATTAACAATAAGCACTGAAAAAATGAATGCTAACAACGAAAATTGGAACATCTTGTTGTTGTAGTCATATTTATTTACTATATTTAACCTTTACCTAACGAGGCATAGTTTCTGACCTTCCACGGTCACCCTGGACCGTGGAAGAAGCATGTGCCTTTCCACTGCCGTCACCCTAAACAAACGTCAATAGTCAATAAATGCATCATAAACAAAAATGAGATATTCATAGCAGTGTAATCACCATGTAATCACACAAAAATATTCATAATAAGCATGAACAAAGTGAATGACAACAGTGAAAATTGAATGTTAACAGAAAAAACGAAACATTCAGTTATTGTAGTGATGTTTAGATACTACATTTAGCATTTACCTGATGAGGTATAGTTTCTGACGGTCCACAGTTCCCCTGGACCGCAGAAGCCACATCTATTCTATTTAAGTTGTAATCGATCAACAACTCTTCACCTGCAAGTATTATTTTTATTGCACAGACAAAAATACGATGATGTTCGTGTGCCTTGAATTCGCAATTTGGTAGCTTATTTGTTGTCACTGGTCGTGTACTATTTATAAAGCCAGCAACGTTTCCGAATGCTTTTGGTCTCCCATCAATATACATAGTCGCCCCTTTCTTTTTATTGTTTTTCTGCTATTTGAATATAATTTGCGGCAACTCCATATCTCCGCATACTTCGAGTATATTGGACCAAGATCAACCAATTATTGTATCTGTATAGTGGTCCTACATACTCCATCAATTCAGTTACAGTGCCATAGTGGACTTTTATTCCATCCATGGAAAATAGCCCCAAT
This sequence comes from Larix kaempferi, assembly GCA_027924585.1. Lineage (NCBI taxonomy): Eukaryota > Viridiplantae > Streptophyta > Pinopsida > Pinales > Pinaceae > Larix > Larix kaempferi. Next base: position 3,928,968 of record BSBM01000206.1, on the reverse strand, counting down.
CCATGTAAGGATGAAGGAGCGATACGATACATCCTCCCATTGATGAAGAAATCTGTGTCCACTTGAGGTAGCATATTAGGTACCCATCGTTGCACTAGATGTTTATACCTCAATGGAAAATCAATGTCTCCTATGCTCTCAGCATCATAATTACACGACCCACTGTTGGCAATAAAATATTTCATGCATCTATGAAATCTTTTCCTTATCTTTTATGATCTAGTTGGTATAAAACCAGTAGATCTAGTACAACTCGTCTCACTTTCAACCTCTTCGAGTATATCTTCATCATCACTTGAGGAAGATTGATCTTACAGATACCTATTTGGTGGTACCTACTTGGCACTCAAATGGCCATGAGAAATTTGATTTTCAAAGACTATTTTCAGACATTATGTGTATATCTAAGTACACATTTTATATACATATATATATATATATATTTAAAATATATTTAAATTTAAAAATATAGACATATAGATCCAATAAAATTTAGAAACTAGAACATTTACAAATATTTAATAGAAATTAGAATCAAAACACATTACCTTGATTTGATTTGTCATACACATCTGAGTCTAATTTGCATATCAAACACAACAGTTAGTGCCTTAGGCATAACATCTACAACTAAATTTATTTTTGAAACTCTATTTGGCCTACCACAGCTAACCAAACCTTAGTTGTGTAGGTGCATAAAATACAAACACCACAACAAATAACACAACACATAACAAGAAAAACATCATTACATACGTAACAAAAAAGAGATGAGGTGCAATGCTATAGATACTAATTTCACTTAAGTATAGATGCACTGCATAACAATACATTAATTTCATTAGACTCCATTCTCAAACTTTGTTACAAGAGGCATTCAACTATTTGTACCTTTAGTTCATATGATACAAAATATACAAAAAATACAAAATTCATTGTTTAATCTTCCAACTCTTCTACTTCTAATCTATTTATCTTCAATTTGTTGTATGTTGCTTCAACTTCTCCATACTTTCTGCATTGGATATTCCACAACCTGCCAAAATCCTTTCTCTCCAAAAATCGTAACCTAACATTATAGTTTTTTCTATGGCCTACAGCTAAACCTTGTGTATCCACACCAGTTTTCAAATAACCCACGGCTCTAGATATTCAAAATTCACACAGCCTAACCTTGTTGGTCTGCATATGTCTTTCACTTCCTACAACCTAATTTTGTGGGGATTGGGGGCTAAATCAAAATTCTTGCAACCTAACCTTGTAGGTGTTAGTTCTTCTATCACCCCCCATTTTGCATGGGTGTCCACTTTTGATTCTTATCAAATATCCAATTGGGGGTTAAATCTTGTTGGAAATTTGATACCTTAGATGACTTTATGGATCTTCATGCTAGTAGCTATGGGATGATGGTTGGATATTCAATGATACATCTCTTTCATTTGGATCACTTTCATATGACGTATTGATGACATTTAGAGTGTTGGTTACGTCATTTTACTTTCATACTTAGGATGACATGATTGATTGCATGGATTGTCACTTCATAGAAGCATTTTGATGATTGTTTCCTGCATGGAAATCTTAGATAATGATTTAGGAAAACAACCCATTCACTCATATTTGAAGACTATTGCAAACTCACAAAAAATCAGTATCTTAGGCCTGAATTCACACGGCAGTTAAAAGCATGCATTTATTCTTCCATTTGATGAAAAACAACACATGGATCTGCCCACCTTTCAACAGGGGTTTGTTGCAATGTTAGGTCTATTGGATATTTTTGTCCTAAAGATGACATTGATGTGTTTGTAGCAACATGGCATCGGATTTTGAATGCACCACTAGTAGATCCTTCATCATATTACAACATTACAGGGTATATTAAGATCTAAGATGGTGATTTTGCTACCTAAAATAATGTTGACCTGTAGCATGATCTGTGCATTTGGTTAATGATATGATGGCAGCTGGAGGATAATATTGACAGTCAGCTCAGCATGATAAAGTTTCATCTCTTCAACAGAAAAAATAAATAAATAAATAAATAAATAAAATCAACATTTAATCCATCATTATCATGTGTAGTATGGAAGTCAGATGAAAGGTTTTCAGACTACCCTATTGGCTATTTCTATTTCTAGTGTGAGGGTCGATCCAGATTGAATATCCCTGTAGATCTGTAACAACACCCATGGAGAGATAAAAATAAACTTTTCTCATATCAAATTTCAGTTCAAGGATTCAACAACTGGCTTTCCTCAAAGTAAGGGTCCGCTCTAAAGTTGCAAGCAATGGTTGAATCCCTCTTTCCATGGTTATAATTGTCATTATTATTTTTCTTTGTGTGCAATGGTTGAATCCCTCTTTCATTATTATAGGCCTTAAGGAACATTTGAAAGATCCAAACATTAGGGGAAATTGTATTTTGGAAGGTCCCATCTATGATGTGGACAGTGGCATGTTTCTCTCTTACCATGTTCTACATGTTGAGACATGTCAAATAATTTTCCATTCTTTCGGTGGGGAGGATCAATACGACGTTCAATAGAAGCAATGTGGCATTAACACCTTACTAACCCAACTCAATGTCATCTTCTATGACTCAAGCCTTCGAATTTGGTAATCCTTTCCATGCATTTGGTTCATATCCATGACATCATGATCCCTCTAGCTCAAGACCTTTTCAACTAGCCTAAGAAAATCCAAGTTTTGACTTAGCAAAAGAGTATCTACCTGAGGAGGATCTTGCCCATAAAAAGAGGTCTTCGATGGCAATATGATAGGGAAAAAAACTAATAAGTTTTCAAGGGCTAGTGCAAAGTCTAGGGAGAAGAGTGAACATCGCCTAAATCAATCTAAGAAATGTGTTAAACTTAATCCTAAGAAGATGAAAAATATTCTATAAGAGGATGTTTCAATGACCTAGATTATGTCATTTCAAGAAATTTCCCTGGATGGTAAGTTTTATAATAGGTTGATTGCAAAAAAACCCCTTCAATTATGGATGAGTGATGTATAGTTTCTTGTATTATGATACATTCCATAATATTGTGTTTTGTCTAGAGATTGGCTTATCTTCATATATAAAAAGGGAGATAATGTTGTTCAAATTTGTGAAGGAAAATGGCTTTGGGTGAACTCCATTCTCTCTCTAAAACCTTGGTCTTCAAGGTTTGATCCCATAAGAGAAAAATCCACCATCCAACCAATTTGGGTCAAACTCCCAACCCTCTTGTTGAATTATGGAATGCCCCAACCGTCAAAACATTTGGGAGTTCAATTAGTAGATTCATTTTCTTTGATGTGAGAATGGAAGTCTGTTGACTATCCTAAAATAGCAGAGCAACATTTAATGGATTTCAAGTGAAATTAGATTATGAATTACAGTTGTTGGTGCATAACATTGCATGACCATTGTAAGCTTTGTCTAAGTTTCAATTGGCTCACTAGGTTATTACATCTGCAAAATCCCAAAATTTCCTATGGCATTTACAGTGATCCATCTCTCTCGCCATGTATGTGCCAGATAATAGATAAAGGGTTTACCAAAGATAGATCCAGTAATTTGGATATCAAGTGTCTAAAATGGAGATAAATTTGGAATGCCCTGAAACGAGAATATTATGCATATCTAGGGTTTAAATGCCAGAAACTGTACCATTTTGTGCGTCTCCTGCAGCTGTGTTGATGGTGCCTCCTATGTGTGGATTTTTCCAAGATTTTCCTTCTCCTCCGCATGGGTTTCTCCAGGTCTCGAGTGGGCTAGTGGGGTGCCTCCTCTGCGTGGGTTTCTCCAAGTCTCGAGAGGGCTGGTGGACCTCCTCTGCGCGGGTTTCTCTAAGTCTCGAGGGGGCTGGTGGACCTCCTCTGCGCGGGTTTCTCCAAGTCTCAAGCGGGCTGGTGGAGTGCCTCCTCTACATGGGTTTCTCCAAGTCTCGAGCATGTTTGGGCCTGCAATCTCTAGTTCTCTCAGGTGCCAGATGGGTGAGCGGGCGAACAATGGCATTTGTATTTTCAATTTATGTTTTTGCTTTGTTTTTGTTTTATTTATTTTTTAAATTTTTTTATACAATACATTACATAAAATTAAATTATTTTATATATGTTTTAATTTTATAATTTGTTTATTTAATTTAATTTATTTTCTATTGGATTGAAAACTAATAGCAAGTTTCCTTGTCACTCTAATTGTGTACCCTATGGCATAATTGAATGCCAATGACAACAATATATGTTTTAATTTTTCATTCAACACTATGAATGCCACATGTACTTGGGATAGAATAAGTTTAAGCACTCCTTACATGTTACATGCTATGTTATGGTTTGAGCAAAGAGAACTATCCGACTCTAGACAACTTTTGTTCTCAATAGTTGATTAAGGACCCTAGATGCTTCTTCTTTATATCCCTCACCCTATATCTCATTATACATATTAAATCTATCGTATGATGGAGAAGAGGATGGGTTGTGAAGCATAAGTAAAACGTAGGTAGACCAAGTAGAGAGGATATTCATAGATGTTTGAAGTTCTTTTGATATGGTTGAAGTTCCTGTTTTATTCCAGCCCAGCCGATAAGGGAAAAAAAATAAAAAGGTAAAGTAGCACTATCATTCTAAAAATAAAGATTACAAAAACAATTTTGTCCCAGTTCATAGAGTCGAACGTAGATTGTAAGTGTAGTAGCATCGGTGGTATTCATATTAATAAATACCAAGAATCTTAAACCGTGTACTAGAGGAAGGTGTCGATTCGACGACTGAGCAATTGGGGAAAATAGCTCATGTAATACAGTTTTAGATACAAAGTGTGGATTCTTGATCTGACTCATTAACTATATGCATGGAGTTTGTCAGAGTGGGAACTTCCCCAAATCCCCAAGCTTTTTGGTAAAGCTGGGGGGTGCACTGTGCACAATTGTTTCCCGTAGGGATGCAACCGTGGCCTGTGGCAGCTGAACAGGGAAGCACTCGATTTCAGAGTGAAAACAATGGTCTTCCTTGTCACCTCCATTTCAGGAAAGTTAAAGGGAAGCTAAATTCTCAAGAGCTTCGATCGGGCGACAATGGAAAATAGGGAAGGGCAAGGAGCACATGGAATCATGTTCGTATACACGGGACATATGAAGAAAGAAGCAATTGTTATTGTTGCTACAATTGGGAATTGATAAATGTCATTCTAAACAACCTTTGATGGAGATTTGTGACAAACCCACTCTCGTGTCCAGGCTTCAAATTTGAAGCCTTCAAGGCCCATTTGAAGTAACAAAATTTCAGTCAAATAATAATATTGTGTTTAAACTTTGAAGTTACAGAATTTTAATCAAATAACAAAATTTTTAAATAATTGATGGGATCATGAATGGATAAAATGATGTACATACCTGTAAATTCATAGGATATCAGCAATCTAGTCAGCCTTGAAGTTGAGCTCCGCAAAGAAAACAAATTTCTTTATATATTTTTATGGCAGGCTTGCATTGGCAGCTTCACTCCGCAAACTCTCCTGGAGGACTCGAGGAGATAGGGTAGGTGGAACTTGGAAGTAGCTCGACCACAGTGGAGTAGGGGTATAAGAAAAGTCTTATTTGTATTCCTGTAATATTAGATATTGATGGTCAGATCCATGGAAGCATGGAATTCGAGCATTGACTTGATACAACAAAGAAAACACAAGGTGGGACTCGGGAGCTGCAAGATTGCCTTGATACAACAAAGAAAACACAGGGTGTGAGGCTGGGAGCCATAGACGGTAGGATTAACTTGATACAACAAAGAAATCGTAGGGTTGTGTGTAGGGGCCACGGGAAAGAACAACAACCTGCAACATTACAAGAAGTTTCTGGATTGTGGATTTTTTCTGAAATGCCAAATTCAGGGCACATTAACATAATATATTATACATTGAATACTCAATTACCTCACGGAGTCAAAATTCACGAATTGGTATGTGATAACTGGTAACTTGGTAAGCCCGCTACCAACAACACGTATGAGCCACTAACCAGGTTTAATAATATGTTTCTTCCACTAAATGTGTTAAACACGTAAGCGCTTGCTGTAAACACGAGAAATTAGAAGCGTTCAAGCCATGGGCTGCTTAGTTTAAGCATCCACGTAAGTTGGTCAATGATATTATTAGAGGCCCAATGGTCCATGATGCATGGATGATCGAACACATGGATATTGGAGAGTAGCCGAGTTCCACTCCCAAGTCACCTAGCTAGTAACCACATTCCCAATTTCCCACTGAAAACTGTCGATGGGTGAAATTTGAAGCTACCCTTCTGTTGCAATTTTAAACAGTAGTGGTTAATTTAATTATTGAAGGGCTTACCATGAAATTAATTTTTTTTTGCATGGTAAAATTTGAAGTGGCCTTCTATGACGTGTAAAATGGCCTCTAAAGGGCCTTGAAGGCTTCAAATTTGAAGCCTGAATGCACCCAAATGAGCAATCATTAAAAACTGTGTTGCACATAATATTTCAACAAAAACACATGGCACTTAGGTTGAACCTTTTGTCATACAAATTTCTTTAATACCTTTAGTAAATTCTAGGAAAGAAACATACTAAGTTACTTAAGAACCCAAGAGGATCAACCCAATTAATAATTCACACTTCTCCTACTTAGTTCATGCTTTTATTGATGTCTTATATTGGTATAAAACAAGACATTGATTCAATTAACAACTCTTCATACAACACCTACTATGTCACACCAATCTACTCCTAGTGTGACTATTGTTCCCTTTCCTAAATATCCATTGTAATATCATTTTATATATGGATTCTATAGATGTTGATGAGAGAAACTTACTTAATGAACTTGTATCCTTGCCACATCATATAAATATTTTCATAACATTTTTTAATGTCAAATACAAAACTCTCAATTAACCATTTTAAGTGGATGTTCCCTATGCAACTCAATAGGCCATCCAATAACAATTATAAAATAAAAAGGGTTGAGGTTCCATTTTAATTTAATATGTAAAGCAAGTTGAGTAAAAGATCCAAATCCTAGGCTCTATCAAGCGTCGAGAGGGATCAAATCTCCCGAGGTGCAAACATCTACTCGAATAGAGTCTAGAAACCCTCCCATACCGTCACTACATGTTGATTATTATTCTATAGGTTGATTGCTTTATTGTCGAATTGTTATTGTGAGACATGATTGAGTCTAGAAACCCTCCCATACCGTCACTACATGTGTCTTGTATAACCATGCAAAAATCCAGTCCGTACAACCACCCAATGAAAAAAATTCAACGTTGGCCCCATTTGGTACATTAACTATTCTATACATTATTCAAAATTAAGAAAAAAATATACTTTTCTTTACATTATACAAATCCACTAATTAGTAATTGAAATATCCCAAAAGATAACACATAAATCTTATAACTTGATTTTGTGTCTTGGTTAATCGACACATGTTCGATTCAAACCAAATTGTGCAAACAAATTGAACAATGAATCAAAGGGGCGGCGATCTTATAGACCAAATGTACAACAACAAAGAGGATAAACAATAGTCATAAATAAGATAAATTTGGGGTGAATCTTGATCTTGTCACCCGTTTGTACAATTAGCAACCTACAACATGGTACCTTAACTCCAATCTCTTTGCAACCTTTAAACAATAGTAAAAGAATAATTTTATAGGTTTGAGAGTAATAACCAATAGCAAGTGTCTACCATATTGAGGATAATATGGTACATACCATGGTTTAATCCTAACAGAAGGAGTTATCAGAAGTGATTTATGGATCTAGGTTATTAACGTTCAACTTTTGAGAGGTTTTATATGCCACCTTTGGAGGAGCGCCCCCTTTGAGGTCTCATTGCATGGAGTAAATAACATTCAAGGGAACCCTAGCATTGCACATTTAGCTTTATAGAGCACCTACACATGAGTGCATGGAATTTTTGTCATAACATTTAACCTAGAGGTGTTATATCCATTAATTTGTGCCTTTATTTGAAGAACGTTCCACTTTGTATGGTTTCTATCCTACTTTATGGAGGATTCTCATCCATTTGAAGCCAAATCCCACCTAAGGAGGTTTCTTATGCATGATTTATGGAGAGGAGTTCGATTTTTTGGGGTCTTATTGAGCACTTTGTGGAGTTCGTTTGTATTTGGTGGATCCACTTGCTATAATGCCCACTTTTTAGCATGACTTTGCATGCATTGGAGTTCTAACCTTTGAAGGTATTATGAGACTTCTTAGCATTACTTTATCATTTCTTGAAGGAACCCCCTCTTTCTTGGGATTTTATGGATCTTTGAGACTATACATGTAGCATTTACCTCAACATTCGTCCCCGTTGCTACGAAAACTGAAACCTAGATTTTTCGTCCCTATATCAACGAATGTTCATGGAACTTTAAAAAACGTGGATATTGCCACGATTTTTCCGCCCTGACAAAAAAATAGTTAAAAAGTCATTTTTTGAACCCACGAATGTTGAAAACGTGGAAAAGTTTCGTGGAACAATCCGCCCATATGTAGTAGTGATGGCATTCACACCTTTGAATGAATGTAAGTCAGTTATGTAACTCTTAAACACTTATGATATATAATGAATTCCCTTGAGGACAGTTCACGATCACTCTTTATTTAGAGTGATAGATATTTTCCATTTGGAATATATATATATATATATATATATATATATATATATGAATAACCTCCTCAACAAAATAGGAAAGAAACAAAAAATTTAGGAGTGTTTGTTTTAGTTAAAAAGAGAATTAAAATAAATTCAAGAGAAGGGAACTGCTATGGAGATAAAAATAAATCGAATGAAAAAAGGGGTTATTAAAAAAAGAGAGAAGGAAGATTGCGCACTTGAGGAGAATTATAAAAAAGAGGAAAAACTCACTTGGAGAAATGGCAACATGACGTTATTGGCTTGTGATTAGGGTCCGGTTAATGTGGAAGAAAGGGAAAACTCTCTATGTTCGTGTTGCTAGCACTTGAAGGTGCAATGTGAAATAGCTATTGGGAGTATGAATAGTTGCTAGTGACTAATAAATGAACCTGGAAATTCTGTCCAGTTTTAGAGACTCTCTATGTTCACCTTGTAATAGACAAGTGTTAGGGAATAGGCAATGTGAGGGGAACTGAACCTAAAGATTATATCATTGATTGCAAAAACTCTTATTACAAGACTAAGGGAAAATTCATGAAAACCCTAAGTTGGAACCAGTAATTCCATGGATGGATCGAGAGTGGAATTTGATGCAAAAGAATATTCTTTCTAAAAGTGGTCTATGGTTGGGAGGAGTACGAACCTACCCTATCTACTATTCTTAACAAATTTACAGATGAGTAACCATTCATTCACTTCTTGTAATATTTATTTCTGGAAGTTTAAGATCTATATTGTTTATATGTATGTACCCTCTATTTTTATATTGTTTAATACATACATGTATTCTATGCTCTTATTCGTTTTATATGCATGCATTCTAAGTTGTTTATTCTACTTAAATCCATGTATGTTATGTTGTATATTCAAATGAATGTGTGTTCACTCTAAATTCCTTAATGTTACCCTAGAAGGATTGACATAGAAAGTTATTTATAATTTTTGAAAGAGTGTTTGATGAACACAAAAAGCAAATTAACAAGTGGGACATTGTATAGGCTGAATAACCTAAACTTATACTTTTGACATTAGAGAGGCGCAAAAATAAGAAGTGGGGTTCTAAGAGAAACAAAGCTAAATGTTCTTTAAAATTCCCTAACTAGAATGAATCCTTCCCTATTAATAAGTTAGGGATAGTTTATTTTAATGTAATGTTGAGTTAAATAACTAAAAAATATGCAGATAAACTAATTAGTATGAGTTGAAGAGTCATTCTATAACAAATGATAACTGAGGAAAAAGATTTGAAGTTGGAGATCTTATTCTAGAATTGTAACAAAAGTATGAATAACAACCTCTCTCTCTCTCTCTCTCTCTCTCTCTCTCTCTCTCTCTATATATATATATATATATATATATATATATATATATATATATATCTAACAATTCACAAGTAAGGAATAAATTAATCAAATTAGCTCTAAAAAAACTTATTTATGGATCATCCAATTGAACAAAGCATTATTCAATTTGGATAAAGACTATTGTTCTGGGCTCTTATAATTATCTCAATACCTAACCAAAGTACTGAAAGAATTTAAGACACAAAAATTATTACTCTATGGAGGTATAATTTTACATGCCACAATTTTGAGATACAGAGAAATCGAAAATATTAACACAATGGTATATTCAAGAATTATATAACAAAACTAAAGATGAATAATTTAAACAAGAAACACCTTGTATATAACCCTCATGTTATCATAAGAAAATATGTACATTCTAACAAATGGAAATTTATCATATATAACATAACAAATAAAAAATATCTATGTGTTTATAATTTTTTGAATAATCGATACATTAAACCCCCTTACAACTATTATAAAATACTCAAGCAAACAGGGTAATTTCATAAACCATCAAATATATGATACAACCAAAATGAACAGGTCGTGAAACTAATCAACTAAATTTCTTAGTAAAGTTCATGAGGAATAAACAAACGCACACCGAATTTTCCTCTTTAGAAGACCAGTCACACGAATAAGATGTAAATGATGACTTACAAGAACCTAACAGCCTGGAGATAGGCATGTTTATCCACTAGTTGAAACATGGTTACTAGAAGGTTATCTAAGTTGTGCAGAATACCCTTGCCATAACAATATTGAGGTCAAGACCTGAATAAATATGAAAAGGAATAAATATCAACTAATAGGTGATATAAAAAAAGATATAAACTAAAAGATAAATACCCTTACAATAGGGAATCTCTAATAAGAAAATACACCTGTCTAAATAGAAATGGTAATAGCTTAGGGTTTATACATAAATGTTCTTAGTTAAATGCACAAAAGCAAATAAAGAACATTCAAAACTAACTTTTACCTCAGCCATTGAGGTGCATGAAAAGAATTTGTTGTAGAACATTTACAACCCCTGAGACCAAGTCGTAGGAGATGTAAGGTCCTTTCAGAGCTTAAGTATACCTAATAGTCGTTCAGTTGGAATAATGAACAAGCAACCGCCATAACACGACCGTGTAGGATTTACACAAGGAAATAATATGGTTCTTGCATATGAGAATTCATAGTTCAGGACAAACAGAATCCCATACTACTACCACTGAAAAAACAAATGAAAAGCTCTAGTTGACAGGTAACCAGTACATTGAGCTATAAGGATACAATTACTAAATATACTGCAACCGGAGAGCTAGTATACACTCACAACCACTGAGACAAGAACGCTTAGTTATAGGTATATGGCCAGTAGCATCCTTGAGAAATTTACCTAGTAATTGCGGCTATCAAAATAACATACCCTCACATGAAATCCTAAGTCAGTTAACTAGTCTCCACTGTATAGGGTTTACTGCATCATTAAATTTCTAGTACAAGAATACTAATAGATTGCGTACATGGTTACACTTTTCCAAGAACCAGATCGACCAAAAAAATTAAGAGTTCAATATGGATATAACTTATAGCACGCCATAGAATTTTCTGAACAAGTGAGAATCTCAAAGTATACACATAGTATTTGACAATTATGAAACCACTCAAGCATCATGTTAATATCATACAAATTGCATACTTGGAGGGGCATGTATAACCATATATTCAAATAAATAGCGTCGAACCATCATTAGTGTAGAACCCTCCATCGTAAGGTATCAGAAGTAATGCATATTATTTCGATTATGAATGCATAAAGTGAGTCTCCAAGGAATTGAGACATAACCAACTTACATTTAAATATAAAGTGTCGATGTATTTGTAACTTCGGATGATATTCACTTGTATATTGTATGTATTACATTTATACTTTATTGTATCCCCAACGGAGATGTATTATTCCACCGATTGGAAGTGTCGTCATTTGTATTTGCAACTGTCGCAAGTTACATTGTAAGTGTCGTAAATTATACTTGATGGGTTATTATACCACCTTGGTGGGGTCGACCCTGTATGAGTTAAAGGGTTATTAGACCACCCTAGTGGGGTCGGCCCAGTGACAAGTGGTAATGGGTTATTAGACTCTCCTAAGGGAGGTCGGCCTAGTTAGAGTAAAAGGCAAGTAAAGGTAAAGTATAAATATAGAGGATCAACTCTCTATTTATCCATTCATTCACTCACTCACTTCGCATTAGTGAGAGAGAGGAGGAGTGCGCACAAGTGGAAGAGGAGTAGCTGCTAAAGAAATCTATCTTTTGGGGTTTGATCTTTGTGATCTTTGTATTGGTGCTCATTCTATCTCTGAGGAAGTTGCGGGGTTTTTCACCTTCTTGGTTTTCCCTAGTGAAATGCTTTGTGTCTCTTGTATCCTGTGTTTGATATGTTATGAATGTTGTTCTCTCAGTTAAGATCCAATATCATATTGAATTAAATGATGAAAAACTAACATGGTATCTGTCACATACCCAAGTTATGGACATTTTAGGTTATGCAGAAAACATTATGTTTTATTTTTATTGTAAATTTTTATGACTATTGACCAAGTGGGGTCAAGGATGACTGTAATTAATTACTTTGAATATTTTATTATAAATAAATAAAAGTGGAGGCAAACATCCAAAGGAGATTGTTGAATGAGTGTTCACTGACACACTAGGAGGAATGGACTGGGGTGGAGAGAAAACTGACACTTGGAAGCATCCTCAACTCACTTCTAACTGTTGCAGGGGGCAACTTCCCTATTTTTATGGTCATGTTCCCCAAGAAAGTGGAACTGAGCAGGTGGCTCATTTATTAAATAAACTGACCAAAATACCTAGGCATGCTACTTATCTACCCATCGAATTCATTAGGAGGTTGTTCATTCTTTCCTTGTGATAATTTCTAAGCACAAGATATTCGTTGAGGGAAAGGTTAGAAGTGATTGAGTGAACTAAGACTTCATTCTGAACTAGTGCAACCACATTGCTAAGTTCAATATTGCTAAAAGCAGGAAGAACTACCGCTAAGTGCTACTGCTGAGTTGCAAAGAAATTTATTCCATTACTCCACACAGCATCTTCGTCCTGGTGGTTCAGTGAACAGGCTCGACGATCCTAAGGTAAGTAACTTGGTTGTCTTCAGGAGTAGGTTGGGTGGAATGGGCTCCTTTGGCTGTTTGTTTCTTCTTCTATAGATTACCAAGTTCAGATTGTGTTATCTTATTTATTTCTGTCAAGTTCGTAAAAATAAATCTGAATGTTTTATGTTATCAGTTTCCTAATTAAATCTTAGATATTTTTTACTGTAATGAATATTTTTTACTTCCTTAATTTATAACTGACGGGATAAAATGCATTTTGTATGATGTAGTTAAATGATAGAATGATTGAATAATAATGCTTCCCTGTATTTTTCCACATTGGTTACAGTGTTGTACTCTAGTACAGGGAAGGGTATTTAGAATAGATCGGAATGATGTCATAATGTGAATAGACTTGATGACTTATTGCCAAAATAAATTTAAATTATTTCAGTACTGTAATATTATCTTATTTCAATAGACATCTTAGAATTTAAATAGGAAACACAAATATTTCCATGGTTTATGTTTAATAGATATACTCTTGATTTTATTCATATCATGTTATTATTATATCTCCTATAAATATTATAATATAGCAAACATACTTATTTTAATTCAAATAACTTATACATAGGATTATCTAAACTCACTATATAAGTAATAACAATTCATGCATTGAATTATACCTTATAGAAAACATGTATAAGCAAAACAATGATATTATCATACTGTTAACATTGAAAACTAGTAAGTAAACCCTTTAGAACAAAAACGGAGTTAATACTATAGCAGAGGTATAGTATATAACATATATAAGCTTTATTATACGTTAACAGTATTAAAACATTATATCACTGTAAAATTTCAAATACGATTTTAAATACAGGACAAATAGCAAACACCAAATCCATATGATTTTTCCAGGGTTCAAACCCTAAGCATCAAGTTTCTCTTAGCTTTCAAGAAAATGTTACTTTTGTATACTAAAACAAAAAAATGAAACACGACCAGGGTTCGAAACCCTTAACAAGACTTATGAAACACAAGAAATGTTTTTACAGCAGGGTTTACACCCAGCCGTTACGGCTTTGTTTGTAAAGAAAAACTTAAACATTATAACATTTATAAATACAACGACAGGCTCTTCCATAAACTTTTATTATAACCCACAGACTTTGAAATGCCGAAATATTACTCTACGTCTGTCAACAATTGCAAAACCGTATTCATACTCATGCATTTTCAAGAGTGTTCCTGAAATAGAGTTGGGTATGCTGCCCACATACTACTCTCCAACTCCCAGGTTGCCTCTTCTGGGCTAAGGTGCTTCCATTGCACCTTCACTTTCCCAATGCTGCGATTCCGGAGAATAGTTTCCCTCCTTCCGAGGACTCAATCCAGTTCCACCGGAAAATATTCGTTTGTCCCACCTGTACATTATTCCAGTTCACAACATGAGTAGTATCGTGTACATATTTCTTTAAAAATGATATATGAAAAACATTATGTATTTTTAAGTTTGGTGACCTCCAGAAGTTACCTGTAAACTTCGAGTCACGATCTGAAATAATTACTTTCGGTATTCCATGTAGTCTAAAAATCTGTTTCATAAAGATCACTGCAATATCTGGAGCTTTATGAGTAGTCTTTACGGGTATGAAATGTGTTGCCTTGCCGAGTTTGTCCACTGCCACCATGATAGAATCATGTTGTTTCTAATTTTTAGGTAATCCAGTAATAAAATCTATGCTGATCACTTCCCATTTCCAACTTGGTATCGGTAACGGTTGCAACAATCCAGTAGGATGTTGGTGTTCAACCTTCACTTTTTGACAATCCAAACATTTAGCTATGTACTCTGCTACTTCATCTTTCATTCTGGGCCAATAATATTCTTTTCTCAGCATAGTAATAGTCTTTTGATAACCTGGATGACCAGAATAGTGACTTTTATGCATCTCATTTAATATCAAAAATTTTATTTCTGATATGTCTGGTACATACAATCTGTTTTTAAACAGTAATAAACCATTTTCCTTCATGCTGTAATCTGCCATACAATTTTCAGAACTGTTATTTGCTGTCTTTTCCTTCATTTTTTTGTATCCTTCATCTGTTTCACTCTTTTCCAGAATCTGATTTTCTAAATTAGTTGAATAAGTACTGATTGCTGAAATGAAATTTAATTTTGCCTTACGACTCAAGGCATTTGCAACCTTGTTCTCCTTCCCTTTAATATGCTGAATTTTGAAATCATACTCACTTAAGAACGTCAACCATCTAGCTTGTCTAGCGTTCAGGTTTGTCTGATCTAATAAATATTTCAGACCCATGTTATCTATTAATAATGTAAACTTTCTACCAATAAGGTGGTGACACCACATTTTTAGGGCATGAATAACTGCCACTAACTCTAAATCATAGGTAGAGTGGCTCTTTTCATGTACTTTCAGCTTTCTAGATTCATATGCCACTGCATGCCCTTCCTGTGTCAGGACTCTACCGAGTCCGTCATTGCATGCATCTATACAAAGTACAAAATATTTGTTGGGGTCAGCTATCATCAAGATAGGTGTTGTCGTCAATAGTTCCTTTAATTTCTTAAAGCTGTCAGCACATTTCTGATCCCAAACAAATTTCTTCCCTTTCTTCTGCAAGGAAGTTATGGGGTTTGCAATTTTTGAAAAATTCTCTATAAACATTCTGTAATACCCCGTAATGCCCATAAATGATCTTAAATCTGACACATCTTTAGGAACCGACTAGTCATTAATGGCCTTTATTTTGTCGGGGTCAACCGAGATTCCTTCTACCGAAATTATGTGTCCTAGATACTGAATTTTGTCTTTGTGGAAGTCACACTTACTAAACTTGGCATATAGTTGATGATCTCTTAGTACTTGAAAGAGAATCCATAAATGTTCATCATGCACTTCTTTGCTTTTTGAGTACACTAAAATGTCGTCTATAAACACAAAAGCAAACTTGTCTAAGTATTTATGTAGAATATTATTCATCAGACACATAAATACAGCCGGGGCATTAGTCAAGCCAAACGGCATGACTACGAACTCGTAATGTCCATACCGAGTTTGGAAAGCTGTCTTGAAAATATCTTCATCCTTAACCCGTACTTGATGATATCCTGATCTTAAATCAATTTTCGAAAATACTGTTGCTCCACGCAGCTGATTAAATAGATCATCTATGCGGGGCAACAGATACCTATTCTTGATCGTCATTTTATTGAGCTAACGATAATCTATGCACAGTCTCAAGGTTCCGTCTTTCTTCTTAACAAAGATGACAGGTGCTCCCCAAGGAGACACACTGGGTCTAATATACTTCTTGTCAATAAGCTCCTTCAACTGTGATATTAATTCGTTTAACTCCAGTATGTTCATTATGTATGGAGCTTTCGAATTTGGTACTACTCCTGGTATTAACTCTATGGTAAAATCTAAATCTCTTTTGGGTGGTAATCCTGGATTCTCCTTCGGAAATAAATCTTTAAAATCCTTTAGGATAGGTATGTCCTCTAATTTCAATTTTTTCTCTTTATCCATAAACTCATCATTTACCACGTTTACTGCAAACATTTGGCATCCTTTCCTAAATTCTCTCTTAACTTGCATGGCTGAAATCTGCCTAAGGGTTACCTTCCTTGGGATGCCTTTTATTTCTACAGTTTTCCCTTCGTCATTTAAACATCTAAAACTTTTTCCATAACAGTCCAAGATGACATGATGGGCTTCTAGCCAATCCATCCGAACTATAATATCATAAGAACCTAAAGGTAGAATATTCAACTTGATTTGTGTTTGTAAATGATTCATGGACAAAACACAATTTTCTATAAAATATGATACTTTCCTCTTTGTTCCAGTTGCTAGTCTAACTAGCCATGATTTACTAAACTTTTTAGTTTTCAGCTTAAGACTTTCCACAATGTCTGGTGATATATAACTTAAGCTAGCACCTGGATCTATTAAAAGAGTAACAGGATGATCATGTATCATACCTTCAAACTCTACCATGGAGATTTGATGATCTGCTTGCCTGTTGTCGAGTGCTGCGTTGATTCTGGGCATTTCCCTTGCCACATCTCCCACTGTAAGTTCAGTCTGTATAGAGTTGATGTTGTTTGCTTTCCGCTTCCTCAAGGGACATTCTGATGCATAATGAGGACCTTGCCATTCAAAACATTTGATAGGTGCCTTTGGCTCACTGGTCTTGGCATTATTAGGTGCATTTCTGGGTGCTGTAGAATTTTGCTGTGAATTGTTTCTGGAATTGTTCCCTTGATAATTCTAGTTCTGAAAAATTTTCCTTTGAAATCCGAAATTTCCACTAAATCTGAAATTTTTCTTTTTCTGTTCAAAATTGTTGGGCTTATGATTTTTCCAGTTTGACATTCCTTCTCTTTTATGATTTGTGTCATAATAGAAAACTGCCTTTCGCATAGCTTCTTCTAAGGTTTTAGGACTGTCATACTCGATTTTGTCCTTAATACTGAAAGGTAAACAACTCAAATACCTTTGAATTTTCGGTTTTTCTTCTATAAGGTATGGTACATATCTTAGTAAATTCAGAAACTTACTAGTCCTTTCCTTCATGTTCATACCTCCTAGCTTCAAATCGTAGAACTCTTTGGATTTTTCTTCATAGTACTGTTCAGACAGGTACTTCTTTTTAAAGTATCGTTTAAAGGTACTCCAGCTTACATCTTTATCTTTGATGCCTTTTACTCTTTTGATGTCTTGCCACCAAATATCCGCTTTTCCGGTCAAGTTATATATAGCCATTTTTGCCTTTAAAGACTCTGAATAGTTATAAATCTAGAAGTATTTCTTCATACCGGATAGCCAAGCTTCAGCTATCTCTCCCTTCTTAGTTTCTCCATTGAAAGTTGGAGGTCTAATCTTTTTGAACTCCCCATAAATCTGGTCATATTCCTTTTGATTTTTCCTTGTGGGTTTGAAATCTCCTTCACTGCTATCACTGGTGTAGTTACATTTCTTTCTGCGTGTTTCAATAGCATCTCTCGATGAGGTTGAACTATCGTTCAACTTGTTGGGTTTCATTTTCTTGTTTTTATCAGCATGACGCAGATCCTCAACCTTGGAAATATCTTCATTATCTTTTTCTTGTTCCTCAGTTTGACTCTGTTCAAACAGCACTTGGTTTAATTGCTCTTGTGCTTGCAGAATCCTTTCATTGTCCTGTTTCACCGATCTGATTTCTGCTTTTAACTCATGAAAGGCACGTAACAGTTCTGTCGAACTTTTATTTAGGTCACCGTGACCTTCAGCTACATAGTGTTGTCCCGAACTGTGACTGTTTGGATGAAATCTGTCGTCTAATTGTTCAGCTGAGTTCTCCATACCTGTAACGGAAAATAATTTCTGGATAACATAATAATTACATTTTCAAGTTAGTACAATTTTCTGTTGTATGAAAATTTTCTGCTACGTGTTTTGGACCTCATTCAGGCCTAGAGTTCAAATCTAAGCTCTGATACCACATGTAACGTCTTGAAATTTCATAAAAATTTAAATTTTTTAATAATAGCATTAATTGTGATAATAATAACTGCGGAAATAATAATTGAGATTACGACAGCATTAGTTGTAAAGTTGTTAATACTAAGCATGCATTATTTTTTGTTTAGCAGCAATAAGATAATGACATTTATAACACATAATTAATAAACATGATTATGATGACAATGAAATAAACAGACTGGGAATAAGTTGTGACATTTTCTCTCTTGCAAAGATACTGACAGTTTGACTTTGCTGCATAAGGGTGTCCTATGAGGTACCCTGGAACTTACTTAGCTGCAACGCTAAAGCTTATTGGATGTCCTATGTGCAGACGACAGGTAAGAAGTTTCAAGGCTATGTGTACAGTTCAAATTCAACGTCGTAATTAATAAAATGTTATAATTCTATTGCACTCCACCATAAGTATACAGGTATGAATTTCATACCTATAAATATTATTTTTCAGATGTATGTCTTATAATTCCATAAAGCATAAAAATGAGTCATCTAAGTACGTCCTACTACTGTTAGTTTTATCACTATAATTCACGTTGTTGTCATAGCTAGCGTTGTCGTCGTCTTAAGATAATTAATTATGTTTATAATACTAATGTAAAAGAGGTACCACCAAAAGCATTAAAATATTGAATGAGTGAGTAAGGTAAGGACTCATAGCATTTTAGTCAATCTTCAACCTGAATATCTATATCTTTGGATCCAACGAATGTCTGCTATACAAACTAATTATTTTTATATTTTTGATAACAAAGTTTGTATAATCACAACCAAAGAATTATAAGGGTTACATTATAATCTCCTAAGTATGGGCTATCCCATTCATAACCTTAGTGATACTTATAACCCCTATTAAAGGCGTGTATCTATTTTGTATGAATGGCATAAATAAGATTATGTCAAAAGGTGACTATAGTTGTATTATCAACTATTATCTAAGTCATAGCTCTATTGTTTAAATCCACAAATAAAAACTTGGGATTATGTGAATATATGTAATGTTGTTGGTTTTTAAACAACACAATAATGTGTGTTAAGAATCATAGTCTTGGAACCCATTCGATCGTTGAAATTCGAATTATCATAACAATGAATTTAATAAGTTCTAAGGCTAAGACTATATGCATATATATATAATCGCTGGCGTTATAACAACCTAACGTGTTTTATGAATCATAACTTAGAACCATATGAACTTTGGCTTTGAAGAACCATAACATATAATGTTATATCGTGGTGTAATAAGGTTTGTATTCATAACGTTGGGAAATGAGTGACAAGCATTTAATTGAATGACAGGTTGATGGATATGCAAGTAATATGAATCTGGTGTTGGTGATTGTGAATTCGGTCTGCATTAATGGTCGTCCAATAAATTGTGGTGACGAGGATCAAACAAAAACTCCACGTAAATACAAGCCAATGCATGCGATAGCTAATATGGTTGCCATGTAATATATCTTCGTTCTTAGTTCTACAAGCTGGTTGCCAGTGCATCCATTGTAACTTGGTGTGGTAAGGCCGTGCTATGGTAATGAGTGATTTCATAAATGCAAAGCCTTGAGATACCCAATGCAATTTGATAGCAATGGTGATCATTGATCAGTTTGATCTTGGCCTTTGGATGTAACCCTAAAATTTGGGTCGATGTTTTGGTTTATGAGATTGGAATTAAGGTTTAATGTTTCCATTGTTTTCAGTCTGTGGCCGACAGGCTGCCGAAATTTTAGTGTAGAAAGTGTATGAGGTTCGACCTTGAGACCTATGGTTTGGGAAGGTTACAGTTCCCTTCCTTCTGCAATGGCGTCGTTTTGATAGACTGTGTATCTAGTTTATATTGTCAATGGTTGATAGTTCTGGAACTCTTCGTTTTAGTTTGAGTCAAAGATTTTCCCTGGTGTAAATGGACCGGGGGTTTCTCGTCTCATCTTCAGCGTGGAGTCATTTTTGAACTAGTGAAAGTGGAATGCTTTGGTAGTTTTGCAGCAAGGTAAATTTTTCTTTATCAAATAGTAATTCTTTTAATGTACTTCATCTTTCAATTTGAATAGGTGTTAATCGTCAAAAACTAAGCCATCGTTTGTTGTCAGTTGCAGATTGTGAGGAAGAACATCGAGAAAGGGTTTTGCAAGGTTGGCAAGCTTTCATTCGGGTAAGATCCGGGTCTTCCAAACCCTCTTAGGTGATCTGTGACTGTGTTGATGGGGTTTTGAAGGTTATGTAGCTGGTCCTGCCGTGACTCGTCGTGGTTGTTAATTGAAGAACTTCGAACTGTCATTTGTAAATCAAATGATAACTATTTTTCGGTATTGTGACTATTGTTTGGTTATAAGATCTATGGTTCTCTACCATGTTATTGATCTTCGTTGTACTGGAAAATGTAAGGCTCATCAATGTCAAGAGTTTTAAGAACTCGTTTTCAATAATGATCTTGGGTATAAACCCTGTATGTTTTTGTTTTGGAAAAACACGTTGTAATTCTCATTCTGAACACAACGACTTCATTTCTTGAAGTTGGGACTGTGTAAAGGTTTAAAAACTATGGATCACGACTTTTGTTTTAAGTTATGAGATTATAAGGGAGAGCCGAGGCTCGTCTACTGTGTAAATAATCTTTCCTTCTCAGTAATGAAAACATATGCTATTTAACTCTGTATAAAAAGTCTGTGTTAAAATGACTTGAGGCCATAGGTTGATATTGTGATTTTCGTCTTAATCTAGGGTTTGTAAGACTTTGTTTAAAATGATAGCTCGATAATGAATGCTATTAGTTTCTGTGTAGAAATCGTATTGTTGTAGGTTGTCAATGCGATTTTCATTCTATACTTAGTTTATGTGATACTTGTCTCAGATGATAGCTCTGTAATGTATGTTGTTTGAATGGTAGTTAAATTCGTTGTAAAAGAAACGACAGGCCAAACCTTGGTTTGTATTTGGTCTTTGGAAATGAAAGATATAAAATATTATCGTTTCCATAATATCCTGTACATCAGGTAGGGTTTCTACTATAGAGTAATGTAGGTATAATGTAAGTTTTTATAATACCATGTGTAATGAATAGGGATCTAAAACAAAACGATCTTAGGTTTATATAGTAATACAATACAAGGATTAGAAAGCAAATCTAGAGATTATATTAATTCTAAATGATTGTAAATGTGGCTATTGTAATAGTGAATGATGTAAGAAAAATACAGTGTGTGATATAGAATGACTGTGTGATTGTTTGGATTTACAACATATGAATGATGATAACAATACTGTTTATTTTGAAGCTGTAATATAAATATGATTGTCGATTTACATTTGAATACTACATAAAACTAATGGAATGAGCAAACTATAATATATATAGAGAGAGAGAAGAGAACAATACTTATACTTTATGAAACAATGCAGTAATTCATGACAATTCTAGATATTATACAGTAAGTTTTATTACTGTTAAATATAGGGTAGAATAATAAAAACATAAATCCATCACTGTACTATCTATTCGAATCAATGGCATTTGCCTATCTTCTAATCTATTTTTAATTTGCATATCTTCACTAGAGTACGATGCACCAAAACAACATGTGGAAAACTATACATACTAGTTTATCAATTCAAAATCATCATTAAACTTAAACATTCAGACTTTAAACAAATCTAGAATTAGATTCTATTTTGAAAACAGGAAGCAGAGATTACTAAATATACAGAACAATTCTGCTAGCTAAGATAAGGTAGAAAATTTGTAAGAACCTGGATAAATATGTAGGGCAACAAACAGCCCAAGAAGACTGTTCCACCCAACCAATTCCTGAAAACAGTCAAGTACTGTCTTGGGACCCCCGAGTCTATTCACTGAACCACCAAGAGGAAGAAACTCAGGAATAGGACTTCTTCTTGCAGTAGCAAATAACTTTTGAATCTTCAATAGCTAGCATTCCAATAGACCTGCACCAGCATCTCTAGTTCTTCTCAACAATATGCAGACTTAAGATTGCATTCACAACTAGCCTCCCTATTCGAATCTGTCAGTGATCACCTGATGCACATGACGAAAATATTTTGCAGAAATATTGATTAAGACCTGCCTGCTCAATTCGAATTTGCCTGTATAGGATGCCTAGGCCTTTTCAGATGTTACTGGGTCATTAAATGAGCTGCCTGCTCACTCCCTCCACCTGGGGGATAATGCCACATTTTTAGTGGTAGTTGTCCCATAACCAACAGCTAGTGGTGTGATGCAACTGCTGCCATCTATCCCATACCTTCCAACAACTTCCATTCCTTCTAGTGGGTCAGTGAACACTCATTTAACAGTCCTCTTGGGTGTTTGTCTCCTAATTAATTTATTTAAATAATAATATTCAGTAATTACATTCATCCATGATCAAAATTGATCATAATTACAAAACTTTGTAATTAAATTTAACATAAAGTATTTTGCAAATAAAATAGTAATTTTCATAAATTTGGGTAGGTGACATACACCCCCCCTTAAGTCTCAACATCGTCCTCGATGTTGGTTAATCACTCCTTGAGTGTTCCTAAAATAGAGTTGGGTATGCTGCCCGCATACTACTCTCCAACTCCCAGGTTGCCTCTTCTGGGCTAAGGTGCTTCCATTGCACCTTCACTTGCCCAATGCTGCAATTTCGGAGAATAGTTTCCCTCCTTCCGAGGATACAATCCGGTTCCACCAGAAAATATCCATCTTGTCCCACCTGTACATCATTCCAGTTCACAACATGAGTAGTATCGTGCACATATTTCTTTAAAAATGATATATGAAAAATATTATGGATTTTTAAGTTTGGTGGCAAAGTCAGTTGGTATGCCACTACTCCAACCTTAGACAATATTTCAAAACGATTGCAATACCTGGGTGCCAACTTGGCACATCTTCCCAATTTCAATGAACTCTTTTTTGGTCTTACCTTGAGGAATACATGTTCACCAACCTAGAACTCTTTATGAGTTCTTTTTTAATCCGCTTGACACTTTTCCCTATCTTGGGTAGCTTTTAAATGTCCTTGCACCTGTTTCACAATTAGTTCTAACTCCTGCAATAATTCAAGTCCTAAAACAACTCTATTTACTGGATCATTCCACGAAACAGGTGTATTACATTTCTTACCATAAAGAATTTCAAAAGGACTAAGTCTAGCCGGTGCATGATAGTGATTATTATAAGCAAATTCTTCTAAGTGCAAGTAGTCTTCCCACTTACCAGGCTGATCCTTAACATACATTCTTAATAAATCTTCTAAAACTTGGTTTACTCTTTCTGTCTGACCATCCGTCTGTGGATGAAATGTTGTACTAAAATTTAAAGTTGTGTTCAACCCTTTAAATAGTGACGTCCAGAAGTTACCTATAAACTTCGAGTCACAATCTGAAATTATTACTTTCGGTATTCCATGTAGTCTAGAAATATGTTTCATAAAGATCTCTACAATATCTGGAGCTTGATGAGTAGTCTTTACGGGTATGAAATCTGTTGCCTTGCTGAGTTTTTCCACTACCACCATGATAGAATCATGTTGTTTCTGATTTTTAAGTAATCTAGTAATAAAATCTATGTTGATCACTTCCCATTTCCAACTTGGTATCGATAACGGTTGCAACAATCCAGCAGGATGTTGGTGTTCAACCTTCACTTTTTGACAATCCAAACATTTAGCTATGTACTCTGCTACTTCATCTTTCATTCTGGGCCAATAATATTCTTTTCTCAGCATAGTAATAGTCTTTTGATAACCTGGATGACCAGAATAGTGACTTTTATGCATCTCATTTAATATCAGAAATTTTATTTCTGGTATGTCTAGTACATACAATCTGTTTTTAAACAGTAATAAGCCGTTTTCCTTCATGCTGTAATCTGCCATACAATTTTCAGAACTGTTATTTGTTGTCTTTTCCTTCATTTTTCTGTATCCTTCATCTGTTTCACTCTTTTCTAGAATCTAATTTTCTAAATCAGTTGAATAAGTACTGATTGCTCAAATGAAATTTAATTTTTCCTTATGACTCAAGGCATCTGCAACCTTGTTCTCCTTTCCTTTAATATGCTGAATTTCGAAATCATACTCACTTAAGAACGTCAACCATCTAGCTTATCTAGCGTTCAGGTTTGTCTGATCTAATAAATATTGCAGACCCATGTTATCTGTTAATAATGTAAACTTTCTTCCAATAAGGTGGTGACGCCACATTTTTAGGGCATGAATAACTTCCAGTAACTCTAAATCATAGGTAGAGTAGTTCTTTTCATGTACTTTCAGCTTTCTAGATTCATATGCCACCGCATGCCCTTCCTGTGTCAGGACTCCACCGAGTCTGTCATTGCATGTGTCTGTACAAACTACAAAATCCTTGTTGGGGTCATCTATCCTTAAGATAAGTGTTGTCGTCAATAGTTCCTTTAATTTCTTAAAGCTATCAGCACATTTATGATCCCAAACAAATTTCTTCCCTTTCTTCTGCAAGGAAGTTATGGGGTTGGCAATTTTTGAAAAATTCTCTATAAACATTCTGTAATACCCCGTAATGCCCATAAATGATCTTACATCCGACACATATTTAGGAACCGGCTAGTCATTAATGGCCTTTATTTTGTCGGGGTCAACCGAGATTCCTTCTGCCGAAATTATGTGTCCTAGATACTGAATTTTGTCTTTGTGGAAGTCACACTTACTAAACTTGGTGTATAGTTGATGATCTTTTAGTACTTGTAAGATAATCCGTAAATGTTCATCATGCTCTTCTTCGCTTTTTGAGTACACTAAAATGTCGTCTATAAACACAACACCAAACTTGTCTAAGTATTTACGTAGAATATTATTAATCATACCCATAAATACAGCCGGGGCATTAGTCAAGCCAAACGACATGACTACGAACTCGTAATGTCCATACTGTTAGGATATTCCTATACTCCATCCTAGTCCCACCAGTATTTTGATCATTTACATTTTCAGTCATGCATGCACCTTTATGGTTTGCATGCATTTTGCATGCATCCCGTCATCAGTCCAACACCTAGCCCTCAGTTAGCCAGCCCCCAAGAGCTTCTCACTATTCAGTTTTAGCCCTCCAATTGCTTAATGCGCCCTTATTCCTTGATTTTAGGGAGCAACTCGCCCTTCTTCACCTACCAGTCCAGTTGTCACTTAGTTACACTTAGTTACACTCAGTTACACTCAGTTACACCTGCCAGAGTTAGTTTGACTGATGGTTGATAGTTACTTGAGCATTGATGACTCCACCGATGATGATGAAGACTTCCAGTTGCGCTCCGATGATCATGAGGACACCTAGTTGCGCTCCAATGACACTCTATTGATCTTATGATCACTCTGAGAGGCTAATTCGAATTGCCACCTTAGGCATTCAAATCCTCTCTACCATTGTACTATTTATTTGTCCATACTGTGATTAATTAATGTGTGTGTGTGAAGTATTATTGCTTCTATCCAAGTTCTACTGTACCATATTAATTATGTTGCTCATTATACTGTATTGTTCACTCTTCTTCTATTTTCCTGCTAACTCATAATTACTCTTGTGAGGTATATATCATCTCTTAGATCTGCTGTGAGGATTTTCACATGGTATCAGAGCATGTTGAGAGTATTGTTTATCTCCATTCTTGAGAGTTTTTCGTAGGTTATTACGAAGATTTCGAGTGTAGCAGTTGCAGCAGTTTCTGCATTTTTGCAGCAGTAGCAGTTGCAGTTATTCTATATTGTTTTTGCAGGTCCTCTACAGCTTCAATGTATTCATCAGGAATTACTCCTCTTGATCCACTCAACTATGATGAATGGAAACCAAGAATGATATCAGACTTGAAGATCCATGATCTTTTTTATTGTTATTTTGAAAGAGAGTTTGAATCCCCTGAAGAGAAGATTGACTGGTTAAATAAAAGTGACATGCACTTTGCAGCAATAATGTTTTCTTTGTTTGCACGCCAGAGATTCCAATTCAAATACCGTAATGGTGTTGAAACTCCAAAAGAGATATGGGCTCACCTGGATGAAAAATTTGGCAGAAAGAATGAAGGACTTGGTCCTAACCCATTCGAAAGCAAGCAAAGTGATGCATTCGCTCCTCTTGATGGTCTCTCAGATCATGAATCAGTATCATCTCATATTGAAATTGTTGACAAAGAAATTGCAAATTCTCCACTCATGCTCAAACTTTCTTCTCTTTCTGTGCTAGTTCACACTCTAGATATTACAGAAGGTCCTAAATCCTCTCTTGCACCAGAGTCTGTTGGTTTGCATCATGATCACATGATTATTTCAGAGGTCAAAACAGCTACTAAAGGTAATGCATTCGCTCCTCTCCAGCTATCTCCTCTTTTATACTACTATATGATCATAAATTCATGCTTTCAGAAGGTTATTGAAGATTATGGCCATTTCCATTCGCTTGGGATAAATTCTCATGCAATCATTGGTTTTGATCTCACCTCTCATGGTTCAAAGGAGATCTCAAGAAACCATGATTCAAGTCTTGGATTTAATTTGGATTCTAAGCAATTACTGCTTGAGATAATTTCTCATGCATATGATAGTTTTGATCTCACCCTTGCTGGTTCAAAGGAGATCTCAAGAAACTGTTTTTTAAGTCTTAAATCTGATTTTGATTTCAAGCATACATGTAATAGTTATTTTTGGCATAATCTCACCCATGGTGGTTCGAAGGAGAAGACAAAAGACTATATGCACTTTCACAGATTTGATCCTACCTCAGCTGATTCGAATCACAGGTTCAAGGATCATTCTCATACTGTTGGATTTGTTCTCATCACATTTGATCTGAAGAGCAAGTACAATCACATGCTTTTTGAGCATGATCCACTTCTTCCCAAGAAGAAGATACCTCCATACATATGACCAAGCATCACACATGCTTGAGTTTGGAGCATTTAATTTTTGTGTGTGCCTTACAGTCTGTTTTTTGAGGAGGGGGTATGTTTCCCATGAAATTTTTCCACTTCCTTGGTTTATTGATTGTTATTATTCATTGTATTGGGTGACCTTTGGTCTTAGTTACCAGGGCCCAGGATGGAATAAGGGGGGGTGTTAGGATATTCCTATACTCCATCCTAGTCCCACCAGTATTTTGATCATTTACATTTTCAGTCATGCATGCACCTTAAGGGTTTGCATGCATTCTAGGGTTTGCATGCATCCCAGTCATCAGTCCAACACCTAGCCCTCAGTTAGCCAGCCCCCAAGAGCTTCTCACTATTCATTTTTAGCCCTCCAATTGCTTAATGCGCCCTTCTTCCTTGATTTTAGGGAGCAACTCGCCCTTCTTCACCTACCAGTCCAATTGTCACTCAGTTACACTTGGTTACACTCAGCTACAATCAGTTACACTTAGTTACAGTCAGTTACGGTCAGTTACACTCAGTTACACCTACTAGAGTTAGTTTGACTGATGGTTGATAGTTACTTGAGCATTGATGACTCCATTGATGATGATGAAGACTTCCAATTGCGCTCTGATGATCATGAGGACACCTAGTTGTGCTCCGATGACACTCTATTGATCTTATGATCACTCTGAGAGGCTAATTCGAATTGCCACCTTAGGCATTCAAATCCTCTCTACCATTGTACTATTTATTTGTCCATACTGTGATTAATTAATGTGTGTGTGTGAAGTATTATTGCTTCTATCCGAGTTCTACTGTACCATATTATTCTGTTGCTCATTATACTGTATTGTTCACTCTTCTTCTATTTTCCTGCTTAATCATAATTACTCTTGTGAGGTATACATCATCTCTTAGATCTGCTGTGAGGATTTTCACACATACCGAGTTCGAAAATTTGTCTTGAAAATACTAAATCAATCTTCGAAAATACTGTTTCTCCATGCAGCTGATCAAATAGATCATCTATGCGGGGCAACAGATACCTATTCTTGATCGTCATTTTATTGAGCTGACGATAATCTATGCACAATCTCAAGGTTCCGTCTTTCTTCTTAACAAAGATGAAAGGTGCTCCCCAAGGAGACACACTGGGTCTAATATACTTCTTGTCAATAAGCTCCTTCAACTGTGATTTTAATTCGTTTAACTCTAGTATGTTCATTTTGTATGGAGCTTTCGAATTTGATACTACTCCTGGTATTAACTCTATGGTAAAATCTAAATCTCTTTTGGGTGGTAATCTTGGAATCTCCTCCAGAAATACATCTTTAAAATCCTTTACAACAGGTATGTCCTCTAATTTCAATTTGTTCTCTTTATCCATAAACTCATCATTTACCATGTTTACTACAAACATTTGGCATCCTTTCCTAACTGCTCTCTTAACTTGCATGACTGAAATCTACCTAAGGGTTACCTTCCTTGGGATGCCTTTTATTTCTACAGTTTTCCCTTCGCCATTTAAACATCTAAAACTTTTTCCATAACAGTCCAGGATGACATGATGGGCTTCTAACCAATCCATCCCAACTATAATATAATAAGAACCTAAAGGTAGAATATTCAACTTGATTTGTGTTTGTAAATGATTCATGGACAAAACACAATTTTCTATAAAATATGATACTTTCCTCTTTGTTCCAGTTGCTAGTCTAACTAGCCATGATTTACTAAACTTTTCAGTTTTCAGCTTAAGACTTTCCACAATGTCTGCTGATATATAACTTAAGCTAGCACCTGTATCTATTAAAATAGTAATAGGATGATCATGTATCATACCTTCAAACTCTACCATGGAGATTTGATGATCTGCTTGCCTGTTGTCGAGTACTGCGTTGATTCTGGGCATTTCCCTTGCCACATCTCCCATTGTAAGTTCAGTCTGTATAGAGTTGATGTTGTTTGATTTCCGCTTCCTCAAGGGACATTCTGATGCGTAATGAGGACCTTGGCATTCAAAACATTTGATAGGTGCCTTTGGCTCACTGGTATTGGCATTATTAGATGCATTTCTGGGTGCTGTAGAATTCTGATGTGAATTGTTTCTGGAATTGTTGCCTTGATAATTCCGGTTCTGAAAAAAATTTCTTTGAAATCCAGAATTTCCGTTGAATCTGAATTTTTTCTTTTTCTATTAAAAATTGTTGGGCTTATGATTTTTCCAGTTGGACATTCCTTCTCTTTTTTTATTTGTGTCATAACAGAAAAATGCCTTTCTCATAGCTTCTTCTAAGGTTTTAGGACTGTCATACTCGATTGTCCTTAATACTAAAAGGTAAACAGCTCAAATACCTTTGAATTTTTGGTTTTTCTTCTATAAGGTATGGTACATATCTTAGTAAGTTCAGAAACTTACAGTTCATTTCCTTCATGTTCATACCTCCTAGCTTCAAATCGTAGAACTCTTTGGATTTTTCTTCATAGTACTGTTCAAACAAGTACTTCTTTTTAAAGTATCGTTTAAAGGTACTCCAGCTTACATCTTTATCTTTGATGCCTTTTACTCTTTTGATGTCCTACCACAAAATATCCGCTTTTCCGGTCAAGTTATATATATAGCCATTTTTGCCTTTAAAGACTCTGAATAGTTATAAATCTGGAAGTATTTCTTCATACTGGACAGCCAAGCTTCAGCTGTCTCTCCCTTCTCAATTTCTCCATTGAAAGTTGGAGGTCTAATCTTTTTGAACTCCCCCGAAATCTGCTCATGTTCGTTTTGATTTTTCCTTCTGGGTTTGAAATCTCCTTCACTACTATCACTGGTGTAGTTACGTTTATTTCTGCGTGTTTCAATAGCATCTCCCGATGAGGTTGAAATGTCGTTCACCTTGTTGGTTTTCATTTTCTTGTTTTTATCAGCATGAGGCAGATCCTCAACCTTGGAAATATATTCATTATCTTTTTCTTGTTCCTCAATTTGACTCTGTTCAAACAGCACTTGGTTTAATTGCTCTTGTGCTTGCAGAATCCTTTCATTGTCTTATTTCACCGATCTGATTTCTGCTTTTAACTCATGAAAGGCACATAACAGTTCTGTCGAACTGTTATTCAGTTCACCGTGACCTTCAGCTACATAGTGTTGTCCTGAACTGTGACTGTTTGGCTGAAATCTGTCGTCTAATTGTTCAGCTGAGTTCTCCATACTTGTAACGGAAAATAATTTCTGGATAACATAATAATTAAATTTTCAAATGAGTACAATTTTCTGCTATATGAAAATTTTCTGCTGCATGTTTTGGACCTCATTCAAGCCTAGAGTTCGAATCAAAGCTTTGATACCACATGTAACGTCTCGAAATTTCATAAAAATTTAAAATTTTTAATAATAGCATTAATTATGATAATAATAATTGCGGAAATAATAATTGAGATTGCGACAGCATTAGTTGTACAGTTGTTAATACTAAGCATGCTTTATTTTCTGTTTAGCAACAATAAGATAATGACATTTATAACACATAATTAATAAACATGATTATGATGACAATGAAATAAACAGACTAGGAATAAGTTGCGACATTTTCTCTCTTGCAAAGATACTGACAGTTTGACTTTGCTGCATAAGGGTGTCCTACGAGGTACCCTTGAGCTTACGTAGCTGCAACGCTAAAGCTTATTGAATGTCCTATGTGCAGACGACAGGTAAGAAGTTTCAAGGCTACGTGTACAGTTCAAATTCAACGTCGTAATTAATAAAATGTTATAATTCTGTTGCACTCCACCATAAGTATAAAGGTATGAATTTCATAGCTATAACTATTATTTTTCAAATGTATGTCTTATAATTCCATAAAGTATAAAAATGAGTCATCTAAGTACGTCCTACTGCTGATAGTTTTATCACTGTAATTCACGTTGTTGTCATAGCTCGCCTTGTCGTCATCTTAAGATAATTAATTATCTTTATAATACTAATGTAAAAGAGGTACCGCCAAAAGCATTAAAAGCTTGAATGAGTGAGTAAGGTAAGGACTCATAGCATTTTAGTCAATCTTCAAACTGAATATCTATATCTTTGGATCCAACGAATGTCTGCTAAACAAACTAATTATTTTTATATTTTTGATAACAGAGTTTGTATAATCACAACCAAAGAATTACAAGGCTTACATTATAATCTCCTAAGTATGGGCTATCCCATTCATAACCTTAGTGATACTTATAACCACTATTAAAGGAATGTATCTATTTTGTATGAATGGCACAAATAAGATTATGTCAAAAGGTGACTATAGTTGTATTATCAACTATTATCTAAGTCATAGCTCTATTATTTAAATCCACAAATAAAAACTTGGGACTATGTGAATATATGTAATGTTGTTGGTTTTTAAACAACACAATAATGTGTGTTAAGAATCATAGTCTTGGAACCCATACGATCGTTGAAATTCGAATTATCATAACAATGAATTTAATAAGTTCTAAGGCTAGGACTATATGCATATATATAATCGCTAACATTATAACAACCTAACGTGTTTTATGAATCATAACTTAGAACCATATGAACTTTGGGTTCGAAGAACCATAACATATAATGTTATATCGTGGTGTAATAAGGTTTGTATTCATAACGTTGGGAAACGAGTGCTGACAAGCATTTAATTGAATGACAGGTTGATGGATACGCAAGTGATACAAATCTGGTCTTGGTGATTGTGATCTCGATCTGCATTCATGGCCGTCCTATAAATCGTGGTGAGGAGGATCAAACAAAAAATCCACGTAAATAGAAGCCAATGCATGCAATAGCTAAGATGGTTGCCATGTAATATATCTTCGTTGTTACTTCTCCAAGCTGGCTGCCAATGCATCCATTGTAACTTGGCATGGTAAGGATGTGCTATGGTAATGAGTGATTTCATAAATGCAAATCCTTGAGATACCCGATGCAATTTGATAGCAATGGTGATCGTTGATCAGTTTGATCTTGACCTTTGGATGTAACCCTAAAATTTGGGTCGATGTTTTGGTTTATGAGATTGGAATTGAGGTTTAATGTTTCCATTGTTTTCGGTATGTGGCCGACAGGCTGCCAAAATTTTAGTTTAGAAAGTGTATGAGGTTTGACCTCGAGACCTCTGGTTTGGGAAGGTTACAGTTCCCTTCCTTCTACAATGGCATCGTTTTGATAGACTGTGTATCTAGTTTATATTGTCAATGGTTGATAGTTCTGGAACTCGTCGTTTTTGTTTGAGTCAAAGATTTTTCCTGGTGTAAATGGACAGGGGGTTTCTCGTCTCATCTTCAGCATGGAGTCATTTTTGAACTAGTGAAAGTGGAATGCTTTGGTAGTTTTGCAGCAAGGTAAATTTTTCTTTATCAAACAGTAATTCTTTTAATGTAATTCATCTTTCAATTTGAATAGGTGTTAATCGTCAAAAACTAAGCCATCATTTGTTGTCAGTTGCATATTGTGAGGAAGAACATCGAGCAAGGGTTTTGCAAGGTTGGCGAGCTTTCATTCGGTAAAGATCCGGGTCTTCCAAACCGTCTTAGGTGATCTGTGACTGTGTTGATGGGGTTTCGAAGGTTATGTAGCTGGCCTGCCGTGACTCGTCGTGGTTGTTAATTGAAGAACTTCAAACCGTCATTTGTAAATCAAATGATAATTGTTTTTCGATATTGTGACTATTGTTTGGTTATAAGATCTCTAGTTCTCTACCATGTTTCTGATCTTCACTGTACTGGAAAATGTAAGGCTCGTCAATGTCAAGGGTTTTAAGAACTCGTTTTCAATAATGTTCTTGGGTATAAACCCTGTATGTTTTTGTTTTGGAAAAACACGTTGTGATTCTCATTCTGAACACAACGACTTCATTTCTTGAAGTTGGGACTGTGTAAAGGTTTAAAAACTATGGATCATGACTTTTGTTTTAAGTTATGAGATTATAAGGGAGAGCCGAGGCTCGTCTACTGTGTAAATAATCTTTCCTTCTCAGTAATGAAAACATATGCTATTTAACTTTGTATAAAAAGTCTGTGTTAAAATGACTTGAGGCCATAGGTTGATATCGTGATTTTCGTCTTAATCTAGGGTTTGTAAGAATTTGTTTAAAATGATATCTCGATAATGAATGCTATTAGTTTCTGTGTAGAAATCATATTGATGTAGGTTTTCAATGCGATTTTCGTTCTATACTTAGGTTATGTGATACTTGTCTCAGATGATAGCTCTGTAATGTATGTTGTTTGAATGGTAGTTAAATTCGTTGTAAAAGAAACGACAGGCCAAACCTTGGTTCGTATTTGGTCTTTGGAAATGAAAGATATAAAATATTATTGTTTCCATAATAGCCTGTACATGAGGTAGGGTTTGTACTATAGAGTAATGTAGGTATAATATATGTTTTTATGATACCATGTGTAATGAATAGGGATCTAAAACAAAACGATCTTAGGTTTATATAGTAATACAATACAGTGATTAGAAAACGAATCTAGAGATTATATTAATTCTAAATGATTGTAAATGTGGCTATTGTAATAGTGAATGATGTAAGAAAAATACAGTGTGTGATATAGAATGACTGTGTGATTGTTTGCATTTACAGCATATGAATGATGATAACAATACTGTTTATTTTGAAGCTATAATATAAATAGGATTTGTCGATTTACATTTGAATACTACATAAGACTAATTGAATGAGAAAACTATAATATATAGAGAGAGAGAGAAGAGAACAATACTTATACTTTATGAAACAATGCAGTAATTCACGACAATTCTAGATATTATTGCAATAAGTTTTATTACTGTTAAATATAGGGAAGAATAATAAAAACATAAATCCATCACTATACTATCTATTCGAATCAATGCCATTTGCCTATCTTCTAATCTATTTTTAATTTGAGTATCTATACTAGAGTACGATGCACCAAAACAGCATGTGGAAAAATATAGATACTGGTTTATCAATTCAAAATCATCATTAAACTTAAACATTCAGACTTTAAACAAATCTAGAATTAGATTCTATTTTGAAAATAGGAAGCAGAGATTACTAAGTATACAGAACAATTCTGCTAGCTAAGATAAGGTAGAAAATTTGTAAGAACCTGGATAAATCTGTAGGGCAACAAATAGCCCAAGAAGATTGTTCCACCCAACCAATTCCTGAAAACAATCAAGTACTGTCTTAGGTCCCCCGAGCCTATTCACTAAACCACCAGGAGGAAGAACCTCAGGAATAGGACTTCTTCTTGCAGTAGCAAATAACTTCTGAATCTTCAATAGCTAGCAGTCCAATAGACCTGCACCAGCATCTCTGGTTCTTCTCAACAATATGCAGACTTAAGATTGCATTCACAACTAGCCTCCCTTTTCGAATCTCTCAGTGATCACCTGATGCACATGAGGAAAATATTCTACAGAAATATTGATTAATACCTTCCTGCTCAATTCGAATTTGCCTTTATAGGATGCCTAGGCCTTTTCAGATGTTACTGGGTCATTAAATGAGCTGCCTGCTCACTCCCTCCACCTGGGGGATAATGCCGCATTTTTAGGGGTAGTTGTCCCATAACCAATAGCTAGTGGTGTGATTCAACTGCTGCCATCTGTCCCATACCTTCCAACATCTTCCATTCCTCCTAGTGGGTCAGTGAACACTCATTAACAGTCCTCTTGGGTGTTTGTCTCCTAATTAATTTATTTAAATAATAATATTCAGTAATTACATTCATCCATGATCAAAACTGATCATAATTACAAAAATTTGTAATTAAATTTAACATAAAGTATTTTTCAAATAAAATAGTAATTTTCATAAATTTGGGTAGGTGACATTACAGTAAGGTCGAGGCATCGAAGCCCCGACAGGCACCTTCAAACGTTGTCACACAAACCCTAAAGGGTAGGGAGCCTATCGGCCTCAACCTCACAAATCGCAAAATGAACAAAGTGTCGAGTAAGTTGGCATACCAATGTTAGGGTTAGGGTTTAACTCAAAACCTGAGACCCCCCTGGAGATCGATGGTGTAGATCCTGCCACGAGATAGAGTCTGTATATGACCACCAAACCTCTTTAATTAGAATTTAAAACCACACCTGTCAAAGCTCGATGCTCTGCCAGCACAATTCCACACATACAAATCCATGCACAGCTCAGCGTTTAAGGTTTACCACCTTGTCATAATTTCCATTCACGTGAAGACTTCCACGAGAGCTTCCATCAAGTAATCCACCACATCGTAGTTATTGAACCATAAATACTTAGTACTGATTTGAAGGGCATGCCAACACATTATCCACTATCACATTTTTACCGTAAGTTAAACATTCATACAACGAGCATATAGTTATGCATAAAGCTCCAAACTTATAGTTTATGCCTTTAATTATCGCACTTATGATTCTAGTATAAATTCTATGCATATAGAATGGACAGTTTGCTTCCTAAATATAGGATATAGTTTATAGAAGTTATAAATCATTGCATGACATAGGTAATGTACATATAATCTATGAAATGGAAAAGTATTACAATGTTTTCTCCATAGTTTTGGGTTGAGAAGATGTAATGTAATACAATGCAATGTTTCTATAGTATTGAAATAACAAGTATATATTATTAACACATAATTTTCTCCATAGTAAATGTTTATAGGAGGATATCCTTTTGTTCATCAAGTTAAATAAAAACCAGGCATTCATACAATTACAATGTATGCTGAGATAACTGACCCAAAAGACATAAAATACTTGAGTTGTTGCATAGCAGATAAATCCTCTACAGGGTCATATTTGACTTTAAAGGATAACTTAGTACAGCGAGATAAATTGAATTACATTGGCATACTCCAGTTGAAAATTCTCTATCTTACCTGAGCTCTGCAAATAGAATTCATGAGCGTTAGCTAGCAATAACTAAGTAATCCTTGGGGCGTACACAAGGACCCCTTCATTACAGTAAGACGATCCATTAGTCTCTAGAAACAAAATGTATAGCATAGAATGAAAGTGACATTATGCATGCAAACAATAAAGTACATTATGTAAGCATTATTCAACATCCCGACGTTGGTTTGACAAAATTTGACTTTACGACTTTATAAGACACTACTTAAGCTAACAGTTGTTAAGACAATTGTTGCGATTCATAAGTAATTTAAACACTTAGTCATTAATGACAAATGAGAGGAGTTGTTATCTTTAAGTACTTTGTTTAGCATTTAGTTGTGTTGAAGTTAACAATTTTCGCATAGCAAACACAAGCATTTATTGCTACTTAAAAATTTTAAATTTTAGTGAATTTTTTGGGATGTTACATGTGGTATCAGAGCGAGAGTTGAAATACTAGGCCTAAAGTGGCTCACTCGCGCAAATGAAAATTTAGGACATAATTACAAATTACTGATTTTAATTATTTTTTTTCAGTTTCAGCATTTATAAACCTAGATTTCAGGTATGGAAGGACCAGCAAAGTCGTCTGAGGACAGTTCCCTTAATAACAAACAGAATAATAATGAACAAGGACACATTAATGCAGAGAATCTATTTTTTGAATTGAATGATAATTCATCTGAATTATTAAGGACAATAAAAGACTTAAAAATTGACATAAAAACTGTTAAGGAAGAAAACAAACGAATCCTGAAGGATCAAGAGGAGCTGAATCAAATCCTGATGAATAAATTTCATAAAAATGATCAAGATAAAGAAACAGAAAATAATGTTGAATCTGGAACTATGTCCTATCAACGTAATGATAAGAAGATAAAATTGACTAATTATGATAGCAGTCATCTTCTGAATTTACTGAAAGGGCATACAGGAAAAAAGCATAAGTATTCTAATGATAGTAGTGACAGTGACTGCTAAACTAAGAAAAAGAAGTACAGGCCCTACGACGAAATCTCTGGCGAGTTTAAAAAGATCAAACCAGCAACTTTTCACAGGGAGACAGAAAAGAGTGAGACAGCTGAAGCATGGCTGTCCGGTATGAATAAATATTTCCATATTTACAATTACTCAAGTCATCTAGAAACTAAAATGGAAATTTATAATTTAACCGGAAAAGCAGATATCTGGTGGCAAGATCTGAAATGAGTTAAAGGTTTAAAAGAGAAAAGTGTAAATTGGAGTAATTTTAAGAAATATTTTAAAAGAAAATTTATGTCAAAATAGTATTATGAGGAACGAGCTAAAGAATTTTATGAGTTAAAGTCAGGTTCCATGGATATGAGAAAATTATCCATTGAAGAAAAGCTTAAGGTACAGAGGTTTTTGAGTTGTTTTCCCTCTCACATAAAAGACAGGATTGAATATGATGGCCCTCGAACTCTTGAAGAGGCCATTGTTAGGAACCTATGTCAACCCTTCTCTTTACTATGTTAGTATATTGTTGTTGGACGCATATGCTTTGTAAGTCGTCCCGTTGTATTTTTTGATCCGTAGTTTATATTATCCCATAGTATTGGACGCATATGCTTTGTAAGTCGTCCCGTAGTATTATATGTCCCATGGTTTTGACTCATAGTATTGGGCATAGACTTAGTATATAAGTGTGTGTTGAGGTCATTGAAGGCACTGTGAAGTTAATTGTATTGAGCTTACTCAAAGGAGGTTTCCCCCTCGAAGTGGCCCATGATCAATATAAAAGTGATTCTGAGTTCTGTCATTTCTGCTATTTCGCATATTCTTATTAATTAATTGTTGCATGTGCATCACATCTGGTATCAGAGCACTTTCTTGGGCTCGCTGGGTGAAATTTCTGCCAATTTTTTTTTTCGCATCTGTTGCAGGTTCAAATTTGGGAATAATCCCTATCCGCTTAACTGTGGGAAGTACTTGGGCATAAGCCCTAAAAATCATTGTGAGGAGTACCACAAGAACCCCGAAGTAGCTGGCCCATTGAGAGGACCTGCCAGCGAAAAGGGCAACGACCCCTACCTGATTGACTAGTTCCCACCCATGAGGTAAACCAAGAGCTGTCATTTGTGGCAAAGCGGTTATCAGTTTTACCTGAGCCGTGGAGTGAGGGGTACTGCCCCAATACGCAAGCCGTCAGACA
This sequence comes from Larix kaempferi, assembly GCA_027924585.1. Taxonomy (NCBI): domain Eukaryota; kingdom Viridiplantae; phylum Streptophyta; class Pinopsida; order Pinales; family Pinaceae; genus Larix; species Larix kaempferi. The sequence continues at coordinate 3,890,307 of BSBM01000206.1, read as the reverse complement.
GCATTGGTGGCCGAGTGAAACCCCTGAACTGTTAGGAAGCCACACATACCTGGGGTCCATTTCTATTTTCAGTTGAACTGTTGCTGATCACTTCCGCTCCAGATCCAGTTGTTTTAGATCTATTCTGAAAGTCGTTTCAGATCCAGTCGCCATTTTAGATCCAACCGTTTTCGATCCCTTCCGCGCCGTTGCAGATCCATCTGTTGCGGATCCCTTCCGCGCCGCTGTTGCTGATCCATTTCTGGAAAAAAAAAAGTATAAAATTCAATTTTTTCTCCATATCTCCCTTGTTTTCACTCTGTTTCCCTTGAAATTTTCAAGGAACCCCTGTCATTCCATTCTGCATCTTTCATTCCTGAGGACCCTATCCCCAATTCCCCTTCCCAAAGCCTAAAATCCCACATTTGTCTATTTTTAGGGTTTGCCATAACTTCCTCAGATTTCAGATTTCACCCAATCACCTTCAAATTTTACCACAGAGTTCCTTTCTGAATTTTGCTTCTTTGTCCCTCTCTGCCAAATTTTCTCATTCTATCACCCCGCTTCTGAAATCCCCTTTTTTGCTTTCTTGTCCTTTTGATAGTGTCCAAAATCTAGTCAAACCCCAATTACCCATCAAATTGTTTCCCCAATCCAAATTTCCCTTTACTAAATCAGCTTTTGTTTGTGTTTTTCTACCCATTCCACCCAAAAAAAAAAAAAAAAAAACCTGGTTATGGTTGTCACTCGTGCAGGAGCACACACCATGGAGGAAGCACTTGCAGCCATCCAAACCAAACTCCAAGATCTGGATGAAAAATTTCTCAGCCTCCATCTTGAACATTCAGCCATAAATAATACCAGATAGCCAGAATCTTTTGCAGCCACCGGGTTCTCTTCTTCCAACAATTTTCATGGGCCGAAGCTTGATTTTCCTCGCTTCAATGGTACTGATTCGACTGGATGGATATATTGAGTAGAACAATATTTCGATCTGCATAATACTTCTGATGCCCAGAAAGTTCCACTTGCATCCTTTTATTTGGAGCAGGAAGCCCTTCAATGGTACCGTTGGTACATCAAAGCTCATCCCAAGCCAAACTGGACAGATTTTTGCCAACTCATTTTGCCATGATTTGGTCCTAGTGCTTTTGATGATTTCACAGGAGCACTCACTAAACTTCACCAAATTGGCACGGTGAGAGAGTATCAGACAGAATTTGAGAAATTGGCCAATCACACAGAAGGATTGTCTGATGAATTCTACAGGAGTTGTTTTATCAGTGGTCTCAAGGATGAAATCTGCTCAGAGGTCAAAATGTTTTGTCCCAACACAATGATGGAATTCCTAGGGTTGGCTAAGTTGGCCGAGGACAAGATCGCAGCTCAACAACGCTCCAAACCCACCTTTGTTCCCTTTAGAAATATGGGTTCCCAACGACCTCCCATCACGCCTTCTCCTCAACCAACTCCTATCAAGCATTTGTCTGAAATAGAAATGCAGGCACGCTGAGAAAAAGAGCTTTGCTATAATTGTGATGAGAAATTCACTCAGGGACATAGATGTGTTCAACAAAATCTCTATCTCTTGGATGTGGATTCTCCACCTGCCTTAGAACTTGGTGAAGAAGCTACAGATACAGTCGATGATCAGGTCGACATTCAACACCCGCCTGTTGAGACCCCATCTCAGGATGACCCACCTGAGATCTCTCTCCATGCTATAACCAGCGTCACCACCCCACAAATAATGCGGGTTAGGGGATACTTCAAGAAGCTCCCTCTTACCATACTCATTGATTCTGGTAGCACTCATAACTTCATTGACCCTTGGATTTCCAAACAGGCTGATTGTTTTGTCCATCCTTGCTCCAACTTTGAAGTCATGGTTGCCAATGGGGGCACCTTACCTTGCAAGGGGAAGTGTCACAATGTGCGTATCTCTATGGAAGATTATAACCTACGCTCTGACATGTTTTCCTTGTCCTTAGGCGGATGTGATGTGGTTTTGGGCGTTCAATGGTTACGCACACTTGGCCCCATCTTATGGGATTTTGCTGAACTTTGGATGCAATTTAAAGTCAATGGGGCACAACACAGATTTATGGGCTTATAACCAGGGTCTCTCTGCATCATCAGTTCACATCGGTTGGAAAAAATCCTTAAGAAAAATTCACATGGTGTCATCGCTCAACTCAATTCCATTCAGATGCACCCATCAACAGTCTCCACTACTTCCTTGGATAGATATATCGGTATCTTTGCTGAACCAATGCGCTTGCTGCCTTCAAGAGACCTTTCCGATAAGAATTTAGCCACATCTACCTCTCAGCAAGAAATGATGGCTATTTTGCATGCAGTACAGAAGTGGCAGCCATACCTATTAGGGAATTATTTCTACATCAAGACTGATCTCCAGAGTCTGGAAAATTTTCTGGAACAATGGGTCTCCTCCTCAACACACCTGAAATGGGTTATCCAACTCATGGGTTATCCCTATGTGATCACTTACAAGAAGGGTAAGGACAATATGGTGGAAGATGCTCCTTCTCGCACAATTGATGACCCAGTTTCTCTTACAGCTCTTTCTCTGCTTGTTCCCATTTGGTTGCAATATGTTCAACAGAGCTCTCTCTTCTATGAACTCCATGCTTCTTCATCAATAGGGCACTCTGGGTTCTGCAAAATGTATGACTGGGAACAACGTAACTTCTTTTGGCAGGGACTAAAAATGACAATTCAACAGATGGTGGCTGACGATGATACTTTCCAAGTCAACAAGGGTGAAACGACACTCCTTTCGGGATTGCTCAAACCCTTTCCCATCCCTACACAGCTTTGGCCAACTATTTCTATGGATTTCCTAGCAGCGCTCTGGTGGTACAATACCACATCTCAAAGGACACCATATGAAGCAGTCTATGGAAAAACACCGCCAATTCTTCTTCCATACACCCTTAGCAACTCCCCAGTTCAGGAAATTGACTCGGTTCTTCGCAACCGCGATCAGATTCTTCTCATTCTGCAGGACAATCTTCACATGGCCAGAATTTGCCTGAAACAACAAGCCGATCAGCACCGTTCTGAGCGCATTTTCCACGCAGCTGACAGGGTTCTTCTTCATCTACAGCCTTCCAAGCAACCCTCCTTGACACTCCAAAGGCGTCAGTGGCTCGAAATGCAACCCGAGGATGCTACCGGGGAACCACTCCTTCAGATTCTGCCGCAATTTCTCCAACCAAAGCTTTGAGGACAAAGCTTTTTCTAAGGGAGAGGGGATGTTAGGAACCTATGTCAACCCTTCGCTTCACTATGTTAGTATATTGTTGTTGGATGCATATGCTTTGTAAGTCGTCTCGTAGTATTATATGTCCCATGGTTTTGACTCATAGTATTGGGCATAGACTTAGTATATAAGTGTGTGTTGAGGTCATTGAAGGCACCGTAAAGTTAATTGTATTGAGCTTGCTCAAAGGAGGTTTCCCCCTCGAAGTGGCCCATGATCAATATAAAACTGATTCTGAGTTCTGTCGTTTCTGCTATTTCGCATATTCTTATTAATTAATTGTTGCAGGTGCATCACAGCCATGAGGAAGGAGAACATCTGTTATGAACAGAATAAGAAAAGAGAAGGTATACCAAGCTGGAAAGAAAAAAGGCCTAACAACTTTGAGCAAAGGAAGAAACAGTTCTCTTTTAATCACAACTTTGGAAATAATAATTCACATAATTACTCTAACAAAACGTTTTCAGGAAATAATGCAGCAGGTAATACAAAGTCAAAATTACAGCTACAAGGAACAGTGATCCACCTAAAAATTTTGTTAAAAATAATGAACAGAAAGAACCTGTTAAATGTTGGGACTGTCAGGGACCTCACTATGCATCAAACTGTCTACTCAGAAAGAAGACTGTCAACAACATACATATTATACACGAGGAGGCTACTGTCGGTGAATTAGCAAGGGAAATGCCCAGGATAAATGTAGCTTTGGAAAACAAACAAGCTGATCATCAAACTTCCATGTTTGAAGTGGAAGGTATGCTGAAAAATAAACCCATTTCTATTTTAATTGATCCAGGGGAAAGTCTTAGTTATGTTTCACCTGATTTAGTTAAATGTTGTAATCTGAAAATAGATAAGTTTGATAAATCATGGTTGGTTCAATTAGCTATTGGCACAAAAAGAAAGGTGACTGATTATGTGAAAGAATGTGAATTACTAATGAATCAGTGTAGGACTCATGTTAAATTGAATGTGTTACCTTTAGGTTCTTACGATGTTCTAATTAAAATGGACTAGTTAGAAAAGAATAGAGTAGTATTAAATTGCTTTGAAAAGACTTTTAGTTGTTTGAATGATGAATGTGAAACTGTAACAGTAAAAGGAATTCCTAGAAAGATATATGTTAGACAAATTTCTGCCTTACAAGTTAAAAAGGTTGTTCGTAAAGGGTGTAAGTTGTTTTTTGTGAATGTAATTAATGATGAACAATCCACTATGGAAGATAAGGTAAAGCTGGAAGATATACCCATTCTTAAGGAATTTTCTAATGTATTCCCGAAAGAAATTCCAGGACTACCTCCGAAAAGGGAACTCGATTTCACCATTGAGTTAGTACCAGGAGTGGTATAAAACTCAGAGGATCCTTACATAATGAATATTCTAGAGCTTAATGAACTTAAATCATAGGTTAAGGAACTCATTGATAAAAATTATATAAGACCCAGTGTGTCTCCATGGGGAGCACCTGTAATTTTTGTTAAAAAGGATGGAACTATGCGTTTATGCATCGACTTTCGTCATCTAAATAAAATGACTATAAAGAACATATATCCCTTGCCTCGCATTGATGATCTTTTTGATCAACTACACAATGCAAAGATATTTTCTAAAATAGACTTGAGGTCGGGGTACCATCAATTCAGGATTAAAGATGATGATATCTTTAAGACTACTTTTAGAATCCCTTACGGGCACTATGAGTTTGTGCTTATGCCTTTTGGGCTAACCAATGCTACAGCAATTTTCATGTTCCTTATGAATCATGTTTTACATCAGTACTTAGATAAGTTTGTAATTGGTTTTATTGATGATATTTTGATTTATTCTAAGACGAAAGAGGAACAAGATGAACATTTAAAGATAATTTTACAAGTGTTAAGAGAACACCAACTTTATTCTAAGTTCAGCAAATGTGATTTTTATAAAGATAAAATTCAGTACCTAATGCATGTGATATCCAAGGATGGAATTGCAGTAGACCCAGACAAGATAAAAGAAATTAATGATTGGCCTACCCCGAAAGACGTAACTGGTGTATGATCTTTTATGGGAATTACAGGTTACTATCATAAGTTTATCGAGGGATTTTCTAGAATAGAAAATCCTATAACATCTTTACAAAAAAAAGGTAAGAAATTTATTTGGGATCAAAAGTGTGAAGAAAGTTTTAAGAAACTTAAACAACTATTGACAATAGCACGTATTTTAAAAATTGTTGATCCCAACAAATATTTCATAGTGTGCATGGATGCATGCAATGACGGACTTGGCGGGGTCTTAACACAAGAAGGTCACGCCATTGCATATGAATCTAGGAAGTTAAAGATTCATGAAAAGAACTATGCAACGTACAACCTAGAGTTGGCGGCTGTAATACACGTGTTAAAGATGTCACGCCATCACTTAATTGGAAGGAAATTTACCCTAATGACAGATAATAAAGGTTTGAAATACTTACTGGATCAACCAAATATGAACGCAAGGCAAGCCAGGTGGCTAGCTTTCCTTACCGAGTATGATTTTGAGATTCAGCACATTAAAGGAAAGGAAAATAAGGTTGCTGATGCCTTAAGCAGAAATGCTAGGCTAAATTTTGTTTCAACAATCAGTACTTATAAAACTTATCTGGAAAATCAGATTAATGACAAAATCGGAATGAATGAAAAATATCAGAATTTACTTAATAAAATTGTTGAAGATAATGCTGAAAATTTTATAACAGATTTCAGAATTGATGAAAGAGGGTTATTGTTGTATAAAAACAGACTTTATGTGCCTAATGTTGCTAAAATTTAGTTGTTGATTTTAAATAAATTGCATAAAATTCCATACTCAACACATCCTGGTTACCAAAAGATGATCAACTATGTTGAGAAAAGATTATTTTTGGCCATGTATGAAAAGCGAAGTAGCTGAATATATTGTTAGGTGTATGGAGTGTCAGCAAGTAAAGGCTGAACACAGACACCCAACTGGTTTGTTGCAACCACTACCTATTCCAGATTGGAAGTGGGACATAATTAGTCTTGATTTTATTACTGGTTTACCTAAAAATAAGAAACAGAATGATTCTGTAATGGTAGTAGTGGATAAGCTTAGTAAAGCAGCCCACTTCATACATGTTAAGACAACCTACAAGGCTGCTAACATTGTTGAAATATTTATGAAACAAATTTTTTGTTTGCATGGCATTCCAAAAGTTATAATTTCTGATAGAGACTCAAAGTTTACAGGAAATTTCTGGAAGTCTTTATTTAAAGGTTTAGATACTACTTTGAATTTCAGTACATCATTTCATCCACAAACGGATGGTAAGACTGAAAGAGTTAAACAAATTCTTGAAAACATGTTAAGAATGTATGTTAGAGATCAGCCAGGTAAATGGGAGGAATATTTGCATCTTGCTGAGTTTGCTTATAATAATCATCACCAAGCTTCAACAAAACTCAGTCCCTTTGAAATTTAATATGGCAGAAAATGTAATACTCGTATTTCTTGGAGTAATCTAGTTAACAGGTTAATGTTAGGACCTGATTTGTTAAGAGAAATGGAACTAACTGTGAAACAGGTTCAAGGAAATTTGAAAATTGCACAAGATAAACAGAAAAGTCATGCAGATCTCAAAAGAACTCAGAAAGAGTTTCAGGTTGGTGAACATGTGTTCCTCAAGGTAAAACCCAAAAAAGCTCCCTAAGATTGGGAAGTTGTTCTAAACTAGCACCAAGGTATTGTGGACCTTTTGAAATCTTGTCCAGGGTAGGACCAGTGGCATATCAGTTGGCATTTCCACCGAATATTAAAGTACATAATGTATTTCAGATATCTCTTTTGAAAAAGTATGTGCATGATGCTACTCAAGTGACTAATTGGAATGATGTACAGGTGGAACCAGAAGCAGATTTTCTAGTGGAACCGAACTGTATCTTCGACAAGAGGGAAATTTTGCTTCGTAATCATACCATTGGACAGGTAAAGGTGCAGTGGAAGCACCTTAGTCTGAACGAACCAACTTGGGAATTAGAAAGTAATATGCGGGTGGCATCTCCAATGTTGTTCCAGGAGGAACAAGAGGATGGTGAATAAAGTAACATCGAGGGGGTGTTTGTCACATACCCAAGTTCTAGACATTTTATGTTATGCAGAAAACATTATGTTTTATTTTTATTGTAAATTTTTATTACTATTGACCAAGTGGGGTCAAGGATGACTGTAATTAATTACTTTGAATATTTTATTATAAATAAATAAAAGTGGAGACAAACATCCAAAGGAGACTATTGAATGAGTGTTCACTGACCCACTAGGAGGAATAGGCTGGGGTGGAGAGCAAACTGACACTTGGCAGCATCCTCAACTCACTTCTAACTGTTGCAAGGGGCAACTTCTCTATTTTTATGGTCATGTTCACCAAGAAAGTGGAACTGAGCATGTGGGTCATTTATTAAATAAACTGACCAAAAGACCTAGGCATGCTACTTATCTACCCATTGAATTCAGGATGAGGTTGTTCATTATTACCTTGTGATAATTTCTGAGCACACGAGATCCGATGAGGGGAAGGTTAGAAGTGATTGAGTGAACTAAGACTACATTCTGAACTAGTGTAGCCACATTGTTGAGTTCAATATTGCTAAAAGCAGGAAGTACTACTGCTGACTTGCAAAGGAATTTATTCCATTACTCCACACAGCATCTTCATCCTGGTGGTTCAGTGAACAAGCTCGGGGGTCCTAAGGAAAATAACTTGGATGTCTTCAGGAGTAGGTTGGGTTGAACGGGCTCCTTTGGCTGTTTGTTTCTTCTTCTACAGATTAACAGGTTCAGATTGCATTATCTTATTTATTTTTGTCAAGTTAGTAAAAATAAATCTGAATGTTTTATGTTATCAGTTTCCCAATTAAATATTAGATATTTTGTGCTGTAATGAATATTTTTTACTGATGTAATTTATAACTAACAGGATAAAATGAATTTTGTATGATGTAGTTAAATGATAGAATGATTGAATAATAATGCTTCTTTGTATTTTTCCACACACTGGTTACAGTGTCGTACTCTAGTACAGGGAAGGGTATTTAGAATAGATCAAAATGATGTCATAATGTGAATAGACTTGATGACTTATTTCCAAAATAAATATACATTATTTCGGTACTGTAATATTGTCTTATTTCAATAGACATCTTAGAATTTAAATAGGAAACACAGATATTTCCATGGTTTATGTTTAATAGATAAACTCTTGATTTTATTCTTATCAAGTTATTATTATATCTCCAATAAATATTATAATATAGCAAACATACTTATTTTTAATTCAAATAACTTATACATAGGATTATCTAAACTCACTATATAAGTAATAACAATTCATGCATTGAATTATAACTTACAGAAAACATGCATAAGCTAAACAATGATATTATAATACTGTTAACATTGAAAACTCGTAAGTAAACCCTTTAGAACAAAAATGAAGTTATTACTATAGAATAGGTATAGTATATAACATATATAAGCTTTATTATACATTAACATTATTAAAACTTTATATCATTGTAAAATTTCAAATACGATTTTAAATGCAGGATAAATAAAAAACACCAAATCTGTATGATTTTTCCAGGGTTCAAACCCTAAGCATAAAGTTTCTCTTAGCTTTCAAGAAAATGTTACTTCCATATACTAAAACAAAAGAATGAAACACGACCAGGGTTCGAAACCCTTAACAAGACTTATAAAACACAGTAAAGTTTCTTGCAACAAGGTTTACAACCCAGCCATTACGGCTTTGTTTGTAAATCAAAACTTAAACCTTATAACATTTCTAAATACAATGACGGGCTCTACCCTAAACTTTTATTATAACCCACAGACTTTGAAATGCCAAAATATTACTCTACATCTGTCAACAATTGCGAAACCGTATTCATACTCATGCATTTTCAAAACAAAAATAATACGAGTTATGGTCGAGGGTTCAACCCTCCCTACTTAGCATCATAAACCAGAATCGGTTTCCAAAACCATTCTTCAAGTATTATTAACAAAACAACTTAATCTTTTTCTAATAAGTATTATGGACAATGGATGAAACACATTGTTTTCAGAACAGTCATTTTATTTCAAATCTAAAAAACAAACCACATACAGTAACCAAGGTAGTGCATCGTGAAGCCGATAAGAGCTACAGCTCAAAGGTTAAGAACCTTAAAAACAAAATGCCTTACGGCTTAGTTTTAGTACAACCAAATTGTGAAAATCCTCACAGCAAATCTAAGAGATGATGTATACCTCACAAGAGTAATTATGATTAAGCAGGAAAATAGAAAAAGAGTGGTCAATGTAGTATAACAAGCAATAGAATAATAATATAGTAGAACTCGGATAGAAGCAAAAATACTTCACACACACTAATTCATTAATCACAAATGGACAAATAAATAATACAATGCATGAGGAATTCGAATGCCTAAGGTGGAAATTCGAATTAGCCTTCATGGAGTGATCAAACGATCACTGGAGTGTCATCGGAGCACAACTGGTGTCATCGGAGCACAACTGGAAGTCTTCATCATCATCAGTGGAGTCATCAATGCTCAAGTAACTGTCAACCATCATTCAAACTGAGTCTGGTAGGTGTAACTGAGTGTAACTGAGTATAAGCTGAAGAAGGGCGAGTTGCTTCCTAAAATCAAGGAAGAAGGGAACATTAAGCAACTGGAGGGATAAAACTGATCAGTGAGAAGCTCTCGGGGGCTGGCTAACTAAGGGCTAGGTGCTGGACTGATGACTGGAATGCATGCAAACCATAAATGATGCATGCAAACCCTAAAAGTGAATGCATGACTAAAAATGTAAATGATCAAAATACTGGTGGGACTAGGATGGAGGATAGGAATATCCTAACACCCCCCCTTAATCCATCCTGGGCCCTGGTAACTAAGACCAAAGGTCACCCAATACAATGAATAATAACAGTCAATAACCCAAGGAAGTGTGGAAAATTTCATGGAAAAATACCTCCCCCTCAAAACAGACTGTAAGGCACACATAAAAAAATAAATGCTCCAAACTCAAGCAGGTGTGATGCTTGGTCATATGTCTGGAGGTATCTTCTTCATGGAAAGAAGTGGATCATGCTCAAAAGGCATGTGCTTGTACTTGCTCTTCAGTTCGAATGTGATGAGAACAAATCCAAAAGTATGAGAATGATCCTTGAACCTATGATTCGAATCAGCTGAGGTAGGATCAAATCTTTGAATGGGCATATAGTCTTTTGTCTTCTCCTTCGAACCACCATGGGTGAGATTATGCCAAAAAGAACTATTACATGTTTGCTTGAAATCAAAATCAGATTTAAGACTTAAAAAACAGTTTCTTGAGATCTCCTTTGAACCAGCAGGGGTGAGATCAAAACCATCATCTGTATGAGAAATTATCCCAAGTAGTAATTGCTTAGAATCCAAATTAGATCCAAGACTTGAATCATGGTTTCTTGAGATCTCCTTTGAACCATGAGAGGTGAGATCAAAACCAGTAGATGCATGAGAAATTATCCCAAGCGAATGGCCATGGTTTCTTGAGATCCCCTTTGAACCAACAGGGGTGAGATCAAAACCATGATGTGCATGAGAAATTATCCCAAGCGAATGGCAATGACCATATTCTTCAATAACCTTCTGAAAGAATGGAATAATGATCATATAGTAGTAAATAATAGGTGATTGCTTGAGGAGAGCAAATGCATTACCTTCAATAGCTGATTTGACCTCCGAAATAATCATGTGATCACGATGCAAACCAATAGACTCTGGTGCAAGAGAGGATTTAGGACCTTCTGCAATATCTAGAGTGTGAGCTGGCACAGAAAGAGAAGAAAGTTGGAACATGAGTGTAGAATATGCAATTTCTTTATGGACAACTTCAATATGAGATGATACTGGTGCATGATCTGAGAGACCATCAAGGGGAGCGAATGCATCACTTTGCTTGCTTTCGAATCGGTTTGGACCAATCCCTTCATTCTTTCTGCCAAAATTTTCATCCAGATGGGCCCATAACTCTGATGGAGTTTCAACAACATCACAGTATTGGTAGTGGAATCTCATGTATTCAGGAAAAGAAAGCATTATTGCTCCAAAGGCTCCATCACCTTTATTTAACCAATCAATCTTCTCTTCAGGGGATTCGAACTCTCTTTCAAAATGACAATCAAAGAGATCATGGATCTTCAAGTATGATATCATTCTTGGTTTCCATTCATCATAGTTGAATGGAGAAAGAGGAGTAATTCCTGATGAATACATAAAAGCTGTAGAATACCTACAAAAACAATAGAGAATATTTACAACTGCTACTACTGCAAAATGCAGAAACTGCTGCAACTGCTGCACTCAAAATCTTGGTAATAACCTGCAGAAAAACTCTTAAGAATGGAGACAAACAATACTCTCAACATGCTCTGATACCATGTGAAAATCCTCACAATAGATCTAAGAGATGATGTATACCTCATAAGAGTAATTATGATTAAGCAGGAAAATAGAAGAAGAGTGGTCAATGCAGTATAATGATCAATAGAATAATAATACAGTAGAACTCGAATAGAAGCAAAAATACTTCACACACACTAATTCATTAATCACAAATGGACAAATAAATAATACAATGCATGAGGAATTCGAATGCCTAAGGTGGCAATTTGAATTAGCCTTCATGGAGTGATCAAAAGATCACTGGAGTGTCATCGAAGCACAATTGGAAGTCTTCATCATCATCAGTGGAGTCATCAATGCTCAAGTAACTGTCAACCATCAGTAAAACTGAGTCTGGTTGTAGTGTCCCCTCCTACCATACCAGCATGATAGAGAGGACATGGTGCAAGAATCGGGCAATTAGCCCCATATTCATTAAATCAACTCATTGATACAAAGACAGGTATATGTGGATGCTATAGAACAGAACAGAGATCAAATAAAACATGCTGATATCTAACATACATTCACGATTCTGTGACAGTCATTAAATAAAGATCTTTGCAGTATTATAAAAGATCTTATGGAAATGCATAATCGTTTAAATACACAGCGGAAGTAAATTCATTAGCACATCCATAATACATTCCAGCCATTCATCCAAGGAACAATTGCAAAGTTAAAAACACAAGAATACTTATCTTATGCGAAAGTAGTCCCACGCAACTGGCTATGCAATTGCAACGTTCCACCCAACCGTAGGCCAGTGTGCTCCTCAATCTCTCAGCACCACTGCCACCCCCGAGCTGGGCATGATCTCTACAAGGAACCAGGGAACAGCAGACTCACACATAGCCAAGCATACACCAAGATGAGCCAAGCCAATCTACAATTGGGTTTATCAGGCTGCTAGGAGATGGAAAGGAAGAGTTGCTAAGCTAGTGAGCTCCAGCACAGAGCCAGGGATAACCTTGCAAGATCTATCTAGCTTGGCACCCACAATACCTACACACCCAGCACAAGGAAGCATTCTTTTCTCTGCTATACAGTCCCTCAAGCCATGCCTTCCCTATCTAGTGCTCTCAAGGTATGCATAGAAGAGTAACCAAAGCCCTCTTGATCTTCTTGAGAGGTTGTCTCCCCCACTAGGTTTATCAAGCTACTTCTGTCCACTACCACTCCAAAACTTCAATTCACAGGTTCAAACCAAGATGAGGATGCACACAACAGCAGAACACAATTATGGGCATAATGAAAATCGTTTGTATAGTGACAAGCATGAAAATGATCCCCTAGGCTTCAGAAAAAACGTGGGAAGGTTAAAATGAGCAATGGAGGTTTGGAGAAAACCCCAGGTAATAGAAAACGTTTTTAGGAAAAACGCCCATGGCAAATCGGGGACAAAACGAACTCCCTACAGTCCCAAATCGCAGCCCCTCCTCCCCAGCTACTATCCAAAACCAAAAACGGGTTTTTGGACAAGGAGAACCCTGCGTTTTTGCTCCAAAAACGTGACTATAACTCCCATCCTTCTCTATCTGCGTGAATGAATGAAGGCTGCCCATTCCCCATGGCTTTGGGCACCATTTTGTGGGTGTTTTCTTGCCCCACAAGCAAGAACACGAATTTCCAAGTTGATGGCTTGCCCATGCACGAAATTGGCTGCCATACTCCCTCATTCCCAAGGCATTAACTGCCTTAACCAATTTCTTGGAAGAATTAAATGATTGGGTGCATGAGACAAAATGGGTAGTTGGTGGTTTATGGTTTTCCTCATTGACACATGGATTAATACCATTGGCTCAAGGGTTTGGAATAATTTCCCTCCCTTTTCCTTGTAGAATCATGCCCTATCTCTTTTGTTGCATTTCATAGCCGGTTGCGGGTTTTTCCATTAAAAATTCGTATTTACATGGTGTCTTATTTACATTGTTCCCATCTCGCACAAGAACCATAGGCATCTATTTTTAATTGCCGATACAAAATGCTAAATCAACGGTGGGGCCTTGGCCTTGAGCTCCTCACCATGATTAAATTACAATATTCACATCATTTACGATTTTATACAAAGGGGATCGAAATGGGGACATTACATTCCCCTCCCCTTACATTAGCATTGTCCTCAGTGCTCATCAAAATTGAACAAAAATGGATATGCCACCCTCATGGCATCCTCCAGCTCCCATGTAGCCTCATCGGGACCGTAGTGCTTCCATTGCACCTTTACCTGTCCGATGGCTCGGTTCCGGAGCAATGTTACCTTCTTGTCTAGGATGCACAATGGATCGGTTTGGAATTCTCCCTCGGGTTCCACCTGGATCACATCCCAATTAATCACATGGTTAGGATCATGTACATATTTCTTTAGCAAAGAGACATGAAAAACATTATGAGCTTTAGTGCTAGCAGGCAATGCAAGTCTATATGCAACTGGTCCTATTCTTTCAAGCACTTCAAATGGCCCACAATATCTAGGTGATAGCTTGGCACAACTCCCAAGCTTCAAGGAACTCTTCCTTGATCTCACTCTAAGATATACATGATCCCCAATATTGAATTCCCTATGCACTCTATGCTTATCTGCATAGCTTTTCTGTCTATCCTGGGCTACTTTTAAATTTTGCCGGATCCTTGCAACCTCTTGTTCCATTTCCTTAAGCAATTATGGCCCAAGTACAATTCTGTTCACTGGATTGTCCCAAGTCACTGGTGTCCTACACCTTCTTCCATACAAAGCCTCATAAGGACTCATACACAATGATGCTTGTTGCCCGTTGTTATATGCAAATTCTACCAAGTGTAGATAATCCTCCCACTTGGATGGTTTGTACATTACATACATGCGGAGCATGTCTTCAAGCACCCGATTTACTCTTTCGGTTTGCCCATCTGTTTGAGGATGGTATGCAGTACTAAAGCTTAGTTGTGTACCCAAATCTGCAAAGAGACCTTTCCAAAAATTGGAAGTGAACTTGGTATCCCTGTCGGAAATTATTACCTTAGGCAGCCCATGTAATCTAAAAATTTCCTTCATGAAAATATTTGCAATGGCATCGGCTTTATGTGTGGATTTAACCGATATGAAATGTGCTGCCTTTGTTAACTTGTCCACCACAACCATGATGGAATCATGTTGTCTCTTAGTCATTGGCAATCCTGTAATAAAATCCATGGATATTACTTCCCATTTCCATTCTGGAATTGGCACTGGAAGCAATAAACCTGCTGGATGTTGGTGTTCACTCTTCACCAGTTGGCATTCCATGCACTTAGAAATGTATTCAGCAACATCCTTCTTCATGCCCGGCCAGAAATAATATTTCCTTGCTGTAGCAATTGTCTTCTGATATCCTGGGTGACCAGAGTATGGAGCTTTATGGATTTCATCCATAACCATCTTCCTTAAATCTGCCACATTTGGAACATAGACTCTATTCTTGTAAGTAAGAAGTCCGCCTTCTTCCAAATGATAGCCCTCATACTTCTTTTCAAGGTTTTGCTGCTGCAATTTTCCCTTTATCTGCTCATACACTTCATCCTCAACCATATGGTTAACAATCTGCTGCCTCAAATCTGGTTGGCAAGTACTAAGCGCTGCCACATGCATTTCACGTACCTTCCTGCTGAGTGCATCAGCCACCTTGTTTTCCTTCCCTTTTATGTGCTTGATTTCGAAATCAAATTCACACAAAAATTCCAACCATCTAGCTTGCCTAGCATTTAAAGTTGACTGATCAAACAAGTATTTCAGACCACAATGGTCTGTCCTTAACTCAAATTTTCTTCCCATTAAGTAATGCCTCCACATCTTCAAGGCATGTACTATGGCTGCAAGTTCTATATCATGAGTAGCATAGTTCTTCTCATGCTCCTTCAACTTTCTTGACTCATAGCATATCACGTGGTTATCTTGCATAAGAACTCCTCCAAGTCCTTGATTGCATGCGTCTGTACACACCACAAAGTCTTTTCCCGGTTCTGCAATCTTCAGAATAGGTGCACTTGTAAGAAGATTCTTCAACCGTTGAAAACTTTCTTCACATCTTGGTGACCATTCAAATTTTACCCCCTTCTTTTGCAAAGAAGTGATCGGGTTTGCAACCTTGGAGAATCCTTCGATAAACCTCCTGTAGTAACCAGCAAGGCCCATAAAAGATCTCACATCAGTCACATTCCTTGGAGTTGGCCAATTCATAATGGCTTCAATCTTCTCAGGGTCTACAGATATTCCTTCGTCGGAGATAATGTGACCCAAATAATGAATTCTATCTTTATAAAAGTCACATTTTCTCAACTTGGCATACAGCTTATGCTCCCTTAATAATTGCATTGTCATTCTCAAATGTTCTTCATGTTCTTCTTCATTCTTAGAATAGATAAGAATGTCATCTAGGAATACAAGAACAAACTTGTCCAGATACTTGCTAAAAACATTATTCATGAGACACATGAATGTAGCTGGTGCATTTGTGAGACTGAATGGTACCACTACAAACTCATAGTGTCCATACCTTGTTCTAAAGGCTGTCTTATGAATATCTTCTTCTTTGATTCTTACCTGATGGTAACCAGACCTCAAGCCAATCTTTGAAAATACCTTTGCTTCTCTCATTTGGTCAAAGAGGTCATCAATTCGGGGCAATGGGTATTTGTTCTTCACAGTGACTTTGTTCAACTGCCTGTAGTCAATACATAACCTAAGTGTTCCATCTTTCTTTTTCACAAATAGAACAGGTGCTCCCCACGGGGACACACTTGGCCTAATATATTTCTTTTCCAGCAACTCTTGCAATTGCATCTTCAATTCTAGCAATTCCGGTGTACTCATCCTGTACGGTGTCTTAGACACTGGTGCCGCTCCTGGCACAAGTTCAATTGTAAAGTCAATGTCTCTCTTTGGAGGGAGTCCTGGAATCTCATCGGGAAAAACATCCCTGAATTCTTGCAATACATGATAGTCCTCCAATCTAAGGGTTTCACTCTCTGCTGCTTCTAAAACGTGAGCTGCATACAGTTGACATCCCTTCCTATAGAACTTCTTCAGCTGCATGGCTGAAACCTGTCTAACAGAAGTAACCTTTGGAATGCCTCTTACAACCCTCGGGTTTCCTTCTTCGTCCATGCATTCAAATGTCTTATTGTAGCAGTCAAGTTTGACCCTGTGTGCTTCTAACCAATTCATTCCAATGAGAATATCATAGGAACCAAGTGGCAAAATATTCAAATCTGCATAGGTGAATAGCCCATCCATCTCTAATGAACATTTCTCTACTATTTCACTAACTTTTCTCTTGGTTCCAGTGGCTAGTTGAACTAACCATGATTTACTATGCTTTAATTTCTTGAAAGCACACATCTCAACAATTCTAGGAGTGACATAACTGTGAGTGGATCCAGGATCAATCAAAATAGAAACAAATTGCTTAGCAATCTTACCTTCAACTTCAACCACAGTTGACTGATGATCTTCCTGGCGGTTTTCTACTACTGCATAGATTCTAGGGATTGTCCTCGCCACTTGACCCACAGTTCCAGCTCCCTGGATGTTGTGAACTTGATTCACGTTCCCATTCCGATGTGGACAGTTCCTAAGCATGTGGTCTCCTCCACAACCCCAACATTGAAGTGGTTCTCTTGGCTCTTTTGGATCTCTCGGCTTGTCTCCCATCATCCTGGTTGGCTTAGTCACAACCTGTCATGGCTGCCTTTGCTGATTCTTGAATTGAGGAGGCTTGAACCCCTTCTTCCTTTGCTCAAACTTTTTATTTTTCCTATCTTTCCATGCCTTATGGAATTCTGGTTTGCTTCTGTTTTGATCAAAGCAATACTTGGCCTTTCTTATGGCCTCCTCTAGAGTTCGAGGTTCATCGAACTCAATTCTGTCTTTATACGACTGGGGCAGTCCACTTAGGAAACGCTGAATTTTCACCTTATCATCTCGAATATACTTGACATACCTCAGCAGCTCCAAAAACTTGTTTGCATATTCTTTCATGGTCGATTGTCCCAATCTCAGCTCATGGAACTCTTTGATCTTATCATCATAGTACCTATCAGAGAGGTACTTCTGCTTGAAGTATTTCTTGAACTGCTTCCACACGATCTTCCTTTCGTTGATCCTCTTCACTTGCCTGGTGTGTTCCCACCATATAGATGCTCTTCCATTCAGGTTGAAGATGGAAACTCTTTCCTTCATATTTCCCGAGTAGTCTTGGACTTGGAAATATTTTCTCATCCCAAGAAGCCAAGCTTCAGCTTCTTGACCAGACTTCACTTCTCCATCAAATGTAGGAGGTTTTGCCTTCTTAAATTCTCCATGTGAACTGTTCCTGTATTGCTTCTTCCTCTTGTTCCTGTGAGATGAAGAGCTTGAACCCTTAATGGATTCTTCAAAGTCAGATGATTCCTTAGAAGAGATTTCTGGACTATATGTTCTGTCTGTAGAAACCCTTCTTGGGCTACTGGCCCTCTTACGGGAATTCCTTCTAGAGCTACTCCCACCCCTTTCTGGATTTGATGTCTGATGCCCAGAGTTTATTTGCCTTTGGATGTCTGTCAAACTCTACAGCATGGCTACATTCAGCTGATTTTGTTCTTCCTGAGCTTTAATCATCCTTTCATTATCTTCCCTACAGGTTTGCAACTCCACCCTTAGGCTTCTCATGGTGGCTGCAACATCTGGAGGGGTCTCTTGATTTCTTCTCCCATTAGATTCTGTTTCAGCATTCTCAACCTGTATGTTCTCCCCCATGGCATCTGTCTCAGGCTCATAGGGATCCTGTGCATCATTCATGATGTTCATTTTCTTGGCCCAACCAAGATCCAAAATTTTCCAACTGTATTAACTAGAGTGTTACCCTACTGTAACTGTGGCTCTCTGAAATGTGTTCATCAGCACAATTGTTAGCTGCATCATATTCTCAGAATTCATAACTTACTTCATGCACGTCGAAAAATGCCATACTGACAATTCGTCAAGTCACAACAACGAAATATGAGGGGAAAAAGAAAAAGGGGGTCAAGGGGGCTTGCCCCCGCAGGGCGGGTCGAGGGCAGCGCCCTCGTTTTTTTTTTTTTTTTTTTTTTAGGAATCACGCCGCATCGGGCAGTTCGCGAAATCCTGCCGCAACGGGCAGTTCGCTGAATCCTGCCGCGATGGGCGGTTGAATGATTGCTCCCGCAACTGCAGGGCAGTTCACTATATGCTCCCACAACTGCGGGGTGGTTTGGCGACGGCTTCCGCAATTGCGGGCCGGTTGACGGTAGGCTTCCGCAGTTGCGGGCCGGTTGCCTGAACCCTTCCGCAATTGCGGGGCGGTTCGGTGACGGCTTCTGCAATTGCGGAGAAGTTTGCCGAACGCTTCCGCAATTGCGGAGCAGTTCGCCGAACGCTTCCGCAATTGCGGAGCAGTTCACCGAACGCTTCCGCAATGGCGGGCGATTTGCCGAACGCTTGCGCAATTGCGAAGCCATTCGGCGAAGGCTTCCGCAGCTTCGGAGCCGTTCGCGGAATGCTTCCGGGGTTTTCGGGCGGTTCTTGCGAAAAGCTTTTGCGGAACGACTTGAGGAATGCTTCCGCAATTTCGGAAAGATTCGCCGAAGTCTTCCGCAATTACGGAACGATTTAGTGAAGTCTTCCGCAGTTGCGGAACGATTCGCCGAAGTCTTCCGCAAATTCGGAACGACTCGCCAAACTCTTCCGTGTTGCGGAACGATTCACGGAATCCTTCCGAAATTTCGGAAGAGAATTCCTTCCGCAATTTCGGAAGAGATTTCCTTCTGAAAATTCTTTTTCATGCCGACACTTAGAAAATTTTTCACTTAAAAAAATTTTCTCTGCTGTTTCGGAGCGGTTTGCAGAATCCTTCCACAATTTCGAAAAGGTTCGCCGAACTCTTCCGAAATTGCGGGAAGGTTCGCGGAACCTTTCCGCAGTTTCAGGATGACTTCCGCAAACTAACTTAAAACAAAAATTTCCAAAAACAGACTTAAAACATAAATTTTCAAAAACAGACTTAAGAAAATTTTGAAATTTTCCCCTGTAATTGCTATCAGGTTTGGCCCATAGAGGCCCAATGCTGCAACGCAGCTCTGATACCATAATGTAGTCTCCCCTCCTACCATACCAGCATGATAGAGAGGACGTGGTGCAAGAATCGGGCAATTAGCCCCATATTCATTAAATCAACTCATTGATACAAAGACAGGTATATGTGCATGCTATAGAACAGAACAGAGATCAAATAAAACATGCTGATATCTAACATACATTCACGATTCTGTGACAGTCATTAAATAAAGATCTTTGCAGTATTATAAAAGATCTTATGGAAATGCATAATCGTTTAAATACACAGCGGAAGTAAATTCATTAGCACATCCACAATACATTCCAGCCATTCATCCAAGGAACAATTCCAAAGTTAAAAACACAAGAATACTTATCTTATGCGAAAGTAGTCCCACACAACTGGCTATGCAACTGCAACGTTCCACCCAACCGTAGGCCAGTGTGCTCCTCAATCTCTCAGCACCACTGCCACCCCCGAGCTGGGCATGATCTCTACAAGGAACCAGGGAACAGCAGACTCACACATAGCCAAGCATACACCAAGATGAGCCAAGCCAATCTACAATTGGGTTTATCAGGCTGCTAGGAGATGGAAAGGAAGAGTTGCTAAGCTAGTGAGCTCCAGCACAGAGCCAGGGATAACCTTGCAAGATCTATCTAGCTTGGCACCCACAATACCTACACACCCAGCATAAGGAAGCATTCTTTTCTCTGCTATACAGTCCCTCAAGCCATGCCTTCCCTATCTAGTGCTCTCAGGGTATGCATAGAAGAGTAACCAAAGCCCTCTTGATCTTCTTGAGAGGTTGTCTCCCCCACTAGGTTTATCAAGCTACTTCTGTCCACTACCACTCCAAAACTTCAATTCACAGGTTCAAACCAAGATGAGGATGCACAAAACAGCAAAACACAATTATGGGCATAATGAAAATCGTTTGTACAGTGACAAGCATGAAAATGATCCCCTAGGCTTCAGAAAAAATGTGGGAAGGTTAAAATGAGCAATGGAGGTTTGGAGAAAACCCCAAGTAACAGAAAACGTTTTTAGGAAAAATGCCCATGGCAAATCGGGGACAAAACGAACTCCCTACAGTCCCAAATCGCAGCCCCTCCTCCCCAGCTACTATCCAAAACCAAAAACGGGTTTTTGGACAGGGAGAACCCTGCGTTTTTGCTCCAAAAACGTGACTGTAACTCCCAGCCTTCTCTATCTGCGTGAATGAATGAAGACTGCCCATTCCCCATGGCTTTGGGCACCATTTCGTGGGTGTTTTCTTTCCCCACAAGCAAGAACACAAATTTCCAGGTTGATGGCTTGCCCATGCATGAAATTGGCTGCCATACTCCCTCATTCCCAAGGCATTAACTGCCTTAACCAATTTCTTGGAAGAATTAAATGATTGGGTGCATGAGACAAAATGGGTAGTTGGTGGTTTATGGTTTTCCTCATTGACACATGGATTAATACCATTGGCTCAAGGGTTTGGAATAATTTCCCTCCCTTTTCCTTGTAGAATCATGCCCTATCTCTTTTGTTGCATTGCATAGCCGGTTGCGGGTTTTTCCATTAAAAATTCGTATTTACATGGTGTCTTATTTACATTGTGCCCATCTTGCACAAGAACCATAAGCATCTATTTTTAATTGCCGATACAAAATGCTAAATCAACGGTGGGGCCTTGGCCTTGAGCTCCTCACCATGATTAAATTACAATATTCACATCATTTACGATTTTATACAAAGGGGGTCGAAATGGGGACATTACACTGGTAGGTGTAACTAAGTGTAAGTTGAAGACAACTGGACTGGTAGGTGAAGAAGGGTGTGTTGCTTCCTAAAATCAAGGAAGAAGAGCGCATTAAGAAACTGGAGAGCTAAAAATGATCAATGAGAAGCTCTTGGGGGCTGGCTAACTGAGGGCTAGGTGATGGACTGATGACTGGAATGCATGCAAATGCATGCAAACCCTAAATGATGCATGCAAACCCTAAAAGTGCATGCATGATTGAAAATGTAAATGATCAAAATACTGGTGGAACTAGGATGGAGAATAAGAATATCCTAACAAAAATCTGAAACACTTTGGAATCCTGATGAAACCTAAGTATAAACAAACCAACTCTCTGCTAAACAAACGGTAACTTGCATGGTGCCAAGATCTTCGCAATTTTATGGATACCCTGGAAGGATGTCTCCGATGCTTACGCTTACCAGGACATCAAGCATCCATCTCTTTTTCAGCCAACCCCAACATCTTTCCGAGGGTAGAACTTGCCATGGAAAGCAAGTACGAAACTGGTTAAACATGGAAAACGAAACGAATTAAACGGAAGACATTGTCTTAAGACAACCACTGAAACATAAGTGCATTTAAATACTTCACCTGATTTTGATTTCTGAAAGCACAACTGAGAATCCCAGACTCTTCAATGCATATAGCATGTGTATGAAGTTTCCACATCAAACTTCACCAACGCTTACAGTTTAGAACAAGGACTCACTGCTGAACAACAAGCAAAGGCTGAGACCTATACAGAACGCGAACTATCCTGAGACATTACTTACAGTAAGGTCGAGGCATCGAAACCTCGAGAGGCACCTTCAAACGTTGTCACACAAACCCTGAAGGGTAAGGAGCCTGTCGGCCTCACCCTCACAAAACGCAAAATGAAGAAAGTGTCGGGTAAGTTGGCATACCAATGCCAGGGTTAGGGTTTAACTCAAAACCCGAGACCACCGTGGAGATCGACGGTGTAGATGCTGCCACGAGATAGACTCTATATACGACCACCAAACCTCTTTAATTAGCATTTAAAACCACAACTATCAAAGCTCGGTGCTCTGCCAGCACATAATTCCACACATACAAATCCATGCACAGCTCAACGTTCAAGGTTTACGTAATAAAGGTTTTCCACCTTGTCACAATTTCCATTCACATGAAGACTTCCACGAGGGCTGCCATCAAGTAATCCACCACATCGCAGTTATTGAACCATAAATACTTAGCACCAGTTCGAAGGGCATGCCAACGTATTATCCACTATCACATTTTTACCGTAAGTTAAACATTCATACAACGAGCATATAGTTATGCATAAAGCTCCAAACTTATAGTTTATGCCTTTAATTATCATGCTTATGATTTTGGTATAAATTCTACGCATATAGAATGGATAGTTTGCTTCCTAAATACAGGATATAGTTTATAGAAATTATAAATTATTGCAAGACATAGGTAATGTACATATAATCTATGAAATGGAAAAGTATTATAATGTTTTCTCCATAGTTTTTGATTGAGAACATGTAATGTAATACAATGCAATGTTTCTATAGTATTGAAATAACAAGTATATATTATTAACACATAGTTTTCTCCATAGTAATTGTTTATAGGAGGATATCCTTTTGTTCATCAAGTTAGATAAAAACCAAGCATTCATACAATTACAAAGTATGTTGAGATAACTTACCCAAAACACATAAAATCCCTGAGTTGTTGCATAGCAGATAAATCCTCTACAGGGTCATATTTGACTTTAAAGGATAACTTAGTACGTCGAGATAAATTGAATTACATTGGCATACTCCAGTTGGAAATTCTGTGTCTTACCTGAGCTCTGCAAATAGAATTCATGAGCATTAGCTAGCAATAGCTAAGTAAGCCTCGTGGCATACACAAGGACCCCTTCATTACAGTAAGATGATCCATTAGTCTCTAGAAACAAAATGTATAACATAGAACAAAAGTGACGTTATGCGTGCTAACAATAAAGTACATTATGTAAGCATTATTCAACATCCTGATGTTGGTTTGACGAAATTTGACTTTATGACTTTATAAGACACTAGTTAAGATAACAGCTGTTAAGACAATTTTTGCAATTCATAAGTAATTTAAACTCTTAGTCATTAATGACAATGATAGGAGTTGTTATCTTTAAGTATTTTGTTTAGTGTTTAGTTGTGTTGAAGTTAACACTTTTCGCATAGCAAACATAAGCAATTATTGCTACTTAAAAATTTTAAATTTTAGTGAATTTTTTGGGATGTTACATGTGGTATCAGAGCAAGAGTTTCACCTGATTTAGTTAAATGTTGTAATCTGAAAATAGATAAGTTTGATAAATCATGGTTGGTTCAATTAGCTACTGGCACGAAAAGAAAGGTGACTGATTATGTGAAAGAATGTGAATTACTGATGAATAAGTTTAGGACTCATGTTAAATTGAATGTGTTACCTTTAGGTTCTTACGATGTTCTGATTGGAATGGACTGGTTAGAAAAGCGTACAGTAGTATTAAATTGCTTTGAAAAGACTTTTACTTGTTTGAATGAGGAATGTGAAACTGTAATAGTAAAAGGAATTCCTAGAAATATATCTGTTAGACAAATTTCTTCCTTACAAGTTAAAAAGGCTATTCGTAAAGGCTGTAAGTTGTTTGCTGTGAATGTAATTAATGATGAAAAATCCACTTAGGAAGATAAGCTAAAGCTGGAAGATATACCCATTCTTAAGGAATTTTCTGATGTATTCCCGGAAGAAATTCCAGGACTACCTCTGAAAATGGAACTCGATTTCACCATTGAGTTAGTACCAGGAGTGGTACCAAACTCAAAGATCCTTACAGAACGAATATTCTGGAGCTTAATGAACTTAAATCACAGCTTAAGGAACTCATTGATAAAAATTATATAAGACTCAGTGTGTCTCCATGGGGAGCACCTGTAATTTTTGTTAAAATGAAGGACGGAACTATGCGTTTATGCATCGACTACCGTGAGCTAAATAAAATGACTATAAAGAACAGATTATGCGTTTATGCATCAACTACACGACGCAAATATATTTTCTAAAATAGACTTGAGGTCGCGGTACCATCAAGTCAGGATTAAAGATGAGGATATCTTTAAGACTGCTATTAGAACCTGTTACGGGCACTACGAGTTTGTGCTTATGCCTTTTTGGATGACCAATGCTCCAGTAGTTTTCATGTGCCTTATGAATAATGTTTTACATCAATACTTAGATAAGTTTGTAATTGTTTTTATAGATGGCATTTTGATTTATTCTAAGACGAAAGAGGTACATGATGAAGATTTAAAGATAATTTTACAAGTGTTAAGAGAACACCAACTTTATGCTAAGTTCAGGAAATGTGATTTTTATAAAGATAAAATTCAGCACCTAGGGCATGTGATATCCAAGGATGGAATTGCAGTAGTCCCAGACAAGATAAAAGCAATTAATGAATGGCCTGCCTCGAAAGACGTAACTCGTGTACGATCTTTTATGGGAATTACAGGTTACTATCGTAATTTTATCGAGGGATTTTCTAGAATAGCAAATCCTATAACATCTTTGCAAAAGAAAGTTAAGAAATTTATTTGGGATCAAAAGTGTGAAGAAATTTTTAAGAAACTCAAAGAAATATTAACAACAACACCTATTTTAAAAATTGTTGATACGAACAAATATTTCTTAGTGTGCACGGATGCATGCAATGACGGACTTGGCGGGGTCTTAACACAAGAAGGTCACGTCACTGCATATGAACCTAGGAAGTTAAAGATTCATGAAAAGAACTATGCAACTTACGGCCTAGAGTTGGAGGTTGTAATACACGCGTTAAAGATGTGGCACCATCACTTAATTGGAAGAAAATTTACACTAATGACAGATAATAAAGGTTTGAAATACTTACTGGATCAACCAAATCTAAACTCAAGGCAAGCCAGGTGGCTAGCTTTCCTTAATGAGTATGATTTTGAGATTCAACACATTAAAGGAAAGGAAAATAAGGTTGTTGATGCCTTATGCAGAAATGCTAGGCTAAATTTTGTTTCAGCAATCAGTACTTATAAAACTGATCTGAAAATTTAGATTAAGGACAAAATCGGAATGGATGAAAAATATCAGAATTTACTTAGTAAAATTGTTGAAGATAATGCTGAAAATTTTATAACAGATTTCAGAATTGATGAAAGAGGGTTACTGTTGTATAAAAACAGACTTTATGTGCCTAATGTTGCTAAAATTAAGTTGTTTATTTTAAATGAATTGAATAAAAGTCCATACTCAACACATCGTGGTTATCAAAAGGTGATAACTATGTTGAGAAAATATTATTTTTGGCCATGTATGAAAAGCGAAGTAGCTGAATATATTGTTAGGTGTATAGAGTGTCAACAAGAAAAGGCTGAACATAGACACCCAGCTGGTTGTTGCAGCCACTACCTATTCAAGATTGGAAGTGGGACATAATTATTATTGATTTTATTACTAGTTTACCTAAAAATCAGACACATAATGATTCTGTAATGGTAGTAGTGGATAAGCTTAGTAAAGCGGCCCACTTCATACATGTTAAGACAACCTACAAGGCTGCTAACATTGCTGAAATTTTTAGGAAACAAATTTTTCGTTTGCATGGGATTCCAAAAGTTATAATTTCTGACAGAGACTCAAAGTTTACAAGAAATTTCTGGAAGTCTTTATTTAAAGGTTTAGATACCACTTTGAATTTAAGTACATCATTTCATACACAAGCGGATGGTCAGACTAAAAGAGTTAATCAAATTCTCAAAGACATGTTAATAATATATGTTAGAGATCAGCCAGGTAAATGGGAGGAATATTTGCATCTTTCTGAGTTTGCTTATAAGAATCATTACCAAGATTCCACAAAACTCAGTCCCTTTGAAATTTTATATGGCTGAAAATGCAATCCTCCTATTTCTTGGAGTAATCCAATTGACAGGTTAATGCTAGGACCTGATTTGTTAAGAGAAATGGAACTAACCATGAAACGGGTTCAAGGCAATTTGAAAATTGCACAAGATAGACAAAAAAGTCATGCAGATATCAAAAGAACTCAGAAAGAGTTTCAAGTTGGTGAACATGTGTTCCTCAAGGTAAAACCAAAAAAAAAACTCTCTAAGATTGGGAAGCTGTGCTAAACTAGCACCAAGGTATTTTGGACCTTTTGAAATCTTGTCCAGGGTAGAACCAGTAGCATATCAGTTGGCATTTCCACCGAATCTTAAAGTACACAATGTATTTCACATCTCTCTTTTAAAAAACTATGTGCATGATGCTACTCATGTGAATAATTGGAATGATGTACAGGTGGAATCAGAAGGATATTTTCTGGTGGAACCGGACTGTATCCTCGATAGGAGAAAAATTTTGCTTCGTAATCGTACCATTGGACAGGTAAAGGTGTAGTGGAAGCACCTTCTTTCGGACGAAGCAACTTAGGAATTGGAAAGTAATATGCGGGTGGCATATCCAATTTTATTCCAGGAGGAACAAGAGGATGATGAATAAAGTATCATTGAGGATGATGTTGAACTTAAGAGGGGGTGTTTGTCACATACCCAAGTTCTAGACATTTTATGTTATGCAGAAAACATTTTGTTTTATTTTTGTTGTAAAGTTTTATGACTATTGATCAAGTGGGTTCAAGGATGACTGTAATTAATTACTTTGAATATTTTATTATAAATAAATAAAAGTGGAGACAAACATCCAAAGGTGACTGTTCAATGAGTGTTCATTGACCCACTAGGAGGAATGGACTGGGGTGGAGAGAAAACTGACACTTGGAAGAATCCTCAACTCACTTCTAACTGTTGCAGGGGGCAACTTACCTATTTTTATGGTCATGTTCCCCAAGAAAGTGGAACTGATTAGCTGGCTCATTTACTAAATAAACTGACCAAAAGACCTAGGCATGCTACTTATCTACCCATCGAATTCAGCAAGAGGCTGTTCATTCTTACCTTGTGATAATTTCTGAGCACAAGAGATTTGATGAGGGGAAAGTTAGAAGTGATTGAGTGAACTAAGATTGCATTCTAAACTAGTACAGCCACATTGTTGAGTTCAATATTGCTAAAAGCAGGAAGTACTATTGCTAAGTGCTACTGTTGACTTGCAAAGGAATTTATTCCATTACTCCACACAGCATCTTCGTCCTAGTGGTTCAGTGAACAAGCTCGGGGGTCCTAAGGAAAATAACTTGGATGTCTTTAGGAGTAGGTTGGGTGGAACGGGCTCCTTTGGCTGTTTGTTTCTTCTTCTACAGATTACCAGGTTCAGATTGTGTTATCTTATTTATTTCTGTCAAGTTAGTAAAAATAAATCTGAATGTTTTATGTTATCAAATTCCCAATTTTATCTTAGATATTTTGTACTGTAATGAATTTTTTTACTTCTGTAATTTATAACTAACAGGATAAAATGTATTTTGTATGATGTAGTTAAATGATAGAATGATTGAATAATAGTGATTCCCTGTATTTTTCCACACACTGGTTACAGTGTCCTACTCTAGTACAGGGAAGGGTATTTGGAATAGATCAGAATGATGTCATAATGTGAATAGACTTGATGACTTATTTCCAAAATAAATCTACATTATTTCAGTACTGTAATATTTTTTATTTCAATAGACATCTTAGAATTTAAATAGGAAACACAGATATTTCCTGGTTTATGTTTAATAGATAAACTCTTGAATTTTTTCGTATCAAGTTATTATTATATCTCCTATAAATATTATAATATAGAAAACATACTTATTTTTAATTCAAATAACTTATACATAGGATTATGTAAACTCACTATATAAGTAATAACAATTCATGCATTGAATTATACCTTATAGAAAACATG
Organism: Larix kaempferi; assembly: GCA_027924585.1. NCBI lineage: Eukaryota > Viridiplantae > Streptophyta > Pinopsida > Pinales > Pinaceae > Larix > Larix kaempferi. The sequence continues at coordinate 3,861,810 of BSBM01000206.1, read as the reverse complement.
TATAAGCTAAACAATGATATTATAATATTGTTAACATTGAAAACTCGTAAGTAAACCCTTTAGAACAAAAACGAAGTTAATACTATAGCAGAGGTATAGTATATAACATATATAAGCTTTATTATACCTTAACAGTATTAAAACATTATATCACTGTAACATTTCAAATACAATTTTAAATGCAGGATAAATAGCAAACACCAAATCCGTATGATTTTTCTAGGGTTCAAACCCTAAGCATAAAGTTTCTCTTATCTTTCAAGAAAATGTTACTTTCGTATACTAAAACAAAAGAATGAAACACGAACAGGGTTCGAAACCCTTAACAAGACTTATAAAACACAGTAAAGTTTCTTGCAACAGGGTTTACAACCTAGCCGTTACGGCTTTGTTTGTAAAGCAAAACTTAAACCTTACAACATTTCTAAATACAATGATGAGCTCTCCCATAAACTTGTATTATAACCCACAGACTTTGAAATGCCGAAATATTACTCTACGTCTGTCAACAATTGCAAAACCATATTCATACTCATGCATTTTCAAAACAAAAATAATACAAGTTATGGTCGATGGTTCAACCCTCCCTACTTAGCATCATAAACCAGAATGGGTTTCCACAGCCATTCTTCAAGTATTATTAACAAAACAACTTAATCGTTGTCGAAAAAGTATTCTGGATAGTGGACCAAACACATTGTTTTCGAAACAGTCATTTTATTTCAAATCTCAAACACAAACCATATAGAGTAACCAAGGCAGTGTATCATGAAGCCGGTAAGAGCTATAGCTCAAAGGTTAAGAACCTTAAAAACAAAATGCCTTATGGCTTAGGTTTAGTAAAACCAAATTTGAAACACTTTGCAATCCTGACGAAACCTAAGTATACCCTGGAAGGATGTCTCCGAGGCTTACCAAGACATCAAGCATCCATCTCTTTTCGGGCCAACCCCAACACCTTTTCAAGGGTAGAACTTGCAATGGAAAGCAAGTACGAAACTGGTTAAACATGGAAAATGAAACGAAGTAAACAGAAGACATTGTCTTAATCCAACCACTAAAACATAAGTGCATTTAAATACTTCACCTGATTTTGACTTCTGAAAGCACAACTGAGAATCCCGTACTCTTCAACGCATACAACATGTGTATGAAGTTTAGACATCAAACTCCACCAACGCTTACAGTTTGGAACAAGGACTCACTACCCAACCAAAAGCAAAGGCTGAGACCTATACAGAACGTGAACTATCCTGAGACATTGTGTTGGCTGCTTTCTGGACAGACCTGGGTTTTCAGGATGCATAGCAACAAACACCCCTTTGGCGCACTGGCCCTTTCGGCAACAAGCTGTGCAGCATCCCGAAGTCTCACCCGAAGTGGCTATGGGGGGGCTAAGGAATAAGGTTTCCTTAACCTAGGTGGTGTGGAGTCTACAGTCTTCTCCCTTCCCTTCTTGGAAGTAACCCCTGAACAGAGTGTCTCACGCCTTCACAGGTCTCCCAGCGCTACAACGTTGGAACTCGCTCTTCTCAGCCTTAGCTGCGCGGTATCTCCGCACCTGCGCACGAGTCTTTTACCCGCTACCTTTGATACACTATGTATCGTCTCTGCCCTTGCGTCACAATGCAGTAACACACTCCTTTAGCGCTGCGGCAACAGTGCTCTTACAGACTCCTTCGACAATGCACAAGTACAACTTCTAAGGGAGCTTCCAGGATTTACCTTACATAATCATATATAAAGATAGCGAAACATTCATAGAAACATAGACAGTAAAGCAAAGAAATGCAATCACATAAAGCATCACCACAACAACAAGAATTATGTGGTTCACTTCCAGGAGGGAAGCTACGTCCACGGAACTGTGTTTATATTATCTTGAGATGGGGATAACACATTTCTGCTGCGCACACAGCTGCAGCCTTAGATCTTTCTGGGAAACTCCACGCACACAGCTGGGAGCCCTTCTCTTGGATCTATTCTCTTCTTCTACAGAGATTACCATAACAAAGACATACAATTACATTCCCCTCTCAGTCCTCTTGCGACTGGTCGATACATGCAATGGCCCTTATGCCAAGCGGTCTTCCTGCGAGATCGCGGCCTTCTTACATGCACAAACTGATCATTAACAGCTTAAAGATACAGCAATACAAATGACTCCGACATCAACTTAGACTGTATGTGTAACTTAGTAACTATCTAACTCTTTTCTCTCTAACCTTCTAACCCCTTTCCCCTCTCAATTACACATATATATAGGTGGCCCTGAGGGTCGCACCTTTACAAAACTGTGGGCCTTTCCCAGCAGTGATCCCCAAAAACCCTAACTGTGGACACGGCTAGGTGTACTATAGGTGCCTCTTGCAGTCACGTCGCAGCTTCCTGCAGACTCCACGATTTCCGGTGCAGATCGCGGGTATGGGCGTCGCTTCATCGTTCTTTGCTCCTTGTCCTTCACCTTCAATGCTTTGGCCCGTGGCTCTTCCTTGGTCCAAGCAACCATAACTTCCTGTACTTTTCCTTAATGAGGGTAGCTGAGCCCTCTATTCCGCCGCTTCATTTACTGTGGTGGTTGAGCTTTCTACTCAGCCACCTTATTTACTTTTTCCTTTGACTTGTGCGTGCAAGCTCCACGATTTTCGGCCCGTAATCTGCGGTGAGCTCGTCCATCTGGCGCCGTACCATGCACTGTTTGTTTCTGCCAAAAATGGTGCTTTTCCTCAAAATTAGCACTTTTCCTTCAAAACTTAGTGCTTTTTCCTCAAAATTAGCAGCTTTGCCATAGCTGCGGCCTATGCTCCAACACATTGCTTACAGTAAGGTCGAGGCATCGAAACCCCGCGAGGAACCTTCAAACGTTGTCACACAAACCCTGAAGGGTAGGGAGCTTGTCGGCCTCACCCTCACAAAACAAAAAATGAAGAAAGTGTCGGGTAAGTTGGCATACCAATGCCAAGGTTAGGGTTTAACTCAAAACCCGAGACCACCCTTGAGATCGATGGTGTAGATCCTGCCATGAGATAGAGTCTGTATACGACCACTAAACCTCTTTAATTAGCATTTAAAACCACAGCTATCAACGCTCGGTACTCTGCCAGCACATAATTCCACACATACAACTCCATGCACAACTCAGCGTTTAAGGTTTACGTAACAAAGGTTTGCCACCTTGTCCCAATTTCCATTCACGTGAAGACTTCCACGAGGGATGCCATCAAGTAATCCACCACATCGTAGTTAGTGAACCATAAATACTTAGTTCCGGTTCGAAGGGCATGCCAATGCATTATCCACTATCACATTTTTACCATAAGTTAAACATTCATACAACGAGCATATAGTTATGCATAAAGCTCCAAACTTATATTTTATGCCTTTAATTATCGTGCTTATGATTCTGGTATAAATTCTACACATATAAAATGGATAGTTTGCTTCCTAAATATAGGATATAGTTTATAGAAGTTATAAATTATTGCATGACATAGGTAATGTACATATAATCTATGAAATGGAAAAGTATTACAATGTTTTCAACATAGATTTGGATTGAGAACATATAATGTAATACAATGCAATGTTTCTATATTATTGAAATAACAAGTATATATTATTAACACATAATTTTATCCATAGTATTGTTTATAGGAGGATATCCTTTTGTTCATCAAGTTAGATAAAAACCAGGCATTCATACAATTACAAAGTAGGCTGAGATAACTGCCCCAAAACACATAAAATACCTGATTTGTTGCATAGCAGATAAATCCTCTACAGGATCATATTTGACTTTAGAGGATAACTTAGTACGACAAGATAAATTGAATTACATTGGCATACTCCAGTTGGAAATTCTCTGTCTTACCTGAGCTCTGCAAATAGAATTCATGAGCGTTAGCTAGCAATAGCTAAGTAAGCCTCGGGGCGTACACAAGCTCCCCTTCATTACAGTAAGACGATCCACTAGTCTCTAGAAACAAAATGTATAACATAAAACGAAAGTGACGTTATGCATGCTAACAATAAAGTACATTATGTAAGCATTATTCAACATCCTGACGTTGGTTTGATGAAATTTGACTTTACAACCTTATAAGACAGTACTTAAGCTAACAGCTGTTAAGACAAATGTTGTGATTCATAAGTAATTTAAACTCTTAGTCATTAATGACAAATGATAGGAGTTGTTATATTTAAGTACTTTGTTTAGCGTTTAGTTGTGTTGAAGTTAACACTTTTCGCATAGCAAACACAAGCAATTATTGCTACTTAAAAATTTTAAATTTTAGTGAATTTTTTGGGATGTTACATGTGGTATCAGAGTGAGAGTTCAAATACTAGGCCTGAAGTGGCTCACTCGCGCAAATGAAAATTTAAGACAAAATTACAAATTACTAATTTTAATTCTTTTATTTTCAATTTCAGCATTTATAAATCTAGATTTCAGGTATGGAAGGACCAGCAGAGTCGGCTGAGGACAGGTCCCTTAATAACAAACAGAATAATAATGAACAAAGACACATTAATGCAGAGAATCTATTTGTCGAATTGAATGATAATTTGTCTGAATTATTGAGGACAATAAAATATTTAAAAATTGAGATGAAAACTGTTAAGGAAGAAAACAAACGAATCCTGAAGGCTCGGGAGGAGCTGAATCAAACCCTGCTGAATAAATTTCATAAAAATGATCAAGATAAAGAAATAGAAAATAATGTTGAATCTGGAACTATGTTCTATCAACGTAATGATAAAAAAGGTAAAATTGATTAATTATGACAGCAGTTCAGCTTCTGAATTTGATGAAAGGGCACACAGGAAAAAGCATAAGTATTCTAGTGATAGTAGTGACAGTGACTGCTACACTAAAAAAAAGTAGTACAAGCCCTACGAAGAAATTTCTGGCGAGTTTAAAAAGATCAAACCACCAACTTTTAACGGAAAGACAGAAAATAGTGAAACAGTCGAAGCATGGCTGTCCGGTATGAATAAATATTTCCATATTTACAATTACTCAAGTCATCTAAAAACTAAAATGCCAATTTATAATTTAACCGGAAAATCACACATTTGGTGGCAAGATCTTAAACGAGTTAAAGGTTTAAAAGAGAAAAGTGTAAATTGGAGTAATTTTAAGAAATATTTTAAAAGAAAATTTACATCGGAACAGTATTATGAGGAACGAGCTAAAGAGTTTTATGAGTTAAATCCAGGTTCCATGGATATGAGAGAATTATGCAGCAAGTTTTTTAATTTATTAAGGTATGTGCCTTATTTCGTTGAAGAAAAGCCTACGGTACAGAGATTTTTGAGTTGTTTGTCCTAAGACACGATTGAATATGATGGCCCTCAAACTCTTGAAGAGGCCATGAGGAAGGAGAACATCTGTTATGAACATAATAAGAAAAGAGAAGGTATAGTAAGCTGGAAAGCAAAAAGGCCTAATAACTTTGAGCAAAGGAAGAAACAGTTCTCTTTTAATCGCAACTTTGGAAATAATAATTCACGTAATTACTCTAGCAGAAAGTTTTCAAGAAATAATGCAGCAGGTAATACACAGTCAAAATTACAGCTGCAAGGAACAGTGATCCACCTAAAAATTTTGTTAAAAATAATGAACAGAAAGAACCTGTTAAATGTTGGGACTGTCAGGGACCTCACTATGCATCAAACTGTCCAATCAAAAAGAAGATTGTCAACAACATACATACAATACAGGAAAAGGCTACTGTCAGTGACTTAGCAAGGGAGATCCCCAAGATAAATGCAACTTTGGAAAACAGACAAGCTGATCATCAAACTTCCATGTTTGAAGTGGAAGGTATGCTGAAAAATAAACCCATTTCTATTTTAATTGATCTAGGGGCAAGTATTAGCTATGTTTCACCTGATTTAGTTAAATGTTGTAATTTGAAAATAGATAAGTTTGATAAATCATGGTTGGTTCAATTAGCTACTGGCACGAAAAGAAAGGTGACTGATTATGTGAAAGAATGTGAATTACTGATGAATTAGTTGAGGACTCATGCTAAATTGAATGTGTTACCTTTAGGTTCTTACGATGCTCTGATTGGAATGGACTGGTTAGAAAAGCATAGAGTAGTATTAAATTGCTTTGAAAAGACTTTTACTCATTTGAATGATGAATGTGAAACTGTAACAGTAAAAGGAATTCCTAGAAAGATATATGTTAGACAAATTTCTGCCTTACAAGTTAAAAAGGTTGTTCGTAAAGGTTGTAAGTTGTTTGCTGTGAATGTAATTAATGACGAAAAATCCACTAAGGAAGATAAGCTAAAGCTGGAAGATATACCCATTCTTAAGGAATTTTCTGATGTATTCTCGGAAGAAATTCCAGGACTACCTCCGAAAAGGGAACTCGATTTCACCATTGAGTTAGTACCAAGAGCGGTACCAAACTCAAAGGATCCTTACAGAATGAATATTCTGGAGCTTAATGAACTTAAATCGCAGCTTAAGAAACTCATTGATAAAAATTATATAAGACCTAGTGTGTCTCCATGGGGAGCACCCGTAATTTTTGTTAAAAAGAAGGACGGAACTATGTGTTTATGCAAGGACTACCGTCAGCTAAATAAAATGACTATCAAGAACAGATATCCATTGCCTCGCATTGATGATATTTTTTATCAACTACGCGACGGAAAGATATTTTCTAAAATAGACTTGAGGTTGGGGTACCATCAAGTCAGGATTAAAGATGAGGATATCTTTAAGACTGCTTTTAGAACCCGTTACGGGCACTACAAGTTTGTGTTTATGCCTTTTGGGCAGACCAATGCTCTAGAAGTTTCCATGTGCCTTATGAATAATGTTTTACATCATCACTTAGATAAGTTTGTAATTGTTTTTATTGATGAAATTTTGATTTATTCTAAGACGAAAGAGAGACATGACAAACATTTAAAGATAATTTTACAAGTGTTAAGAGAACACCAACTTTATGCTAAGTTCAGCAAATGTGATTTTTATAAAGATAAAATTCAGTACGTAGGGCATGTGATATCCAAAGATGGAATTGCAATAGTCCTAGACAAGATAAAAGCAATTAATGAATGGCCTACCCCAAAAGACGTAACTGGTATATGATCTTTTATGGGAATTATAGGTTACTATCGTAAGTTTATCGAGGGATTTTCTAGAATATCAAATCCTATAAAATCTTTACAAAAGAAAGTTAAGAAATTTATTTGGGATCAAAAGTGTGAAGAAAGTTTTAAGAAACTTAAAGAAATGTTAACAACATCACCTATTTTAAAAATTGTTGATCCCAACAAAGAAATGTTAACAACATCACCTATTTTAAAAATTGTTGATCCCAAAAAAGATTTTATAGTGGGCACGGATGCATGCAATGATGGACTTGGCGAGGTCTTAACACAAGAAGGTCACGTCATTGCATAAGAATCTAGGAAGTCAAAGATTCATGAAAAGAACAATGCAACTTACGACCTAGAGTTGGCGGCTATAATACACGCGTTAAAGATGTGGCGCCATCACTTAATTGGAAGAAATTTTACTCTAATGATAGATAATAAAGGTTTGAAATACTTACTGGATCAACCAAACCTGAATGCAAGGCAAGCCAGGTGGCTAGCTTTCCTTACCGAGTATGATTTTGAAATTCATCACATTAAAGGAAAGGAAAATAAGGTTGTTGATGCCTTACGCAGAAATGCTAGGCTAAATTTTGTTTCAGCAATGAGTACTTAAAAAACTGATCTGCAAAATCAGATTAAGGACAACATCGGAATGGATGAAAAATATCAGAATTTACTTAATAAAATTGCTGAAGATAATGCTGAAAATTTTATAACAAATTTCAAAATTGATGAAAGAGGGTTACTGTTGTATAAAAACAGACTTTATGTGCCTAATGTTGCTGAAATTATGTTGATGATTTTAAATGAATTGCATAAAAGTCCATACTCGGCATATCTTGGTTACCAAAATATGATAACTATGTTGAGAAAAGATTATTTTTGGCCATATATGGAAAGCGAAGTAGCTGAATATATTGTTAGATGTATAGAATGATTTTGTAATGGTAGTAGTGGATAAGCTTAGTAAAGAAGCCCACTTCATACTTGTTAAGACAACCTACAAGGCTGCTAACATTGCTGAAATTTTTATGAAACAAATTTTTCATTTGCATGGGATTCCAAAAGTTATAATTTCTGACAGAGACTCAAAGTTTACAGGAAATTTCTGGAAGTCTTTATTTAAAGGTTTAGATACTACTTTCAATTTCAGTACATCATTTCATCCACAAACGGATGGTCAGACTGAAAGACATGTTAAGAATGTATGTTAGAGATTAGCGAGGTAAATGGGAGGAATATTTGCATCTTACTGAGTTTGCTTACAATAATCATTAATCAGCTTCAGCAAAACTCAGTCCCTATGAAATTTTATATGGCAGAAAATGTAATACTCCTATTTCTTGGAGTAATCCAGTTGACAGGTTAATGCTAGGACCTGATTTGTTAAGAGAAATGGAACTAACCGTGAAACAAGTTCAAGGCAATTTGAAAATTGCACAAGATAGACAAAAAAGTCATGCAGATCTCAAAAGAACTCAAAAAGAGTTTCAGGTTGGTGAACAAGTGTTCTTCAATGAAAACAAAAAAAAAGCTCCCTAAGATTTTGAAGTTGTGCTAAAATAGCACCAAGGTATTGTGGAACTTTTGAAATCTTGTCCAGGGTAGGACCAATGGCATATCAGTTGGAATTGCCACCGAATCTTAAAGTACATAATGTATTTCACATCTCTCTTTTGAAAAAGTATGTGCATGATGTTACTCATGTGATTAATTGGAATGATGTACGGGTGGAACCAAAAGGAATTTTTCTGGTGGAACCAAACTGCATCCTCGACAAGAGTGAAATTTTGCTTTGTAATCGTACCATTGGACAGGTAAAGGTGTAGTGCAAGCACCTTAGTCCGGACGAAACAAATTGGGAATTGGAAAGTAATATGCGGGTGGCATATCCAATGTTGTTCCAAGAGGAACAAGAGGATGATGAATAAAGTAACATTGAGGACGATGAATAAACTAACATAGAGGATGATGTTGAACTTAAGAGGGGGTGTTTGTCACCTACCCAAGTTTTAGACATTTTATGTTATGTAGAAAGCATTATGTTTTATTTTTATTGTAAATTTTTATTACTATTGACCAAGTGGGGCCAAGGATGACTGTAATTAATTACTTTGAATATTTTATTATAAATCAATAAAAGTGGAGACAAACATCCAAAGGAGACTGTTGAATGAGTGTTCACTGACCCACCAGGAGGAATGGACTGGGGTGGAGAGCAAACTGACACTTGGCAGCATCCTCAACTCACTTCTAACTGTTGCAGGGGGAAACTTCCCTATTTTTATGGTCATGTTCCCCAAGAAAGTGTAACTGAGCAGCTGGCTCATTTACTAAATAAACTGACCAAAAGACCTAGGCATGCCACTTATCTACCCATCGAATTCAGCAAGAGGCTGTTCATTCTTACCTTGTGATAATTTCTGAGCACAAGAGATTCGATGAGGTGAAGGTTAGAAGTGATTGAGTGAACTAAGACTGCATTTTGAACTAGTGCAGCCACATTTCTGAGTTCAATATTGCTAAAAGCAGGAAATACTACTGCTGAGTTGCAAATGAGTTTATTCCATTACTCCACACAACATCTTTGTCCTAGTGGTTCAGTGAAAAAGCTCGGGGTTTCTAAGACAAGTAACTTGGTTGTCTTTAGGAGTAGGTTGGGTGGAACGGGCTCCTTTGGCTGTTTGTTTCTTCTTCTACAGATTACCAGGTTCAGATTATGTTATCTTATTTATTTTTGTCAAGTTAGTAAAAATAAATCTGAATGTTTTATGTTATCAGTTTCCCAATTAAATCTTATATATTTTGTACTGTAATGAATATTTTTTACTTATGTAATTTATAACTAACACGATAAAATGCATTTTGTATGATGTAGTTAAATGATAGAATAATTGAATAATAATGCTTCCCTGTATTTTTCCACACACTGGTTACAGTTCCGTACTCTAGTACAAGGAAGGGTATTTAGAATAGATCAAAATAATGTCATAATGTGAATAGACTTGATGACTTATTTCCAAAATAAATCTACATTATTTCAGTACTGTAATATTGTCTTATTTCAATAGACATCTTAGAATTTAAATAGGAAACACGGATATTTCCATGGTTTATGTTTAATAGATAAACTCTTGATTTTATTCATATCAGGTTATTATTATATCTCCTATAAATATTATAATATAGAAAACATACTTATTTTTAAGTCAAATAACTTACACATAGGATTATCTAAACTCACTATATAAGTAATAATAATTCATGCATTGAATTATACCTTACAGAAAACATGTATAAGCTAAACAATGATATTATAATACTGTTAACATTGAAAACTCGTAAGTAAACCCTTTAGAACAAAAACAAAGTTAATACTATAGCAGAGGTATAGTATATAACATATATAATCTTTATTATACATTAACAATATTAAAACATTATATCACTGTAAAATTTCAAATACGATTTTAAATGCAGGATAAATAGCAAACACCAAATCCGTATGATTTTTCCAGGGTTCAAACCCTAAGCATAAATTTTCTCTTAGCTTTCAAGAAAATGTTACTTTTGTATACTAAAATAAAAGAATGAAACACGACTAGGGTTCGAAACCCTTAACAAGACTTATAAAACACAGTAAAGTTTCTTGCAACAGGGTTTACAACCCAGCCGTTACGGCTTTGTTTGTAAAGCAAAACTTAAACCTTATAACATTTCTAAATACAACGACGGGCTCTGCCCTAAACTTGTATTATAACCCACAGACTTTGAAATGCCGAAATATTACTCTATGTTTGTCAACAATTGCAAAACCGTATTCATACCCATGCATTTTCAAAACAAAAATAATACAAGTTATGGTCGAGGGTTCAACCCTCCCTACTTAGCATCATAAACCAGAATCAGCTTCCAAAACCATTCTTCAAGTATTATTAACAAAACAACTTAATCGTTGTCGAATAGGTATTATGGACAGTGGACCAAACACATTGCTTTCAAAACAGTCATTTTATTTCAAATCTCAAAAGCAAACCACATAAAGTAACCAAGGCAGTGCATCGTGAAGCCGATAAGAGCTATAGCTCAAAGGTTAAGAACCTTAAAAACAAAATGCCTTACGGCTTAGGTTTAGTACAACCAAATCTGAAACACTTTGGAATCCTAACAAAACCTAAGTATAAACAAACCAACTCTCTGCTAAACAAACGATAACTTGCATGGTGCCAAGATCTTCACATTTTTATGGATACCCTGGAAGGATGTCTCCGAGGCTTACCAGGACATCAAGCATCCATCTCTTTTCGGGCCAACCCCAACACCTTGCCGAGGGTAGAACCTGCCATGGAAAGCAAGTACAAAACTGGTTAAACATGGAAAACGAAACGAAGTAAACAAAAGACATTGTCTTAAGCCAACCACTGAAACATAAGTGCATTTAAATACTTCACCTAATTTTGATTTCTGAAAGCACAAATGAGAATCCCGGACTCTTCAACGCATACAACATGTGTATGAAGTTTCCACATCAAACTCCACCAACGCTTACAGTTTAGAACAAGGACTCACTACCGAACCACAAGCAAAGGCTGAGACCTATACAGAACGCAAACTATCCTGAGACATTGCTTACAGTAAGGTTGAGGCATCGAAACCCCGTGAGGCACCTTCAAACGTTGTCACACAAACCCTGAAGGGTAGGGAGCCTGTTGGCCTCACCCTCACAAAACGCAAAATGAAGAAAGTGTCGGGTAAGTTGGCATACCAATGCCAGGGTTAGGGTTTAACTCAAAACCCGAGACCACCATGGAGATCGACGGTGTAGATCCTGCCACGAGATAGAGTCTGTATACGACCACCAAACCTCTTTAATTAGCATTTAAAACCACAGCTATCAAATCTCGATGCTCTGCCACCACATAATTCCACACATAAAAATCCATGCACAGCTCAGCGTTTAAGGTTTACGTAACAAAGGTTCGTCACCTTGTCCCAATTTCCAATCACGTGAAGACTTCCACGAGGGCTTCCATCAAGTAATCCACCACATCACAGTTATTGAACCATAAATACTTAGTACCGGTTCGAAGGGCATTCCAATGCATTATCCACTATCACATTTTTACCATAAGTTAAACATTCATACAATGAGCATATAGTTATGCATAAAGCTCCAAACTTATATTTTATGCCTTTAATTATCGTGCTTATGATTCTGGTATAAATTCTACGCATATAGAATGGACAGTTTGCTTCCTAAATACAGGATATAGTTTATAGAAGTTATAAATTATTGCATGACATAGGTAATGTACATATAATCTATGAAATGGAAAAGTATTACAATGTTTTCTCCATAGTTTTGGATTGAGAACATGTAATGCAATACAATGCAATGTTTCTATAGTATTGAAATAACAAGTATATATTATTAACACATAATTTTCTCCATAGTAATTGTTTATAGGAGGATATCCTTTTGTTCATCAAGTTAGATAAAAACCAGGCATTCATACAATTACAAAGTATGATGAGATAACTGACCCAAAACACATAAAATACTTGAGTTGTTGCATAGCAGATAAATCCTCTACAGGGTTGAATTTAAAGGATAACTTAGTATGGCGAGATAAATTGAATTACATTGGCATACTCCAGTTGGAAATTCTCTGTCTTACCTGAGCTCTGCAAATAGAATTCATGAGCGTTAGCTAGAAATAGCTAAGTAAGCCTCGAGGCGTACACAAGGACCCCTTCATTACAGTAAGACAATCCATTAGTCTCTAGAAACAAAATGTATAACATAGAACGAAAGTGACATTATGCATGCTAACAATAAAGTACACTATGTAAGCATTATTCAACATCCTGATGTTGGTTTGACGAAATTTGACTTTACGACTTTATAAGACACTAGTTAAGCTAACAGTTGTTAAGATAATTGTTGCGATTCATAAGTAATTTAAACTCTTAGTCATTAATGACAAATGATAGGAGTTTTTATCTTTAAGTACTTTGTTTAGTGTTTAGTTGTGTTGAAGTTAACACTTTTCGCATAGCAAACACAAGCCTGAAGGAAGGCATTGTATGGCATTTATGACACTTGTTGCACTTGCTACAAATTGGAAGCTAGGGCTTGGTATAGTAAAAACTAGTCATCGTGGAACTTTCTCTATAAATAAGTTTTCGCGAAGGTTCAGGATCTGAAACTTTTGCAGGCCAAAGATGAAATGTTCATGTACCTTGTGTCTGAATATCAGCCTCATATTCGTTGTACTTTGTGAGATATGATTCATACAAGTTATGGTTTCTACCTCTTCCAGAATGCAGCCCTCAACAGGTGACCTAGGCACAAAGGTCATATCTCGGGCTAGGAAGCCCCAAATGGAATTCCGTAAAAAGTGACAGTTAGGGCACAAACTGTAGTTTCACAGGTCCGAGTTTCAGATGCTGAATTTGAAACAGTGACATGTGGCACTCTGTACAAGTTTGTTATGTTGTTTCATGCCATAAATAGGTCATGTTGTGACACTTAGCATATCTCTCTCATGGAGAATCCATTGGAGCTCAGATCTATGGGGTTGGAAAGATGACAGTTCAGTCTATCACAGGCCGAAGTTTCAGACTCTAAGGATCCGAAATTTCAGAGATGCACCAGAAAAAATATGGCATATATTTCTATCAAAACAAAATTGGATTCTGAGCATTTTCATTTTGGCTTGTCACTACTACGGGAAATTAGGGCTTTTGATAGAAGTGTAATTTTTGAGTGCTTTCAGCATAGGATTTCTCTCCTCAGCAAAATCAAAATTTAGAGACCAAGATCAAATTTTTTGGTTGGGTAGAACCTCAGGATCTATCAAACCCTAGTTCGGGTTTTAGACCAGAAAACCAGAATTTAATAGAAGTTGCAAATCCGAAATTTGTAGGTCATTTTTGGAGGGTCAATTTTTGGAGTTTTCAAAATCTGAGCACACCAACTTTCTCACCTCGGTCAATTGCATCTCCCTGTACAAACATAAGTTTGAAATTTCAAGTTTGAATTTTTAGGGTTTCTCTGTCAAACCCTAGCCAGCTCTAGATTTAGTTTGAGCAAATCAAGTGGTAAGACCTAAATCTTTTATTTCCATTTGAGTTTCTCATTAAGATGTCTCACCACACCAAGTTTGAGGATAAGCTTGAAGGGGCTGATAACTTCTGAGCATGGAAGTATAGGATTGGGTTAATTCTAGAAGAGAATGAATTGGACACCTACATAAGTGAAGAGGTTCCAGTTCCAGAGGGAGATGAGGCTAAGGCCTTACATAAGAAGAACTTGGTCAAGGTCCAGAGAACCATTGCAGATTCTATCAAAGACCATCTCATACCACATGTTTCTTCTCTAAAGACACCCAAGGAGATGTTTGATTCCTTGACCAAGCTGTTTGAAGGGAAGAACATAAATCGGAATATGACTTTGAGGAATCAATTGAAGAATGTCAAGATACAAAGTGCAGAGACCATGCAGTCCTACTTTACAAGGGTCTCTCAGATAAAAGAACAACTTGAAGCTGTGGGAGAATATATAGAGAACGGTGAAATTGTGATGACCACCTTGAATGGTCTTCCTAGGTCATGGGATTCCTTCATTCAAGGAATTTGTGCTAGAAAGAAGCTCATCACATTCAGTAGGTTGTGGAAAGAGTGCTCACAGGAAGAAGATCGAATTGTAGCTCGAAAAGAAAAGATGGATAATGAAGACCAGGCTCTCACAGCACACACCAGGAAGAATAACCACAAGAGGGAGCATCCTCATCACAAGAAGGGTAAACACCACCACCAGAATCAGAGGGAGAACTTTGGAGAATCCATGAGAGATATTTCTCACATTCGATGTTATACTTGTGATGAGAAGGGACACTATTCCATAGATTGTCCCAGGAACAAAAGAAGCTCCCACAAGAAGAAGAACAACAAGAGAAGACATCATGCTCACACTGCAGAGGATGATGAACCTCCAAGGAAGAGAACCAGGGAAGACAGCGAAGATTATTCAACTGATGAAGAATATGTATTGTAATGAAGTTTTACATGAAAGGAGTAGAAGAAACTACTGCAAAGTTGGACTCCGAAAAAGAAAAAATTCTATGAAAGAACCTCTCATGCATTTTCAGCATTGGTTAAGGTGCACACTATCAGAGCACACTCTAGTAGCTCCTACAAGGAAGCAAAGATCAAGAGGGAGCACACTCTAGTAGCTCCTGCAAGGAAGAAATGATCGAGAGGGAGTCCACATAAAAATCAAACAAAGATAAGTATTTGAATTGTCATTTCTTGTATATATGATTACTTAAATGATGTTGTTCAGTCATATACATACTTACGTTTCTAGATTCAGGATGTATATTATGCATGTTAGAAAAGTTGCATTAATGAACAAGATACTACTAATATGCAAGTAATGGGTAAGTGGCCTATGGCACTGTACAACATTCCATTGCTACTTATCTAGTATGAAACCTTTTTATTGACATGTTGGGAGTAGTGCACACTCTTAACAATGTTCTGGTAGAAATGGAAGGCATCTAGAAATTTACGGGATATGGATAAATGTTGTATTGAAGCATTGGCTAAGATAATTGCATGACTGTGTGACCTATGTCTTTATGCGTAAGAATTTGTTCTGAAAACTATGAGATGTTTCTAATCATGCAATTGAATTTGACTTGTAGGAAAGATCGTGTACAATCACCTACAAAAGAAGGACAACGGCATTTGTTCCAGCGACGAAGTTCAAGAAAACTACCTATTGAAGACACTGAAGAATCTGAAGTTCCCAATGTTGGGATACCTCATCATTCAGTATGTACTTTGCATGCATGCATTGCATGCATCCGCATGCTGCCCAGTCACTAGTTTGATGCCTCCAGCACCTAGTCCCTATTCTGCTAGCACCCGGGAGCTTCCTTCCACTCAGTTTTATCCCTCCTAGTGCTTAGTGTGCCCAGCATGCACCTACCACCTGAGATGGGCTCCTTTTCTCACCTACCAGTCTAGTTCACTTTAGTTAGCTAGTTGTCTTTCCTTGATTTTAGGCTAGACTGACTCCTAACTGTTGTTATCACTCCAATTAACCTCTGATGAGACTTGACTACCTATTCTGAGTGCAGTTAACTCCTCATGCGCTCTCCACTGAGCCTCCATCCCTAGATTAGTGCCACTTACCATCAATTACACTTATTAGACTCAGTTAGACTCAGTTTGACACCTATCTGACAGTGACTTGTGCATTGATGACCACCACTGATTGATGATGAGGACTCCTAGTTGGAGCCAAGCTATGCCATGCAGTTAATTCGAATTAACTCCTTGGTTAATTCGAATTGCTCACTCATTGTGACAGTATTGTATTGTAATTCTACCATTCTGGATTATAGAGCACTGATGCATCTCTCTTGCACAGTTTTTTTACTCCAAATTGTTTTACATCTTTGTGATTGATATTCTTGTTCAATAGATCTATCGTGACTAATTTTACATGGTATTAGAGCCATGGAAGGGACAAGATTTCTTTTATGCAGGTTTTCTACATGAAGATTGAACAATTTTTGCTCACTTTGCAGCAATTTTCTGCAGTTGCAGCTATTACTCCATAATGGTTCTTGTTTGCTTGTGATTTGCAGGTTTCTTACTTTCTCCATTTGCATTCGATATTGCATAGATGGAATATTCTTCTTCACAACATCTTCTTACTCCATTAAACTATAATGAATGGAAACCAAAGATGATTGCATGCTTGAAGAGACAATGTCTCTTTGATATGTGTATTGGTATTACAAGAGATTTTTATTCCGATGAAGAGGAGAATGATTGGCTTAATGATTGTGACAGAACTTTTGGGACAATATGTCTTTCTATGTCTCCTTGTATGCGCTACCTCAGTATTACTGCTGAAAATCCAAGAGATCTATGGGCCCAACTCAATAGAGAATTTGGAAAGCAGGAAGAAGAGGATCATGCTAGCCTTTTGGAGAACAAGCGCAATGAGATCTCCTTATGTGCTCTCTCCGATTATGTCTTGGCCTCATCCATTGTTCAAGATGAAGAAGAAACTATAGATTCAACACTCATTCTCTCAAAGTCTTCTATTTCGAATTCTGAGCAAGATAAACCAGCTCATACTCTAGATTCCGAAGAGGTTCTTGAATCCTCTCTTTCACATGAGTTTGCCGACATGCAGAATAATGATCTACTTGATGTCTTAGAGGTAAAATCTGATTTTGGAGGTGAAGCATTCGTCCTCCTTGATTGCATGCCTCTTATAAACTTTTGTTCTATCATTTGCACAGTTTCTCAGGTTTTACTGAAGATGAAGAGCACTACCATTCGCTTGAGTTCTATTCTCATGCAATTTTTGTTGATTTTGGTTTTGATCTCACTCCTGTTGGTTCAAAGGAGATCTCAAGAAACCATTTGTCAAATATTGGAGCTGATTTAACTTCCATTGATAAGAAGTTCAAGTTTCAAGATCTATTTGATCCGATTGGAGCTATTCCTACCTATCTTGGTTTGAATCACAGGTTCCAGGATCATCCTCATATTTTCAGATTTGTTCTCACCATTTTCGGTATGAAGAGCAAGTTCATAAAGTCTCCACATTTGCTTGCATCCACTGATGGAGAATTCAAGAACATGTTTTTGGAGCATGATCCATTTACTCCCAATAGTAAGATACCTCCAGACATATCTACTTGAGTTTGGGGCAGTTAAATCTTTTGGTGTGTTACATTCCATTTTGAGGGGGGGGGGGGGGTTTCCCATGAGGTTTTCTCCATTTCCTCGGTTCATGGATTGTTCTTTATTTGGATTATTATTGTATTAGGGTGACCTTTGGTCTCAATAACCAGGGCCCTACATTTCATTTTTTTACATCATAGTATAGCTTGAGGGGGGGTGTGAGTATATCTCATCATTCAGTATGTACTTTGCATGCACTTCGCATTGCATGCATGCATCTGCATGCTGCCAAGTCACTAGTTTGATGCCTCCAACACCTAGTCCCTAGTCTGCCAGCACCTGGGAGCTTCCTTCCACTCAGTTTTAGCCCTCCTAGTGCTTAGTGTGCCCAACATGCACCTACCACCTGAGAGGGGCGCCTTTTCTCACCTACCAGTCCAATTCACTTCAGTCAGCTAGCTGTCTTTCCTTGATTTGAGGCTAGACTGACTCCTAACTGCTGTTATCACTCTGATTGACCTCCGATGAGACTTGACTACCTATTCTGAGTGCAGTTAACTCCTCATGTGCCCTCCACTGAGCCTCCATCCCTATATTAGTGCCACTTACCATCAGTTACACTTATTACACTTAGTTAGACTCAGTTTGACACCCGTCTGACAGTGACTTGTGCATTGATGACCACCACTGATTGATGATGAGGACTCCTAGTTGGAGCCAAGCTATGCCATGCAGTTAATTCGAATGACATCCTTGGTTAATTCAAATTGCTCACTCATTGTGAGAGTATTGTATTGTAATTCTACCATTCTGGATTATATAGCACTGATGCATCTCTCTTGCATAGTTTTTTTACTCCAAATTGTTTTACATCTTTGTGATTTATATTCTTGTTCACTAGATCTACTGTGACTAATTTTACACCTAGGATCCAAGATGTAGTAATGGAAGGATGCCATGATCGAGGAGTACCAGTCGATCATGAAGAATGATGTTTGGGATGTGGTCCCGAGACCAGTAGGGAAGTCTGTTGTGACTTCCAAATGTATATGCAATATCAAGCATGCTACAGATGGTAACATAGAGAAATACAAGGCAAGGTTTGTGGCTCGTGGCTTCTCCACAAAAGAAGGGATAGATTATGAAGAAACTTTTGCACCTATATCCAGATACACTTCCATCAGAACAGTACTTGCTCTGGCTGTAGTGATGAAATGGAAGATACACCAGATGGATGTCAAGACATCTTTCTTGAATGGTGTAGTCAAAGAGGAACTGTATGTAGAGGAGCCACTCGGATTTGAGACACATGACAGGGAGTCACATGTGTGCAAATTAAATAAAGCCTTGTATAGTTTGAAACAAGCACCCAGGACATGGTACGACATGATTGAAAGCTTCCTGACTATTTTGGGCTTTACCAAGAGTAAAGCGGATTCCAACCTTTACTACAAGGTTGAGGAAGGAAATCCATTGATACTCCTACTGTATGTAGATGACCTATTTGAGACAGGTGATATTGGGTTGATTACTGATACGAAGAGGAAGCTTGCTACTGAGTTCGAGATGAAGGACTTGGGTATGATGCATTATTTTCTAGGCATGGAGGTGTGGCAGAGTGCAAATGGAATCTTCCTTGGACAAGGGAAGTATGTAGTAGAGATCATGAAGCGGTTCGGGATGATGGACTACAATTCCATGGCCACACCTATGGCATCGAACCTGAAGCTATTGAGTAATGCTTCATCAGAGTCGATTGATGCCACGATGTATCGTCAGATGATTGGGTACTTGATGTACCTGACGAACACAAGACCAGATATTTGCTTTGCGGTGAACACATTGAGCCAGTTCCTGACAGATCCTAGATGTTCACCTAATTGTTGTAAAGCATATTCTGAGGTACCTTAAGGGTACGGTTGATTATGGGCTCAAGTATGATGCGAATCAAAAGGTTAACATGGAGGGTTATGCTAATTCATATTGGGCAGGCAGTGTTGCAGATAGGAAGAGAACTTCGGGGTGCTTCTTCAGTATGGGATCAGGTGTGATCTCTTGGTTTAGCAGGAAGCAATCCTGCATAGCACTGAGTATAGCCGAAGCAGAGTATGTTGCAGCTTGTTCGGCTAGTTGTGAGGTAGTATGGATAAGGAAGCTACTGTCTGATTTGTTTGATCTCCAGTTAGATGCTACTTGTATCTTCTGTGACAACCATATTTTTGTGAAGCTGTCAGAGAACTCGGTGTTCCATGACAAGTCGAAGCACATTGAGATCAAGTATCACTCTATCAGGGATATGGTGCAGAGAGGGGCAATGAAGCTCCTGTATGTTGCGACAAATGAATAGATAGAAAATGTGTTGACCAAACCACTAGCGAGGGTGAAGTTCGAGTACTTAAGAGAGGCTTGGTGTTCTTCAGATTGAAGATACTTCCAGGAGGAAGTGACGGGACACAAATGCAGGAGCACCAATGATCGAGATGACGAGTACAGCAGATGATGCTCTGTGATCCAGTGACGATGATCCAGCTCCAATATTGAAGACTCGTGCTTATATGTATTAATGACCTGTGTCAAGAGAATACCTTCCTAGTTAAGAGGGAGCGTTGATGTATTTGTAACTTCGGAAGATATTCACTTGTATATTGTATGTATTAAATTTGTACTTTATTGTATCCCCAACGAAGATGTATTATTCCTCTGATTGGAAGTGTCGTCATTTGTATTTGCAAGTGTCGCAAGTTACATTGTAAGTGTCGTAACTTATACTTGATGGGTTATTAGACCACCTTGGTGGGGTCGGCCCTGTATGAGTTAAAGGGTTATTAGACCACCCTAGTGGGGTCGGCCCAATGACAAGTGGTAATGGGTTATTAGACTCTCCTAAGGGAGGTCGGCCCAGTTAGAATAAAAGACAAGTAAAGGTAAAGTATAAATAGAGAGGAGCACCTCTCTATTTATCCATTCATTCACTCACTCACTTCGCATTAGTGAGAGAGAGGAGAAGTGCACACAAGTGGAGGACGAGTAGCTGTTGAAGACATCTATCTTTTAGGGTTTGATCTTTGTGATCTTTGTGATATTTGTATTGGTGCTCATTCTATCTCTGAGGAATTTGTGGGGTTTTTCACCTTCTTGGTTTTCCCCAGTGAAATGCTTTGTGTCTCTTGTCTCTTTTGTTTGATATGTTGTACATGTTGTTCTCTCAATTAATATCCTAGATCATATTGAATTAAATGATGAAAAACTAACATGAAGAAGACTAGCAATACAAATCCTATCAACAAGAAAAGCAATACCCTTGGGTAAGGGTTATTGATCCTCGGGATATTTTGAAACAAAATTACTAATGAAATAAACACCAGACATTACAATATAATGGGTTGGGCTCATAAACCTTAACATATAGATTTGCAAGAATATTAACTCTGATCACCAATTCTTTCTTCAAATAAATTTGTGTATACCAAATATGGAGAATACACAATGAGTGAAATTGAAGTATATTTTAGATGCTAGTTTTGAAATAGACCTAAATAAATAAAAGACGAGGTATTTTACATCAATACCCTCTGCCCGAGATTGATGACTTGCTAGATAATTTGCAACATGCCAAGTTCTTCATTAAGTTGGATCTCAAATCAAGATACCACTAGGTATGCATTAAAGAAGAAGACACCCAAAAAATTGGCTTCAAGACAAGGCAAGGTTTATATGAATGGTTGGTAATTCCTTTTGGTTTGTGTCTGCACCAATTACATTAATGTGTTTGATGAATGATGCATTGCATCCCTTTCTAGATCCATTTGCAATATTGTATTTAGATGATATATTGGTTTATAGCTCTACTTGGGAAGAGAATGTCTAACATCTCATGCAAGTGTTACAGACTATAAAAAAATATCAACTATTGGAAAACCTTAAGAAATGTGAATTTTCCTGGCAACCATTGGTTTATTTCAGGCATGTTATTGGTGGAGGGGAACTCAAGATAAATCCCTCCAAGATGGAGGCCATCCTCAAGTGGCCCAACTCCTAGAAATTTCATTGAAGTTAGGAATTTTTTGGGGCAGCACAATACCTACGGAATTTTAGAGCATCATTTTTAGTTTTGGTTGTACCACTCCATGCCATAGAAATGATTGGAAAAAATTTATAGTGGGGAAAGAATTAGTAGAAATTTTTTAAAGAACTGAAATAAAAGATCAATCAAGTATCAATGCTTACATTGCTCACTTTGCAGAAGCCTTTCAAATTGGAGACGGATGCAAGTGGATATACTATAGGAACAATCTTGATGCAAAGAGGTAAGATAGTATGCTATCATTCTAAAATGTTTCATGGTGGAGTCTTGAAATACAGTACATATGATAAGGAACTATGTGTTATAGTTCAAGCTATTATAAAATTGAAAAACTATGTAATAGGCAAGGAAATTTTCTTCCACACTAATCACCATCCCCTACAATATATGTAGGCGTGAAGTAAAATTAAACAAAATGGACACTATAAGTGGATGGGGTTTCTAAAACAATTTTATCTAATCTTCAAATACAAAAAGGGTAGCACTAATAACTTTGTAGGAATGCTGCCAAGGCCACCCACATCCAAGATCACTGCTTTGGTAACTCTTCTGCACATGGAGCCTTTCACCCATGATGCAGACAAAGAGACATGCATAGAATATGAAGACTTTAAAGAGGTGTTTCAATAAGTAAAATACAATTTCGTTTAGAAGAAGGTGACAATAAGGCTGGATGTCATCTCTAGGATGGGTTGATTTGCAAGCTAGACAAGCATTGTGTTCCTAAAGGTGAAATATTGCAAATTATAAGAGAGTCTTACACCTCCAAAGTTGCAAATCATTTTGGTGTTGGAAAGACAATTGTCAACTTACAAAGGTATGTGTCTTCACCTAGAATGCAAGAAGATGTAGCTTGGTCTATTAGAGGATGCATACTTTATTGTACCAACTATCTCAATAGCATAAAACAAATGTTATACCATCCCTTACTAGTACCTACCAAACCATGGGTGATCTAGAAGAAGCTCAATAATGCATTATACCATTATAAGCATTAAACTCTTCCAATTATCCAATATCTTACTTCCGAGGTCAGCACCTCATTGTTATGTGAATGCATTACCTTAACTAAGTTCATTTAATGATGCCTCTTATGACTTATGCTTTCAATGTACTTTATGAAACATTCACCATGAAGATAATGAGACGATGAAAATGAAAGCATAAACACACATAAACATTTGATAACGGAGATCATCAGGCTTCTTCGCTATGTCTCTGATCTCGCTTCAACTAGCAAGACTGCTCAATTAATCCTCAATTTCCAAAGTACAACAATAAATGACTCACAACCAGTGTATTGAAGACCCCCTTCAGTTCTGGACCTCTATTGCAAAAACATACAACAAATCTGAAATCCTTGCGAAATTTAGAGTCTTTTGAGTATAAAATCGACCACCTTCTAAGTTGGACCTCAGGACTCCCCCTTTGGCCCAGAGTCCAAGAATGCGATTGATCTGTACAATCCGTACAACCTCGAACTATGTGCACATTGAAAACCACTTGGAGATGTGTGTAAACTTCCTCGAGATGCATGCAAAATTCCTTGGGATGCGTGCAGACTTCGGCCTCGAGATGTGTTCCCAAAAACCATCAATGATTGTGTGAAACCACCTCGGTATGCATGCCCAATGCCATCTTGGGAAACATGCAATACCACCTCAGTATGCGTTCTTGGACCTGCCTCAAAGTCTGTGCATAGCTCGGCCTTTGGACTATCCCGCGAATGGAAAAAACTACATGGTTTATATAGAGTGTGGTTGGATTAACCCCCAACCAAAATTCATGCAACAAATTCAAATACATTTATTTTGAATTATTATAATAAGTAATACATTAGGCCCAATGGTTAAGGCATTGGAGTATTATGGGGGAGGTTATGGGTTTAAATCCCACAAACCTCTCCATTATATACACATGGTATAACAAATTATACATATATAGTATATAGTTAAGATTTATTTAATGAAACAAATTTTCGAATCCCAAGCCTCCATGGTCAAATTGATAGTGTCACGTGGCGTCATCCCATTGGCCTACGTGTGCCCTATCAACATCCAATCATCTTCCAATTATACCTTCCATGTCACATGTCATGTCATCATGCCATGTCAAGCAAGTGACACACTAGCAGTGCCACGTCACCCTACCACATCAACATGCTACGTTAGCATGCCACGTGGCACTTTTTTATTGGTCCATTTGGACCCCAAAAAGGCCAAATCCATGTGACACGTGGCATCCTCTGATGCTTCCACATGTCACTTGTTTACGTCAGCATTGTACAAAGGATATGGGATGAATACACACACACACACACACACAACAAAGAGGAGTGAGAGAAGACACCACACGAGAAGAATTAAAGGATGAAAAGTTTAGTGATAATACTAGGTAGATCCATTTGCAAACATAAGAGGCATTGAACATGTCATAAGAAAAGTACAAGGTTTTGTGTGATCAACATAGATTTGAGAAAACATTGAAGTTAGGAGATAGAGTTTGGTTGTATATGAACAAGGGCAGACTACAAAGTCGTGATATGAAGATCAAATCTCTGCACTATGGTCCTTTTCAAGTGTTGGAGAAGGTGGGTGATAATGTCTATAGACTCTGTTTACCCCGATATATGCACATTTACTAAGTAGTGAAGGTGGAGAATTTGAAACTCTATGAGCTTTCCATGTTGGACCAAGAAACGCATGAACAAGTCCTACCTACCATAGAGGACATAGCACCACTAGATGCTCAAGTGTGAGCAGAAGATACAATTTTGTAAAAGAAGTCCTCAAAAACTAGACAAGGGCACTATAAAATCTGACAGGTTGGGTTGAAGGGACAACTTCTAGGCAAGGCCAAATGGTACTTCAGGGAGAAGGTAGAGGAAAAATTTCCTCACCTCATTCAGTTAAATATTTGGGGACCCAAAAGCCTCCCTAAATGGGGAGGTATGATATGAAATTGATCATTATATATTTTGTCATCGATTTCTGTACTTTTTCAATGGAAAAATTGGAGGTATTGGCTTGTACAACCCATTTTATGGGTAATCCCCACTTTGGTGATTAGGGTCCAAAACCTTTCGGAACTTGTTTGAGGCCTTAAATGACCATTTTTGGGGTCAAAAGTTTGCAAGATTAACTCTCAATCTCTTGATGTTCCACACATCGAGAGCTTTCCAACTACGCAAAATCAGGGATTTTCAAAATTGTAAGATTTGTTGTGACAAACTATTCCATTAGAATATCCACGAATATTTATAAATCACCTTTCCTTATAAAAATTCAATCAAAAATTTATTTCAATTAAACTTCACTCAAATTCCAATTCATTTTTTCATATACTTTTATATGTTATATAAAACATACTAATTATTTGAAATTAAATTTTTTATATTTTTTTTTAATTCACTAAACCCTAATTAAAATCCATATTTTTAAAACCCTAATTAAAATCCATATTTACAAAACCACCAACAAAGTTGACACTCTTCCTAAAGATCTAGAATGGTCAAACAAGATAAAGTCAAAACAAAATTGTTAATGACCAATTACTTGTATTATTCACAACAATTCTATTACATGTGAGGATGGTTTTGATGGACATCAATTAGATTCTACTATGAGAACATGTGAAAGCTAGGTCCTCGTTAAGAGGAAATGAAGGAAATGAGACAAGCTTGCCTTAATGAATAAGTTATGAAAAGATTAAATTTGCCATTAATAATTTATCTACTTTGAATTGAAGATGTTGTTAATCAATGAAGGAGTTTTTTTTCCTTCAAATTATGCAACTTCCACAACTAATATATGTGACTCTAAATTTGTTAAATAACAAAACAAACCAAAAATATACCCAGAAAAAAGTAAAAAAACTAAAATATTTAAACTACTCCTTAATTAATATCATAAAAATATAAATTAGTAACTTTAAATTCTACCTTTATCAACTTTTTGTGTAAATACTTGAATTTAAGCCATTAACACTATCCAAATCATGGAGCATGTTACAATATACAAAACTCAAACTCCAATTCTAAAGATTATTTCCAAAGATAAAGAGATGTGGTGCTAGATACACTTTAAAAAATGAGTTAGTATCTTGCTCATAAATTTAAATTTAGTAGTGTTGCTTGATATTTTTATAAGAAATGATATTTTAAGTGGAATTTTATAACCCAATGTACATGAGATGTGTTATGTGTAACTCTTATAAATTAAAATAGTTTTGCATCAGAGACCGATGGTTAAAAACATGTATTATTATCTTTGAAAAGATTACAAGTTCAATTCTGGCCATCAACTATATTCAAAAATATATATTTTATAACGATAATATTTACACCATGAAAAGACAAGACAGAAAGCATTCAAAAAGCATTCGAGCTGCAAAACAACCTCAGAAGTGATACAATCAATGTGCTCCCTAAATACGCAAGTTTTGCAGATTGCCCACAAACGCTCGCGCATGAATCCTCTGACGTTTGATCTGAAGTAACTTGTCATAAACAACCCATGCAAAGCTTATAAAATGAGGGTTGTTCTCATCTTTCCCTTCATAATCTCCAAAACCCCAATAATCTGGGTGATATGTTACATGATACCAAGCAGATGCTTTTGCATATTGATGACCTGACAAGCTGTTTTCACCATCTCCAAACCATGACCTGGCTTCCTTTCTAAGAGCCTTCACTTCTAACATGATTGTTTCCTTGAGATCTCCAAGCCTAGAGCCATGGAATTTCGACAAACTGAAAATGTTTCCACTTACAATTTCTGCTTCATACTTAATTCCATAATGGTACATTAATGTAGCCAATGTTGAGTCATACCAGTTTTTGCATTCTAATGCTTCATCAAGGTAGTTCCAAAATCCCGGCATTTCCAAATCTTTATCATATGCCTTCTCTGCAACATCCCTTGTGAATGAGTTTATATAGAGGGTATCTGTTGAAGTTTTCTTCACAGCCCTGTAAAGTTTACCAATTACTCGCTGGGATTCATACTTAGGTTTATCCGCTTTCTCCATGAAATCAGGATATTCTTTTGGAGTTAGAGTTGATGGAATCTGTGCCGGAATGCCAGTCTTGGGAAAATCTACTGCTAAAGAAAAGAGCCTCGCTAACTCAAGGCAAGTCTCACTCCGAGCCATGGCTGGATCATTATCAGCAAACACAGTATGTCTATTGGCTATAATTCCCAAGGTGTCATTTAGCATATAATTTGCAAAATATTCTTGGATCTCCTGCATCATGGAAGCAACATACAGTCATGGTCTGTAAGCATGAATAAACAATGAACATAGAATACCTTGACTGGAAAAAAAAACTTCTTTTCGTTTTTCCAAATAAATAAAATAGTTTATTTTATTATTATTATTTCCCAAATAAATACTACAAGTCTTTAATTTATCAAAGAAAAGTCTTTAATTTATCAAAGAACAGGGATTTTATTTGAATTTATCAAAGAAAAGTCTTGAATACACTGTACACACGCAATATGGAGCACCGAACATATTGCCAAGAGCATGCACATTAAGAAATAGGACTGTTGCACTGGTTTCCAGAACAGGGAACAGCAGGGATGAGTGTCCGGAATAGCTAGAACCACAGTTACCGGATCCGTGATTCCGTACTTCCTAGCCCCGTATCCGAATCCGAATCCCAAGGAATGGGGAATCAGGGATCCATATCCGATTCTTGAGGGTTCGGACAATTTCTTGAGGGATCCTTTTTTATTAAAGGATTCGGATCCTGTCATTTAGGATTTGGATCCTACTTTAGGATTTGGTTCCATAGTCAGCATTTAGTTCTAAAATCAGGTTAAATGGTTCAATAACTTGAAATTTCAAGATTAAAGATTTGCAGTGTGAGTTTTAACTTTAGTGTTTTACTAAACCAAACCACGGAGTTATTTTACTTTTCTTTTTTTTTAACCGAAAAAAATATATATAATTTGTTATTCATAGTTTGAATCAAAGAAACTACTTAGAGTGTTTAACCCTTGAATAAAAGTTCAGATTGATTTGAACATCTACAGATACTTATAAACCATAAATCTCAGACTACTGAACAGTTCAAACTTCAAATTTATATAAAAATCAGTATATTGTAAATCTACCAATCAGATCATTGTACCTAATATCCATAGACAAAACAAAGTGACAAACATAACTGTCCAATATCAAAACCCTATGCCATATAAAAAACAATCCCAAACATAAAGTTGAGCAAGATATTGCATCCCAATCACATCAACATAACTGAATGTGTCCTTTATCTATCTGCTGATTCCTGATGTATTCTTTGTAGTGCAGTTAACCCTCAGGTAATCCTATGCCCAATTTTGTTAAATGACTAACCCTTCTATTGTATTTTCTATAAATATGGCTGAAGCTTATTAATTGATATTTTTGCTTTAATATGAAAACTTGTCTCTTCCAATGATCTAATAGCATATAAATATGGTTGAAGCTGATCGATTGATATTTTTGCTTTAATATGAGAACCTGTCTCTTCCAATGATCTAATAGCATAACCTATAGACGATTCTTACCGTTGATCCAGTCAACAATCACCATTTAGTCCCCCAAAACCTGTAGAGTCATCTTACATTACATAACTACTAGGTATTTTGAAAATATGCCTAATTTATTAAAATAGATCTCATAATCTATTCTCAAAGGAAATGATATAGATTCTAGCTATGAAAAAGAATTCACTGGACACATAAAAGTAATCATTTAGATTTGATCTACAATTAAATCTCACTGTCATAATTATTGTACCAAGGAGGTGCTCTACAGCTCAGTATGGGGGAGATGTTGTGACGTTTATTCCTAACAAAATAATTAAAAAAAATTGTGTTGGCTCATAAAATAAAAAAATTATGGAAAGTATTTTTAAAAAATCCATGTTGACTCGTAAAATAAAAAAATTATGAAAAGTAATAAAAAATCGATGTTTGTTTATAAAATAAAAACTTAAAACTTAAACCTGGATCTATAAATTAAAAAAAAAATACACCTCAAGAAATTGGAACCCTCTCGGTGCTTGATAGATCCGGGTTTAAGATGGATCTACGCTGGTATAATTTACACTAAATAAAGAACACATAGATAAATCTCATCGTCATAATTATATTATTTACACTAAATAAAGAACACATAAATACTTGCAAAAAACATCAAGAAGGTTATTAAAGTGTTGGCATAAAAGGGTAATGGGACCACATATTTTCATTATGTGTTCATTCCCACACTTGTCATGAACCCCGCCCTAAAAGATGATGTAGTTACAAGTAAGGTTTAGATGAGATTTGCACTGCTTGCAAACACCAGTATGTTGAAACAAGTTTTAAACAAAAAAGTTACAAAGGACAATATCTACAGCTTGCAAGCCTAAACCATCAAAACAAGTTTATCAGTCTGGACTCTAGAACAAGATGAACAGTTTATGTGTGACAAAGCAATAGGCTGATCTGCACCTACATCACTGGCCCTACCTAGCAAGAAATTCTATGATGTTATGAATCATTTGAGATTTGAGATTTAATTTGTTTGTTTTTAACAATGTAAAATAAAAAATTAGGGTTTGGGTTCGAAATCCTCGATTCCTAATTTGGAGAAGAGTGTCACACTGACACCCGGATTTTTCAGCCGATTCCGATCACACCGACAGTTCGTGTAACATAGCATATGAACTTAAATAAATGACCCTATGTGTAAGTAATGTAAATATATTGTATGGATTCCTAGTGTAGATCTCAAGGCTAGGGCCCAACCATTGAATGGTTAGGTATGTAGTGGCAGTAATTATGCTTTTTATATACCATGTGGTAGACCTTCCATGGTATGCTATAGATATATAATATTATTTTGAAAATTAATATAAAGGTACAAGATTGTTTCAGGGGGCATGAGAGGGGCTATGAGTCCACTGGAGGGGAAGAGGAAAGAGGGGCCAAAGGGGGGAGAAATAATCCTATGTTACCTAAGAACTCCTACCTTTTTATCATGGACCCTATTTAAATCTCAACCACTATCTTTGACGTGGAAGCCAATCACTAAATCCATGTGGTCATTGTTGAGAAAGGCTACCTCACATAGTTATGAAGGCATGGGGGCTTGGTACAATCATCATGAGGAACTATAAGAGACCCTATCACTATGGAAATTCAAGCCTCCTCTACTCTCATCCATACTTTTCCCATCCTAATTCTAATTCACTCATTCACTTACCATTCTCATGTTCAAGCACTATTGAAGTTCTAAAAACTGCATTCTCATATCTTAGACTAAGATACAAACCTGAAAATGACCAAAACTAGCTATGGGAGAGTTATCTGTGGACTTGAGAAGAGAGATGGATGGTTGTGGAGAAGAATAGAAGAGGATTTTTTTAGGAAGCCTCTGTTTTCCCTATTAATTGCTTCTCAATGGGTGCCTTAGAGCAAGGTATAATTCTACTAGGTTATTCCAGAAGATAAACAACAAAATGGGTTCTTCCTTCCTATACTGGGAGAACTAGAAGGAAAAATAATCCCAAGGGACTAATGATCAGAGAAGGGAGATGTCTTCCTTTGTGCTATGTGGGCACTAGTTGAGAAAGTTGTGACTGTTGGACGGCTACATGGTTACCTAGAATGTTTAGTTCTGAACTCTGAAACCTGACATGCTCAAAATGGGCTACGTGTCCCGTGGGGTCGTGTCGGACACAGACACGATGGGAAATTGTATCCAATACAACTTTTGATCGTGCCCAAAATCAGGAATCAAAATCCGTGTCGGACACGATTTCCCATCGTGTCCCTGACTGTGCGACTCGTGTCCCGATTCCAGGACACGATTTCCGCGGAGAAGGTGTTGATGTATTTGTAACTTCGGAAGATATTCACTTGTATATTGTATGTATTACATTTGTACATTATTGTATCCCCAACGAAGATGTATTATTCCTCCGATCGGAAGTGTCGTCATTTGTATTTGCAAGTGTCGCAAGTATTATTGTAAGTGTCGCAACTTATATTTGATGGGTTATTAGACCACCTTAGAGGGGTCGGCCCAGTGTGGGTCAAAGGGTTATTAGACCACCCTAGTGGGGTCGGCCTAGTGACAAGTGGTAATGGGTTATTAGACTCTCCTGAGGGAGGTCGGCCCAGTTAGAGTAAAAGGCAAGTCAAGTCATTGTATAAATAGAGAGTGTGTCTCTCTCATTTTATTCATTCACACACTCACTCACTCCACATTAGTGAGAGAGAAGAGGAGTGCGCACAAGTGGAGGAGGAGTTGCTACTAGGAGACTATCTCTTGTTGTGGGGTTTGATCTTTGTGATCTTTGTATTGGTGCTCATTCTATCTCTGAGGAAGTTGTGGGGTTTTTTACCTTCTTGGTTTTCCCCGGTGAAATGCTTTGTGTCTCTTGTCTCTTGTGTTTGATATGCTGTACATGTTGTTCTCTCAGTTAAGATCCTAGATCATATTGAATTAAATGATGAAAAACTAACATGGTATCAGAGCTAGCCTGAAGGAAGGCATTGTATGGCATTTATGACACTTGTTGCACTTGCGACAAATTGGAAGCTAAGGCTTGGTATAGTAAAAACCAGTCATCGTGGCACTTTCACTATAACGCAATTTTGGAGAAGGTTCATGATCTAAAACTTTTACAGGTCGAAGATGAAATGTCCATGTACCTTGTGTCCGAAGGAAAGCCTCAAATTCGTTGTAGTTTGTGAGATATGATCTGTACAAGTTAGGGTTTCTGCCTCTTCCAAAATGCCGTCCTAAACAGGTGACCTAGGAAAAAAGGTCATATCTCGGGCTAGGAAGCTCCAAATGGAATTCTGTAAAAAATGAGAGTTAGGGCACGGACTGTAGTTTCATAGGTCCGGGTTTCAGAGGCCGAAGTTGAAACAGTGACACGTGGCACTCCATACAAGTTCGCTATACTGTTTCATACCATAAACAGGTCACGTTGTGACACTTGGCATCTCTCTCTCAGAGAATCCATTAAAGCTCACGTTTGTGGGGTTGGAAAGATGACAGGTCAGTCTATCACAGGCCGAAGTTTCAGACCCTGAGGATCCAAAATTTCAGAGATACATCAGAAACAATATGGCATATATTTCTGTACAAAGAGAATTGGATTTTGAGCACTTTCATTTTTGGATCGTCACTACTGCGGGAAATTAGGGTTTCTGCAAAAGTTGAAATTTTTGGAATCTGAGACCACGGCTGGATGCTCCTCATCAAAATCAAAATTTAGAGACCAAGATCAAATTTTTTGGTTGGGTAGAACCCCGGGCTCTATCAAACCCTAGTTCAGGATTTTGACCAAAAAACTAGAATTTGACAGAAGCTCCAGATCCGAAACATTCAAAGTCAATTTTGAGAGGTCAAATTTTGGAGATTTCAAAATTGAAGTATACCAGCTTGATCAGCTCAGCAAGGCGCATTTTTTCATCCAATCAGAAGTTTGAAATTCAAAGTTTGGATTTTTAGGGTTTCTCTAACAAACCTTAGCCAGCTCCAGATCTAGCTTCATCAAATCAAAGTGGATTAGGTTAATCCTAGAAGAGAATGAATTGACACCTACATAAGTGAAGAAGTTCCAGTTCCAGAGGGAGATGAGGCTAAGGTCTTACATAAGAAGACTACAAGCAGGTATGACTTGAGAAGATACAGGTATGTTTTGAAATTTGTTCATGATTAAGTTTATGATATGTTTGTCTTCATATTATTGAGGTTAGTACAATCTTGATTAAATTTAGACTTGTCTTATCACCTTAGTAAAAGTATGAATGCATGTGAATAATAGAAGACATTCATTGATTAGGTTTATGACACATGATTGTACTAATGCACTGTGGTGTTGTATGAGGATGATGTTGTCCGCTAACATGAAAGGTACATCAAATCAAGTTCTAGATCGAGAACATATGACCATGGTGACATGAAGACAAAGACTCATCCATAGCCATTGATAACATAGAATCTCTACTTACGAGGTATGTATAATATGGTTCTACAATGCTTAACTTATGAGATATACAGGTTACTAGCATAAGGTTGAAGAGAACAAGAAGACATTGTTTGGGTATGTTAGACAAGCATGATAAATCTAGGTATGTTTTTCTTATATCAAGTTAGAATCCTATCTTGTGTTAGGGTATCGTATAAGTATGCTTTCGTATGATTGATAATGATTATTCATGAAGTTATAGGTTTGAATAATCATGGGTTAATGCATATTATGCTTCTTACTTTGATTGATGATATAACAAACTAGAAGAGTCCAATGGTCAAATAAGAATATGCATGAGTAAAAGAAGTACTCCCTGAAACTTTGAATACTAACACTTGTGATAAATTACCTGTGTATGAAATGATCATGACCATACATCATAATGTTTTGATAGTATTGAGATTATACTAATGCATTTATGATTATGTATGAGATCTTGAGGATGACACAATGATAACACTAGTGCACACTTAAGCATGCATAGTGGTCCAGGATGGATATAAGTTCAAAGACAAATAATCAAGGAAACAAAGATCAAAAGGGAGCACACTCTAGTAGTTCCTGCAAGGAAGCAAAGATCAAGAGGGAGCACACTCTAGTAGTTCCTGCAAGGAAGCAAAGATTGAGAGGGAGTCCACCCAACAACCAAACAAAGATAAGTATTTGAATTGTTATTTCCTGTATATATGATTACTTAAATGATGTTGTTCAGTCATGTACATACTTATGAGTTAGGATGTATATTATGCATTTGCATTAATGAACAAGATACTACTAATATGCAAGTAATGGGTAAGTGGCCTATGGTACTGTACAACATTCCATTCCTACTTATCTAGAATGAAACCTCTTTGCTAACATGTTGGGAGTAGTGCAGACTCTTAACCAATGTTTTAAAAATCGGAATCGGACTCAGAATCGGTCAAGGGTCAACTTGGAATCGGAATCGGAATCGGTAATGAATTGGTCATAAATCGGTCGATTTGAATTTAATGAATCGGTTTGCTCAAAAATACATAAAATATTTTTTTTTTTAAGAAAAACAACATTTTCAAGATTCTAATTCAAGATTCCATAGCATTAGAAACAAAATATCCAATCTCTACTCATGTTGCATAGTGCAACTGCACTCCACTCCAACACTCCACAGTTGATCTTCATCAAAGAGAAAATGTATTCCAAGGTGAGCTAGTCATGGTTCATTTGCTTAGACAGGTATCCCAATGTTACTATAAGTTAAAGCCAAAGAAGATTGGTCATTATAAGATATTAAAAAAGATAAATGAAAATGCATGTAATATTATAAAGACAGGTATCCCAATGTTCCTATAAACCAAAAAAGATTATTGGTGATTGTAAGATATTAAAAAGGATAAACGAAAATGCATATATGATAAACTTATTTGAAGATTGATCATTGTAAGATATTAAAAAGATAAATGAAAATGCATATATGATAAACTTCATCATGTTATGATATATTAAAAAGGTTTAATGATAAACTTATTTGAAGACTTGGATATTAGTCCCATTTTTAATGTAGCAAATCTATAATTATTTACTTTTACTTTGCAAAGAAATGAGACCAAATTGAATGAGTTGTGGACACCATGACTATTACTACAGGATCCCTGAAATATAAAATTTATTTTATGAAATGAAAGGGACATCAAAATCAAACAACACTTTGATCACTAAAATCTAGTGGATTAATAATAATACAATAATTTTGATGTACGTAGTGGATTAATAATAATACAATAACTTTGATGTACCTAGTGACTTTGAATTAAGACACTCAGATTTTTTTAACAAGGAGATAATAATGTATTTAAGTGCATTACGGGTCACATGGAATACTCAGAAACCAAATCAATCTGCAAATGGCACTTGGCATGTCCAGAATCTAAGTTAATTTCAGAGTCAAGTTAAAAAGGGGATGTTTTTACAAAAACCGGTTTGGAGGACCGATTTTTTACGAAAACTGGTTTGGAGGACCGATTTTTTACATAAACCGGTTTGGGTGACCGATTTTTTACATAAACCGGTTTGGAGGACCGACTTTTTACTCCCAAAACGGTTTGGAGGCCGGTTTGAACCAGGCGAGCCTTAAATCGGTGAATCGGACGATTCCGTTTCCGACTTTTCTGATTTTTAAAACTATGCTCTTAACAATGTTCTGGTAGAGATGGAAGGCATCTAGAAAGTTACCGTATGAATACGGGATATGGATAAATGTTGTATTGAAGCCAATGTTGCCAAAGCGTGGGAGCGAAGCGGGAGCATGGGTGCGCATTTTTCAAAAAATGGTCGGAAGCGAAGCTTCTTGAAAGCATATATATATATATATATATATATATATATATATATATATTAAAAAAAACATGTAAAATACCAAACTAGATGCAAAATTTATGAAACATGTATGTTTGTGCTACTTCCAATCTATGAAATGCCATCTAAATTCCATAATTCATGCCTTATCTCCCCTCTCTAACCCTAAAAATGCCCTAGGCCCCACCCAAAGAGAAAAAAAACAAAAAAAAAAACAGGAAGCTTCCTGCTGTCTGCAGGAGCGCTCAGGAAGCGAGGTCGGAAGCGAGGTCGGAGCGAGGTCGGAAGCGAGGTCGAAAGCGAGGTCGGAGCGAGGTCGAAGCGTGGAGGGCAGAGCTTGGAGCGCTCGGGAGCGAGAAAGGTTCGCACAGTGGCAGGAAGCATTTTTTCCTGCCCGAAGCAAGCTTCCAAAAATGCTTCGACAACACTTTCGCTTGGAGCACAAATTTGGAGCCTAAACCATGGGGGGGGGGGCGCTTCGGCAACTAGGATTGAAGCATTGCCTAAGATAATTGCATGACTGTATGACATATGTCTTTATGTGTAAGAATTTGTTCTGAAATCTATGAGATGTTTCTAATCATGCGATTGAACTTGTCTTATAAGAAAGACCGTGTACCATCACCTACAAGAGAGACTTGCTTCGAAGAACAAGCAACGAAGACTCAACAAATCCAGAAAAATACCTATTGAAGATATTGAAGAATTTGAAGTTCCCAGGATCTGGGATGCAATAATGGAACGATGCCCTGATCAAGGAGTACCAATCGATCATGAAGAATGATGTTTGGGATGTGGTCCCAAGACCAGAAGGGAAGTCTGTTGTGACTTCCAAGTGGATCTACAAGATCAAGCATGTTGTAGATGGCAGCATAGAGAAATACAAGACAAGGTTTGTGGCTCATGGCTTCTCCTAGAAAGAAGGGATAGATTATGAAGAGATTTTTGCACCTGTAGCCAGATACACTTCCATCAGAAAAGTACTTTTTCTGGCTGCAGTAATGAAGTGGAAGATACACCAGATGGATGTCAATACATCTTTCTTGAATGGTGTAGTTGAAGAGGAAGTGTATGAGGAGCAACCACTCGGTTTTGAGACACATGACAGGGACTCATATGTGTGCAGATTGAAGAAATCCTTGTATTTCTTGAAGCAAGCACCCAGGACATGGTACGGCAGGATAGACAGCTTCCTATCTAGTTTGGGCTTTACCAAGAGCAAAGCGGATTGGATGTTCTATTTTTAGCAAATTCGATCTAAAATCAAGATTCTATCATATTGGAATCAATGCCAAGGATAGGTTTAAAATTGCCTTTGTTGTACCTCATGGTCAGTATCAGTGGAAAGTACTACCCTTTGGGATAAATAACGCTCCGTCCGAGTTTCAGAAAAGGATGGAAGATATCTTCAGAGAGAAAAAATGGGCATTGGTTTTTTTTGACGACATTTTAATCTGCTCTAAAAATCTGCAAGAGCACCTGAAGCATCTGCAAGAATTCTATCATCTTGTTTATAAACATGGTCTTGTTCTTTCAAAAAGCAAGATGGAAATTGGGAAAACTGAGATCGAGTTTCTTGGTTTCAAAATTAATAAAGGCTAGATAATTCTACAACAGCATGTTTTGAGTGTTTTCGCTAAGTTCCCTTATCAGATTCTTGAAAAAGTTCAGGTTCAAAGATTTTTGGGAAGCCTCAACTACATCAGGCCATTTTACAAAGG
This sequence comes from Larix kaempferi, assembly GCA_027924585.1. Lineage (NCBI taxonomy): Eukaryota > Viridiplantae > Streptophyta > Pinopsida > Pinales > Pinaceae > Larix > Larix kaempferi. The sequence goes on along the minus strand of BSBM01000206.1, from coordinate 3,824,805 downwards.
ACAAACAGATGATATCCATGTCCTCCAGCAAAGGTTGAAGAAGAATGCCCCAAAGTGGTCTCCTGAGATGACTTTAGCAGTTCAGAAAATAAAAGCTAAAGTACAACAACTTCCTACTCCTAAGGATGTTTATAAACTTTCATGGTGGCAGTATCGCACACATACTCAAATAAAAGTTAGTTCTGTTGATGTGTCTTTTACTGATAGAGAAGAGCCTGTGCATATTAATCTGTTAGATAAATCTCAGATTGATTGGGCTAGAACTCAAGGATATAAATATGCCCACCTCAGTGCTATTAAGCTAGGACTTGGTCCTCTCGTTCGACCCTATTTACCTGTTTCTTCTTTATGTGTGGCAATAGATACTAGGCATCTTGACTTCTCAGATGCTATTATTGGCAGTTTCACAGACCCTCTCCACAATGGTCCTTGTTTTGGTACTATTTTCCATAAATATTATGTTAGCTTAGATGATCCTTTCATCTATGACCTGTTAAAGGCTTATATTCTACCCCGTGGTTTTAAAATGGATTCTGGTTCTAAAATTATCCAGCTCAGAGCTTGTGTTCTGATCCGTTTTGGAAATGACACTCTTCCCCCTTTACGGTCCAAAGTGCATCAGAGCTCGCACCTCCAAAGCGTGGTGGAATCTGATAAATCAAAGCACTCTGCTCCAGTTACATTTGACTGGACAAGGATCAACTACCCTCGACAATGGGAAGTCAAATATAAAGAGCTAAGGAACCTCGAGAATGAAACACAAAAAATAGAATCTTTTGTTAATACACCTATTACTTTTTATAGGTCTTCTCATTCATTCTGAATCCCTGAAGGTCGTCCTACTCCTCGTTTCAATCCTCCTCTTCTCAGGACTTCCTCTGCAAACCATCACACATCAAGGTCTAAACCCAGTTCCTCCTCTGTTCAACCTTCCTTTACTGGAGTATATGATACTGAACACAAAGGCCAACATTCAGACTATCCAGCATGTAAAAAGATCCTAAAAAAATTACAACATCATAGGACAAGAGACGCTCCTTCTCTCTCTATGTTTTCTTCTCTTCCAAGGAGTGACCCCGGAATGGAAATTGTCTCGACAAAAGGTAATAGATCTTTTATTCCAGGAAGAAATCTTCCAAAAATCCTCTTTAGACAATTTTCCTCAGATGGTATAACAAAGAAAGAGTTTCTGCCTTATAAGTCTTCTTCTTCTACAGAAACCATCTTAGATGAGATGAAACTTGCAAATTATGGAAATCTATAGCATCATCTCATAGCCCAGAATCTGGATGATATGGCCCATGACATCATCCAAATAAAGAAATCCATGAGCGAATAACAAGAAAATATTTCTCCGCTTTCCGCAGAGCTTGAACTTCTGGATCATTTGTTACATGATACAGAGGAAATCAAGTCAGCCATAGAGACCGCTCAGATAAAAACTGAGAAACGCCTAGATGTCTTGAGTAAACTGCTTACTAGAACTTAGGATCTGAAGAAGAAAGTCACCCCAGTCAACCAAGCTGCACTTTCTCTTGCAACAAAAGGACATCATCGCCAACATTCAAAAAGTTACTCTTTTGGGTTATTTAGCATTGCCGATGAGGATGACAAACCTGAATTTTTCTTTGGTCATGATGAAGAAGAACTTGAGGACATATAGGACATAGTTTCCCAATTTCATATTATGCCTCCTGCTCTATCCCCAAAATACTTGACTATGTTGTCTTTTCCAAGCAGACAAGAGCAGGCCAAGCTTCACTTCATCCTGAAGAAGGATCTTCCTCACTCATTGGTCCTCCTCCTCCTACCTTTGATACCCACATGCAAGATGTCTCTTCGGCTCCTTCTCATAAGTTCCATTTCAGGATAAATGGAATAAATAATCTTTTGTCTCAAATGCCTGAACAACCTGTATTGAATATTCAGTGTCAATCTCGATCAAAAGTTAAGTCAGCCATCCAACATCTCAGTCAATGGGTATTGTATAAAAGGACCCAAGATGCTACTTTATCTGGGCAACATTTAGGATTACAACTTGTTGCTGGGCTATCTGGCTTAGCTCATGAATGGTGGCGTTGGCTTCCCCAAGAAGCCAGAGATGAAATTCTCAGAGCAGATGATGTAGATCAACAAATACTGCAAGCCCTGGGCAAGGAATTCTATGGACCAGATGATAAAGAAGATTATGAGCATTTAGCCTCTTTGTTCATGTCTGCTAGAATCTTTGATTTGAGCCAAAGTGAAAAATATTTCTGCTATATGCAGAATCTCCTTATCTCATCTGGACAGTCTGGTGAACCAGCTTACTTAAAGCATTATCTCCGCAATTTCCCGGGTCATGTTCCTGATGCAGTAGAGTAGTTTCTAAAGGATAAGAAAACAAATTTAAGAGAACTCTCGTTAGCACAACTCCATGCTTTTATCATGGAAACATGGCAAGAACATTGCCTCGAGAAGAGAGTCAGTAAAGATTTTAAACAGCCTCCATCTATGTATTCCCCTAATTTTTGTAAAAATGTAGCCCAGATGCCAGATTGGGGATGTGGTGCTTACAATCGAGGGCACTTTGGAAAAGAGTCTTGCCATTGCAAGCCTAAAAAGAAAGGGTTTTATACCAGTGCCCCTCGCTACCATCCTTCTAAAACTTATCACCACAAAGATAAGTCTTTCCGTAAAAAGGCTTTTGTTCGTCGAAGATCCAAGCGCACAGATAAAGAAACCTGTTTCATCTGTGGCAAAAAAGGACATTGGGCTAGCAAATGCCCTCAAAGGAAATCTAAACCTAAGCTTGTTGCCTTTTTAAGTCAACTTGATCCTGCTTGGTGGGATCTCTATTCTTGCTCTTTGGATACTACTCCCGCAGGTGAAGTCTTATTTCTCCCTTTTGATAATTCAGACGATTCTTTTAGTTCCAATTATGATTCAGCCTCAGCTACCCATTTTAATAAATTTGCTCCTTCTTCCTCTTCTTCTTCTTCTGATTCCGACACAGAAGCAAATTTAGGGGGGTGTGAGGGACCTCCTGATTTTGATTTTTCCTGCTACATGTTTTCAGTCTCAGCAAAACCGTCTCTCCAACAATAGATTGCATCAATAGATCTCAAGCTCTCTGAAATTCCTGTTTTCGAATATATTCTCAGAGGCGAATTGAAAGAAGAAAAGAAACGATTATTGGCTTTGATTGATAAGGGAAAAAAGAAATCTGAAGAAAGCAATCCAGTATTCTACAATCTTGCAAATTTATATAGAGACTATCCGGCAGACCATACGGATAGACAGAAATTCCGACAAGATAAAGAAAATCTGCTCCGACTCCAAATCAAAGAAAAACAACACAGTTGACAAAAAGTTGTTCATGAGATAGAGGAGCTAAAAGATATGGTCAAAGTCCTAATACAAGAAAAAGATCAATCTTCTAATGATGAAATGAGCAGGCAATATGAAGAAGCTTTGAAAAGCCCAAATCATGAAAATACTCCTTTGCCTCCAGATCTAACCTTAGGACTTTTTACAGATCCTAAATTGTTCATTCAAATTCTTTTCTATCCACCTGAGTTTAAGTCTTACAAAATAGATTGTATGATTGATTCAAGGTGCCAAATGAACCTTGCAAAAGGGAGTGCTATCCCTTCATTCTACTGGGAAGCGACTTTGGACCATGGAGTGGCTATTGAAGGAACTCTTGTTCAGCTTTCAGGAAAAGTTGCAGACTTCCCCATCCAAGTTGGGAATTGCCAAAATACTTTATCCCTGAACCGTTTAGATAGCATAAAAGAAGATTGTATTTTAGGTTCAGAATTCCTGAGCAGAGTCAACCCCATCACAGTTGATAACCAGAAAATGCTCTTCACCTATACCATCAATGGCAGTCAAGTCTCTTGCCCTCTCTCCTTCATAGCCAAATCTAAATGTCAAAGTCCTGCTAAGAAATTAGAATCTAAACCCAAAATTGCAGAACTCTTTAAAATGGATAGATGCATTGCATATGCAGAAATCCATAAAGGAAAAGCCTTAGCTAACATTTCTGAAAAATTAGAAAAGGATTGTTGTTCTGACAATCCTAACGCCTTTTGGACCAGAGAAAAATATTTTGTCTCTCTACCTTTTGACCCTCTGGTTAAACACAAACCCATGAAAGCCTCTGCTCGGCTTATGTCTCCATCAAATAGAGAGTTTTGTGCCAATGAAATAAAAGATCTACTTTCAAAAGGTCTAATTGAGTCGTCTAAAAGTCCTTGGGCTTGTAGAGCCTTTGTTGTAAACAAACACTCAGAAATCAAAAGAGGCAAACCAAGGTTAGTGGTCAACTATAAACCACTAAATGCAATTCTCCAGAAAGTTAGGTACCCTTTACCTGATAAAGCCATCCTACTGCAAAAGATTGCTGGATGTTCTATTTTTAGCAAATTCGATCTAAAATCAGGATTCTATCAGATTGGAATCAATGCCAAGGATAGGTTTAAAACTACCTTTGTTGTACCTCATGGTCAGTATCAGTGGAAAGTACTACCCTTTGGGATAAATAACGCTCCGTCCAAGTTTCAAAAAAGGATGGAAGATATCTTCAGAGAGAAAAAATGGGCATTGGTTTTTATTGACGACATTTTAATCTGCTCTAAAAATCTGCAAGAGCACCTAAAGCATCTGCAAGAATTCTATCATCTTGTTTATAAACATGGTCTTGTTCTTTCAAAAAGCAAGATGGAAATTGGGAAAACTAAGATCGAGTTTCTTGGTTTAAAAATTAATAAAGGCCAGATAATTCTACAATAGCATGTTTTGAGTGTTTTCGCTAAGTTCCCTGATCAAATTCTTGAAAAAGTTCAGCTTCAAAGATTTTTGGGAAGCCTCAACTACATCAGGCCATTTTACAAAGGACAAGTAGATGATATATATGTCCTCTAGCAAAGGTTGAAGAAGAATGCCCCAAAGTGGTCTCCTGAGATGACTTTAGCAGTTCAGAAAATAAAAGCTAAAGTACAACAAATTCCTGCTTTATCCCTTCCCCAAGGAACGGGTCAATTGATAATTGAAACCGATGCTTCAGCTCATTCATGGGGTGGTATACTCATTGAATCACTCAATGGCAAGGAAGGAATCTGTGGCTACGCTTGAGGATCATTTAAATCTGCTGAACTGAATTATCTTTCCAGTCACAAAGAAATTTTGGCTATGAAAGAGATAGTCAACCATTTACGTTTTCTTTTAAAGCCTGTACAGATTTTAATTAGGACTGATTTGAAAATAATGCCTGGGATATTTAAAAATGAAAATCTCATGGCTGAAAATAGTTCTAGGATTTTGAAATGGTTTTTATGGTTACAAAATTTTGATTTCACAATTGTTTATCAACCTAGTTATCTTAATTGTGTTGTTGATATGCTTACCAGAGAAGAGCCTCATCCTCATTCTCCGCCTCAACTCAATATGTTCACTCCAGGAGCTTCCAGCTCCCAGCAGCAGGATAAAGGCAAAAGCAAAGAACCAGAATGACCTCCCAACCACTCTCAGGCAGGATTGTTTCTGAAACCATGGAATGAGTCGATAACCCCTGAAGAGCACAAGGTTGAGGAAGGCAATCCAGTGATACTCCTACTGTGTGTGGATGACCTATTTGTGACAGGTGAGGATAGGTTGATTGCCGACACGAAGAGGAAGCTTGCTGCCGAGTTCGAGATGAAGGACTTGGGTATGATGCATTACTTTCTAGGTATGGAGGTGTGGCAATGTACAGATGGAATCTTCCTTGGAAAAAGGAAGTATGCAGTAGAGATCCTGAAGCGGTTCGGGATGATGGACTGCAAGGCCATGGCCACACCTATAGCATCGAACCTGAAGCTATTGAGTAATGCTTCATCAGAGTCGGTTGATGCCACTATGTATCGTCAGATGATTGGGTCCTTGATGTACCTGACGAACACAAGACCATATATTTGCTTTGTAGTGAACACCTTGAGCCAATTACTGACGGATCCTAGACAAGTTCACCTGATTGCTGTAAACCATATTCTGAGGTACCTGAAGGGTACGGTTGATTATGGGCTCAAGTATGATGCGAATCAAAAGGTTAACCTAGAGGGTTATGTTGATTCAGATTGGGAAGGCAGTGCTGCAGATAGGAAGAGCACTTCGGGGTGCTGCTTCAGTATGGGATCAAGTGTGATCTCTTGGTTTAGCAGGAAGCAATCATGCGTAGCACTGAGTACAGCCGAAGCAGAGTATGTTGCATCTTGTTCAGCTAGTTGTGAGGCAGTATGGCTTAGGAAGCTACTGTCTGATTTATTTGATCTCCAGTTGGATGTTGCTTGTATCTTCTGTGACAACTAGAGTTGTGTGTAGTTGTCAGAGAACTCATTGTTCCATGACAAGTCGAAGCATATCGAGATCAAATATCACTATATCAGGGATATGGTGCAAAGAGGAGCAGTAAATCTCCAGTATGTTGCGATGGATGAGCAGATTGCAGATGTGTTCTCCCATGGTGCAGATGTAAGGGCTGGAGCCATTCTCACATGGTGGTAGATGTGTTCTCCCATGGTGTAGATGTAAGGGCTGAAGCCATTTTTCACATGGTGGTAGATGTGTTCTCCCATGGTGAAAAAGTAAGGGCTGGAGCCTTCCTCGAATGGTGGTAGATGTGTTCTCCCATATCAGTGGTGTAATTGTTGTATGATGTGCATCTGGGCTGTGCTCCGTGGACGATGAGATGATCTGAAGAGGATGATCATGAGATGATGATGATCAGGACGATCATGTATCAGGACAACGCTCCAGATGATATGCATTAGGATGATGTTGTGATGATGATCAGGATGATCATGTGATGATATGTATCAAGATGATGCTATCATGATGATCAGGATGATCATGTGTGGTGAGCATCAGGTCGATGCTCCAGATGTTGTACATCAGGATGATGTATTGTATGATGATGATCAGGATGATCATATGTAATGAGCATCAAGTCGATGCTCCATATGTTGTACATCAAGATGATGATCAGTATGATCATGAGCATCAGGAGGATGCTCCATGTGAGGATGATCAGGTGGATCATGAGTATCAGGTCGATACTCTGTGGCCGTGGACAGGTTGTGCAAGTAGCATAAAAAAGATCCTGGGAGATCCGATAGGTTGAGCTGTGTGCTCGTAAAAGTCGTGGGATGCTCTTTCGAGGTTTTGCTACAGAAGGCATGTAATTAGTCCTGGAGATCCGATAGGTTGAGCTGTGTACTCGTAAAAGTCCTGGGATGCTCTTTAGAGATCTTGCAGGTTGCAAGACACTCTTTTAAGGTTTTGTCTGACCACATGTAAAAGATCCTGGGAGATCCGATAGGTTGAGCTGTGTGCTCATAAAAGTCCTGGGATGCTCTTTCGAGGTTTTGTGGTGGTCACATGTAAAAGATCCTGGGAGATCTAATAGGTTGAGCAGTAAGCTCGTAAAAGTCCTAGGATGCTCTTTTGAGGTTTTGTTGACAATGTAATCAACCCTGAGAATTCCACAGGATGGCACGCTTGCAAAGATGATGAAGACCTACATGAGGCTAGGCCTACATCCAGCATGAAAAAGGGTTGGCTTTGTAGAACTTCCTACAACGAGAAGAATTGAGAGATAGCACCAGTGATCAAGATGACGAGTACAGCAGCAGTGATGATGATGCTCTAGTGATCCAGTGACGATGATCCAGGTCCAGTATTGAAGACTTGTGCCTATATGTATTGATGACTTGTGTCAAGAGAATACCTTCCTAGTTAAGAGGGAGTGTTGATGTATTTGTAACTTCGGAAGATATTCACTTGTATATTGTATGTATTACATTTGTACTTTATTGTATCCCCAACGGAGATGTATTATTCCTCCGATTGGAAGTGTCGTCATTTGTATTTGCAAGCATCGCAAGTATTATTATAAGTGTCGCAACTTATATTTGATGGGTTATTAGACCACCTTAGAGGGGTCGGCCCAGTGTGGGTCAAAGGGTTATAAGACCACCCTAGTGGGATTGGGCCAGTGACAAGTGGTAATGGATTATTAGACTCTCCTAAGGGAGGTCGGCCCAGTTAGAGTAAAAGGCAAGTCAAGTCATTGTATAAATAGAGAGTGTGTCTCTCTCATTATATTCATTCACACACTCACTCACTTCGCATTAGTGACAGAGAGGAGGAGTGTGCACAAGTGGAGGACGAGTTGCTGCTAGGAGACTATCTCTTGTTTTGGGGTTTGATCTTTGTGATCTTTGTATTGGTGCTCATTCTATGTCTGAGGAAGTTGCGGGGTTTTTCACCTTCTTGGTTTTCCCCGGTGAAATGCTTTGTGTCTCTTGTCTCTTGTGTTTGATATGCTATACATGTTGTTCTCTTAGTTAAGATCCTAGACCATATTGAATTAAATGATGAAAAACTAACAGAAGGCCACCCGAGGTGACTTTAAAAACAAAATTTCATTTCTTTTTTGTCATTTGCAAGTGTGGAGAAGCTTGAGAGTGGGTTTTATGTGAAAGTGAAGAAGATTTGAAGGCCTTCCAAGGGAATCCAAGTGCATTGGGGGTGGATTTGTGGAGAGGATTGCACGCTTAACCATCAAACAAGAAAGAGAATGTCTCAATTAGCTAGGGAAGGAGCAATTAGCTAGGGAAGGAGCTAAGGGGAAAAGGAAAGGGAGAAATGTACCATCTAGTGCCCCCCCTCCTATTCCTCCAAGCACAAGCTGTTCTACTCCTCCTTCAAGTGCTCCATCTGCTGCTAGTGGAGCTCATGCTCCATTTAACCATGTTTTAGCAAGACAACAAGCTCAAGAAAAAAAATACCCTTTGTGGAAGTATGTGACAAGGAAAGATGGGCCTGGGGAAAAGCTTGGTGGGGGAGGCAATGTGTCTTGGAGTTGCAATTTTTGCAAGAATGAGTTCAAGAGCACATATTACCAGGTTAAGGGCCATTTGTTGGCCCTTCCTTCTTGTGGGATTTCTTCATGCAAAGCGGTGAGTGTTACCCAAAGGAGGGATATGGAAAGAGAGGATCATGTTTGCTTAGGGAAGGTGGCAGCAGCAAGCAGGAAAAAAGATGAGAATCTTCTTCCATTCTTGAGGAAATCCTCTAGCACCAAGACTCCATTTCCACATAGCATATATGGGAGTGGGGATACTCATCAAACAAGAAAGAGGCCATCTCCATGTGGTCCAATGGATAGGATTTTCCAATAAGAGGTGCAAGAAGAGGTGGACCTTACCATTGCATTTTATTTCTACCTCAACTTCATCTCATTCAATGTTGCACAGTCACCATTGTTTATTGACATGCGTCGAAGTTTCATTGAACGAGCTCCAGCTGGTTATGTGCCTCCTAATTTAGAGAAGCTTAGAACCACATTGTTGGTTAAATCAAAGAAGGAGGTAGACAAAATTCTTGAGCCAATTAGATCAACATGGCCCTCATTCGGTGTGAGTATTGTTTCTGATGGATGGACGGATCCAACACGCCATCCACTCATCAATTTCATGTTATCTTCCCAAAATGGACCGGTGTTCTTGAAAGCGGTGGATGCTCTTGGGAAATACAAGGATGCACAGTATATGGGTGAGTTATTCATCAAAACCATTGAAGAAGTAGGTGTTGATTCTTGCATACAAATCATCATGGACAATGCACCTGTTTGCAAGGCTGTTGGCATGATTGTGGAAGCTAAATATCCACAGCTATGTTCATTTTGGACACCTTTCATTTGAATCATTTCTAATTTGCTCCTTGTTTGAATTTATCACAAGATTCATGATTCATCTTGGTGTCTTTGACTCATTTGAGTTGTTAGTGTTGTAGAGTCATTTATACATGCTTTTATTGCTCTTGCAGGTTTTTGGACACCTTGCATTGTCCATTCCTTGAATTTAGCACTGAAATCCATTGCTTCAAATGTGACATGGATTGGCAACGTTATTGAGGATGCACGCCATATCGGTAACTTTGTACAAAACCACACAAATGACCTATCTACAAACAGTACATAACTTTCATTTCCGAAGATTGCAGATACTCGATTTGCTTCCTCATTCATCATGCTCAAGAGGTTGAGGGAGGTCAAAACCACTCTTGGGTCCATGGTGATTTCAGATTTTTGGTCTTTTGGGAGAAAGACGGATCAGATTGCTTCAAAAAAGGTGAAGGACACAGTGTTAGATGATGGTTGGTGGGAGAGGGTAGATCTTAGCATTAAGATCATGGAGCTAATCATTTCTTTGTTGCAGTTTGTAGACATGAACCAGCCCATCCTAGCAGATGTTTATGAGGGGTGGGATCCCATGATTGTCCATGAGGTCCATTGTCATGGAGAATGAGTGTCCCGAGTATGGGACATCAATAGAGAACTTATGGTTCATCATTCGAGATATTCTTATCTCCAGGTGGGATAATAATTGCACACCTTTGCATTGCTTGGCCCACTCCTTGAACCCCAAGTTCTACAGTCAGGATTAGCTCATTGGTGGACTGGGGCCCTCACACAGAGTCGCTCCTCACATGGATGGAGAGATTGCACATGGGAGGAAGATAGCACTTAGACGGCTATTTCAGGATAGAGACTTACTTGATGAGGTAGAGGAGAGCTTTGTAGAGTTTTCCACTTCCATTGGGAGATTTGGAAGCTATGATGTGCTTAGAGACAGGGGGGTTAAGAAACCCCATGTTTGGTGGGCAACTCATGGGGCAACATGCCCTATTCTACAGAAGTTAGCCTTGAGGGTCATCTCTCAAGTTACATCATCCTCTTGTTGTGAGAGGAATTGGAGCACATATGGGAACTTGTACAGTGTGAAGAGCAGGCTTGAGTAATCCAGGGCAAAGACGATGGTGTATGTGCACTCCAACCTTCGTCTTATTTACAGGAAGAGGGAGGAGTGGGTGAAGGGAAAGACAAAGATGTGGGATGTCTTTCCTGATGATATGGGTTTGGACAACAGTACTGAGTTGGCATTAGCCAACATGGATCTTAATGATCCAGTGCTAGAGCCAGTCACTTTTGATGATAGTGATCATATGGAGGGGTCATCCTCCACACCAGCAGATGCAGATCGTCAAATGGGCAGAGAGGAGGAGGAGGAGGAGGAGGAGGAGGATCAGGGTAGTGATGAGTTTGTTGATTCGGGCATGGAGGAGGACTATTGACATATGAGATTCTTCCATCTTGATCCACCCCTTTTTGTATTTACTATTAGTCTATTTGGCATTTGCCAGTGCCCAGTGGCATTCCGACATCTATGTAATTATTGTAATACATTTTGATTTCGATGACTTAATGAGAAATATGGTTCCGACATCTTAAGCTATTGCCCAATGCCTATCAAATTTCAATGCATCTATGTGTCTCATTGTGATTTGTGAATAACAAATGTGTAATCATTAATGTGTATTGATTCTAATTTCTATTGAATATTTGTAAATGTTCTAGTTTCTAAAAAAAATTGGATCTATATGTCTATATTTTTAAATTATATATATATATGTATATAAAACATGTCCTTTGTGTCCTGATTTTGGGGGTCACCGTGTCCGTGTCGGACACTCGTATTTTCATGTCCTTAGTGTCCCGTGTCCTCGTGTCAGGTGACTTAGGTTGTGAACAATTTGCCTATGCCTAAGAGAAATTGGGTTGGGTTAGTGACCTATGAGTCTATAGCCAGTTTCCTACACCTCAGTGGTCTCGTAGCCCAGCTTGGGCATGGTATCTGTAGTGGATGGCTACAGTTGGGAGGAAAATTGCTCGTTCATAGCCTGTTTCTTGGACCATCTTGGTGAAAAGATAATTGTTCCATCTCTACTTTTAAACCTGTGTTTATAACAATGCAATTAAGTTTAAGCTTTGTTTATAAATTATGAATGAAATTTAAAATGGAACCCCTTGTTTAAATGAGTTTATGCATGCTTATTTCCATTGCATTGGTTAAATGCATGGATGCATGAATTTGAATAGCTTTAGAGTTCAATGGGTTCAAATTTTATTGAGTATTTCGAATCTTGGTAGTGTCTCTTTTTTTGTGGGTTGGGTAATCCTTCAATGGGGATGTTACAATTTGCATGAACTCCATTCATCAAATTGGGCAGGGTGAGAAGATAAGCTTAGAGGTTTGACCCAGCAGCAATAAATCTATTTCCACGGATGTCCCTTTGTCTTCAGCTCTTATCAGATGTGGAAGTTGTATAACATTGGGGGTCGACCAAGTTTGAGGATGCAAGGGAACCCACCGCAGGTATGGGATGGGCGTGGATGATTCTTCCCAGCTTGAGAGAGTCATTTCTTATGGGAAGGAATCTTGGAAGCCCTCAAGTAACATTCGTTTTGACAGTCCAAGCAAAACAAGTGTAAAAGATAAGACATCATCACGTAAGAGTAAGAAGAAATTCGTCCCTTTGGACTTTTCTCCTCCAAGCTCCTAAACAAGAAAATGCATCCTTGGAGAGGAAATTTATGAGTGCTTATTGATGTATTCTCCATCTCACATTTAACAGTCCATTCAGATTACATATGGATTTCAGAAATTTCTTGAGTAGTGCCTCGTGGGGGTCCAATTGTTGATTTCTCAAATGAAAATGCACTTTGTTATGATATCGTAAAAAGATTTTGTTTTTAGTTTCTCCATAGAAAGGGATAATTAGTATGTTTTGATGCCGACCAAGGGAAAAGGAAAGCCCATAGGCACCCCCCTGCTGGCATCGGAATCCTCCTAGGATAGACCTTCCTATTAGCCCTTGAGAATTCTATGCCTTGATTGTACTTTTGTTGAAAGAATAAAGAACAAATATGAGTTTTTCCCTCATATATATATATGAAATCAAACATACTTGTATCTTGCGTGAATGAAGAATTGCAAGCTGAACTACTCACTTACTTGTGCAGCCAATGTGTATAATCTATTGGTCTTCGAACACTAAACATCACTGAATATTCTAGTGAGGTAACTACATCATAAAACAAGGTGCCATCTCTCAAGGTTATCCGTTCAATTGAGGATTAGAAAAACAACGATTTGTTTTGGATGGTTATATCCATCCAAAGAAAAATATGACCTGATACTAAATTATGTGCTATGCAGTCTGACTGAAACTTGAAAAACCTATAACAATCAATCTAGTGCACAAAGAACTCGAGACCTGGTACTGAGTGTCTGAATGAGAACCCCTCTAATGGGAACATCATACATTGGGAAAACAGTTCTTTGAATCACTGGAATGAGAAACCGGTTACAGAATTAAGAGGTGAGTGGCATGAACATTTTATTACGATCAAAGCAACCCATTCAGTAATGGTCTTTTGTTTAATATAAAAGATTTCCAATGGAGGAATTTTAAAATGGAAAATAACATGTATCTAACATTAGTCTGACAATAACAAGACAACTGATGAACAAGGTTACTGGTTGAGAACGATCTAATTCCTCAGGTTCTCAAGAATAATATTTGTAAAAATATTTTACGGATAGAAAGATGGTGTCAGAAATGTATTCTAATTCTCATTTCACTAACTGAACATTAAAAAAAATGGCATGGAATATTGGCAAGGGGCAGCCGGAACATAGAAGCCAGAAAACAATGAGATTGAGCATTTTATGTTGAAGAATTGTAAAGGATGCTTGTTTAAGCCTCTTCAAGCCAACTTTCAGCATTGCAGTGACCCATTTATGTACAACCAAAAGCAAAGTTACCAGAAGTGTGTCTGTGTGCGCAAGAGCACATGCGCGTGGGGTAATCTTTCAAAATTAAAAAATCTGGGGACTTGTCAAATATTGGCTTCCAAACAGCTTTAGAGCCATAAGAGAGCAGATGTGGGTGTGGATGGGATGCATGTGCAACACTGGATATTGAAGGGATACGGTAACTATGAATACAAGAAGTCATGCAATTTCAAATACAAGACAAGAAGCCGTGTCAAACATAATAACTGTGTTAATAAAACACGAGACATTTAAAAAATGGACAGATATATATTACAAACACGAGCAACCATGCTAGAAATAGATTGATAATTTTCCCACTTAGAATTAAAGAACATCAACAATTTACTAATAGTATAGGCAAGAATCTGTGTATTTCATGATGAAAAACACTGACAATTAAGAACGTAATAAATGACAATTGCCCATCAGAGCACTAACTGTACATGAAAGCAGCCATACCTCAATTGTAACATTATGATCTAGTGTGGTTGTTGGAGGAGGATCATAGTCCATTGGTGGGTCCTGTTGGGGTGGAATTAAGGACTTGTCCCAGCTTATAAAATATAGATCACCATCCAAATCACTTCCGGAACACTCGTCTGGATGGGGTCTGCATACTCACATTATTATAATGCTATGCTTTAGCTAACTTTATACTCCTTTTCTAAGATGACAAATAAGTCCAATAAAGCACAACTGAAATACAGAACACGGAATAAGTCTTTTCTTTTCAACATCGCTATTTCAGTTATTTGGATAAAATGCAAGATACAGAAAACAAATCATGGGTTAACACTATTGGAATGTACATTCACATGGACTGAAAACTCAAGTTATATGGAATACGTGCCAAAGCATTCAAATTACCTGGAATTGCTCCAAATTATCCTCCCTTAAAATATACTTTCTAAATGCTCAAACCATGTATGGAAGACATTGGATAGAAGCCCATAACCATTTCCATGCTGTAAACAAGTAAGATGTGACTTCACAGCCACTTTCTCGTAGGAATCGACTAAACAAAGAGTGTAGGGGCTGCAAAGGTCATATCTTTGATATAAATTTGCTCTGCATACTTGATACCAGTATAACCTTTCCATTGTATGAATGAATAGCATGGCTACGTACTATTGGGAATAGACTTGAATGTATTCTGGGCTTGGCAATCTCACTAATGCTTGACACCACACCATGTCGATTGGCATCTCACTAATAGCTCATAGCATACTTTAGGAGTGAGAATGCCAAGTTAGTTTTTTCATTCCATACAAATGAATTTTTCTTCAAGAGAGATGTGAGTGAACATGCAATGTGTGCATAACTCTTAAAAAATTTCATGTAAGACCCAAAAATCCTCTAAGACTCTTGATGTTCCTAGGAATAGGCTATTTTGTGATAGCTTCAATCTTTTGAGGATCCACCATGGCTCCTTCTCTTGAAACAATATGACCCAAGTACTATACTTCTCGTTTCCTGAAAGCACATTTGGATCTTTTACATACAATTGATTGTTCTCGAGAATTTGTAGGACTTGATCCACATGTTTAATGTGTTGGATTTGCTATTGATAAGTATATCATCAAACAAAACCATCACAAATTTTCGAAGATAAGGTTGAAAAAATTTGTTCATAAGGCTTTGAAAAGTAGGAGCATTAGTTAATCCAAAAGGCATCACCAAGAACTCATAGTGCCCTTTGTTACCGCTCAAATAGCACCCACAATAAAGTCCCAGACCACGGTGCTATAAGTGGCAAGCATGAGAGAAGCTAGATTCGTGGCTGTCACCACATCCTAGCTTCTTGACCACTTTAGGTCAACTCCTAAGACCAAGGAGGAGTCCCTATAACTTGGTGAACGATAATTGCGATTCATTATGCAATACACAAACATGTTTTCCAAGAAACCTCTTAATGAAGATCAGTTCCATATGGAGTCAAAACAATGAAATAATAATATCACTGAAAGAGAGGGAGGAGTTAAAGAGATTTATCACAGATCCCAATAAATTTAACATCAAGTTGCTACTATTTGTTATAAGATTTCAATAGTGGATATATCTCGGAAAACCCGATAAAACCAATCATAACAATGTCATCAATACCATATGAAGTGTACCTTGTATAGTAGAGCATGGGGGGTGAGCAATAGGGTGAAGGAGAGGCCTCAAAACAGTTCTGAAAATAGGATATCAGATCTGATATAAGATTTACAACGTCCCTAAAATAGAGTGTGGTCTCACTTAACATGTTCTCCAATTATCCTCCAACCCCTCGAGGGTCAATACAAGCCTAGAAACCCACTTTTTAGGCCTTCAAACTTAGCAAAAGTCCTTGATATACCTATTGTACCTGCAATGACAGATCTATAATACAACACCCTAGTCGACACAAATAATGAGATATCACACAATTCAACCACAAGATCAAAACACCCTCAAATATCTACCATTAATTGAACTAGGGTGCATTTTTCTATCCATACAGTATTTCCAAATTGCAAGTATTTTTTGAGATATAATTTTTTCTAATTTTTAGGGTTTTTTCGATATATTTTTTTTGGATTTTTGTAATAAATGTACAAGAGAATTTTGATAAAAGAGTGATGGGAAAGGGTTATAACCTTATTCTTTTCAACCCAAGGGGAATTAGAGATTGAAGTCAACAAACTTACTCAATTTGACTATTCAAGATTTGCCAACTAGGGAAAGAGGCTAGTAACCCGATACTAGGTCAAAGTAGCCAAAAGCCCTAATTAGGGTAAAGATGAACTCCAAGGCCCACATTGGAGAGCTCCTTTAAGTGGAAGGTCTCATCAAACAAAGTTGACAAGATGTCAATAAAAACCCTAATTTACCTTGCCCAAGGTGCTAAAGCAACATCAAACAAGAAAAATGGAGAGATCTTACCAACATGATCAATTAAGAAAGAGAGCAAGAGGTACTTCTTAAGTCCTTCCTTACACACGAGTTATTACAACTATTCTTAGGATCAACCTTGCAAGACAGCATAAACCCTAGAAAATTCACCATTCACCATTCATCAAAAGCCAAAGAGAGAGGTGCACATCACTCAAGTGCTGCAATAGACCAAGATAAAAAGAAATAAGTACATATTAGAACCCTTTTCCATGTTCACAAATGAAGGTTAGAAGCCTTATTTATATGAGGCTTCCTCAACTTTTTGAAGTTTTAGTGCCTACCTTACTAAAAAGTAAAATTAACTTTAAACTAGGTCTTGTCACCCACAAGCCAAGGACTAAGCCACAAAAGACTAAAAATAATGATAAAAATAATGCAAATGGCTTCAACCAAGTGGATGGACGTGCCGGAGGAGGACTTCATGCCCAACTAACCCCAACAATGTAGAAGATCTCTCAACGTCTTCCCCTTTAGCAAGGTAGAGCTCTTTGAATGAGGATGAAGTCATGGTGATGTGAGCATATATGTACCAAGAGGAGGGGTCATACAATGAAGAAGAAGATCCAAGTGGGCATAAAGGAGGTGTGTTAAACCGGGTATGACAACTCCTACATGCGCAATCACTTTATAAATAGCAAAAAATAAGTGTGGCTAGGAGCCCCTAAGCCATGTGTCCTAATGGACCCATCCCAAGAAGCACCGGACACCGACCCAGGGCCCAAATGGATAAACAATACTGGGGACTTCCTCCCATCAAGAGGCAGTCAACAATGCCACTAAGCCAATGTTTCCTAGAATGAAAACCAAGAGGACTTGCCATGACTAGACCATGGATCTTGAGCCCCGCTAGACCAACACTTTTACATAACGAAGCCCCAACTTGGATTCTATAATGGAAAAAGACCCCTTCACTCCGGTATATCCTAAAAGGCATGCTGTAGAAAATCTGGGGTGTAACACCCTTCATGTGTTCTAAAAGTTGGTTTAGGAATGCCTTCTTCTCTTAATCTGATTTGATGGCATCCTAATTTTAGATCTAACTTTGTGAAGTAAGCCACTCCATGAAGCCCATCTAATAGCTCATTGATATTTGGAATGGGGAATTTATCTTTGATGGTGATTTGTTTAGATCTCTATAGTTAGGGCATATTCTCCAAGCATTATCTTTTCTTCTGACCATCACTACTGGTGTTGAAAAGGAACTCCTGCGTGGTTGAATACTACCTGCATCCAACATGTCTTATACCTTCTTCTCAATCTCTCCTTTTTGTTGATGTGGATATCTATAAGGCCTTTTATTAGGAAGTGTACTTTCAGGAATGAGTTCAATTTGATGTTCACAGTCTCTAGATGGAGGTAGTCCTTTAGGAATATCTTGGAAAACTCTATGGTGCTTTTCTAGGGTACATTTTAAGTCATCTAAAATATTGTCATTTTCATGTTTCACTTCCATAGAGTACGTTCTAGCAATAACTCCACAACAACCCTTTTATTAGGAGTTTTTCCATTTTATGAGGGATGATGATCTGAGAGGGTGGAAATTTTAACCCTTTGAGTTCATATTGAATTCCTTCCAATTCAAATTTTATGTATAATTCATTGTAGTTTGTAGAAAATGTACCCAATGGGAATCACATAACTGGGGTTTGATAGATTATAGTCTCCCATACTAAGTTTAATGTTATGGCATTTCCCTCCACAATCAATAGTTCCTCCATTAGAAACCAATAGTTGAATATTTGTCACTGGATACACAAAATAATTGAGGCGCTCTGCTAATCTTTTATCAATGAAATTATGTGTACTACCTGAATCGATTAGTACTATGACCTTTGCTTCTTAATGTAACCTACAATCTTGAGGGTTTGAGTTGCTAACAAACCTGCCAAGGCATGAACTGATATTTTGCATCAGTCTGGATTTATGTTGTACATAATTTCTACATCTCTTTCTTGCTTTTGTTGGTTTAGCTTTTGTAATATTCAAGTAGGTTAAAGTAGTATTGCTCTATGAGGAAAACTTCTATCTCTACTTCCTGCATATGTTCCAATTGTAGACTTTTGTGTAGCCTTATTTTTGGCTTGAATATGGTGAGAATATTGCATAGCATTCATAACAGTTTCCAGTTGTTTTAAGAAAAGCTCATGTTTAATGTCTTCTTGAAACCACTCATGTAAGCTTCTAAGTTCTAACAAATGTTGGTCACTTATTTTGTTTACCCTTGTGGACAATACTTGAAATTTCGAATTATAATCTTCCACGTCACCTAAGTGTTTGATTCTTGTCAATTGAGTAAAGTAATCTTGTGACCAAACTTTACCATTTTCAGCTTCTTGGTCTCTTCTAAATAGACTCCAAGTATAATGATAAGGAGGATCCTTTTAACTACCCATTGATACCATTGATAGGGTTTTATCTCAAAATACAATGTAGCTAAGGAAATACTTTGCTTATCATCCAAAATATTATGCAATTCAAATAATTGCTCTATTTGGTTCACCCATGTAAACACATCCATTCTATCAAAATCTCTTAATTCAACCTTGGGAATGAAGTAGTTCTTTGGTCCTAAATTGAACCCTTGATGATGTGGATTATCAATTATTGAGGACTCAAACCTCTTATTCTCCAATTGCTTCTCAATTTTCTCAGGCTGTGACTGGAACAAGTCCCTCTTGTTTTCATTATCATCTTCTAGAGATGTTGACTTTTGGTTAAGTGGGTTGGTTATATCATTCAACTTGGAATTCAACTTCCATATTCATGATGACCTCATCTTTTAGCATTGTATTTTCAAGGTCATCTACTCTATTGGTAAGCTTGGAAACCAGAGAGTTCAAATTATCATATTCTTCTTGTGTTATGGATGAGCCTTCATGAGCTTTAATGAGGTTTAATGTTTCTTATTACACATTTTTCCATTTGATCCCAATGATATCTAACAGATTTCTTCTCTATTTACACTTTATCATACCTTTTGAATCACCCAAAACAAATATTCCAATAAAAAATTATGCAAGTTTCAAGTTAACATACCTTTAAAACCCTGGTTTGGAGATTGTCTTGTTGCCCAACCTTCCAACTGAGGTAACTCTGTAATTTAGGTCCCTCTGAGTCTGAAATTGCGTCCTATAGTAGCCTGATATGTCTTGTCTTCAACACCATAGGTTTCGCCCAATTTTGATGTTCCAAGAGAGAGTTATGGTGATTTTTTCAAAATTTGTTTTTTTTTGTCTTTTAAAATAGCAGACTTGAATGACTTGCCACGTGTCCAATTTTCCTTCTCTGATTATGAAAATTCTACCACAATTACTATGGTCTGTCTTCCTTCTGATGCCACAAGTCCCACTAAATTTGGATCTCTCAAGTTTCAAATATAACAATTCTACCCAGAACACTTGTTTGAGACTAGTTTTTGGACTAGTAAAAAACGATAAAACCCTAACTTCCATAGGGTATAACTCCAAGTTTGTAATGAATCAAGACCTAAAATTCGTACCATAGATAGTCCACTATGCCCTTTTAGGATCCTCCATGTTTTGCTATATGAAAAGTCACCAAAAAAAATTATAGCAAAAATGCCAAGATGACTTGTTTTGGAAGTGTCCAAACTCTGATACCAAATATTATGCACCAAATTCCCCTCAAAAGCATAAAATAACCAAGAGAGAGTAATCCAATGCCTTAAGAATGAAGAAAAGAGATGAATAAGAAGCCTCTTCGAGGGGGGAACTCCCTTATACAATGTACCAAGTACACAAAACAATATGAGATGATTATACAAATGAATCTCCTTTATTATAAATAGGAAATGAAGTGGTCATTATGTAACCCAACACTGAGCTGATCTAACCATAGCTAATATAATAATGAATGAATGATTGTTAGGGCCTTAACATTTTATCCTTGCTTCAATATTCTCTTGGAGAGCTCATGATTGAGTATTAATATTAAAATGCAGGTACTAGTTGAATTACTCTATAGTTATTGTCTTTTTTTGTTTGCTCGAATCTCCCTGACCTGTGAGAGTGGATTGTGGTTTGAGAAACCACGACCTAGGGGCATCTAAGCTGTCAAAATCACTCGGGGATTGCACCCGGCCTAGACCGCACCAGCCTCAACTTGATTGGGTTTTTGTGATCCGAGTCGTGTCCAGGAAGCACGAGGGGGACAACAGTTCAACTGAATGAGTCGGCTCTGTTATGGCGGAAGCAATTAATAATAGCAGAATAAGCAAAGTAGGATTACACTACAAAGATAAACACAAATACGCATAGACAATATGCAGGAATGCGAACTGAACTTCTATTAGATGTAAGCAGGTAAATCCTTGATTGTATGTTACAATATTATACATGCTTATATAGATTTCTGAGAAGCTTGGGTGCCTGCCCGTTACGTTCAGTTACAAAGAAGAAGTTAGAACGGTTCAACAGCTCAACCATTACAGTCGACTAGAAGACAGAGAAATAGTCTGTCGAAGTTCAATAGTCGTTGGTCGCATATTGACACTGCTTGTCGATGTCGCGAATTGCGAGGTTGATGAACATGTCGAGGTGTGTCGAAGTCGAGACTCGTCGGAGTTATGTCGAGTTTGGAGCCTGTCAAGTTGAAGTCGTATCGAAGTCGAAACTTGTCAAAGTTGCATCAACGTTGATAACTTGCCAACTGCGATGTGGATCAGACCTCCTTCCTTAAGAAACAATGGACCCCATTGTTTGCTCGTGAAGGTGAGGAAACTTGTCGGTCACTTCAGTAACAGAGTACCACTTTCCTTGAGATGGGATCTGGCCAGCCTTGGCAACCTGAAATAAGGGAATTGTGTTCGTCCTTGTATGGCGTACTCGTCGTCCCACAATGGTGTCGCAAGGAAGAGGCTCCTAAACATCTGGATGGATGTCTTCGGGTTCTGCTGTCTGCAAGTCGTTCTGTTCCAACAAGGGTGCATGGTATGGTCGAAGTAGATCCACATTGAATACTAGATGCAGACCCAGGCATGCAGGAATGTCGAGCTGGAAAGCGTTTTCGCCAATCTGTCGAAGAATATTGTATGGACCATATCGCTAAGGCTTGAGCTTTTTGAATGATCCAGTGAAGCGCTCCTTCTTGAGATGTAACCAGACCATATCCCCAATTTCGAATGAATGAGGAATATAATGCTTGTCGTGTTGAGCCTTAGCTTTCTCGCTTGCTCTGTGCAACATTTCCTGTGCTTGCTTCTGGATGTCGCATATCTGATCTCTGAACTTGACTGCTTTATCAACTTCTCGCTGGCTATAGTTGGTGTCACTCGGCTGTGTCGAGGAGATGATCAAGTCGATAGGCGCTAAGGGATGAAATCCATAATAGACTTCAAATGGACTCTTGCTTATAGAACCGTGTTGAGCACGGTTGTAGCTGTGTTGGATGTATGGAAGACTTTCACCCCATGTGCGTCGATGTTGGTGATTGTACATGCGAAGCAGTTGTACTACCAAGCGATTCACAACTTTTGTCTGTCCGTCGGTCTGAGGATGGAAAGCTGTCGACAATGAGAGTCGTGTGTCTAGCAATTTCCAGAGGGTCTTCCAAAAGATGCTGACGAATCTGGCATCTTGGTCGGAAATAATGGTTGTGGGTAAACCAAAGTGTTTCCAAACATGTGTAAAGAAGAGTTGAGCAGTCTGCGGCGCTGTCGTGGTCTTCTTACATGGTATGAGAATGGCCATCTTGGAAAATCGGTCGACTACTACTAATATCGCATCATGCTGATGTTTGGTAGTAGGGTAACCTGTCAAGTAGTCCATAGAAATAGATTCCCATGGTCGACTAGGAACTGGTAGAGGTGTATACAATCCCTGTCGTCGATTAGGAGGTTTAGCAATGGCACAAACCACGCATGATCCAATTTACTTGTTGACGTCATATTTAAGTGTAGGCCAAAAGAAATACTTCTGTAGAATAGAAAGTGTTTTTGCTACTCCAAAGTGTCCCGTAGTCTTGCTGTAGTGCGCGTCCCAAATGAGCTGCTATCGGTGCTCACCGGTCGGTACACAAAGCTGTCCAAGCTTGTATAGCAAGGTGTCTTTCAGGAAATAGTCGGAGTCTGAGGTCGTCGACTTGTTAGTCTGTAACTGTCGGTAGACTGCTGAGAAGTCGTTGTCGTCCTCATACAACTATGGCCAAGTGGTCGTGTCGTATCCCTGCATACTCATCACTGTCAAAAGGAGAGTAATGGGTGGTCAACTGAGGCAATCGGCGGCGGCATTGGCTTTACCTTTCCAATACTTAATCACCAACTGGAATTGTTGTAGGTAATTAATCCACTTGAGTTGTCGGTTTGTCTGCAACTTTGATTGTGTCGGAGTGAACTGTAGAGGCTTATGATCAGTGAGAATGACCGTTTCCTTGCCAAGGATATAATGCCTCCATTGCTTGAGAGCTTGCACAATGGCGTACAGTTCTTTTTCGTACGTCGAGTATCTTCTAACTGTGTCGTTAGAAGTCTTGGAATGAAAAGCGACTGGGTGACCAGACTGAGTGATCACTGTGCCCAAGGCATAGTCCGATGCGTCCGTTTCAATTTCAAAGGGCTGATGCAAATTAGGTAACACAAGTGCTGGTGCAGTGCAGAGCTTGTGTTTAAGTTGTTCAAAAGTTGCTTGTTGTGTTGATGTCCACTGGAAGACAGTTTTCCCATTTCCCTTCGTCAATTGATTCAAGGGCCAGGCTATGTGACTGAAGCCGAGTATGAATCGTCAATAGAATTTCGCCAAACCAAGAAAACTTCTTAGTTCTTGAATGCTTCTAGGAATGGGCCAATCTTTGAGGATCTGTACTTTTTTTGGGTCGACATGAATGCCTGCAGAGTCAATTACATACCCCAAATATTTGATGTTGGTCATCGCAAAAGAACACTTGTCCATGTTCAGATAGAGTCAATGCTGCTGGAGAGTGTCGAGGACTTGTCGAAGTTGTCTGACATGTTCTTCCCATGATCGACTAAAAATCAGTATATCGTCGAGATAGACAATAACCCATTTGCTGATGAAAGGTCGAAGAAGGTTATCCATATGTCGCATGAAGGTCGCAGGTGCGTTGGTTAAGCCAAAAGGCATGACTAACCATTCAAACAATCCTTCCTTGGTCTTGAAAGCGGTTTTCCATACATCTGAGGGCTCGATTGGAATCTGATGGTATCCCGACTTGAGGTCGAGCTTAGTAAAGAATTTAGCACCTTTCAAACAGTCGATGAGCTCGTCTATCCGTGGCAAAGAGTACCGATTCTTCACCAATATTTTGTTGAGAGCTCTGTAGTCGATGCACATGCGCTAAGTCTCGTCTTTCTTCAGAACTAGGACGACTGGACTTCCACACAGAGAGGAGCTGGGTCGGATATGACCTTTGTCGATTAATTCTTGGATCTGTCTGCGAATCTCTTCATTTTCAAAAATGGATCTTCTGTAAATAGATGCGTTAGGCAAAGAAGAACTAGGAACAAGTTCAATGGAGTGTTTTACCTGACAATGTTGAGGTACTCTGTCTGGAGCTTGAAAGAGGTCCTGGTACTCATCGAGAATATGATCGACTTGTTGCTTCTATCGAGAACTACATTGGTCAGTGACTCGACTCGTTGTTGCAGTCTTCTTAGAATTTTGCGGCTTGATCATGATTAAAGCGAACTTCTGAGCATGATTGATGAGCTTCTTTGTCTGTTTGGCAGATATCAGTGCAATTGTCGGTGTAGGTTGACACTCTGGTATGCTGAACCATCAATTTCAGATTCGGACAATCACCTTCTGAGGCCGTGACTGATAACTTCCATGTCTATCCCAGAGGTAAGGTTTCCCAAATAGGGCATCGACTACGGAGAGTGGTGCCACGTCGCAGAGTACTTAATCTTCAAAAGATTTTATGAAGTAGGCGAGTTTGCATTGTCGAGTGATCCGAAGTTCTTGTCCATCCTTCATCCATCTAATGTTGTAAGGCCGCGGATGCGGAGTGGTAACAAGACCTAGTTTCTTCACAAGTTCTTCAGAAACGAAGTTCTTTTGGCTCCCATTGTCCACAATCAGATGCAATGGGTTGCTCTGGACCCATATTCGTGTATGGAATAGGCGTTCTCGTTCCTCCTTGTCGATGATAGTCGAAGCTGCTCGAGTGGTCGAGGTCAAGGTCAAAAGGGTCGTTGCGTCTGGATCAGATTCTTCCACCATCTTGTCGAATGCGTCGGAGGTCGAGACTTTTGTCAAAAATGTCTACCGAGATTTGCATTCAAACGTATGATGCCAAGATGAGTGGTGATAATCACACCATTTTCCAGTCAGCGATTGTTTGCTACATTCCCTCTTGTGAAAAGGCTTCTTTCCGTGGTCTGGCTTTGGCAATGTCAACTGAGAAGCTTTCGACTTGTCGAAGTCGGCTGGTGTCTTCTTATCGGGTGGTCGTCCTGATGTTGGCTTTCTTGTGAAACATGCTTTTCCTTTCTGCTTGGTTTCCAGTTTGTTGGCGTAGTGGAAAGCATCCACAAGCGTATTGACAGTCAGAAATTCCATCTCCTGCTGAATGTACTGGGACAATCCGCTAACGTACTTCAGAACAAACAATTTCTCTTCTTCTTGGACGCCAAGTCTAGCCATGAGTCGATAGAACTCGTCGATGTAACTCTGTACTGATTGGTCTTTCCATTTCCTTAGCTGCTGCCACTTCTTATACTACTAGTCGAGGTATTTAGGCGGGTAAAATTCCTTTCGGATATGTTCGACAAATTTATCCCATGTGTCGATGGGTTCTCCGCTTTTCTCCATCTTTGTCGAGAGGTTATCCCACCAGCAGTGCACAAAGGTTGACATCTTTAAGGATGCAATGGTGATCTTTTCAATGTCGGAGAGTTGATTCACAGCATAATAGGATTCCAATTGTTGCACCCAATTGTCGACGGATTCCGCGTCAATCTTACCTTCAAGATTTCGGTATGTCCAAATTCATTTGCACTTTGAAGGGGCTGATTTTATCGGAGTGAGTTCTCGTTGAAGATCCTCCGGATGTTGAAGCCTATGCTGCTGGGAATCGCTCTACACCCTCATGAATCGATCCCAATTCGTGCTCCTGAAGGAATCGATTCCGGAATCGCAATTCCTCATCGATTCCTTCCGAGATCGATTCCGGAATTCGCGCTTCCTTCACGAAAAAATCGATCCTTGGTTTTTTAGGGTTCGATGAAGAATCGATCCGGAATCGACGATTCTGGATCGATTCCTCATCGAACCCTCGATCGATTCCGAGCTAAAAAACGATCCCAAAATTGCTCCCGATTTTGCTCCCACGGGATTGGCGGATTCAACCCAAAAAAAGTTCGATTTTTGTAATTTTTTGGGGGTTTTTTTGGATGGGCTAGGTTACTTTGGGCCAATAAAGGGTGAATGAGTCCATTTGTACTCATTCCATTACTCATTTCACTCATTGCGAAGAGCTTTGAGCTTTGAGTGAGTTTGCTAGTTGTTTGAGAGCTTTGAGCTTTGAGTGGGAGATTGAAGGGGACATTGAAGGGGAGAGCTTGCAAGGGAGATTGAAGCTTCCATAGAGACATTCAACCACCATTGAAGAGATAAAAGGTAGGCTCTAAAACCTCAATCTTTGTTTATTTTTGAATTTTTTTTTACTATGTTAAAAAATGTAAACCTTGCAATGTTCTCTTCTCCTACTCTTTCCAATATCTTCTTCTCCATCATTCTATTGCAGGCTACAAGTGACTCTCATCTTGAATCAAGAAACATGATGGGTATGTGGTTTTGGTTTTTCATTCCACTTCTTCTCATGATGATGGTGTTGGGAAGTAGATATGGTGGTGGTAGTGATGAGGGGGAAAAGGTAGAGAGTGATGCATACCAAGGAGAAGAGGAGGAAGGGGAAGAGGGTGATGATGATGAGAATGAGGGTGATGTGGGGCAAAAACAAAAAGACACAACACCTTTGTGGAAGTATGTGACAAGGCTTGGGGGAGGGAGAGGGGGTGGAACCACAAATTTTATATTCCCCCACTGTACTAAAACTTACACAGGTTCATATACCTGGGTGAGAAAGCATTTGTGTGGGGTTATGCCATGCGATGAAGGTAAGTGTCATGGAGTCAAAACTTGTGACAAAGTGGGAGCTAAAGAGAGAAGCAAATACAAGATGGAAGAAGAGGCCGCTCAAAACAACTCCAAGAGATCGAGGGTTGAATATGAATCCTCACAAAGAATGTTTGGTAGTGGAGCTAGATCATCATCGGCTCGATCGGGACCCTCATCTCCCCATGGAATCTCGACTATGCGAAGAACATTATCCGATTTCCTTGACACAGGTTGTAGAGATGATGTGGATTCAAAAGTTTATAGGTTTCTCTATGCATTTGGTGTGCCATTCAATGTTCTTCGCTCACCCTATTGGCATGAAATGGTACAAGCCATCAATGGTGCCCCTCAAGGATACAGAAGCCCTGGGTATGACAAAGCTAGAACCGTGGGACTTGACAGGGAAAGAGCCAAAATCAATGGTGCTCTTGGAAATTTCACAAATGATTGGTCCAACTCTGGGGTATCCATTGTATCTGATGGATGGACAAATGTTAAAGGCAAGCCATTGATAAATATTCTTGGCGTTTCTGCTAGCGATGCGGTCTTCCTTTCATCCCATGACTACTTAGATCGCTACAAGACCAGTATTAATATTGCACAACCTTTACTTAAAACCATTCAGGAGATTGAGCCATACAATGTCATTCAAGTCATCACTGATAATGCTGCTAATTGTAAGGCAGCAGGAGCAATCATTGAGGATAAGTATCCCAACATATTTTGGTCAGGGTGTTTGGTTCACACATTGAACCTTTTGATGCATGATATTGTTAAGATGAAGGACCCTAATTACCGATGGATTGGCGTCTTGTACAAGAGAGGTAAGAAATTGATCAAATTTATTACCAATCATAGCATGGCCCACCACATTTTTCACAATCACTCTAAGTTGGAGTTATTGAAGATTGCAAAGACTAGATTTGCTAGCTACTACCTCACCTTCAGGAGGCCTTTGAAGGTAAGAGAGGCATTGGCTAGTATGGTCTCAAGTGATCCATGGCAGGAATTGAAAGACAGAGCTGCAAGCGCATTAGATAGAAGTGACTTTCAAGAGGTGGAGGACACCGTTCTTGATGGTCATTTCTGGTCATAGGTTAAGTATGTTCTGCAGTTCACCAAGCCAGTTTATAACATGATTCGTTTTGCAGATACAGATCAGCTGGTGATTGGTGAGGTATATGAGCAGATGGATAGCATGCTTGGTCAAATCAAAGACATTGTTGAGCAAAGAGATGCAATCTTGTATGACCATATTCATAAACATGTGGTCAAAAGGCGAGATAATCTAAATGTTCCAATCCATGCCCTTGCATATGTCCTCACACCAAAATACTATTCTCCAATTTGGTTGGCCCAACCTGCACCTGGGGGTGGAGTTAGGGAAAAAACCCACACAGATCCAGAGGTTGCTAGTGGGTATATGCTTGCATTAGACAAGTTGGTCCCTGATGAGGAAGAGTGTGCTCAAGTACGGAGTGAATTGAGCGAATACATTAGTGAGCATGGAGCCTTTGGTTCCCTATATGCAACCAAAGATCGAGACAGATTGGATCCTATCCGTTGGTGGAACATGCATGGCTCTGGAGCAACATATTTGCATAAATTGGTGGTGAGCGTGCTATCACAGGTTGTTAATAGCTCTTCTGCAGAGAGGTGTTGGAGCACCTACAACTTCATCCACAAGGTAAAGAGAAATAGTCTGAATGTAGATCGCGCAGAAAGCTTGGTTTATGTGCACTACAACTTGAGGTTGTTGTCCCATTATTGTGAGGCGGCCAAGAATGATAGAACATTTTTTTACTTGGGACAACAATCCAGAGGAGGCTAATGTGGAGTATGGAGCCATAGCATTAGAGCGCTTGGAGGCTGAACTATTGGGTGATCATGATGATCCAATTCAGACTACAGGTACCTGTACAGAGATGCCACCCCCACGCAGAAGCAGATTTCCGGATGCGGGAGTTTTTCCTTTAGCTTCACAACGTCCAAGTTCAGCCCGTGGGGGCCATTCATCTTCTTCTCATGTTCCATGATCACTTCCACCAGCACCTATTCCACCTAGACCACGAGAAAAGAAATTGGAAGTTTCTCGTGGCAAGCGGAAAGCTTAGTAGATTCATAGTACTTTGTATTTCATTTTCATGTTTATTTTGGCGGTTGGCCTATTTTGTAAACATTATGGCCTAGTTTGATGGCAAATATTATATGTTGAAATTTGAAGGTTGATGTTGTTGATGATTGATGATTGATGATTTGATGATGATCATTTAATGACAATGTTATAAGTTATAGCTCCTAGAATCTAGATGATTAATGTTGTCTACTAAATGGTTATATGAATATCTAGATTCCATGTTTTCATGTTTTCTATAGCTAATTTGGCATAATACATGTTCTTTTTAATTTATATGCATCAAAATATATTAAAATATATATTATATAAAAACGCTCCCGAAACGGAAGCTTTTGAAAATTTCGCTTTTCGCTCCTACTCCCAACAACGTAGGTCGAAGCGAATCGCATGAGAATCTCGTTGAACTGGGCGAACATTTCAGTCTGTTGTCGAGCCAGCCCTTGTTCGATAAGCTGTGTTGTCTCATCGGCTGCATGTCTATCGTTTGTTTCTTTTGCCATCTTTCGAGGTAGCATCTGCTTGGATTGCTGCGATTGCAAGCAAGTTCGAACCGGCATAAGTCAGGTAACTTCGAGAGAAGTGTATACGCAAAATTTAAGAACGAAAACTTAATCCTCTGATTTGAGTCTGCTCTGATACCAATGATTCGAGTCATGTCCAGGAAGCACGAGGGGGACAACAGTTCGACTAAATGAGTCAGCTCTGTTATGGCGGAAGCAATTAAGAATAGCAGAATAAGCAAAGCAGGATTACACTACATAGATAAACACAAATATGCACAGACAATATGCAGGAAAGCGAACTGAACTTCTATTAGATGTAAGCAGGTAAATCCTTGATTGTATGTTACAATATTATACATGCTTATATAGATTTCTGAGACACTTGGGTGCCTACCCGTTACGTTCAGTTGCAAAGAAGAAGTTAGAACGGTTCAACAATTCAACCGTTACAGTCGACTGGAAGACAGAGAAATAGTCTGTCAAAGTTTGACAGTCGCTAGTCGCATATCGACGCTGCTTGTCGATGTCGCAAACTGCGAGGTTGCTGAACATGTCGAAGGTGCGAATGTGTCGAGGTGTGTCGAAGTCGAGACTCATTGGAGTTGTGTCGAGTTCGGAACCTGTCAAGTTGAAGTTGTGTCGAAGTCGAAACTTGTCAAAGTTGTATCAACGTCAATAACTTGCCAACTGCAATGCGGATCATTTGGGTGTCGCCTCCCAACTAGGTCACCCCTAAGGGGAATTGAACTTGGTTCGCCTTGCTAACGAGACCCACACCTTAACCGAGTGACCTAGCGGGAATTGACTACTCTATAGTTATTGTCATGATTGCTTCTGATCCCACATGATGTGGAGTAGTTGAAGAATCTTGAATTCGCCGAGGTATTTAAGAGTGATTGGTGTGTTTCTACTTGTTCGGGAAGTTGTTTTTTCTACAACCCTTGGCAATAAAAATCTATCAGCAACTTTCTTGGCAATCATTACTTGTGTTCAGTTGCGTAAGAAATTCTATTTTTCTTAGACTGTTATTTTTTTTATTACATGCTTGACAGGAAATTGAATCGTAGGAATCTAATAGTTTTGTTTTCCCTACTTGTTTTTTTTCGTTCATTCATGTTCTTTCTTAGGAATCATTACTTGTGTTCAGTTGTATAAGAAATTCTATTTTTCTTAGACTCTTTATTTTATTACATGCTTGACAAGAAATTGAATAGCATGAATCTAATAGTTTTGTTTGCCCTAATTGTTTTTTTTTCATTCATTTTCAACTCCATTGAAGGTACCGGTCAATTTACGTGGTATAACCATTTAAAATATACAAATCAAATCAATTTACTCATTTTTTTGTGCATTCACGCATCTAGGTCATATAGAATAGGCATTTGTGTTAAACTTTTCTTTCACTTCTGCCAAAGACTCAAAAAACAGTGAGTTTTCTTGCTGGTTTTTAAACCTGTTTTGCAGAAACAGGGAGAAAATTCACTTCTTCGTCGATTTGTGAGCATAAGAAAATGCAAACCCAAAGCAGCATTTGATTACTGCTTTTCTGTATAAAAAAGCAACAAATAGCCTGTTCCTAGTCACTGTTTTTACACTGCAGTAGATTTTCATCATAGTTGCATTGTTTTGTGTGCCCACTTTGAGTGAGCATTTGTTCCATCAATTCGTGTGTGTTTTTAGCAGTTTATAATGGTTTTCTTCTTGCTGTCCTGTATTATTTTAGGACAGAACAGCAAGGTAGCCTTTTGATTTATAGTTTATTTTGCATCGTTTTCTGTAAACTTTAGCTTCTGCTATTACTGCTTGCTGCTTCTATTCTATTTCCACAGAACAGCAGCTTCTGATACCTCCGAAGTTCCCGGCATGCACACTAATTTTGAAGCCAGAGGAATCAAACGAGGTGACATTCGCTCGTTTCCAGTAGTTATCCGGAGTCCGGACTCCACTTAACTTTTTCAGGACGAGAATTTCCGGGTGATAACAGGCTGCTAACAGAGCCTATCAATAGTTTTGTTTCTTGTGTCACATGTCTAATGAGATTCTGTAGCTAAAACTGCAGAAATATTATTTCTTAGACAAACAATAGTTTCACTTGTTTACAAGAGAGCAATGGATTTATGGATTACCAAACAATGTGTTTTCATCAATTCCAAATAAAATATTTTAAATATGTTGAGGATTCGTAGAAGACATGTATACGAGGATGACACTGACAAACTAAATGGTAGCAGGAGGCCCAGAGGCTGCTACCAGACAATGAAAGGACAACAATCCATATGCAACATGTGAAGTATATCAGAAACCCCATCTCTAGCCCCCAGGATTAGATTGTCTTTGCAACTATGACTACCAAAGGACTGAGAAGGAATCAGATTGTCCTTGATCTTATTTTGGGAAAAAATGGTTAATGAGCAAGGGAGCTTGTATGAGCCTCTGATTGCACAGCTGTGTATGGTACTTCGCATATATCATTGCACAAGAATTAGATAGGCTTAGGCCAAAACACTAGTATAAGTGCCAAGCCTCAAGGTACAATGTAAATCTAAACTTGAAAGTGATTATTCATGGTTTAGAATAATATGTATGTATCACAGGAGACTCGTCTGTTGAGCTGGTAGTGTTTTCTGTGACATCAGCTGCTGGTTATGTTGTGAATCAGATGCACAGCTAATTACTTTCATGGGTATATCATGAATAACATCCATCCAGAGAGAACCTAATGGATTGAATCTTAAAAGCATCTGCAATTCAAGAAAAAGTTCTATTTTCTGACTACACGAATCATGCAAAAAATAGGCACTTAAAGAGCCTCAAAAAGATAATAAGCTGCAAACAACAGCCACAACTTTAACTTTTGCTTGGGGGGAAGAAACGGTATAGCTGATAGGAGAAAAAATGATCTATGAAATTTTATCTCAACAGTTTCCACATAGCGCAGCTGGTCTCCAAAACAAGCTGAGAAGCCAATAGTTTTTCCCGTTTACCTAGAGACAAAAGTAATGTAGTTTTGCAAAAACTTCCAAATTTTCATTTAGAGTAACTGAAAGAGAACACAGACCAAACTAATAATTTATTCAATTTAGGTCAGTTTAAATATAAAATGAAAAGCTAGTTTAAAATAATGATAAAAAATCGTTATCTACTTACCTTTCACCTTGTTGTGGGAAAACTATGCAGTCAACCATATGATGCAGTTCGGGAATGTTCACAGCACACAAGACTCGTATGTCGCCTGGGTGAAGGCATGGGTTTTTGGCCACAATTACTTTGCCGTGAACAATGCTAATTTTAGAATCCACGGGATTTTGTGCAAATGCAGAAAGCCCAGTATCATGGAATTGCTTATTTCCTGGAGTCTGAGAAACTTGAACAAATACTTCACCATAATTCAATGTTTTACTTTCATCAAGGCACCCCACCAAGCATCGCCCCTTTGGAACAAATATGCGCGTCCTTTGTCTTAATTCTAATAATTTAGATGCTCGAAATGCATGAAGTATCATTGATAGATATGGCTCTGAATTTGGCAAGTAACCACAAGAAAGCATACTTATAAGAGCATTGTGAGTCTCACCCGCAGTCATGATTTGCAGAACTTCCAGGGCCATGTCTCTGTTGGTTAAAACTTTAGACAGGTTGTTCACTGTTTCTTCCTGCATCTTCTCAAAGTGTCGATCCTTAACTCCAAGAGTAGACAACAGGGTGATAATTTGGCGATTCAAGAAACAAGGCCGGAATTTTGACCAAGAAAGAACATCGAGGTTGGTATTTTCTGAGACATATTTCATCATGCTTGGCCGCAAAGAGAGTTTATATAAGGATGCAGGATCAACAGCTACAACACCTTTGTAACCACCATATCTTATTTGATATGCAGAGGGTACGGTATCACATTTACACTTAGCAGCCACCCGTTTTGCCAGGGACGGAGATATCTTCCCAATTCCATCTGAAAATGTATATCGTTTACCAGCTCTGTTAATACAAATGTCCGGAATATTTTGCACTTCATGCTCATAAACATGCAATGTTTCCGTAGAACAGCTAAAAGATTGTCCCATTCTTGCTGCACATTTTGCAACATTTCTAATAGCCAAAAAGTCACCCATCCATTTACGGATACTGTCTGCAGTAACTCTGTCATTTGAAGCAAACATCCAGACAGAGCTTTCCCGTAGCTGACTCGTTGAGAAAGCTAGAAATTCAAACTTTTTATTCCCTATTGCAATGCCTTCAGTCAAAACTGTGAGAATCCTTTTGTATACTTTTGTGCGTATTTGAACACTATTAGGCATTCCCTGAGACAAATCAGTGGAATAAAGTCTGTCCCAATTTTCGTCAACAAAATTAACACGGAGGAAGTCGTCAATGTACTCTGCATACTCCCGTGTGACACGGTTGGATACATTGACTTCAGGTCCAAAGAAGTACACTCTGGATGGAGTTACTTGTACTCGGCGGACATACATCAGGCCACTGTCTAGAGAAAAATCTGCTAAATCATGGTACCGTTTTGATCTTTTATTATTGAGTTCCTTCATAAGTAATTTTACTGGGTCGTAACAAGTGTTCCTCAAATTACTAAGTCTTGCTAAAGCCCGATTTATGTAGGAAAGAGGTCTCCCCTTCACAGGTTGTAGCAAATTGAAGAATTCCTCACCAAGGCTTGGCCCACTAATTATGTCATGTTGAACAAGTGCATTTACTTGGAACAGTATATCAAAAGGCAACGTCATACCCTCAGGAGGATTTATAATTGGCACCAAAGTTGAATTGGAAGAAGAAAATGAAGTACCTGATTCCATGGTAAATCTCTCTTCAATTTCTTTGTAGTAGTGAGCGAAATTTTCTTTGATTTGAGAAATATTTGTTCCATAAGGAAACTCCAAACATATTGATGAAGATTGCCCTATACTAAAATATGGTGTAAAATCTGTGGTTCTGATCCACTGGGTATCGTTGGTGTCTCTGTAGTAATCAAGAGCATTATTATTATCAAGAATTGAGCATAGTTCCTCCTTGTAATAGATCTTCGGAGCACTCAGCAACTGTCATGTGCAAATGTGTGAGCTGGTCAGTAATTTCAAAGACCCCTCGATTAACAATAATAACAATAACTTGCAAATAAAAGACCAAATGACAACAGTACTCCCTTATTATAACTTGGAAAAATAATTGTTTTTGGCATTCATCAATGTGTGCTTAACCCCAGCAGAAGTTCTTAATAGTGATAAGCATCCATAGAGAAATCTTGCTTAAAACACAAAAGAAAACTTTATGGACCAAAACATGATAAAGATTTATCCGATTCAAATTCAAATTATTTCAATCTTTGAATAAAATATGAAAAGCAGGTTCATTGAATCGGAGTGTGGTTTTCCACATGTAGAAAGGTGATTTGGATTACATATTAACATGAACATGAAGACCTAGGTTCAAAACCCTTGAGGAGGTGCAGATGAAGTTAATTGCAATTCTTCCAAATTAATGTAGATGATGTCAGTTGCAAGTCTCCAGGTAAATTTTTGATGGCATAGAAATGCTTCTCATAATACAACAGGTTAACCAAAGGAACGCTGTAAGATTCTATGAGCAATGTTTCCAAATGAAAAAAATGAAAACCATATTCAAGCATTAACAGATTGAGAATTTGAAAAATATTGATTCAATCATATACCCAGATCAAAAGCGAATTTGAACGATATTGATTCAATGATATACCTAGATCAAAAGCAATACTAGGCCAGTTTGTAGAAACCTGATATATTTGTTGCCTTCCCGAAATTGATTAAGATAATAGACATGTTGGAATAATAATGTCGAATTGCTATATTTAGTATATTGTTAGACTGTTAAGTAATCGTGTAGGTGGAGATCCGTTGTGATCCACTTTCCTAGGAATCTGTTAACAGCTCACGAAGCTTATAAATTGTATTCATTATTTCATAATAAAATACAGTTTTTTAGTGTTCTGTTCTATATTCATTATATTCATTTTGTAATTTGGTATCAGAGCCAGGTTCTAGCAACGCCGCACAACCATGTCCGCTCCTCCCCCTACCTTGAGGGGGAGCGCGTTTGTTGGATGCGACATGGGTCTCAGTTCTTTGTCTGTACTTGAAAAACAGAGTGGTTGGACGGAAAGCATGTGGTCTTCGGTCAGGTTGTTGAGGGCCTTGACGTTGTCAAGGCCATCGAGGGTGTGGGCTCTGGCAGTGGCAGGGCCTCCCAGCCCGTAGTAATCGCCGACTGTGGTCAGCTCTGATACCAACTTAAATTATAAGTGGAACACAAAACAACAGGTCACAACGGGCAATCACTGGAGGCAAGACTAACGCTCAACATAGCTTAATTAACATAGGAAAATAGTTACAAATATATAGGTTTGAAAGCCGTAACAGACTCCTACAAGAGTGGATCTAGAAACTACACGTAAACTAAGAATATCCAAATATATAACAAAGTACTAATTTAACTATTTCGACATTATTAATCCAACAAGACAGCCATTGATAAATGCATCATAAAAAGATTGACAAGAAGATGATGTAGAATTATAACGCGTTGTAACTTGTCAGTATGAAATAAGATTTGATTATCTAATCAAGCTCCTCAATGTGACTATTAACTAAATGCATCTTCCAGGTTATATATTCCATCCGCAACATGATCATGGGACATGTTAAGGCCAGTTTTGTGTACATAGATCTGGGTGTTAAGTTTCAGCATATATGTTTGTAGGTATTATATAGGGTGAGCTCAACATTACAAAGTTTAACATAAGATATCAATGGTTCAATGTCCATAAGGACAGAGTTTAGCATAAGGCATCGATGGTTCATGGACATCATAACGATTAAACTCAACATTACATAAATTACTATTTGACATCGATAGTTCATGAGTACCTTGGTCATATGGGTACAACCATCAATGTACATTGCATTCGGTTCAGGGTTTTAAATATATTATTTCTGCGAGACATTGTTCAGACTAGAAATAAGCAGAAATACAAGAACGAAGGTACGAAGACTCCACGCACAAATAGGTGAAGATGCAGAGATGAACAAACCTGAAGGAAAAGGAGTCTATTCCCATCAAATCGCTTGCGGCGATGGATGTAACGAATATCTCTAAATGAAAGCTCCATCCTGTACTCAATGTTGCGTTCCTTAAGATAGATGCTGATTTTTCTTATGTCCAGTCCAAAATCAGCAACAGCCTCATTAGTGGAAGACCATAATACATGCATTTGATTCGCAGAAATCAGGCAGCCCATACGAAGCTTCATTCTTTCAAGGTGAACTGGTATAGCTTTGGGTT
The DNA here is from genome assembly GCA_027924585.1 of Larix kaempferi. NCBI lineage: Eukaryota > Viridiplantae > Streptophyta > Pinopsida > Pinales > Pinaceae > Larix > Larix kaempferi. The sequence continues at coordinate 3,788,126 of BSBM01000206.1, read as the reverse complement.
TAGATACAACGTCTCTCGGTAGAAACTGGGCCTTCAATGTGTGGGCCTTCAATGTGGAGAACCTAAACACAAGCTTTCCAAGGGTGGCAAGACTGATGAGCTTCAGTGCCGATTCATGGCTTTCGAATTGGACACAAGCATACATCTTTGATCTAGAAGACTTGGTCGTCCTGGGCTTGCACGCATACACACTCCCCTGCCCTGTAAATTCTTCCAAAAATTGCACCAACACTTTACCATCTTGTATTACTGGTAAATTTGATACTTGAACTGTCCGGCTACTCGCCATGATCAAGCTCCAGAGAACTGCAGATACAGTGGAAGGAGCACCATTAGTGACATACCGATTGACCAGAAACAAACTCAACCCCTCCCCTGCAGAAGAAGACGAAAAAAAAAGAAAATAATGGTTATACACAATTATGCACAATCTGAGATTAATTAACCATCTTTGCCTATCTGAAGTGAATGATTTGAAGATCCGTTGCCGTTTAGTCCTTAGCAGAATACCAACATGGCGTTGGCTCACTTGGGAGACCAATGGAGTATAAAGCCCTCCACCAAGGTTTATGAGTTTCAATGGAATGACACCTACTACAAGCCCTAGGCCACTTTCACTTACTAGTATCGCTCAGACCCGGCATCTGAGTTGAAGGAAGTCCACTCCATGTGGTGCAACAACCTATGGAGTCTGGACGTGGGTGTGTTTCTGGAAGTACTTCCAAAGAGAAACACAAATAAAATAACTCCGCGTTTCTGAAGAAAATATATTAGCAGCTACAAAGTATATTTTACAGGAGGGCTGCTGTGTACATTCTATTCCAGTAATGATTTAGGAATGTTAATGTCTCAGACATAGGAATAAACAGGTAACCACTTGTTCAAACTTCAAAGGCCCTTTAATTTGTTAATTTTGCTGAACACAGGGAACAAAATGGCTATTTGCGTTGAAAGGCTTTTTCTACAGCACACAGTATAAGGCATAGGGGAGATGTAATTATCAACTGTAAATATATATTGCTTAGCTATCTATGTCAAAGATTCGCTAAGGTTATAAGCTATCTACTTACTAGTGTTTGTGATCTGCAGAATACTAGAGCAAACCCATCCTAACTCCATATCTATCATCCACCAAGTGCAAACTTTTCCTCAAAACTTTTTAAGCTGTAAAAGTTTGCACCTCCATAGATTTTATATCCCTCTAAGCCCATGATAGATAGTGAATTAAGATGGATATACACTGATATATAGCACCCATTATGAAAAAACACTCACAGGCTACTCAGGGAGAGTTACTACTTACCTTAGAACTTCCTGTACCTGCAGCTTTCAGGCCTTTGTATACAGTTGGGATTGGCAGAGCTTGACATTCAATGGCTTGATAATTTCTCAGATATCAAATTTGCTGGAAACGCATTATGCGGACCGCTTATCCCAGTCCCTACCATACTAAGTAGGGCAATTGTACTGGGAACGCCGAGGTTATCGCTGTTTCTTCTTCGCCAGGACCCAATGGAATCCCGAGACAAAGACATGATGATTCTTTCTTGTGGTTGAAGCAACTGAAATTGGTTTGTGAAGGAAAGAATGGCCTTGGTGGAGTGCCGTCCCAAGGGAATCAGGAGGGCGTGTACTACATGTCTACTTAGATGCTGGTAGTGGTGCTGCCCTTGCATATGCATCACAGTGAGTGGAGTACTGAATTGTGAGTGGTTGGTGAAAAAGACAAATGTACCACATACAGGCAGGCAGCTATTTCCAAAATAGCTTGTCAATTGTCATCTCATCCAATGAGAAATTCATCAATGTAACTAAACGAAAACAGTGTATATTGTCTATATTTATACTCAGTACAGTTGGACGACAGTCCTCCCATCTATCTATGATAGGTTGACACGTAGAGTACGGCACAACCCACCCTCATCGATTCTGTCGTAACAACCTTAACCGGTCAAGCTCTAATCATGTTTTTCTCTCTTTCTCCGAAAATTCTGATGAGAGTCTGGTCTTAATTTTCAAAGTTTCGTACAATGTTATCCACTTTACGAAGTTTCCCAGAAACTTTTATGATAATTTTATCAAATTGTTTGTGGTAATTTTAGTTTATAATGCGACTATCTATCTATTATTTCAAGATTCCACATAATAATATGTAAATAATTATATAACATTAATTTTATATTAAAGATTTTATTCTTTTTACCAGGATCCAAATTCTTAAAAAAAATAAAAATTGCTTAGCCAATTAAAACTTAAAGTCCAAAGGGTTGATTTGATCACTATGTGGATCACCTTCAATCTTCTTCCATTGGAATCACCTTCAATCTTCTTCCATTGGGTTTTTGTTACCCACATTCACAATAATAAGGTAGAATCCTTCCAATATGGAAGGCTCCACATATTTTAATGGAATACTTTGCTTTGGGTGTTATTAAAAAATTTGGTAATTAATTAAAAAATGTGGCATATTTATCAATTAAATTTATTATTTAAATTTAAGTGATATTATATGGATGAAGTCCAAAATTATTTTAGTGTTTTGGTTTTCCTATATTCATTGTTTTTATATAGGATTTGTTTATTGGATGTCTAACTTTCACTAGCTAATATTCACATCGACCCTAGTAGAAAGCACAACATGAGTTCTTGTGACTGCAACAGCTTTTGAGTATATTATTAGAATGGAACTATCGGTAGCCCACATGATAAAGTTCAGGCCATGTTCATATCAGGGAAAACATGGATCAACCAGGGTAGAAGCCCAAATTCATAATCCACGTTTTATGGTTATGGAAGGCTTGTCAATACAAAATAGAACTATGAAAAGGGGTTAATGAGTACCCTCTATCCAGATCATATATACATACTCATATTGGCTACGAGGAGATATTAGATAGAGCAAGGGGTTGGGTTTTGAATTCAAGAGATACCAAATATGCACCTTCTGGAGTAACCGCACCTGAAGTTATTACCAAAGAAGAAGGTACACTCATAGATGGTGATTGAAACCATTGTTTGAGACAGGATTTTACGAGCTATTATGGGTTTAAGCTAAATGTATCCCACCATGAGCCATCTAGCGATTTTTACAAGCATGCTACTACTAATCAAGTTGAGCCTTCTACACGTGTACTATCTAATCAACAACAGAGGATCACTAAAAATCATTTATGTCTTAGTGTTTTATTTGGGATCTAGTTATGGTCAAAATCAATGGGGTTATAGTTCAATAGCGAAAATTAGACACGGTTTTGCTCCTATTAAAGGGATGTTGAGAACCCATAAATGTTACTTGCATTCTTATATATCTTATGAAACAAATGCAGTGATACACTTAATGCTCCACTCTATATGTAACTTCGGAATGTATTTCACATATATGTATATTGTATTCCTATAGAGATGTTATTATTCCTCTATACGGAAGTGGTTGTATTCCTATAGAGATGTTATTATTCCTCTATATGGAAGTGTTGTCATTTATATTGTAAGTGTCGTAACTTATACTTGATGGGTTATTAGACCACCTTGTTGGGGTCGGCCCTGTATAAGTCATGTGGGTCAAAGGGTTATTAGACCACCCTATTGGGGGTCGGCCATGTGGGTCAAAGGGTTATTAGACCACCCTAGTGGGGGTCGGCCCAGTCAACATTATGTTAATTGGTTAAGTTGAGGCCGACCTAGTTGAGTAAAGGTCAAGTCAAGTTAGTGTATAAATAGAGAGTGTGTCTCTCTCATTTTACATATTTTATTCTCTCACACACTCTTTGGAGAGTGGCGCACTTGTGGAGGAAGAGGCTCTGCTGCTAGGAGAAGACTATCTCTTGTATTTTGGTTGTATCATTGCTCTATCTATCTCTGAGGAAGTTATTGGGGTTTTTCACCTTTATGGTTTTCCCCAAGTAAACTCTATGTCTCTTGTGTGCTTGCATTATTGTGTCCATGATTGATATGCTGTAGATTTGTTGTACATGTTGTTCTCTCAGTTAAGATCCTAGATCAAATTGAAGTAAATTCTGAAAATTTAACATTCACAAAAGGAGATTGCAAACACCTTGGGATATGATGGAATGCTTGTCAAATGGGTCTATGATACATTTTAATTTGGAAAACAATGCCACTATATCTAATATTTCATGTTCTCATCCTACAACATCATTAAGGGTCTTCTTACTCAATAGCCTTATCCTTTCATCATCACTTGAAGTCTTATCATATGCATTATATTCTTCACATCCAAGAAGCAATAACATAAACTTGATTGGTCCTCCAACATACGATGAAAGTCCAACGAGTAGCACTAGGGTACCTGCACGAAGTTGGTACCCAAAATAACCGCGACAAGGGCGTGTGAGCGAAAAAAAAAAAGGACGCGCACGTGCCTCCAAAGGCGCGCACGCGTCCTTGCTTCGGCAATGCTGAACGTCCACGTGGTTTAGCCCACGTGGACAAAAGAGGCGCACACGCGCCCTTGACGCATACACACATATTGGCGCGCACGCGTTAGTGGCGCGTGCGTGCCTCTTTTTTTTAATTAAAAAAAACAGAGCTCGCGGGTTTTGTCATTTTTGACAAACCTGTGAGCTAAATTACCAACCCGCGAGTGCACCTTCAACCCCGCGAACGCATCCTCGTGCACCCCCGTCATCATCAACACCAAGCAGTCGCCCCTACACCACGGTGCCGTCCGTTTCTCCAGGTAAGTGCTCCTCAAAGCACAAATTTGTATTTATTTTTGTTTTCCATTTGAATTTTAATTTTAAAAAGAAATACAATCCATTAAAAAACCAAGGAAATTTAATTGCAGGACATCTACACACCTAACAAGATGTCAGACACACCACCACCATCTGATGAAACCCGACCTCCAGAAGAGAATATGGGAACCAACAATGAACCCAATGGACCCAATGAAAACCGTGAAGATCAATTACACCAAGACTTAAATCAATTGAGGGCACTAAGTAATGAATTGAACAGTACCAGGGAACCCTCTCGGATTTCCTTGGCTTCATCACTTCAAAACATTATTGAATAAATCAATATTGCACACAGTGAGATAACAAACTTGAGCCAATTCAGGGCTCAAATGAGGGAACACTACTCCACTGGGTTGTCCAAAGAGCAAATAAAAGACCTCAACATCAGCAAATCCCAGTTGTATAGCAAGTTCATAGTTCCCTCGACCAGACAGCCTCCAGCTTTGACGAGGGCTCGGGTTTGCATGGACTGGTGCATTTACCAGCCATGGAGAGATAACTGGAGACAGAGGTGGTTCATGGTGTTTGACAGGCCCCCGTGCAACAATTTGGAGGTCCCACAGTATTTCTGTCATGTCCCAAATTTGGCATTGGGTCAAAATGGCCTAATAACATTGGCCCTATTCATTAGAGTTTGTCAAATTGATGCTAAAGGTCAAATAATTGCCAAGGAGGAAAATTACTAGTTTCCTAGGTTTGGGGTGGAAGCTTTGGGATTTGGAATAATGGGGATAATAAATGATGTTTGAACATTAGAATGGCATAAATATTTAATAAAGGAGATAAATAAATATATACAAGTGAAAATCAAAGTGGAATTTGATCATGAAGACACATGGAGGAAGTGGGACCCACATATGGCTAGATTTCCCCACTACACTTGGCATCATTCTCTCACCAATTCGAATTCAAGGTGAAAGGTAACATACTTTGGGGAGTCCAAAAGGTATTATTCATGGCATGACTCATCCAAGGTCGAAATATAGAGGAAGAGTAACTCCCATGGAAGAGGAAGAGGCAATTTGGAGCTAGTGAGACACTTGGGCTAGATTCCTTAGCTCTATGACAACAATGATGAAGATGCTATGACACCTATGACACAAATCAGACCTGAAGGCTGACATATGACATATATGACAAGTCAGGGCTAAAAATAGACTCCAAGAGGGCGCTCAAGGGTGTTAGGGCAGCTAAGATGCTTCCACATGTGATTTGGTGGAAGTGGGAGACTAGGAATTGGTGTACAAGTGGCGTTCTTTGGAATCTCTTTCCAACTTGAGTTGGCATAAGTCTCTTGGAAGGAATTCAACCCATGGAGGAAATTAGAACTTTATAAATGTCAATAATAAATAAGGAAAGCAACTTTTGATCATTTGTAGAATTTGCAATTGCAATTGTGAAGAGGGAAAGCTAGTGGATGACTAGTTTCTTGCCTTAGCCAATTTCGAGGGTGAAAGATTCCCATCCAAGTTGGTAATTGGAAAGGCCATTCAGACCTTGAATTTGGAGCTTTAATGGAGTCTTTATTTGCAGGTGTAATCTACAGGGAAGCTCATGGTTTCTTCTATTGCATCTCACTCCTTCAACCATTTCCAGTTTTGATGGCATATTTTTTATCCTTGAGGGAGGGTATTTTTGGTGAGCTATTGTACTCTTTAGGGAAGCTTTTAATGCCCCATTGATTTTGTAATATTAATTAAATACTCTATTCTTCATCTCCATAAAGTTTCAGGTCGAAATTCCAAGTAGAAATGTATAAATCTCAATTTTAATGAAAGAACAGTGCCATTTCCCCACTACCTTGTTGTGAATCAATGTAATGCTGATGATTTCGAATGAATGGATGATTCTCTGATATATTTGTGATAAATATACTGCCATGGATGTCTTCTACAAGTTTCATGTACTGTACTTGAGCATTTGAAGCATTTTTACTTATTTTAGTTGTATTGGGAGGTGAAATAGTGCCATTTCCCCAAGGGTCGAATTGGGGATTTTTGCAGTTGAATGGGAGAGGGTGAGAACAGTTGTAATAATCCATTAATGGTGAATATGAGACTTTAATAACATACTTAACACATTACATACCTCTGTTAATAAATTTGAGTGGGTTTGGAGGCATTTGGGAAGCCATTTTCAGTACTTACCCCAAGGGGATTTGAACCCCAAATTACTAGTAAAATTGCATAATTGGTCCAGAATCTTAAGAGAGTTTTCAGAGGTCTTTGGGTGGCCATATGTCATCCATAAACATCATATTCAAGTTCTAATATCATTCATACACCTTCCTTGAATATTTGAAGGCATTTGGAGTCAATTTGAGACCTAGAGACCAATACTAGTCAAAGGAAAATCACTAGTAAAGTTACCTACATTGATCAGAATTGAAAGAGGATTTGCAGAAGTATTTTAAAGGTCCAAAGGAATCCCTGAAACACATATTTGTGTTCTAATATCATTCATATACCTTCTCAGAAGATTTGGAATCATTTGGGGCAAATTTGGGACCTAGAGATCAAAACTAGTCAAAGGTCGAACTAGGGAAAAAAAGTGGAAAATTGCAATTTTAATAAAATTCCTAATAAGGGAAACTACAATTTCCTTCGAAAATTGTGGGCTGAGTTTGAGCTAGGGTACCATGTCAACTATTTTGACATCACTGAGTTTCAGGGTGTCAATCTTGGCTCTGCCCAAGATCAACCTCAGGCGCACCGCAACCCGCTTAGAGGACCTCCTGCACCCAGGAGAGAGCCAAAAACCCCCTCCTCAGCCACCCAGGTTTGGTAGCGGTCTAGATGAGATTCATGACTCCGTCAGACGTGCCACACATGACTTGCTTAGACATACCAAATCTGTGGCCATGTCTTCCCAGAGCCGGGAGGACATCGATGAGACACAGATAGCTGCACAGTCTATGGGTGGTGGTCGAGACATGTCGGGTACAGGTGGAACCCAGGCGGGGCCTTCTAGTTCTACTGGAACAATGGCACATTGTTGTTCTCACTGTGGTCATCATTTCCATGGTGATACGCAGCAGCATGCCACAGGGAGCTTCATGGATCAAGTTTGCTATTGTTTTATTTAATGTTCAAGTATTTGTTGTATTTTATTTGATATCGTATTGTTTAATATATTTAACTTTGAATTTCACATTGTTGACTTTATTTGTTTTAGTGTTCAGTTATTGGGTGTCGGGTCTCCACCCCCCAGGTGGGAGGACATCGGTCCCTTTGACCTCGATGGAACCATGGCGGCAGCAGAGGAAATTGCAGCACCATACACACTGGTAACTTCTTTACTTTGAATAATTAGATCCAATTACGAGTAACTTGTGTTTAGTAATTACAAATTAATTAGCATTGAGTAATTACCATATTATCATCATATTTTACAGTTGTGTTTATAATATTGTCTAATTTATTTGAGAGATATAAATTCATATAATCCCACCAAAAAAAAAATGAAACCTTATCAAACATGAAAACCTAACAAAACTATAAACATTTGTGTTAGACACAATGCTCACTTAGAGGGGGGGGTGAATCAGTGAGCCTATACTTTATTTAATTTCAACTTCAATCACCAACTCTTATATCATCATTTCACATTCACATCATATTCATCAATGAACTAACTATCAACTAATGAAACACATCAACACATAATACGAGACTAGATATAGTTTTTGTAATCTTTTGTATTTGGTTCAACGGCTACAATCGTGAGGCAATTCAGCACCAACTGATACAATGAGCACCAACTCATCATATAGGACCCAACCTAGTTTTTCTTAGATCCTACTAAGAAAATGGATACAAGACCCTGCTTATATTTACGATTACATAGTTGTCACATATCATACATATCACAGTCATGTCATTATTCACATCATCTCATTCATCAATATGTTGCCAACACCTTGTCTTCAATCATCATTATGTCCCTGTTTCATCATGTCCAGCATCTTCTCAAACATATCGATATTCTATCTACATTCACATATTTAACCTGTCATCAAACTGTCATTAACCATAGGCGAATTATCATTCTGCTGTCAAGATATCAAACATATCCACATTTATATCACTTTCTGCTCATCACCACTCTGTCCTAATTTTAACCAGGATATACACAAATACATCATTCTCTCCTTTCACCAAACTGCTGCCCAAAACATCATTAGTCTCTTCATACTGTCTAGATCATCATGTCTTTCTGTTTTACATGCACATCATATCACATGATATTCAATTGACCTGTTTATGTAATTTTCATTTAATTTTTATTTTTAATTACTGAGCCGACTTTGTCCTTTGAATGGACACATAATAGTTCACATACAATGTTTTATTTGCATGCTTTTTTTGGTTTGACTTCACACAACCACATCAAAGGCCACATTAGAAACTTAGGGCTTCCTCATTTTTTTTGTGGGCTTCTACATCATCATGTTTAAATACTTCAGCATCAAAGGTTTCGTCAAGCAATTATAAGGGCAAGGGCTCCATCACACCCACAACAATAGACCACAAACAATTCCAAGAAACCCAAGGCAACAATACATTATGTCTTCATCACCATACATCAAGGATTCCACATATGGACATCTTCAAGGTTCAAGGGCTTCAACATCCATTGTAAGTGCCATTAGATAAGGGCTGATTCAATTTGTATGTGGGTTTCAATGTGGGTTCCACCATCAAGAGTCAATCATTTAGTATTTAATCAACATCCTTTCAATGGACATCAAGCCCATCATCAAATGGTAGCATGGACCATCACCAAGGGTTCTACTGCCCCATCAAACCACAAATGACCATAGAATGGGTCATTTGGCTCATTAGGTGTTCCAATGGCTCCAATGCCCACCTCCATGGTTCTTCATGCCATGTGTGTTCTTCAAGCCATACACATCATCATCTTCTTTGCCATTCCTCAAGCCTTTGTCATTAATGTTGTCACCACCATCACCATCACCGTCAACGTCTTCATAATGGCCAAAAGAGAATCATAGTGGCCAAGCTTCTAGAAATTCAAGAACCTGATGTTTCTCATGTCCTTATTACCCTAGTTTATTATCACGGGATTTCCAATTTATTCTAATACTTGAGACTGGAAGTAATCATACTACTACTCCTAAAACATGCTATTAGGAAAGACATATAAACAACGTAAAACAACTTATCACATGTATTGTCACTAAAGTTTTTGAAAATGATGTAAGGCCCATAAGGAAGAGCGATAATCTTACAAATATGGTCTATGGGGCCTTGCTATTATCTTGATTCAAATTCAACTCAATAAAAGATTTGGCATCAAGAATACTCATTTAACTCATTTCACTCAAGATTTCTTTGATTTCAATCAAGTGATATCATTCTGACAACATAGCTATTCAATCAAGAACACATAATTACTCATTCAATGCAAAAGAACATGGCACATTCAAGCTTGTAAGTAAGTTAACCATGAAAAAGATTTCTCTTTCTTCCTTTTTCTAACGATCAACACTCTAAAGTGTATTAAATAACATGCACACTAACTTAACTGCTATTTAGCACCTCTTTGCAAATTTAAACAATGAGATGCCATTTTATTTGATGATGTAAATGTTATGGAAATAAAGGGACTCAAGATCCTCACTCTAGGGATGCAAATACTTTTCCTCTGGGTGAGTCAAGCTTCTAGGAAACTACAAATCCATAAGAAGACATCAAAACCTAGGAACTCTTCACCAAGAACCCAAACACATTACATAGGTTTCCAATTCAAATTTGTAAATGGACATGAATTCCATTTGCTTATAAGACACTGCACATCTCTCTAGGGCCAAAGGAAAATCTCACCTACTCATGGGGATGACTCTAGAAAAGGAAAAGCGCACCTACTCATGGAGATGACTCTAGAAAAGGAAAAGCTCACCATGTCACCTTCTATGCCCTCTCACCTTATTTAATTTTAATTTCATTCCATGCCACCTTCTATCCTTTCATAATATTGGATATCATCTAACTTGAATATAAATTTATTGCAGTCATGTTTTCTAAGTACCATCGTTGTCATTCTCATTTTCATTGTGTTTAATATTGTTAATATTGTTTTTATAAATTCAGTCTAAAAATTGTAGTGTTCGCACAGGTGTCCGCGAGCTCCAATGACCAGCCACCGCCACCGGGGACCAACAGTTCTCCCCGTGCACAGGTATTGTGTGTATTAAAGCATACATTTAATTTCAAATACGATGACTTGTCTGTGTATATTTATATTTTTGTATATTAAACCATGAAGTTATAAATGTGTATGCAGGTGCGAGCACCTCGTCCTGCCAGTGCCAATATTCCTCCCTCCCCGACCTTTCGGCCACCCTATATGTTAGTTGTATCCCCTGGCATACATGCCCCATTCCCCAACCCCTTCCATCCAACACCCCCTCCTATATAGCACCACAATTCCATCCAGCTCCCCCTTACACATCATATCCAGCTCCACCTCCGTATCAGTTTCCCATGTTCCCACCCTCCCCCATCCGACCACGGCACACCACCCATCCACAGTCACCCATCCCTCTATTGCAACACAGACCTTTCCCACCCCACATTCCCCCACCACACTCGCTTCCCTTTCCAGGGTGCGCCCATCCATACTACAGCCAGTTGGGGTTTATAGCCCTAGATGTACATCTCCACTTCCCCCACCCCAGTCCATGCCTCCTCCTACCACGCCCCCTTCTTCCACTGTTACCCCCAGTGGTGTAGCCACCGTTGATGTGGCTACATCCTCCCCTTTACCGTCCACCCTGGCATCGGAGCAGGCTGTCTAGCCGACTGCTCCATCCGCCAACCCCGAAGACCAGCCGATTTTGTTCACGGTGAGATTGACTAGTTTATCATTTAACTCTCATTCAATTTGAACGGAAATTACTATATGCATCTAGTTTCAGCATTGATCTGATTGTTCTAAATGTTGTAGGGTGGCATTGCTGAGAGACTTGGATCACGGAGGAGGGAGACCCCCTCACGACTTACAGTCTCGCATGCGGTGAGTTATCCAAGATTTGAAAACCATTTTTAGTTTGAAATTATGTTTTATACTTGTATAATTGCCAGGAAAAGTTGACATATTATTGTTGTCGTTTCAGGGCTCAGGGGGACGTGCTCAAAGACGCCAGAAGGACCCAGCTTCCTCTAGCACGAAGAAGAGGAAGATTGATTTTGGGGATGCACCTGGGAGCTCCAAGGGTGGGCAGGAGGATTGAGAGACCCTCCTATGTACAGTAGCCATGATGTGGCATTTTCGGCATGAGTTGCCATATTTTGTACAGGGCACCATGGGCCATATTTTGTATAGGGCACGAGTTGCCTTTTTTTGTATGGGGCATGAGTTGCCATTATATAGATGCTGGGAACGATGTTCCATTTTTCCAAAAATTGTACATGATTGGATCATTTTTGCATATTAATAGATGGATTTCCACTTGTGTATATGAGTTTGTCCTTGATTACATTTTTGCATACATGATTTTGTCTTCGATTCAAAACTCTCATCTATGGATCATAGTGTTAATTGCATGTTATTTGAATGGTTATTATTTCACAAATTTGTCTTAAGCAATTACACACAACATATCCTAAATGTTTATGGTTTATTGAATGAATGTTTACAATCATCTAATCATTTGCATTCTAGAAGTTACCAAACCTGCACAAGTGGTTTTAGTGTCATGTTCTCTGCCTTGCTCGAGAACGATGGGAGGGGACGTGACATAATGGAAATGACTGCAAGTGGTAATTGATTAAGTTCTTAACTATTCTTTTGAGATGGGTTTAAATAATATAAATAAAAATAACAATTCAAAAGGTAGTATATAGTGCCTTTAGTTATGAATCCATGTGCAAATGACAAATGATAATCCATTTATGTGATTAGACACTTAGGAATTATGAGTTCACCTTCTATCCCTTAAGTGATTTAATTAATAATCATGGTTGATGAGATGTAAAATTACAAGAACATCAACTTACAATTCTTGGAAAATTGAAAGTTTCCCTCAAGCTGAGCTACTGACAAAACATACAATTAAATCTAACTAAAAATTCACGACTTGTTACAAAGATAACTATGCAAGTTACAGAAGTAAATAGTTACACTTCCTATGAAATGAATTTGCATGCATATTACATTGGCCACTATGGAACACTAATGAAAATTAGGGATTCTACCATTGAACTCTTCTGAGAAAAAGAGAAAAAGTGTGCAAGTCACCAAGATCATGCAAAATAAAATTCCAAAAACCTTGATTCCTTACAAGGGTTGCTAAGTGAGTTTGCATGCTAGTTAATGACTTTGCATGTCACTAGAGGTTAGAAAACAACTAAAAACAACATAGTAAGTAAGATTAACTGATCAAGATTCTAAACCCAAAATGGAGTAGTCAATCTATTTTAGGGATTTTGTTGCAATGATGAGAAAAATTTGTTAATATATCCAAGTTGTGAGCGAGACAATATACAATGGTTATTTATTTGACAAGCATGAGAGTACTATAATAGAAAATAAATAACTAAGAAGCATGCAAGCAATCATATCATAATATTAAATACAAGAATGTAATTCAAATACAATAAATGGATGGAAAAAACAAAACTCATATATTCTTCAAATGGAAAAGCATACAAATGTGTAACATCATTTGAGAAAAAATAATTTGAGGCAATTTAGCTCCAACACTCTCCTTGGGATGGGTCATTTTTCTTATTAAAATCTCTCTCTAGCTATAGTGACTGAAGAACACTTACTTCCTTAATGAAATAACTAAAGTAAGAATGAATACAATGAATGGTAAAGATGAGAGAATGAGGTGTTTGATCTCCAAGCTCTTTCTTCCCACATGACCTTACAATTATCCTGTTCTTCAAGTCTACCCCATGGCTTTGATTTATAGGAAAATTATGAGATTCAATGAAGAACTATTTCCAAACCATCTTCCCAAACCCTAGCACATACCCTCAGCCAAACCCTAGCACTAAACCATCTTCTTCATCCTCACCATCACCATCACCATCACCCTCAACGTCTTCATCATCACCACCATCTTCATCATCATCATTAACTCTAACTCTAACCCTAATTCAATTTCCTTCTATAACTCTAGCACTAACCCTCACCCAAACCCTAACACTAAGCCATCTTCTTCATCCTCACCATCACCATCACCATCACCATCACTGTCATCGTCACCATCACCATCACCATCATCATTAACTCTAACTCTAACCCTAATTCAATTTCCTTCTATGATTCTAGCCCTAACCCTCACCCAAACCCTAGCACTAAGCCATCTTCTTCATCCTCACCATCACCGTCACAGTCACCATCATCATCATGTCTTCATCATCATCATTAACTCTAACTCTAACCCTAATTAAATTTCCTTATATAACTCTATCCCTAACCCTCACCCAAACCCTAGCGCTAAGCCATCTTCTTCATCCTCACCATCACCATCACCATCACCGTCACCGTCACCATCACCATCATCATCAACGTCTTCATCACCACCACCATATCCATCATCATCATTAACTCTAACTCCAGCCCTAACTCTAACTCTAACTCTAACTCTAGGTTCCTCATCAACATCTCCATCATCGTCATCTTCTCCATCATCATCATCTTCAACACTATCACCATCACCATCACCATCACCATCACCATCACCATCACCATCATCATCACCATCATCATCATCATAAGTGCCCGGCGGACGATTTTGCAGAGTTGACCCCCGTTTGCAAAAATTGCACACTCCCTCACTGAGCAAAACCCTAGTTTCCAAGATGGACATACAAGATGGCACCAGGGCCACGGGACCGGAGGGGAGGGGCGCCCCTGGCACTATCCCGGCGTCCTGAATCCAACGGAGTCGACGGTTCATCGATCAGAGCCACAGTCGTCATTCTATGGCTCATTCCGTCTCGCATCCAAAAGGCCTTCAGGGACACCTGTTGGATACCTGCCAGGGGCATAGAAGTCCAACTGTGCAACAAAACCGAGCTCTAGGGAGTCCTACAGGTGTGTCTAGGCAGGTTCCGACCAGGAACGCTAGCCACAAGTGCCCGGTGGGTGATTTTCCAGAGTTGACCCCCGTGTGCAAAAATTGCACACTCCCTCACTGAGCAAAACCCTAGTTTCCAAGATGGACGTACAAGATGAGGGCAGGGCCACCAGGCCGGAGGGGAGGGGCACCCCTAATACTATCCCGATGTGCTGAATCCAACGGAGTTGATGGTTCATCGATCGGAGCCACGGTCGTCATTCTATGGCTTGTTCCATCTAGCATCCAAAAGGCCTTCAGGGACACCTACTGGATACCTGCCGAGGGCATATAAGTCCAACCGTGCAGCAAAATCGGGCTCTGGGGAGTCGTGTAGGTGTGTCTATGAAGGTTCCAGTTGGGAACGCTAGCCATAAGTATCCGCTGGATGATTTTCCAAAGTTGACCCACGTGTGCAAAAATTGCACACTCCCTCACTAAGCAAAACCCTAGTTTCCAAGATGGACGTACAAGATGAGGGCGGGGCCACCCGACCAGAGGGGAGGGGCACCCCTAGCACTATCCCGGTGTGCTGAATCCAACAGAGTCGATGGTTCGTCGATCCGAGCCATGGTCTGCATTCTATGGCTCGTCCCGTCTCGCTGACAGAACGCCTTCAGGGACACCTGTTGGATACCTGCCGAGGGCATAGAACTCCAACCGTGCAACAAAATCGGGTTTCGGGGAGTCCTGCAGGCATGTCTAGGTAGGTTTCGGCCAGGAACGCTAGCCACAAGTGCTCGATGGAATATTTTCCAAAGTTGACCCCCCGTGTGCAAAAATTGCACACTCCCTCACTGAGCAAAACCCTAGTTTCCAAGATGGACGTACAAGATGAGGGCGGGGCCACCGGGATGGAGGGGAGGGACACCCCTAGCACTATCCTGGTGTGTTGAATCCAACAGAGTCGACGGTTCGTCGATCCAAGCCACGGTCTTTATTCTATGGCTCGTCCCGTCTCGCTGCTAGAAGGCCTTCAGGGACACCTGTTGGATACCTGCCGGGGGCGTAGAACTCCAACCGTGCAACAAAACTGGGTTCCAGGGAGTCTTGAAGTTGTGCCTAGGCAGGTTCCGGTCGGGAATGCTTGCCACAAGTGCTCGGTGGAATATTTTCCAGAGTTGACCCCCGTGTGAAAAAATTGCACACTCCCTCATTGAGCAAAACCCTAGTTTCCAAGATGGACATTCAAGATGAGAGTGGGGCCACCGGGCCAGAGGGGAGGGGCACCCCTAGCACTATCCCGGCGTGCTGAATCCAACGGAGTCGATGGTTCATCGATCAGAGCCACGATCGTCATTCTATGGCTCGTTCCGTCTCACATCCAAAAGGCCTTCATGGACACCTGTTGGATACCTGCCGGGGGCATAGAAGTCCAACCGTGCAGCAAAACTGGGTTCCGGGGAGTTGTGTAGGTGTGTCTAGGCAGGTTCCAGTTGGGAACAATAGCCATAAGTACCCACTGGACGATTTTCCAAAGTTGACCCCAATGTGAGGGCCATCCAAATTTGCTCAAGGGGGCCATTTCTTGTCTAGAGGCCCCCAGGCGTGCGTGGCCACTGTGGACAGGTCCACAGTGGCCACGTGGACCTGTGGGGGCCTATGGAATCCAAGTCCGCTCATCGGTTTGGGTTCTGTGGCCCCAGGGAAAATCCTCCAGGTGTCCCTGAACAGCCCCAGGGTGCCCGACTAGAATGCCCGTGGCACCCAGACTGTGGCTCGGTTTGTGAATCCGTCAACTTCGGCAGGTCCGGGACGACGGGTTTCAGCTAGGGGACCCTCCACAGCGTCCCCCGAAGACCCGGAAGCGGTGCCAATGAGCCATCTTTGGAGCTAGGGTTTTTCTCAGTGATGGCCATTCCAGATTCGCTCAAGGGGGCCATTTCTTTTCCGGAGGCCCCCAGGCATGCGTGGCCACTGTGGACAAGTCCACTGTGGCCACGTGGACCTCTGGGGGCCAACAAAATCTAAGTCTGCTCACCGATTTGAGTTTCATGGCCCTGGGGAAAATCCTCCAGGTGTCCCTGAACGGCCCCCGGGGCGCCCGACTAGAATGCCCATGGCACCCGGATCGTGGCTCGGTTCACAAATCCATCGACTCCGGTGGGTCTGGGACAACGGGTTTTAGCTAGGGGACCCCCCACAACGTCCCCCAAAGACCCGAAAGCGGGTGCCAACGAGCCATCTCCGGAGCTAGGGTTTTGCTCATTGATGGCCATTCCAGATTCGCTCAAGGGGGCCATTTCTCGTTCGGATGCCCCCGGGCATGCGTGGCCATAGTGGAAAGGTCCACAAGGGCCACGTGCACCTGAGGGGGCCGACGAAATCCAAGTCCACTCACCGGTTTGGGTTCCGTGGCCCCGGGGCAAATTGTCCAGGTGTCCCTGAATGGCCCCGGGGGTGCCCGACTAGAATGCCCGTGGCACCCGGACCGTGGCTCGGTTCGCGAATCCGTCGACTCTGGCGGTTTGGGACTGAGCAGCTAATGCCCAAAGTGTCCCTAAACGGCCCTGGGGTGCCCGACTAGAATTCCCATAGCACCCGAAGGCCATTCCAGATTCACTCAAGGGGGCCATTTCTCATCCAGAGGTAGAAGAAGATCAATTTTCGACAAAACAATGTAGTTATTACATGTGGAGGTAGCGGTTTCCCATGGAAAATGAGTGTAGGGTTGAGCAGAGGAAAGATGTTGGGAAATGGGCTATTACATTGGCTTTTTTGATGGCCGGCTGTAGGTATCTATGCTTTGACGGCTGTAGGTATATACACTTTTCTTCCGAGGGAAATCCTATTTCCATCGGAAGAAAAAGCATATATACCTACAGCCGCCATATTTCCTTCTGTAAACCACTTTCCCATCGGAAAAGCTAATGTAATAGCCCATTTCCCAACATATTTCCTCTGCTCAACTCTACACTCATTTTCCACGAGAAACCACTGCCTCCACATGTAATAACTACATTGTTTTGTCAAAAATTGATCTTCTTTTGCTAACTACATTGTTTTGTCGAAAATTGATCTTCTTCTGCCTCCGGACGAGAAATGGCCCCCGTGAGCGAATCTGGAATGGCCTTCACTGAGCAAAACCCTAGCTCCGGGGATGGCCCATTGGCATCGCTTTCATGTCTTCGGGGCATGCTGTGGGGGGTCCCCTAGCTGAAACCTACC
Source organism: Larix kaempferi (assembly GCA_027924585.1). Lineage (NCBI taxonomy): Eukaryota > Viridiplantae > Streptophyta > Pinopsida > Pinales > Pinaceae > Larix > Larix kaempferi. The sequence continues at coordinate 3,770,105 of BSBM01000206.1, read as the reverse complement.
GTCCCGGACCCGCCAAAGTCGACGGATTCGCGAATCGGTCCGGGTGCCACGGGCACTCTAGTCGGGCACCCCGGGGCCGTTCAAGGACACCTGGAGGATTTGCCCCGGGGCCACGGAACCCAAATCGGCGAGTGGAATTGCATTTCGTCGGCCTCCATAGGTCCATGTGGCCATTGTGGACCTGTCCACGGTGGCCATGCATGCCCGGGGGCCTCCGAACGAGAAATGGCCTCCTTGAACGAATATGGAATGGCCATCACTGAGCAAAAACATAGCTCCGGAGATGGCTCATTGGCACTACTTTTGGGTCTTTGCGGGACGCTGTGGGGGGTCCCCTAGCTAAAACCCGCCATCTCGGACCCACCGGAGTCGACGGATTCACGAACCGAGCCACGGTCCGGGTGCCACGGGCATTCTAGTCGGGCACCCCCGGGGCCGTTCAGGGACACCTGGAGGATTTGCCCCGGGGCCATGGAACCCAAACTGACGAGCAGACTTAGATTCTGTCGGCCCCCATAGGTCCATGTGGCCACAATGGACCTGTCCATGGTGGCCATGCACGCCCGGGGGCCTTCAGACAAGAAATGGCCCCCTTGAGCGAATCTGGATGGCCCTCACATTGGGGTCAACTTTGGAAAATCGTCCAGCGGGTACTTATGGATAGCGTTCCAACCTGGAACCTGCCTAGACACACCTACACAACTCCCCGAAACCCAGTTTTGTTGCACAGTTGGACTTCTATGCCCCCAGCAGGTATCCAGTAGGTGTCCCTGAAGGCCTTTTGGATGCGAGACAGAACGAGCCATAGAATGACGACCGTGGCTCTGATCGACGAACCATTGAATCCATTGGATTCAGCACACTGGGATAGTGCTAGGGGTGTCCCTCCCCTCTGGCTTGGTGGCCCTTCCCTCATCTTGAACGTCCATCTTGGAAACTAGGGTTTTGCTTAGTGAGGGAGTGTGCAATTTTTGCACACGGGGGTCAACTCTGCAAAATCATCTGCCGGGCATTTACGGCTAGCGCTCCTAGCCGAAACCTGCCTAGAAAAACCTGTAGGACTCCCCGGAGCCCAGTTTTGCTGCACAGTTGGACTTCTATGCCCCCGGCAGGTATCCAACAGGTGTCCCTGAAGGCCTTTTGGATGCGAGACGGAACAGGCCATAGAATGACGATCGTGGCTCCGATCGATGAACCGTCGACTGTGTTGGATTCAGGATGCCGGGATAGTGCCAAGGGAGCCCCTCTCCTCTGGTCCTGTGGCCCCGGTGCCATCTTGTACATCCATCTTGGAAACTAGGGTTTTGCTCAGTGAGGGAGTGTGCAATTTTTGCACACGGGGGTCAACTCTGCAAAATCATCCGTCGGGCACTTATGGACAATGTTCCCAGCCGGAAAATGCCTAGACACACCTGCAGGACTCCCTGGAGCCCGTTTTTGCTGCACGGTTGGACTTCTATGCCCCTGGCAGGTATCCAGCAGGTGTCCCTGAAGGCCTTTTGGATGCGAGATGGAACGAGCCATAGAATGACGACCGTGGGTCCGATCGACAAATCATCAACTCTGTTGGATTCAGGACGCCGGGATAGTGCCAGGGGCGCCCCTCTCCTCCGGTCTTGTGGCCCCGGTGCCATCTTGTACGTCCATCTTGGAAACTAGGGTTTTGCTCAGTGAGGGAGTGTGCAATTTTTGCACACGGGGTCCAACTTTGCAATGGTGATGGTGACGGTGATGGTGATGGTGATGGCGATGATGAAGAAGATGGATTAGTGCTAGGGTTTGGGTGAGGATTGGGGCTAGAGTTATAGAAGGAAATTGAATTAGGGTTAGAGTTAGAGTTAATGATGATAATGAAGATGGTGGTGATGATGAAGACATTGACGATGGTGGCGATGATGAAGACGTTGACGATGGTGGTGATGGTGATGGTGATGGTGATGATGAAGAAGATGATGATGATCGAGATGTTGATGAGAAGCCTAGAGATGATTTTGGTGATGATGATGACAAGTCCCTCTAAGTGGTTATCTATGATGATGACAAGTCCCTCTCAAGTATAGATCTCAAAAATACCACCCTTGAAACCTTATGATAACTCCCTACCCCAAGTGGAAGACCCTTCTATCCATACATGGATTCCTAGAAGGTTTCATCTACCAAGTTAAATTTTCAAGACCATTGTAATAGACTATGTACTTCAAAAAATTTCCTAAAACCTAGGTAATTCTAATCTTGAGAACCTATCAAAACCGCTATCTTCAAATGCTACAAACATAAATAGATATATTTAAGAAAATACTAACTCAATTTACTCAAATTTGATCCAAATCACATCACCATTTTATTCAACATAAAAGAGAAGCATGGAACAGTTTAATACATATAGGAAAAATAAAAAACATAGGTAAAGACATGTATGTATGTATGTATCAACAAAAAATGCATGTACCAATGGAATAACATAAAACTACACAAACTCGATGTAGCACATAACATTCTTTGATGCAATTCTTTCTCTTATGCAAAGTTGACTGGCCTCATTCAATAAATCCATCTGGATCCTCTCTGTTGCTAATTATCTCCATCAATCTCTCGTGCTCTGAATGAGGTAGGTAGTAGCGTACCTTGCTTGACATTGTCTGAAGATGGATGTTTGTTCCAACGATCAAGTTTGTGAAGTGATACACCACTGAACCTGGTCTGTAATCCATGAATACATGCCCGCTAGTCTTTCTTGACTTCCCATCTAGTGTAAGATATTCCCCCTTAACCACCATCGAGCCAGTAGGAAATTCAATTCCTTCATCATCGATTAATGATCTGTAGAGGGTTTGCTTACCTTGGATGCACCATGCCAACCAATAATCCACGCCCCATTCATTGTCTTTCGGTGCAACAACTGCGTATATGTGTCCTAGTTGTACAAGATCTGAGATATGGTCGTAGTCTGTAGAAATCGCTGATTGGCCCTCCTCTAACTGGGTTGTTTCAACAACTGCACGTTGGTCTACTGCAAGTGACACACGATCCCATTCTTCAACCCAATCCATGCATTCGCATTCATCCCATTCGCCGCTGCTGCAAGGGTTGCAAAAGCATGCAAGCTTTCGCATCCATATTTCAAATAAGTGGTTGTTTGAGCTTCGAACTGAATAAAATCCACGTGTTCCTTGTACTGTGCCGCAACTATAGGAACGTGATCGATCTATGTCAACCACTAGCCAAAAATTTCTCGCCACACGTCCTGCCACCGATGATGTTTGTTGATCTCTTTCTCGTTCTAACATTGTTGCGGAGCACCATTGAACTATGGATTCTGCATCTCTGATATGAGGTTCCCTGTCAAACCTCATCTCTTCCCTTCGTAGTGTGGTCTTGATGCATGCACCGGCCCCATCATGCTTGCCTTTGTTGTGCTCGGTCTCAAAATAGTTCCAGATATGCGACACACTGCAAGTCTTATGTAAAGTACTCATCCATTGGAATACTTGGGCATGTTTGAACTGGCCCGCACAACCATCCGACCATATCCAATGCCGATCCATCTGTATATCTCTCTCCTTCAACTGATCATAGAAAATTCGAAAACAATGTTGCACATAATGCAGATCATGGGTTCTATCATCACTTATGTAAAAGTTTGTCTCCTTCAGTATTATCCTCTTTTCATTTCTTCTCTCTGGCCCATGCCTATACATAATATGTACCATGATGCTAACTTGGTCTGAATGGTAGTATTGACTCTAGATTTCATTTTGTGGCTGAAGGGTGTAATTTTATGCAAAATCCACAATTGACACTATGGTTCCAACGGGAAATGTGTCCCTGCATTTTCTGTACTGCTCATCTTGCCATCGCGCTACATGCACATGTTGAACATACTGCTCGGTTTTCTCATAGAATTCCGTCAAGAAGTCACATACCGGTACCTGTTACCATGGAAACAAGGGAAATATTACAATGTGGCCTTTGGAAAAATGTATATGCCATAAATTGAATGTGTAATATGAAAAATATGCAATATTCATTTGTACCTGTGACTTTACCAATGCAATCTTTTTACATTCTCTAACACTGTCTAATTGATAGGTCACGTACTTGAAGCTCTGCATCTCCACACCCATCAGGCCAAATTCTGTGTCCTTGCTTTCATGAATGCAACGGTTCAAAAGAGAAAACCCACTGCACATAGAACATGTCCCATATAGACACGATTTTTTATAATACTTTTGTCCTTCGGGCCTTGGACACATGATGTTGTGGATAAAGTCTCTTGATGCATTCGGTGGTAGTATGGATTCGTTGCAGCCCTGCAAAATGTTAGTATGCAAATCACAAAATATATGTTTATATGTGTCATAATAATATTCATATTCTACGTGGTATCTACAACAACAAGTGTTCTGATCAATGCATATACGAACGTACCATGGTTTGCATTTCTCAAAGGACCTTTGGCCAAGGTTCAATTGTGTGTGCTCGTTCCTGAATCTTTCGTAGAGTTCAGTCTGTGTGGTGTCAAGGAAGTGTTTAACATGGGGCTCACGTTTAGTAGAACCTTTTCTCAGTTTTAGCACGTCTCTTTGGTTTGATGAAGGTCTAGTATGATCATGCCAAAACTTTTGTACTAACTCCTTAACAGCATCAATTAGCTTCCTATCAGCACGAGGCAACCTACCAACAAAAGCCCAACAATCGTTTCCACCCGGAGTGTCAAGATTTTCTCTTATAACAGAGTACTTTTTAATAGTTTTTCTATTTAATTTGAGTATGTGAGAAGTGTGTGATAGCAAGCGACGTTGCCTTGTGGACTTGCTTACAACTGATTCAGCTAAAACACGACGAGCCGCACAAAGATCTTTTATACGAGACTTATTCCCAATCACATTAAATGCAGATTGGAGATTTCTAACAATATGACTGTTGGCCTCTGAACTTTTAACCATCTTTATTCCCAAAATTCTCCTACCAACAGCTAAAGAACGTGACTTTAACAAACATAACAATAATTGACATTTACCTGCATCACCTTTGGATTCAAAATATTCTTTCACAATTTTGTTGCATTGCCATTCGATAGTGCGTTTTGGCAACTTGCCTTCAAGCCACGACATAGCACTCTCATCCACATGAATACGTCTAGGAGTTCTTCTTCTTGCACTGGACAGTCGAGGTAGGGAGGGTGGACATGATACATGAATACCAGAGCTTGTTTGTTGTGGTGCTTCGTTCATAGATTGGGCCATAATGGGAGTGTGGTTGACAGTGTTGTGGTCTTCTTGGGGAGATTGAAAATTAAGCAAGGCTTGTATGTCCATCTCTACACATGCAGCATCTCCCAAAATTCTTGTGTCGCGAGGAACTTCAGAATGACTTGTTGATGGATTGTTGGTTGGATATTGTGTTGATGTTGGAATTTGAGTTGGGTCTGTTGGACGCAACCGCTTTACCCGTGGTTCTAAACAAGAGGTTTTCATGTCAACAACTGTGTTAGGATCAGTGGCAGGATTTGGGGCAATGATAGGACCATGTCTCAATCTTTCCATTCCCAACCTGGACTTTTCTCTTAATTCATTGACCTTTTCAATGGGAAGATTCCTTCTATTTTTTTTTTTGCGTTTCGTGAGTTTCCCATCTCCAAAAGTCTCTTTAACACAACTATCAGGCCTACCCCTGCAAAAGAAACAACAAATAAGATATTAATGCCATTATACAATGAACTTGACACATTCCAACATAGCTTACCACTTTACAAATTAACATATACAACTACAGACTATGTTGGTTTATTTGTGTTCGAATAAACATCATTATCCCTTACAATTCCAATCAATATAGATGATGTTTGGTCAAGTGTAGAGAGGAGAAACTAGTGTCTTGCCTGGCCATGAATTCATAAAAATTATGGTAGTAACACCCTACAACAGATATGGCTAGAGATGCCTTGGGAATAGTTTGATAGTTTTTCTACATCAAATAAGGTAACCTTAATTAATTGCATTTTTTTCTTTCTCCCTTAATGTTATCAATTCTAGGACTTTGCACCTAGTTTGATTGCTTTGTCTTCCTAGTGGAATGGTATATCCTTCCATTTGAGGCAATGTCCTTTACCATCGTAAATTACTAGGTTATATAACACATTAAGGAGTTGAAGAAAAAACAACAAACTATTTCCTTAGATCTATAAACCTTGAGATGATAGAATGTGGTTTTGAGTTTAAAATACCCATGGTTGAATTCAACAATGCATCACAATAGAATGAATGTATACCTTGTTTTGTGCAAAACCTTTGGGAGGATGCAAAGGTTTCTACCAAGATAATGGTCTTGGTAAGGGTGATTAGGAGAAATATAATTTGACCTTTCAATGTGCAATATCTAGGGTGGGGAGGTGTTGGAGAGTGGGGAACTAGGGACTATACCAACAATCATCATGTTGAATAGAGCATGAAGTGGAGAAGTCTTGGTTTTTGGAAAAAAAATCATTGTTAGAGGTGAGGGGATATTGTAAGGATGGTAAATATGGATGAAAATTATCATATTTGGATTCATAGAGAAAGGAAAGGTGCATATACTTATAGATATCCTCATTCCATACAATGGTATTGAATAAGAGATGAGAGAGTTGAGGTTTTGTGGATGAGTTGAAGTGATATTTTTAGTTATGTTTAGTGAGTGTGTGGTTTTTTTTGCTAGCATAATATGAGGTGAAAAGAACAAAATTAACTTGGGAACTAATTACACAATGAGGAGGTTGCATACTTCATCATGTCTAGTGTTCATATGAGCTTTTTTAGATGTGAACTTGGGAAATCTTCTTGTCAAATTCATTGCTGTCTATGCATGGATATTGTTGTGGGAATATGGCAAAAACAAAAAGGCATGGGCTCATCTCAAATCTTGTGAATGAAAAGACTCATTTACAATTCACCATACCTCTATAGAAATGATCTCCACTTGCAATGGAAACTGGTAGCCTGAATGAATCCACTAGATTCCAAGAACACTGAAGATGTTTGATAGATTCCAAGGGTGATTTTTTGTCCAATAGATCAACCTGTGAGAGCCAATGAGCAACCTATGAGAGCTTGAAATCCGCGGAAGAAGTGAAACCCGTGATTTTGGTAGAATTCCCGGGAAATAGAGAGCTTTGTTTTTTTCTAACTAGTAACAGTGCCGCGCATGCGCCCAAACCTGCGCACACGCCCTTGTACAACATATAAACCATTTATTCCCCAATGTTTACACCATTTAATGCCAAACCTTCCCCCCACTTCGAAAATATTTGCATAAATTGGACTCGGTGATTAAGTTTGAAGGGTGGGTCTTAATTTTTATTGGAAAGGCTTACTCTTTGACACATTTGATAATTTATGGTTGTCTATGCACCTGGACCCAATTGAAATTGTAAGGTGAGGATGTGCATGCATAATAATCCTTATTTATTACTATGCGATGAGGATTTAAAAGGAAGAGGATGTAAAGACGTGTTATTTTTATACGTATTTTGATGGCGAGTGTCGAAGAGAAACGTGGTGATAAACCACAATTCCTGAGCCAAAACTTGTTTTTTTTAATTTTATTAATAAGCATTGTGGTACTTTGGTCCAAATGTTTTTTCTAACTCATTATTTCTCCATATTGTCTGCCTGCTGCCACCTCTCTATATCAATGCATAAAATCAACCTCTGCTTGGTTTGTGGTTATAGTTGCATGCCATTGAGTGTTGTTTAGAGTTTCTGTGAGTCTATGACATTCATGTAATAAATGAAGTCTTGTAGAGGAGGATTCATCAAAGAGGCAAATTGAATTTCATTTTGACAAAACACATATTTTGTAAAGATCGAATGCCATGAATGCATCCTCATCCTACCATGCAAGACTGTGGATATGTTGAAAAGCATTGAACATCATTGAAGAATGAAAATCGGTTCCTCAAGATCTTATTGAAACATATTGAGCTCAATTGAATTCCACCTGGGCCTTAATTAAAAATTCTAGACCTCATGTGTCATCAATAACACATAGAATCCATGACACTATCCCTCTACAAGGAGCCTCCTCCTCCTCCTCCTCATCATCATCATAATTATCTTCTTCATCGTCATCATCATCATCATCATCCTCGTCATCGTCATCATCCTCGTCATCATCATCATCATCATCGTTATCACCCACTTCCTCATCATCATCATCATCCTCCTCCTCCTCCTCGACATCATCTTGGTCATCATCTTCATCATCATCTTCATCATCAACATCGTCATCATTGGCATCATCAACATCCATCATCTTCGTACTCTTCTGCATCATCATCCATCATCTTCATCATCATCATCACTATACATGATGATGATGGTGAAGATGATGGATGATGATGCAGATGAGTACAAAGATGAAGATGATGATGTTGACGAAGACGAATATGATCACCATCATCATCCTCATCATCATCATCATAATCATCTTCGTCATCATCATCCTCATCATCATCATCCTCGTCATCGTCATCATCCACGTCATCATCATCGTTTCCATAGTCATCATCATCGTTATCCCCCACTTCCTCATCATCATCCCCATCCTCATCATCATCACCATCATCATCTTGGCCATCATCTTCATCATCATCATCATCATCATTGTCATCATCATCATCTTCATCACCATCCATCATCTTCGTCATCATGATCATGATCATCTTCATCATCATCAGCATTATCAATGATGACATCATCAGCATCATCTTTGTCATCATCATCATTAATGATGGATGATGATGCAAATGAGTACGAAGATGAAGATGATGACGAATATGATCACCATCATCCTCCTCCTCCTCCTCCTCCTCCTCATCATCATCATCATAATCATCTTCGTCATCATCATCCTCATAATCATCATCCTCGTCATCGTCATCATCCACGTCATCATCATCGTTTCCATAGTCATCATCATCGTTATCCCCCACTTCCTTGTCATCATCCCCATCCTCATCATCATCACCATCATCATCTTGGCCATCATCTTCATCATCATCATCATCATCAATGTCATCATCATCATCTTCATCATCATCATCATCCATCATCTTCGTCATCATGATCATGATCATGATCATCATCGTCATCATCATCATTAAGGATGGATGATGATGCAGATGAGTACGAAGATGAAGATGATGATGTTGATGATGACGAATATGATCACCACCATCCTCCTCCTCCTCCTCCTCCTCCTCCTCCTCATTATAATCATCTTCATCATCATCATCCTCATCATCATCATCCTCGTCATCGTCATCATCCACGTCATCATCCTTGTTTCCATAGTCATCATCATCGTTATCCCCCACTTCCTCGTCATCATCCCCATCCTCATCATCACCATCATCATCTTGGCCATCATCTTCATCATCATCATCATCATCAACGTCATCATCATCATCATCATCATCATCATCATCCATCATATTCGTTATCATGATCATGATCATCTTCGTCATCATCATCATCATCTTTGTCATCATCATAATTAAGGATGGATGATGATGTCGATGATTACGAAGATGAAGATGATGATGTTGATGATGAAGAATATGATCACCATCCTCCTCCTCCTCCTCCTCCTCCTCCTCATCATCATAATCATCTTCGTCACCATCATCCTCATAATCATCATCCTCGTCATTGTCATCATCCACGTCATCATCATCGTTTCCATAGTCATAATCATCGTTATCCTCCACTTCCTCGTCATCATCCCCATCCTCATCATCATCACCATCATCACCATCATCATCTTGGCCATCATCTTCATCATCATCATCATCATCATCATCAACGTCATCATGATCATGATCATGATAATCCATCATCCATCATCTTCGTCATCATGATCATCATCATCTTCATCATCATCATCATCATCTTCGTCATCATCATCATTAATGATGGATGATGATGCAGATGAGTACGAAGATGAAGATGATGATGTTTATGATGACGAATATGATCACCATCATCATCCTCATCCTCCTCCTCCTCCTCCTCATCATCATCATAATCATCTTCGTCATCGTCATCCTCATCATCATCATCCTCGTCATTGTCATCATCCACGTCATCATCATCGTTTCCATAGTCATCATCATCGTTATCCTCACTTCCTCGTCATCATCCCCATCCTCATCATCATCACCATCATCATCTTGGCCATCATCTTCATCATCATCATCATCAACGTCATCATCATCATCTTCATCATCATCCATCATCCATCATCTTCATCATCATGATCATCATCATCTTCGTCATCATCATCATCATCATCCTCGTCATCGTCATCATCCATGTCATCATCATCATTTCCATATTCATCATCATCGTTATCCCCCACTTCCTCATCATCGTCCCCATCCTCATCATCATCACCATCATCATCTTGGCCATCATCTTCATCATCATCATCATCATCATCAACGTCATCATCATCATCTTCTTCATCATCATCATCCATCATCTTCGTCATCATGATCATCATCATCTTCGTCATCATCATCATCATCTTCATCATCATCATCATTAAGGATGGATGATGATGCAGATGAGTACGAAGATGAAGATGATGATGTTGATGATGACGAATATGATCACCATCATCATCCTCATCATCCTCCTCCTCCTCCTCATCATCATAATCATCTTCGTCATCATCATCCTCATCCTCATCATCCTCGTCATCGTCATCATCCACGTCATCATCATCGTTTCAATAGTCATCATCATCATTATCCCCCACTTCCTCGTCATCATCCCCATCCTCATCACCATCACCATCATCATCTTTGCCATCATCTTCATCATCATCATCATCATCAACGTCATCATCATCATCTTCATCATCATCCATCATCTTTGTCGTCATCATCATCATCATCTTCATCATCATCATCATCATCTTCGTCATCATCATCATTAATGATGGATGATGATGCAGATGAGTACGAAGATGAAGATGATGATGACGAATATGATCACCATCATCATCCTCATCATCATAATCATCTTCATCATCATCATCCTCATCATCATCATCCTTGTCATCGTCATCATCCACGTCATCGTCATCATCCACATCATCATCATTGTTTCCATAGTCATCATCATCATTATCCCCCACTTCCTTGTCATCATCCCCATCCTCATCATCATCACCATCATCATCTTGACCATCATCTTCATCATCATCATCATCATCAATGTCATCATCATCATCTTCATCATCATCCATCATCTTCGTCATCATGATCATGATCATCTTCGTCATCATCATCATCATCTTCGTCATCATCATCATTAATGATGGATGACGATGCAGATGAGTACGGAGATGAAGATGATGATGTTGATGATGACGGATATGATCACCATCATCATCCTCATCATCCTCCTCCTCCTCCTCCTCCTCATCATAATAATCTTCGTCATCATCATCCTCATCATCATCATCCTTGTCATCGTCATCATCCACGTCATCATCATCGTTTCCATAGTCATCATCATCGTTATCCCCCACTTCCTCGTCATCATCCCCTTCCTCATCATCATCACCATCATCATCTTGGCCTTCATCTTCATCATCATCATCATCATCAACGTCATCATCATCATCTTCATCATCATCCATCATCTTCATCATCATCATCCATCATCTTCGTCATCATCATCATTATCAATGATGACATCATCATCATCATGTTCGTCATCATCATGTTTGTCATCACCATGTTTGTCATCATCATCATTATCAATGATGATGATGTTGATGATGACAACTATGATCACCATCCTCCTCCTCCTCCTCATCAGCATCATAATCATCTTCGTCATCATCATCCTCGTCATCGTCCTCATCCACGTCATCATCATCATTTCCATAGTCATCATCATCGTTATCCCCCACTTCCTCGTCATCATCCCCATCCTCATCATCATCACCATCATCATCTTGGCCATCATCTTCATCATCATCATCATCATCAACGTCATCATCATCATCTTCATCATCATCCATCATCTTCGTCATCATCATCATTATCATCTTCGTCATCATCATCATTATCATCTTCGTCATCATCATCATTATCAATGATGACATCATCATCATCATCTTCGTCATCATCATCATTATCAATGATGATGATGATGAAGATGATGGATGGTGATGCAGATGAGTACGAAGATCAAGATGATGATGTTGATGATGACGAATATGATGATGATGATCATCATCACCCACTTGCTCATCATCATCCTCATCCTCATCCACATCCCCATCATCATCATTGCCATGATCATCATCATCACCATCTTGGTCATCGTCTTCATCATCAACATCATCATCATCGTCATCATTATCATCATCATCATCATCATCCTCATCCTCATCCTCATCCCCGTCATCATCATCATCATCATCATCATTGTGGTCATCGTCTTCATCATTAACATCATCATCATCTTCATTGTCAACATCATCATCATCGTCATCATCATCATCATCATCATCTCCATCATCATCATCGTCGTCATTACCCTGTTCCTCATCATCATCAACATCATCATCATTGTCATCATCATCATCATCATCATCATCTTCTTTGTCATCATCATCATTATCAATCGTCATCATCATCGTCGTCAACATCATCATCTTCAATCGTCATCATCATCGTCAACATCATCATCATCTTTGTCATCATCATCATTGATAATGACGAAGATGATGATGGTGATGATGATGATGACAAAGATGATGATGATGATGACGAAGATGATGATGAAGATGAGTACGAAAATGAAGATGATGATGTTGATGATGACGAATATGATGATCATCACCATCCTCATCATCATCGTCCTCATCATTGTCATCATCCACGTCATCATCATCATCTCCATCGTCATCGTCATAATCATCTTTGTCATCATCAGCATCATCATCCTCATTCTTGTCATCAACATCATCGTCATCATCCCCATCATTCTCATCATCATCATCATCAACATCATCGTCATCATCCCCATCATCATCAACAACATCATTGTCATCATCCCCATCATCATCATCAACATCATCGTCATCATCCCCATCCTCCTCCTCCTCATCATCATATAAATTTAATTTAATTCAATTTAAAACATTATTAATTATTAAAAAATATATATTTTAGAAAATTATTTAATCACTATGGAAAGTTTCAAACTTTGGTAAAAACAACGCGCACGCGCCATTTTGTGTGTGCATGCATTTGGACGTGTACGTGTGTTTGGACGCATGCGCGCCATTTTGTGCGTACACGCTTTTTAAATACACGCGCACGCGCAAGTTTAGTTTTCAAATTTTGGCGGGTAATTCGTTTCCCACCAACGCGGTGGATGACTTGGCTGCTATGGTTTTAGGTTCAGGTTGCCAAAATACATATAATAATATAAAAATACATCTTATAACAAAATACATCCTATTCTATAACTTCTTCTGTTTCGAGCATGATTCTACGTATGCTACACTTGTCCACTAGTAATGAAATTGCACACACTTATAGAACTATATGTGCAAATTCCGAATATGTAATATTTTATTAAAACTATTATTTGTTCCTATTTTTTAATTAATTTCAATTGCACTAATGTCAATCTTACACAAAGAGTAGGTTATTTCTTCCATCTATAACTTTTTATTGGCTCACCTATTTTGAAAACGGAAAAGAACCCACTCGAGTACACACAAAAACATACATCCTAAAAAAAAACAATTTATTGATTGATTAGGTTAAGACCATGATATCGAGGGCTAACGCTCGGCCTAATCATTTTAGGGATGGGTTGACTTCCTTAATTAAAAAAATTTAAAATTAACATAAATAAATATGGAAAAATAACGCCGCACTAGAACGGCCTGTTATCTACGATTGTATATAATTTTTTTAACAAAAATCCACCATTTGAATATCGAACCAGAGGGCTAATGCAAACATATTCATTATATTTTCTTAAAAGAATAACATACCAACCTTAGGAGAACCCCATTTTTTGGGAGTTATACTTAATTTCCATAAATAATATTTATATATTCCGGAAGGTAATATGATTTTCTATGTTTGATCTTCTTGCGCCATATTCCAAAAAGTTGTGTAGGTAGCTCTAATATTGCTTTTTGACGTTCAGATTTTTGTTTTTCCAGAAGTCCATTGCGACTAACGCGTCATGAGTGGCCAACATTAGCTTGCACCAACCCACTAACATTATTGGAGTAAAAGAATTATTGATAGAAATGAAAGAGGAAGGAAATGATGTAATGATTCAAAAAATCCCAAGTCAAAGGCTTTTTTAATTGGATAATGGACAAAGAAATTTGCTAAAGAGATGGATATTACAAAGGATGGAAATTTGGGAAGAGGATTCTTGGGAATTGTTTGAAGGATAGGCCATAGGTGGATCATTGTGGAAAATCACTATAAATATAAAATCAACATGGCACAGTTCTAGTTCAATGTGTTCACCCATAACTTCAACAACAAGCATGAGGGGAAACGCGCATCTACCACAAGTGTAAAAGGAGAGGATTGTGGGGAGTTAAAGCATAAATTTGTGATTCTAGGTTTGGTTGCAAAAGACAACTTACTAGAGAAAAGAGCTAAATTGGTGTGTACAAGCTATATGATATTTTATTATTGTTATTAAATGCTCTAGTTTTAATACTAGTACTAAGTTTAGGTTTTAATCATTGTGATTAAAAGGATGATTCTTTGATAAAATTGCTATCGGATAAAATCCTCTATAATTAGTTAAAGACTTTCAAAATTTTAATATGAACATGGTGCAAATAACCTTTCTTCAATGCCTAAGGTACATGCTCTTTCTCAAGGGTCGCAATAAAATATATTTCTTTCATTAGTAGTTGTCTGTATAAATTTGAAACACATATTGATCTTGACTTCCATCTCAGGAATTATATGATATTTTACTCTAGCCAATTAGAAAAATGACATAGAAGAAATAAAAGCACTAGGTTCAAGGACATCTGGGACTACTTATTATGGAAAATTGAAAGGATCAAATGTTGCTATTGAGCAAATAAAAGCCATTGTTTTATAGGAAGGGCGAGAACAAATGGTGGATATATTTCCCTATGAATTGTTTTGTATTACAATTAATTCTTTTCAGTCTAAAGTTCATGTACCTAAGAAAGAATTAATTTCTAGAGGTGGTGCAGATTTAAGCTTTGATCACTTGTGAAGAATACAAGCTTCAATGTTTCTATTGCTTTGACATTTTCAATTGAATCTATTCTAGTAAAGTACTTCCATTCATTTTTTGTATCTTGACATTTAGGTTCAATAGGATAACATTCTATTTTGTCTCTTATATAGAGAGCAAACTTCTAGAGAGAGGCAAGTATTTTAGGCCAACTACAACATCCCAGTTGTTGGAATATATTAATTATATTCCTTGGAAGGTAATAATGTCTTTGTATTATGTCGGATTTTATCCACAATCTTATGTAAAAGAGTAATACATTATATCCCATATTCATTATAGTAAAGTATACTCTTGATATTCATCATTACATAAATAGATGTTATTATGGAGACTTATATTATCCCACGTGCAATATGTGAGAGTAATTCCTCCACATCTCTTGGTATAATATAGTGAACAACATGATGGTATAACATTATATGCTCATAGATAGTATCAACAGATGGTATTGTGAACACAAGCTCTGCTATATTGTATTGGGGTTATTTGTAGTTGCTCTCTTGTAAGATTGAAGGAGATTTATGGAGATAACAAGAAGACAACCTTCCGTGGATGTAGCCCAATTAGGTGAACCACGTATATCTGGTGTATTCTTTACCTTGTTCTCTTTTTGTTCTTAATTACTTTGATATGTTATTGATTTCTAAGATAGGTAAGCTAACTTAGCTAGATCTATAGTTCTGACACCAGTGTTTTGGCTTTCTATATCATAGTTGTAGATGGACCAAGTGGGACTTTGTCCCTTCTCGCAAAGTATATGGTGAATGGATCTCTCAAGAAGTTCTAAACAAAAAAACAAGTAATGACACCTTTACTTTTGGAAAATCCCTTTCCAATCTCCTCACAGTGAAAACACACTAATATGTGACCCAATAGTGTGGAGTATTATAGTTTCCTTAAGTCTTGTCTAATTTCATTCCTACAACCCACGGGGCATAGAATATACGGTGAATTGGTGTAATGTTAAGGCACTCCTTGTTAGTTCACTGGTTCAAAACTCTGTGGGTACTAGCTTACAAAAAACGTCATTCCTACTAATAATAATTTGCTAAAAAAAACCTTTGAGACGGTGCAAAATAATGTAATCACACAAATGAATCTTTATAGCTTGTGATGTTGCATGTGCTATACAATATTTGCATGAAAAGAACATTGTCCACTTTGATTCGAAGTGTGATAATCGTTTGCCAACTATGGGAGATCCTCATTGATTTGCAAAATATGTTTCATTAATCTAAATTTGGAAATGTTGGTCATTGTGGCTTATTGTGCAAAACGTTGGCTTATTGTGCAAAACGTTTATGCATGTTTATCACCATTATTTATTTCGTTAAAATCCTATGAAAATTATTTGAACTCTAGTGATACTTCATAAAGCATATCTACAACTCCTTTCGCAATATGTTAATTACTACTTGATAAAATGTAAACTCCATTTTTCCCATGGGTTTTCCATGCTATTCACTACCATGGAAAAATTCAATGTGTATATAGTATGTCTTGTAGTTCCAGATTAGGATATGTTATATGGCACTATCGATATGTTAGTTTGGTCTTAGATTGGTGATCTAAGCTTATCGAAGATAAACCAATGAACATTGGTGTTTGGTGGTGTTCAGGAAACTATGCGAGGGATGGGACAAGAGCTTTTAAGTGGGAAAAGTGGCATGGTGATTGATATGGTACATTACCATTATTGTTCATGTTTATTATTGTTTAAAGTTTGTGGTTGGTTGCAATGAATTTTATCATTATCATTTTTTCCTCCATCTTAATCATAAAGTTGTCATGTTACAATTCATTTGGTATAGTCGCGTGGTAACTCCTTATAAGAGAAGAGCATTACATAAACAAAAAAAACATTTTGGTGAAACAATAGGAAATAACTTGTCTTGTTGTTGCTAAGTTAATTGTTGAATTAAACTGGAAAACTGTTAATAAATTTATATGTTATAAAGTCACGAATATGGTTAGCATAGATACATGGTTGAAAGAAATTGGGTTTTCTACAACGTAGTTGGAAAATATGTTCAATACTTTTTATGTGTGAAATGATGAAAAATGGGAAAAAGAGAAATTGTCTATTTTTCTTATTTACCTTAGCCTCAAAGTAAAAATTATATAGGAGGGCGCATAATAAAGTTGTAAGAATACCAACATATGTCGAAGATGGAGGTGCAACAATGGAGGTGTTGCAGAAGGTGGTGGTGTTGTTGATGAAGGTGTTTCTGTTTCATGGGTAGTATCTTTGTCTTTCCCTTTAGAATGGAGTTGTTTTTCCCGGGGTTTGGTAACTTGCATCAAGGTATATTGTTCTCTCAATTGTCTGACGTTGGTTTAGTTCGATTATTCTAGAACTAGTTATGGTCTTGAGATCCCATTTTCTACGTTGCTTTGTTTCTTTTTTACTTCATATCTAGCTTTTTAGGGTTTAGTGACTTCTTTACAGAAGTTGGTTTTGTTAGTGGTGACGGAGGTGGTAGAGTTATGATTTTTTGTGTACTCTTTTATGGAATTTTTTTATGTCTCAGTAGGCTATCCCAGTAGATGCCTTAACATATTCACTAAAGGGTTCTTCAGGAGAAGGGTGTGTTTCTCCTTGTTTTTCGCCATTAACAAGCCTTTTCTCCCCTTTGTTTTGAGATTTAGGGTTTGAGGGTTCCCTATTTGGAGGGGTGGTCAATGACACTCCATCTGCAAGATTGAAACAACTGCTTGGAGGTAGTTGATATAAGGATACATAAGTTGGGGAGAGTGGTGTTGCAGAGGTAGGTGTTACGGCCCCCAAAAGCAACAAACCTTCAGTGAGGAGGAAAAAAAAAGCGAGGTGTGTGAAGAAAGTGGTGAGGAAATTTCTAGCCCTGGGGGAATATGTAGAGAAGACATAAGCTATATTTATGTTTGAACTTTCCCTTGTTGTTCGGTTTGGAGGTAGGAATATGAAGATGGCCACTTATCGGCGATGGGTGGAAGCTACATGGGTTAAGGAGATTGGTTATACCCCAAAATTATTCACCCTAGCACGGGGATGGCTTGGTGTCATTTTGGATTAGCTGGAGGATGCGATAAAACTATTGAAAGGAATTTGGATTTGGGATGTGACCATGTTGAAGATGAAGAGATGGTATCCTTTCTTCGATGCACGCTCGGAAAAATTCTTCAAACAAGCAGTGTGGATGAAATTGTCGGGGTTATTGGTCGAGCTTCGGTTTAGAGCTATATTTTCCAAGATTGGGG
The DNA here is from genome assembly GCA_027924585.1 of Larix kaempferi. NCBI lineage: Eukaryota > Viridiplantae > Streptophyta > Pinopsida > Pinales > Pinaceae > Larix > Larix kaempferi. The sequence goes on along the minus strand of BSBM01000206.1, from coordinate 3,751,545 downwards.
ATGTGTTGGGGTCTTTCATTCAAGCGTATTTTGGCTTCCTGAGTACGAGTATTTTTTCAGTGGCCAAAATCTTGGTAGAAGTAGATCTTAGAGATGGTCTTCCGAAGGATTTGGCGATATCCTTAGGAGACAAAACTTGGATACAACCTATGGATTATACTGATATCCCTTTTTAGTATGCTCATTGTCATATTTATGGTCATCTAGCCGGGGGGTGTACCTTAGGATTTGAAAAGAAGGCGTGGAGATGAAAAGTGGTGGATCCTAAGGTGGTGGTCGACGATAGAATTTCTTAATCTCTACAGTGGCCTTTGAATGTTTCACATAATACATCTTTTGACCCGGAGGAAGGTTTTGTTAGTAAGGTTGGAGGTATTGTCTCTCCTGAGGAGTTTATGGAATAGGATGCTCCCCTTTATTATGGGTTAATCGCTCTTGAAGGTAGTTGTCAGGATTATTTTGGTACATGAGTCGAGATGCCCAGCTCTACTCTAGGGTTTGAGAATATTGCTCAACGACTCTCCTTTTCTTTCATAAGCGTGTCAGGAATTCATTTTGCCCCTTCTATTGGAATGAAGTCCCTTTTAACAACATAGCTATCACATGGTAATCTTTTTTCCTCTCTTCAATTTGCATGTTCTAGTGGTGATGTAATGTGGGGTTTTAAGGGTTTCAGGTTTGATGAGTTTGTGTATCCTTTTGTCTTTGATGGTGATATAGTAGTAAAAAAGGATGATAAGAGTATGTGCAGTCTTTTTTTATGGTCCCAAAAGGACTCTTGGGGTTCTTCTAGGACCTTCAATTCCGACTCTCTGTTTTCGCTCCCCTGTAGGGTGAACGATTTTGATCCATTTTATTTGAGCCCCTCTAGCCCACATAGTTTATTTTCTCTCTCCCCTTTGGAAAGGGATCAATTGGAACTTTTTGGGGGTTCTCGGATTGAAGGGAATCTCCCAATTTTGGAGGAGATTCATGATGTTTCAGTGGATTCTATTGGTGTTCTTTCTGGAGCTAAGAAATCATGTGTGGAGTTATCCCATTCTAAGCCTCTAGATATTTTTAGTTGTATTTTTTCTTCGAGTTCTCTGTCATGTTCGGTTGCTAGTATGTTAGGTTCTCCTTCTTTGGCTGGAATGGATGAAGAGCCATTTATTTTTTATAAGTGTGGTGTCCTTGAGCCTCTGGACCTTGCTTCTTCTTCAGTGGGAAGGGTGACTTCAAACTATAATTTGCAATCCCTATCAAGATCTAAGGGATGTCGAAGAAGAGTTCTTGGATGTGGAGCTAAGAATTCACCTAGATTGAGGGGAAGGATTTCTATCATGGATTCTGCTAGGAGACAGGAAGTTTTAGATATCAATGCAGGAAAGAAAAAGACATTGAAAAGGTCGCTTAGAGCATGCAAACCTGGTCTTGGGTTACCCTAATGCTGATACTTTCCATTAATTGCAGAGGGTTGGGGCTTCCCTTGAAAAAACAAGCCTTGAAAATACGTATTCTGCCAATATACCTTCAATGATTTTCTTACAAGAAACACTTGCTAGTGGTGACTATATTTTGGCTTACCTTAGAAGGATTCTCCCTAGGTGGGAATTTGTTTGTGCTGATGCTTTAGGCAGGTTGGGGGGACTTGCCATTGGATGGTTCAAAAATCATTTTCTATGTGCTAACAATTGGGCTTTTCATTCAGGTTTGGGAGGATTTTTATTCTCTAGGGAGTTGGGCTTGGCTTTCTCTTTTGTTAATATATACGGTCCTCATCAACAAAGAATGGAGTATTGGGATAGACCGTTGAGGGTGAATTTCCTCTTTGTTGATTCTTTGTTGAGAGGCTTGTTTTGGGTAGTGAATTCAATTTTTCTTTGGGAGTTGTGGAAAATTGGGGGAAATTGGCTTAGAGGGACCCTCTCTTTGATTATTTCATCAAAAAATTGGTGGATTTAACTCTTCTTGATGTCCCTCTGGTACATATGAGACCTACTTGGAGCAACATGAGAGCTGGGGAAGCCTTTATTGTGAAAAAGGTTAGACATGTTTATTAGTGGGACTCTTCATTTTGCTTCTTGTGTTTGTTAGTGGGTTGGGGAAGGGGGTGAGTCCGACCATCATCCCATGTTTTTGGAACTTTTACAGGGTTTTAAAAGGTCACCTAGTCCCTTCAAGTTTTATTCTAGGTGGCTGCAAGATGCAGAGTTTAGAGAGATTATCCAAAAATCCTAGATTCCTTATGATGCTTTTAACCCAACTTCAACCAGTGTTCAATTTAATGAAAATTTAAAAAATATTAAGGCTCTGATCGTTCCTTGGATAACTACTAAAAGATATTCAAATAATGTAGATATCAGGAGTATTGAATCTTCCCTCGAGGATTTACAGTCCAACAATATAGGTGGTTATTCATCTGAGGCACAAAAGAAGGAAATTTTGGAGTTGGAGACAAAAAGAAGGAAAGTTTTAATGGAGGAAGAAGATTTTGTGTGATTGAAAAGCAGAGTTACTTGGATTTAGAAGGGTGACAATAACACCACATTTTTTCATAATTAAATTCAACATAGGAAGAATTCTAACTCCATCTAACAACTTAATGATGAGGAGGGTAATGAGGTGGAAGGATTTGAAGAGTTGGCAAGAACTGGTGTTAAACATTTCAATAAGGTTTACAAAGAAGACCAAGAGGCCAACATTATCCACATGATGACCTTATGCACCTATTTTCCTTCTTTTGTCTCCGAGGAACAAAATCTAGATCTTCAACATCCAGTGACTATTGATGAGTTAAAGGAGTCTCTAAGCTCAATGAAAGCTTACAAAATCCCCTAGCCAGATGGATGGCCGATGGAATTCTTCGAAGGTTTCATGGATTTTTTTGAGAATGATTTATTAGCTGTCATTGAAGAATACATGGTCAAAGGGATAATTCTGGATTCTGGTCGTGTTCAAATCCAGATTCATAGCTCTGATTCCTAAAAGGCATTTCTTTCAATGACTTTAGATCGATCTCTTTATGTAACTGTATTTATAAGCTCACTGCAAAGGTCATTGCTAGAAGGATCTATGGTATTCTTTTGCAGGGGGTTCTCCAAGAACAATTTTCCTTTTTGGAGGGAAAACAAATTAATGATGCAATCGGTTCGACACAGGAAGCTCTTCATTCAGCCAAAGTAAAAACATTTCCTGCTGTTATTTTCAAGGTTGATCTTAAAATAGATTATGATCAAGTTAATTGGCTTTATCTTCATTTGGTGTTACTTCATATAGGCTTTCATCTGAGCATTGTTAACTAGATAATGTCATGTGTTTAGATTGTATCCTTTGCAGTTTTGATAAACACAACTACCTCTTCCTTTTTTAGACCTAGGAGAGGACTTAGACAAGGCTTCCCTTTGGCTCCCTTGTTTTTTTATCTTAGTGGTTGAAGGCTTCAGTGGATCTATCTAGAATGGTAAATCTTCTGGTGCTATGAAAGGACTGAATTTTAGGGGTAATTTTAGTATTACTCATCTACTGTTTGTAGATGATAGTTTATTGTTCACTAATGGATCCATGAGAGATATCCTCAAGATCAAAGGTTTGTTGGATGCTTTTGCAAGAGCCTCAGGTATGACCCTCAATCTCTCCAAATTTACTATCTCTTTCATGAACCTAGGAATGGGGATGACTCATTAGATCAAAACTCTTTTTAATTTATTAGAAGTGGATGTTCAGAAGGGGATTAAATATCTTGGTTTTATTCTTAAACCCAATGCTTACACTAAGAAGGACTGGGAATGGATGGTGGGTAAGGTTGAGAAAAGGATTCTATTATGGTGCACTACGCAACTTTCAATAGGTGGTAGGATGATTTTCATGAAATCTATATTGGAAGTTGTTCTTGGTTTTTGGTATTCCGTGGCTCATGTGCCAAGTGGTGTAATGGAAGGGATAAGGAAAATTTGCACGAAAAATTGCTTTAATTTCTTGTGGATGTTATACCTCAATATCACACATTATGTATTAGTGTTGCATCCTTGCACTAACAACCTAAACGACAGTTTCCCTTAAAGATCATCTGAACATCTAGAGTAAAAACCATTGACTGAACACTGAAAGCAAACACTTTTTCTGCCATCTGTCAACCCAACTTGGTCCTGTTTGCAAGCACTACCACTCCCTGCACATCTATAGGGGCGCAGTATTCAGCACTACCGCGTGTTTCTCCTCCTCTGGGGCGCAGTACTACCACATTATGCTCAGTCTTAGGGTCGCGGTAGTCCAAACTTAACCTTTTGCCTTGGATTTTAGGATCTTGACTTTTGAGAGATATAATTGGGATTTCCACCTATGATTCGATCTCAACTCCCCTCTCTGTTTAGCTGGCCTGATCCACTAAACACTCCATAGATCCACACTTCTCTCTTGTTGGTTAACCTTTCCACATGCTATAAGAGAGAGGCCTTCCATGAGCCAAAGGGAATACTTTTGGGGCATCCAACCTATGATCTTCATACTTCTGCAGAGATATCTAGAGGAAGCACTTGGAGCTGAAGGATTGGCTTGGACATCAAGCAACCATTGTAAGTAACTTCAAGTTTGCAATAAAACATAACTTGTCTTGTTTCCCAAAATGTGTGTGTTGATCTTGTTTCAATCATATGATTTGTTTCTGTTATAGATTTAGATTCTAACATGTATTTCAAGTTGCTAGAAGATTGTATGTGCTTATACCTTGGTTCATTCTAACAGTTTCATTCGCGAGGACTTGAGGATTGGAGCAACACTAGGACAAGCAATTTAATCAAGGGTCAGTTAGATCTCTTCCACTTCTTCCAGCATTATGGTATTGAAACATTTGTTTGAATCTAGGAATTCAAGGTAGAATTTGTTATCTTTTTGCCTTAGTTTAGAGTCAGTCAAGTCTACTTTAACCTAAGAGAGTTTCTACCTATCCGTAGGGAGAAATATCTACAACAAAAACTGGCGACTCCGCTGGGGACATTTTCTTCCTTGGTTACACCTTTGCTTGCTTATTTGGATCATCAAACCCTCTTCTAAGTGTTGTTTCTCATCACCTTAGATCCTCTTTGATCATCATTGAGGACCATTTTAAACTCAGGACCTTATCCTTGCTCGGATCTTGGCCAACTTTTAATTTTTTTTTAATCCTACAGGAAACTACCACTCCCTTATAATGTTTTATGGTGCGGTACTATCCAACTACCACTCCCCCATAGTGGGATAGAGTGTGGTACTACCGCGTCCCCATAGTGTTATAGGGCATGGTACTATCCAACTACTGCTCTGTATTGGTCCGTGCAGGGGTGGCACTGTCCTGTTTTGGTCATTTTTGAGCTTATTTGGAGGGGTTCCCTTGGGTTTTTTGCTCCCAAACTTTTGGGGTGCCTCCATATGGTCCATTGGCTTCTTTTTGACACATTTTTGAAGAGATTTGGGTCTCTTTTGAGTCCTTTTCATCCACATTTTGTCTCTAGTCCTTCATTGGCATCTTTGAGGCCATTTGGTCAATTTTGAGTCCTCTGCGTCACTTTTCAGTTATGGGAGTCAAGTGTACCTTCCCAGTCACTTTAGGATCTCTATAACATAACTTTGAACCCTTCCAAACCTCATTTTGGAGAATTTGTGCCCCTTTTTCTTTGTTTGGAAGACTAGGTTCTATATTGGAAAGTTGAAATCCCCTTGGGTTAACTTGATCCCTTGTATATGTTTTTGATTTTTTTGATTTAGAGTCTCTTGATCAATGATTTTGTGACCGTTACATGACTGATTTGGACTGATACAATTCATTTTTGGCTTGTTTTAGAAACTCTTGGCGTCTTTTCGAAGTTCAAAGACTTTGTTTGGTTTCTTGTGTCATGTCCCCATTTTGATCCCCTTCGCATTAAATCGTAAATGATGTAAATATTGATATTTAATCATGGTGAGGAGCTCAAGGCCAAGGCCCCACCATTGATTTAGCATTTTATGTATTGGCAATTAAAAATAGATGCATGTGGTTCTTGTGCTAGATAGGCACAATGTAAATTAAGACATCATGTAAATACGAATTTTAATGAAAAACCCACAACTAGCTATGCAATGCAACAAAGAGATGGGGGCATGATTCTACAAGGAATAGGGAGGGAAATTATTCAAACCCTTGAGCCAATGGTGTTAATCCATGTGTCAATGAGAAAACCCATAAACCACCAACTACCCATTTTGGGTTATGGACCTAATCATTTAATTCTTCCAGAAATTGGTTGAGGTAGTTAATGCCTTGGGAATGAAGAGGTATGGCAGCCAATTTCATGCATGGGCAAGCCATCAACCTGGAAAAATGGACTTTTGCTTTTGGGGCAAGAAAACACCCACAAAATGGTGCCCAAAGCCATTCTGAACCCATAGTTTTTCCTCATTCACGCAGTTTGAGCTAGCTGGGTCTTTCCCCACACGTTTTTCATCCATTTTTTGCATTTTTCCATGCCTGGGAACTCGTTTTTGCATTGTACAATAGTTGGGAGAGGAGGGCCACGATTTGGGACTGTGAGGGAGGTCGTTTTTGCCCCAAATTACCCATAGGCATTTTTATGAAAACGTTTTTCACTCACCAGGGTTGAATCCCCAATTGCCATTTTGTTTTTGGGTTTCCCACATTTTTCTGAAGCTAATGAAAACCCCATCCTTGGGCATCTCACTGTAAAAACGTTTCTTCATGCCCAACACTTATACTTCTGCTGTGATGTGCAACCTTGTTTTGGTTTGAATCCGTGAGCAAAAGAATTGGAGTGGTAGTGGACAAAGAGGGCTTGATAAACCTAGTGGGGGAGACAGGCTCTCAAGAAGATCGAGAGGGCTTTGGCTACTCTTCTATGCACACCCCGAGAGCACTAGATGGGGAAGGTATGGCTTGAGGGACTGTACAGCAGTGAAAAGAATACTTCCTTGTACTGGGTGTGTAGGTATTGTGGGTGCTAAGCTAGATATATCTTGTAAGGTTATCCCTGGCTCTGTGCTTGAGGTCACTAGCTTAACAACTCTTCCTTTCCATTTCCTAGCAGCCTGATAAACCCAATTGTAGATTGGCTTGGCTCATCTTGGTGTATGCTTGGCTATGTGTGAGTCTGTTGTTCCCTGGTTCCTTGTAGAAATCATGCCCAGCTCGGGGGTGGCATTGTATCAAGAGGTTGATAAGCACAACTGGCCTATGGTTGGGTGGAACGTTGCAGATGCATAGCTGGTTGCTTGGGACTACTTTGTTAAGATAAGTATTCTCTTGTGTTAACTTTGCAATTATTTATTCGATGAATATCTTGAATGTATGATGGATGTGTAATTGATATTACTTCTGCTGTGTTTTTCTTATAATTATACATTTTCATATGTCTTTTATATTATGTGAATGCTTACTTAATAAGTTCATGGGGCTAGATGCCCGGTTTGAGCATCACGATCCTCTCCATTGCACTAGTATGATGGGAGGGGACGTGACACTTGAGTCAAACTAGTGCTTTGTTTGCTTGTTGGGTAGAATTGTCATTCTTTTCAAGCCCCAATAGCTTGCATTTGTTTTTAAACTTCTTCTCGCCATCGGATTGTAATTGGATTCAATTTTTTTGTAGAGATCTCTTTAGTGTGATATTCCAAAGGTTTGTTTGGTTTGGCATCATTCGGATTGTTTAGATTGGGTTCGAAAAACTTGGGACATCCTTGTTTTTTGAAGTCATTTTCTTGGGTTTTGCGCTTTGTTTCCTTTGCATCTTTAGCTATTTATTGGTCATTGGAATAGATCGATCCCTTGTTTCCATTTTTTGTTCAGAGGAAAGCTTTATCTTGTCACTCTTTTGCTTTATCCGTTGTGTTTTTCTTATAATTATACATTTCCAGATGTCTTTTATATTATGTGAATGCTTACTTAATAAGTTCATGGGGCTAGATGCCCGAATTGAGCATCATGATCCTCTCCATTGCACTAGTATGATGGGAGGGGACGTGACAGAATGGTATCAGAGCTGCTGGTTGTAGCATTGGACCTCTATGGGCCAAATCCAATTATAGTCACATAGGAAGGTCCCTTCCTAATCACCACAGGTCTCTGCATCGGGCCTAAACTAGCAAAGTAGGATAGTTTGCAGAGGTAAGGTTACCTCCTACTGGGCTGCAGTCATCATAGAAAGAAGAAAAGAAGAATCCAAAATTGTTTTAAGAGTTTTTGGGAAATTTTTGTTTAAGTCTGTTTCGGGAAGAATTCGGCAAGTTGGCCCGAAACTGCAGAAGGATTCCGCGAATCGTTCCGCAATTGCGGAAGAGTTCGGCAAATCATTCCGCAATTGCGGAAGAGTTTAGCGAATCGTTCCGAAAATGCCGAAGAGTTTCGCGAATCATCCCACAACTGCAGAAGACTTCGGCAAATCGTCCTGCAACTGCGGAAGACGTCGGCGAATCGTCTCGCAACTACGGAAGACTTCGGCAAATCGCCCCGAAATTGCGGAAGACTTCAGCGAATCATTCCGAAACTGTGGAAATAATTTCGGAATGTCTTCCGAAACTGCGGAGAGAATTTCGGAATGTCTTCCGAAACTGTGGAGAGAATTTCGGAATGTCTTCTGAAACTGCGGAGAGAATTTCGGAATGTCTTCCGAAATTGTGGAGAGAATTTCGGAATGTCTTCCGAAACTGCAGAAAGAATTTCGGAGTGTCTTCCGAAACTGCGGAAAGAATTTCGGAATGTCTTCCGAAACTACGGAAGGAATTTCGGAATGTCTTCTGAAATTGCGAAAGAACTCCACAAGTTGATCCGAAACAAGGAATTTTAGCCATTTTTCAGGGAGATTTTCAGGTGCCGAAAATGAAAAAATTGCCATGGAACTTATGCGCCAGATTGCGCGAAATGGAAAGATTAAAAAAAAAAAAAACGAGGGCGCTGCAGTGGTGCAAGGAATCCACAAGGGGGAAATCCCCCTTGACCCCCGTCGTCCCCCTCATATGTCGTTGATTGTGAGAAAATTCTATGATTTGACAAATTGTCAATATAACATTTTCCCACGTGCATGAAAGTAAGTTATGAATTCTGAGAATATAATGCAGCTAACAATTGTGTTGTTGAACACATTTTGCAGAATCACAGTTACATCAGGGTAGCACTCTAGATAGTACAATTGGAAAGTTTTGGGTCTTGGTTGGGCCAAGAGAATCAACATCATGGATGATGCAAAGGATCCCTATGAGCTTGAGACAGATGCCATGGGGGAGAACATACATGTTGAAAATGCTGAAACAAAATCTAATGGGAGAAGAAATCAAGAGACTCCTTCAGATATTGTAGCCACCATGAGAAGCCTAAGGGTGGAGTTGCAAAGCTGTAGGGAAGATAATGAAAGGATGATTAAAGCTCAGGAAGAAAAAAATCAGCTGAATGCAGCCATGCTGCAGAGTTTAATAGACATCCAAAGGAAAATAAACTCTGGGCATCAGACTTCAAATCCAGAAAGCGGTGGGAGTAGCTCTAGAAGGAATTCCTGTAAGAGGGCTAGTAGCTCAAGAAGAGTTTCTACAGACCGAACTTATACTCCAGAAATCTCTTCTAATGAATCATTTGACTCTGAAGAATCCATTGAGGGTTTGATCTCTTCATCTCGCAGAAGTAAGAGGAAGAAGCACTACAAGAACAGTTCACATGGGAAATTTAAGAAGGCAAAACCTCCTACATTTGACGAAGAGGTAAAATCTGGTCAAGAAGCTGAAGCTTGGCTTCTTTGGATGAGAAAATATTTCCAAGTCCAAGACTACTCTGGGAATATGAAGACAAGGGTTTCCATCTTCAACTTGAATGGAAGAGCATCTATATGGTGGGAACACATCAGGCAAGTGAAGAAGATCAACGAAAGGAATATTGTGTGGAAGCAATTCAAGAAATACTTCAAGAAGAAGTACCTCTCTGACAGGTACTATGATGATAAGATTAAAGAGTTCCATGAGCTGAGATTGGGACAGTTGACCATGGAAGAATATCCAAACAAATTCTTGGAGCTGCTAAGGTATGTCAGGTATATTCGAGATGATAAGGTGAAAATTCAACGTTTCCTGAGTGGACTGCCCCAGTCATATAAAGGTAGAATTGAGTTTGATGAACCTCGAACTCTAGAGGAGGCCATAAGAAAGGCCAAGTATTGATTTGATCAAAACAGAAGCAAACCAGAATTCCATAAGGCATGGAAGGATAAGAAAAATGAAAAGTTTGATCAAAGGAAGAAGGGGTTCAATCCTCCTCAATTCCGGAATCAGCAAAGGCAACCATCACAGGTTGTGACTAAGCCAACTAGGATGGTGGGAGACAAGCCAAGAGATCCAAAGGAACCAAGAGAACCACTTCAATGTTGGGGTTGTGGAGGAGACCACATGCTTAGGAACTGTCCCCATCGGAATGATAATGCAAATCAAGTCCACAACATCCAGGGAGATGAAACTGTGGGTCAAGTGGTAAGGACAATCCCTAGAATCTATGCAGCAGTAGAAGACCGCCAGGTAGATCATCAATCAACTATGGTTGAAGTTGAAGGTAATATTGCTAAGCAATCGGTTTCTATTTTGATTGATCCTGGATCTACTCACAGTTATGTCACTCCTAGAATTGTTGAGATTTGTGCTTTTAAGAAATTAAAGCATAGTAAATCATCGTTAGTTCAACTAGCCACTGGAACCAAGAGAAAAGTTAGTGAAATAGTAGAGAAATGTCCATTAGAGATGGATGGGCTATTCACTTACACAAATATTAATATTTTACCACTGGGTTCCTATGATATTCTCATTGGAATGGATTGTTTAGAAGCACACAGGGTTAAACTTGACTGCTACAATAAGACATTTGAATGCATGGACGAAGAAGGAAACCCGAGGGTTGTAAAAGACATTCCGAAGGTGACTTCTGTTAGACAGGTTACAGCCATGCAGCTGAAGAAGTTCTGTAGGAAGGGATGTCAATTGTATGCAGCCCACATTTTAGAGGCAGCAGAGAATGGAACTCTTAAATTGGGGGACTATCATGTATTGCAAGAATTCAGGGATGTTTTTCCTGATGAGATTCCAGGAGTCCCTCCAAAGAGAGACATTGACTTTACAATTGAACTTGTGCCAGGAGCGGCACCAGTGTCTAAGACACCCTACAGGATGAGTACACCGGAATTGCTAGAATTGAAAATGCAATTACAAGAGTTGCTGGAAAAGAAATATATTAGGCCAAGTGTGTCCCCGTGCGGAGCACTTGTTCTATTTGTGAAAAAGAAAGATGGAACACTCAGGTTATGTATTGACTACATGCTAACACCCAAAAAGTGCTCACTAGCTCATTTCCTTATTCACATGACCCATTTGTCCACTTTTCCACCATTTGAGCCTCTAAAGCCACCAAAAAGTTACCAAAAGACCATAATACACCCCTTTTTCCCCTCAAAATGAATATTTTTCCTCAAAAAGCATAAAAAACCCTCAAAAAGGGTCCAGAATTCCCAAAAATATTAAAAAGGGAATAAAAATATTAAAAATACTCAATAAAGGAAAAAGGAGGGAAAAGGTACCTAAACCATGTTGGTCAATACCATTGGTTTCCTCAAAACCATAATGGTATTCCCCACCACCAAAAACTATAAAAAGGTGGTAGGGGCACCTCACTTTCAATCCATTCATCATCCTATCCTCATGCTGTCAAAATCTCTCATGAGCTTTTGACCATTGTAGCTATCTTAGAGAAGAGACCTCTAGAGCTTGGAGCTACTCACCTTGGAAGTTGCTCTACACAAATCCTCACCATTTGAGGTATCTTAATACAATACTCATTCTTTTTTATTTCTTGTTCTTGAATCGTTTTCAGAAAATTTTATTTGTTATATGCACATGCTAGTTTAGTTTAGATTCAGATTTATAATAATTATTTTTACTTTCAATCTTTGAAACTGATATCACTTGTTGATAGGTGCCCATTGCACTAAGCTTGGTTGCAAAACCAAGCCAACAGTTTTTGGTGACTCCGCTAGCTTCGAATTCTTAGATCTCAATTTTCTGCTTTAGATCTTAGTTTTTGTTAGTTTTTATCATTTAAAAGCATAGATCTGCCATCTTAGACAACAGATCCATTGCTGCTCTAGATCTTGGCCCCTTCTATTGCCATTAACAGCCTGAAATTGCCATTTTTGAGTTCGTTTTTCGACATGCATTTTCGTCTTTCACCTCACGATTTTTTTCCCAACAGTCGCGCGGCTCATCGCGACCTCGCGGCTTATTTCCGCACGGCTCACCGCGGCTTCGCTGCCAATTTGCGTGCTGCACATCGCGGCCATTTTCCGCACTGCACATCGCGACTGTGTGACCGAAACCCACGCTGCACATCATGGCTTCGCGGCCTAAAACCGCGCTGCCCATTGCGACTACACGGCCGAAACCCGCGTTGCCCATCGCGGTTGAGTATTCACTACGCCTTGGGTTGGTAAGGGATTTTGTAGCACCAAAGGTTGATGCTGAGGTGGTGGAGGGTTGGGTGGTGCCTGGGGAGCTGCGTGCCCTTGACGATGGGAATCATCAGTCCAGAGTTGCCGGGCTCGCTCCAAATGTGGGAAAGCATGGGTATAGTGGCCATAGACCCCGCAAATAGAACATGGATGGTTTGTTCGTAAATTAGGATTTTTGGCCTGCTTGGGCGGCCGATCAGGGTTCTGATTGGCAGGTGTCGCGTTATTATTATTTGGAGGATGGGGAGGTGGTGGACCTTGATTATGTTGTTGATTGTTGCCGCGGTTATGTCCTCTTCCACGGTTTTGTAGTCCACCCTAGTTGCGTTGGCTGTTTTGGTGTTGGGGCTGATTGTGTTGTGTGTACACTTTCCCTTGAGCAGTAGGGGGATTTTGGGGTGCCGTAGGTGTGGGAGCAGGCTGCGGTGGATAATAAGCTGGTGGGGCTGGAGGTGGTCCAGTTGCCTGCTGGGGTTGTTGGTAACCCTGAGCTATTGGAGGTGTTGGGTTAGCTGTTGTAGCTTGTTGTGGGTAATAGATTGGTTGTGTCGGGAAATGAATTGGGTTCTGGGTGCCTGGTTGGTTATAGTATGTGGGTGGTACATATGTCGATGTCCCTTGCCCATAACAATATTGTGGACAAGAGGGTCCATGAGTGTGAGGAGTCTGATTCGTTGGAGCGTACGAAGTTGTCGCTCAAGAATTAGATGTAGCCTTAGAGAGGTCTGGGGTATTTATGGTGCTCACCATGCTAAAAGGTTTAATTTGCGGTGTGACTTGGCCAATAATACCATCAGCGGCATGTGATGCCCCCGGAGCGTCACCGCGTGAAGAATCGCCTTGTGGGGCATCAGGTATGATGGTGTAGAGGTAGCCTGATTGGGCATAAATTAGGTCGAATTGCTGAGCTTTTAGGATAGCTTCTTCCTCTGACTGGGGTCGTTCGGAAGTGACATCTTTGGCTATGAGGGGTAGGAGTGATTTAAGAAACCAGTCCAAAAATATACGGTCATCCAGTTTTATCTTATAGAGACTGTGACGCTTGTGCCACTCATGGATATGGTCGGTGATGTGGGTAGATGTGTTTTGTTTGCAAGACAACAGTATTTCAACTCCTGCATCATAGCGTACAGGTAGCTGGAAAAACTGAAGAAAGGTGGAGGTGAGAGACGTAAATGTATGGTGGGTACCATGTGGTTGTTCGATGTACCACTTGGCTGCAGAGCCAGTGAATGTTCGTTGCAACAGTCTTAGACGAATGGAGTCATCCACTATGGAGTTAGATGAACACCATAGGTGAAAAGACATTATGTGGTTTTGAGGGTCCTCCCCAGGTTTTCCTTCAAACTTGGGGATGTTCGAGGGGAGCTTTGTAGGCATGGGTGGCCATGTGGGGTTGTTCCTGATAGGATCGTTGGTTAGTCTGGCTAAGTCTGGGAAGTTCAGACTATCCATGTAAGGCAAACTAGCAGATGGGTGTGGTATAGGAACCGGGACATAACTATTAATGTTGGCATTATGTAGTGGTCCAGTAGCCCCTAAAGGTATGCTAGGTATTGAAGGTATGTGACCTCCAACTGCTGTGGTTTGGTATGGGCTGACATTTCCAAGTGCAACATGGGTTACACCGGGGTTAGGAATAGTGACAGGAATTCCTGGGATCTAGGTTGTGATAATGACAGGTGGTGTGATTCCTACGTTTGGAATACCCATAATAGGAGGTAGTCCTCTGTTGGGCATACCTAAAGGTGGAGTGTCCCCCATATTAGGCATGCCTAGAGGGGTTGTTGTTACCATAGATGGCATAGTATTAGAAGGGTTTATGGACGTATCTCCAAGAGTACTGGTAAAAAGTGGGTCGTATTGGGGTCCAACCATGAGGTTGTTTGGTGATAATTCAGTAGGGTTTTCGGATTCAGCCTCAGAATCAAATGTGAAGTGAGGCGTGTCAGAATCGGATGACGCTATGTTTGGTCGATGACGTGTTGAGTCAAGGGATAAGGCTCTACGTCGGTGACGTGGAGATCCAAGTAGACTGAACTGAGGGGGTTCACCCTGAAGACGACGAGATCGTCTTAGATTCTCAATGGTGAGAAATAATATTTTTTTAAAAAGTTTCAGTGTAAGGTGGTGATGTAAAAACTCGAAACCCTAATGCAACAATGAGTGCAAAAAGGGGAGTGAAAATAAAGGCTCTCAGGCCAAAAAATCAACCTCAAAAAGAACTTATTATAGCAGCTGTGCTATAATAAGTGGAGGGTTGCAACAAAATTGGTCAGAATACCAAAAGTCAAACACTTTCTAGAAAAAAAAGAGGTGTTACTAGACCAAAGGTGGGTAATGTATCATGCAAACACCTAACTAGAAGTATTGTGAGTCAACAAACGATATCCTCTGCAAGGTGATGAAATCCAAGTCAGACAATATAGAGTGTTGAATCAACGGCTAGATATCACCCTACCGGGAGGGACACCGGGTAGACAATCCTAAAGAGTGGCAACTAGGATACCCCGTTCATGACATGTTCGGTTGGGTGAATCTATAGTTTGGTTCTATCGCCGCTGTACACCAGGGGGTGTACACCGAGAACTTCGAAAGGTATCCTTCGGTTACTGAATGGATTGCGGTATTCCACTCAGACTTTCGGAACCAGTCTGACTACTTCAACCCTCCTAAGGGAGAGGCCTTCCCGATAAATTGGTTGATAACCGTGTCAAAATTATAAGGGATTTTGGTACCGTAGAGGACAACCACTATGTCTCAAATGTAATAACTGAGGGGTGTTATTGGAACACCTATCCCCTCAATTCTACCTAACTACAAAATTCTTTTAAGTGCTCCCCAAGTGGGGTTAAAAGTTGGTTGAAGTTAAGGTAAAATTTAAGGCTTAGTTTAAATTATGTGGCAGAGTGGGTGCAAGTGTGGTATTTAAACTGAAATGATTTGCCTCGTTTGGGCTATTTTACAAATGAAAGAAAATAATCAAGCAAATAAACAGTACAATCTTGATCTATATAAAATGCAAAAAAAATCTCTCATTCAATTTCTGAAAATTTTGTAAAAAGACTTTTAATGAAACATTCTAAACAGTAAAAGATTTAATGTGGCTGTAAAAAATGCAGGAATTTAAATACTGTAAAATATGCTAAATGGGTAGAAAATACAGCAAAAAATAATTTTCAAAAAATTGGCCGAAATGAAAAAATTTGCATCGCGGGTTTCGAGAAAACAGCCGCGATGGGCAACGCGGGTTTCAGTCGCGTAGTCGCAATGGGCAGCATGGTTTTAGGCCGCGAAGCTGCGATGTGCAGTCGCGATGTCTGGAAAAGGGGTAAACTTATACCAGGTAGATGCCCTTTCAGATACGTTTAGTGAGCATGAAAGGAAGCAAGGTTGCTCGACGATCTTTTCATTGTTTTAGGAGTCAGAAAAGAGCTTAACAGAAACTCCCTAAGTGCATTTTTCGTAAAAGGGATTGCTCGGCCTGAAAAAGGGGTAAAACTATACCGAACAAAAAGGGATGGATGAGAGTGAGAAATGATCTGAAGTATCATCACGAGTGCGAAAAACTGAATCCGATGATATCAAACTTGCTAAAAACGGAGAACGACCAATGTGGCACGCAAACCGAGGTGACGAGGGGGCATGGAGAAAAAAATGCCTGAAAAATCTGGGCGTGAGAGCGAGGAAAGGTCTCAAGCATCATCACGAGTGCGAAAAACTGAATCCGGCGATATAAGACTTGTCAAAAACGGAGAACGATCGATGTGGCACGCAAATCGAGGCCACGAGGGGGGCAAAAAATGGTCAAAAAATGGACCCTGTGAAAAAAGGAAAAGGAAAGAACTATCATGAAGTTCTCGCTGTGCTGATTCCAACGGTACCAACGGTTTGAGGAATGGACTTCGTATGATACCGCAATGGTTGTTTGAAAAATGGTGAAATTTCTATAAATAGGGCATGGGGCCCATATGACGTGTCATTGTTACGTGTGGAGGCACCTGTTATGCACGTGGATGCAACATTTTGATTTTGTATATGCCCGTGGAGGCACATGTTATGCACATGGATGCAGTATTTTGATTTTTGTATATGCCCGTGGAGGCACATGTTATGCATGTGGATGCAGTATTCTGATTTTTGTATATGCCCGTGGAGGCACATGTTATGCATGTGGATGCATCATTTTGTCTACTATATGGTTTGATTGGTGTTCCAGTCAAGAATTTTATTGGCCATAGTGGTGCCTGTGGAGGCCACTTCTCCGGTATGGCCACCGCCCAAAAGATCATCCGCGCAGGTTACTTTTGGCCTTCATTATTTACTGATTGCATCACCGCAGTCAAACAATGTCAAAACTGCCAACTTTTTGCCCCCAAAGCAAGAACCCCACCTACCACCCTTCATCCAGTCATCACTGTCGGACCATTCTGCAAATGGGCCATCTACTTCCTCGATTGCAACCCCACGTCAGCCGGCGGTCACAAACACATTATTATGGCCGTAGATTATTTCACCAAGTGGGCGGAAGCCATGCCAACTTACAATTGCAAGGCCGACACCGTAGCACGGTTTTTCTTCAACCATGTTATCGCTCGTTTTGGAGTGCCAAAACAACTCATCTCAGACCACGGCTCTCACTTCGAAGATGCCGTCTAGAGAGAATTATCAACCTTACTAAAATTTGAACACCATTTCTCCTCCTCCTACTATCCCCAAGGAAACGGCCAAGTCGAAGCGATCAACAAAATTTTGAAGACCATCCTCCAATGCACTGTAGACAAACACAAATCAAATTGGCACCACATGCTCTTCCCGACACTATGGGCATACCGCACGTCAACCAAAACCCCCACCGGTTTTACCCCTTTCCATTTAGTTCATGGTGTCGAATCCGTCCTCCCCATCGAGTGCCAGATTCCATCCCTACATATGGCCGTTGAACTCCTACCGGACACTTCCCCAATTGAGCAATGTTTACTACTCTTGGAGCAGGCCGATGAAGATTGGCGCACAACTCTTCAAACCATGGAAGCAGCCAAGCAATGATCAAAGCTAAGTTACGACAAACATGTCCACCCAAGAACTTTTACTGAAGGGGACCTTGTCCTCGCCTATGATCAGGCTCATGACAATACTGGAAAAGGAAAGTTTGTGTCCATGTGGCAAGGTCCATACATCGTACACACTTGCCTCGGGCAGGGGGCATATATTCTGACCGATTCAGAAGGAAACCCCCTATGCAACCCACGCAACGGTTTGTACCTTAAGCGATTTTACCCATAGTAAATCTGATGGACACCACCATCCATTATTGTACAATCTTATTTTGTTTTTCACAAAAATCCAAAAAACCTAAATATTTGTTTTTCTCTGCATGACCACAGATGGATCCTGTTCCACTCTGCTACGTCGGTTTCGCTAATGGTACAAGCCGTTGGTCCCCCAATCTGGCCTCCGCAGCTTGGGTAATATACTCCCCTTCACATGAGTTAATTCACATCGACAGAGTGTGTTTAGGTGCCGCCACAAACAACCAAGCTGAATATGATGTCGTGACCGGTCTCCTGGCTGCATCTCTCCAAATGAGCATCCGTCACCTTAACATTTTCTTGGACTCGCAACTCCTGGTTTCCCAGCTCAACAATGATTACCAGGTACGTGATCCCTGTCTTTTCAGAAAATTCTTGCGCGCTAAACTAATGATTCGACAATTTGAATCCATTTCATTTAAACATGTCCCAAGGAACCTTAATAGTATAGCAGACCATATGGCCAATAACATTCTTGACTGGCACACCAATCGAACCATATAGTAAACAAAATGATGCATCCACATGCATAACATGTGCCTCCACGGGCATATACAAACATCAAAATACTGCATCCACATGTTGGATGCATAACATGTGCCTCCACGGGCATATACAAAAATCAAAATACTGCATCCACGTGCATAACATGTGCCTCCGCGGGCATATACAAAAATCAAAATGTTGCATCCATGTGCATAACAGGTGCCTCCACGGGCATACAGAAAACCAAACATGCCTCCACGGGAAAGCAAAAAGACAAGATGTGCATCGACGTTCATACACGACTATATATCCAAACATATGTATACATATATATATATAATCATGATAGTCAACATGTCATAGGTGCCCTCAGCACCCAATATACAAAAAATACATAAGCCGTACAAAAAGGTACATCCCCATATGCTCACAAGCATTTGGGGGCACATACAAGATCATCTAATCATCAGACTCTCCGGGCTCCTCTGGCGCCACCTCTGCAGGCCCCGCCCGATCATGTCGAGCCCGAACCCTCCTCTTTGCTGGCCCCGCTGGATCAGGCCGCACCCGGATCCTCCCCTCCGCCGGCCCCGTCGGATCATGCTGATCACCACCCCGCCTCTCAGCCATCACCACCGCTGCTCTAAGAAGGATTGAGCGCCACTCACGCGGCGCATCGAAGCATCGCTCGACAATGTCCCGATCTAGGTCCCTCCACCCCTCCTCTGGCGCTCCTGCCAGTATCATGTCGAACGTCTCTCGCACGCCCTCAACCGCATCATCTCGCGCCTCAAATCCATGAGCATGGCCCCCAGCTCCTCGAGCACGAGGAGGCGTTACCGCTACCGGAGGGGGAACGACAACCATCGCCCGCCCTCTACGACCTACATGATCAGCCGGTGGTACCGGACCAACATCTGCACAAACGAACCAAGTCAACATCATATAAAAATCTCTAACTATGCCCATAACAAAAAACATCTAAAAACACATGATATAGTAGAGAACTAAACATAAATGACATACCATCTAAACCCCAGGCCTGTCCCTGGGCTCGATGCATTTCTGGATCTCCTCGATAATCCATACCTGCATACAGATAGTCATCAATCAGCAGCGGGATCTGCTCCCACTGCTCATACATATCCTACGAAAAGAACCCGCGGATACCACCACCACCGCGGGGCATCATCTTCCCCCACCGCACCATACGTGGCTCACTCACTAAACTGTCTTGAATCGGCACCCGTGGCCGCAAGGTCGATACCCGCTCGAAGAAGAAACAACACAAAAAGGAGGCATAGCAAAACTCTCCCCCCTCTCGACTGACCTTATTCAGATCTCTCCGAACACTAGCTAGAAACATCTGTCCCCATGCATAGTAGGTCCCCCTCAGCACAGAATCCACCATCATCGTCTGTCCCCTCGACAAACGATGTGGCGCTGCGGCACCCAACACCCGCAGAACACATGACCCAACATCCCGCATGTCCCACTCCCGCAAGGACCTCAAGCTCAAAGCGCTATTTTGCACAATCGCCCCCGGCACACAGAAAGTCTCCAGGAGATACTCCATGTCCACACCTGCCGGAATCCTTGGCAGAAGATCCCCCACCTCCCATGAGCAAGGTAACCCGGTAAGAAAATATACATCAATCAGGGTGATCTCTAACCTCTCACCCCCAACAATAAAGGCACCCTCTGTAGGGACCCATAGACCCACCAGTTTGTTCAGTAGTGGTCCTACTGAAAGCATTGGTGGAATCTGAGCGAACTTAAGAAGCGCACTCACAGCCAGAACATGTCGGACCCCTTGATCAGTCTGAATCTTCTCCATCAAATCCTCCTCCATCTCCCGCTCTCGCCACGACGCCAATGGTCTCCTCAACATCCTGCCAAAAAATAGAAGAATTTTTTAGAACCGGAGAAAATTTTCAAAAAACCACATCGCGGCTTTTCCATCAAAAGCCGCGATGATCATCACGGTTTTCAGCCAAGAAGCCGCGATGAACATCGTGGGTATTGACCACACAGTCATGATGAACATCGCGACTGTCGACCCCATAGGAGCGATGGACATCGCGACTGTCAGCCCGACAGCCGCGATGAGCATCGCGACTGTCAGCACAGAACCCGCGATGTCCATCGTGGCAAAAGACGCCAAACCCGCGATATTCCACGTTGGAAGGCCAACATGGAATTTCGCGGCCTTCGGGGGCCTGCTGCTAACCCAAAAAGACATAATTGAAAAGGCTAAGGAGAATAGGGTTACCTGAAACTCATAGAATCGAAAACCAACGGTCAAATCTCCCGAAAATCAAGAAAGAGCTCTGATCGCTCTGCCAAACTCACACGTAACAATGACACGTCATATGGGCCCCATGCCCTATTTATAGAAATTTCACCATTTTTCAAACAACCATTGCGGTATCATATGAAGTCCATTCCTCAAACCGTTGGTACCATTGGAATCAGTACAGCGAGAACTTCATGATAGTTCTTTCCTTTTCCTGTTTTCACAGGGTCCATTTTTTGACCTTTTTTGCCCCCCTCGTGGCCTCGGTTTGCGTGCCGCATCGGCCGTTCTCCATTTTTGACGAGTCTTATATCGCCGGATTCAGTTTTCCGCGCTCGTGATGACGCTTGAGACCATTCCTCGCTCTCACGCCTAGATTTTTCGGGCATTTTTTCCATGCCCCCTCGTCACCTCGGTTTGTGTGCCACATCGGTCGTTCTCCATTTTTGACAAGTCTTATATCACCGGATTCAATTTTCCGCGCTCATGATGATGCTTGAGACCATTTCTTGCTCTCACACATGGATTTTCTGGGCATTTTTTCCTATGCCCCCTCGTTGCCTCGGTTTGCGTGCCACATCGGCTGTTCTCCGATTTTAGCAAGTTTGATATCGTCGGATTCAGTTTTCCACACTCGTGATGATGTTTGAGATCATTTATCGCTCTCATCAATCCCTTTTTTGTTTGGTATAGTTTTACCCCTTTTTTCGGGCCAAGCAATCCCTTTTACGAAAAAGGCACTTAGGGAGTTTCTGTTAAGCTCTTTTATGACTCCTAAAACAATGAAAAGATCGTCGAGCAACCTTGTTTCCTTTCATGCTCGCTAAACGTATCTGAAAGGGAGTCTACCTGGTATAAGTTTACCTCTTTTCCGGACCTTGTAGACTAATTACGAAAAATGAATACTCTAGTCACATCGGCTAGAAGAGTTCTCCATTTGCATCATTTTATGCTTTTTCGGGCCTTGGAGACTAACTTACAAAAAATAAAACCAATGGAGTCCACTTACCACTTTCAGACTCTCTAAACATGAAAGCGACCACAAGCAATCACCATCCTGGGCTCGTAAACACCAACAGGACGGTACTCACAACCACTGCAGAGTTTTCTTATCGTTTTCAGACTCCTTAAAAATTAAAGCACCCATGAGCACGGATAGTCCTGGGCTCACAAAATCCAAAGGACAGTACCATTTCAGAGCACACTTTTATCCCTTCTTGGATCTCATTAAAACTACAAAGAAGGACCCAATGGTGCTCCTCGGCGCCACAACATATCACTTCTACTCATATGGTAGCTTCCCCATGTTGGTCACCTTTGTTTAGAGTATTCTACAGTATGTCACCCCGAGAATCCCTCGACAATACCCATCAGCTCGTCTCCACCCCCAGAGTTAATACATACCCTTCAGTCCTTAAAAAATATGATCCTCGCACCTACACGACAGTTCCCTACGCTTCCAGGTCAACCATGTCATCATGCTCTGAACAAAGGAAGTTTGAGTCCACCCATTCTATGACCCCAGTTAATTCCCATCCCCACAAGTATGTCAGTCCTACCATCAGTACTCTCACACTTCGGTTCTCCACCTCGTGCTCCTATTAAGGAAACATCATTGCCTTACTAGTTGCAGGTCTCCCTCTGTCAACGACAGCCCCTCTATTCTAGAGGATAGACCCAGAGGTCCCTACGCCTTGGACGCATCACCATTTATGGTGAGTTCCTACGGAACACTTTGAGAAGAGTCATCATTGCCTCTCTGAGTGGTTGTTTCTCACCTGCCCGACTTCAACACTTTGATCGCATCGTTGAGAATCGCGTAGGGTTTATATCCCTTCAGTTATTGGTCGAAGACCCCGGATTTCCCCCGACTCTAGCACGTTGGTGAGTCACTTTGGAACAACCAGTTTTATGTTCCCATGGATGTCCGGGTTGCATTAGGTGATAGTATTCGGAAGCCATCCAATTATATGCTTCCTTGAGTACCCAGTTTAGTTTCAGTTCAGGGTACCATTGATCCAGCAGCTCATCAGTTCCTCTGGTTCCACACTCAGTAGCATTGTTGTTAATTCAGTATATCAGTTCTTTCGCTCAGACATGGCCAGCCCAACAATACATCCCATATTTGTGTCCCCTCTGGACCCTTATGATGTCACAGTGGTTCTCTATGTATCTTAAAGGTCCCCCCTTTCGGGCCTTACAGTTATTTTTTATGTATTTGGATATGAGCATGGGAATGCCCGCCTCGTCCATATATTGAGATTCTTCCTCATTCATTATTTGAGGTCATGTATCTTTCAGGTCCACATATTTTGGACCCCATTGTTATTATTGTTCTATATCTTGATACGAGCATGGGAATGCCCGCCTCGTCCATTATCAGAGATTATTCCTGATTCATATTGAGGCCATGTAATTTTTTTTGTTTTTGCAGCTTCCAAGGGTTGTTGATCCAGTCTCCAACCGGTCTCTTCTCTTCCCCAAATCCCAGGAAAAAGACAAAAAAACTATGATGTCTATCGACCATACGATGAGCTCCTGACCTCACACATCAGGGGGCAATCTGTTAACACCCAAAAAGTGCTCACTAGCTCATTTCCTTATTCACATGACCCATTTGTCCACTTTTCCACCATTTGAGCCTCTAAAGCCACCCAAAAGTCACCAAAAGACCATAATACACCCCTTTTTCCCCTCAAAATGAATATTTTTCCTCAAAAAGCATAAAAAACACTAAAAAAGGGTCCAGAATTCCCAAAAATATTAAAAAGGGAATAAAAATATTAAAAATATTGAATAAAGAAAAAAGGAAGGAAAATGCACCTAAACCATGTTGGTCAATACCATTGGTTTCCTCAAAACCATAATGGTATTCCCCACCACCAAAAACTATAAAAAGGTGGTAGGGGCACCTCACTTTCAATCCATCCATCATCCTATCCTCATGCTATCAAAATCTCTCATGAGCTTTTGACCATTGTAGATATCTTGGAGAAGAGACCTTTGGAGCTTGGAGCTACTCACCGTGGAAGTTGCTCTACACAAATCCTCACCATTTGAGGTATCTTAATACAATACTCATTCTTTTTTATTTCTTGTTCTTGAATCGTTTTCAGAAAATTTTATTTGTTATATGCACATGCTAGTTTAGTTTAGATTCAGATTTATAATAATTGTTTTTACTTTCAATCTTTGAAACTGCTATCACTTGTTGATAGGTGCCCATTGCACTAAGCTTGGTTGCAAAACCAAGCCAACACTACAGGCAGTTGAACAAAGTCACTGTGAAGAACAAATACCCATTGCCCTGAATTGATGAACCTTTTGACCAAATGAGAGGAGCAAAGGTATTTTCAAAGATTGACTTGAGGTCTGGTCACCATCAAGTAAGAATCGAAGAAGAAGATATTCATAAGACAACCTTTAGAATGAGGTATGGACACTATGAGTTTGTAGTGGTACCATTCGGTCTCACAAATGCACCAGCTACATTCATGTGTCTCATGAATAATGTTTTTAGCAAGTATTTGGAAAAGTTTGTTTTTGTATTCTTAGACGACATTCTCATCTATTCTAAGAATGAAGAAGAGCATGAAGAACATTTGAGAATGACCATGCAATTACTAAGGGAACATAAGTTGTATGCAAAGTTGAGCAAATGTGACTTTTATAAAGATAGAATTCATTATTTGGGTCACATCATCTCCGACGAAGAAATATCTGTAGACCCTGAGAAGATTGAAGCCATTATGAATTGGCCAACTCCAAGGAATGTGACTGATGTGAGATCTTTTATGGGCCTTGCTGGTTACTACAGGAGGTTTATCGAAGGATTCTCCAAGGTTGCAAACCCGATCACTTCTTTGCAAAAGAAGGGGATAAAGTTTGAATGGTCACCAAGATGTGAGGAAAGTTTTCAACGATTGAATAATTTTCTTACAAGTGCACCAATTTTGAAAATTGCAGACCCAGAAAAAGACTTTGTGGTGTGTACTGATGCATGCAATCAAGGACTTGGAGGAGTTCTTATGCAAGACAACCACGTGATATGCTATGAGTCAAGAAAGTTGAAGGAGCATGAGAAGAACTACGCTACTCATGATATAGAACTTGCAGCCATAGTACATGCCTTAAAGATGTGGAGGCATTACTTAATGGGAAGAAAAATTGAGTTAAGGACAGGCCATTGTGGTCTGAAATACTTGTTTGATCAGCCAACTTTAAATGCTAGGCAAGCTAGATGGTTGGAATTTTTGTGTGAATTTGATTTTGAAATCAAACACATTAAAGGGAAATAAAAAAAGGTGGCTAATGCACTCAGCAGGAAGGTACATGAAATGCATGTGGCAGCACTTAGCACTTGCCAAACAGATTTGAAGCAGCAGATTGTTAACCATATTGTTAAGGATGAAGTGTACGTGCAGATAAAGGACAAATTGCAGCAGCAAGACCTTGGCAAGAAGTATGAAGGCTATCACTTGGAAGGAGACAGACTTCTTACTTATAAGAATAGATTCTATATTCCAAATGCGGCAGATTTGAGGAGGATTTTTATGGATGAAATCCATAAAGCTCCATACTCTGGTCACCCAGGATATCAGAAAACAATTGCTACAGCAAGAAAATATTATTTTTGGCCAGGGATGAAGAAGGATGTTGCTGAATACATTTCTAAGTGCATGAAATGTCAGCAGGTGAAGGTTGAACACCAACACCCCGCAGGTTTATTACACCCAGTGCCAATCCCAAAATGGAAATGGGAAATAATTTCCATGGATTTTATTACAGGATTTCCAATGACCATGAGACAACATGATTCCATCATGGTTGTGGTGGACAAGTTAACAAAGGCAGCACATGTCATACCGGTTAAGTCCACACATAAAGCCGATGCCATTGCAAATATTTTAATGAAGGAAATTTTCAGATTACATGGGTTTCCTAAGGCAATAATTTTTGACAGGGATACCAAGTTCACTTCCAAATTTTGGAAAGGTCTCTTTGCAGATTTGGGTACACAGTTGAACTTTAGCACTGCGTACCATCCTCAAACAGACTGGAAAACAAAAAGAGTAAATCAGGCGCTTGAAGACATGCTTCGCATGTATGTAATGGACAAACCATCCAAGTGGGAGGATTATCTACACCTGGTAGAGTTTGCATATAATAATGGGCAGCAAGAATCATTGGGAATGAATCCATATGAGGCTTTGTACGGCAGAAGGTTTAGCACACCAGTGACTTGGGACAATCCAGTGAGCAGAATTGTAATTGGGCCATGATTGCTTAAGGAAATGGAACAAGAGGTTGCAAAGATCCGGAAAAATTTAAAAGCATCCCAGGATAGACACAAAAGCTATGCAGATAAACATAGAATGCATAGGGAATTCAATGTTGGGGATCATGTGTATCTTAGAGTGAGATCAAGGAAGAGTTCCTTGAAGCTTGGGAGTTGTGCCAAGCTATCACCTAGATATTGTGGGCCATTTGAAGTGCTTGAAAGAATAGGGCCAGTTGCATATAGACTTGCATTGCTTGCTAGCACTAAAGATCATAATGTTTTTCATGTGTCTTTACTTAAGAAATATGTACATGATCCTAACCATGTGATTAATTGGGATGTGATCCAGGTGGAACCCGAGGAAGAGTTCCAAACCGATCCATTGCGCATCCTAGACAAGAAGGTAACAATGCTCCGGAACCGAGCCATCAGACAGGTAAAGGTGCAATGGAAGCACTACGGTCCCGATGAAGCTACATGGGAGCTGGAGGATGCCATGAGAGTGGCATATACATTTTTGTTCAGTTTTGATGAGCACTGAGGACAGTGATGATGTAAGGGGAGGGGAATGTCACATCCCTATTTTGATCCCATTCGCATTAAATCGTAAATAATGTAAATATTGATATTTAATCATGGTGAGGAGCTCAAGTCCAAGGCCCCACCATTGATTTAACGTTTTATGTATCGGCAATTAAAAATAGATGCATGTGGTTCTTGTGCTAGATAGGCACAATGTAAATTAAGACATCATGTAAATACAAATTTTAATGAAAAACCCACAACTATCTATGCAATGCAACAAAGAGATGGGGGCATGATTCTACAAGGAATAGGGAGGGAAATTATTCAAACCCTTGAGCCAATGGTGTTAATCCATGTGTCAATGAGAAAACCCATAAACCACCAACTACCCATTTTGGGTTATGGACCCAATCATTTAATTCTTCTAGAAATTGGTTGAGGCAGTTAATGCCTTGGGAATGAAGAGGTATGGAAGCCAATTTCGTGCATGGGCAAGCCATCAACCTGGAAAAATGTACTTTTTCTTCTGGGGCAAGAAAACACCTACGAAATGGTGCCCAAATCCATTCCGAACCCATAGTTTTTCCTCACTCACACAGTTTGAGCTAGCTAGGTCTTTCCCCACATGTTTTTCATCCATTTTCTGCATTTTTCCATGCCTGGGAACTCGTTTTTGCATTGTACAATAGTTGGGAGAGGAGGGCCACAATTTGGGACTATGAGGGAGGTCATTTTTGCCCCAAATTACCCAGAGGAGTTTTTCTGAAAACGGTTTTCGCTCACCAGGGTTGAATCCCCAATTGCCATTTCTTTTTGGGTTTCCCACGTTTTTCTGAAGCTAATGAAAACCCCATCCTTGGGCATCTCACTGTAAAAACGTTTATTCATGCCTAGCACTTATACTTCTGCTGTGATATGCAACCTTGTTTTGGTTTGAATCTGTGAGCAAAAGAATTGGAGTGGTAGTGTACAGAGAGGGCTTGATAAACCTAGTGGGGGAGACAACCTCTTAAGAAGATCGAGAGGGCTTTGGCTACTCTTCTATGCACACCCCGAGAGCACTAGATGGGGAAGGTATGGCTTGAGGGACTGTACAACAGTGAAAAGAATACTTCCTTGTGCTGGGTGTGTAGGTATTGTGGGTGCCAAGCTAGATAGATCTTGTAAGGTTATCCCTAGCTCTGTGCTTGAGGTCACTAGCTTAGCAACTCTTCCTTTCCATTTCCTAGCAGCCTGATAAACCCAATTGTAGATTGGCTTGGCTCATCTTGGTGTATGCTTGGCTATGTGTGAGTCTGTTGTTCCCTTGTTCCTTGTAGAAATCATGCCCATCTCGGGGGTGGAAGTTGTATCAAGAGGTTGATAAGCACAACTGGCCTATGGTTGGGTGGAACGTTCCAGATGCATAGCTGGTTGCTTGGGACTACTTTGTTAAGATAAGTATTCTCTTGTGTTAACTTTGCAATTATTTATTCGATGAATATCTTGAATGTATGATGGATGTGTAATTGATATTACTTCTGCTGTGTTTTTCTTATAATTATACATTTTCATATGTCTTTTATATTATGTGAATGCTTACTTAATAATTTCATGGGGCTAGATGCCCGGTTTGAGCATCACAATCCTGTCCATTGCACTAGTATGATGGGAGGGGACGTGACACTTGAGTCAAACTAGTGCTTTGTTTGCTTGTTGGGTAGAATTGTCATTCTTTTCAAGCCCCAATAGCTTGCATTTGTTTTTAAAATTCTTCTCACCCTCGGATTGCGATTGGATTCAATTTTTTTGTAGAGATCTCTTTAGTGTGATATTCCAAAGGTTTGTTTGGTTTGGCATCATTCGGATTGTTTAGATTGGCTTCGAAAAACTTGGGACATCCTTGTCTTTTGAAGTCATTTTCTTTGGTTTTGCGCTTTGTTTCCTTTGCATCTTTAGCTATTTATTGGCCATTGGAATAGATCGATCCCTTGTTTCCATTTTTTGTTCAGAGGAAAGCTTTATCTTGTCACTCTTTTGCTATATTCACGGAACTGGAAAAAATAAGTATTCTTCTTGCTTTAATTCGATCATTTGAAATTTTTGGTCTCACCTTTATAAGAAGAAGAAAGGATTGCTTGACTTGTGAACATTCGAGTTAGATAGAATTGTTGAGTGATTTTCTTTGTCTTGCATCTAATTGGAAGCGTTTGTGGAATCCTTCTTTCCATAGATTGGATGTGTCTTTTTCAAGTGTAAAAGGGTAGGAAACAGATCATAATTATTACATTTGGTGTTCATATAAATAACTTTTTTATTGCTTTGGGTTAGTTTTGGCTACATCTTTTACCTCTTTCTATCATTTTGAAAGAAATAAAATTGCATTTGCATTGGGTTGTACATATTGGGAACGAAAAGAATTCTTTCTTACTTTAGCTAGTGTTCATCGAAGAGAAAGGCTCATTTCGATTCATCTTCATTTACATGGTTTGAGTCGTCACAACACCATCAAGTTGCACTTCCATAACCCGATTGTGTAAGACAACCTCTAAAATTAATCTCCTTAACTAAACCAATATTAACCTCACATGAGGAAATCAAAAGAATTTGGTAGTTAGGTAGGACACCGGGGATAGGCATCAAAATAATTCTCCCTTGTCATTTTTCATCTGAGACATAGTCGTTGTCTTTAGGGAACTAAAATCCTCTAGTATTTATTGACATAGTCATCGACCAGTTTGTGGAGGGTCCTCCTATTGTTTTAGGGGTTTAACCGCCTTGATATCGAGAACCGAACGGACTCTGTGGAATGCCGCACTCCACTTAGCCCTAAGGAAACATCGATCATTGTATTCCTTGTATTCTCCATCCACCATACCGGTGATACAAGGGTGATAAGGTAGAAGCGCCAAAAACCTTTTTCAACGTGTCATGAACGAGGTAGCTTAGTGAATTTTCTTCTAGGGATCTTTACCCAGGATCCCTTTCGATAGAGGGATATCCTTCCATTATTGGTCTCTCATTTTGTGTTGTTCAAATTGGATTTTATCACCTTGCGAAGGATACAATTTGTTGAGGTCTCTAGCTCTTAGTTAGGAGGTTTTGCTTGCTATCTTGTAGAGGGTCTTTTTCTTTGTAGGGTTGCTTGTTGGCATTCTGGCCGTTTTGTTGTACAACTCGCTTACTGTGGCAATGGCCTCAGTATAGTTTTTTGAACTTGCTCTTTTGGCCTACGAGCCTTGTCTTTTCCTAGCTCCCCTTTCACACGCTCGGTTGCCTAAGGGTTTTTGAGTTCTTTTTAACAAGACTTCGTCCACATCACTTAGTTTTGTTCCATGGAGAATCCACCTCCATGCACCCATGCTCCTTATGGGACTACCAATCCAGAGACCCCTTTTCAAGGGGTACCTATTACTTTTCCTCCAGTTGGAGATATTGGTCCTCCCTTTATTGCCACATTAAATCTTCCTGGATTAACCATAGGATTACCGGTATGGTTATTCAATCCGGTGATTCCGGTTGTACCCAATGTTTCGAATGTTAACTCTCCACCACGAGAGAGTCAATCCCAAACTAATCCTTCCCCTTCTTCGTCGGATGAATCTTCTTCCGTTCCTTCTTCCTCGCCTGATCAAATCAATAGTGTTAGTAATCTGGTGGATAAGAAGAAGAAGAAAAGGAAAGTTAAGAAGAAGAAGGATAAGAAAGATACCAAGCATAAACCAGTTTCCTCTAATGGCACTCATCCTATGAAAAAACCCTGCAAACCCAAGTTCCCTTGCAAACTTTGCAAGGGTGATCACCTTCTCAAGGATTGCCCCAGTCTTTCCGGTGTGTCAGAAGTGTGGTCTAAAAACCCCAAACCACTTGTATCGTCAACATCTGACCATCATGTTGATGACACTCCCTCAACCAGTGACCCCTTGGTGAAGGGTCGGAAGGGTAAAGTCCTATATCCCTGTTTGATATGCAAGGGTATGCACCGTACTTTCATTTGTCCAAGCATGGATGAAGCTTCGTGATGGTAGGAAGATATTACTAGTTCTCAACCGGTGCTTCCAACAAACGATAGTAAGTTGTCCCTTGACCCCCCGCTGGTTGACCAAGTGATCAATTCAGTTTCATCTGCAATTGATCCCACTCTCCCTTCTGAGAGTGAAGTGATCGAGTCACTGTCATCTCCGCTCACTCCTGCTCTTCTATCAGAGAGCATTCCGACTGCAAATGTCATCTTGACAAAGTCTTCATCTCATCCTACTCTCCCCGATGAGAGTGGATTGATAACCACTGATTTTTTTCTAGTCAGTTCCGATCATGATGAGCAAGAGCCCGTTTCCACGGGACCCCCTCCAAGTACTGAGATCATTTCGTTTGATTGGAATGGGTTAACAGAATCTCATCTTCCTTCGAGTGTTCCTTTTCAAATATCTGTAGGAATTTTCGATAAAGAAATTTTTCATACGATAGTTGATGAGGGAGCTTATGTTAGTATTTTATCCTCAACTACTTGGAAATCCTTAGGTTCTCCTCGGCTTGTGCCTGTCACTGACCAGATACTGGCTTTCAATAGAAGGCCTACTGGACCTTTAGGGTCCCTTCATCAGTTACCTATCACTTTGGGAGGGAAAAATCTCTGTATTGATGTTATGGTAGTCCAAGGTCCCTTAGATTTTAATCTACTCCTTGGATGTGATTACGTCTATGCAATGAAGGCTGCAGTGTCCTCACTCTTTCGAGTGATGTATTTTCCCCATCATGGGAATGTTGTGACCATCGATCAACTTTCCTTTGTGACGCCCACTCATCGCATGACTCGTAGTCACCAGACTTCCCTAAAGTTTCCACATGTTTTAGTGGTTTCTTCCCCCTAAGGGGGGGGGGGGTCTAGAGAAAAGTTCTATTCTGATGTCAAGCTCGTTAAAAAATGAAACCATTTTCTCAAGCATAGTTTAATTTTGGTTTTAAGCTTGTGTAAAAATTAAACCAACCATCATTTCAAGCATAGTTTACTTTTTGTTTTAAGCTTGTGTAAAAATGAAACCAACCATCATTTTGAGCAGAGTTCTCTTTATGTGTCAAGCTCGTTAAAAAATGAAACAGGTCACCATGAGCATAGTTCCCTTTCTATGTCAAGATCGTTAAAAAATGAAATAGGTTCCTATGAGCATAGTTTATTCTTTGTTTCAAGCTCATTAAAAAATGAAACCGACCCTCAAGCATAGTTTACCGTTGGTTTCGAGCTTGTGTAAAAATGAAACCAATCCCAAGCATAGTTTACTTTCGGTTTCAAGCTTGCGTAAAAATGAAACTACCTTTGAGCATAATTTCTTTATGTTTGAAGCTCGTTAAAAAATAAAAAGGACCCTTTCAAGCATTGTTATTG
Source organism: Larix kaempferi (assembly GCA_027924585.1). Taxonomy (NCBI): domain Eukaryota; kingdom Viridiplantae; phylum Streptophyta; class Pinopsida; order Pinales; family Pinaceae; genus Larix; species Larix kaempferi. The sequence goes on along the minus strand of BSBM01000206.1, from coordinate 3,719,810 downwards.
TCTATTTGAAGCTTGTGTAAAAATGAAATAGATCTCTCTTCCATTTGTTTGAGTCTCTTGCTAGAGTTAGGATATGAACCTTCATTTCATCTGCCTGGGTCACTTGGTCCTGGTTCTCCGTACCCCCCTGGTGAACACATTCAGATTAGTAGCCTGGATTTTTAGGTAAGGAAGAACAATAGTTAGATGAAATGAAGCTTGGGGGGCATGTTTAGCTGTTAGAAATCATTCTAGGGGCATTTACCAACCTCTGGTCATCATGTTGGGAAGGAACCCGTCAATGGGCCTTAACCTTGAGCAGAGTTCTATTCCTGTGTCAAGTGCGTTAAAAAATGAAACATATCCTTCCCCTTTGAGTCGATTCTCCTCATAGACTTAGTACCTGAGCCTTCTTTTTACCCGCCTATACCTTAGGCGAATGAAATGAAGCTTGGGGGCATGTCTTCAACCTCTGGAAGTTACGTTGAAGTCAACTCGATCGCCTCTCCACACCACATTGGAGCTAAGTCACTTACTTCTAGCAATCATGCTGGGGGCATGTACCAACCTTTGAATTTCATGATAGGAAGAAGTTCACCATTGGGAACATTTTCGAGCATACTTTCCTTTTTAGGTTTCGAGCTCATTAAACCATGAAAATTATCTTGAGCATAGTTCATTTTCTGTTACAAGCTCGTTAAAAAATGAAGCAGTCATCATGAGAATTCTTCCAACCCATCTTCGAGCTCGTTAAAAATAGTAAGATGGTGTTTGAGCTTACTTTTCACTTTTTTCGTGCTCTGGTTAAAACATGAAAAGTGGTTTGAGCTTAGTTTTTACTTTTTCATGCTCTGGTTAAAATATGAAAAAGATTCCGAGTGCTTTTGATACCATTATCGTGCTCGTTAAACAGTTGGAGTAAAAAGGTGTGTCTAACGAGTATAGGTTTATAACTTTATCAAGCCTTGCTAGACTATTTATGGAAAAGGAACTGTGCCGAGTTTACTTTTCCTTTTTCGTACTCGATCATCAACCATGACAAAGTTGTACATGGAGTCCTCTTTAAGCTCTTTTCAGACTCCCTAAATAGGAAAAGATGGCCAAGCGAAATTGATTCGTTCACGCTTGTAAAAGGATTTGAATGATCATCTCCATGGTGATAGTTTACCCCTTTTTCAGACCAGGGGGCACTACTTACGAAAAAGGAATACTCCAACCAATCATGACTGGAAGAGTCCTCTCCCGTGTTGTTTTACCCTTTTTTCGGGCGATGAGGCTAAATTTACGAAAAAGGACTGTTGGAGTCTTCTTTAGTTCTTTTCAGACTCTCTAAACATGAAATGACGACCGAGTTTTCCTTCCTTGGACTCGTTAAAATTCAACATCGAATGGCCCACCTTGGGACGAACCCCTCCTTTCTCAGGTTCGAAAAACATGTGATATTGGACTCATCTATGAGATGAGCTATACCGAGCATCTGTTATCCTCCTCAAGCTCGTAAAACACCAAAGAGGTACTCGTCCATCATGTCGGGGGAAAATGGGAAATAAGTCAAGTTTGTTCTGTTGGCAGCTCGCCAATCGTCACCTTTGAACATGGCATGCGTCTGTATCTTGTCTAATTTTGGGTATTTATCCTCTCTTGCTGAGTTATGGTCATCATATCGAGTTGTCTCTTTTACCAAGAGCCCACTCGTCGTATGTCTGTCCTCCGCCATCGCTAATCCCTACTGCCAAGTTCTGCTCCATGCCGTTATATGTTCAAAGGTTTTGCGTTGCTTTGAGTCATCCACTATGTCAAGTCCTCCGTTGTGTCAGTACATGTTCGATCATTCCATTGTTCCATATTATCTCTCATTCCGATTTCGTGTCGATGATGTGGGAATCATTATGGCCCACCTTCGACTAGTCTATTCCTGTCGACACCAAATCATTATCCAGGAATTAGGCTTAGGAGTCAACCACTAGTACCTGCATGCCTCAATGGCAGGTTTCCTCATATTCGACAGTAGGTTTTCATCATTGACCTTTGATTGAATGATCTCTCGGATGCTCGACATCAACTCGTTTAATCGCATTTCATTGAGATGTACTATAGATACCTTGGGTATAATTGTCACCATTGGTGATTTCCCTTGCATTTGTTAACAGTTCACATCATTGACTGGCAATCAAATGGTTTCTACCATGTTCGACTTCAACACCTTGTAATCACATGGTTAGATTCGTATCGTTCGCGATCAGGTAGAAGACCCTGGACACCCTTTTGTATTTTGATTACGTCCAGGTTGCAATGGATATTTCTTCTATATAATCACACAGATCCACTTATGTATTGGTCGTGGCTGTGTCATCACTGTCTCATGGATCTACGCTTGTTCATAGTAGCCATGATTTGTCTACAGTCTATATCATCTCAGTACTCATGGATCTGCAATGTATTGGTCGGTAGCCATGCTTTGAGTCAATTGTTTCCGAGCATTAGAATGCCTGCCTCGATGGTATATCTGACATTTTGTTTCTGTTTCAGCTCCTTATTGCTCCCCTCGATGCTATCTCCGCACCATATTTGTAAAGTCTTTCGTCCATCAGTCTCTTCTGACCTCACACTTTAGGGGGCATCTGTTATACCTCAATATCACACATTACGTATTAGTGTCGCATCCTTGCACTAGCAATGTAAACGACAGTTTCCCTTAAAGATCATCTGAACATCTAGAGTAAAAACCATTGACTGAACACTGAAAGGAAACACTTTTTCTGCCATCTGTCAACCCAACTTGGTCCTGTTTGCAAGCACTACCGCTCCCTGTACATCTACAGGGGTGCGATAGACAGCACTACCACGTGTTGATCCTCCTCTGGGGCGCGGTACTACCACGTTATGCTCAGTCTTAGGGGCGCAGTAGTCCAAAATTAACCTTTTGCCTTGGATTTTGGGATCTTGACTTTCCAGAGATATCATTGGGATTTCCACCTATGATTCAATCTCAACTCCCCTCTCTGTTTAGTTGGCCTGATCCACTAAACACTCCATAGATCCACACTTCTCTCTTGTTGGTTAACCTTGCCACATGCTATAAGAGAGAGGCCTTCCATGAGCTAAAGGGAGGACTTTTGGGGCATCCAACCTATGATCTTCAGACTTCTACAGAGATAGCTAGAGGAAGCACTTGGAGCTAGAGGATTGGCTTGGACATCAAGCAACCATTGTAAGTAACTTCATGTTTGCAATAAAACATAACTTGTCTTGTTTCCCAAATTGTGTGTGTTGATCTTGTTTCAATCATATGATTTGTTTCTATTATAGATTTAGATTCTAACATGTATTTCAAGTTGCTAGAAGATTGTATGTGCTTGTACCTTGGTTCATTCTAACAGGTTCATTCGCGAGGACTTGAGGATTGGAGCAACACTAGGACGAGCAATTAAATCAAAGGTCAATTAGATCTCTTCCACTTCTTCTAGCATTATGGTATTTGAAATTTTGTTTGAATCTAGGAATTCAAGGTAGCATTTGTTATCTTTTTGTCTTAGTTTAGAGTCAGTCAAGTCTACTTTAACTTAAGAGAGTTTCTACCTATCCGTAGGGAGAAATATCTACAACAGTGGAATGGATATAAGAATGAAAAATATTTCCATGGGGTTGTTTGGCACAAATTATCTATCCCTAAGGAACTCGAAGGATGGGGTTTCAAACACCCTCAAAGATTCACAAAGGCCCTTGTTGCTAAGATTATTTGGAGAATTTTAAAGGTTGACAGTCTGTGGACCAGGATTGTTCATCAAAAGTATATTTCTCCCCTGTCCATTGAAGAATGGTTCAGAAGCATGAATTTGAATCTGAGAAATGTGTCTTCTATGTGGAAATCCTTGTTACAGGATTTTGATCTTATTGTTGATTGGATTGTATGGAAAATATGTAATGGAAGGAGACTCAGATTGGGTATTGACCCTTGGGTTGGCTGTTGTGAATATTTTGTTTTGCTAGAGCATATGTTGGTTTCTTTACAGGACCATGGCTACTTTTTCCTTTATCAGGTTGGTGATGTGAATCACACAGATCATCTCCATCAGACTTGGCTATAGGCTAATTTTCTTGGTTTCGATGGGAATGATAAGGCTCTTTGGGATAATTATATTAAGTCTTTGTAGGATTATCATATAAGATTGGTTAACAGAGAAGATGAGATTCTCTAGAGCAGGATTTTTGAAGGTGGTGTCTACTCTCGTTAATTGGGATATTCTATAGTTAGAGAGGAATAAAATCTCCCTCGGCCTCTTTGGTGGAACTCGGTTATTTGGAACTTGGAATGCCCTCTAAAGACTAAATTGTTTTTGTGGATTGCCTTAGCTAATAGAATTACTGTATAGGATTTCTCAGCCAAATTTTTTTATGCTAGGCCTGGGATATGTCCTCTTTGCATAAATGAGGAAAAATTTATCTCCCACTTGTTTATTCATTGTCCATACTTTCAAGTATGAGGCAGATTGTGTCTCGAATAAAATTTTTTATGTTTGAATGGAATGGAGAGGATCTTCAGGATGTATTCTGGAATTATATCAACAATTTATCTTCAACAAATCCCAAAGCCTTACCTGTGTTGGTGATATGGGGTACCTGGTTGGCCCATAATTTGGTTACTTTTGGGGACAAAAGGATTATGTCTAAAGTATATGCTTTAAAAATCCTTTCCATTTTTTACTCTCAACCATAGGCAAATAATCAAATCAAGCCCATGTGTGTGCCTGAAGTGATGGTGGATAAATTATCTTATCCAAGTTGGTGTTTTTTCAATGGGGCATCACAAGGGATCCCAATTTGTGGTAGTGTTGGTGGCATCATTTTCTCCTCACATTCAACTTGGACAAAATTTGCAGCAACTGTGGGTCGGTCTTCTAATAATCGAGCATAATTACTAGCTTTGAAGCTGGTCTCTCTCTCTCTCTCTCTCCAAGGGGATCCACATAATTCATGTTTTTGGGGACTCACTACTTGTTATTAATTGGATGAAAAATATCAAATCCCCAAAAAACATATTCCTGAAGCCTTTGTATGAGAAAGTGGATCATATAGCTGCTCGATTTTAGGTGATAAGTTTCCGTCATGTTTATAGAGAGAGGAATTGCATAGCATATCAATTATCAAAGCTGGGATTGCAATTTGGTGATGGAGTTTGGCATAAATGGGAGTGTGATAATGAATCCATTATGAAGGATGATCCATGACCAATTAATTTTTTTATCTTTCTAAATCCCATAATGATCTAAAAAGAACAATCTTCTTTTGGTAAATTATAATTTTTGTTATTTTGTATGTACCTCTTTATGGTAGTTTTTTGAGGACTGATAGACATATGAAATTTTGTATCCAGTGTGTGGAAATGTCGCTGATATATGACTCTTACTCATTATGTAGATGACTGTTAGTTGATGAATTTTGATCCCACTGCTTGATAGTGAAGCTGAAATGTACAAAATGCTTACGGCCATGTAAAGGGTGGTTTGTTTTAATTATTAAACTGCAATATTTTTTCTTTGGAAATTTTTTTATATAGGGATGATTGTTGGCCTCTCTTTTTTAATTATAATGTGCGACATAATAATTTCTAAAAAATAAGCAAGATGTTTAATAAGTTGGGCCTTCTTATTAATAAGCAAAAAGAAAACAAACCAAAATAAAGAAATTTAAACTAAATCTTAATTACATTTGCAGTTACAACTCAAAAGATTTTGGTATTGATGTGCAACAACATTCTTTGTTTTCTTAAAAGTTCTTGCTTATGATCATAAAAATGTATAAAACATTTTCCCATTTAAGTTGAAAAAGTAAAAAATATATGACTTAAAAAGAGAATTTTAAACAAATATAATTATAAGCAAAAGGGTAAAAGGTAAAGAAAACCTCCTTGAATGTATCGATAAGTGTCACCTCTTGAGCTTGAAATTGGCATCATCTTCATAACTGCATTTTATTCAAAACAAAACAAGAAAGGGTAAAAATGAAGAAAAACTAATCCAAACCTAAGCCTAACTATGTACAAGAGAAATCAATTGTAATGGCAATTAAGTAAAGTGAAATAGCCAATGAAACCATCAAAGCATTTTCATTCCTGTAAGAAAAACATCACTTTCAATTAGTAATAGAAAATGATGTGTTAATAATAGAAAATTAGATGCATCGTGCTTACCACTAAAATATTTACTTGTATATACAGAGTATAAGGACTTACCATTGAATGGAAACTTATTGATGTAAGAATCCTCAATCCCATCTGCAACTCTATCATGAAAAATATAAACATATGAATTTATAGATGAGTGATCAATGTGAATAAAGTTGCGTGATTGAGAAATTGTACAAGATGAATGAGGATCTCTAGTAATCTTTAGTTGAAACTGAAGTAAGTGACTAGAATCAAATGAGGTATCATTCCATATTGTGTTAGACATGTCTTCATCAAATGAATGGGAATCATGACTGGTTTTAATGAAAAATTCAGTTTTAGCTAAATCATTATGTAAACAAGAAGATTCTACATTAATTGTGAGAGGTGATGAATCAATAAGAGGTGTTTATAAAAGTATACGACTTTTTCATTTGCATTTACCAACAGATTCATAAGAAAAACTTTTATTCTCTTCATCCTCAAAACATAATTTATCATCTGGCATCCCATGAAAATTTTGTGCATTAGAATGAAATTCTAATAGATGTGAAAGATTATCCCGAGAAGCACAATTATTAAACAAATTAGGGTATAATAAAAAATGGTGGACGAAGAAAGGAAACTAAAAGTATCCGTTGATAAAGAATTTTCTTTGAAAGAAAAGTTTTATTCTATTAGAGCATTTGCGTTTGATTTCAAATGTTCATTAATTTCTTCTCCTAAAATCAGATCAATATCCTTTACTGAAAAATCTGAACAGGACAGATTATCTTGTTCAGTGCAAATAGGTAAAGGTTTAAATGAAACACAAGGCCCATCAGAAAAATGAGATTCAAGAATGAAATCCCTTAAAATAATATCTTGGTCTTGTTTAATTAATGTAGGAGAATTTTTTCCAATATAGATTTCAGATTTGGTCTCTTTCTCTTCTAAAATAGTCAAAAGATCTTGATGCGAATGACAACTTTCCTCGTTTAGTCTTAGATTTTTATTCTCATTAAGAGAAAATAAAGACGAATTAGGATTATCAAAAGGAACAATAACATTCTCTAATACATCGTATTCCTTTTGATTAAGTGAGGTGAGAAAGGTCGAACAATATTGCTGAACTATAATTTCTGAACTTTGATTAGAATCAATCGCAATATTGTTATATGAAGAAAATTGATTTTTATCTGATTGATTTAATTTATTTGAAAAAGACATAACTTGATGGAACAATTGAAAAATAGAAGTGACGAATTTCAAAGGAAATCTGTAGCAAAGATTAAAAAATATGTTTGTATGGTCCTCATATGATTCATCGTATTTTCTTTTAAGATTTATTAATTCTACAAACAATTTCTCATAATCAAGATCGTGAAAACCATAAATAAACTCACCTAAAAATTGTTGTAAAGAATGTTGAGATGACAAAGTTTCAAACCATTTTCGAACTCGGCCTTTGAAAGTCAAAGTGAACGATCTGCCAATGATTGCTTCATCGATAACATGATTAGTAAGACAATTTTGTAAAAATTGAGAAACATGATCAATTGCAGAAATTTCACTTTCACCATCAAATTTGTTTTTCGACAAGTGATAAACTATCTTAGAGTGAGTAGAATGATTATTTCTTGAGACATGACTCCTAATAGAGATTTGGGCTGAATCCATGAATGATAAATAGCATTGATAAAAGATTAAAGATACATTTAAAGCTGAAACTTGAGAGCAAGAGGATCAATGGTTAAATAAGATAATTTGAAAAATGAAAACCACTTACATACTCATGGCGCTCTTTCTAGCACTATTTGTTGGCCTTATGATTTTCTATCATAAGACCAACAAGGAGAGATAACCCACTCAGATTGCTTAAAGCAACTCCTTGAATGTTTGCATTAGCTACCTCTTGCAGGAACAAAGACCCTGCTGCTTTATGAGTTTGCTCTCAAAAGAGAGTCTCTCAATCTAGGGATCTGAATTCCTAAAATGCAATTAAAACCTAAGATGCAATCTAACTTAATCTATGAAGAAATTTTAAAATAACCGAAACAGAAAATTTAGTAGCTGCTAAATTTTCTATAAACGAAAATTTAGTAGCTCCTAACAAATCCGGTAGGTTTTAACTATGAAAAAAAAATTAAAAAAATCTAATTAATTTATTTTTAAAACTACCTATCGTGATCAGGAGCATAGGAGCATAGATTAGAATATGATTTAAAGTCTGAACAAGGTAAGATTTCAGATGTTAGACATCTACTGAGAATCCACTAACATTATTGGAAAATGTTTGCATCTGTTTTTTTTTTAATTCAAATGTGTAGAAAAAGAAACATCTTACTTACTGAACACAGATGAGCATGTAGAGAGAAATTGCAAAAGAAACATCTGAATCACCATTGCAATTTCATCAAAGACATTTCCAAAGATGAAAAAGAACACAACCTGTCACCACAGAATTGATGAATAAGTGGCAGCGCCCTCCAACCTCTAGCTTTCTGAAGCAGGGTAACAACAGGAAAGGAGTTTACAGAGAAGAAAACAATCATTCTCTACAAAGATGAAAAGGAACACAACCTGTCACCACAAAGTTGATGAATAAGTGGCAGCGCCCTCCAACCTCTAGCTTTCTGAAGCAAAGTTACAACAGGAAAGGAGTTTACAGAGAAGAATATAATCATTCCCTACAAAGATGAAAAGGAACACAACCTGTCACCACAGAATTGATGAATAAGTGGCAGCGCCCACCAACCTCTAGCTTTCTGAAGCAAAGTTACAATAGAAAAGGAGTTTACAGAGAAGAATACAATCATTCTCCGATCTCAGAGACCGCCCCCATAGCAGAAAATAATAGAAATTATGGGAAAAATCATTCCCTTCATTGATTACCGAGCCTTCCCCCTCACCAGATCAATCCTGCAAGCTCCTTTTATAAGGAAAATGGAATCTATTTCTGACACATAATTGTAGGTGAAGAATTCCTCCAGAAAAGTTGGTGAACAGGTATAACCATCTCGACGAGCATCTTTGGGGCGTTATACTGGCTTCAACAAATCCTTCAACGATTCCCGCAGGGAATGGACCGTAACTTCGCCACTTTCACTCTTAGACCGTGAAACTGCACTTTAAAAATAAGTACAAATTAGAAATTCCTGAGAACAGGTAAACGGATATGAAAAGCAACAGATGAATTCTTCCAGAAAATTGTGTGAGTGGGTATCCCTGCAAAATTACATCAATAAACATTCATTTACTAAGGAGGAATTCTATTAAAATTCTAGTAGCGTAAATCGTAAAAGTGAAAAAGATGGAAAATTTGCTTTTCTTTACTGTAGAATTCATATCCTTCTTAACTTATGTTCGAATAGACATTTTAACCACGATATAGAAGAGGAGATAGATTCTTCTTCTCAGTTTTGGAGATAAGATTTTATTGAACAGTTAAATCCTAAATATGAAATTCTCAGATTCCTTGACAGTTTTGGGCTTCTGCTATTTGATGCGCAACAACCATTTTTAAATGCTGCAATTATGGTGATGGATCCGTGGCCTAGATGGTAACGATCTGTTGAAACAGTTAACTATTATGAATCATCTATATTCATCCAGACTCGTGTCAGCAACTTAAATGATTTAGCGGATAAATTTCTGGCTACTGGAGCAATTTTAGTGATATTTATACCAGCAAACTTGTGGCAATATGTATTACTTTCATTGCCGTTGAATCTTTAATGAAAGAATCTTGCCTTAATCTGTAAAACACCGGTGGCACATGCCTTAATCCTTGTATTTCAAATGGAGTTTGAAGGAATCTTTGATAGGAGCGAAATATTTTAATAAAACATTGTTTCTAGAATTCACCCGGGTAAATTGAAATACAAGTTGCCAAATAATAATAGAGAATTAGTTCGAATCTCTAAAATTTCACTTTACTCAAGTCAACAAGCTTTTACAAATAATCAAGAAAATAAATGTAGAAAATAAAAGATAAATATATAAAAGTAGAATTTTCTTATAAGAACAATGTTTAATGTGACTTGACAATTTCACGGAATGTAAAAGTTTTGAATATGAGGTAAAGTGTTCTTTTTAAAACATATTTCAACCATAAGATCGGAGTAAATGGTGTGTTTATTATGACCAACATAAATTCATCTTAAATCCGTATCTATCAAGCATCGAGAGGGATCCAATTTCTTGAGGTGTATTCTTTTTTTAAAATTTAAACTCAAGAAATTTGATGTTTCTTGATTAATAGATCCCGGTTTAAGTTTTAAGTTTTTATTTTATAAGCTAACATTTATTTTTTAATTACTTTTCATAATATTTTATTTTATGAGTCAACATGGTTTTTCTTAAATACTTTCCATAATTTTTTATTTTATGAGCCGACATGAATTTTTTTAATTATTTTGCTAGTAACAAAGTTATTTACTACTTTTTACTTTAATGTTACAAACGTTACTAATGTTACATCAGGTTACAAGATCTCTCCCATAATATTCACTATCATTATTATTTTTGGCTGACATGTTACTAACATTAAATCATGTTATAAGATCTCTCCCATACTGGACGAGTGTAGAATACCTTTGGATGCAATAACTACTTATCATGAAAGAAAAATAATATTTGAAGTTTTATTACGTATAGAGATTTTAAAGAAAAAAGAAAACCATATCTTAATGTTTTTCAAATATATATTTTAATGCATCAAAAGGATTTCCTAATAAGCATTTCATCACCCATATAAGTAAGATGAATAGCATAATTAATTATTGTTTAAAAAACTTATATGATGATGAATGTATAGAATATCTTTATTAACCTCTAATAAATTCACATAATCCAAGATATGGATTATAATAAGATAATAAACTTCATGTTATTATGATGGTATTCTTGTTTACAATGAATCCCATCAGCATTGTAATTTGAAGGAAACGAGGAGTCAAATTTAAAGATAATAGTGCAGAAATTGTCTTTTGGGTGAGAGAAAGAATTTAGTAAAATTTGGCTATTCACTCTTTTTTAGAAGGATTAGTTCATCTCCATTTTTTAAAATATACTCGTTTAAGACATGAACGGAAAAATTGAGATTGAGTATTTAGTTAAGTATTATGACCTACCAAATCGCACTTTTAATTCATTAATGAAGCAAACGACCAAATTTTGACAAAATTGTCGAAAAATGAATTTAATCCAGTTTTCACAAGACAAGATATGGAAATAGTTCGGGTAAGGCCAATATAGATTATGCAGGCATCATCAAGTCACCGAGAATCTAGAAGACCAATGCGATAAGGATCAAACAAATCGTCAAACCCCAATTTCATGAAAAATAAGCCCCAAAGAAGTACTTAGAGAAGCAAACACCTAAAGAAGAAAGCTATTCAATCATTTAACAAATCAAGAAAGATAAAATGAAAGAAAACCAAAAGCTAAGTGTTTACAAAATTTACATGGGGGGATTTTGGCAAAATCAAGGGGAATTGTTGGGGTGCCAACAATGATGTCTTACCTATATTACCATATATAAACAACAACAATAAAAAAAACTAGCATAGAACCATATTAACGTTGTTAAAAACATTAATTGGACCTCTTCCTTGACTTCACTATTATATTTGTAAATCTCTTGGTCATAATATTAAGGTTGATATCTCTGAATCACTAGTGTGGTAATAATTTGCATATGTATGTTGGATATGAATGCTGAGGAAAAACTGAGGAAGTGTTGCGAGTTAGGGTTTCTCTAGTGCTGCGATTAGGGTTTCTGAGCTAAGCTCGGGAGTCTTGCCATGGATCCCCCACAGGATTTGGGCCTGGAAGAGAGGAGCCTTCCTCTCTCCGATCGTTCTCACAATTTGGTTGCTTCTCAACCTGTCTCCACCAAGCCGACGTCCGTAAACGATTCCAAGTTCGTCAAGAAGACAACAATCCCCAAAGTCAATCTCTCGCGTGGAAATGAAAAGCTATAGCTCTCTCAGAAAAAGGTTTGGTTGGCCGTTTCACCGGTTTATGGCCATCCCCGAGAGCTATTGAGGTTTGGATGAATAAAAATTAGCGGCCTTTAATTCAAGGTGAGGTGCAACAAATATTCTACGGTAAGGCCTTTTTTCGTTTTCTATTTTGAAAAAAAAGAAGACCGAGATTTGATTTTCAAGAATGGGCCTTACTTCATGAATCCGAGAGGAATGTACATCAATAAATGGGACCTTTCCTTCGACCCAGAAAAAGACATCCCCTTTGCGGTTCTAGTATGGGTCAAGCTCCCAAATTTACCACTTCATTCCTGGAACAATGAAGACTTAAAAGCAACTAGGAAATCCCTTGGGAAATATATAGACAAATCTGAGCCCAAACCCCCCATCTTTTCTTGTGCCAGAATTTGTGTCAAAGTAGACTTGGAGAAAGGGCTTCCGGAAGCCATCAATTTATCAATGGAGGGATGGAATCACTTGCAAACAGTGTACTACGAACAAATCCCCTTCAAATGCAAGGTTTTCCATGAATATAGACACTTCGCAAAACTCTGTCCCAAAAAGAAACAACAGGAAGCTGAAGAATTCCAAGGAGGGGAATGGAATGAGGTTACAAGGAAGAAGGAAGCCAAATCCAACAGCAACATTCCTCCTCAGTTCCCCTCTAAATCCAATGGCGGCGCAAATTGGTTTCATGCCCTCTCCAGCGAAGATAATGAGGACGAGCAAGGTCTATCTCAAAGAAATGAAGAAAATAAAGACAATGAAGCTTCATTGGGAACAATAGCAAATAATAAGAATAAAAAGGAGATCCAACAATCCCCACCCACCAAATTGAAGAAACAAGAAACGAAATCTCTCTCATCTTAGGGGGCTCGGTCACAAGGTCAAGATCCAAGATAAATATGGAAGACACCTCTGAAATCAGGGAGGAAGAAATGGAACCAAAGTCCAAAAAAGGGAGGAAGCTTAACAAAGCAATAAGGGAACATGAAGAAGCCAGAGAAAAAGTGGCGGGTAAGCAAACCAGCTTAGATCAACATTTAAGGATACTCTCAAATGGGAAGCAGACTCAAGGAGAAACATATGAAAAGAAGGAAAATGTGGCAATCCACACCCTCAGGAAATAATGAAAATAGTCTCCTGGAATTGTAGAGGATTAGGAAGGAAGCAAAAAACAAAAGCAATTAGAAGAATTAGAAAAATGGAAAATAACACAATCTTCTTAATCCAGGAGACTAAAATGCAAGAGGAAGATAGCATCTGCACTATGAATAAGGCTTGGACAAATGGTGAAGGGAAAGCAGTGAGCGCTACAGGAGCTTCTGGTGGTCTCATCACCTAGTGGAGTAAAGGTACTTATAAATGTCACTCCTTCATAGCTAATAGGCATTGGATTTTTGTTGAATTGGAATATCTTTCCAAAAGTGAAAAAATTTGGGTTGGCAACATTTATGGACCTACAATAACAGGGTAGAAAGAAAATTTCTGGAATCATTTAATGGCACAGCGACAAGGAAGAGAAAACCTTCCGTGTATTCTTGCAGGGGACTTTAATGTCACTATATTTGCTAATTGTTGGAATATATTAATTATATTCCTTGGAAGGTAATAATGTCTTTGTATTATGTTGGAATTTATCCACAATCTTATGTAAAAGAGTAATACATTTATCCCATATACATTATGGTAAAGTATACTCTTGATATCCATCATTATATAAAGAGATGTTATTATGGAGAATCATATTATCCCACATGAAATATGTGAGAGTAATTCCTCCACGTCTCTTGGTATATAATAGGGTCAAGGGAGTCACATCTCACATATGAGATACAAGTGATAAAGTGGTATATGCTCATAGATAGTATTGACACATGGTTTTGTGATCTCAAGCTCTACTATTGTATTGGGGTTATTTATAGTTGCTCTCTTGTAAGATTGAAGGAGATTTATGGAGATAATAGAAGACAACCTTCCCGTGGACGTAGCTCAATTGGGTGAACCACGTATATCTGGTGTACTCTTTTCCTTGTTCTCTTTCTGTTCTTATTTACTGTGATATGTTATTGATTGCTAAGATAGGTTAGCTAGTTTAGCTAGATCTTAAGTTATGACATGGTATTAGAGCAATAATGAATCCTTCCTTCCTTAGTGTTAGTGAGGGATTTTCTCCCAGCCATTATTAAGGGAGAGTGTTGGAATATATTAATTATATTCCTTGGAAGGTAATAATGTCTTTGTATTATGTCGGAAGTTATCCACAATCTTATGTAAAATAGTAATACATTGACCCCATATACATTACGGTAAAGTATACTTTTGATATCCATCATTATATAAAGAGATGCTATTATGGAGAATTATATTATTCCACATGCAATATGTGAGAGTAATTCTGTTAGTTTTTCTGCATTTAATTCAATTTGATCTAGGATCTTAACTGAGAGAACAACATGTACAACATATCAAACACAAGAGACAAGAGACACAAAGCATTTCACTGGGGAAAGCCAAGAAGGTGAAAAACCCCGCAACTTCCTCAGAGATAGAATGAGCATCAATACAAAGATCACAAAGATCAAACCCCACAACAATAGATATTCTCCTGGCAGCTCCTCCTCCTCCACTTGTGCGCATTCATACTCTCTCTAACTAATTCGAAGTGAGTGAGTGTGTGAATGAATAGAATGAGAGAGACACACTCTCTATTTATAGAATGACTTGACTTTCCTTTTGCTCTAACTGGGCCGACCTCCCTTAGGAGAGTCTAATAACCCATTACCACTTGTTATTGGGTCGACCCCACTAGGGTGGTCTAATAACCCTTTAACCCACATGAATCATACAGGGTCGACCCCACCAAAGTGGTCTAATAACCCATCAAATACAAATGACGACACTTACAATGTAACTTGCAACAATTGCAAATACAAATGACGACACTTCCAATCGAAGGAATAATACACCTCCGTTGGGGATACAATAAAGTACAAATGTAATACATACAATATACAAGTGAATATCTTCCAAAGTTACAAATACATCAACACTCCCTCTTAACTAGGAAGGTATTCTCCTGACACAAGTTATCAATACATATAGGCACAAGTCTTCAATGTTGGAGTTGGATCATTGTCATTGGATCACTGGAGTATCATCGTCACTGCTGCTGTACTCTCCATCTCGATCACTGGTGCTATCTATCAATTCTTCTCATCATAGGAAGTTCTACAGAGCCAACCCTTTTTCATGCTGGATGTAGGCCTAGCCTCTTGCAGGTCTTCATCATCTCTGCGAGTTGGCCATCCTGTGGAATCCTCAGGACTGATTACGTGCGTCAACAAAACCTCGAAAGAGAATCCCAGGACTGATTACGTGCGTCAACAAAACCTCGAAAGAGCATCCCAGGACTGATTATGTGCGTCAACAAAACCTCGAAAGAGCATCCCAGGACTGATTACGAGCTTACTGCTCAACCTATCGGATCTCCCAGGATCTTTTACATGTGACCACCACAAAATCTCGAAAGAGCATCCCAGGGATTTTACGAGCACACAGCTCAACCTATCGGATCTCCCAGGATCTTTTACATGTGGTCAGGAAAAACCTTAAAAGAGTGTCTTACAACCTGCAAGATCTCTAAAGAGCATCCCAGGACATTTATGAGCACACAGCTCAACCTATCGGATCTCCAGGACTGATTACATGCCTTCTGTAGTAAAACCTTGAAAGAGCAACCTACGACTTTTACGAGCACATAGCTCACCCTATTGGATCTCCCAGGATCTTTTCTATGCTACCTATAGCAAAACCTCGAAAGAGCATTGTTAACACCTAAAAAGTGCTCACTAGCTCATTCCCTTACTCACATGACCCATTTGTCCACTTTTCCACCATCTGAGCCTCTGAAACCAACAAAAGGTCACCAAAAGACCTTAGTACACCCCTTTTTCCATTAAAAAAGATTATTTTTCCAAGAAAATCATAAAAAACCCTCAAAAAGGGTCCAAATTCCCAAAAACATTAAAAAGGGAATTAAAATATTATTTTTATTCAAAAAAGGAAAAAGGAGGGAAAATTACCTAAACCATGTTGGTCAATACCATTGGTTTCCACAAAACCACAAATGGTATTCCTCACCACCAAAACCTATAAAAAGGTGGTAGGGGCTCCTCATTTCACATCCTTCCATTATCTCATCCTTATGCTGCTGAAATCTCCCCTGAGCACTTTTAGCCATTGAAGCAACCTTGGAGAAAGAGACCTATTGGAGTTTGGAGCTACTCATCTTGGGAGTTGCTCAACATCAACCTTCACCATTGAAGGTAATATCGCAAGCACTTGCTTGCCCCCCACTTTTCAATATAAAAAATTATTTATTATGTTTCTTGTTCTTGATTTTGAAATGTTTACATTATTTGCTTAGATTCTTGTTTAGATCCATGAAAAGTATTATTTATTTAGTTTATTGTTTTTATTTCTATTGAAACTGCTGCTACTAGTTAGCAGGTGCCCATAGCACTAAGCTTGGTTGCAAAACCGAGCCAACAGTTTTTGGCGACTCCGCTTTGGTTTGAACTTTAGATCTCTAGTTTTGCCTTTAAATCTTAGTTTTTATGAGTTTTTAACCTTTAGATCCATAGATCTGCCATCTTAGACAGCAGATCCATTGCTGTTCTGAGATTTGGCCCCATAAACAGCCCGAAATTTTCAATTTTCGGGTTCGTTTCTCGGTTTCCGTGCACGGCTTCCGCCTCGCGGATTTTTTACAGATAGTCGCGCGGTCCATCGCGACTTTTCTGCCTTTTTCCGCGCGGTCCATCGCGGATTTTTTACAGACAGTCGCGCGGTCCATCGTGACTTTTCTGCATTTTTCCGCGCTGCTCATCGCGGCTGTGCGGCCAAAACCTGCGCGGCTCATCGCGACTGTGCGGCCAAAACCCACGCGGTCCATCGCGACTGTGCGGCAAAAACCCGCGCGGTCCATCGCGACTGTGCTGCCAAAACCCGCGCGGCCCATCGCGGCTGTTCGTCCAAAACCCGCGTGGCTGAATTTTTTCATTCGGCCATCCCGATTTTGAAAAATATTTTTTACTGTACTTTCTGCCCATAGCACATTTTTTACAGTACTAAATTCTGCATAGTTTACAGATTTGAAAATTTTTTTTACTATTTAAAAGTGCATACCTAGAAATCTTTTTAAAAATTTTCAAGAAAGTGAAAGAAAGACTCATTTTGCATTCTTTATCTAGATTCAAATTTTTTCTTGTTTACTTCTTTAGAATCTTGCCCTTAGCAATTTTTATTGAAACGAAGAAATCCATTTATTTCTTTTAAAAAGGAGTTTATTATTTGCTTTCATAAATCCAAGAAATCCTTTATTTTTTGAGTTATTTTTTGAAAAAGCATATTAATTCCTTTTAGTGAAAAAAGTCTTAAATATTTGCTTGTTATTTTTCGAAAAATCCTTTATTTTTTGAAAATTTCCCTTAAAAGCATTTAATTTTTCCAAGTTCAGTTTACAACACCTCACGTGCACTCACACGATCACTTAATTGAACTAAGACTTAAAACGTACCCTAATTTGAACACACTCTTAACCCCACTTGGGGAACACGAAAAGAATTCTTGTAGCTAGGTAGTATTGGGGGGATAGGTGTTCCAATAACACCCCTCAGTTCATACATCTGAGACATAGAAGTTGTCCAATTAGGGAGCTAAAATCTCTTAGTACTTTTTGGCGCGGTCACAACCGGTTTGTGGGAAGGCCTCTCCCCTAGGAGGGTTGAAGTCGCGAGGATGGTTCCGGAAGCCTGAGTGGGATACCGAAACCCATTCAGTAACCGAAGGGCTACCATTCGCAGTTCTCGGGATATCCATGTATTGGGATATTGCGATCAAAGGACCAAACGGCAGATTTACCTTTTCTCGACGCGTCATGAACGGAGTATCCTAGTAGCCTATCTTTTAGGATTGATTACCCGGTGTCCCTCCCGGTCGGGGGATATCTAGCCGTTGTCTCTACATTCATATTGTCTGACTTGGATTTCATCACCTTGCAGAGGATATCGTCTGTTTGAGTCACAATACTTTTAGATTAGGTGTTTGCATGATCTTTACCACCTTTTGAGTCTAGTTACACCTATTTTTTCTAGGAGCCGCTTTCATGTTGGTATTCTGACCGGTTGTTGCATTCCTCCACTTATTGTAGCACAGCTGCTAGGATAAGTGCATTTTTTGAGGATTGATTTTTTGGCCTGTGAGCCTTATTTTTTCACTCCCCTTCTTGCACCCTTGGTTGCATTAGGGTTTTGAGTCTTTTACACATATATCACCACCTGATACTTAAAACAATTTTTTAAATAAAAAACATATTCTCACCATTGAGAATTCTAGACGTTCTCGTCGTCTACGGGGCGAACTCCCAGAGTTTAGTCCACTTGGCTCTCCACGTCACGGACGCAGAGCATTATCCCTTGATTCGACACATCGTCGATCATTTAGACGGTCATCCGATTCTGACATACCCCACTTCACCTTTGATTTGGAGGTAGAATCCGAAAACCCCACAGAGTTACCACCAACCACAATTATGTCTGGAACACCAGTTGATCCACTATATACATTAACCATAGGTCAGACATCCGCAGACCCTTCTGCGGTAGTACCATCAACGGCAACAGCCACCCCCTTGGGTATGCCCAATATGGGTAACACTCCACATTCAGGAATGCCTAGCACAGGACCACCACCTGTCATGGGCATGCCCAACATGGGGGTCATACCCCCTTCGGTTTCCACAAACCCTATCCCAGGAATCCCTAGTGCGATTCCTAACCCAAGTGTAACTCCTGTTGCACTTGGGAGTGCTATCCCAGGAATCCCTAGTGCGATTCCTAACCCAAGTGTAACCCATGTTGCACTCGGTAGTGCTATACCAGGAATCCCTAGTGCGATTCCTAACCCAAGTGTAACCCAAGTTGCACTTGGGAGTGCTAACCCATATCAGGCCACACCTTTTGGAGGGCACATACCCTCCATACCTAGCATACCTATAGGAGCTACTGGACCCCTACACCATACCACAATGACTAGGCAAGTCCCGGTTCCGGTCACCACATCCGCTAGTCTACCATACATGGCAAGTCTCAACCTGCCAGATTTAGCTAGGCTCACAAATGACCCCATCAGACATGATCCTGCTTGGCCCCATATGCCCACTAAACTTCCCTTTGACATCCCTAAGTTCGAGGGTAAGGCTGGAGAAGACCCCCAAAATCACATCATGTCCTTCCACTTATGGTGTTCCTCAAACTCCATAGTGGATGACTCAATCCGCCTACGGCTTTTACAACGCACCTTCACTGGCTCCGCAGCCAAATGGTATATCGAGCAACCCCATGGGACGCATTCCACATTTACCTCCCTTGCCTCAACCTTTCTACAATTCTTCCAGCTACCTGTCCGCTACGATGCGGGCGTCGAGATCCTACTGTCTTGCAGACAGAACACGGCCACGCACATCACTGACCATATTCATGATTGGCGTCGGCGCCGAAGCCTATGAAAGATCAAATTAGACGATCGAATCTTTTTAGACTGGTTCCTTAAATCCCTCCTTCCCCTCATTGCGAAGGATGTAGCATCTGAAAGACCCCAGTCTGAGGAGGAGGCCATCCTTAAGGCCCAACAGTTTGATCTTATCTATGCCCAATCAGGTTACCTATACACCATCATACCTGACGCCCCACGAGGTGACTCTGCACGCGGTGACACACCGGGGGCATCACATGCCGCTGATGGCATTATTGGCCAAATTACACCGCAAGCA
Organism: Larix kaempferi; assembly: GCA_027924585.1. Classification (NCBI taxonomy): domain Eukaryota; kingdom Viridiplantae; phylum Streptophyta; class Pinopsida; order Pinales; family Pinaceae; genus Larix; species Larix kaempferi. The sequence goes on along the minus strand of BSBM01000206.1, from coordinate 3,699,862 downwards.
AAACCTTTCAGTATGGTGAGCACCATGCCCGCCCCAGACCTTTCTAGGGCTACATCCAGTTCCGGAGCGACAACTTCTTATGCTCCAACAAACCAGACCCATCATGTTCATGGACCCTCTTGTCCACAACATTGTTATGGCCAAGCGCCATCAGCATATGTACCTCCTACATACTATGCTCAACCTACGGTACAAAACCCCATGCAGTTTCCACAACAGCCCATGCATTACCCACAACCGGTTGCACCGGCTAACCTCACACCTCCACCAGCTCAGGGGTACCAACAACCCCAACAGGCAACTGGACCACCTCCAGCTCCACCTGCATACTATCCACCGCAACCTGCTCCCGCACCTGCGGCTCCTCAGAATCCCCCCAATGCTCAAGGGCATGTCTACGCACAACAACAGCAGCCCCCATACCAACATAACCAACGCAACCAGGGTGGGCAACCCAACCGCGGAAGAGGACGCAACCGTGGAAACAATCAAAACCGTAACCAAACTCCACAACCTACCCAGCCTCCGCAAAACAATAACGCGGCGCCCGCTCATCAGAATCCTGATCGGCCACTTAAGCAACCCAAAAATGCTAATTTGCGAACAAACCATCCTTGTTCCATTTGCGGTGTCTATGGCCACTATACCCACGCTTGCCGACATCTCGAGCGAGCTCGACAACTATGGACAAATGACGCCCATCGTCAAGGGCAGGCGGCTCCTCAGCCACCACCCAACCCCCCACCACCTCCACAACAACCTCTGGTCCTCCAAAACCCCTTTCCAACACAAGGAGTAGTGAACACTCAGCCGTTAGCCCCCCAACAGGGCAACGGACAACAACAACAAATTACTTACACAGCTCCTGACCAACACATGTTTGATTCAGGCACCCACCACTTATTGATGATGTCCACCGCTGACGTCAATATCCAAACCCGTCGGAATCAATACGGACCGACTCCTGAAGCCCCCCCCGCCGAAAAGGATACTAATGCTAATCCCACTGATCAGACATTGCGTATACCTCAGCTTCCACTCGATGGCGCTTCTAAAGCACCTCGCTTCCCCCTTCGTCGAATAAACAACAACCCCAATGCACGGGCTGCGTCCAATTACAACATCGTAGATGACCTAGCTCAATCTCCCGCAGCCATGTCTGCGTTAGAAGTATTAAAAACCTGTCCTACTCAGCGCAAGACTTTACTTTCCGCCATTGGGGCGATTGACCCAAATGATTCGCAATTGATGACCTTTGATTTAGACCAATCTGAACCACGGCTGCCTTCTACCATAGCAGTCCAAGTTTCCGTTTCTATTCGGAATCTTGTCATCCATCGATGTATCATCGACGAGGGTGCCTCCACATGCGTCATGTCCACTTTTGTTTGGCAGAAGTTGGGCTCCCCTGCTCTCCAGCAATCCACCACTGCATTGCGGGCCTACGACGGCCGGTCAGCTCAACCTCAAGGTTTATTACCCAAAGTACCCGTCCAATTAGGTGGGAAGACTGTGCTCATCGACATAGAGGTCATTAACGCCCAGCTTGACTATAACCTTTTACTTGGACGCAGTTACATGTACGCCATGAAAGCGGTCGCCTCCTCCGTCTTCCGCACCATGATGTTCCCCCACGAGGGCCGCGTGGTCAAAATTGACCAACTCACCTACTATGATCCCAACGCCCCTGCAGCACCGGAGAATGTTCTCCCCATGATTGAACAACCCGCTTCTAGTGCAGTTACCTCATTTGTGTCTTCTGTGGCACCCAGACTTTATTCGGATACACCAATGACCTCTACATTCCAGGCCATCCCACCACCGTCACCGGAGACCCAAGTCGCAAACCTCTGTACTGTTTCGCAGAATACGCAAACATCCGGCGGTCAACCACCATTGATCCCCAGTCACATTGGTGTTACACCCATCCACACCATCCCCTTCCTATTTCCTCCTTCGGGTGTAGTAAGCGCCCCGGTTATGGCTACCCTTAGCCTACTCGGGCTAACATTGGGATTACCCGTGTGGTATATTCCGCCTCCCGTTCGACCACCGACACCAGACGTCATCCTCCAACCGGTACAACCTATTGTTACCACAAATCAGCCTCCTCCTGGTGTCGCAATCCCTTCGTCGTCAACGGCACCTCCTCCTAACCTCAATATCCCTTCGTCGTCAATAAAACCTCCTCCTAGTCTCACGATTGCTTCGACGTCAAAGGATCCCCCTCTTCTTGCTAAGCCCACTGGGGGCAGAGGTCCACAACCATACACTGCTATACCACCTCCTAAGGCAGTCAAACCCCCACCGGTGTTTCGAGCTCCCCCCAAATGTTCATTATGCGATGAAATTGGCCATCCAACTCATCAATGCCCACATTTACCGGCACTCCAAGAACATATGAATATGTTGGACGATGACATCGGCTTCCCAGTAGTCAGATTAGAGCCACCTCTACAGCCTCGCGACAAATCACTGCGCACTAACCATCCTTGTGCTATATGCAGTGTTTACGGCCACTACTCTCACCATTGCCCTGATCTACCTGACTATAGAGCAGCGTTGTACGAGTTAAACAATGCCGACTTAGAAATATCTCCTCCCATCATCGAGGAGATCCACCCCCCACCATCATCCTCGTCAGAAGAAATCAATACGATATATATGATTTCAACAACCTTCAAACCAGAACCCCTTGATTTATGGTCTGACTACTTCAATACTGATGAGCAGATTTTGGAGACGCTCACTGCACCCGACTACCCTTGGGATGATATGCATCATCGCTCGTACTTCCTCCCGGAAGCATCTACCTCCACCGCATCCAACCAGCTATCAGTCGAGTCGAAAGACTTCATACCCGCTAAGGTCGATTGGTTAAAGGACCCCATCCCAGCACCGGATGCCTTTGAAGAAGGGAACATGTCCAACATTTCCCCCACTATACAGATAGACATTTCCACAACACCAGGGAAACCTGAGCTCATCTCGCTGGGCGCATCTTGCACTCAAGCAGAAACTCAGGCGTACAAAAAGCTCTTTCAAGAGTTCCGTGATGTCTTTGCCTGGTCCTATACCGAGATGCCTGGTCTCGACCCCGCCATTATTGAACACCACATCGATACATGGCCGGAAGTACCCCCTGTTCGTCAGAAACAGCGACCTATTCACCCTGCCAAGCTCCCCGCTGTTAAGGCTGAAGTCGAGAAACTTAGAAAAGCAGGGTTCATCTACCCTATTCCGTACACCACCTGGGTGTCGAACCCCGTTCCTGTCAACAAAAAGCAAGGCACCCTTAGAGTATGCACTGACTTCCGCGATCTAAACCACGCTTGTCCAAAAGACAATTTCCCCACGCCATTCATTGACCAACTCATTGATGAGTGTGCGGGCCATGAGGTCCTATCCTTCATGGACGGGTTTTCCGGATATAACCAGATTCACATCCGCAAGGAGGATCAGTACAAGACTGCCTTTACCACCCCATGGGGCACCTTTGCCTATCGGGTCATGCCATTTGGCCTTAAAAATGCTGGTGCCACTTTCCAGCGAGCCATGACCTATTGCTTTCACGACTTGGTCCATATCCTGCGAGTTTATCTTGACGACCTCACAGCTCGTTCCCGAAAACGATCAGACCACCTTAACGACCTCCGGCAAGTTTTCCTGCGTTGTCGCAAATATAAAATCCGCTTGAACCCACACAAGTGTGTCTTTTGCGTCCGGGCGGGCCGGTTGTTGGGTTTCATTGTTTCCCAAGATGGAATCACTGTCGATCCCCTGAAAGTCAAAGCCATCTTAGAACTTCCCCCTCCTCGCACGCTTCGACAGCTTCAGAGCTTGCAAGGGCGGTCCAATTTTCTTAGGCGCTTTGTCCCCGGATTATGCCACCAAAGTCCATGGATTCTTACGCTTACTTCGTACCCACATACCCTTTGTTTGGGATGAGCAGGCAGACACGGCATTCGAAGCCCTCAAGAAAGCTCTCACACAAGCCCCCTTGATATCCCCACCGGATTTCTCCCAAGACTTCACCCTTTACGTTTCGGCATCTGAACATGCCGTGTCCGGAGTTTTGGTCCAAGAAGATGCTTCCCACAAAGAGCATGTGATTTATTACGTCAGCCAGACCTTATCTGGCCCACCTCTACGTTACCCATATGAGGAAAGATTAGCACTAGCTGTAGTCTTTTCCGTACAAAAACTGCGACACTATATTTTACTCAGTCATACCACGGTTGTCGCCGACTCCAACCCCATGGTCTACCTCCTCACCCGGCGGCTCCTTCAGGGTCGTGTCGCTAAATGGGTCATTATCCTCCAGGAATATGACCTTACTTTCAAGACTCCCAAAAGCACCAAAGCCCTCGCGCTCGCTCACCTCATTACAGATCTCCCATCCTCTTCATCATCACCCGTCATCCAAATGGACCTGATTGACGAGCAGATCTTCGTCATTTCGTCTGACGACCCTTGGTACGGAGACATTTTGACTTACCTTCGTACGCAAAAATTCCGACCACACATCGATCGTGATGGACGCCGTCGCATACGACACCACGCCCCCCGATACCTACTTGTTGGGGATGTACTTTACCGACGCGGCGTTGATACTATCTTATGCCGCTGCCTATCCCATAGTGAGGCAGAACAAGTCCTCAATGATTGTCATAGCGGTGCTTGTGGAGGCCATTTCTCCGGCATGGCTACCGCCCAGAAAATCATTCGGGCCGGTTATTTTTGGCCATCATTGTTTACTGATTGCATCACAGCAGTCAAGCATTGCCAGAACTGCCAGTTATTTGCCCCCAAAGCAAGAACCCCCCCTGCCCCCCTTCATCCAGTCATCACTGTTGGACCATTCTGCAAATGGGCCATAGACTTCCTCGACTGCAACCCCTCGTCAGCCGGCGGTCACAAACACATCATTGTGGCCGTAGATTATTTCACCAAGTGGGCAGAAGCCATGCCAACCTATAATTGCAAAGCCGACACTGCGGCACGGTTTTTCTTCAACCATGTTATCGCTCGTTTCGGAGTACCACAACAGCTAGTCTCTGACCACGGCTCTCACTTCGAAGACGCCGTCTGGAAGGAATTATCAACCATGTTGAAATTTGAACACCATTTCTCTTCCGCTTACTACCCCCAAGGAAACGGCCAAGTCGAAGCGATCAATAAAATCTTGAAGACCATTCTCCAACGCACTGTAGACAAGCACAAATCCAATTGGCATCACATGCTTTTCCCGGCACTATGGGCCTACCGCACCTCAACCAAAACCGCCACCGGTTTTACCCCTTTCCATTTAGTTCACGGTGTCGAATCTGTCCTCCCTATCGAGTGCCAGATCCCTGCTCTAACCATCGCCGTTGAGCTCCTACCGGATACTTCCCCGATCGAGCAACGTTTACTGCTCCTAGAGCAGGCCGATGAAGATCGGCGCACCGCCATTCAAAACATGGAAGCTGCTAAACAACGATCGAAACTAAGTTACGACAAACGCGTCCACCCAAGAACCTTTTCGGAGGGAGACCTTGTCCTCGCTTACGATCAAGCTCATGATAAAACTGGAAAGGGAAAGTTCGTGTCTATGTGGCAAGGCCCCTACATCATACACACCTGCCTCGGGCAGGGGGCATACATTCTGACCGATTCAGAAGGCAACACCCTGCGCAACCCACGCAACGGGTTGTACCTCAAACGATTTTACCCATAGAAAATCTCATGGACACCATCGTCCATTTTTAGTATAGGCATACGTTTTTCGTTCACAATTTTTTTTTTTTCAAAAACCTAAATATTTGTTTTCTCTGCATGACCACAGATGGAGCCTCTTCCACTCTGCCATGTCGGTTTCGCTGATGGTGCAAGCCGTTGGTCTCCCAATCTCGCCTCCGCAGCTTGGGTAATATACTCCCCTTCACATGAGTTAATTCACATTGATGGAGTATGTTTAGGTGCCGCCACCAATAATCAAGCTGAATACGATGCCGTGACCGGTCTACTGGCCGCTGCTCTCCAGATGAGCATACGTCACCTCAACGTTTTCTTGGACTCACAGCTCCTAGTTTCCCAGCTCAACAATGATTACCAGGTACGCGATCCCTGTCTGTTCAGAAAATTCCCGCGCACTAAACAAATGGTTAGACAGTTTGAATCCATTACATTCACACATGTCCCAAGACACCTCAATGGTGTAGCAGATAATATGGCCAACAGTGTCCTCGACTGGCACACCAATCACATCATGTCATATCCATAAACAAAAATGCATCCATGTGCAAAACATGTGCCTCCATGGGCATATACAAAAACCAATAGTGCATCCACGTGCATAACATGTGCCTCCACGGGCATAAACAAAACCAAAATAATGCATCCATGTGCATAACAGGTGCCTCCACGGGCATACATAAATCAATAAATACACTGCATCCACGTGCATAACATGTGCCTCCACGGGCATATACAAAAGACAATGTGCATCCACGTGCATACACGACAATAGATCTAGAATATATATCCACATATATATACAAATCAAATAGTCTACATGTCATAAGTGCCCTCAGCACTCGATATACAAAAAATACATCTGTCATACAAAAAATGCTTCCCCATATGCTCATAAGCATTTGGGGGCAACAATGACGTCTACTCATCTGGATCCTGCGGATCCTCGGGCTCCTCCTCCGGCTCCTCCTCCGACTCCACCTCCGCCGGCCCAGCTGGGTCAGGACGACCCCGAACTCGTCGCTCTGCTGGCCCTGCTGGATCATCCCTCAAACGTATCCTCCCTTGAGCCGGCCCTGCCGGAGCATCTCCTCCACCACTCCCGTGCCTCGCCGCAAGCACCGCTATCCTCAACAGGAGCGACTGCCACTCAGGTGGCGCACCAAGACATCCCTGCAAAACATCCCGATCCAGATCCCTCCAACCATCCTCAGGGAACCTAGCTAGGATCCGGGCAAAGGTACGTCCGACACCATCTATAGCGTCACCATCAGGGCCAACCCCTCGCCCACGAGCTGCATATCCTCCACCACGCGGAGGACGTACAGGTACTGGGGGACGAGCGACCACCATCGCCCGCCCCTGCCGAGCCACATAGTCAGGTGGTGGCACTGGACCCACATCTGCACAAAGCAAGTAAACCATTAGACACTATATAACAAAATCATCATAAACCAAACAACATATGATACAACATCAAATAAAACACAAAACATACCGTCCAAGCCCCAGGCCTGTCCTGGGGCACGAGGCATCTCCGCGTCACCTCTGTAATCCATGCCGGCGTAGGGATAGTCCTCGATCACCAGAGGCATCTGCTCCCACTGCTGATAAAAGTCCTCTGTGAAGTAGCCACGGATACCACCGCCAGCACGGGGCATCATCTGCCCCCACCTCATCATACGAGGCTCGCTCGGAAGACCAGCACGAACGGGTACATGTGGCCGCAAGGTCGGCACCCGCTCGAAGAAAAAACAGCATAAAAAAGAGGCGTAACAAAACTCGCCTCCCTCTCTCACGGCCTTGTCCAGATCTCTCCGGACACCGGCCAAGAACATCTGCGCCCAAGCGTAGTAAGTACCCCGTAGAACGGAGTCCACCATCATCGTCTGCCCCCCAGACATACGATGTGGGGCAGCAGCACCCAAAACCCTCAGAACACAGGCACCAACAGCCCGCATATCCCACTCACGTAGGAACTTCAGACTAATAGAGCTGTTTACCAAAACAGCGTCATCCACACAGAAGGTCTGTAAGAGGTCCTCCATGTCCACACCCGGAGGCAACCTCGGGGAAATATCACCCACCTCACCCAAGCGAGGCAACCCAGACAAAAAATACACATCAGTGAGAGTAATCTCCAACCTCTCACCACCAATAATGAAGGCACCCTCTGCGGGCACCCACCACTGCACGAGCTTGTTCAGGAGTCTCCTCACTGAACGGATCGGAGGTATCTGAGCGAACTTCAAGAGTCCGCTCATGGCTAGGGTCTGTCTCACCCCTCCATCATTCTCGATCCTCAACATGATCTCGGCATCAATCTCTCTCTCCCGCCACACGGACTGAGCTCTCCGCAACATCCTGCCAAGAAAACACAGGAAATTTTTAGCCCCAGCATAAAAATTTTAGAAAAATCCCATCGCGGCTTTTACACAAAAAGCCGCGATGCCCATCGCGGCTTTTCCACAAAAAGCCGCGATGACCATCGCGGGATCCATGCAAAAACCCACGATGACCATCGCGAGTTTTGTCCAGACAGTCGCGATGAACATCGCGACTGTCACCCATGAACACGCGATGAACATCGCGGGTTCCGACCTCACAGTCGCGATGAACATCGCGACTGTGAGCCTGAAACCCGCGCGGTTCATCGCGGGTTCAGCCCCGAAACCCGCGCGGTTCCACGTTGGAGAGTCAACGTGGAGTTTCGCGGCCTTCGGGGGCCCACCGCCAAACAAAAAAGACATAATTGACAAGGTTAAGGCAAATAGAGTTACCTGCAACTCGCTAAATCGAAAACCAACGGTGAAATCTCCCGGAAATCAAGAAAAAGCTCTGACAGCTCTATCAAACTCGCACGTAACAATGACAAGTCATATTGGGCCCCACGTCCTATTTATAGAAATTCCACAAATTTCAAACAACCATTGCGGTGTCATACGAAGTCCATTTCTAAAACCGTTGGTACCGTTGGGATCAGCACAGCGAGAACTTCATAGAGGTTCCTTCCGTTTCCCGTTTTTCACGGGGTCCATTTTTTGACCATTTTTTAGCCCCTCTCGTGGCCTCGGTTTGCGTGCCACATCGGCCGTTCTCCGTTTTCGATGTGTCTTATATCGCCGGATTTAGTTTTCCGCGCTCGTGATGATGCTTGAGACCATTTCTCGCTCTCACCTTTAGATTTTCCGGGCATTTTTTCCACGCCCCCTCGTCGCCTCGGTTTGCGTGCCACATCGGCCGTTCTCCGTTTTCGATGTGTCTTATATCGCCGGATTCAGTTTTCCGCGCTCGTGATGATGCTTGAGACCATTTCTCGCTCTCACCTTTAGATTTTCTGGGCATTTTTTCCACGCCCCCTCGTCGCCTCGGTTTGCGTGCCACATCGACCGTTCTCCGTTTTCGATGTGTCTTATATCGCCGGATTCAGTTTTCCGCGCTCGTGATGATGCTTGAGATCATTTCTCGCTCTCACCTTTAGATTTTTCGGGCATTTTTTCCACGCCCCCTCGTCGCCTCGGTTTGCGTGCCACATCGGCCGTTCTCCGTTTTCGATGTGTCTTATATCGCCGGATTCAGTTTTTCACGCTCTTGATGATGCTAGAGATCATTTCTCGCTCTCACCTTTAGATTTTCCGGCCATTTTTTCCACGCCCCCTCATCGCCTCGGTTTGCGTGCCACATCGGCCGTTCTCCGTTTTCGATGTGTCTTATATCGCCGGATTCAGTTTTCCGCGCTCTTGATGATGCTAGAGATCATTTCTCCCTCTCACCTTTAGATTTTCTGGGCATTTTTTCCACGCCCCCTCGTCACCTCGGTTTGCGTGCCACATCGGCCGTTCTCCGTTTTCGACAATCCTAATGTCACCGGATCCAGTTTTCCGCACAGATGACGATGCTTGAGACCTTTTCTCGCCCTCATCAATCCATTTTTGTTCGGTATAATTTTATCCCTTTTTCGGGCCGAGCAACCCCTTTTACGAAAAAGGCACTTAGGGAGTTTCTGTTAAGCTCTTTTCAGACTCCTAAAACAATGAAAAGATCGCCGAGCAATCTTGCTTCCTTTCATGCTCGCTAAACGTATCTGAAAGGGCGTCTACCTGGTATAAGTTTACCCCTTTTCCGGACCTCGTAGACTAATTACGAAAAAGGTATACTCTAGTCACATCGGCTAGAAGAGTTCTCCATCCGCATCATTTTATGCTTTTTTGGGCCTTGGAGACTAAACTACGAAAAAGAACACCAATAGAGTCCACTTACCGCTTTCAGACTCTCTAAACATGATAGCAACCATGAGCATGCGCCGTCCTGGGCTCACAAAATCCACAGGACCGTACCATTTCAGAGCACACTTTTATCCCTTCTTGGAGCTCATTAAAACTACGAAGAAGGAAGAAGGGTGCCTCTTGGCGCCACGACAGATCATATCTACTCACATAGCAGCTTCCCCATTCTGGTCGCCTTTGTTCAGAGTATTCTGCAGTATGTCACCCGGAAACTCCCTCGACAGCTACCATCAGCTTCACCCCCCCAGAGTCAGTACATACCCTTCAGTCCCTAAAAGATGATCCCCACACCTACAAGTCAGTTCCCTACGCTGCCAGGTCAACCACGTCATCTTGCTCTGAACAAAGGAAGTTTGAGTCTACCCATTTTTGACCCAGTTATTTCCCATCCCCACAAGTATGTCAGTCCTACCAGCAATACTACATCACTTCAGTTTACACCTCGCGCTCCCAGCAAGGAAACATCATTGCCTTGTTAGTTGCTGGTCTCCCTCTGTCGACGACAACCACATTGATTCCAGAGGATAGACCTAGAGGCCCCTGTGTCTTGGACTCATTACCATTTATGATGAGTGCCTACGAATCATTTCGAGAGGAATCCTCAGTGCCTCTCCCAATGGTTGTTTCTCACATGCTCGACTTCAACACCTTGATCGCATCGTTGAGACTCGCACAGGGTATTGGTCCGTTCAGTTATTAGTCGAAGACCCCGGATACCTCCTGACGCCTCCACATTTGAGAGTCTTCCTATGGATAACACCAGTTACACTTTTTCTATAGATATCCGGGCTACGCATGGCGACAGTATTCAGATTTACCCAGGTTTCATACTCCCTTGAGTATACAGTTACAATACTCCCTAGAGATGGCTCACAGTCATTGAGTCCATACAGATGTTGGACACCTTCAGTTTCAGCAGTTCAACAGTTATTCCAGTGTATCAGTTATTGAGATCAGCCATGATCATGAGTATATCCCACAATCATGTCCCCTCTGGACCATTATGATGTACCAGTATATTTCTTTACGTATTAGATCCCCCTTCTTGGGACTAATTGTTTTGTATATGTCTTGATACGAGCATGGGAATGCCCGCCTCGTCCTTTATTAGAGATTATACCTCATTCATATTGAGGCAATGTAATATTTCTTGTTTTTGCAGCTTCCAAGGGCCGTGGCTCCAGTCTCCAACCGGTCTCTTCTCTCCCCTAAAACCCAGAAAAAGGACAAAAGAACTATGATGTCTATCGGCCATACGATGAGCTCCTGCCCTCACACATCAGGGGGCAATCTGTTAACACCTAAAAAGTGCTCACTAGCTCATTCCCTTACTCACATGACCCATTTGTCCACTTTTCCACCATCTGAGCCTCTGAAACCAACAAAAGGTCACCAAAAGACCTTAGTACACCCCTTTTTCCATTAAAAAAGATTATTTTTCCAAGAAAATCATAAAAAAACCCTCAAAAAGGGTCCAAATTCCCAAAAACATTAAAAAGGGAATTAAAATATTATTTTTATTCAAAAAAGGAAAAAGGAGGGAAAATTACCTAAACCATGTTGGTCAATACCATTGGTTTCCACAAAACCACAAATGGTATTCCTCACCACCAAAACCTATAAAAAGGTGGTAGGGGCTCCTCATTTCACATCCTTCCATTATCTCATCCTTATGCTGCTGAAATCTCCCCTGAGCACTTTTAGCCATTGAAGCAACCTTGGAGAAAGAGACCTATTGGAGTTTGGAGCTACTCATCTTAGGAGTTGCTCAACATCAACCTTCACCATTGAAGGTAATATCGCAAGCACTTGCTTGCCCCCCACTTTTCAATACAAAAAATTATTTATTATGTTTCTTGTTCTTGATTTTGAAATTTTTACATTATTTGCTTAGATTCTTGTTTAGATCCATGAAAAGTATTGTTTATTTAGTTTATTGTTTTTATTTCTATTGAAACTGCTGCTACTAGTTAGCAGGTGCCCATAGCACTAAGCTTGGTTGCAAAACCGAGCCAACAAGCATCCCAATACTTTTAGGAGCACACAGCTCAACCTATCGGATCTTCCAAGATCTTTTCAATGCTACTTGCACAACCTGTCCATGACCACGGAGTATCACCCTGATACTCATGATCCCACTGATCATCTTCTTCGCATGGAACATCATCCTGATGGTCATGATCATACTGATCATCATCATACCATACATCCTCCTGATGCACAATCATCTGGAGGATCGACCTAATGCTCATCACATATGATCATCCTGATCATCATCATACAATACATCATCTTGATGTACCACATCTGGAGCATTGACCCGATGCTCACCACACATGATCGTCCTGATCATCATAACATCATCCTGATACATATCATCACAACATCATTCTGATGCATATCATCATCACATGATCATCCTCTTCAGATCATCTCATCGTCCACATAGCACAGCCCAGATGCACATCATACAACACTTACACCACCGACATGGGAGAACACATCTATCACCATTCGGGGAAGGCTCCAGGCCTTAATTTTTACCATGGGAGAACACATCTACCACCATGTGAAAAATGGCTCAGTAATTACATCACAACCATGGGAGAACACATCTACAACCATGTCGAAAAAGCTCGGCAATTACATCACGACCATGGGAGAAAACATCTACAACCATGTCGGAAAATCCCATGTGCATCTACATCTTTTGGACTCATCACTTCCCCTTGGAAGGAACCTCGATCTGAAGTACACCAAGCCTCTCCCTGATGTACTCGAACTTCACTCTGGCTAGTGGTTCGGTCAACACATATGCAATCTGCTCATCTGTCGCAACATACTGGAGCTTCACTGCTCCTCTCTGTACCATATCCCTGATATAGTGATGTTTGATCTTGATGTTCTTTGACTTGTCATGGAACACCGGGTTCTCTGACAACTTCACACAACTCTAGTTGTCACAATAGATACAAGTAGCATCCAGCTGGAGATCAAATAAATCAGACAGTAGCTTCCTTAGCCATACTGCCTCATAACTAGTCGAACAAGCTGCGACATACTCTGCTTCAGCTGTACTCAGTGCTATGCAGGACTGCTTCCTGCTAAACCAAGAGATCACACATGATCCCATACTGAAGCAGCACCCTGAAGTTCTCTTCCTATCTGCAGCACTACTTTCCCAATCTGAATCAACATAACCCTCCAGGTTAAACTTTTGATTCGCATCATACTTGAGCCCATAATCAACCATACCCTTCAGGTAACTCAAAATATGCTTTACAGCAATCAGGTGAACATGTTTAGGATCCGTCAGGAACTGGCTCAATGTGTTCACCATAAAGCAAATATCTGGTCTCATGTTCGTCAGGTGCATCAAGGACCCAATCATCTGACAATACATCGTGGCATCAACCGACTCTGATGAAGCATCACTCAATAGCTACATGATCGATGCCATAGGTGTGGCCATGGCCTTACAGTCCATCATCTTGAACCGCTTCAGGATCTCTACTACATACTTCGCTTGTCCAAGGAAGATTCCATTTGCACTCTGCCACACCTCCATACTTAGAAAGTAATGCATCATACCCAAGTCCTTGATCTCGAACTCAGCAAAAAGCTTCCTCTTCATGTCGACAATCAACCTATCCTCACCTGTCACAAACAGGTCATCCACATATAGTAGGAGTATCACTGGATTGCCTTCCTCAACCTTGTAGTAAAGGTTGGAATCCGCTTTAATCTTGGTAAAGCCCAAACTAGACAAGAAGTTGGCTATCCTACCGTACCATGTCCTGGGTGCTTGCTTCAAGCCATAAAAGGATTTATTCAATTTGCACACATATGACTCCCTGTCATGTGTCTCAAAACCGAGTGGCTCCTCCACATACACTTTCTCTTCAACTACACCATTCAAGAAAGTTGTTTTGACATCCATCTGGTGTATCTTCCACTTCATTATTACAGCCATAGCAAGTACCGTTATGATGGAAGTGTATCTGGCTACAGGTGCAAAAGTCTCTTCATAATCTATCCCTTCTTTCTGGGAGAAGCCACGAGCCACAAACCTTGCCTTTTATTTCTCTATGCTGCCATATGCAGCATGCTTGATCTTGTAGATATACTTGGAAGTCACAACAAAATTCCCTTCTGGTCTTGGGACCACATCCCAAACATCATTCTCCATGATTCACTGGTACTCCTCGATCATGGCATCCTTCCATTACTGCATCCCAGATCCTGGGAACTTCAGATTCTTCAATATCTTCAATAGTTAGTTTTCTTGAACTTCGCTGCTGGAACAAATGTCATTGTTGAGTCTTTGTTGCTTGTTCTTCGAAACAAGTCTCTCTTGTAGGTGATGGTACACGGTTTTTCCTACAAGATAAGTTCAATTGAATGATTAGAAACATCTCATAGATTTCAGAACAAATTCTTACACATAAAGATATATGTCATACAGTCATGCAATTATCTTAGCCATGTGAAAATCCTCACAGCAGATCTAAGAGATGATGTATACCTCACAAGAAAGTAATTGATTAAGCAAGAAAATACAAGAAGAGTGGTCAATGCAGTATAATGAGCAACAGAATAATAATACAGTAGAAATCAGATAGAAACAAAAATACTTCACACACACTAATTAATTAATCACAATATGGACAAATAAATAGTACAATGCATGAGGATTCGAATGCCAAGGTGGCAATTCGAATTAGCCTTCATGGAGTGATCAAAAGATCACTGGAGTGTCATCGGAGCACAACTAGAAGTCTATCCCATCATCAGTGGAGTCATCAATGCTCAAGTAACTGTCAACCATAAGTCAAACCGATTCTAACTGAGTGTGGTAGGTGTAACTGAGTGTAACTGGCACTAACTGAATGAAGGGGGCTCAGTGGAGGGAGCATGAGGAGCTAACTGGAGTAAGAATGAGTAGTCTAGTCACACTGGAGGTCCATCAGAGTGGTAAGGTCAGTTAAGAGTGAGTTACACCTAAAATCAAGGAGAGAACTCAGTTAACTGAAGACAACTGGACTGGTAGGTGAAGAAGGGCACCTTTCTCATGCAGTAGGGGAAAGGAGGGCGCACTAAGCACTAGGAGGGATGAAACTCAAAGGAAAGAAGCTCAGGGGGCTAGCTAACTGAGGGCTAGGTTCTAGGACTGATGACTGGGATGCATGAAAATGGATGCAAACCCTAAATAATGCATGCAAACCCTAAAAGTGCATGCATGACTGAAAATGCAAATAATGAAAATGCTGGTAGGACTAGGATGGAGTATAGGAATATCCTAACAAGCCAATGCTTGAATACAACATTTATACATATCCTGTAACTTTCTAGATGACTTCCATCTCTACCAGAACATTATTAAGAGTGTGCACAACTCCCAACATGTCAGCAAAGAGGTTTTATTCTAGATAAGTAGTAATGGAATGTTGTATAGTACCATATGCCACTTACCCATTACTTGCATATTAGTAGTATCTTGTTCATTAATGCAACTTTTCTAAAATGCATAATATACATCCTAAATCTAGGAACATGATTATGTACATGATTGAACAACATCATTTAAGCAATCAAATACATAATAAATGACAATTCAAATACTTATCTTTGTTTGGTTGTTGGGTGGACTCCCTCTCAATCTTTGCTTCCTTATAGGAATTACTGAAGTGTGCTCCCTCTTGATCTTTGCTTCCTTGATTATCTGTGTTTGAACTTATATCCATCCTGGACCACTTATGCATGCTTAAGTGTGCACTAGTGTCATCATTGTGTCATCCTCAATATCTCAAACATAATCATACATTCATTAGTATAATCTCAATACTATCAAGATATTATGATTCTAAATAATCTTAAACATCTATGGTCATGGTCATTTCATACACAGGTAATTTGTCACAAGTGTTACTATTCAAGGTTTTAGGGAGTAATTCTTTTACTCATGCATATTCTTATTTGACCATAGGACTCTTCTAGTTTTTCATATCATCAATCAAAGTAAGAAACATAATATGCATAAACCCATGATTACTCAAACTTATAAATTCATGAATAATCATTATCAATCATACAAAAGTGTACTTATCTAAGATACTAACACAAAGTTGGATTCTAACTCGATATAGGAAAACATACTTGGATTATCATGCTTGTCTAACATACCCAAACAATGTCTTCTTTGTTCTCTTAGAGACTTTGTGCTAGCAACCTGCATATCTCATAAGTTAATAATTGTAGAACCAAGTTATACATACCTCGTAAGTAGAGCTTCTATGTGATCCATGACTATGGATGAGTCTTTGTCTTAATGTCATCATGGTCATATGTTCTTGATCTAGAACTTGATTTGTCTTTCTTGATGTACCCTTCATGTTAGTGGACAACATCATCCTCATACAACACCACAATGTATTAGTACAATCATAAGTGTCATACCCCTAATCAATGAATGTCTTCTATTATTCACATGTATACATACTTTTACTAAGGTGATAAGGCAAGTCTAAAATGGATCAAGATTGTACTAACCTCAATAATATGAAGACAAACATATCATAAACTTAATCATGAGCAGATTTCAAAACATACCTGAATCTCCTCAAGTCATACCTGTTGGGATTGCTTGTAGTTTTCTTATGTAAGGCCTTAGCCCCATCTCCCTTTGGAATTGGAGCTTCTTCACTTATGTAGGTGTCCAATTCATTCTCTTCTAGGATTAACCCAATCCACTTTGGTTTGTTGAAGCTGGATCTGGAGTTGGATTAGGGATTGTCAGAGAAACCCTAAAAATTCAAACTTTGAATTTCAAACTTCTGATTGGATGAAAAAATGCACCTTGCTAAGCTTGATCAAGCTGGTATACTTCAATTTTGAAATCTCCAAAATTTAACCCTAAAAAATGATTTTGAAAGTTTCGGATCTGCAGCTTCTGCCAAATTCTGGTTTTCTAGTCAAAATCTCGAACTAGGTTTTGATAGAGCCCAGGGTTCTACCCAACCAAAAATTTTGATCTTGGTCTCTAAATTTCGATTTTGATGAGGAGCATCTAGCCTTGGTCTCATATTTAAAAAATTCTAGCTTTCTCAGAAACCCTAATTTCCCGCGGTAGTGACGAGCCAAAAACGAAAATGCTCAGAATCCAATTTTGTTTGGACAGAAATATATTCCATACTGTTTCTGATGTATCTCTGAAATATCAGATCCTCAGGGTCTGAATATTTGGCATGTGGTAGAGTGAACTGTCATATTTCTTACTTTTATGGGTTTATTTTTTGAAAAATAAAAGTGACACTTTATCTAAATTTCAAATATTTAAATCCTTGGTTGAAAATTAATCTGGTAAAAGACTTAAGACTTTAAGAACTTATAATGGGGGGGAATTTGTTAAGAAATAATTTGAAGTATTTTTTATCTAACCATGGAATTCAACATCAAAAGACTGTTTACACACCTCAACAAAATGGTGTTGTTGAAAGGAAAAACATAACTTTAGTTGAAATGGCTAGATGTATGCTTTATTCTAAAGGATTACACAAGTAATTTTGGGTCGAAGCCATAAGCTGTGCTAACTTTATTTTAAATAGAGTTCCTACAAAAGTTGTTAAGCATGTTACCCTTGAGGAAAAATGCAATGGTAGAAAACCAGATATTAGTAACTTTAAGGTGTTTGGTTGTGAATGTTGGGCTTATTTTCCTGATGAAAAATGGAAAAAGTTAGAACCCAAGTCTCACAAGTGTATATTCATTGGTTATGCTGAGGATTCCAAAGCTTACAAGTTGTTTGATCCTTCTAATCAGAGTGTCATAATTCGTAGAGATGTTCAATTTATTGAAGTCTCTCCACCACTTGAGTCTGTAGAACCTCATGTTACCCTGAATATTCCATTGTCTCCTGTTACTCCTCTATCTGTTAGTCTTTCCATTATTGTGCCTATCGTTAATCTTAGTTCCTCCTCTTCTTCAAGTGTTCCTCCTGAAAGTCTTGAAGTCGTTGAAGTGAATTCTGTTCCTTCTACTCTTCCTGTTTGGGCTAGGAAAACTCTTGAATTTGTAGGTAGTGAGGTTGGTAACCCTTCCGATACTCGTAGAACTAGATCTAACTTTGCTCTTATGACCAAAGTTTTGGCCACAGATGATCCTACTTCTTATGCTCAAGCTAAGGGTGAGCCTCATTGGGAGTAATCTATGTCTGCTAAGTATGATTCTCTTATGAAGAACAATACTTGGTCTCTTGTTCCTCTTCCTTCGGGAAATAATTTAGTTGGTTGTAAATGGATTTATAAAACTACGTTTACTGCAGAAGGACATATTGAAAAAGATAAAGCTAGATTAGTTGCAAAAGGTTTTAATCAACTTGAAGGTATTGATTATAATGAAACTTTTGCTCCTGTTGCTAAAATGAATACAATAAGAACCATGTTATATCTTGCTTCATCTTATAAATGGGAAATACACCAAATGGATGTTAAAAGTGTTTTTTTAAATGATAATCTTAATGAAGACATTTATATGCAACAACTTCCTGGTTTTATTAATGTTGAATCATCAAATTTGGTATGGAAATTACACAAGTCTTTATATGGTCTCAAACAAGCACCTAGGGCTTGGTATGAAAAAATTGATACTTATTTCTTGAATAATGGTTTTAAGCGTTGTATATCTGATCCTAATCCATATGTTAAGAACTTTGGTGATCATATCCTCATTATTGTGTTATATGTGGATGATCTTATTATAATTGGTAGCCAACTTGTTTTTATTCAACATATGAAAAGTGATATTCAAAAGCATTTTGAATTGACTGATCTCGGTATATTGCACTATTTCTTGGGTCTTCAAATTTGACATATGGTAGATGGTATTCTTCTCTCTCAATCGAAGTATGCTACATATTTATTGGCTTGTTTCCATATGAGTGATTGTAAACCTGCTCCTACACCTTTTCAGTCCGATGTAAAGTTAACTGTTGAGTGTACCACTCCTCTTGTTGATGCTACTCTTTATCGTCAGCTCGTGGGAAGTTTGATGTATTTAAATCACAGCAGACCAAATCTCTCTTTTTCCACCAGTATGGTTTCACGGTTCATGCAGAAACCTCATGAAATTCATTGGAAAGAAACAAAGAGAATTCTGAGATATTTACAGGGGACATTGCACTATGGTGTTTTTTATTCGAGCAGTGCTACAGTTTCACTTTCTGGATATACAAATTTTAATTGGGCAGGTGACAGTTTTGATCAACAGTCAACTGCTGGTTATATATTTCAACTTGGTTCAGGTCTGATTTCTTGGTCCAGCAAGAAGGTGAAGAGTCTTTCTTTATCGTCATGTGAAGCAGAGTATCGAGTATCCAAAGAAGCAGTTTGGTTACGACATGTTCTCACTGAGCTTAGTCTAGTTCCGAAATCGTCCACTCTGTTGAAATGTGATAATTAGGGTGCAATACAACTTGCTTATAATCCGGTATATCACTCCAAGACAAAGCATCTCGACCTTGATGCTCATTAGATTCGAGGTATCATCGCGGATGATATTATTTCTCTTGAGTATTGTCCTATTGAGTAGCAGGAAACTGATATATTCACCAAATCGTTAACAACAACGAAGTATGTACATCTTTGTTCTTTACTTGGGATGAGGGAAGTTGTCATCAAAGGGAGCAATAATGACTCCTTCCTTCCTTAGTGTTAGTGAGGGATTTTCTCCTAGCCATTATTAAGGGGGAGTGTTGGAATATATTAATTATATTCCTTGGAAGGTAATAATGTCTTTGTATTATGTCGGAAGTTATCCACAATCTTATGTAAAAGAGTAATGCATTTATTGCATATACATTATGGTAAAGTATACTCTTGATATCCATCATTATATAAAGAGATGTTATTATGGAGAATTATATTATCCCACATGCAATATGTGAGAGTAATTCCTCCACATCTCTTGGTATATAATAGGGTCAAGGGAGTCACATCTCACATATTGAGATACAAGTGATAAAGTGGTATATGCTCATAGATAGTGTTGACACATGGTTTTCTGATCTCAAGCTCTGCTATTGTATTGGGGTTATTTATAGTTGCTCTCTTGTAAGATTGAAGGAGATTTCTGGAGATAATAGAAGACAACATTCCCGTGGACGTAGCCCAAATTGGGTGAACCACATATATCTGGTGTACTCTTTTCCTTATTCTCTTTCTGTTCTTATTTTCTGTGATATGTTATTGATTGTTAAGATAGGTTAGATAGTTTATCTAGATCTTAAGTTCTGGCATTAATGAGTGAAGAGGAGGGACAAAAATTAGAGACCCATTTGGGGAAAATTTGGAAGACTTGGAAGTCTTGTGGAACCTAATAGATATCAAACCAAAACAAGGGAATTACACTTGGAACAACAAAAGAGTTGGTCCAGGACCCATTGCGGCAAGGTTGGACAAATTTATGGTAATCTCTTCTTTTCTATCTAAACCTTCCATTCCTGAATCCAAAATATTAACATCCGCAACTTCAGATCATCGGCCTATTTCCCTCTACTTCACTGTAGTAGGGAATCTTGTCCCTCTTCCTTTAATATTCAACCCTATATGGATTGAAAGCAAAGAATGCATGGAGGAAGTCAAAGCTCTTTGGAGTCAGTATGTTCCAGGTTCCCCCGTATTCATATGGGAATCCAAATTAAAAAATGTTAAAAAATCCTTTAAAAAATGGGCAAAGTAGAATTATAAAGACCCAGGAGCTGAATTAAAAAAAACCCAAACAGAACTCGAAGAACTTCAAACTTAAATGGAGATAGCACCAATCATAGAAGAAACATTGAGGAAGGAAAAATATATGGATGAAAATATACATGACTATTCCAGAAAAGAAGAAGAAGAATGGAGATTGCGGTCCAGAAGATTTTGGCTAAAGGGAGGGGACATAAATACAAAGTTATTCCACACCCAATGCAAGGAAAGGCAAAGGGAAAATACAATACTGGAACTGAGAAAAGATGATGGAGAAAATATAGAAGAGAAACAAGGAATCAAGCAGGAAATCAAAAACCACTTTGAACATTTGTATCAGGAAGAATTAGAAGCCACTAAAGAGGAAATGGAGCTAATGAGTTATGACATCCCCAATCTCATCACTGAAGATATTAACAAAAATATTCTTGAAACAATTTCCGAGGAGGAAGTTAGGAAAGCTATTTGGTCTCTCCGCCCCGACAAAGCTCCTGGGCCTGATGGATTTTCTATCCATTTTTATAGAACATGTTGGTCTTTGATAAAAAAATACCTTATTAGAATGCTAAACGACCAGAAAGAGAGAAATAATTGGAGGAGCAAAAAATTCCACCTTCATTGCCTTAATTCCCAAGGAGAATAATCCTACTTCCATATGGAGATTTCGACCAATTCTCTCTGCAATTGTTCCTATAACATTCTCACCAAGGTTATTGCGAATTTAATCAAAGGTATTCTTCCCATTTTAATCTCATCAAATCAAGGAGTCTTCATATCTAGAAGGAAAATCTACAACAACATCCTCCTTATTCAAGAGGCAATCCATTCAAGAATCCAGAACAAAGATTCAGGTATGGCCATGAAACTTGATATGGAAAATGCTTTTGATAGAGTTAGACATGATTATATTT
Source organism: Larix kaempferi (assembly GCA_027924585.1). Taxonomy (NCBI): domain Eukaryota; kingdom Viridiplantae; phylum Streptophyta; class Pinopsida; order Pinales; family Pinaceae; genus Larix; species Larix kaempferi. The sequence continues at coordinate 3,678,187 of BSBM01000206.1, read as the reverse complement.
ACATTGTTCTGGAAAGGTTTGGGTTTGCAAAGGAGTTTATAACTCGATCAAAGCTTGTATTGGATCACCTTGGATTGCTCCCTTAGTGAATGGAAGACCCACCTCCTTTTTCCAATTGTCCCATGGCCTTCAGCAGGGTTTCCCCCTTTCCCTGTTTCTTTCTATCATAATGGAAAACTCTCTCAACATAAAACTCAATAGCCATCTCTCTAGTGGGTCATTTCCAGGACTTGTAATAACTAAGGGAGTGCAACCGATCAATCATCCTCAATTTGCTGATGATACCATTTTATTGGGAAGTGCTTCAGTTCATATTTCCAAAAGATTCAAATCCATTTTGGACCTTTACCTAGGAGCTTCAGGAGGGAAAATAAATAGCAGTAAGAGCAACATCTACGACATGAATTGCAGGACTTCAACGATAAGAAGTTTGGTCACCACTTTAGATTTCAAGATAAGTGCCGATTGGACCTCCTTTAAGTATTTGGGAATTTCGTTCTCCCTTAAAAAAACCTCCTCTTCTCTATGGAGCCCAACAATCCATAAAATAAAATAAAAATGAATTATTGGGGAACATGATTGTTAAACTTAGTAGGTAAAGTCACTCTGATCAAAGCTGTCTTATCTTCCTACCTTATCTTCACTGGGGCTATCTTATTGGCCCCCAAAAATGTAATGAACAACATAAGCATGGAGATAAGGAAATTCCTTTGTAAAGGAGGGAAAACCCAAAGTAGGAAATTCCATCTGGTCAACTGGAGAATAGTAAAAGAAAATAGAAAGAAAGGAGGAATGGGAATTCTAGAACTAGCTCTAATGAACAAATCCTTAGGAGCCAATATAGCCTGGAGGCTAATCTCGGGGAAAAAAAAATGGTGGAAGGAAGTCATTAGGAAAAAGTATACAAGAAAATCTCGCCTAAGGTGTCTGGATAACCTTACAGAAAGGAAAGGCACTAGCATATGGGATCTCATTTACAACTTTGTTGGTCTAATAAAAGACAAACTTTTATTGGATTCTAGGCAATGGGAAAATAATCAACATCTGGACTGACAACATAATGGGATCTCAACCTTTGATTTCAAACCCGGGATTAGCAGAAATCAGACAATGGATGCAAAACACAGGCATTCATAAGCTAAAAGACCTCTCAATATGGGGGAACTTAGGAGCTTGGGAATGATGGCAACGGTTGGATCTTCCAGAAAATCTCAAGAAATACTTCCTCCTTCTCCTTAAGTCTTTGCACGGGAAAGCTCCTATAAATCTAAGGGAAAAAGATAACAAAGGTTGGGGTCGAGCAGGCCATTACTTAGTAAAGGAAGGGTATTGAAAACTTAATCAACTCCAATGGAAATATTTCTCAAAAGATTTGGACAAAAGTATGGAACCCCGATTGCATACCTAAAGTAAATTACTTTTATTGGCTTCTTGCACACAATAAATTGCTAATTGTCGATAATCTAAGGATAAGAGGAATAGAAGGACCCTCCAGATGTGAACTGTGCAGAAGCTTAGCTGAGAGTGCCCAACATCTCTTTTTATATATTTGTGACTTTGCTCAACAGGTTTGGATAAATGTTCTAGGATCTCAATGGAAGGACTCAATAGTCCCGAAGCAAGTCATAATCATGATAGAAAATTGGAGAAAATCCTTCCCTAGTGCAACAAAAGCCAAACCCACCATGGACAGAATCTGGAAGTTGATCCCTATGAACATTTGCTGGCAAGTATGGATATAAAGAAATAAAAGTATTTTTGAAAATAAGAAAGAAGACTACATCATAGTAGCAAACAAAGCGTCAAATATGATCTCTGAAGCTATCACAGTCAAAGGTGTTCACCTCCCCAACACAGAAGTGCTATCCTAGTAAGAATTTCAATGGTGCCAAGGATTTGCAAAGGTGAGCTCTCTTTAGTCCAAACCAAAAAAAACAGTTTTGATTAGGAAATTAGAAAAGAAAATACATACTTCAACCAATGGTGGACCTCAATCAAGTTACATAGTTTTCTTCAATGGGGATTCCAAAGGAAACCTAGGGGAGGGAGGTGCAAGAGAGATTATCTACTATCCAAGAGGAAATAAATTATCTCCTTTGCTTGGGGCCTAGGAAAGAAAATGAATAATGAATCATAATGGTTATCTTTGTTTCACTCCATGGAAATAATCGCGACCCTCAATATCAATAAGCTAAAAGTATTTGGAGACTCCAGAAATTTTATTCAAAAAATGAGGATGGGGAAATCAAAAGGAGTTTCAAAAAACAATAGAATGCAAAGGAGGATTAATCAACTCTCACTTCCTTATGAATTCCATGCACTACCTCCACATTCTCCGGGAAAACAACAAACAAGCAGATGAAGCTGCCAACCAAGGAGCCAACTTCCCTTTGGGAAAATCAAATATAACAATGGAAAAGAGGATTATAAGATCACCCCCTAGGGAATGGTCTCATGGGAGGATTAGTTTTTTAAAGGACATAATGGTCATCACTCCACCTATCAACTTGATGTGGTCACGTGGGCCTTCACATGGCCACCTCCCTGTTTGTCTTCTCAATGGCAGATGCCATGCTCCAACATTTATGAGGGCCTTCCCTCTTCCCGGTATTCATCTCCTCGGTGTCATGAAAAGCTCCTACTGCTCTGAGTCTTCTGTTCTCCTTCCCCTTTGGCTCTTCGACGGATTGGATAATATTCTCCTTTCCACCTTCTATCTTGTTTCCCCTCCTTCTGCCGACGAACACAGCAACACCATGGCCGGTTTAGCAGAAGGAATGGTGACTATGAAAGCAAGAATTGTGGACTTCAAGGACCATTTGCGTAGGGTGTATGAATCAATTTGCACAAGGATAAATGCTCACAACAAGATGGCAACGGATGTCAGGTACATTACTCAAGAATTAACCTATCAAGACTCCCGGATAGAAGATCTGGAAAGAAATATCTTTGAACTAATGGGAACTGTAGATGTTATCAAAGATGAAGTGTTAAAAATGGCTAGAATGTCTCAATGTAGCCACTGTCAGAAATCCCCTTCGGTGGATATGAAAATAACAAAAGATATCTCGGTGCAACAACAAAATTATGGATAGAACAATCCCTCTTCCTATTGGGTTCATTTCTCAGTTTTAAGTTTGTATTTATTTCTGTATTTTGCTAAATTCTCAGTATGTAAGGGTCTATTGCTCCTCTATAACTGCAAACAATAGACAACAGCTCAAAAAGAACATCATAGCCAATTTGGGCAAGCTTACATTCCCCATTTTGAATTCTCTCTTTGACACAAGGCTTCCTTTTTTTGTAAGGAATGCATGTGCACAACCTTTTTGAATATATACACCTATACTTTGTTTCTATTAAAAAAAAATATATTAAGGTTGATATCTCAAAATTTTGTAAACTTCTCTCTAATGCTCTATATCTATGTTATTAGAATCAAGAATTCATATGGCATTCCTTTTCTTTGAGTTTTCCCTTTTATTTTTCTCTGTAAGGAAAAAATCTAGACAACAAATCATGGGAGAAGAAAAAAAAGGAGGGGGCTTGAGATAAAGAATTTCTTTGATCAATGATGTGATGGAGGTCCTTTCATAAAAAAATATATATGCATAAATGTACATGTTCTTGATGGAAATACTAATATTTATGTTGGTTTTAGTTATAATGTACACAATTATGTTGTAATTGAAATAAGGCAAAGAATATAGTTCCTAGATGCAATATTCATTTTATGATTAGTTCAACCTATGAAAATAGAAAGAAAAATTTGAGAAACCCAATTAACATTTATGGTTCTAGTTGTTAGTAACCTAAATTGTTGTGTTATTATTATATGAAGCGATTTCTTGTATTCAAAATTTGTAATTTTTTATAATATTTCCTTATAAAGCGTAGGCATTTGATTAGCTAATCAAATTTTTTCACATGTCCAAGATTTTTGTATGTAAGTTGAAGTTTTTAAAACTAATATAAGTCCTTAAGTCCTCAAATGGGTCTTTTTTATATATATATATATATATATAAAACGTAGGCAATTGATTAGTTGTTCAAATTTGTTCGCATGCTCAGTTGAAGTCTTTTTAACTAATATAATCCCTCAACTATATATATATAAAGCATAGGTAATTGATTAGTTGTTATATAAAGCATAGTTAATTGATTAGTTGTTCAAATTTGTTCACATGCCCAACCTTTTTTATATCAAGTTGAAGTCTTTTTAACTAATATAAGTCCTCAACTCGGTGTATATATAAATTCTAAGCATTTTTAAAAAAAAATCTGTGAAATTTTCATGTAGTGTATATACAATTTTTTAATCTGTTTAAATTTTATACTTTGTTATCTATTTTAATTTGCTTTATTCTTTATTTAAGCAAAGACTATGCTACATGCAATCCTTGTTTCACATATGCATTGTTTGGCTTGATGAGACTTGGTGTACATGTTTTCATTTGTGTTATGATTATTTATTACTCTACACAAGACCAAGTTTTTCGTCCATGAAAAAAAATCACAGTCCAAATTTTATTATAAATCTAAACCATATTGTTCATCCAGGCTATAAGCCTTACTCTAAGTATACTTTGAGATTAAACTGTTCAAAATTATCATAGAGGTGATCCTCTTATAGAAATGAAATAAGACTTCAACATGCTTGTATGATATTATATTACATAATGATAGCCAAAAAAGAAAAAAACTCAAGGAGGAATAAAACCCATGTATCTCTAACAAGTGTGCCTAGAAAACAAAAATTGTTACCCACATTTAGAGTGGATAACAATGTCTATGTGAAGAAAGGTCCTGGATCATGTTCTTTGATTGAATCTTTGTTGGTATCCCATATTTTATGAGTGTCCTCTTCAAGTAAAAGACCCTGTTTTGAGAGCATATCATCCTAGCAATTCCTATCTCTATAGACATGTATAGAAACATATTCAAATACCTTGATCAGCCCACAAATGTCATCATAAATTGGCCTTGGATAAATATTTTTAGGATCTCTTTTGTGCTTAATCCACTCCACCATAATCAAAGAGTCAACTAAGACTTATATGGACTTCACACCAATGGAGATGATTAGCTGCAAAAGCTTTAGGATTGCCAATAACTCGACTATATTATTATTGGATGTTCTGATACCTGCTGCAAATTTGAAACAATGGTGTTTAGAGATGTATATTGTGCCTTCTATACCCCCCCCTCTACTAGGATTCCCTTGTGCTTATCCATCAAAGAATCCCAAAGCAATGGACTGATCAATCTGTGGAGATGGAGAATTGTTCTTATGTGAGGCTCCTTTTTCTTGTTTGAAGTGTTACAGTATTCCAAGACTTTTTGCTGCATAAATGTGAGAGGAAACATATACATTTTGGAAAATAAATTTGTTGCAGGATAGCCATGCCCCACAAATCATAAGGAGAGGAAGGGCCTTATAATCTTGGTAGGCAGTGTTGTTTAGCCAATCATGTAAGGTATAATTGGTCTACTCACCTTCCTGATGGAAATTTGTTTTGGATACCAACGAGACATAATGTTGCATCTAAACTATATATGGACAACTGATAAAGATATGGTTAATTGACTCACCTTCTACTGTGTAAAGGACACATTAATTGGGCCCAATTCCCATAAAATTAATGTGTTGATCCCAAACATGAATCTTCCCTACCAAGGTTAACCACATAAAATGTTTGGTCTTCAATGGGTAGTTGAGCTTCCAAATGGTCTTATGCCACCATTTTGTTGGTGGGTGATATTCTTCCTCCCTCAGTAGTTGGTAACCTATGGATGGTAAGTAAGAGCCACTTGTGGGATTTTTGATCTAGAGTATACAGTTCTCCTCATCTTGTAACCTGATGTGGTATGTTTTGAGGGATCTTATGTAATTATCCCAATATTCTTTGTTGGCTTCCTGGAATCCCGGGAAATCTGAAGTGAGCCATTCTTGTTCATGAGGAAGATAATTATTGATATCTTGAATGTGAGATAAAAAGGTTCATCCTCTATTAGATATAGCGTTGATCAATACCCAGGAGTCAATATATGATCAAGTATGTAGGTAATATATGGCCATCCTTGTTTCCTATCCAGGAGTCAATACCCAGTCTGATGGACTGGTCATTACCTATCCTCTAGGAGAGCCAGTCTAATATAATATCGCATCCCAATTGCATTACTTTCCACATGACTGATATATTCCTCAGGATCCTCTGATTGGAAAATATCCATTCCATCACAGTCAGAGGTTACAAATATTTCTGATGGATTAGTTTTACCTAGAGGTCTTGTACTTTGATTAGCCTCCAAATCCCTTTCTCTGCCAAGGATTTAGAGAAGTTGAGATGATGTTTAAGACCCCATCCTCCAAGCACGTTTGGAAGAGTAACTCTTTTCCATGAAATCCAATGAAATGGTTTCTCATCACCTTGTCTTCTCCAAATAAATTTAAAGCAGAGATTTCTAATGCTTTCGTTGACTCCTGTAGGGATATGAGCAAGAGTAATCCAATATACAAGAATTCCTTGAAGAATTGATTTCAAAAGTACAAGTCTGCCTACTTTGGATAACCAGGAATTACACCATAAATTGATCTATTTTCCCACTTTTTAAATAATCCATGTCCATTGCTTAATGTGATAATCATTAGCCTTTATGACAAAGCCCAGGTATTTGAGGCCCTTTTCAGTGTCAGATACTTCAAAATCAAACTGATTAGAAATCCATGCCTTTGCTCCAATTTCCTGATTCATAAAAGAAATGGTGGATTTTCTAGGGTTACATATCATACCTATAGCATCTGAGAAGAGGGAAAATAATCCTTTAAGTTTTAGAATCCCCCTTTTAGATCCGTCAGAAAAAGTTAAAATGTTGTCCACAAAGAGGAGGTGAGTGATGTAGAGAGAGCCTCCAAAATGAAACCCTTTAAGAGATCCATTTTCTCTAGAAAATGTAATAATCCGACTGAGACCTTCCATGATAAGAAGGAACAGTAAGGGTGCAAGCGGACATCCTTGTCGTAACCCTCTTCCTAGTCGAAAGAAAGTGGAGGTTTATCCATTGATGAGAATAACAAAGCTGACAGATTGAACACATGATAAAATCCAGTTTACAATGGATAAATCAAATCCCATTTGAGTAAGAATTAGTTTGAGAAAAGGTTCAGTTAACCCTATTGTATGCCTTGGAGTGATCAACCTTGATTACAACTATGCGAATATGTATGATTTTTGTCGAGTGTTGTTACATCGTAATCTTCCACCATGTGAGCATCAGCATTATTTGGCCTGTAGGATCCATTTCAGTGACTCAAATCCACTTATATCCTTCAGAGATATTAGTTTGCCCTATTTTTATTCCTACCTGCATGTTGCATCACTATAGCATGTGTACCCATGATTTGCATCACTATAGCCCGCGGGTATCAAGTAAAATGGTAAAGACCACTATTAATTACTTTTTACTCTCAAAAAGCGGTCATTGGGTGACCTTTGGCTCTCCATCTTCCCGAGTAACGCCTCGATGTGTCCTTTCACCCACCTTTGAGAGGACTATATATTGATCACATATGGCTTATGGATGGGAGAAAGAAGAGAATAGCAAGAGGACTTTAGTGGATTTTTTCCCTAGCTTGAGTCTGCACTCATTGATCCTTGTAGTTGTGAACCATTTATGTTCACCTTCCAAACTCCTATCTAGTTTGAGTTTGCCATTCATGGAGGATTGAAGTGGTGGAGGAACAAGTGGATTGATCTAGATCTTGGTTCAGATTGGTTGCCGGCAAGAGGTCGTATCACTTTGTACTTATTCTTGTTTATTAATAGAAATACTCATATTCTCGTCCATTCATGGTGTGAATGTTGTTTATTATACATTGGGTTACATTTGCTTGTGATATTATGGACCGATGTTATTGATAATTTTAATGTCATTTATATATTATATGTACTTGTTGGATATTGACTGTCAAGGCTAATTTGCAGATTTCAAGTGCATGGATTGAAAGCTCCAACAGGGATCTACATCAAACGTTTGGATCGAGGTTGGTTACATTTCTCCATTATCTTAACATTGTCATTTATAATAGTATTGTTTTGATAATTGAGTTGATTTCTGGAAGTCGTCTGTCTGTTGCGGTATTCCCAAGCCATAGTGAGTTTTCTCCAATACAGAAATGGTGACTCCACTAGGGAAAACATCCATGTTTGGGAAATGTTTTGAGCATTAGTCCTTAATTAGAGTTGTTGTTTATCGAAGCTCTGTGTCACTGATTGGCTGTTAAGATACACCATAGAAAAATTGCTTTTTCTGAGCCTCTGGACTCTTTATTTTCCCATTTTCCTTTCCTCACCCACGGGCTAGCTTAGTTCTACCCACATCTACCCACCTCTGTTTACTCTACTGTACCCGCAGGTATTCCTTCGACAATAGCGTATAACTCCGGCTTTTGTTGGTTTATGGCTATTGGTTGTTGCTGGGTTGGCTTTGGTTGTTCCTGAGTCTTTGTTGACCTCTTTCTTGACTGTTTCATGCCTTGGTTGTGACCATAACTCTTCGTTTCTCTTGGTTGAGCCTTCTTGGTTTTTTACCAAACTTTGGATTTAGCCTCTTGGTTTTTTCCTTTTGAGCTCTTTCCTTTGGCTGAGTCTTGCTGTTTAGGATCTGTTGGGTTGTCGTAGTGATCTTCTCCGCACTTCAGTGACTGAATAGTAGGATTTTGCTTGCATTTTTTCATTCCATTTATATTGAAAAAATACAAAAATATACATCTAGTTTTTTGCATTTTCCTTCTTGTTTATAGCGAAAATACAAAAATATTTTACTTTCATGTACTGCATCTTGCATTGAGTGCTTCTTGCCTTCATTTAGGTTCTTCTGTGCATTGAAAAGATAAAATATTGCATCTTTATTTCGGAATTGTTGGTTGATTGTGCACATAGTGACATTGTTTTATTGGATAGATGAGTCTAGGATTGGACGATTTTGCATACTATTGAGTCTACACATCACTAGTTTCATGATCATATCCCTTGAGTAACCACAACCACTAAAATTAACGCTTAATCTTAAAATTGATTAGACTGATTTTATTTATAGGGTACACCAACTAGCATAGGTTTAGAGTCTTGGAATAGATCATTGTGAGTTAACAATCCGAGACTACTAGACGAAACACTAGGTGTCTGACCAGGGAGTGGAGGAATCCATGGTATAGTATAGTGTTCTCAGGAATCTCTACTCAATCTAGAGTTAAGAACGAGTTCATGGGAGGTTGGTTGAGGAGATATCCCTCTGATACCGGCTGAACGTGGGAGATATATCCAGGATTTGTTTGTATCTGGGGGTACCGGAGGTTCGTCGTCTCGTGCTTCGGGCTTAGCTACCCTTCCCATACGACGGATCCCACCTGTGACTATCCCCCTGGTCATTGGTTATATTGCGGTGACCATAGTTGCCTTACCTAGGTATCGCATAGGGTACTTGCATTGGTTATGATGTTTGTGTCCTAAGTCAGATAGGGATTGGACAACACAGTTGTGTTTGTGCAGTGGACTTGACCCTGTACACGCAGTGAAGCCTGGGTGTCTCTATAACTGATTCTGTTACCTCCGGCTATAGTTTGGGAGTCTCAAGCCTCTCCTAGGCGAGACATACCAGCTCTAGTGTCGGGAGATCATTTAGCCTCTCTGTTTGTCTGCTCTTAGCTATAGTTTCTCTAGGTGTGTGCTTTTGATTTACTGTTTTTGATTGATAGTTGGCCTTTAGGGGACGTTTTGATTACATATTCTCTCCGGAGATATCGTGGCGCGGAGCCCTACTCTTCGTCGGTCTCGTCGGTTGGCTGGTTTAAAGCCAATCGAACTTTCACACCATGTTGCTAGAGGACGCTAGAGGGCTCCCTTTGAGTCTTTGAATTCTTATGTGACTTACGTCGAAGAATTCATGGTTGCACATCCCGATACTGAGGAAAAACCTTGGACTCCTTCGGGTAGAGTTGACCATACTTACGATCCCCATACTCCTCGTGAGGAGTGGGGAGGTGATCCACCTAAGACTCAACCTGGTTCTATTTGGCCTAATCCACTTGATCGAGATCTATTTGATCCTTCGAATCTGGATAATTATCTTTACAGAATGCCTGACTTACCCGAGGACGAAAAACATGATGAGCCTTTCGTTCCTTCGTTTCCACGCAGTTATAGACACGGAATTCCTGAATCACATGATGACACTACGATCAACCCCACCGCACTCTCTTTTGGTATGCCTAGTCATAGTACTGTCGAACCTTCCACTACGGTTGGGAGTCATGCTGGCACTAGTCTAAGTGTTAGCCATACTATACCCATTGGGGGCACTACCCTCGCTAGGGGCACTACGTTGTCCACCCACACACATAGTATGGGGACTGGTCAGATTCCTAACAATGCTAATGTTGGAAGATGACCACCTCCTAGGATTACCCAGCCTAATCAGAACATTGTTCGAAACACGACTCGCCATCCACCACTTAATACACGTGCCGCTACTCGTCAACCCAGGACTACTTTTATGAATGATAATGTTCCTCCCAACCACGGGGGTGGACACATACCGCATACTTTTGCGTCCACTACCGCCACTAGTAATGCTAATGTAGGGGGTGGGAATATTTCCTATCCACATGGACATCACTCCACCATCCCTGCTACTAGTCACACCAATGTTGGAGTTGGGAATACTTCTCATGCTTATGGTCATCACACGACTGATCAAGCTAATCCTAATGTTGGGGGTGGGAACATACCATACCATTATGGTCATTACAACACGGTTCCCACTATGAATAGTACATACATGCCCCATACTCATGGTGGAAACCCTTACTACAACACAGTCGGTGCTGGCCACCAGTATCACCCACCACCCCAATATGGTGCCCAAAATGTGCATATACCCGCTTACTCTCAAATGGGTCAGGCAGGAGGAGGTTATCAATATTATGGCCATGGGAAAGCTTATGGATTGTCAGGTCCTCATTATTAGCAGTTTAATCCTCATGGTCAAGTTTTTGGTCCATCTTATAACACAGTTCCGCTTAACCAACCTTTTATGGGGGCTTATAATCAAGCTTTCCAGCCTCAGCTCCCGTTCCTTGCACACTTGAATCTCCTAGATCTTTCGAAGCTCATGAATGATTCGGTGTGTCACGACCCTACTTGGCCCCTGGTCCCTACCAAGCTCCCTTCAGACATTCTGATGTTTGAGGGGAAAGGTGGTGAGGACCCGAGAGATCATGTCATGATGTTTCACCTTTGGTGCTCCTCCAACTCTTTGAATCATGATTCCATTAGATTACGACTATTTCAATGCACCCTCACGGGGGCAGCCGCGAAGTGGTATGTGGAGTTCCCTGGAAACACCTATAGGGGATTCAACGAGATTTCTTTGGTTTTCTTAGACCATTTCCAGTTACCAGTTCGTTATGATACTGGTACTGAGTTGTTGTCCACCTTCCGTCAGAATAAGGCCACACATATTTCTGACCACGTTCAAGAATGGCGTCGGCGGAAGATATTAGTGAAAGCCAACATTCCTCCAGAGTTCCTGTTGGAATGGTTCCTTAATTCTTTACTTCCATACATTGCTAAGGATGTTTTGATGTCTGGCATTGTGACTGAGGAACAAGCTATCTTGAAAGTCGAGCAGTTAGATCTACTTTATTCTTAGTCTGGCATTTTGTATGACATTATTCCTGATGCACCGAGAACAAGACATGAGCCTACGTCAGTTCCTGGACCACATGCCGATGGCATCGTGGGGTTCGCATGCACTCACCCTGTAGACATGGTAGCTAATCAAATGAAAAATTTGTCGCTAAACCAGTATGCTCCCGAACAGGTTCACACCTTGTCCACTTCCACTCTGTCATCTGATGTACACAATGTGCAATCAACGAAGCCGTCGGGTAACTAGCAACCTGGTGGTAAGAAAAAGGGGAGAAATAATCGTAGGGGTGGAAACAATGGAAGTAATAACAATAGAAATCATAACACTCCTCGTAAAGAGAATGCCAACCCTCCTCGGGAAGGCGGTAATGCTGGCGAGGATCGTAAACCTAGGCGTAAGGTGAAATTCCCTTGCAAGCTTTGTGGGGAGGATCATCTTACTCACTTATGTCCTCAAATTGAAGAAGCATTGAAGCATTTGGCACAGAGCCCAGCTGTGTTGAAGGATCGCCTTCCTCATCATCAAAACATGGCTTCGCATGCTCCCACCACTGTTTATGGTACTAATGAAACGGCAGCGGATTCTTCCAATACTAGTGGTTATGGATGTGTGAATATGGTTCAGTCGAAGGTTTGTGTTGCTAATCGTCAGCGCGATTATGGTGCACCACAACCTAATTTGGGGAATGAGCCTCCCCCTCCTCCTGACAATTCCTTGCATATCGAGAAGCCCTCCATTATGCCACGAATACCGAAAGGTGTTCTCAAGCACTCTACGCATAATCCCAATGCTCGAGCCGCCCAAAAATACTCCATCGTAGAAGATTTGGGCCAAAATCCATGTGCCATGTCGGCTCTTGAGGTTTTGCAAGCCTGTCCTTCTTAGAAGCATGCCCTTTTGAGTGCGTTAGGAGTTTAGTATGGGGGAAATCCTATTGTTATCAAGTTCGATACTACTGATGTCCAGCCTCGCTTAACTTACCACGTAGCTTTTCAAATCCAAGTGGTTTTCCTTAAGAGCTTCATCAAACGTACTATTGTTGATGAAGGTGCCTCCACGTTAGTAATGTCGTTAGCTTGTTGGAAAGCTCTTGGCTCTCCTCCTCTACTCGCGTCTAGAACTACACTCACTGCATTCGATGGTAGATCTTTTACACCACATGGAATTATCCCTTCCCTTGTTGTCTCCTTGGGAGGTAAGTTTGTGCCTATTGAAGTCGAAGTGGTTGATGCGCCCATCGACTACAACCTTTTATTGGGTCAGAAATGGATGCACGCTATGAAGGCTGTCGTGTTTACTGTATTCAGAGTTATCTGCTTTCCACACGAAGGCAAGATTGTGACGATTGATCAGCTAGATTTTGTTGGCACTCCTTCCGTAGCATCCATGGGATCTGTAGTCATGCAAGTTTCTGATTCTCAGTCGACAATTGGGAACATAGGTGTTGGAATGTACCCCTCGTTGATGGGAACTTATAATCTTTCAGCACCTATGAATTTTATTGGAATCATTACCGACAATGCGTCTCCTCCATCGAATAATATGTTATTCCGGACCTCCTATTTAAATGATCCATGGAATTTACCATCCACGAGTTCCACATCTGGAGACATTGCGAACGTCGGGATGTCTATGCCTTTATCTGTAGCGGATCTCGCTTACGATCATATCCAACAAACCACTGCAGATCCGGATCTCTCTTCTTCCCAGACAGTTGAAGAAGATCCCGTTACGTTGTCAGTTTGGGCAGCCAACTCATCTTGCTCCCATGATTGCCTTGATGATACTTTACCATCTGATGAAGCTATGCTCGAGGACATGTGCAGTAGTGAGAGGCCTTGGGAAGATATGCACCATCGCTCTTATTTCCTTCCCAACCTCGAGCTCGTTGAGCAAGAGGAGTTTAGGATGACTCTAGCAGAGATGGTTGGTCACCCTATGGCTCTTTTGGAGTCGCATGATGTTTTTGCGGAGGGGAATATGGCTAATATTTCCCCAACCACTTCGATCAACATCTCTCACACTCCCGAAAAGATAAAGTATGTTTACGTCAGTGCCGATTGCACTCTTGAGGAGATCGCTATTTACACTAACTTGTTTACAAAACTCCGGGAAGCTTTCACCTGGTCATACAAGGAGATGCCAGGAATAGACCCTCGCATTGTTGAACACGAGATTAGAACGTATCCTGATGCTAAACCGGTTCGAAAACGCTTACGTGTTGAGAACCCTAGGAAGGCAGCTGCTATTAAGGAAGAGGTGGAGAAACTGCTCAAAGCTGGTTTCATCTACCCCGTTCCCCTTACCGAATGGGTGTCAAACCCTGTTCCTGTGGATAAGAAACAGGGAACGATCCATGTATGCACCGACTTCAGAGATTTGAATTGTGCATGTCCGAAAGACAACTTCCCCACGCCATTCATTGATAAAATATTGGATGCTTGTGCGGGGAGTGAGATTTTTTCATTCATGGATGGCTTCTCGGCTTATAATCAGATTCAAATCAAACCCGCGGACCAACATAAGACGACATTTATTTTTACATGGGGAACATTTGCATATCGAAAAATGCCCTTCGGCCTTAAAAATGCCAGAGCTACTTTTCACCGAGCCATGACCTATGCCTTTCACGATCTTAAGATGATTATGGAAGTTTTCTTGGATGATCTTGCTGGCCATTCTCATAAGAGAGTGGACCACCCCAAGCACCTCCGTATGATTCTCGAACGATGTATCCACTACAAAATTCGATTGAATCCAAACAAATGCATCTTCGCTATTAGGACTAGTCGCCTCCTAGGATTCATAGTTTTGAGGGAAGGTATTAGAGTCGATCCTCTCAAAGTTGAGGCAATACTTCAGTTGCCTCCTCCGCGTAATTTGTTACAACTTTAGAGCCTCCAAGGGAGAGCTACTTTTCTGCGTCGGTTTATAGCTAACTATGCTAGTATTACTAAAGTTTTTGCACGCTTATTGAAGAAAGACACACCTTCTATCTGGGATGAGCAAGGCCAACAGTCTTTCAACACCCTTAAGAAAGCTTTGGTATCGGCCCCTGTGCTTAGTCCGCCGGACTTTACATGAGATTTTATTCTTTATGTGGCCGCATCTCAAGAGACTATTGGCATGGTCTTGGTTCAGGTGGATGATGCGCTCGTTGAGCATGTTATCTATTATCTCAGTCAAAATTTAGTAGACGTTGAGCTAAGGTACACCCACATAGAAAAGTTGGCACTTGCGACTGTCCACACAGTCCAGCGGTTATGGCATTACATTTTGCTTCGAACAACCACAGTTGTAGCTCATATCAATCCATTTCAGTTCGTGCTATCACGACGCCTTATAAGGGGTAAGTATAATAAATGGATTGTGATCCTTCAGGAATTTGATCTTGATTTTGCTTCGGCAAAATCGGTGAAATCACTGGTGTTCGCTGAGCTTATGTCGAACCTTCCATGACTTGATGAGGATATCATTCATGAAGATTCCTTTGTGGATGAACACTTATTTCTTATCTCGTCCGAGGACCCTTGGTATGGGGATGTCATTGTATATCTCCAAACTTTGAAGTTTCCTCAACATTATTCACGAGATGAGCGGCGGCGTGTGAGACATTACGCTAAAGATTATACTATCGTCGGTGACACTTTGTATCATTGAGGAAAGGATTCCATTCTCCGTCGTTGCTTGACTCACGAAGAAGCGGAACGGGTACTTAATGATTGCCATGCGGGGGCATGTGGCGGTCACTTATCCGGGTTTGATACAACCCAACGTATCATGCAAGCTAGTTATTTTTGGCCTACCATCTTTAAAGATTGTATTAACGCTGTGAAGAGATGTCACCCTTGCCAGGTGTTTTCTCGGAATATACACTCGCATCTAGCGCCCCTTCATCCGGTCGTCACTGTCGGTCCCTTCTCTAAGTGGGGGGTAGATTTCATGGATTACAAACCA
Source organism: Larix kaempferi (assembly GCA_027924585.1). Lineage (NCBI taxonomy): Eukaryota > Viridiplantae > Streptophyta > Pinopsida > Pinales > Pinaceae > Larix > Larix kaempferi. The sequence continues at coordinate 3,662,518 of BSBM01000206.1, read as the reverse complement.
ACTTCGGCAGGGGGGCATCACCATATTATTGTGGCCGTGGATTATTTTTCCAAGTGGGCTGAGGCCATGCTTACAGTAAAATCTGATAGTGCTACTGCAACGCATTTCATGTTCAACCAGATTATCACTCGGTTCAATATCCCGAAAGAGATTGTCACTGACCATGGAAGTCACTTTCAAAACAAGATGATGGAGGATTTGTCTCTCAAGCTTGGGTTTTGTCAGGAACACTCGTCTTCCTACTATCCTCAAGCGAATGGTCAGGTTCAAGCAGTAAATAAGTCTTTGAAGACCATTCTCCAACGTACCATCCAACAAAGCAAGACCAATTGGCATATCATGTTATATCCTGCTTTGTGGGCATATCGAACCGAAGTTAAGACTGCCACTGAGTTTTCACCATTCCAATTAGTTCATGGTGTGGAGTCCCTTTTACCGATTGAATGTGAAATCCCTTTGCTCAAGCTAGCCATAGAGCTCCTCCCTGATACGACAGAGATTGAGCAATGTTTAGTACACCTCGAGCAACTTGACGAGCACTGTCGAGATGCCGCTGTGGCCATTGATGTTAGAAGTGTCATGTCAAGGTTCAATATGATAGGTCTGTCCATCCCCGAAAATATGCTGAAGGTGACTTGGTACTCTTGTATGACCAAGCTAAAGAACCCCTGGGGGTAGGCAAGTTCAATCCCATGTGGCACGATCCTTTCATCATGAGGCATGTCCTCGAAAGAGGAGCTTATGAGGTAGAAGATTATGAGGGAGTTTCCTTGAAGGAGCATAGAAATGGGCTCTACCTCAAGCAGTATTACGCTTGAACCTTTGGTTCGGGCTGATACTTTTGTACACTATTGTATAGTTTTTTTGTACATAGTTTAGCTTGCCCTTTTTGGTTATCAGGTATGCTGATTAGCCTCTGTTTGATTGACATATGTCAACAGGATCTCCTACATTCTTAGGTTTCGTGGATGGTGCTAGCCGACATATGCAGCAGCTTGCTTCTGTTGCTTGGGTTATCTTCTCACCTGACCACCTAGTTGTGTCCTCGGGAGGTGCTTGTCTCGGTCCTACATCTAATAATGTGGCTGAGTATAGTGCCGTTATTGAGCTACTTTGGGATGCTATTTCACATGACATCCAGTCTTTAGAATTCCGCTTGGATTCACAACTAGTTGTGTCTCAGCTGAATGGGCAGTACCGTGTACAAGACCCTACATTACTACGGATATTCCTTAAGGCACGACTCTTGGAGAGACATTTTGTTTCAATTACATATATTCATATTTTGAGAAGTCATAATTATATATCTGATGCATACGCTAACTATGTATTAGATTGGAATTTGTCACATTCATCATGAAGCACATAAATACAAAGACATTCATTCATTTGTACATACAAACATGTAGTAGAACCAAGAACCAAAGTTGTATATATATATAAATATGTCCAAAAATGGTAGTGTCATACAAAACTACAGCCCGTAGCCCTAAAAAATATACATATCGATACAAAAAAAATGAGACCCTGGGATATCTATTCCCTCCGAGGAGGTCTAGCTGTCGCCTCAATAGGATGTGTCCTATAAAAGTACTGTACTGCATTGGCCACCCGCTACAGTAGCCGCACCCACTCACCAGGAACACCCACTACCTAGCGCTGCATGGCCTCAGGTAGTCGGGCTACCTCTATCTGTGGTACTCGGGAAACCATCCGTGATATGTTGCACCGCATCTACTGCCACATCATCTCTACCCTGACGACCATGTCTCGGGAAGCCCTCGGGTCTCACTGGGCCTTTGTCTGCGAGCAAATAGTCACCCATTAGCACATGACACTACCACCAAAAAGATTTTTTTCATTTCAACTATAATAAAAAAATCCATAAAAATTTAATAAACACAAAACCAAAAGAGTACTCACCGATGTCTCTGAATGCTGCGCCTGGTGGGAGTGGCATGTCACGGTCATGTCTGAAGTCTATCCCCACATAGGGATAGTCCTCTATAGCGATCACCTGCCGGTTCCACCAGCGAAAGAAATCCTCAGTATATGGTGACGCCAGACGGCCACCACCCTATCATGTCAGGATCTCAGCCCACCGGGTCAGGGCTGGATCACGGAGACTATGAAGAGGGACATCCACCCTCGGGCTAAGCCCCAGAACCTCTCAAAGAAGAAGCTGCATAGAATGCTACCATACCCAAAGTTTTTGGCCTTCCCCTCTTTGCATTCCATCAATTATGTCTTCATAGACACCAGCAGAGTAGTACACCAGTCGAATATCGTAGGTTGCATGCATTGTGATGTGTAGAACATCACCGGCCTGGATGCCTGGTGCAGTGCTTTGGATCCAGTGATCCGCACCAGGGTAGCCACAATGATCTTTGTACTCAGATCCACTATGGCGTTGATGGGAACTTGGATTCCTACCACTCGTGTGTTTGCGGGACAATACCATGCTATGTAGTCCTGAACAGTGATCCCACCACCCACGGTCCGGGACCGAAGGCTGGCCACCTCCCCTCTACGGGACAAACCCGTAATGAAATAGATATCCTCTACTTCTAGTGTCAGAGTTTGCCCATTGAGGATGAAGTTTTGAGCATCCACATCCCAGTAGTTTATCAAATGACGGAGTAATAGGTTTTGGGCCCTTAAACCCCCTATACTCTAGTACTTATACAAACCACATGCTTGCAATACTTGTTGCGCTTACATATCATTGCACACGGCCTCATCAACCTGGTCATGCTCTCCTTCCCTCCACTCTAGAACCATCCTGGAGTGCAAAACAAGTAAATTTTGGTCAATTTCATGATTAAAAATTTCTTCACGGCTGTACCCGCGGGCTAATTTGTATATAGTGGCGGGTACCCATGGGTAGTTTACTTTTTGACTGCGCGTTTGGTGCCCTACTCGCGACTCGCAAAGTTATAGCCCACGGGTAGCGCCGAAGCCATCTAGGGCTTAGCCAAACAAGAAAATCGACCCACCAAAACTGAAACAAAAACATTAAAATTAAAGGTATGGAAGTAAACACCAACCTGCCCCGGACGGTTCACTGAACGGTCGCTTGTAGCTCCCAGGATCAACACTTGAAGTTTCAGGTGAAAACTAGCCAAATAACTCCAAATTAGTGAATAGTGCAAATGAATTGTAATTTGGAAAATTTTATTACTATTTATAATTTTCTAGACCCACTTCTCTATAGTTTTTTCCATTTTGTGCCGTTATGAACTAATATCGTGTCATGGAGTAGTGTTTTTTCAACAGATTTCCTCGGCGAGAGTTGTTCTGAACAATTTCACACCTATGACAGGTACGTTTCACACTTGGCATATAGGTCAGATGCCATTTTCGCATGCATTATGCATTTGACCTATTGACCATTTTCATAAACCCTAGGTGCGACCCTGCTTTGTAACTGACATGGAACCTTCAGACTGCTATAGAAGTGTCGTTATGTGGTGATAGGGCTTTTTAGAACATGGGTACCCTAGTTAGAACCCCTTTATGCATTCTGCTGCCCATGCCATTGTTTGTCCTTAGGATTGGGAGTCCTTTGTAGTCACGCCATGACGTTGTGATAAAGACTCATACTCTACTTTGTCTTATGATGGCCATCTCCCTTAAGGACTCCCCCTCAGTTATATCATGTTGTGATTGCATTTCATCATCCTGCTTGCTGCTTGAGCCTTGTGCCGGCTCCCGCTTACTAAATTGTTAGCCTGGTGCCTGAGCACTTTTCCCTTGTCGAGCCCTGCAGAGCTTATATTTGCCCTTCACAATTTGATGACCTTTTGACCCTGAGGGAACAAACCCCCGAGTGTCCACATCCTGTACGCACTTCCTTGTATTGAGCATAGGTATGTTCCACTGCTTGGGACTAGTCTGCTATCTATTTGACACTCATTCCCTCACTTGTTGTACTATAAGAAATTTTATTCTTTTTCAAGCTTTTCCCAAATATGAAAAAGACCAAAAAAATCAAATATTCCAAAAAGCTGGACAGGATTATGGTCACTATTTCTTGTTGACAGCTGTTGTGTTTCCTTTGAATAGAGCATTCATTCCACTTCGTATATTATGAGTCGGGACTATAGTTGTGCCTTAGGAGTTGTACTTGTTTCTTAGTTTTCTCCATCGATTGGTTAAGCTTCCAGTCATTATGGATCCCTCTGTAATGCCTCCTGCATTGCACAGTTTATGTCAAGTCTATGTTGCCTGAGTCTATCCATCTTCTCATGCTCTTGTTCAAAGGAAATCCTGAAACCAGTGTCGGCCACTCCTCAGATCTCTTGACTATTGCATGTCGGCCATCCTTATTGAGTCAGTCCGTTTCACCCAAGATCTTCCAAATCTTTCAGTATTGCTAGTACCTTGTGCTAGTCGATGGGGGATGCCTTAATGCCCTCCTTCCAGCGAGTCTCATTCCGTCGACTTCAACTCATTTATTCCGGGACTTGAGGCTTAGAGTTCAGTTGAGTGCCTTGAGGCTTGTAGTCATTAGTGGCAGGTTCTCTCGCCATCGACAGTTTTGGGAATACATCAATATCCCCTGATCGATGGATTCATCCTAGTGTTCGACTTCAACCCATTTATTCACACTCTGATGATTGTGCTTCGTGCCTTGATGCCCATTTTCATTATTGGTGGGTCATCTTGCGTCTCTTAACGGTATACATCATTGACCGGTAATCAAACTATGTCTCATCAGGTTCGACCCCAACTCCTTTATTCACTTGATGGGACTTGCACCAACGAAGACTTGTGTAGAAGACCCTAGGCGATTGTGGCATTCAGTATGCTACATATGACTTGGAATTTACATCTGAGATATTACCTCTCAGATTTCAGCAGTTTGTACCTCCAGTTTTGCACCAGTTGTCTTCTTTTCAGCAGAAGACCATATCTCTCTATAGAGGGATCATGGCTATGATCACTTATGACATGTATCTATTATACTGCCTATTTCGTGGCCATTGTATCAGATTGTTGTACTATACCGACATGCATTCAGAGATACTATTGTATTATGATGAGTGAGATGCTCTTTCCACTTGTGTCTCCATCACTCCACTTCTGAGTTTTATAATGTATTTCGGCCATCGTAGCATCAGTCTCTGACCTCACACATTAGGGGGAATCTGTTACATCATAATATTCCACCCTGTGAGCATTAGCATTATTTGGCCTGTAGGATCCATTTCAGTGACTCAGATCCACTTATATCCTTCAGAGATATTAGTTTGCCCTATTTTTATTCCTACCCGCATGTTGCATCACTATAGCATGCGTACCCGTGAGTTGCATCACTATAGCCCGTGGGTATCAAGAAAATGGTAAAAACCACTATTAATTACTTTTTACTCCCAAAAAGCGGTCATTGGGTGACCTTTGGCTCTCCATCTACCTGAGTAACGCCTCGATGTGTCGTTTCACCTACCTTTGATAGGAGTATATATTGAGCACATATGGATTATGGACGAGACAAAGAAGAGAATAGCAAGAGAAATCTAGTGGATTTTTTCCCTATCTTGAGTCTGCACTCATTGATCCTTGTAGTTGTGAACCATTTATGTTCACCTTCCAAACTTCTATCTAGTTTGAGTTTGGCATTCATGGAGGATTGAAGTGGTGGAGGCACAAGTGGATTGATCTAGATCTTGGTTCAGATTGGTTGCTGGCAAGAGGTCGTATCACTTTGTACTTCTTCTTGTTTATTAATAGAAATACTCATATTCTCGTCCATTCATGGTGTGAATGTTGTTTATTATACATTGGGTTACATTTGCTTGTGATATTATGGACCATTGTTATTGATAATGTTAATGTCATTTATATATTATATGTACTTGTTGGATATTGGCTGTCAAGACTAATTTGCAGATTTCAAGTGTATGGATTGAAAGCTCCAACGGGTATCTACATCAAATGTTTGGATCGAGGTTGGTTACATTTCTCCATTATATTAACATTTTCATTTATAATAGTATTGTTTTAAGAATTGAGTTGATTTCTGGAAGTCATCTGTCTGTTGTGGTATTCCCAAGCCATAGTGAGTTTCTCCAATACAAATGTAGAACCTCCTTAGTGATACCGATGGAATTGTGTATCTTCCTACCCTCCAGAAAAGCAAATTGTTTAAGTGTGATAGCAGAAGAAAGAATGCCTCTTATTCTGTTAGTAAGAATTTTGGCAATTAGCTTATACACATAGTTGCAAAGTGAAACAGGTCTAAGGTCATCCATTTTTTTAACCTTGTCAAAATTTTCGAATCAAGGTTAAGAAGGTTGTATTAATAACTTCTAGTACATTTCCCTTTAACCTTGATTCTTCAGCCACAACTAATAAGTCTTCTCCAATGATCTCAAACATACCTGTGTAAAACTCAGTTGGCAAGCCTATTGAAATATTGTAACTTCTAATAATATTATACTTTATTATTCCAGAGATGTTTCATTCCTTTGATGGGTCTTTGTTATATATCCGGAGATGTTTATTCCTCCGAGAGATTGTGGTAACTAGGGTTATTAGATCTCCCTTGCGAGGTCAGCCCTGAGTTAGTTATTTGAAGGTTATTAGACTCTCTTAGGAGAGGTCGGCCCCATAGGGTAAAAGTTCAGTCAGAAAACAAGTATAAGTAGAGGAGGCATGTTCCTCACTTATCTCATTTCATTCACTCACTTGTGAGTAGCACACAAGAGAGAGAGAGGTCTACATAGGAGGAGAAGGAGCTCTAGTCTTGGACTACATCTTGTATTTGGTTGATTATCTATATTGAGGAAAGATTTTCTGGGTTTTCTACCCCATGAGGGTTTCCCAGGGTAAATCTTTGTCTTGTGATTGTGTTTCTTTCAGTGATATTGCTTGTGAAATTAGGCTAAATTTAACATGGTATCAGAGCTATCCTGAATAGGACATCTTTCACAAGGTGAAAATACCTCTCTCTCCTCCTCCGGTGAAAATTAGGGTTTCTACAAAAGTTGGAATTTTTGGATTCTGATTACATGGCTGGATAACCCTCCTCAAAATCAAATTTTTGAGCCCTGGATCGAGGTTTATGGTTGGGAATAACTTCGAGAAAGTCAAACCCTAGTTTGACCAAAAAGTGCAGAAAACCAGAAAACCAGAGAACCAGAAAAGCTGCGCACTAGAGAACCAGAAATGTTGCACACCTGTGCACCAGTGAACCAGAAAAGATGTGAACCTGTGCACCAGAAATCCAGAAAAGAGAAGACCAGAAAACCAGAAATTCTGTTGCAGATCCAGAAGGTGAAAAGTTGAAGTTTCCAAAACAGAACACACCAGAACTCTCAATTCAATCAAGCACATCTCCTGGAAAGTGTTATTCTATCTCTTGAGAAACTTCAATTTATTTGACCCCTGAATAAGATGGCTCCAAGCATTAAGCTTGAAGACAAACTAGAGGGTATAGAGAATTTTCGGGCAGGGAAATATAGGATTCGTCTCATTCTTGAAGAGAATGATCTTGCCCAATATATCAAGGATGCGATTGGAGAACCTGAAGAAGATGAAGCCAAAGAGAAGTATAGGAAGGACTTGATTAGAGCAAAGAGAATCATTGCTGATTCTGTAAAAGACCACTTGATTCCCCAAGTGGCATCCAAGAAGACTCCAAAGGAAATGTATGATGCCCTTTCCAAAATGTATGAGGGAAAGAACATCAATAGGAAGATGAACCTGAGAGCTCAATTGAAGAGCACCAAGATGAATCAAGGAGAATCCATTCAATATGATTTCTCAAGGGTTTCCTAGTTCAAGGAACAACTAGATTCCATTGGAGATACCCTTGATGAAGATGAAATAGTCATGACTACTCTAAATGGTCTCACTAGACCATGGGAGTCATTTATTCAAACCATGTGTGCCAGAAAAGAGAGCATGAAGTTTGATGTGGTATGGGAAGATTGCATCCAAAGAGAAGCTAGGGTTGCCAACAGAGAAGCCTTGCTTAAAGAAGGTGACCAAGCCTTAGACACCCACACCAAGAGAAGAAGGAATAAACCCTACTTAATGAAGGATAGTCACAAGGAGTCTAAACCTCGACAAAGATTTCATAAGAAAAGAGGAACTACTCAAGGAAGAAAGTATTCCCCATTCCAATGTTTCAATTGTCATAAAATAGGACACATTGCTAGGAATTGTCCTTCAAAAGAAAAGAAGAAGGGATTTGTTGGGTGTCTAAACTAAGTTAGCGGTTTCCAATGTAGACCTAGGTACTTCGGGTTCAAGGAACCAACAAAACCCCAATTCACCAGCCCTTTCGGCAACAGGCTGCGCGCAACCTAAGGTCTCACCCAAGGCGAAGCTGAGGGGTTAGTTGCCGAATCACGTTTCCACAACTAGGTGATGTGATGGGGGGAAAGCTAATAAGTAGCGCAGTGCCTTGCGGGCTACGCAGATAGATAACTACGCGAACCTTCTGTTCCACATCAGATACTTCAGCGCGCAACTGCACTCGCACACTTGCACCTTCAGCGCGCAACTGCGCTCGCACCTCTGATGACTTTGCAATATATGATACCTTTGCGTTACGATAGTATGCTATCAAGAGCTTACCTCGCAGCAACCTTCACTGACTCGGCACATCCATAAGACTACGCGTCCTTTCCAGGATGTTTAATTCTAACCATTCTACTTAATTTCCTTTATCCCTTTACTCCTTTCTAGTTCTTCTCAATAAATTGTGGATGGTTTAATATCATACATTACTGGACGCTCCAACGCTGCGCTTAAACTTAGTGTTCACTACTTGACCCATAGATAGATTCATACATTCCAATCGACAGATTCATACATGTTTAATACTTAACATTCCTCTGTGCATGCATTACTTAAAATATTATTCCCATTCTCTGTGGCGAATACATATAAAAGCAATCACATAACAGAAGTTTCCAACATTAAACATACATACCAAGCAATTAAACAATCATAAACACACATTGGTCACACAACACATAATTTAACGTGGTTCACCCCCCAGATGGAGGCTACATCCACAAGAACGGTTGTTAATATTACTCTTAATGGGAAGGGTACAACCATTCTTAGTCTGCGCACTTAGCTGCAGACTCTCTTCTCTCTCTCAAATAGGTCTCTGCACACTCAGCTGCAGAGCCTTTACAATGGCTGTCTAAGCTTAGGATTCTACAATGATCAATGCTTCACCAAAATGAAGAGATTAACAACAACAACAACCAACCCTTTCCCATACAAAATCTTGCCTATTTATAGATCATGCCCATAGGTCATGTCTTTACAATCATTAGGCTGAAACCTTAAGGTTTCCAAAACTGGCGTGGCTAACTACCACCCTAGCTATCGCCGTTGACAGCCTGCTCCAGCTGTGCCACTTGTGGCTCACATGCTGTTCTGACAGCCGCAGTCCTCAAAACGGTTATGCTGCATCATGGCCTGTCCCTTTCCACTCCTTTGCCTGCCTGTCACTATCCACGTCGTGTCCTAGATTCTCAACTGCTTTCCACCACACGTTCGAATAGGTCGCTTTCATCTGCCGTCCACCTATTCCTTACCCAAAATAGGTCATGTCCTTGTTTGACCTTTTCCCATGTTCTGAACTATAGATAGCTCATGCGCTACCATGCGCATCGTCCTACTGCGCGACCATGCCTTAGTCATCGCCATTGCGCGACACGCGCAATACCTAAAAAATTATCTGTCACTTGTCGCTGCGCACAATGTGCTTTCACCAAAACTGCTTTCTCTTCCTGCCGCAGCGCGCTATGCATAATTATCAAAATTGCCTTTTCTTCCCATTGCAGCGCGCTTCGCATGTTTTTCCATACTTGTATGTTTTTCCAACCCACTTGGGCCTAGCCCAACAGGCCCCTAACACTCACCTGTGGCTCGTCCCAAGCCACTTCCACTTGTGGCTTCTGGAGCCGCATCTTCCTTCGTTCCAAGCTTTACTGTGAAGCTTTGCAGAGTTCCTTCCAACTCCACAACTATGTTCTTGGATTTTTGTTCGAATCCTTGAAGCATCTCCAGGGTAGCCTACGAGACCTTCTCTTGAGCCACTTGTTCCTACATAGTGCCTCCTACCGTCTGAAGTTCTACGAACTTGGCATCGAATTGCTACATTAATTTGAGGCCTTCTTGCTCAATAGGCTGCAGCCTGTCCGAGGTGGCAGCCTCTTTCTCCCTCAATGTTGTCAATTCTTTCTGAAAGTCCTTGACCTCATTAAATCTATGCACTTTCTCTCTTGCCGACGCATTCCTCATTTGTATACTTGCAGCTTCTACATGCTACTACTTCTGTTCTACTTCTTCCCTCACTTGCTGTAGCGTGGGGTCCTCGTTCAACCTTGTTATTGCTATAGTTATGTGCTCAAGTAAGTCTTGGCATTTCGTCACTTCCGCCGAAATGCCATCCATGGTTTCCTTGATGTCCTCAGCTGGAGCTGGGCACTGATCTGATGGAATGACAGGGTGCCGAGCCTCCAACTCTGCGATTTTGCCTTTATACGCAGTTTCCATTTCCATTTTCTTAGCAGTAAGGGACTCTACCTTGGCCCCAATTTTCTTTATTGTGTCCTCCATGTCATCTTCTTCCTCGCATTCTTCTATGTGTGTGCACACAGCTGAAATGGTTTCCTTCAGCTTCTAGCCCTTTTTCTTGGCTACGCTCAATTCTTGCTTGGTGTTATCTGATTCCTACCTTAACTGATTGATGTCTTCAGTTAAATCCGCACACCTATCATATGAGGTGATGCCTCTCTCATGAATTTCTTCTGCAACTTGGATGTGCAACTCATTCAGGTCCTCTAGGGGTAAGGCCCCAATGTTCAGGTCAAGGTGCCCAGTCTTTAGTGCCTCCTTAACCATTTCATTTGGGTAAATCAGGTAGCTAGGTTCAAGGTTCAAGATGCGTGGATACTTACTTCCAGTAACAGGTGGTCTTCTTTACATGCTTGGCTCTGTTGATTTCCCGTTAATACCTGAACCTGATTGCCCTAATCCCATATGGGATACCAATGTCTTGACCTGCTCCACAGCTTGGATTATGGTCAACTATAGTTGTTCTTGCTTGGCTTCATTCTTAGCGCGAGCCTCTTCCCATGCTTCCTTCACTTTGGTTACATTCGTCTCACAATCATCAGGATGTAGTTGCGGCCCTAACTCGGGTTTTTCAGCCTTTATTTTTGTGCGTCGGCTCTGTGATTGCGAGGGGCCTTTAGTAGTCTTTCTCTTTGCTGCCGATGAAGCGGAATGTTGTCTCTACGCATCATCCTTTTCTTCCACAATGGGCGTTCCAGCTGGTAGTCCACCCTTCTTTCCCTTCTTTGTTGTTGTTTCTTCTTTGTCTTCCTGATCTGTTTCTGTGTCTTCCTCATCAGTCTCTTTTACATTGATCTTCTCCCGAAGAGGTTCTACGTTATGCTCGTAGTCAGAAGCATCATCGTGTGAAGTGGGAACTTTCCATTAGGGCTCCCATAGTTCCATCATTCCCTCAATCACTTCCTTGTCCAGTCGGTAAAAACCCGGATACCATAAATCTTGCTCCGCTATGTCGCCTCTTGGATGAATGAATGTTTGGTGTCTTTTTGCTTGAAACCTCATAATGCAGGTGTATTCATCAACAAGTGGTTTGGAAACGTGTGGTGTGGCCATAATTGCTTCGCACAACTAGTGTAAACATAAAATACTTCAGCCGTTTTCCACTATCTAGATGCCTTTGGGATTGCCCATAGGTTGGAAAAGCACGTTCCTCGACCTTGTCCAGCTAAAGTGGTAGCTCCCTGGTAACTTTCTGGCTCCTTCCAGCCTACAAGGGCTATCAACACTAGCAACCAACTAAAATGGAACGGCATTACATCATCTTGCGTATCTTGAACATCTGCCAGAAACTTGTTCAATAGGAACTGGCACCAATTGTAAGCTTTTCCACGCAATACATTAGTGGCTTCCTTGATTGCGACCGTAGGTACCTCAAGTGGTCTGCACTTGCGCAACACTTTCCTGCAAGCAACTTGGTCATAAATTGTGTAGCACATTTATTGATTTTGACCATTCGAAATCCCCGTCCCTTACACACTACGCCGAACTCTTTTTCTATTTTGGCTCTAAGGGATTTATCGTGCACCTTCTTGATGAGGAGGTTAGCAGGGTCTTCTCCTCGCTTGTTTAGTCCAGTGATTTGATGGACTAGGTCGATACTAATATCGATGTGCATGTAAAACCATAGGAATCTTCATGCACGTGAGCAGTGTGTGCGCTACGATGAAAAAATCAGGACTCTTAGTAAAATGCGGCATTTGCTCTAAATTTAATAAGCCGGATGGCTAGATGGCCCTAAGCCATTCTTGAATTTCCAGCTTGCCTGTGCCAGTCTGTGCATCCTTTACCCAATTGATATAAGCGTCTGGTCTAAACTGTGGGTAGTTTTTGGGCATTACCAGCGTACTCTCCAGTAAGTCTTGGTCATCGAACTTGCAGCCTGGTACGCCACCCATCAAATTCTCCTCAATCTTAACCCTGGTAGAGATATCGGGTCATATTTGAAGTTCTTTTCTATGTTTATTGGTGGGGCATCGAGCTTCCTTGGGGGAATGTAGTCGGGTGTTAAGTTTAAACCAAATAGACTAGCAAGATCATTGAAAGAAACATAATCACAAGATAGACACAGAATTTACCCTGGGAAACCCTCATGGGGTAGAAAACCCAGCAAATCTTTCCTCAATAAGATGATCAACCAAAATACAAGATGTGCTCCCTCCTTCTCTACCTCCTTAGCAGATCTCCCAGACAAGTGTGCTACTTTTCTGAGTTGTGCAAGTGTCTCTAATGAGGAGTTCACCTCCTCTATTTATACTAACTCCCGACTGACCAAAATACCTAATGGGGCCGACCTCTCCTAGAGAATTCTAATAACCCCTAAAATAGAAGATCAGGGCCGACCCCCACATGGTGGGTCTAATAACCCTAGTTACCACAAACCCCCGGAGGAATAATCATCTCCGGATACATGATAGGGTTACCTCGGAGGGATGAAACATCTCCGGAATAATAATGTACAAATTGTAATATTCTTAGAAGTTACAATATTCAACACTCCCCCTTAACGAGAAGGATATTATAACAACATCTGCAGGAGCAAGGAGTCATCGACTACATCATACATGATACATCTATAAATCATCGGAAGCTTTCTTCAATTCATCATCATCAGTAACTCAACCAGTTACTGGAACATCAATGTTATCAGCATCGTCATCGTATGATCATCATCACACAATCATCAGCATCGTCATCACATGATCATCATCATCAGCATCGTCATCGCATGATCAACATCGTCATCGCACGATCATCAGCATCGTCATCACACGATTAGCATCGTCATCGCACGAGCATCAGCATCGTCATCACATGATCATCAACATCGTCATCACACGATCATCAGCATCATCATTGCACGATCATTAGCGTCGTCATCACACGATCATCAGCATCATCATCACACGATCATCAGCACACAATCAATTTACAGGATGATCAATCCTGGTATCTTTAGGACATAGGTCCATGGATGATACAATCCAGATCAAGTTCCAGGATGATCAGTCCTTATCACTTTAAGACAAGTCTCATGTCTAGGGATGATGCAATCCCGATCCAGTTCTAGGATGATCAATCCTTATCACTTTAAGACAAGTCTCATGTCTAGGGACGATGCAATCCCGATCCAGTTCCAGGATGATCAATCCTTATCACTTTAAGACAAGTCTCATGTCTAGGGATGATGCAATCCCGTTCCAGTTCCAGGATGATCAATCCTTATCACTTTAAGACAAGTCTCATGTCTAGGGACGATGCAATCCCGATCCAGTTCCAGGATGATCAATCCTTATCACTTTAAGACAAGTCTCATGTCTAGGGACGATGCAATCCCTATCCAGTTCCAGGATGATCAATCCTTATCACTTTAAGACAAGTCTCATGTCTAGGGACGATGTAATCCCGATCTAGTTCCAGGATGATCAATCCTTATCACTTTAAGACAAGTCTCATGTCTAGGGACGATGCAATCCCGATCTAGTTCCAGGATGATCAATCCTTATCACTTTAAGACAAGCCTCATGTCTAGGGACGATGCAATCCCGTCACGTACATTTTGAACATAGTTCAAGGATGATGCAGTCCTTTCTTCAATTCTCGGAGACACCTGTCTACGACTCACTTTAGGACTGAAGTCCATGGATGATCCAATCCTTTTTCTTTCTCGGAGACACCTGTCTACGGCTCTCTTTAGAACTTGAGTTCAAGGATGATGCAATCCTATCATGTCCACCAAGGACTTCATTCTCGAAGACATCATGTCTACGGCTCTCTTTAGAACTTGAGTTCAAGGATGATGTAATCCTATCATGTCCACCAAGGACTTCATTCTCAGAGACATCATGTCTACGACTCTCTTTAGAACTTGAGTTCAAGGATGATGCAATCCTATCATGTCCACCAAGGACTTCATTCTCAGCAACATCATGTCTACGGCTCTCTTTAGAACTTGAGTTCAAGAATGATGCAATCCTATCATGTCCACCAAGGACTTCATTCTCGGAGACATCATGTCTACGGCTCTCTTTAGAACTTGAGTTCAAGGATGATGCAATCCTATCATGTCCACCAAGGACTTCATTCTCGGAGACATCATGTCTACGGCTCTTTTTAGAACTTGAGTTCAAGGATGATGCAATCCTATCATGTCCACCAAGGACTTCATTCTCGGAGGCATCATGTCTACGGCTCTCTTTAGAACTTGAGTTCAAGGATGATCCAATCCTGACATGTATTCTCATCAATACAGGTACAAGTATCCTCAACCATACAAGTACATTTAATCAATACATGTATCATCAAAAGTATGTATTCTCACTAATACATTTATCATCAAAAGCATGTATTCTCACTAATACATTTATCATCAAAAGCATGTATTCTCACTAATACATCTATCATCAAAAGCATGTATTTTCACTAATACATCTAACATTAAAGCATGTATTCTCACTAATACATCTAACATCAAAAGCATGTATTCTCACTAATACATCTAACATCAAAGGCATGTATTCTTACTAATACATCTAACATCCAAAGCATGTATTCTCACTAATACATCTAACATCAAAAGCATGTATTCTCACTAATACATCTAACATCAAAAGCATGTATTCTAACATCAAAAGCATGTATTCTCACTAATACATCTAACATCAAAAGCATGTATTCTCACTAATACATCTAACATTAAAGCATGTATTCTCACTAATACATCTAACATCAAAAGCATGTATTCTCACTAAGTATTCTAAGCATAAGAGTCCTAAATCTAAATATTTCTAAGTATCTAGGTGTGGTGAACAGGTAACCTTATCATCGACCTTGTGTTTGATGAGGCAATCTCATCATCAGTGACTATACTACTCCCCCTTTCGAGGAGGGTCCTTTTGAACTACACCAAGCTTGTCTCGGAAGTATTCAAATTTCACTCGAGACAGAGGTTTGGTCAAGATATCTGCCATTTGATCCTCAGTGCTAACATACTCGAGCTTGATAGCTCCTATCTGCACCATATCTCGTATATAAAAGTATCAGATCTCTATGTGTTTTGACTTATCATGGAATACATGATTTTCTGTCATCTTAATGCAGCTTTGATTGTCACACATAATCACAGTGGGATCCATTTCTAAGTCAAATACTCCAGATAATAGCTTCCGAAGCCATTCTGCTTCACAGCTGGCAGAGCAGGAAGTTATGTATTCTGCTTCAGCAGTACTGAGGGCCACACTAGATTGTTTCTTGCTGAACCATGAGATCATTGCAGATCCAAGACCATAACATCCACCTGATGTACTCTTTCTGTCTGAGAAACTTCCTGCCCAATCAGAATCTGAGTAACCATGTAACCTGAGTTCATGACCTCCAAGATAATATAGACCAAAATCCAATGTACCTTTTAGGTATCTCATCACATGCTTTGCAGATATTAAATGAACCTTTCTAGGTTCTACTAGATACTGACTTAGACTATTTACAGCAAAGCATATATCTGGCCTAGTATTTGTTAAATACATCAATGACCCAATCATTTGTCTATATAGAGTTAGGTCCACTAGTTCCGATGAGTCATTAACTAATAACTTCAGGTTGGGGTCCATGGGAGTGGCCATGGGTTTACATTCCAACATATCAAACCTTTTTAGAATCTCCACAACATACTTACCTTGATTCAGAAGGATTCCCTTTGGTTCTTGCCATACTTCTAGACCTAAGAAGTAGTGCATTAATTCGAGATCTTTCATCTCGAATTATGAAGAAAGCTTCTTCTTGCTTTCAATAATCTGTTTCTCATTTCCGGTTAGAAATAGATCGTCTACATATAACAACAGTATAACTGGTTCATCATCCATCACTTCGAGATAAAGATTTGGGTCAGCTTTACTCTTGGTAAAACCCATGCTAGTTAAGAAATTGTCAATCCTTCCATACCAAGCCCTGGGAGCTTGCTTCAACCCATATAATGCCTTCTTCAGTTTGCATACATGAGTTCTTCCGTCTTTAACCTCAAACCCTTGTGGTTGTTCTATGTACACTTCTTCTTCAATTACACCATTCAGAAAAGCTGTCTTAACATCCATTTGGTGTAATTTCCACTTCATCATAGATGCAAGTGCCATGATAGTTCTAATTGAAGTATACCTAGAAACAGGTGCAAATGTTTCTTCATAGTCAATTCCCTCCATTTGAGAGAATCCTCTGGCTACAAATCTTGCCTTATATTTTTCAATGCTACCATCTGCAACATGTTTTATCTTGAAAATCCATCTGGAAGAAACCACACTTTTATCTTTTGGTTTGGGAACTACATCCCAGACATCATTTTTCATTATTGACTGATATTCTTCTGTCATTGCTTCTATCCATTCTTTCTTCTGAGATGCCTCTTCATAGCTAGTAGGTTGTTGATCCACAAGATCACACATCAAGGCCATATAGTTGGACACTAGCTTTGGTTTCTTTCTTTCTCTAGTGGAGCCTTCAGGAGCTCCATATCTTTCAGCTCCTTGAATAATATCTCTAGCCCATGCTGGCCTTCTTTTCTTAGATAAATCTGTAATAGGAGGTTCTTGTGGTTCCAACATGTCATGATCCTCTGGTGAATCATCTTCAGGGATGTGTACAACCTCTGTGATTCTAGGAGATGGATCTTCTTCATAGATTTCTTCAAGTTGGAACTTCCTAGATTTCTTGAGAGCTGCTTCTTCATCAAATGTTACATCACTACTTATTTCTATATGATGAAAGCCTGGTATGTAAATTGTGAAGGCTTTGGATGATTCACAATAACCAACAAATATTCCCTTCTTACCAGAAGGATCCAACTTAGTTCTCTTTTATTTTGGAATGTGGATGTACACAGTACACCCAAATATTTTAAGATGACTTACCTCGGGCTTCTTTCCTGTAAACACTTCTTCTGGAGTTTTGAAATCAAGAGCACTATGGGATAGTCTATTTTGCACATATACTGCTGTCTTAGCTGCTTCAGCCCATAGATACATGGGAAGATCTTGGTCATGTATCATAGTCTTTACAGCTTCCATGATGGTTCTATTTTTCCTCTCAGCAACCCCATTTTGTTGGGGATTATAGGGAGTGGTTAGTTCTCTCTTAATTCCGGCTTCTTTACAAAAGTCTTCAAAGTATTTTGAAGTATATTCTCCACCATTATCTGTTCTGAAAATCTTGATTCTCTTTTTTGAGAGATTTTCTATTAGAGCCTTGAACTCTTTGAACTTTCCAAAGACTTCATTCTTACCTTTTAGAAAGTATATCCAAGTTTTCCTTGAATGGTCATCAATGAATGAAAGATAGTATTCAAACCCACTTAGAGAAGTGGTGGGCATAGGTCCACATACATCTGAGTGTATTAGCTCCAAAATGCTCTTAGTCTTTGTTTCACTCATTGGAAAGGGGTTCTTGACATTCTTCCCTTTCTTACACCCTTTACATGAGCCATCATGATCAGCCTTCAAGTCTGGTAATCCTATGACCACCCTGATTACATAGGGTAAGGATTTGTAGTTAATGTGAGCTAATCTTCTATGCCATAGCTCACCGGGGCTAGAGATTTCATGAGCAAGGGCAGTTTCTGGATGACCCTTGAGCTTATAGAGACCTCCTTCTTCTTCACCAATGACAACTACATCTTTAATTGATTTTCCTTTGGACCACATGAGTACTTGTCCATATATGAAAGCCACCCTAAAGCCTTTCTTATCTAGTGCTGAGATAGAGAGAAGGTTCTTCTTTAAACCTGGTACATATAAGACTTCTTTCATTTTCAAGGGTGTTCCAGAATCAAGCTTGTAGCTTGCTTCACCAATTCCCTTGATGGGATATTGATAATCATCTCCTAGAGATACCTTTTGGGGTGAGGACTTTTCTTCAATTATTGAGAAAGTTTTCTTTTGACCTGTCATGTGCTTTGAAGCACCACTGCCAATGAGCCATGTATCTTCACTAGGGGACACATATCCAGAGAGTGCACAAAATAGGACATATTCTTCTGGATCTTCTTTCTTTACTTTAGATCTTTTCCTTTGAGGCCTTTCCTCCTCCTCCTCCTCTTCTTCTTCTTCTCCTTCTTCTTCTTCACTATCATCTTTTGCCATATGTGCATGATGTCTTTTGTGAACAAACTTCTTCTTCTTCTTCTTTCCTAGAAAAGTACAGTCTTTAGCATAGTGTCCTAGTTTAAAACAATTATAACATTGGACTGTGGAGAGGTCTCTTTCTGAGTTTGTTCCTCCTTTCCTTTTGAATTTATGAGAGGGTCGAGACCTTTTGTAGTTTACTTTCTTGAAGTGGCCTCTCTTTCCTCTTTTGGTGTGGGTGGCCAAAGCTTGGTCATCCTCTTTGAGAAGAGCTTCTCTGTTGGCTACCCTATCCTCTTCTTGAACACAATCCTCCCATACTACATCAAACTTCATGCTTTCTTTTCTGGCACACATGGTTTGTATGAAAGATTCCCAAGGTCTAGTGAGACCATTTAGGGCAGTCATCACAAGTTCATCTTCATCAAGAGTATCACCAATGGCATCTAGTTGCTCCTTGATTAGAGAGACTCTTGAGAAGTAGTCTTGAATGGATTCTCCTTTGTGCATCTTGGTACTCTTCAACTGAGTCCTTAGGTTCATCTTCCTATTGATGTTCTTTCCTTAATACATTCTTCCTAGGGCATCATACATTTCCTTTGGAGTCTTCTTGGAAGCCACTTAAGGAATCAAGTGGTCTTTAATAGAATCAGCTATGATTCTCTTTTCCCTAATCAAATCCTTCCTATGCTTCTCTTTGGCTTCATCTCCTTCCGGTTCTGTAACTTCATCTTTGACATAATGAGCAAGATCATTCTCTTCAAGAATGAGACCAATTCTGTATTTCCATGCTTGGAAATTCTCTATGCCTTCTAGCTTGTCTTCAAGCTTAGTGTTTGGAGCCATCTTCTCTTGGGGGAGTCCAAGAGATAAGAGACATAGTAGTACTTACCCATAAATATTACCTTTTTACCTTTCCGGATCCTGGGACAGAATTTCTAGATTATCGCACTTTTGGTAAAACTAGGGTTTGACTTTCCCGATGTTCTACCCAACCAAAAATTTCGATCTAGGGATCAAAAGATTGGTTTTGAGAAGGGCTATCCAGCCATGTAATCAGAATTAAAAAATGCCGTTTTTTTTACTGAAACCAATTTCTGATTTATCGCACTTTTGGTAAAACTAGGGTTTGGATTTCCTTGAGTTCTACCCAACCAAAAAGTTCGATCTAGGGCTCAAAAGATTGGTTTTGAGAAGGGCTATACAGCCATGTAATCAGAATTAAAAAATGCCAATTTTTTACTGAAACCAATTTCTGATTTATCGCACTTTTGGTTAAACTAGGGTTTGGATTTCCCGGAGTTATACCCAACCAAAAAGTTCGATCTAGGGCTCAAAAGATTGGTATTGAGAAGGGCTATCCAGCCATGTAACCAGAATTCAATAATACCAACTTTTTGCTGAAACCCTAACTTTCACCGGAGAGAGAGAGAGAGAGAGGTATTCTTACCTTGTGAAAGATGTCCTATTCAATCTAGCTCTGATACCATGTTAAGTTTAAACCAAATAGACTAGCAAGATCACTGAAAGAAACATAATCACAAGATAGACACAAAATCTACCCTGGGAAACCCTCATGGGGTAGAAAACCCAGCAAAGCTTTCCTCAATAAGATGATCAACCAAAATACAAGATGTGCTCCCTCCTTCTCTACCTCCTTAGCAGATCTCCCAGACAAGTGCGCTACTTTTCTGAGTTGTGCAAGTGTCTCTAATGAGGAGTTCACCTCCTCGATTTATACTAACTCCCGACTGACCAAAATACCTAATGGGGCCGACCTCTCCTAGAGAAGTCTAATAACCCCTAAAATATAAGATCAGGGCCGACCCCCACATGGTGGGTCTAATAAACCTAGTTACCACAAACCCCCGGAGGAATAATCATCTCCGGATACATGATAGGGTTACCTTGGAGGGATGAAACATCTCCAGAATAATAATGTACAAATTATAATATTCTTAGAAGTTACAATATTCAACATCGGGCACTGGATAAAAAGGCATAACTTGAGCCAAAGCTGTCTGCTGTGATGGTACTTCGGAGTCCCTCTTCTCTGGAGCTGCTGTCTCTTTTCCCTTGCTGCTTCCTGTAGCCTGTCGTGCTGAACTTCTGGAATCCCTGCTTGCTCCAATAGTTGAGAAATATATGCTAGCTCAACCGAGTCGCTCATTCAATGCTCTGGTCGCTTGGCTCTCAACTAATTCATAAAAATGGTTAAGTGGCCGAGCGAGGTCTATTTATAGTCGCTGCTAGTTCGCTACATCGCCTTCCGCAGTGCCCAAGGTCCTTAAAGCCATTTTGATTGCCAATTCGTGCGTATATATTGGGCCTATCAGTCGATCCTTCTCGTAACGCGAACGCTATTTCCTTAAATGCCAAATGGTTTCCTGTCAAGCCAGCTTGTCAAATCCGTTGAATCCGCATTAATGGTTTAGCCTGCCATCTGGATTTCGGTACTAACTAGTCACTTCGGTCTTTAATGGGTTCCAAAATTTCCCATCCATATTTAAAGTGTGATTTTCCCTACTGTCGCCAATTTGGGTAACGTCCCACTAACCGACTGACACATGCCCTGGTGACGGTTTCTGTTATAATGCGCTGGTGGTCTAATAGGATGTTCGGTATAGGACCCGCACTAGGTGTTACCTTTTGTGCAATTGTCGGTTCATCTTTTCTGCGCGACGAGCTTCTGGACTTGCTCTGCACGTCCACTCTTTTCTTGCCTCTTTTCTTCTTCTTCTTCTCTTTTTTTTTTTTTTTTTCGCGCAACTTCAACAGTATTGCGCGATACACTTCCCCTGATTATATAGGATTCTGGGTAGATGGACTATCACAGTAAAGCTTTAGTCTACTACCATTTATCCATTTATCAAACTTTGTAAAGTATCTCCGGCTAATGTAGCTAACTGGACTGCGCCACCATTAGTAACATGCATTACAGTATATGGGCTAAGCCAATGCATCTTAAATTTTCTAGGAAATTTCATGAATTTGCTATCATACAGGAGGACTAGATCACCTACCTGAAAGTTCTTGTTCTTGATGTGGCGATCATGCCAAGCTTTTTAACGCTCTTTTTAGACTTGTTGGTGGAAGCCTGCGACAAAGCGATCTTCCTATAGCCCAATCAAGTGTAGGAGTCTTTCTTCGAGTGCTGCGTGATCGACCATGCCTATAAACGTTGCTATCCTCAAGCTGGGAACAATGTATTCCATTGGCATTATTGCTTCTTGTCCATAAGCCAACCTAAAAGGTGTATGGCCAGTTAGTTTCTTGCAGGTAGTCCTGTATGCCCATAGTACGGATGGGATGTGCAGGTCCCAATTGTCCTGATTGACGTTACATATCTTTGTTAGTGCATTCTCCAACACTTTGTTAAATGCTTCAACATTTCCATTCGCCTGTGGATGATAAGGCGTGTTGCACTGAAGAATGACGTAAAACTCTTCGGTCAAAGCCTCAATGGTCTTATTCAGAAAATGAGTTCCTTGATCACTCATCAATATCTTTGGGCATCCAAACCTTGTAAGGATATTCTCATCTATGAATTACGCAGCTGTAGCTATGCTACAGTATTTGACTGGCTTTTCTTCTGCCCATCTGGTGAGGTAATCGGTAGCAGTAATGATATACCTATCATCAGTTCTTTTTCCAGGTGGATTAATAGGACCCACAAAATCAATGGCCCATTTCTCGAAGGCTTGCAATGTCAGCTGTGGATTTAATGGCATTTCATCTCTGCATGATGGCTTCCTTGTTCTCTGACAGACATCGCAATTCTAGCAGTGTTCCTTCAAGTCTTTATGAATTGTAGGCCACCATAGGCCTGCACGTAATATATTCTACGTAGTAGCTCTTCCTGCATAATGGCCTCCTGCGATTCCTGAGTGTGCATCAGCTAGTATAAACGGTTTCTCATGCTCTAGCACACATCTGCGCAGTACTTCGTCCGATCCCAGTTTGTATAGTTGACTTGCAATTATAGTGAAGTCTGCTGCGTGCACTACCAGCTGCTTTTTCTGCTGTGTAGTGAACTCTACGGGTGCAAATCCAGTGGTAAAAAAATCAATGATGTCCCGGTAGTATTCATTTTCAACTTGTATGGCAAACAACTGCGCATCAAGCAGATAGTCCTCCAAATTCGTAGGCTCTTCTCCTGACTCAATTTTTGATAGATGATCAGGTCCCAAATTCAATCTACCTGGCTTAACAACAATATCAAAATAATACTCTTGAAAGAGTAGTAACCATATGCATATGCACCCCCCTAACACTGGCTTATTAACCAGGTATTTCAAGGAAGAATGGTCAGTGAACATGGAGAAGTGTGCACCAAGCAGGTAGTGCCTGAACTTCTGCAGCGCATATACCATTGCGAGTCCTTCTCTTTCAGTAGTAGTATAGTTATTCTCGGTGGATGATAACTTCCTACTGGAAAAGGAAATGGGATGATCAATGCCTCCCTCTCATGGTTGCGGAAGAACAATACCCAATGCTATGCATGATGCGTCCACATGGACGTGAAAAGGCTTCTCCCAGTCTAGGAAAACTAGGATCGGCGCAGTGACCATTTTCTCCTTCAATGTGTCGAAGCCTTTCTCGCAATCCTCATTCCAAATGAATGGTATATCTTTCTTCAACAATTTTTCCATAGCTGCGGTTATCTGCGCATACCCTTTTATGAACTTCCTATAGTAACCGGTATGCCCCAGTGTAGTGTGCAATTGCTTAACTGAATTGGGTGTAGGAAAGTTTACAATGACTGTGATCTTTGCAAGGTCTACCATCAAGCCCTGTTTGCATACAATGTGTCCCAACAAGACTCCATAGGGTACACAGAAGATACACTTCTTCAATTTTAATGATATTTGGTGTTGTCTGCACTTTTCCAGCATCATCCTAAGGTTCGCGGCATGGTTCTTCAATAACCCGAAAATGGTCCAATCATCAAAGTAAAATTTGAGAAAGTTATGTCTAAAATCCTTAAATACTGCGATGACCACTCTAGAGAATATGGCAGGTGCATTCTTCAGACCAAAGGGCATCACTGTGTATTGGAATGACCCCCACTCTGTCGAAAAAGTTGTCTTGTGCCTATCTGCACGATCAATCCTAATATGATGGTAACCAGAGAATCCATCAGTAAAAGAATAGGCCTCATTCCCTCCAACATTATCTAGCACTTCATCTGTAAAAGGTGTAGGGAATGGGTCATGCATTGAAGCATCGTTAAGTTTTTTGAGATCCACACAAATTCTGATCTCTCCTTTTGTTTTCTTGTCCTGGATAACCATTGGGCTTATCCATTCAGATTCTTCAACTAGCTTGATGATGCCTGCATCGAGCATCTTATCGAGTTCTGCCTTAACTCATTATTTATAGCGCGGGTTCAATCTGTATGGTCTTTGTTTCACAGGTTTCGCGTCAGGCTTAAGAGGAATTTTCATCACTCCTAAGTCTCCAAAAATACCTTTCATTTCTGTGAACTTGGTCGGGATTAGTTCTTGGTATTCCTGTAATATACCTGTGACCTCCTCAACTATATCTTCGTCCCAATAATCTCCAATGGCTGCAAACTTTGGCTCTTCACTGGTGCCAATGTTCACTTTCCTTGTTTTCATAGGTCCACTCATATCTGGAATTTACAGTGGAGGTCCTTCTACCTCGCGCGATCCTTCTGACTCAGGTATCCGTATGTTGCGCGGGTCCTCCTCATCACTATCTGGTGTATCCTTAGTTTCTCCATCAATGTGATAAAAATCAAGAGCATGTTCTAGCTTCTCTTCCCATTCAGGTTGTAGGCGCTCAAGTATGCAGTCTGTGCCAAAGAATTCTTCTAGTGTCATGTTTCCTTGTGTACAATCTGGGCTGAAGATGTTTTTCTTAATGACCTACAGCGCATCATTGATACTTGGATGCTCATCTTCGAAGCTGAAATCCTGTTGGAAGGTCACAGTGAGGCCCGACCAGTCCATTGTGCCTTTGCGTAACTCCAGGTCTAGGTACCATTTCTTCAGAATCGGTTCTTCTAACGTGTGGACAAACAGATGTACCCATTATGTCTGTGGTATTTCCTTCCATGCTCCTGAACAGACCCTAATATGCTCTCTTGGGTCCATCTGTCCATTATATTTCTCAAAGGATAGGGTGACCTTATCAGCAAACCTGATTTGCATCTTAATTCTACATTGATCCCATGTTGTTAGTATATTCTTATGTGCAGCCCACCATCTGGCAGGTATGTCGCACAATGCCATGTCTAGAGCTGAGACACGGTGTTCATCTGGAATTGCTGCAGTATATTATTTGATAAAACAATACACATTAGATAAACGATCAAAGCTAGGGATTGGAGTTACCTCTTTCCCAATCCAGCGGAGTGACTTCGTGATCCGTGCGCATTTCCTGGAAAATACTTCATGTAACCTGCTTTGGCAGTTTTCTATTCCTGCATCGAAATCTGAAATGCAAGAGCTATCACAGCGCCAACTGAGTGTGCCATATGTAGTTGGATTAACATAGTCAGCAGTATTGGTTGTCATATTGTAAATACGGTCCAAGTCTTGAGCTCTGGATTCCTCTTGAATCAGTTCAACATACCGCTCTCCCTGCAAAGGGTCTAATGGCGCGATGACCCTGATATCATTGCCTTCAAATATCATTTTCATGGTTTTTAAATCAATAATGGCAGAGTTCGTCATTGCCCAATCGATACCTAGCAGTGCCAAATAAGGATGGATGTCATCCACTATTTCAATTACTTCAAAATCGACATAGCTATGCACTCCATCAATGTCAACAATGGTGTTGGGTAATCTTCCCAAAGGTATAACTATCCCTTGGTTAGCCATCCTCAATTGTAGAGGTGACCATTGTAAGTTGGGTTTACCCATCTGATGCCATGTCTACTTGGTCAAACATTTACTTCAGATCTAAGATTGAGAATGATCTCATCCATATCATAGTCCCCAATCTGTGAAGGGAGTCTCATTTCCCTTCCTATTCTCTTAGAACTCTGAATATTGTGGATTGCGCCATTGGAATCCCCCTTGTCACTGTTTGGCTCATACTGCCTTAGTAGCTTTTCAAATTCCGTAAAAGCATCTCCGCTCTTTAGTAATTTCATGCAGCTGCGTAAAAACTATGCAACAGAGGTCCCTGCGTCTGTTGTGACATTTATCTAATCTTGCGTCATTGGCATATTCTCTCTTTGTGGTACTTCACTGCACAACTGTGTTTTGGGGGAGCCAGGTGGCGGTGCCCTGAATATGTCTTGTGCTTCCTCAAAGGCTCCCTTATTTTTCTGTAAATCTAGACCCAGTGCTTTCCCAGGAGATTTCCTAATCCATACCGGCTCTCCAGGATTCTGTCTAGGGTCGTGCATTCTAGAGGTTGAAGCTTCTGCACCTCCGTCTCTTCATGTATCTGCGCCACTGCGTGTTACCACATTTACACTTGGATTCGCAGTTCTTCTCTCTGCTGCAATCAACTGAATATTTGGATTTGGTGGTTCTATCCTTCTTCTCTTCTGCATTTCTACCTCAAGCACAGGGAAGTCTTCAATAACATGCTCAAATGATTTACAGTAATTGCACGTAGTGCATGGGTTGGTACAATCTGTAGAAACGTGACCTGGATGGCCACAATTATCACAGATCACCTGGCCGTGGCCCCTTCCTTGCGTCGGGCCAGCATTTCTTCCTCTCCTGCGGTATCCACCACCACGGCCTCTATATCCCCCTTGATCATATTGGGTAATTTCTTGTTTTGGATGAGTTTCCTCCTGGATGCGATACATACCAATGCCTCGCATTACTTCCATGTCGCGCTTTCTTTCATTCATGAGCTCATATGCACGATAGTTGGATTCGTCATGTCCCACTGATTTACAGAAATTGCAATACAAGCTCTTAGGTATTCTTACATATTTCTGTATTAGGTAACAATCTTCTGGCCTGTGTCCTCTGGTTCTGCAGATTTCACACCACGGTGCCTGATTATGATTCATATTAATTGGGTTTGGTGCACCACTGTCAAGATAATATTGAAACAGAGGGCAATGTTCTCTAGTATGGCCTTCTCCTTTGCATCTGATGCACCAAACTTCACGTCTGTGTTCGTATCTTTGCTCTTTGCCATTTTTCATACCCTGTAATTCTAACATCAGCGTAGTTAGCTGGTTCTGAATCTGTGACATCCCAGTGCTACTCTCACCAATTGGTGAAGCCTCTAACTGCATTGCGATCTCTAAGGCCTCTGCCTGCGACGCAATCTTCTGCTGCATCAATGGTTGTTTGATGTGAGGCAACATTGCAATGATGAACCATTCCTTGTGCTGTTGTGGAGCTATCACGAAACTAACTTGGTCCAACAATGTTTTAAATTTTTGGTCAAATTCCAAGACCGATTCGGTAGGCTTCTGTTTGATTTCCTTTAATTCCGTTATGCACTGCGATTTTGACTTTGGCTTCTTAAACTCTGTGACTAGTGTAGCCTGAATTTCTTTTAGGGTTCTCGGTTGTGCCTGAGAATATTTCATAAACCAATGCAACGCGCGGTCTCTGAAAGTAGTGATGAGCTGTGCTCTCTTCACATCATTGGATTTGCTTCAAACTCCATACGGCTTCACATAGAAACCAGTGTTGTTCAGGGTCTTCTAGACCCATTCCTTTGAATATCGGCAGTTTTATATCGTTATATGTCATTCTCCTTCCTGGTTGTGCACTGCTCTGGGTAGTGCTAACTATCTGCGTAGAGAAAACAAAGGGAATATTCGGGATACTGGGATTCTGCAGGTTGGGCTGCGCGATACTCACAACGGGTTGGTTCTGAACTAAAGGTGGCGCAGTTTCTGCAACCGACGGATTCTGAGGTGTAGTGGGATGAATAGTGGTTGATAGCAGCGTGTTATGATTGTTAAGATCACATGGGAGTTCAGTATCTACGCGGAGTCTAGGTCCTCCAGGCTCCAGGATTCTTTTCTTTATTAAACTTGTATCTCTTTCCACTTCTCATATTATGAGTTTCTTCGTCAGAATCACTATAAATGCTCTTGACCATGATAGATGTAAAAATATTACTAGATCCTTAAAACTCCTTTCTCAGCTAAAATCATTTTAATGTATAGACTGAGATTGTTTAAGTACTTACCTCTGAATCCTTTGAAAAAGTATGCTTCAGCTTAACTGTATGACTTCAGTGTGTTGACAACAAACTCGGTCACAAATCCTTCAAGTATACTATCGACCCAAAAGTCGACTGCTCGTGACAATGGGCTGTCTATTGCTTTGAGCTGCGCGGTGAGATCTGGATTCCACTCTGTAGGTACCCCCCGTTGAAAACAAGTCTTCTTGCGGTGCAATATCCAAGCGTGTAGCTCATTTGGAAACGTAGCCCAAAAGATCTCGTGAATATCTCTCCAGAAATATCTATTCAACCACTCTACGTCAGATAGGCGCGGGTGTTTGCTCTCTTTTCTTGCAAAGTCTCTTTCAATCTTGTCACACCAATCCCATATCTCTTTCTGTTCCAGATGCCAATTTTCTGAACCCAATGGGAACTGGTATTCTTCTTCACACATTACTTTCCAACACTCTATCGCATCATTGGTCTTAGCCGGGAAACAAAACCATTTGTTGGTTGTCTAAACTGAGTTAGAGGTTTCCAATGTAGACCTAGGTCCTTCGCGGTTCAAGGAAGCAACAAAACCCCAATTCACCGACCCTTTCGACAAACGGCTGCGCATAGCCTGAGGTCTCACCCGAGGCAAAGCTGAGGGGGTAGTTGCGGAATCATGTTTCCACAACCGAGTGATGTAATGGGGGGAAGGCTAATAAGCAGCGCAGCGCCTTGCGGGCTGCACGGATAGATAACTACGCAAACCTTCTGTTCCGTGTCAGATACTTCAACGTGCAACTATGCTCGTGCACTTGCGCCTTCAGTGTGCAACTGCGCTCACACCTCTGATGACTATGCAATACAGGATATCTTTGCATTACGATAGTAAGCTATCAAGAGCTTACCTTGCAGCAACCTTCACTGACTCGGTGCATCCATAAGACTGCGCGTCCTTTAAGGATGTTCAATTCTAACCATTCTACTTAACATCCTTTATCCCTTTACTCCTTTCTAGTTCTTATCAGTAAATTGTGGATGGTTTAATATCATACGTTACTGCGTGCTCCAACACTGCGCTTAAACTCAGTGTTCACTACTTGACCAATAGATAGATTCATACATTCCAATCGAAAAATTCATACATATTGAATACTTAACATTCCTCTGTGCATGCATTACTTAACATATTATTCCCATTCTCTGCGGCGAATACATATAAAAGCAATCACATAACAGAAGTTTCCAGCATTAAACATACATACCAAGCAATTAAACAATCATAAACACACATTGGTCACACAACACAGAATTTAACGTGGTTCAACCCCCGGATGGAGGCTACGTCCACAAGAACGATTGTTAATAATACTCTTAATGGGAAGGGTACAATCATTCTTAGCCTGTGCACTCAGTTTCAGACTCTCTTCTCTGTCTCAGATAGGTCTTTGCGCACTCAGCTGTAGAGCCTTTACAATGGTTTTCTAAGCTTAGGATTCTACAATGATCAATGCTTCACCAAAATGAAGAGATTAACAAAAACAACAACCAACCCTTTCCCATATAAAATCATGCCTATATATATCATTCCCGTAGGTCATGTCTTTACAATCATTAGGCCGAAAACCTAAGGTTTCCAAAACTGGCATGGCTAACTGCCACCCTAGCTGTCGCCGTCGACAGCCTGCTCCAGTTGTGCCACTCGTGGCTCACATGCTCTTCTGACAGCCACAGTCCTCAAAACGGTTATACTGCATCATGTCCTGTCCCTTTCCACTCCTTCGTCTTCCTGTCACTATTGACGTCCTGGCCTAGCTTCTCAACTGCTTGCTGCCACACGTTCGAACAGGTTGCTTTCATCTGTCGTCCACCTGTTCCTTACCCAAAATAGGTCATGTCCTTGTCTGACCTTTTCCCATGTTCTGAACTAAATATATCTCATGCGCTACCATGCGCATCAGCCTACTACGCGACTGTGCCTTAGTCATTGCCATTTTGCGACACGCGCAACACCTAAAAAATTGTCTGTCACTTGCCCCCGCGCGCACTATGCTTTCACCAAAATGACTTTCTCTTCCTGCCACAGCGCACTACACACAATTATCAAAATTGCCTTTTCTTCCTGCTGCAGCACGCTTTGCGCATTTTTCCATACTTGTATGTTTGTCCAACCCACTTGGGCCCATCCCAATAGGATTCCACCATAAAAGACATCAAGCACACCTGGCAGAAGATGATAGTGCAGAAGAAGAAGAAGAAGAGGAAAGGTATCAGAAGAAAAGAGCTAGAATAGAAGAAGAAGATGCAGAAGAATATGTTCTATTCTCTGCACTCTCTGGGACTGTAACACCTAGAGAAAATACATGTCTCATTAATAGTGATGCTTCAAAGCACATGACAAGTCAAAAGAAAACTCTTACAAAGCTTGAATATAAGACCTCTCCACAAAAGGTATCTCTAGGAGATGACTATCAATATCCAATCCAGGGAATTGGTGAAGCAAGCTACAAGCTTGATTCTGGAACACCATTGAATATGAAGGAGATATTATATGTCCCAGGATTGAAGAAGAAATTACTTTCTATCTCAGCTCTAGATAACAAAGTTTATAGGGTTGCATTCATAGATGGACAAGTACTCATGTGGTCCAAAGGAAAATCAATTGAGGATGCAATTGTTATTGGTGAAGAGGAAGGAGGTCTATATAAACTCAAGGGACATCCGGAAGCTGCCCTTGTTCATGAAGCCACTAGCCCTAGTGAACTATGGCATAGGAGGCTTGCTCATATTAACTACAAAGCACTACCTCATGTGAGTAAAGTAGTCATAGGACTACCAGATTTGAAGATTGATACTGATGGCACATGTAAAGGATGTGCAAAAGGGAAGAATATCAAGAACCCATTTCCAAAGAGTGAAACAAAGACTAAGAGTATTTTGGAATTGATTCATTCAGATGTATGTGGACCAATGCCCTCCACATCCTTGAGTGGATATGAATACTACCTTACATTTATTGATGACTACTCTAGAAAAACTTGGATATACTTTCTAAAAGGGAAGAATGAAGTCTTTGGAAAGTTCAAGGAGTTCAAAGCCTTGATAGAAAATCTTTCAGAAAAGAAGATCAAAATACTCAGGACAGATAATGGTGGAAAATACACTTTAAAGGATTTTGAAGTCTTTTGTAAAGAAGCTGGAATCAAGAGGGAGTTAACCACTCCCTACAATCCTCAACAAAATGGTGTTGTAGAAAGAAAGAATAGAACCATTATGGAAGCAGTGAAGACAATGATACATGATCAAGACCTACCTATGTATCTATGGGCTGAAGCAGCCAGGACATCAGTCTATGTGCAGAATAGACTATCTCATAGTGCTCTTGAATTCAAGACCCAAGAAGAAGTGTTTACAGGGAAGAAGCCTGAGGTAAGCCACCTCAAGATATTTGGGTGTCCTGTATATATTCACATACCAAAAGAAAAGATAACTAAATTAGACCCTTCTAGAAAGAAGGGAATATTTGTTGGATATTGTGAAACATCCAAGGCATTCAGAATTTACATCCCAGGATTCCACCATATGGAGATTAGTAGGGATGTGACATTTGATGAAGAGACAGCTCTCAAGAAATCTAGGAAGTTCCAGTATGAAGAAGTATATGATGAAGATGCACCTCCCAGAATTGTAGAGACTGTACCCATCCCTGAAGATGTAACACTTGAATACCATGCTATGATAGAACCACAAGAACCCCCCCTTTCAAACATATCAAGGAAAAGAAAGACAACATGGGCAAGAGATATTATACTAGGAGCAGAAAAGTATGGAGCTCCTAAAGGCTCCACTAGAGTGAGCAAGAAACCAAAGCCCTTCTCCAACTATATGGCTTTGATGTGTGATCTTGTAGATAAAGAACCTAGTAGTTATGAAGAGGCAGTTCATAAGAAAGAGTGGGTAGAAGCAATGATGGAGGAATACCAGTCAATAATGAAGAATGATGTTTGGGATATAGTTCCCAAGCCAAAAGAAAAAAGTGGGGTATCCTCCAAATGGATATACAAAATAAAGCATGCTGCAAATGGTAGCATTGAAAAATATAAGGCAAGATTTGTGGCCAGAGGATTCTCTCAAAAAGAGGGAATTGACTATGAAGAAACATTTGCACCAGTTGCAAGGTACACTTCCATCAGAACCATCATGGCACTTGCATCCATGATGAAATGGGATTTACACCAAATGGATGTAAAGACAACCTTCCTGAATGGTGTGATTGTGGAAGAAGTGTACATAGAACAACCACAAGGATTTGAGGTGGAAGATGGAAGAACCCATGTGTGCAAACTAAAGAAGGCTTTGTATGGGTTGAAGCAAGCTCCCAGAGCTTGGTATGGAAGAATTGACAGTTTCTTGACAAGCTTGGGATTTACCAAAAGTAAAGCTGATCCTAATCTTTATCTCAAGGTTATGGATGACGAACCTGTCATATTGTTGTTATATGTGGATGATCTATTTCTGATTGGAAATGAGAAATAGATTATCGAGTGCAAGAATAAACTCTCATCAGAATTTGAGATGAAAGATCTCAGATTGATGCACTACTTCCTAGGTCTGGAAGTGTGGCAAGGACCAGATGGAATCTTTCTCAACCAAGGAAAGTATGCTGTGGGAATCTTGAAAATATTTGATATGTTGGAATGCAAAGCCATGGCCACTCCCATGGATTCCAGCTTGAAGCTGTTAGTTGATGACTCTTCAGAGTTATTGGATGTGACTCTGTACAGACAGATTATTAGGTCATTAATGTATCTAACGAATACCAGGCCAGACATATGCTTTGTGGTGAACACCCTGATTCAGTATCTAGTGGAACCTAGACGAGTTCACCTGATTGCTACAAAGCATGTGGTGAGGTACCTAAAGGGTACGATAGATTTTGGTCTA
Source organism: Larix kaempferi (assembly GCA_027924585.1). Classification (NCBI taxonomy): domain Eukaryota; kingdom Viridiplantae; phylum Streptophyta; class Pinopsida; order Pinales; family Pinaceae; genus Larix; species Larix kaempferi. The sequence continues at coordinate 3,629,747 of BSBM01000206.1, read as the reverse complement.
TATTATCAAGGAGATCATGACTTCATATTGTATGGCTACACAGATGTTGATTGGGCAGGAAGCGTATCAGACAGGAAGAGTACATCGGGTGGATGTTATTGTTTGGGATCTGCCATGATCTCGTGGTTTAGCAGAAAGCAATCAAGTGTGGCTCTTAGCATAGCTGAAGCGGAATATATAGCTTCCTGCTTTGATAGTTGCGAAGCGGTATGGCTTTGGAAGTTGTTATCATGATTGTTTGACTTAGAGATGGACCCCACTGTGATCCTGTGTGACAACCAAAGTTGTATCAAGATGACAGAGAATCCAATATTCCATGATAAGTCAAAGCACATAGAGATCTGATATTTCTATATATGGGTATGGTGCAGAAAGGAGCTATCAAGCTCGAGTATGTAGGCACTGATGAACAAGTTGCTGATGTGTTGAACAAACCTCTGTCTCGAGTAAAGTTTGAGTATTTACGAGACAAGCTTGGTGTAGTTCAAAAAGGACCCTCCTCGAAAGGGGGAGTGATATGGTCGATACAGATATCTTTGGATACTAGTATCGATGTGGATACCTATATCGATGATGAGATTGCCTATATTGACGGTAAGGTCAATAATGAGGATACCTGTGGATACTATATTGATGAGGATACTGTATCATTGATGTGGATACTGTATTGATGAGTATGCTATATCGATGATGTGTATACCTGTATTGCTATGGACACTTATATCGATGAAGAGGCTACTTGTTCTGACGATGAGGTCAATGTATGGTACCTAGTTGACATGATAAGACTACATTGTCCCTGAACGTTTGTTTAAAAATGTACGTGATGGGGATTGCATCATCCTGGAACCACTAGTTCAAAATGTACGAGAGGGGATTGTATCATCCCCAGAATTTGGTCCCTGAATTGATCCGCAGACATATGTCTCCGTGGTCCCTAGTGGACAAGAGGGGATTGTATCATCCCCAGACTTCGGTCCCTGAATTGATCCGTAGACAGTTGTCTTCGAGAATATGGTCCCTAGTGGACGAGAGGGGATTGTATCATCCCCAGACTTCGGTCCCTGAATTGATCCATAGACATATGTCTCCGTGGTCCCTAGTGGACGAGAGGGGATTGTATCAACCCCGGACTTCAGTCCCTGAATTGATCCGTAGATGGATGTCTCTGAGAAGTGGTCCCTAGTGGATGAGAGGGGATTGTATCATCCCCGGACTTCGGTCCTTGAATTGATTCGTAGACATATGTCTTCGAAAATTGGTCCTTAGATTTTGTCTAAGTTGACAAGTGGACTGCATCGTCCCTAGACATGATATGGTGTCTTAAATATATCATGTGTGTTGCAGGGTATGCTGCTATTGTGTTGTTGATTGAGAGGATCCAGTTGATGACGATGATGCTGACCGTGTGATGACGATGATGCTGATCATGTGATGATGATGATGTTGATCGTGTGAGGATGATGATGCTGATTGTGTGATGAAAATTATGCTGATCATGAGATGACGATGATGTTGATCGTGAGATGACAATGATGCCGATCGTGAGATGATGATGCTGCTGATCGTGTGATGATGATGATGCTGATCGTACGATGACAATGCTGATGATCGTGTGATGACGATGCTGATGATCGTATGATGACGATGCCGATGATCGTACGATGATGATGCTGATGATCATATGATGACGATGCTGTTGATCTTGAGGATCTAGATGATGATGTTACTGTAGTTGTTCGAGTGCTACAGAAGATGAAGAATTAGTATTGAAGATCTTGAAGATGTTCCAGTAACTGGTTGAGTTACTAAAGAAAGCTTCCAATGATTTATAGATGTATAATGTATTATGTAGTTGATGACTCCTTGCTCCTATAGACGTTGTTATAATATCCTTCTCGTTAAGGGGGAGTGTTGAAATATTGTAACTTCTAAGAATATTATACTTTATTATTTCAGAGATGTTTCATTCCTCTGATGGGACTTTGTTATGTATATGGAGATGTTTATTCCTCCGAGAGATTGTGGTAACTAGGGTTATTAGATCTCCCATGTGAGGTCGGCCCTGAGTTAGTTATTTGAGGGTTATTAGACTCTCCTGGGAGAGGTCAGCCCCATAGGGTAAAAAGTCAGTCGAAAAACAAGTATAAGTAGAGGAGGCATGTTCCTCACTTATCTCATTTAATTCACTCACTTGTGAGTAGCACACAAGAGAGAGAGAGAGAGGTTTGCATAGGAGGAGAAGGAGCTCTAGTCTTGGACTAAATCTTGTATTTGGTTGATTATCTATATTGAGGAAAGCTTTGCTGGGTTTTCTACCCCATGAGGGTTTCCCAGGGTAAATATTTGTCTATCTTGTGATTGTGTTTCTTTCAGTGATCTTTCTTGTGAAATTAGGATAAAATTAACAAAGCCATAGAGGCAAAGCGCTTATCATATTGCATAGACTTTAGGGCTTGTGTGAGGTCATCTGTAGATATAGGGTCTTGTAAAGATAAGGTATGCTCCTGTGTTACTATAGAAGGGAATTGTACAACAGTCTCCAACATAGAGTTAATTGATGCCGCTTGATCTTCTTTCTATAGTTTAGAGAAGTGTTGAACTCATATGTCTTCTATCTTATGGAAACCATGTTAAGATTCAATATGCTAAGACAGAAAATAGCAGCATTACATTCCATTTCACAATAATAGCATATACAGGATCACTGAAGAAACAACAAGCATAGCATAAACACAAGAGACAGAGATTTATCCTGGGAAACCCTCATGGGGTAGAAAACCCAGTAAAGCTTCCTCAATATAGATGACCAGCAATATACAAAGATGCAAACCCTGAGCATAAGCTCCTTCTCCACAATAGCAGACCTCTCCTCCACAAGTGCGCCTTTCTCAAGTGAGAGTGAGTGAGTGTAATGAGGAACACACCTCCTCTATTTATACACTACTCTGATGTGTATTTTACACAAGTACACGTAGGCTCGTATTTAACCAATAGGTTAAATACCCCACTACAACTAACTGGGCCGACCCCTCTAGGGTGGTCTAATAACCCTTTGACCCACATAACACATACAGGGCCGACCCCTACTAGGGAAGTCTAATAACCCGAGTTACCACATTCCGACGGAGGAATAAACATCTCCGGATATACAATAAGATCTTCACGGAGGAATGAAACATCTCCGGAATAATAAAGTACAAATATAATATTCTTTGAAGTTACAATATCTCAACACTCCCCCTTAACGAGAAGGATATTATAACAACATCTGCTCGAGCAAGGAGTCATCAACATCATACATGATACATCTATAAATCATTGGAAGCTTTCTTCAATTTGTCTTCATCAGTAACTCAAACAGTTACTGGTACATCAATGTCAACATCAACATCAACATCACGATCAACAGTATCGTCATCACACGATCAGCAGCATCGTTATCACATGATCAGTAGCATCGTCATCACACGATCAGCAGCATCGTCATCACACGATCAGCAACATCGTCATCACACGATCAGCAGCATCGTCATCACACGATCAACAGCATCGTCATCACACGATCAGCAGCATGGTCATCAGCATCGTCATCACACGATCATCAGCATCGTCATCACACGATCATCAGCATCGTCATCAGCACGATCATCAGCATCGTCATCACACGATCATCAGCATCGTCATCACACGATCATCAGCATCGTCATCAGCACGATCATCAGCATCGTCATCACACGATCATCAGCATCGTCATCACACGATCATCAGCATCGTCATCACACGATCATCAGCATCGTCATCAGCACGATCATCAGCATCGTCATCACACGATCATCAGCATCGTCGTCACACGATCATCAGCATCGTCATCAGTATCATCATCATACGATCATATTCCTAGGATGATCAATCCTGCTCCTTTTAGGACATAGGTCCATGGATGATACAATCCAATCTTCAGTTCTCGGAGACTTCAGTCTACGGATCAATTCTGGGACCTCAGTCCGGGGACGATGCACTCCCCTGCCTGTTCATTCAGGACTTCATTTTTTCGAAGACCCAGTCTACGGTTCTATTCTGGGACCTCAGTCCGGGGACGATACAATCCCCTACCTGTTCATTCAGGACTTCATTTATCGGAGACCCAGTCTACGGTTCTATTCTGGGACCTCAGTCCGGGGACGATACAATCCCCTACCTGTTCATTCAGGACTTCATTATCGGAGACCCAGTCTACGGTTCTATTCTGGGACCTCAGTCCGGGGACGATACAATCCCCTACCTGTTCATTCAGGACTTCATTATCGGAGACCCAGTCTACGGTTCTATTCTGGGACCTCAGTCCGGGGACGATACAATCCCCTACCTGTTCATTCAGGACTTCATTATCGGAGACCCAGTCTACGGTTCTATTCTGGGACCTCAGTCCGGGGACGATACAATCCCCTACCTGTTCATTCAGGACTTCATTATCGGAGACCTAGTCTACGGTTCTATTCTGGGACCTCGGTCCGGGGACGATACAATCCCCTGCCTGTTCATTCAGGACTTCATTATCAGAGACCTCACGTCTACGGCTCTCTTTAGGACTGAAAGTCCAGGGATGATCCAATCCCCTCAACTGTCCACTAAGGACTTCATTCTCGGAGACCTCACATCTACGGCTCTCTTTAGGACTGAAAGTCCAGGGATGATCCAATCCCCTCAACTGTCCACTAAGGACTTCATTCTCGGAGACCTCACGTCTACGGCTCTCTTTAGGACTGAAAGTCCAGGGATGATCCAATCCCCTCAACTGTCCACTAAGGACTTCATTCTCGGATACCTCACGTCTACGGCTCTCTTTAGGACTGAAAATCCAGGGATGATCCAATCCCCTCAACTGTCCACTAAGGACTTCATTCTCGTCAATACAAGTACAAGTATTCTCATCCATACAAGTACATAATCAATATCTAGCATCAACAGCATGTATACATCATACATCAAAAGCATGTATTCTCACTAATACATCTATCATCAAATCATGTATACATCTAATATCAAAAGCATGTATACATCTAACATCAAAAGCATGTATACATCTAGCATGTATTCTTACTAATACATCTATCATCAAAATCATGTATACATCTAACATCAAAAGCATGTATACATCTAGCATGTATTCTTACTAATACATCTATCATCAAAATCATGTATACATCTAACATCAAAAGCATGTATACATCTAGCATGTATTCTCACTAATACATCTATCATCAAAATCATGTATACATCTAACATCAAAAGCATGTATACATCTAGCATGTATTCTCACTAATACATCTATCATCAAAATCATGTATACATCTAACATCAAAAGCATGTATACATCTAGCATGTATTCTCACTAATACATCTATCATCAAAATTATGTATAAGTAAAACTGAATGAAAATAAGATAGTCCTAAATCTAACTATTTCTAAGTAACTGAGTGTAGAGAACAGGTTACCTCATCAACGACCTTGTTGTTTGATGAGACAATCTCATCAGAGTGACTATACTACTCCCCCTTTCGAGGAGGGTCCCTTTTGAACTACACCAAGCTTGTCTCGAAAGTATTCAAACTTCACTCGAGACAAAGGTTTGGTTGGTAACTTCTTCACTTGACGTAGAGGCTTGGTTAGTCCAACGGTAACCTGTTACAAAATCAAACTTTTAGAGTTCCTTTCTATGTCATATCTTGTTAGTTCCCTATGTTCTTTGACTTATCAGGAACACTAGATTCTATGTCATCTTGATACAACTCTAATTATCACATAGGATCTCAGTTGGTTCTATCTCTAAGTCAAACAATCCTAAAGCCAAACTTCTTCACAACTAGCAGAGCAAGCAGCCATATATTCCGCTTGTGCTGAGAGCCACACTAGACTGCTTCCAGCTAAACCACGAGATCATGGCTAATCCCAGACAATAACATCCTCTCGAAGTGTTCTTCTTGTCTGATACACTTCCTGCCCAAACAGAATCTGAATAGCCATCTGAAGTCATGATCTTCAAGATAGCATAGATCAAATTCTATCGTGTCCTTTATGTGCCTCATCACATACTTTGTAACTATCAGGTAAACACATCTAGTTTCCACTAGATACTAACTCAAGGTGTTCATAACAAAGCATATATCTAACCTAGTATATGTTAGATATATCAAAGACCCAATAAATTGACTGTACAGAGTTATATCCACTAACTCTGATGAGTTATCCCCTAACAGCTTCAAGTTGGAATCCATAAGAGTGGCCATTCCAACACCTCAAGTCATATTTCTCATCATACTTTCCCTGGTTGAGAAATATTCCTTCTGAGCCTTGCCATACTTCCAGACCTAGGAAGTAAAGCATCAATTTGAGATCTTTCATTTTTCATTTCTGCATTGAATGATCTTCTGCATATCTATCTGTGCCATCTCTCGTTAGATGGGTCTACTGATATGAGCCTCAATATCATTCGAACTCTGTGGTGAGTTCCTTCTTGCATCCATGTCATATGTGTATCATATTCAACCTTGTAGCAAAGGTTGAGATCCACATCACCCATGGTGATCATTAAGCTTATCAAATTATTATCGATCCTAGGTACCTATACAGAACCTGATTCATAATTCTTCTTTAATTACACCATACTTGGAGCAAACATCTTGTCGTGATTCTCTTCCTCTTTCTAAGAGAATCTTCTAGCCATGAGCCTTCTATATTTTGTTTGATTTGTAAATCTTCTTGTTTGAACATCTACCACTTGTACGGTGTCCATCATTCTTCATGACCTTTCCTACAAATCAAAATTAAGTACATGATTAGTAATACTTCATAATCATCAAAAGATAACCTATTATGCATACAGATATCATTTACATAGTGATGCAACTATTTTGATCAATACTTTGGCACAACACTTTCCCATATCCTGTATGCATACAGTGGCTATCTAGATGCCTTCCATCTCTACCAGAACATACTATCGAGAGTGTGCACAACTCTCAGCATGTCAGCAAAGAGGTTTCATTCTAGACAAGCAACAAAGGAATGCTTGTCCAAACATATGCACATTAGTTGTATACTGTTCAATGCTCTATGAGTGTTTACACTCAGCATTATATATTCTAGGAATACAAATATGCATGCAGGCAATATCATTACTATTTCAAATAACAACTCAAATACTTATCTTTTATGTTTGTGTGGCTGCCTCCCGCTTGATCTTCTGTACGTTTTTTGAACTTCTATTCATTCTGTACTACTGTGCATGCTCAAGAGTCATCCTCATGATCTCATACACAAACATATACTCATTAGTATATTCTAAATGCTATCAAAACATTATAGTACTAAATAATCTTGAAAACGTATAGTCATGATTATAGTTAATAAACATTAGTATTCAAGATTTCAGGGAAGTCTTCTTTTACTCATGCATATCATTGATAAAAGATATAATATGCATAATCCCTTGATTACTAACCAATCATTCCAAGTATACTTATATAAGGGATCCTAACACAAGGTAAGATTCATGGGAAACATACCTGGATTAGTATACCTACTTGGTTATGTACATCATACCTAAACAATCTCTTCAATGATTTAGAGATCCTGAGCTAGAACCTGCATGTCTCATAGGTTAAGCATAATATAACAAAGTCATACATACCTCGTAAGTAGAACAAAGCTTATGGATGAGTCTTTGTCTTCATGATTTCATGGTCATGGAGCCTGATTTGTCTTTTGTGATGTACCTGTATCTTGTTGGCAGACAACATCAACCTCACACAACACCATAATGCATTAGTACAATCATAAGTGTCAATACCCTAACCAATGAATGCATTCATAATTTTGTTAAGGTGATACAACAAATCTAAAATCAAGATTGTACTAACTGTAATAACATGAAGACAAACATACCATAAACTTAATCATGAACAAATCTCAAAACATACCTCGATGAGTCATACCTATCGAGATCGCTTGTAATCTCCTTATGTAAAGCCTTAGCCTCATCTCCCTCTGAAACATGAACTCCTTCACTTATGTAGGTGACCAATCCATCTACTTCTAGGATTAACCCTATCCACTTGATTTGCAAGAACTGGACCTGGAGGTTTGTCAGAGAGACCCCAAAAATTCAAACTTTGAATTTCAAACTTCCGTAAGGATAGAGATATGCGCCTTGATGAGCTGATCAAACTGATATATTCAGAATTTGAAAACTGCAAAGTTTTACTCCTCAATTTTGCCTTTGAAACTTTCGGATTCACTGTACGTGACCCTGAACTGGGGTTTGATGAAGCCCACTCTTTTGCCCCATCAAAAGGTTTGATCCAAAGCTCTAAGCTTCTATTTTTTCTGAGGAGCTTCCAGCCGTGGTCACATATTTCAAAAATTCCCATTTTTACAGAAGCCCTAATTTTCCGCTTTTCTGATCAAAGTCCCGAACTAGGGTCTAAGCAAGCCCGGCCTTTTTCCCAACCAAAAATTCTGATCTTGGTCTCTAAATTTCTATTTTGATGAGTATCATCCAGCCGTGGTCTCCGATTACAAAAATTCCAACTTTATTCAAAGCCCTAAATTCCGGAAGCCATGAATGAGGGTACCAAAAAATAATTCTGTTTTGACAGAAATATGTACCTGATTGTTTCTGGTGTAACTCCGAAATTTTTGATCCACAGGGTCTGAAAAAGTTTCCTGAGATAGCCTGACCTGTTATCTTTCCATCCTGACAGGTCTGACCTCAATTGGATTCTCTGAGAGAGAGATATGCCAAATGTCGCAACGTGACCTGTTTTGGGAAAATACAGGAGAGCGAACTTGTACGGCGTGCCACGTGTCACTGTTTGACCTTCGGCCTCTGAAAACGTTTTCTGAGATAGCTCGGCCTGTTATCTTTCCATCCTGACAGGTCTGACCTCAATTGGATTTTCTAAGAGAGAGTTATGCCAAGTGTCGCAACGTGACCTGTTTATGGGATAATACAGGAGAGCGCACTTGTACGGAGTGCCACGTGTCACTGGTTCATTTTCGGCCTCTGAAAACGTTTTCTGAGATAGTGCAGACTGTGTACTACCTGTCACTTTTTACGAAATTTCATTTGGAGCTTCCTAGCCCAAGATATGACCTTTTTCCCAAGGTCACCTGATTTTGACTCAGATCTGGAAGAGGCAGAAACCCTATATTGTACAGATCATAAATCACAAAGTACAACGAATTAGAGGTTGTCCTTTGGACACAAGGTACCTGGAGATTTTATCTTCGTCCTGTAACAATTTCAGATCCGAAAACTTCGCCAAAACGGATTTATAGCGAAAGTGCTACGATGACTGGTTTTTGCTATGTAAGACCCTAACCTTCAAATTGTCGTAAGTAAAGCAAGTGTCTTTAGTGCCATACCTTGTCTTCCTTCAGGTTAGCTCTGATACCATGTTAAGATTCAATATGCTAAGACAGAAAATAGCAGCATTACATTCCATTTCACAATAATAGCATATACAGGATCACTGAAGAAACAACAAGCATAGCATAAACACAAGAGACAAAGATTTATCCTGGGAAACCCTCATGGGGTAGAAAACCCAGTAAAGCTTCCTCAATATAGATGACCAGCAATATACAAAGATGCAAACCCTGAGCATAAGCTCCTTCTCCACAATAGCAGACCTCTCCTCCACAAGTGCGCCTTTCTCAAGTGAGAGTGAGTGAGTGTAATGAGGAACACACCTCCTCTATTTATACACTACTCTGATGTGTATTTTACACAAGTACACGTAGGCTCGTATTTAACCAATAGGTTAAATACCCCACTACAACTAACTGGGCCGACCCCTCTAGGGTGGTCTAATAACCCTTTGACCCACATAACACATACAGGGCCGACCCCTACTAGGGAAGTCTAATAACCCGAGTTACCACATTCCGACGGAGGAATAAACATCTCCGGATATACAATAAGATCTTCACGGAGGAATGAAACATCTCCGGAATAATAAAGTACAAATATAATATTCTTTGAAGTTACAATATCTCAACAAACCAGTGACCAGAACTTGTTGCTTGTCTTCAATCTACCAAATAGATTTAATGTGCTTTCGATGTTTAATGTAGTTGTGGAAAAACTTAAAATTATTATCAACTTCATTGAGCTAGATGGATCTTCTTTTGATTCAAAGTTCAACTTCTTAATCCAATGAGAATATTCCTCCTTTATTTATCCATCTCTAGAACTGTAAGTTTTTTATTAGTCGATTCAAATCACGCAGGGGAATTAACGTAGAAATTATCTAGTTGTGCCTCAAGCAAAAGTAGATCATTATCTTTGGATTTCTTACAGTTGTCCACCTAAGAGATGGTTAGTTCCTTTAATATTTTGATATTATTATGGAAGTGTACAACAACTAATCTATGGAGCAAAAAAGAATAAGGAATCCAATTAGAATTTACCAGTGATGGAAAACCTTCATCTTGCAGCCAATTTGCATTAAACTTAAATGGAGCCGATGAATTTTTAAAATCACCTCTAAACTCCATAAAGACTGGATAATGGTCTGAGTCCCCTCCTACTCCAACCTATTATTTGATATATCGAGTGTAAAGTAAAAGACCTTCATTAATGAGGAAGCGAGCAAGTCTCTTAGATATGGCACGATATCCATAACACATATTTCTCCAAGTAGGGAGAAGATTTATAGGGGTAAGATCAAATAATATAGCATCATAGATAAAATTTATAAAGAATATGACATGGTATATTTGTTGGAAGATGATCCCCAAGTCTCTGCTTCCCCTATGGAAAAATTAAAATCTCCTGCTAGTATAAAATTGTCGACCAAGTGAAAGCCTGCTCAGATAAATTCCTAGCATAATTCCATATATTGACTATGTGGACCATAAATATTAATGATCATAAAATCTAGACCAAGATCCCTAGATGTCATAACAACCTCCAGACCTGTAGAAAATCCCCATCTTTGAGAAATAAAGATAGATTTGGTTTTCCATCGAGTAAGTAGTCCTCCATACTTTCCATTTCCATATATGTATATAGAATCCCAACCAATCAATAAGCTCTTTAACTTAGAAATAGAAGACTCACCAACCACTAGAGTCTCTTGTAGAAGTAGTATATCCAAACAATGTACATAAATCATCCTCTTTAGGGACATTTTTTTAGAGAGGCGCCATATCCCCCTTATGTTCAGGGATAAGCACATCATTAAGCTACCATCTTGATGGCAGTGCATGATATTAAGGCCTCCTTGATGGTTTTTTGTTTACCTCTATGAACATATAAAGCTGCTTGGATTCTGGTAGTGGCCATAACTGGTCGATTCCCTTTCAGTCGATCGGAGTCCCCTGTCTGTAAAGTCGAGCCCCTAGCTAGACTATCAGCTGTGCTAAGGGTAGCAGTTGTTTTGGGCCTAAAATGGTACCTCGGGGACTTCTTGGTCCTAAGACCCTGTAAGGAGTTGGGAGCTACATATAGAGCAGAGGTCATAGCTAAGGGAGGGATGGTGGAGGAAGGCCTAGATTATATGGGGTTTGATAAGGAGGGCATTTTCAAAGGAGGGTTTATGGAACTAGAGGAGGGAGTCTGTGGAGAAAGAGGAATAGAATCCGAGAAGGCAAGGGAGAAGACGAATCTGTAGAAATGATGGCTAGAGGAAGATGCTTAGAGATAGACCCTTTGGTTAGTGTAGGAGGGGTAGGATCTTCTTCATGAAGTGGGGTGAGAAGAGGGGAATGTGATACTTAATGTGAGGTGGGGTGGAAAAATATAGAAAGGAAACAAACATAGGGGGAGACTATCCTTGAGGACCTCTGCAGCAAGAGGGGCTATAGGTAGGATTTCCAAAAATGAGTAGGGTCCTAACATAAGAGGCTGGAAAGCCATGGGGGCAGAGAAGATAAGCCTTCACACAAAGAGATACCCTGAGGAGTGACAAAAGGGGTACTAATGGAAGTGTTAAAAGAAGGAAAAACATACTTACTTGAAGAGTGTATGAAGACCACAACGTAGTTGAGCTTTGGTGTAGTTTGTGAGTGAACCCCCAAGCCCATGCCTCCAATATTTAGGCTAGTCCTCATCCACCGAAGCCAGGAAACCCATGTAAATTAGCAGAAAGAAGAAACCCATATGAAGGAATACAATACCATGTGGAGAGGCAGATGTAGGAAGTCGATTATATGAGTCCACTTCTTCCGAGGTTGATGGAGAATCAATAGAAGGGAATAAATCTTGGTCTGCAAGCATCTTGTCCTGAAAACCTGCTTCCTCAGCCTGTAATGAACCTCCCGAATTCCTCCAATGATGCCTGTATAGTCCAGAACCTAGTAAAAACTATACTTCCCTCTGGAGATGACAATTTTCTCAGGGAGGCATTTGCATAGGTCAATGTTGACCAGGATTTTGGCTACCGCCATATTTTTAGTTTCTTCAAAACTATGATATGCTAGTATAAATTCACCGAGGGTGGCTTCGATCACAGAGAAAATTTCAAGAGTTCACAATTCTGGAGGAATACCTGGGAGTTTAACGTAGTTAGGGTGGCTGTAAATCTTCTCCCTTCTGCCGTCGAAGGTAGGAATCCATAGCTTAGGTTTAAAATCCAGCTTACCTTAGAGCCATGTTCCTTTTAGGATTATCCTGGAATACTCTGTGGTTTTGATTATATCACCTAGCCATCCTTTGGAGAGAGAAAACATTGAGTTGCATAGTCCAGGAAACACGATTACGAAGCCAACCAAATCCGAAAGGTTAGCAACACCATGCTACCTCCTCTAAAGCACTCGACATTGGCAGTTTCAGTCATTGAGAAAACTTCATACATATGGAAATCGTCGCCCAGTGCTAGGTTTACTTCTAACTTCTTCTTTACGCACTGCCCGCCCTTTCTACCAGTGGGCATAATGACAATTTGTTACAACGTAATTTTCCACCTTGTAATGTCCCCATTTTGACACCTTTGTATTAAATCGTAAATGATGTGCATATTGTAATTTAATCATGGTGAGGAGCTCAAGGCCAAGGCCCCACCATTGATTTAGCGTTTCATGTATCGGCAATTAAAAATAGATGCCTATGGTTCTTGTGCTAGATAGGCACAATGTATATAAAACATCATGTAATTACGAATTTTTAATGAAAAACCCACAACCGGCTATGCAATGCAACAAAAGAGATGGGGCATGACTCTACAAGGAAAAGGGAGGGAAATTATTCAAACCCTTGAGCCAATGGTATTAATCCATGTGTCAATGGGGGAAACCCATAAAACCACCAACTACCCATTTTGTCTCATGCACCCAATCATTTAATTCTTCCAAAGATTGGTTGGGGCAGTTATTGTCTTGGGATTGGAGAGGTATGGAAGCCAGATTTTCGTGCATGGGCAAGCCATCAACCTGAAAATCGTATTTTTGGCTTGATGGGCAAGAAAACCCCCACGAAATGCTCCCTAAGGCAATTATTCATGCATTATGTCCTTCCTCTCACGCAGACAGAGCTCACTGGAAGTTATCCTCACGTTTTTCACCATAACCCTGCGTTTTTCCATGCCCAGGAACTCGTTTTTGGTATTTTGCAGCAGCTGGGGAAGGAGGGATGCGATTTTGGACTGAGGGAGAAGTCGTTTTTTCCCTTAGGGCGTTTTTCTGGAATGGGTTGCTCTCCTAGTCGAATTTCTCCAGTTGCCTTTTCGTTTTGATTCCACCCACGTTTTTCTGAAGCTCAGGAAACCCCATCTCATGCATCCCACGGTTGGAGACGTTTTCTCATGCTCAGCAAGTGTAGTTTTGCTGCTATGAGCATCCTTGTTTGATTTGAACCTGTAAGCAAGAAATTGGAATGGTAGTGGACAGAATTGGCTTGATAAACCTAGTGTAGGGAGTAACCTCTCAAGAAGATCAAGAGGGCTGGCTACTTTTCTATGCACACCCTGAGAGCACTAGAAAGGAAGGTATGGCTTGAGGGACTGCGTGGCAGTGAAGAGAATACTTCCTGGTGTTCGGTGTGTAGGCAATGTGAGTGCCAAGATGAATAGATCTGGGAGGGGTACCCATAGCTCTGTGGTTGAGCTCACTAGCTTAGCAATTCTTCCCTTCCATGTCCTAGCAGTCTGATAAACCCAATTGCAGATTGGCTTGGCTCATCTTGGTGCATGCTTGGCTATGTGTGAGTCTGTTGTTCCCTGGTCCCTTGTAGAGATCATGCCCAGCTCGGGGGTGGCAGTGGTGCTGAGAGATTGAGGAGCACACTGGCCTATGGTTGGGTGGAACGTTGCAGTTGCATAGCCAGTTGCTTGGGACTACCTTATTGAGATAAGTATTCTCTTGTGTAAATTGGCAATTATCATTTGATGAATATCATGAATGTATGTGGATGTCTTAAACGAATTTACTTCCACTGTGTTTTTAAAGGTTTATGCATTTCCATATGATCTTGTATATTTCTACAAGGGTCTCTATTTAATGACTGTCAAAGAATAGCTGGAATGAATGTTAGATATCAACAGGATTTATTTAATTTTCATTGTGTTCTATAGCCTGCACATATACATGTCTTGTGTCAATAAGTTTAATGAATGGATATGGGGCTTACTACCCGGATTGAGCACCACGTCCTCTCTATCATGCTGTATGGTAGGAAGGGGACACTACATTTTGGTATCAGAGCTGCGTTGCAGCATTGGGCCTCTATGGGACAAATCTAATAACAGTCAGAAGGGAAGATTTTAAATTTTTCCTTAAGAGTTTTGAGAAATTTTGGTTTAAGTCTGTTTCTCGAATTTTGGTTTTAAGTCTGTTTCGGGAAGTCGTCCCGAAACTGCGGAAAGGTTCCGTGAACCTTTCCGCAATTGCGGAAGAGTTCTGCGAACCTTCCCGCCATTGCGGAAGCATTCAGCGAACCTTCCCGCAATTGCGGAAGAATTTAGCCAACGGCTCCGAAACAGCGGAGAAAAATTTTTTAAGTGAAAATTTTTCTAAGTGTCGGCGTGAAAAGGAATTTTCGAAGGAAATCTCTTCCGAAATTGCGGAAGGAATTCTCTTCCGAAATTTTGGAAGGATTCCGCGAATCGTTCTGCAATTACGGAAGACTTCGGCGAATCGTTTCGAAATTGCGGAAGCATTCCTCAAGTCGTTCCGCAAAAGCTTTTCACAAGAACCGCTCGAAACCCTTGGAAGCATTCCACGAACGGCTCTGAAGCTACGGAAGCCTTCGCCGAATGGCTCCGCAATTGCGCGAGCGTTCGGAAAATCGCCCTGCCATTGCGGAAGCGTTCGGTGAACTGCTCCGCAATTGCGGAAGCATTCGGCGAACTGCTCCACAATTGCGGAAGCTGTCGCTGAACTGCCCCACAACTGTGGAAGGGTTCAGCCAAACGCCCCGCAATTGCGGAGGGTTTCATCCAATCAGCCCGCAATTGCGGAAGCCTATAGTGAAGCGCCCCGCAACGGAGGCAAGCCGTGAACCGCTCATTGTGGAATCTTTCAGCCAATTGCCCCTCCCATTGCGGAAGCTTTCAGCCAATCGCCCCGCCCATTGCGGAAGACGTCGCTAACTGCCCAGATCTGGGAGGGGTACCCATAGCTCTGTAGTTGATCTCACTAGCTTAGCAATTCTTCCCTTCCATGTCCTAGCAATCTGATAAACCCAATTGCAGATTGGCTTGGCTCATCTTGGTGCATGCTTGGCTATGTGTGAGTCTGTTGTTCCCTGGTCCCTTGTAGAGATCATGCCCAGCTCGGGGGTGGCAGTGGTGCTGAGAGATTCAGGAGCACACTGGCCTATGGTTGGGTGGAACGTTGCAGTTGCATAGCCAGTTGCTTGGGACTACCTTATTGAGATAAGTATTCTCTTGTGTAAATTGGCAATTATCATTTGATGAATATCATGAATGTATGTGGATGTCTTAAACGAATTTACTTCCGCTGTGTTTTTAAAGGTTTATGCATTTCCATATGATCTTGTATATTTCTACAAGGGTCTCTATTTAATGACTGTCACAGAATAGCTGGAATGAATGTTAGATATCAACTGGATTTATTTAATTTTCGTTGTGTTCTATAGCCTGCACATATACATGTCTTGTGTCAATAATTTTAATGAATGGATATGGGGCTTACTGCCCGGATTGAGCACCACGTCCTCTCTATCATGCTGTATGGTAGGAAGGGGACACTACACACCTTGTGAGCATCAACAATCTTTGGCCTTCAGGATCCATTTTCACTAACTCAGATTCACTTTATGTCATTCAAAAACACTTTTTCCCTAATTTTCTTCCTGTATAGCTGTTCCACTTTAGCCCGCATACACGCGAGTTGTTCCACTATAGCCTGCGGGTGCCAAGTAAAATGGTAAAAATCATTACAAAAATTACTTTTTACTCCTAAAAAGTGGTCTTAGGGTGACCTTTGTCCCTCCATTTGCCTTGAAACGCCTTAATGTGTCCTTTCACTTACCTTTGGAAGGTTATATATTGAGCTCTTATGGCATATGGAAGGGAGGAGAAAGAGAGAGCAAGATAACTCTAGTGGATTTTTTCCATGACTTGAGTCTACACTCATTGATCCTTGTTGTTGTGAACTCCTTATGTTCACCTACCAAACTCCTATCCTAGTTTGATTTTTCCATTACATGGAGGATTGAAGTGGTGGAGGCACAAGTGGAGAGACCCAGTTCTTGGTTCAGATTGGTTGCCGGCAAGAGGTCATATATTGTACTTCTTGTTATTCATTAATGGAAATACTCATTTTCTCGTCCAATTGATGTTGT
The DNA here is from genome assembly GCA_027924585.1 of Larix kaempferi. Classification (NCBI taxonomy): domain Eukaryota; kingdom Viridiplantae; phylum Streptophyta; class Pinopsida; order Pinales; family Pinaceae; genus Larix; species Larix kaempferi. Next base: position 3,612,936 of record BSBM01000206.1, on the reverse strand, counting down.
GAATATTGTTAAATTACATTGGGTGATATTTGCTTATGATATCATGGATCATGCTATTGATTATGCTAATGTCTTTCACATATTATATGTTAGTTTTTCATCATTTAATTCAATAGATCTAGGATCTTAACTGAAAGAACAACATGTACAGCATATCAAGCATAAGAAGCAAGAGACAAGAGACACAAAACATTTCACCGGGGAAAACCAAGGAGGTGAAAAACCCCGCAACTCTCTCAAAGATAGAATAAGCATCAATACAAGGATCACAATGATCAAACCCAAGAGATAGATATCTTCAGCAGCATACTCCTCATCCACTTTTGCGCACTCCTCCTCTCTCTCACTAATGTGAAGTGAGTGAATAATACAATGTGTAAAATGAGAGAGGCACACTCTCTATTTATACACTAACTTTCACTTGACCTTTACTCAACTAGGTCGGCCTCAACTTAACCACTTAAAATAATGCTGACTGGGCCGACCCCTACTAGGGTGGTCTAATAAACCTTTGAACCACATGACTCATACAGGGTTGACCCCATCAAGGTGGTCTAATAACCCATCAAGTATAAGTTACGACACTTACAATATAACTTGCGACACTTGCAAGTACAACTGGTGACACTTCCAATCGGAGAAATAATACATCTTCGTTGGGGATACAATAAAGTACAAATGTGATACATATAATATACAAGTGAATATCTTTCGAAGTTACAAATACATCAACACTCCCTCTTAAATACGAAGGTATTCTCTTGACACAAGTCATCAATACATATAGGCACAAGTCTTCAATTTTGCAGTTGGATCATCGTCACTCGATCACGGAGCATCATCATCATCACTGCTGCTGTACTCGACATCTCGATCACTGGTCTATTTCATAATTCTTCTTGTCATAGGAAGTTCCACAGAGCCAACCCTTTTTCATGCTGGATGTAGTCCCACCTCCTGTAGGTCTTCATCAACACTGGCCATACTGTGGAATCCTCAGGACTTATTACATGTATCATAAAACCTCGAGAGAGTATCCCAAAATCCTTTATGTGCTTAAGCATGACCAACAAGATCTCCTACGGCTCTATTACATGTGACCCCACCACAAAACCTCGAAAGAGCATCCCAGGACTGATTATGAGCATACTGCTCAACCTATCGGATCTCTGAGGGCGATATTACATGTGGTCACCACAAAACCTTGAAAGAGCATCCCAGGACTGATTACGAGCATATTGCTCAACCTATCAGATCTCCCAGGGCAATATTACATGTGGTCATGGTAAAACCTCGAAAGAGCATCCCAGGACTGATTATGGGCGTACTGATCAACCTATCGGATATCCCAGGGCGCTATTATATGCCATAGGACAAAACCTCGAAAGAGCATTTGCTAGATATCCCAAGGCGCTATTATATGCCATAGGAAAAACCTTGAAAGAGTATCTGCAAACCTCCCAGGGCGCTATTATCCGTCCTCCCAATCAAAATATCGAAAGAGCATTTTCTAGATATCCCAGGGTGCTATTACATGCCATAGGAAAAACCTCGAAAGACTATCTACAAATCTCCCAGGGCGTTATTATATGCTTATCTTGCACAACCTGTCCACGGCCATGGAGTATCAACCTGATACTCACCATACATCATCACATGATCATCCTGATCATCGTCATTGCATCGTCCTGATGCATATCATCTAGAGTATGATCTTGATACTCATCACACATGATCATCCTGATCATCGTCACTGCATCGTCCTGATGCATGCCATCTAGAGCATCGTCCTGATACTCATCACACATGATCATCTTGATCATCATCACTGCATTGTCTCGATGCATGTCATCATACATGATCTAACTGATCATACAAAGCATCCAACTAATGCATGTCAATAAACATGATCCAATTGATCATACAAAGCATCCAACTGATGCATATCCAAAGCAGTAACTGGAGCATCATCCTGATGCTGATCACACAGTGCTTACATCCACAGCCATGGGAAGGATGCTCCTATCACCATGCTTGGAATGGATCCTGTAGATGTGTCCCATCACTTCTTCCTCGAAGTATCTTCAATATGAAGAACACCAAGCCTCTCTCTGAAGTACTTAAACTTCACTCTGGCTAGTGGTTTCGTCAACACATCTGCAACATGCTCATCCGTCACAACATACAGGAGCTTCATTGCTCCTCTCTGCACCATATCCCTAATATAGTGATATTTAATATCGATGTGCTTCAACCTGTCATGGAGCACCAGGTTCTCAGACAACTTCACACAACTCTGGTTGTCACAAAAGATACAGGTAGCATCCAATGAGATATCAAATAACTCAGACAGTAGCTTCCTCAGCCATACTTCCTCACAACTAGTTGAACAAGGTGCGACATACTCTGCTTCGGCTATGCTCAGTGTTATGTAGGATTGCTTCCTGCTAAACCAAGAGATCACACCTGATCCCATACTAAAGCAGCATCCTGAAGTGCTCTTCCTATTTGCAGCACTTCTTTCCCAATCTGAATCAACAAAACCCTCAAGGTTAAACTTTTGATTTGCATCATACTTGAGCCCATAATCAATTTTACCCTTCAGGTACCTCAGAATATGCTTCACAGTAACCACGTGAACACCTCTGGGATTCGTCAGGAACTGGCTTAATGTGTTCACCGCAAAGCAAATATCTAGTCTCGTGTTCATTAGGTAAATCAAGGACCCAATCATCCGATGATACACCGTGACATCAACCGGATCAGATGAAGAATCACACATAAGCTTTAGGTTCGATTCCATAGGTGTGGCCATGGCCTTGCAGTCCATCATCCCAAACTGCTTCAGGATCTCTACTGCATACTTCCCTTGTCCATGGAAGATTCCATCTGTACTCTACCACACCTCCATACCTAGAAAGTAATGCATCATCCTCAAGTCCTTAATCTCGAACTCGGAAACAAACTTCCTTTTGGTGTCTGCAATCAACCCATCCTCACCTGTAACAAACAGGTCATCCATATACAGTAGTAGTATCACTGGATTTCCTTCCTCAACCTTGTAGTAAAGGTTGGAATCTGCTTTACTCTTGGTAAATCCCAAACTGGATAGAAAGTTGTCTATCCTACCATACCAAGTCCTAGGAGCTTGCTTCAAGCCATACAAGGCTTTCTTCAACCTACACACATATGACTCACTGTCATGTGTCTTAAAACCAAGTGGCTGCTCCAGATACACTTCCTCTTAGACTACACCATTCAAGAAAGCTGTCTTGACATCCATCTGGTGTATCTTCCACTTAATCACTACAGCCAGGGAAAGTACTGATCTGATGGAAGTGTAACTAGCTATAGGTGCAAAAGTCTCTTCATAATCTATCCCTCTTTCTGGGAGAAGCCACGAGACACAAACCTCTCTTTGTATTTCTCTATGCTACCATATGCAGCATGCTTGATCTTATAGATCTACTTGGAAGTCACAACAAACTTCCCTTCTGGTCTCAATACCACATCCCAGACATCATTCTTTATGATCGACTGGTCTTCCTCGATCATGGAATTCTTCCATTACTGCATCCCGGATCCTGGGAACTTCAGATTCTTCAATATCTTCAATAGATAGTTTTTCTTGAAGTTCGTTGCAAGAACAAATGTTGTTGTCCTTGTAGGTGATTGTACACGATCTTTCCTACAAGTCAGATTCAATTGCATGATTAGAAACTTCTCATAGTTTTTCAAAAAACACATTCTTATGCATAAAGACATATGTCATACAGTCATGCAATTATCTTAGCCAATGCTTCAATACAACATTTATCCATATGCCGTAACTTTATAGATGCCTTCCATCTCTACCAGAACATTTGTTAAGAGTGTGCACAACTCCCAACATGTTAGCAAAGAGGTTTCATTCTAGATAAGTAGCAATGAAATGTTGTACAGTACCATAGGCCACTTACCCATTACTTGCATATTAGTAGTATCTTGTTCATTAATGCAACTTTTCTAATATGCATAATACATATCCTAAATCTAGGAACATAAGTATGTACATGACGGGACAATATCATTTAAGTAATCATATATACAAGAAATGACAATTCAAATACTTATCTTTGTTTGGTTTTGGGGTGGAATCCCTCTCAATCTTTGCTTCCTTGCAGGAACTACTGGAGTGTTCTCCTTCTTGATCTTTGCTTCCTGGATTACCTATCCTTGAACTTATATTCATTCTGGACCACTATGCATGCTTAAGTGTGCACTAGTGTCATCATTGTGTTATCCTCAAGATCTCATACATAATCATACATTCATTAGTATAAGCTCAATACTATCAAAATATTATGATTCTAAATAATCTTAAATATGTATGGTCATGATCATTTCATACATAGGTAATAAGCGTTAGTATTCAAGGTTTTAGGTGAGACTTCTTTTACCCATGCATATTCTTATTTGACCATAGGACTCTTCTGGTTAGTCATATCATCAATCAAAGTAAGAAACATAATATGCATAAACCCTTGATTAATTAAATTTCAAACTTCAAGAATAATCATTATCATTCATACAAAAGTATAAGATCCTAACACAAGGTAGGATTCCAACTTGATATAGGAAAAACATACCTAGTTATCATGTTTGCTAGTTATGTCTAACATACCCACATAATGTCTTCTTGTTATTCTTCAAAGACTTGTGATAGTAAATTGCATAATTCATAAGTTAACCATTGTAGAACCAAAATTATACATACCTCGTAAGTGGAGCTTATATGTGATCCATGACTATGGATGAGTCTTTGTCTTCATGTCACCATGGTCATATGTTCTTGAACTAGAACTTTCTTGATGTACCTTTCATGTTAGCAAACAACATCAACCTCATACAACACCACAGTGCATTAGTACAATCATAAGTGTCATAACCCTAATCAGTGAATGTCTTCTGTCATGCATTCATACTTTTACTAGGGTGATAAGACAAGTCTAAACTTTAGTCAAGATTGTACTAACCTTAATAATATGAAGACAAACATATCATAAACTTAATCATGAACAAATTTCAAAACATACCTGTATCTCTTCAAGTCATACCTGTCAAGATTGCTTGTAGTCTTCTTATGTAAGGCCTTAGCCTTATCTCCCTCTGGAATTGGAACTTCTTCACTTATGCAGGTGTCCAATTCATTCTCTTCTAGGATTAACCCAATCCACTTTGATTTGCTGAAACTGGATATGGAGCTGGATTAGGGCTTGTCAGAGAAACCCTAAAAATTCAAACTTTGAATTTCAAACTTCTGATTGGATGAAAAGATGTGCCTTGTTGAGCTAATCAAGCTGGTATACTTCAATTTTGAAAACTGCAAAATTTGACCCTTCAAAATTGCCTTTGAAACTTCCAGATCTTCTACATAGGATCCCGAACTAGGGTTTGATAAAACCCGATCTTCTACCCATCCAAAAAGTTCGATCTTGGTCTCTAAATTTTGATTTTGATGAGAAGCATTCGGTCATGGACTCCGATTCCAAAAATTCCAACTTTCTTCAAAGCCCTAAATTCCCACAGCAGTGACAAGCCAAGAATGAAGGTGCTCAAAATCCAATTATGTTTTGACAGAACTATGCACCTGGTTGTTTCTGGTGCATCTCTGAAATTATGGATCCACAGGGTCTGAAACTTCATCCTGTCGTATCCTGAATTGTCATCTTTCCAACCCCACAGGTATGACCGCAATTGGATTGTCTGAGAGAGAGTTATGCCAAGTCTCGCAACGTGACCTATTTATGGGATAAAACAAGAGAGCGAACTTGTACGGCATACCATGTGTCATTGGTTCAACGTCAGCCTTTGAAAAGAGGACCTGTGAAAGTAAAGTCCATTCCCTACCTATCACATTTTACGAAATTTTATTTGGAGCTTCCTAGCCCAAGTTGTGACCTTTTTTCCTAGGTCACCTGTTTATGACTGAGATCTGGAAGAGGAAGAAACCCTAACTTGCATGGATCATAAATCACAAAGTACAACGAAGCAGATGATGTGCTTCGGACACAAGGTACATGGGGATGTTATCTACGACTTGTAGACATTTCTGAACCTAAAATGTCGCCAAAATAAATTTATAGCGAAAGCTCCACAATGACTTGGTTTTGCTATATCAAGCCCTAGCTTCCAATTTGTCGCAAGTGCAACAAGTCTCATAAATGCCATACCATGCCTTCCTTCAGGCTAGCTCTGATACCATGTTAGTTTTTCATCATTTAATTCATTAGATCTAGTATCTTAACTGAAAGAACAACATGTACAACATATCAAGCATAAGAAACAAGAGACAAGAGACACAAAATTTCACCAGCAAAAACCAAGAAGGTGAAAAACCCCGCAACTTCCTCAGAGATAGAATAAGCATCAATAAAAGGATCACAATGATCAAACCCAAGAGATATATATTTTCAACAGCATGCTCCTCCTCCACTTTTGCGTACTCCTCCACTCTCTGACTGGGCCGAACCCTACTAGGGTGGTCTAATAACCCTTTGATCCTATTAAATTTTGAGTATTAATTCACGATACTATAGGATCTTTGCTGAGAGAATAACATCTACAGTATATCAATGCATGACAATCATAATATGACAAGCATCACAAGCATCACAAGAATCAAAAGCATAGAGACAAGAGACATAGAGTTTCTGTGGGGAAAACCCTAAGGTGAAAAACCCCACAACTTCCTCAGAGATAGAGAGAGCAATGGCTCAACCAAAATACAACCAAATAACACTGAGATAGTCTCCTAGCAGGTGATCCTCCTCCTCCTCACTAGTCTGCCACTTTTGAGAGTGAGAGTGAGTTACTTTTTCGAGTGATTAAAATAGAGATCTCCTATCTCTATTTATACTCACCTTTTTCCCCAGTGACATTACGGGGCCGACTTGTCTACTTAGATACATCCACATTATAATATATATTAATCAGGTCCGACCCCACATGGTGGTCTAATAACCCATCGGCAAGTACACACACTTGCGACACTTGTCAATCCACATGACGAAACTTCCTTATAGAGGAATAACACATCTCTTATAAGGGTACAATAAATATATATAAAATATACAGATGAAATACATTCCGAAGTTACATATACATCAACACTCCCTCTTAACTAGGAAGGTATTTATCGACACAGATCTGCTAGACAAGTCTTCTTCTCTAGATCATCGTCATTGATGCATCATCATCATCATTGTCACTGCTGCTGCTATCTCAACCAATCTCTGAATCTACTCATCATAGGAAGTTCTACAGAGCCAGTCCTTTTTCATACTGGATGTAGGCCCGCCATCTGCAGGTCTTCATCATCACTGGCCATACTGTGGAATCCTCAGGACTTATTACGTGCGTCACAAAACCTGGCTGCAGCATCCCAGGCTATTACGAGCACACAACTCTACCTGTAGGATCTCCCAGGAGCACATTACATGTGACCCATCACAAAACCTGGCTGAAGCATCCCAGGCTATTAAGAGCATGCGGCTCTACCTGTCGGATCTCCCAGGAGCACATTACATGTGATCTCACCACAAAACCTGGCTAAAGCATCTGAGGCCTTTTTCATCCTATCCAGATTTCCCAGGAGCAAATTACATGTGGTCATGGCAAAACCTGGCTGAAGCATCTAAGGCCTTTTTCATCCCGTCCAGATCTCCTAGGAGCAAATTACATGCCATAGGACAAAACCTCGCAAGAGCATCTGCCAGATATCCCAGGGCACCGAATTACATGCCATAGGAAAAACCTCGAAAGACTATCTGCAGATCTCCCAGGGCACAAATTACATGTCCTCCCAAGCAAAACCTCGCAAGAGCATTTGCCAGATGTCCCATGGCACCGAATTACATGCCATAAGCAAAACCTCGAAAGACCATCTGCAAATCTCCCAAGGCACAAATTACATGCTTACCTTCACAACCTGATCCACGGCCACAAAGTATCATCTGATACTCATCAAACATCATTCTGATGTACACATGATCATTCTGATCATCATCACTGCAACATCCTGCTGCATGTCATCTGGAGAAGCTCGTCATCCACGATCATCCTGATCATACAATGCATCCATCTGATGCACACCAAGTATCCACCTGAGACATACATAGATACATGATCCACACAATGTATCCATCAACATACATGATCTACCTAATCATACAAAGATACATGATCCACACAATGTATCCATCAGCATCCAACATGATGCGTACATACAAAATACATACACATGATCCAACCGATCATATCCAGCATCCAACATGATGCGTATACAAAATACATACACATGATCCAACTGATCATATCCAGCATCGAACATGATGCGTATACAAAATACATACACATGATCCAACCGATCATATCCAGCATCCAACATGATGCATATACAAAATACATACACATGATCCAACCAATCATATCCAGCATCCAACATGGTGCATACATACATATAAATGATCCAGTTGATCATATCCAGCATCCAACATGATGCATACATACATACATATAATGATCCACCTGATCATATCCAGCAGAAACCAGAACATCATCCTGATGCTCATCATCCAGCGCTTACATCCACAGCCATGTGAAGGATCCCCCTTCCAAAATGCTTGGAATGGCTTCAGCAAATGTGTCCATCACTTCTTCCTCGAAGTGTCCTCGATCTGAAGAACGCCAAGCCTCTCTCTGAAGTACTCGAACTTCACTCTGGATAGTGGCTTCATCAGCACATCTGCAATCTGCTCGTTCATCACAACATACAGGAGCTTCACGACTCCTCTCTGTACCATATCCCTAATATAGTGATATTTGATCTCTATGTGTTTTGACCTATCATGAAACACTGGGTGCTCGGACAGCTTCACACAACTCTGGTTATCACAGAAGATACCAGTAGCATCCAACGGGAGATCAAATAACTCAGACAGTAGCTTTCGTAGCCATACTGCCTCACAACTAGCTGAACAGGCTGCAACATACTCTGCCTCAGCTGTACTCAGTTCTACGCAGGACTGCTTCCTGCTAAACCATGAGATCACACCTGATCCCATACTGAAGCAACACCCAGATGTGCTCTTCCTATCTGCAGCACTGCCAGCCCAATCTGAATCAACATAACCCTACAGGTTAAACTTTTGATTTGCTTCATACTTGAGCCCATAATCCACTGTACCCTTCAGGTACCTCAGAACATGCTTTACAGCAACCAGGTGAACACTCCTCGGATCCGTTAGGAACTGGCTCAATGTGTTCACAGCAAAGCAAATATCTGGTCTCGTGTTTGTCAGGTACATCAAGGACCCAATCATCTGACGATACATGGAGACATCAACCGGCTCGGATGAAGCATCACATAGAAGCTTCAGATTCGATGCCATAGGTGTGGCCTTGGCCTTGCAATCCATCATCCTGAATCTCTTCAGGATATCTACTGTGTACTTCCCTTGACCAAGGAAGATCCCACCTGCATTCTGCCACACCTCCATACCTAGGAAATAGTGCATCATTCCCAAATCTTTCATATCGAATTCAACGGCAAGCTTCCTCTTAGTATCTGCAATTAGTCTATCATCTCTTGTTACAAATAAGTCATCCACATACAGGAGTAGAATCACAGGATTCCCTTCCTCAAACTTGTAGTAAAGGTTGGAATCCGCTTTACTCTTGGTAAATCCCAAACTAGATAGGAAACTGTCCATCCTACCATACCAAGTTCCGGGAGCTTGCTTCAAGCCATACAAGGCTTTCTTCAATCTGCACACATATGACTCCCTGTCATGTATTTCAAAACCAAGTGGCTGTTCCACATATACTTCCTCTTCTACTACACCATTCAAGAAAGCAGTCTTGACATCCATCTGGTGTATTTTCCATTTCATATCTGCAGCCAGGGAAAGTACAGTTCTGATGGAAGTATACCTGGCTACAGGTGCAAAGTTTCTTCATAATCTATTCCCTCTTTCTGAGAGAAGCCACGAGCTACGAATCTTGCTTTGTATTTCTCCACACTGCCATCTGCAGCATGGTTGATTTTGAAGATCCATTTAGAAGTCACAACAGATTTCTCTTTAGGTCTTGGGACAACATCCCAAACATCATTCTTCATTATTGATTGGTATTCCTCAACGATGGCATTCTTCCATTCTTTCTTTTCCGCTGCCTCTTCATAACTGGAAGGCTCTTTGTTCATAATGTCACAGAGTAAAGCAACATAGCTGGTCTGTGATCTGGTTCTCTTCTTTGCTCTGTGTTCTTCTTCTGGAATACCAAATCTTTCTGCATCTTGAATGAGCTCTCTAGCCCATACAGGTTTCCTCTTGTGAGAGTTATCTTCACGGGGTGGATCTACAGGTTCTTGTGGATCTTCAAACTCATGAACAGCTTCTGGAACTGCTTCAGTCATGGTAGTGTCCTGAAATCTTGTTTCCTTAGGTTCTTCATAAACTTCGGTAGGTGCCTTCCTTGATTTGATGAATGCTAAGTTTTCATCAAATGTTACATCCCTGCTGACATCAATCTTCTTGAACCCTGGAAAGTATATTCTGTAAGCCTTCGAGCTTTCACTGTAACCCACAAAGATACCCTTCTTTCCTGAAGGATCTAGTTTAGTCCTCTTTTCCTTTGGGACATGAGTGTATACTGGACAACCAAATATTCTGACATGACTGACTTCAGGTTTCTTACCAGAAAAGACCTCTTTTGGTGTCTTGTTGTCCAATATCTTGTGGGGTGTTCTATTCTGCACATATACAGCTGTTCTAGCTGCTTCTGCCCATAGATGCATAGGAAGATCCTGGTCATGCAACAATGCCTTTGCTGCTTCCATGATAGTTCTGTTCTTCCTTTCTGCAACACCATTCTGTTGAGGATTATAAGGAGTAGTCAACTCCCTCTTAATCCCTGAATCACTACAAATATTTTTGAAGTCACTTGAGGTGAATTCTCCACCATTGTCGGATCTGAATGTTTTGATATTCTTGTCAGTTTGATTCTCCATCAAGGTTTTGAATTCCTTGAATTTATCAAGGACCTCATCTTTTCCCTTCAAGAAGTATACCCAAGTCTTCCTAGAGAAGTCATCAATAAATGAGACATAGTAAACATACCCACTCAGGGAACTAGATGAAATAGGGCAACATACATCTGAGTGGATGATTTCCAGGATGTCTTTTGCCTTGCTTTCACTGCTTGGGAAAGCCTTCTTAATGTTCTTACCTTTTGCACATCCTTTGCAGACACCTTCATGTTTGGTCTTGATTTCAGGAAGACCCTCTACTGCCTTGCTTGCAATTGGAAGTGCTCTATAGTGCATATGAGCAAGTCTTCTATGCCAAAGTTCACTTGGCTCCATGGATTCATGCACCATGGCATGTTCACGTTGTCCCTTCAATTTATACAAACCTCCCTCTTGCTCTCCAATCACTACTGCATCATCTATGTTCTTTCCCTTTGGCCACATTAGGACTTGACCATCCACAAATGTAACCCTCATGCCTTTTGCATCCAATGCAGAGATGGAGAGTTAGTTCTTCTTGAGCCCAGGTACATAAAGGACTTCTTTCATCTTCAAAGATTTTCCAGAATCTAGGTTGTAGGAGGCTTCACCACTTCCTTTGATTGGGTATTGATAATCATCCCCAAGTTTCACCTTATGGGGTGATTCATGTTCAGATAGGTTCACAAAAGATTCCTTAAACCCAGTCATGTGTTTGGAAGCCCCACTATCAATCAACCAATCATTACAACCATGGGAGATGGTACCTGTGAGAGCAGAGATCAGAACATACTCTTCTTCACTTGATGAGTCATCATTACTATCACTTTCTGCCTTAGCCTTCTTCTTTGGGGGTTCATCATCCTCGACAGCATGAGCATGAAACCTTCTTTTGCTACCCTTCTTCTTCTTGTTGGAGATGTTATTGTCCTTCTTGTTCTTGGGACAGTTTATGGCAATATGTCCTTTCTCATTACAAGTGAGGCATATTATTCTTTCTTTGAAGTGATGTGAAGATCTCTTGGAGTGAGATGGCTCTCTCTTGGAATTTCCTTTCCTGGTGTGAGCTGTGAGAGTTTCATCTTCATTCCCCATCTTTTCTTCTCGTGCCACAATCCTTGATTCTTCTTGTGAGCATTCTTCCCGTAGTCTACTGAAAGAGATCAAATTCTTCCTTGCACAAATTCCTTGGATAAAGGAATCCCATGACCTGGGTAGGCCATTTAGAGTGGTCATCACCACTTCACCATTCTCCACCATTTCATCCACTGCTTCTAGTTGTTCCTTGATCTGGGAGACCCTTGAAAAATAGGATTGAATGGTTTCTCCATTCTGAAACTTTACTCCTTTCAATTGGTTCCGTAGGGTCATCTTCCGATTTATGTTCTTTCCTTCAAACAACTTGGTGAACGAGTCAAACATCTCCTTGGGTGTCTTAAGAGAAGACACATGGGGTATGAGATGGTCTTTGATAGAATCAACAATGATTCTCTTTGCCTTGACCAATTTCTTCTTGTGCAATGCCTTGGCCTCTTCATCCTCTGGGATAGGGATGTCTTCTTTCACATATGAGTCCAACTCATTCTCTTCCAGGATTAACCCAATCCTATACTTCCAGTCTCGGAAGTTATTAGCCCCTTCAATCTTATCCTCAAGCTTGGTGTGGAGAGACATCTTTTAAGAGTACTTCAATTGGAAATAGAAAATATTTAGGACTTACCACTTGAAGTGCTGAAAACTGGATCTGGTCCCAGATTAGGGTTTGTCAGAGAAACCCTAAAAATTCCAAATGTGAATTTCAAATTTAAGAAAGGATAGAAAGATGCGCCTTGGTGAGCTGATCAGCCGGGTACATTCAGAATTTGAGATCAGCAGAGTCTTGCCCTTCAAAATTGCCTTTTTGTCCTCCCGGGTTCACTAGGGAGAGCCCTGAATTAGGGTTTGAGTTTCCCGGAGATCTACCCAGCCAAAAATCTCGATCGAAATCTCTAAACTTCGATTTTTGCAAGGAGCTTCCAGCTGTGTCTTCAGATTCCAGAAATTCCTATTTTTGTGGAAACCCTAATTTTTAGGGCCAAATCTGAAAATGCTCGGAATTGAATTTTGATTGGGCAGATAGATGCGCCTTGATGAGTAGAGTCAATCTACTATAACGATTTCCAAAAATCTGTGGAGAGAAACCCAATAAACAAGGAACACAAGCTTCTGTCACTGCAAAATGTCTTCTTCTCAGGTTAGCTCTGATACCATGTTAAATTTTGACTATTAATTCACAATACTATAGGATCTTTGCTGAGAGAATAACATCTACAGTATATCAATGCATGACAATCATAATATGACAAGCATCACAAGCATCACAAGAATCAAAAGCGTAGAGACAAGAGACACAGAGTTTCCGTGGGGAAAACCCTAAGGTGAAAAACCCCACAACTTCCTCAGAGATAGAGAGAGAAATGGCTCAACCAAAATACAACCAAATAACACTGAGATAGTCTCTTAGCAGATGATCCTCCTCCTCCTCACTAGTGCGCCACTTTTGAGAGTGAGAGTGAGTTACTTTTCTGAGTGAGTAAAATAGAGATCTCCTATCTCTATTTATACTCACCTTTTTGGCCAGTGGCCTTATGGGGCCGACTTGTCTACTTAGATACATCCACATTATAATATATATTAATCAGGGCTGACCCCACATGGTGGTCTAATAACCCATCGGCAAGTACACACACTTGCGACACTTGTCAATCCACATGACGACACTTCCTTATAGAGGAATAACACATCTCTTATAAGGGTACAATAAATATATATAAAATATACAGATGAAATACATTCCGAAGTTACATATACATCAACAGATCCACATGACTCATACAAGGCTGACCCCATCAAGGTGGTCTAATGACCCATCAAGTATATGTTACGAAACTTACAATATAACTTGCGACACTTGCAAGTGCAACTCGCGACACTTCCAATCGGATGAATAATACATCTCCGTTGGGGATGCAATAAAGTACAAATGTAATACATACAATATACAAGTGAATATCTTCCGAAGTTACAAATACATCAACATTATATGCACTTGCTTGTACTTGTTGTTGAGACTAACTTGCAGGTTCAAGTGTAGAAGTTGAAGGCTCAATGGGGATCTACATCGAACATCCAGTTGAAGGTTGGCCTTTTTTCCATTATCTTAGCATTGTCATTTATATAGCATTGCATTGGGAATTGAGTCATTTTCTGGTAGTCAGCTGTTTGTTGTGGTCTTCCCCAAGCCATAGGAAGTTTTCTCTGTAAAAGAAGTGATGACTCCACTGGGGAGAACATCCATTTTGGCGGATTTTTAGGCTTTAGTCCTTATTTAGAGTTGTTGTGTGTTGAGCTTCTATGTCTTTGGTTGGCCGTTGGGATACACTATAGAAAACAAGCTTTTTCTGGGTCATTGGACTCTTTATTTTCTCATTTTCCTTTCCCTATACGCGGGTAAAGCTAGTTTAGCCCGCATCTACCTGCCTCTGTTTTCACTGTAGCTCGCATCTACCTGTAGTTATTCCTTCGACTGTGTATCGTACAGCTCCGAGATTGATTGGTTTATGGTCTTGGGTTGTTGCTGGGTTGGTGTTGAGTGTTCCTGAGTCTTAGTTGGCCTTATTCCTGACTGTTTCATGCCCTGTTGATGACCAGAAACTCTTCTCTCTCTTTGTTTTGAGCCTTGTTAGTTTATCACAATTTTTTATTTTCTAGCTCATTACATTGGTTGAATCTCACTGTTTGGGAATTGCTAGGTTGTCTTAGTGATCTACTTTGCATTTCTTTAACTGAATAGGTAGATTTCACTTGCATTTTTCATTCCATTATATTGAAAAATACAAAAGCATAGTTTTGCATTTTCCTTTTCGTTATAAGAGAAAATACAATTTTTTTTTTTACTTTCCGTACTACATTTTGCATCTGAGTGCCTGTGCTTTCATCTAGGATCTGCTTGTGCATTGGAAATTTAAAAGAATTGCATTTTATTTCGAACCATTGGATTGATTTTCATTTTAGTGGCATTGTTTTTATTAGATAGATGAGTCTAGAGTTTGACGAATGTGCATACTATTGAGTCATATACATCATTAGTTTCATGACCACATCCTTTGAGTAATCACAACCATTTAAAATCAATGCTTAATCTTAAAATTGATTAGAAATACTTTTATTTTATAGGGTGCACCAACTAGTATCGGTTTAGAGTCTTGGAATAGATAATTGTGAGTTAACAATCCAAGACTACTAGACGAAACATTATGTGTCTGACCAGGGAGTGGTGAAACCCATGGTATACATCAGTGTTCTCAGGAAGCCCTACTCAGACCAGAGTTAACCACGAGGTCACAGGAGGTTGGCTGCGGAGATAGCCCTCCAATACTGGTTGAACGTGGAAGATATTTCTAGTATTTGTTCATATCTAGGGATTCTTGGGGGATTTGACCCTCTTGAGTTTCGAGCTTAGCTACCCTGCCCATACGACGGATCCCACTTGCGAATATCCCCCTGAGCATTGGTTATATTGTGGTGACCTTAGATTCCTTACTTAGGTATTGCATAGGGTGCTTGTAGTGGTTATACTGTACGTATCCTGAGTCAGATAAAGGTTGGACAACATAGTTGCTTGTTGTATAGGGACTTGACCTTATGAACGCAGTGAAGCCTGGGAACCTTTATAACTGATTCTGTTACCTCTGGTTATAGTTTGGGAGTCTCAAGCCTCTCCTAGGAGAGACATACCGGCTGTCGTGTCAGTAGGTCGCTTGAGCCAGTCCTGTTTGTGTGCATTTGGCTACAGTTTCTTTACGTGTGTGCTCTTTGACCGTTAGTTTGGCCATTAGGGGACGCTTTGATTTATTGACCTTTCAGAGATATCGTGGCGCGAGGTCCTACTATCCACCAATCTCATCAGTTGGTTGGTTTACCGGCTGACGAAGTTACACATCGTGTTTAGAGAGGACGCCAGAATGCTCCCTCTGAATATTTAGATTCCTTTGAAGTGATTCGCGCCGACATTTACGCTGGTTTTGGCATGGGAGAAATCCCTACGACTCCATCGAGTAGAGTTGAAGATGCCTCTAATCCTCCTACTCCTAGAGAGGAATGGGGAGGCGATCCATTGATACCAGAGACTCGACCTCTTCTGTTTGGATCCACTCCACCCGAGGACGACCCGTTCGATTCTTCGAATCCACATAATTTCCTATATGGGATGCCGAATTTGCATGTTAACACAGGTCCTACGACCACTACGGATGCTACCCCATTCTCACATGGTATGCCTAGTTACAACACAGTTGATCCATCCAATATGTTTGGTAGTCATGCTAGCACTAGTAATGGTGTTGGAAACACTACACCCACTGGGGGCAATACCCTCACCAGGGGCACCACATTTCCTACTCACACACATAATATGGGGACCGGTCATATCCCTTCTAACAATCCAAATGTTGGAGGAAGGTCGCCTCCTACGACTACTCATCCTAATAGGAACACTGTTCGCAATATGACTCACCATCCACAATACAATACGCATGCCTCTACCCATCAAC
Source organism: Larix kaempferi (assembly GCA_027924585.1). NCBI lineage: Eukaryota > Viridiplantae > Streptophyta > Pinopsida > Pinales > Pinaceae > Larix > Larix kaempferi. Next base: position 3,596,298 of record BSBM01000206.1, on the reverse strand, counting down.
CTAGGACCACATTTTCTAATGTTAACAATCCTCCTAATAACGGGGGGGGGGGGGGGGAAACATACCGTATACTTCTATGACTGCCTACGCTACTAATAATTCTTACGTAGGGGTGGGAACATACCTTACAACCATGGTCATTACAACACGGTTCCCACTACGAGTAATACTTATATGCCCCATAATTATGGTGGCAACCCTTACTATAATACAGTTGGTGCTGGCCCTCATTAAAACCCACCTCGCTACGGTGCTCATAATACATATATACCTGCTTACCCTCACATTGGTCAGGTTGGAGGAGGTTATCAGCCTTATGACCAGGGTCCTGATTATGGTCCATCTTATCCTTCAGGTCCGTATAATCAACCTTTTATGGGAGCTTATAATTAAGCTTTCCAGCCACAACTCCCATTCCTTGCTCGATTGAATCTTCTGGATCTTTCGAAGCTCACAAATGATTTGGTGTGTCACGATCCTAGTTGGCCTCCAGTCCCTACCAAGCTCCCTTTAGACATTCCCAAGTTTGAGGGGAAGGGTGGTGAGGATCCGGGTGATCACATTATGACTTTTCACCTTTGGTGCTCATCAAACTCGTTAAATCATGATTCCATTCGTTTGAGACTATTTCAATGCACCCTCATGGGGGAAACTGCGAAGTGGTATGTTGAGTTTCCTAGGGGCACATACATGGGTTTCCATGATATAGCCTTGGTTTACCTAGATCATTTCCAACTGCCGGTTCACTACGAGACTGGCACTGAACTCTTGTCTACCTTCCACCAGAATAAGGCCACACACATATCTGACCACGTTCAAGAGCGGCGTTGATAGAAGAGGTTAGTGAAAGCCAACATTCCTCCATAGTTTTTGTTGGAATGGTTTATCAAGTCTTTGCTTCCATACATTTCCAAGGATGTTTCAATGTCTAGCATAATGACTGAGGAACAAGCTATACTCAAAGTGCATCAGATAGATTTTCTCTATGCCCATTCTGGCATTCTTTATGACATTATTCCTGACGCACCGCGATCATGACATGAGCCCAAGCCAGTTCCTGGACCACATGCCAATGGCATTGTTGGATCCGCAAGTACTTGAATCATAGATTTGGTTGCTAATCAAATGCAAAATTTGTCACTTAACCAATCTACTCCTAGACAGGTTCACACCTTGTCCACTTCCATCCCATCGTTCGATGTACACGCTATGCAATCGGTGAACCCATTGGGTAACCAGCAGCCTGGTGGTAAGAAGAAGGGGAGAAATAACCATAAGGGTGGAAATAATGGGAGCAATGGTAGTAATCGTAATACTCCTTAGAAAGAGAATGCCAACCCTCCTCAGGAAGGCAGAAATGCTGGCGGGGACCATAAACCTAGGCATAAAGTGAAATTCCCTTGCAAGTTTTATGGGGAAGATAATCTTACTCACTTGTGTCCTTATATTGAAGAAGCATCGAAGCATCTAGCACAGAACCCAGCTGTGTTAAAAGATCCCCTTCCACATCATCAGAACATGGCTTCGAATGCTCCCGCTACTGGCTATGGGCATAGTGAGACTACAATGTCTTCTTCCCATACCAATGGCTTTGGATGCGTGAATATGGTTAAATAAGAGGTTAGTGTTTCTACTCGTCAACGCGATTATGGCGCACCACAGCCGAATATGGGGAATGAGCCTCCCCCTGCTTTTGAAACCTCTTTGCATATCGAGAAGCCCACTACTATGCCGCGGATACCGAAAGGTGTTATCAAGAACTCTACGCATAATCCCAATGCTCGAGCCACCCAGAACTACTCTATTATAGAAGATTTGGGTCAAACTCCATGCGTCATGTTTGATATTGAAGTTTTGCAAGCATGTCCTTCTCAAAGGCATTCCCTTTTGAGTGCTTTAGGAGTTCAGGATGGGGGAAGTCCTAACGTTATCAAGTTTGATACTACTGACGTTCAACCTCACTTACCTTACCATGTGTCTTTTCAAATCCATGTGGAGTGCCTTCAGAATTTCGTCAAAAGAACGGTGGTTGATGAAGGTGCTTCTACGTCAGTGATGTCTTTATCTTGTTGGAAAACTCTTGGCTCTCCTCCCTTATCCAAGACTATGACCATGCTCACTGCATTCGACGGTCGGTCATTTAAACCACATGGGATTATCCCTTCCCTTGTTGTTCACTTGGGTGGGAAACCCGTAACTATTGAAGTTGAGGTGGTTGATGCACCCATCGACTACAACCTTCTCTTGGGTAGAAATTGGATGTACACTATGAAAGCAGTTGAGTCCACTGTGTTCAGAATTATTTGCTTTCCACATGAAGGCAAGATTGTGACGGTCAACCAGTTGGATTTCGTTAGTCCTTATTCCACAGCATCCACAGGATCAATGGTCCCTCAAGTTAAATATTCTCAGCCGACAACTGGGAACATGGGTGTCGGATTGTACCCCTCATTGTTGGGATATTTTTATTTCCCTTCACCAATTGATTTTATTGGAACCATTTCCGATAATGCGCCTCCTCCATTGAATAATGTACCATTCTGGACTTCATATTTGTATGATCCATGGACCTTACCTCCCATGAGTTCCACGTCTGGAGACATTGTGCATGTTTGAATGGCTATGCCACTGTCTGCTGCTGAGCTTGCATATCAAGATATTCAACAAGCCACTGTAGAGCCACATATTTCCTCTTCCTGGACAGAGGAGGAAGATCCCGTTATGCTATCGGAATGGGCAGTCAACTCATCTTGTTCGCACGATTGTCTTGACAGTACTTTACCTTTGGATGAAGCTATTGTTGAGGCCATGTGTGGTAGTGAGAGACCTTGGGAAGACATGCATCATCGCTCTCATTTTCTTCCCAACCCTAATCTTATGGAACAAAACGAGTTTAGGACAACTCTTTCCGAGGTTGTTGGTCACCCTGTGGCTCCTTGAGGTTCGCATGGGATTTTTGCGAAGGGGAACATGGCTAGTATTTCCCCTACCATACCGATCGACATTTCTCGTACACCGAGAAAGGTTGAGAACATTTATATCGGTGTTGATTTCTCTGCTGAAGAGGTTTGAATTTACACCGAATTGCTTAAGGAACTCCGGGAAGCTTTCACTTGGTCATATGAGGAGATGCTAGGAATAGACCCTAGCATTGTCAAACAAGATATTAGAACATATCCTAACACTAAACCAGTTCAACAATGCCTTCATGTTGTGAACCCTCGAAAGGCAGCCGCGATCAAGATAGAGATGGAGAAACTGCTTAAGGCTGGTTTTATCTACCCAGTTCCCCTTACAGAGTGGGTGTCAAACCCCGGTCCTGTGGATAAGAAGCAGGGAACCATCTATGTATGCACTGATTTTAGAGACCTGAACCGTGCATGTCTGAAGGACAATTTCCCCACTCCATTCATAGATCAGATCTTGGGTGCTCTTGCGGGAAGTGAAGTTTTTTTGTTTATGGACGGCTTTTTAGGATATAACCAGATACAGATAAAACTTGAGGACCAACAGAAGACTGCTTTTATTTTTCCTTGGGGTAAGTTTACATACCGAAAAATGCCCTTCGGCCTTAAAAATGTTGGAGCCACTTTTCAGCATGCTATGACCTACACCTTTCATAACCTTAAGCGCATAGTGGAGGCATACTTGGATGATCTTTTCGACCATAGTGGACCACCCCAACCACCTCCGCTTAGTTCTTGAAAGATGCATACGCTAAAATAGGGGGGAAGTACAATAAATGGATTGTGATCCTTCAAGAGTTTGATCTCGATTTTTCTTCAACAAAGTCGGTGAAATCCTTGGTTTTTGCTAACCTCATGTCGGACCTTCTGTGGATTGATGTGGATATTTCCCATGAAGATTCCTTTGTGGATGAGCACTTATTTCTTATCTCGGCTGAGGACCCTGGGTATGGGGATATTATTATATATCTTCAAACTTTGAATTTTCCTTCGCATTATTCACGAGACGAGCGACAACGTGTGAAACACCACACTAAATATTATACCATCATCGACGACACTTTGTATTGTCGACGAAAGGATTCTATCCTCCATCGTTGTTTGACTCACGAATAAGCAGAGTGTGTGCTTAATGATTGCCATGCTGGGGTTTGTGACGGTCACTTATCCAGGCTTGCAACACTCCAACATATTATGCGAGTTGGTTATTTTTGGCCTTCGATATTTAAGGATTGTATGAACGCTGTAAAGAGATGTCACCCTTCCAAAGTGTTTTCTCAGAATATACACTCGCATTTAGCGCCCCTTCATCCGGTCATCACCGTTGGTCCCTTCACCAAGCACGGGGTGGATTTCATGGACTGCAAACCAGCTTCAGCTCGGGGGAATCACCATATCATAGTGGCCGTGGACTACTTTTACAAATGGGTTGAGGCCATTCCTACCATAAAAGCCGATGGTGCTACAACAACCCATTTCGTATTCAATCAAATTATTACTCGGTTCGGTATTCCAAAAGAGATTGTCACTGACCATGGCAGTCACTTTCAGAACAAAATGATGGAGGATTTGTCACTCAAGCTTGGGTTTCTTCAAGAACACTCATCTTCTTACTACCCCCAAGAAAATGGTCAGGTTGAAGTAGTCAATATGTCTTTAAAGACCATTATCCAATGTACCATCCAACAGAGCAAGAACAACTGGCATATTATGTTACATCCTCCATTGTGGGCATATCGAACCGCAGTCAAGACTGCCACTGAGCTCTCACCGTTTCAGTTGGTACACGCTATGAAGTCTATTTTACCGATTGAATGTGAAATCCATTCATTAAAAATAGCCATAGAGCTCCTCCATGATACGTCGGGTATTGAGCAACGTTTAACCCACCTTGAGCAGCTTGACGAGTAGTGTCGAGATGCCGCTATGGCTATAGATGCCAATAAACATCATGTCAAGGTTCAGTACGATAGGTCTGTCCATCCTCAGCAATATGCTGAAGGTGACTTGGTACTTTTATATGACCAAGATAAAGAACCCCTAGGGGTAGGCAATTTTAACCCCATGTGGCACGGTCCTTACATCGTGAGGCGTGTCCTGGAAAAAGGAGCCTACGAATTGGAAGATTATGAAGGGAATGTCTTGAAGGAGCCTATAAATGGGCTCAAGCGGTATTACGCTTGAACTTCTAGTTCGAGCTAACACTTTTATATACTATTGTATAGTTGCTTCTGTACATAGTTTAGATTTCTTTTGGTTTTTCGGTTTACTGATTCGCTTCCGTTTGGTTGACAAAAGTCAGCAGAGTCTCCTATGTTCTTAGGGTTCGCGGATGGTGCTAGCTGTCATACGCAGCAACTTGCTTCTACTGCCTGGGTTATTTATTCACCTGACCACCTAGTTGTGTCTTCCAGAGGTGCTTGTCTCCACCCTACATCTAGCAATGTGGCTGAGTATAGTGCTGAAGTTGAGCTAATTCGGGATGCTATTTCACATGGTATCCAGTTTTTAAAAGTCCACATGGATTTGCAAATTGTTGTGTCTCAGTTGAATGGTCAGTACCGTGTTAGGGATCCTACTTTATTACGGAGATTCTTAAGGGTAAGACTCTTGGAGACACGCTGGGTCTTAACAAAAATAACAGGTGCTCCCCAAGGAGACAAGCTGGGTCGTATATAGTTTTTATCAATCAAATCCTTCAACTGTGATTTTAACTCATTTAATTCCAATATATTCATCCTATATGGATCTTTGGAGTTCAGTACCGCACCCAGTATCAGCTCAATGGTAAAATTTAGATCCCTCTTTGAGGGTAATCCTGGACTCTCTTCTGGAAAAACATCCATAAATTCTTTTAGGACATGTATATATTCTAGTTACAGTTTGTCTTCTTTCGTAACTGAATCCTCATGTACTACATTCACTGTGAACATCTTACATCCTTTTCTAACTACTCTTTTTACTTGCATAGTTGAAATCTGTCTAAGTGATGTCTTTCTAGGAATACCCTTCACTTCTATTGTTTCTCCATCATTTAGACAGGTAAAACTTTTCTCATAACAATTCAAAATAACATGATGTGCTTCTACCCAGTCCATTCCTATTAAGATGTCATAGGATCCTAAAGGTAAAACATTTAGCTTGGTTCGTGTCTTTAACTGATTCATAGATAAAACACAACTTTCAACAAAATCAGACACTTCTTTTTGTTCCTGTTTCTAGTCTAACTAACTAGGATTAATTAAAATTTTCTGTTTTCAGAATAAAATTTTCTACAATATCTCGAGATATATAACTTAGGCTAGTTCCTGGATCAATCAAAATAGAAATAGGGTGGTTTTGTAGAATACCTTCAATCTCTACCATTGAGACTTGATGCTTCGCTTGCCTGTTGTCTAGAGCTGCATTAATTATGGGCATCTCTCTTGCCAAGTCTCCCACAGTAGGTTCATCTTGTATGGAGTGAATATTATTGGTTGTCCGCTTCTTATTGGGATAGTTTGAATCATAATGAGGACCTTGGCACTCAAAACATTTTATAGGTGTCCTCTGGTCATTAGTTCTGATAACATTGGGTGTATTTCTAGGAGCTGTAAAATTTTGCTGTTGATTATTTTCTGGGATTGTTTCCTTCGAAATTTCGATTTGGAAAGTTTTTCTTTCGAAAACCAGAATTTCCATTGAACCTGAAATTCTTCTTCTTCAGCTCAAAGTTGTTGGGTTTATGATTTTTCTAGTTAGATATCCCTTGTCTTTTCCGGTTCGTATCATAGCAGAAATTTGCTTTCCTCATGGCTTCTTCTAAGGTATTTGGATTATCATACTCTATTATGTCCTTGATGTTGAAAGGTAGACAACTCAGATACCTCTGAATCTTTGGTTTCTCCTCCACAAGGTATGGCACATACCTTAGCAAATTCAGAAATTTGTTGTTCAGCTCTTTCATGTTCATGGTTCCCAGTGTTAAATCATAAAATTCCTTGGACTTTTCTTCGTAATATTGTTCAGATAGGAACTTCTTCTTGAAGTACCTTTTAAAAGTGATCCAATTCACATCCTTGTCCTTGATTCCCTTCACTCTTTTGATGTCCTTCCACCAAATGTTTTCCTTCCTGATCAGGTTGTATATGGCCATCATTGCTTTCAATGATTCTGAATAATCATAAATTTGGAAGTATTTATTCATGCCGGACAGCCATGCTTCAACTGTCTCTCCTTTCTCAGTTTCACCATTGAAGGTTGGGGGTTTGATCTTCTTGAACTCCCCAGAAATATTCTCATACTGTTTATGCCTTTTTCTTTTTGGTTTGTAATCCCCTTCGCTGCTATCACTTGAATAATTACGTTTCTTTTTAAGTGTCTCAATGGAAGCTCCTAATGATGTTGAACTGTTATTCTCATCATCAGTTTTCATTTTATTATCCTTGTTTCCATGAGGTAAGTCTTCAATATTGGAGGTATTTTCAACCCCTCTATCATGTTCATAAGTTGGACACTGATCGAATAGTACTTGGTTCAGTTCTTCTTGTGCCTTCAGAATTCTCTCATTATCCTGTTTAACAGATCTTATTTCTGCTTTCAACTCCTGAAAGGCACGTATCAATTCTGATGAATTGTCATTCAATTCACCATGGACTTATTCTTCATAATGTTGTCTAGTGCTATTGTTGGTATGACTATTTGGTCGAAATCTATCCTCCATGTGTTCATCTGATCCTTCCATACATGTAATTTAGAAAACTATTTTCTATATACAAAATAATTTAATTAGTAAATATTTTTGCTGTCATAAAAATTTTCTGTTGCGTGTTCTTTGGACCTTTTTAGGCTGAGAGTTTGAACCTAGCTTTGATACCACATGTAACATCCCGAAAATTTACAAAAATTAAAAATTTTAAAGTAGCGTTAAATGTGTATTTACTAATGCGGAAATAAAATAAATACCAATCCTTTTAACTAATAACAAATTATGATGACGACACTTCATACTTCTTAACACAAAATACGACATTAGTTTTGCTTGTGTTAATTATAAATCTAAATGTTGTATTAAAAGTTTGTGACTATCCTACGGTGTACTGTTTATCGTCTTGTTATAAAATGAAATTGAAATCTACATTAAGATTCTATGGATGTTCAGATATGTTTTAATAATACTTATGTCAATGTTCTTTCAATCATGAATGTTTACAAGTGCTAACTGATGTTATTTTTTTGATGATGAAAGGGGTCCTAAGAGTACCCTAAGGCTTACTTAGCATTTATGCTAAAGCATTTGGACTTTCCCTTCCGCAGATACAGGTAAGGTGGCACACCAGTTCAAGTAAAACAAACATAAAATAAAGAGTACTTTCCGTTAGCCTTCTGCATATAAATTTCTAAGGTACTAATACAACAATCCATCTATAGTTTGATTTTGATATCTAAACAACTCAGATGTCTTCTCTCTTTAACATTTAAATGATGAAAAATAGAGTGTCAAAGATTTGATGCAGGATATCATGCGTTACTAATGTTTGGCACAAGAGAAATGTGACTTACAAAGCATAGGCTAAATGCACGATATTTGTGTATTACTATAATGTATGCACTATATGTATATTACATGGTTAATCAAGTAATGTGACCATATAGTGTAAACTATATGCAATCTATGTAATATATTTCACAATATGAAAACTATGTGTTATTTCAAAGCTTTAACTATATTTTAAACTATATCATTACACCATATGCCAAGTGTTTATGCATGGGTCCTATGTACCAACAATAGGAAACCATAAGTATTATCGTGAGCTTTTAAACATACACTTGATACCTAAATGGTTTCAAACTAAGGTATAACTTATATTAACATATATATAATGTGACAGGGTTCCTATCAATCTTTGAATCAACGTAATATAAGGACATGGTTATTAATGTTGAAGTGGATATGTGCTGGCAGGGGATCGTGAATCAATCTTGGCATTTCTTACTCTTATCTACCAGCTTGGTGGAAATCCTCAGTGGCTGCCAACGTGGTATTTAACTCATGAAGGAATTGTGATGAATTAGCCATCTTGGTCGAGCTGTATGTGTTTTAGTTTGAACATGATCCGAGCTGGTATCCACAGTGGCGATGGTTACCAATGGAGTCATAAATAAGGTGGTTGCTTGGAAATACATGGTGTTGTGATATGTAATCTCCACCATTGATCTTACATTGTTCTCGAGCTTTGGGACTTAACCCTAAACCTTCACCGAAACCTCATAGTTATTGTTTTTCCTTTGGCATTCATTGTGTCGAGAGTGGTTTTGGGAGAGGCCGAACGGCCTACGAATACTTAGGGTTTGAAAGCAGGTTTTTGAGGGTTTCTCCAGTGATTTGAACCCATGACCTGAGAAAGATTACTGTCACAAGATGATAATGTAAGAGTCGAGCTCAGGCGTGGAAATTTACTATTTGTTTTTGATATTCGGAAAGATCAAGAATTATCATGCTAGTTGTTGAAGGGTTTGGCTTTTGAAAAGAGTTCTTGGAATGCTCTTTCTCTAGTTTCAGTATCACGATCAGTGTTTTTAACAAAGTTGAACCAGTTACTGAGGGTATGATATCTGCACTCAAAAATGTATATGCGACTCTGGGTTTTCAAGCATGTTACGGACGCTATTGGATTCGGCCTTCGTTTTATTTTTAATGTGAAGGTAGTGTCTCTTCTGTAATTTTCTTTTCATTTATAAACAATTGTCTGCAATGTTGCAAGATGTACTAAGTTTAACCAAGTTTGTATTATTTGCAGGTGCTATAACTCCCATTGCTCTACGCTCCAGTTAAGGTGGTAACTACTACGTGTAGTGGTAAGTCACGGTGGTTGTTGAGCTCGGAATTGGCCCTTTTTAGTCATCATTAATCATCTTTCCTGCCCCTGTACTACACCATTTATCATGGCAATCAGACCTATTGTCCTTACCTTATCCCCCAAATTACCAAGGTATGGCTGATCATTGTTTTATTTTATTAATGCTTATGATTGTGATAATTAAAGCTGTGCATCTCTCAAATTGTGCTAACATGTTGCGATTTATGAAGGTAGTTGAGACAAATAGACTGCAGGAAGATCGGGGTTGAACAAGTCATGAAGGAAGAGATGTTCGTTGCTTGTAGAGGGATCCTTGGGGATCGAATCATCAATCAAGGCACAACTGTGACAGGGCAGCTGTAATAGAATTCGCTATCTTAAGTATGTTGCTGCTCGAGTCTAGCTGTGATCTGGGAAGACCGCCACTCTTGGGTCAATTAATAACTTTCTCATATTTGGATGTTTCTGTTCTGCCACGCATTTTAACAGCTATTTATTTAGGGCGCCTGAAGATCAGAGATCTTCATGGCTTCCCAATTATAGGATTAGATGTTATGATTTGTATGTATAAATATGGGGAGTTGCCTCGACCCAGGGGTTGAACAACAGACAATTAAATTATTGTATTAGCAGCTGAGCAAAACTGTGTATTCATTCTTCTGTTAATATAAGGGGTTACTTCTGAGCTAAAGAGTTGTGTTGTTCAGCCAACGTCTCTGTGTGAAGGCTGGGCCCGTCTTCCACAGAGATTGCTGAGTTAAAATAGGATTTTGAATTTATAATTGTGTGATACTTTGTTCTTTCCTTTTGTACGCAGCAACAATATTTATTGTGTGGATTTCTCAGTAAAAGATTATATTTCTGTGAGATTGGTGAATGGTGTAGAATAACAGTCGACTGAGTAAGGTTTGCTTTATGCATTTCAATTGCTGTTATACACAGCCGTGTTCATCTCATAGCTAAGTTGTGATCCCATGAGCTCTTACAATTTATCTTTCCTGTTGTGTGTTGCTTGATTTTCATTCTGCAATTCAATTTCTTAGAACAGTTGACTCAATCTTTGGCAACTGGATTTCTAGATTAATGTTCAGTTTATGTTTTATGATTTCCAGATTGATTAGATCAGACAAGTGATTGTTCTAGAATACGAATGAGATTTCTTTTCTGTAATTGATTGATTAGATCTGATACCATATCTTATTGATGCATGATAGAGAGGAATTGAAGTATAGCAGTTAGAAGACAATTGGGATTGCATAGATTTTTGGGGATGAACATGGTTGATAGAAGATAAAAGTATTCACTTCTAATGGTTTGGTGTTTGAGCATATATTGTGCACTTATCCTTTGAAATAAAAAGACTTTCTCGGGTTGACAATAAATTTCATATGCTCTGTGTGTATTGGTAACAATTTATATGCATATAGAGTGCTTGACATTTTGGCGCCGTTGCCGGGGAAGGATAAAAATTAAACACTAGTCATTAGTTGCATCTGATAATTGCTTTTAGTCAGTCTCTTCTTTGTTGAAATGATCTGCTTCGCATGAATACGAGGAGGGTAAAACACGATCACCTCCCAACCCCCAAAACCCCACAAAATACTAATAGCGCAGGTGGTTCGGGTCGTGGTCGAGGCCCACCGTTGGGTAGAAGAAAATTCATCGACGATCTTGTTGACAGAACTGATTCAGCTACCAGGACTCGTCAACAGGAGACTCCTATCAGAATAAGCCCTGCTGATCCTGGAGTGTTAGCATCAGGATCCATGGTGGAAAACACAGGAGAAGCCGTGATTCCCGCATATACCCCTGCTAAAGAAGGTACAGCTGATTCAACTGTTCCAACTGAAGAATACGTAGCTGCTACAACTAAAGATTACACAGCCGCTACAACTGAAGAATACGCAGCTATTACAATTGAGGTAAAGAACACAGGAACGAACGAAGAAGAGGACACACAAGAAAAGATGAATAACAGACATGAGAACGAAGAGGAGGAAGCAGTGGTAGAATACCATCATGAGAATGACTCCCTGCCAGAAGGAACCATGGCTACAATACAATTTCCAATACAGCAGCTAGAAGGGATAGCTCCTATGAAGAACATCTCACCATCAGTGTTGCCTCACTTCCATGGCAGGGTGGCAGAAGATCCAGACGAATTCCTTTTTGAATTCGATATCCTCTGTCGCAGCTATGATTATGTCAGAGATGCTCAAAAGATGAAACTTTTTCTTTCCACCCTGAAGGACAATGCATTACGATGGTTCATGAGCCTTGGGGGAGGAACCGTTTCTAATTGGAATAAGATGAAGCAAGTGTTCTTGGAAAAATATCAAGAATATTGCAACACCAGGGACAAAAGAGAAGAATTATTCAAGATGGTGCAGAAGGAGGATGAAAGTCTGGAGGATTTTGTAGAAAGGCTGCTGTACAATGTGCAAAGAGCTGGGCAGACGAACATGGGGCTATACGTACTCAAGATAATCTTGCTTAGAGGGATCAGGGATGATTGTTTAGACATGCTAAATCTGTTAGGAAAGGGAGATATCTCCAAAGAACCCTTTGAGACGATTGTGGAATTATGTAAGAGATACTCCAGGGGATCTTCCAGGAATAATAAGCGAGATAAACGAGATAAGATGGAATGTGATGTCTTCGACAGAACTCAGAAGTCATCCAATGGAGGAGCTACACGTGCAGAGATAGGCAATCTCCTTGAAAATTTTAAAACAGAAATGATGAGCTCCATCTCTTCAGAGATTGATGTCCTGAAGGCCAAACAGAAACAGGGAGTGGAGGATCTCACACTAGGTGTGTTCTGTCCCCGATGTAGAAAGAATCATCCACTGAAGGAATGCCCTCTTGACAAAATACAAGTATGTCAGTTGTGCGAGCTGAACCATGACATGAAGGAATGTCCTACACTTCCTCAAGTGAAGGCTGTCCTGCAGGCATCAACTCCAGAAGTAGAATCAGCTTATTTCATTGCGCAGAAGAAACCGTGGCAGCCTCGAAATCAAGGTATGCCTCCGGACTCATTTCCATTTTTGAATAATATGAATAATTGGAGTAATAATATGCAAAATGTGAATACTCAATTCCCTTCAAATTATGCTCAGTGGAATCCTTCTCAACCTGCAATGCAAAATTATAACTCATGGAGTCCTTGGACACAGCCGCCACATCAACCTACGTCATGGTCTCCTGGATGGAGGAACTTCCCTCTTGGAAACCAGTTTCCTCAACCACCTCCACCTCAACAGTCACCCTATTCTCCACCATACCCTCAATTTCCTCAATTTCCTCAATTTCCTCAATATCCTCATTACCCACCTCAGCAGTCGCAGCTGCAGCTGCAGAATAATCCTGTTTCTAATATACCATTACGGCCTCAGCTGCCTGCCCAACCTAATCCTAACCCAAATAATAAAATAGTCCATCAATTGGAAACTGTCAATATGCCGGCCTACTCTCTCTCCCCTGTACCTTGTAATGATATTCGTTTACGATCTGGGAAGATAATAGAACCTATAATTACAGAAGATATTCCACCTTCTGTGCATGAAAAAGGAGAGAGTTCACAGCATTCATCCGATCAGGCTCCTATCGTTGAAGGTGCCGAGCATCCCTTAGATGGGACGACTGAAACATTAAATGAGAAATCAGATAATACACAGCCTACCCAGCTATTAAGGCAACCACCATACCCTGAGAGACTAATGCTACCAAAAATAGGGGGGCAACCTCAGTTCAACCTCCTAGGAGAGTTGAAGAATCTTTATGTTAAAATTCCCCTTCTGCAAGCCCTTCAAGATGTGCCTATTTATGCTAAAATAGTTCGGGATCTGTGCACTAAGAAACCAGGGAGGAAACCTAGAGATTCGCCCACTGTTCATGTCATAGGGAATTTATCTGCTTTAATAACAGGAAAAATCCCCGTGACCAAGTATGACGACCCTGGAAATCCTACTGTCACTGTACATATCAGACAAATGCAGATACCCAACGTGCTAGTTGACTTAGGAGCAACGATCAATGTTATAACAATTAAGATTGTGAGGAAGCTTGGGATCACTAATTTTAGGCCGACCCCTACCATTTTAGAATTGGCAGACAGATCCACCATTAGACCCGAAGGGATTCTGGACGACCTCGTCATCTCAGTAGATTCATGGGAATACCTCGCTGACTTTTTGATATTGCAACCAAAATCACAGCTGGGGGGACATCCATTGATCTTTGGGAGGCCTTGGTTGGCCATAGCTGATGCTTGCATCAGCTGTCGATCTGGGTCCATGACTATATCTGATGGTATGGAAACCAAAAACCTCACCCTGTATCCTCCAGCACGGCCGAGTCTAGAAGTTGAAACTTCCCTTTGGATAGAACAGGAAGAGGAGGAGGATGTTCAGCCATTACTAACAATAGGGAAGGCCTTAACCTTTAAAAATGAAACAGAAGACGATGCCATCAGTAATTTCATTAGCGCACCTGCTTCAGTGGATAAAGAAGTCTATCAAATCCTGAACATTACCCTTGGTAAGGAAGAACAAGAAAATCTTACGGAGGAAACATTGGTTGGTGATACAAACATAATCCCAGTTTTGAAAAATTCAAAAAGCATTTCTATTGAGGTAGAGCCTAGAAGAACTTTGAATATTAACCCTGATCTCTCCTCAGAAGAACAGATGCGCCTAATCAGTCTCTTGAAGGAACGTAAGGGGGCATTCGCCTGGGAGTATACAGACATGAAGGGTATCCCTTCTAATCTGTGCACTCATCATATTTACATTAAAAACGACTCCCGGCCTGTGTGTCAACCCCAACGACGCATGAACCCCAACCTGAGGGATATAGTGAAGGAGGAAATCCAGAAACTTTTGGAAGCAGGATTTATCTACCCTATTTCGGATAGTGAGTGGGTTTCCCCGCTTGTAATTGTGCCCAAGAAAAATGGTAAATGGAGAGTCTGTGTTGATTATAGGGAGCTGAACAAATCTACACAAAAGGATCATTTCCCTCTGCCCTTTATTGACCAAGTACTTGATACCCTATCAGGGAAAAAGTTCTTCTCCTTCTTGGATGGGTTTAGCGGGTACAACCAAATTCAGATTGCTCCAGAGGATCAGGATAAGACCACCTTCACTTGCCCCTGGGGAACGTTCTTCTACAGGGTGCTTCCCTTTGGTTTATTTAATGCACCAGCAACGTTCCAAAGAGATGTAATTGGCATATTTTCTGAATTAGTTAATGATAGCATGGAAGTCTTTATGGATGATTTTACTCCCTATGGCAAGGATTTTGAGGAAGCACTGGAAAATTTAAAAAAGGTTTTAATTCGCTGTGAACAGTCTCGCCTTTCATTAAGCACTGAAAAATGCCATATGATGATGAGTGAGGGAGTGGTATTAGGACATTTCATCTCTACCGATGGCATTCAGGTGGATCCTTCAAAAATTAAGGTGATAAAAAATATACCTACTCCTTCAACGCAGAAAGAAGTGCGAAGTTTTCTGGGACATGCTGGATATTACAGGAGGTTTATAGAAAACTTCTCCAAAATTGCTTCCCCTTTGTTTTCATTGTTAATGAAGGACGCACAGTTTGTGTGGAGTGAAGCATGCCAAACAACATTTGATAAGCTTAAAGAGAAGCTGTCCACAGCCCCTATTCTAAGGGGACCTAATTGGACCATACCTTTTCACATTTCTTTAGATGCTTCTGATAACGCCATTTGAGCAGTATTAGGACAGCAGGATGGTCAAGTACCTTATGCCATCTATTATGTTAGTAAAAACTTAGCCCCTCCTAAACTTAATTATACTGTTACTGAAAAAGAATTCCTTGCTATTGTTTATTCTATTAATAAGTTTCGGCATTACATTACTGGGTATCCTACATTTGTGCACACTGACCACTCTGCCATTAAGTATTTGATGAAAAAACCTGTCACTAATGCCAGAGTAACTAGGTGGATTTTATTATTAAAGGAATTTGATATTACTATTATAGATAAACCTGGAAAAGAAAATGTTGTTGCTGATTTTTTATCACGATTTACTAACAGTGATGACAGTTCACCTGTTGAGGATTCTTTCCCAGATGAAAATTTATTCGCACTCTCAGCTCATTCACCCTGGTATGCAGACATTACTAATTATTTGGTTGCAGGAAAGCTTCCGCCACATATGTCTAAACGAGAGAAAAGAAAAATTATCCAGCAAAGTGCCAGGTATTGTTGGCTCAAGGGCCATCTCTTTTACACAGGACCCGATCTTGAGATTAGAAGATGTGTAAGGGAAGATGAGATCTTTCATATACTAAAGGCCTGTCATGATGAACCTTGAAGAGGACACTTTGCAGACAAAAGAACAGGGCATAAAGCGCTGCGGATGGGATACTATTGGCCGACACTGTTCAGGGATGCTAAAAGATATGTTCAGTCCTGTGATAGCTGCCGAAGGATGGGCCAACCTAATAAAACAGACCAGATGCCTTTACAGCCCCAAGTGGTGCTAGAACAGTTTGACAGATGGGCATTGGATTTTGTTGGCCCTATCAGCCCTCCTTCCAAACAGAAGGTTTACATCCTGGTGTGTACAGATTACATGACCAAGTGGGTGGAAGCTGTAGCTTTGACTAAGGCTAATGACCAGGCGGTGATTGATTTTCTGTGCAGTGAAATCTTTACCCGCTTTGGGGTACCAAAGGAAGTAGTCACTGATGGGGGACCGCAATTCATCTCACACCAATTTGAGTCCTTGCTTTGGAAATATCATGTGCAGCATAGGATAGCTTCACCTTACCACCCCCAGGCCAATGGTCAGGTGGAAAGTACTAATAAAGTTATTGAAGCAATCCTTACTAAAACAGTTAAAAGCCATCGAAAGGATTGGGCTGACAGGCTTCCAGAAGCATTGTGGGCATATCGCACAACTTGGTGCAACACCACATGGTTTTCTCCTTATGATCTGGTGTATGGAAAGAGTGCCATCTTTCCAATTGAATTTGAGATCAAGACCCTGAAAACAGCCACCGAAATGAGTCTAGATGTAACAGAAGCCCAGAAGAGAAGATTGAATCAATTAAATGAACTAGATGAGAAACGGTTAGCTGCAGTAGACCAGACTGTGCTGCTCCAGCAACAGAGATCCAATTGGCATGACCGATTCATCAAAAAGAAAATCTTCTGTGAAGGAGACTGGGCACTATTATACGACTCCAGATTCAAGAAGGATTTTAAAGGAAAATTGCGTACAAGATGGCTGGGACCATATTTGGTCGACAGGGTATTTGACAACGGCACTGTTTGCCTGGTGACCATTGATGAAAACCGTATACCATTACTTGCTAACGGCCATAGACTGCGACTGTATCGTAAGCCCATTTCAAAAGATGCATTCATTTCACAAATTGCTGCCGATCCGGATTATCAGTTGGCACCAGAGCAGGAACTTTTCTCTGCCTTTGCCAATACTTAAAACTGAAAATCGTATTTGTTGTACATAAATAATTTCCTGCTGTAGCGTATAATTGTTGTTTTCTTTTCTTCTTTGCATTTGATCTTTTCGTTTGCTGTCATTTTTAAAAAAAAAATTTGCAGGGAAGCGCCAGGAGAACGACTAGTTTGGGCCCATCAAGTGAAAATCTCCCTGTGCCATCCTTGATTAAAAACAAAAAAAAAAATTCTGGCAGCTGCAACATCGGCAACCGCAACATCTTTTTCCGCAGCTGCCACCTCATTTCCCAGCTGTTTCCACCTCATTTATCACCCACTGCCACTTCATTTCCCAGTAGCCGTAACATCCTTTTTCTCGCCTGCCGTCAACCTTTTCCGGCAGCTGCAACATCGACGGATACAACATCGGCGGCTGCAACATTGGCAGCTGCAACATCGGCGGCTGCAACATCGGTAGCTGCAACATCTTTTTCTGCAGCTGCCACCTCATTTCCCAGCGGCTGCCACCTCATTTACCAGCCACTGCCACTTCATTTCCCAGCAGCCGTAACATCCTTTTTTTTCCACCTGCCGTCAATCTTTTTCGGCAGCTACAACATCAGCGGCTGCAACATCGGCAGCTGCAACATCTTTTTCCGCAGCTGCCACCTCATTTCCCCGCGACTGCCACCTCATTTCCCAGCAGCCGTAATACCTTTTTCCCGCTGCCGTTAATCCTTTCTGGCAGCTGCAACATTTGCGACTGCAACATCGGCAGCTGTAACATCTTTTTCCGCAGCCGCCACCTCATTTCCCAGCAGTTGCGTTATCAGTTTCTGTCGACCTGTAAAATCTTTTACTCGGCAGCCGTGAACTTTTTCCGACGGACGTGAAATATTTTCCGGCAGCAACAACCATTTTCCCGTAGCTGCAACATCATGTCATAGCGGCTGCAACATATTTCCCACAGTCGCAAAACTTTTCCCGCCAGCTGTAATTTTTCCTGCCGCCGTAAAACTTTGCCATGACAGCCGTAATTTTCCCCGATACCGTAAATTCTTTTTCTGGCTGCCGTGAAATCTTTTTCGATGGCTGCAATTTCTTTCCCACCAGCTGCAACATATTCTTTTTTTGGTGACTGCAATATATTTTTCGTCGGCTGCGCTATCATTTTTTTGGCAACTTGCAGTGGTAACTCTCGTGTTAACAGAAGAATTGCTCCAAATTTGCTAATCATGGTGCTGATTCACCTCAGTCGTGCTGGTGAACTCATCATTCCAACCCCAAGAACGCGATGGTTTGTATTTCACCGGTGGAAGAAATTATTATCTTATCCAAGTCATCATGATCACACGTCTGACTGTGCACAAGCTCGGCGCCGTGACGTCACCAACTGCATGCTCCACCAGTTTTCGCAGCTTTCCGACTCACAGTTTTATGAGGTATGGCTTTCATTTATCACGTGATTAAGCATTGATATCATTTAAACGATATTAGTCGTACCTTCACTCGTACCACCATTTATACTTGATTAAACCTCTCCCTCGTACGACGTAACATTTGTTAAATTTTCAGAATTTACTTCAATATGATCTAGGATCTTAACTGAGAGAACAACATGTACAGCATATCTACAGCATATCAATCATGGAGACAATAATGCAAGCACACAAGAGACACAAAGATTTACTTGGGGAAAACCATAAAGGTGAAAAACCCCAATAACTTCCTCAGAGATAGATAGAGCAATGATACAACCAACCAAGAGAGATAGCCATAACCTAGCAGCAATCCTCCTCCTCCATAAGTGCGCCTCTCCTCCTTGAGAGCATGTGAGAGAAGTGAGTGAGTAAATAGAGTGCCTCCCGCACTATTTATACTTGACTTGACTTGCCTTTTTACCTAACTCATGTAGGCTCGAACTTAACCACATAATATAATGCTGACTGGGCCGACCCCCAATAGGGTGGTCTAATAACCCTTCGACCCACATGGCCGACCCCCAATAGGGTGGTCTAATAACCCTTTGACCCACATGACTTATACAGGGCCGACCCCAACAAGGTGGTCTAATAACCCATCAAGTATAAGTTACGACACTTACAATATAAATAACGACACTTCCGTATAGAGGAATAATAACATCTCTATAGGAATACAATATACATATATGTGAAATACATTCCAAAGTTACATATACATCAACACTCCCTCTTAACTAGGAAGGTATTTCTCAGCACAGTTCTTCTAGCACAAGTCATCTTCTCTGGATCATCGTCACTGGATAATCGTCATCGAGTCATCATCATCGTCACTGCTGCTGCTATCTCAATCAATCTCTGAATCTACTCGTCATAGGAAGTTCTACAGAGCCAGTCCTTTTTCATACTGGATGTAGGCCCACCACCTGCAGGTCTTTGTCATCACTGGCCATACTGTGGAATCCTCAGGACTTTTACGTGGATCACAAAACCTCGAAAGAGCATCCCAGGCTGTTACGAGCACACTGCTCTACCTATAGGATCTCCCAGGGCAACGAATTACATGTGACCTCACCACAAAACCTCGCAAGAGCATCCCAGGCTGTTACGAGCACACAACTCTACCTATAGGATCTCCCAGGGCAACGAATTACATGTGGTCATGGCAAAACCTCGCAAGAGCATCCCAGGACTGATTACGGGCACACAGCCCAACCTATCGGATCTCCCAGGGAAACGAATTACATGCCATCGGACAAAACCTCGCAAGAGCATCTGCCAGATATCCCAGGGCGCTATTATATGCCATAGGAAAAACCTCGAAAGACTATCTGCAGATCTCCCAGGGCAACGAATTACATGTCCTCCCAGAGCAAAACCTCGAAAGAGCATTTTCCAGATGTCCCAGGGCACCGAATTACATGCCATAGGCAAAACCTCGAAAGACCATCTGCAAATCTCCCAGGGCAACGAATTACATGCTCATCTGCACAACCTGATCCACGGCCATAGAGTATCAACCTGATACACACCATACATCATCCTGATGTATCCATGATCATCCTGATCATCATCACTGCAACGTCCTGCTGCATGTCATCTGGAGCAACATCCTGAAGCTCGTCATTTATGATCATCCTGATCATCACTGCAACATCCTGCTGCATGTCATCTGGAGCAACATCCTGAAGCTCGTCATCTATGATCATCCTGATCATCACTGCAACATCCTGCTGCATGTCATCTGGAGCAACATCCTGAAGCTCGTCATCTATGATCATCCTGATCATCAATGCATCTACCTGATGCATACCAAGTATCTACCTGATACATATCATCATACATGATCCTCCTGATCATCAATGTATCCACCTGATACAAATACAAATACATGATACATATCACCATACATGATCCACCTGATCATACAATGTATCCACCTGATACATATACAGATACATGGTCCAAGCATCCAACATGATGCATATACAAAATATGTACACATGATCCAACTGATCATATCCAGCATCCACATGATGCGTACATACATACATAAATAAAAAATGATCCAACTGATCATATCAAGCAGAAACCAGAACATCATCCTGATGTTCATCATCCAGCGCTTACATCCACAGCCATGTGAAGGATCCTCTTCCAACATGCTTGGAATGGCTTCAGCAAATGTGTCCATCACTTCTTCCTCGAAGTGTCCTCGATATGAAGAACGCCAAGCCTCTCTCTGAAGTACTCGAACTTCACCCTGGCTAGTGGCTTCGTCAGCACATCTGCAATCTGCTCGTCCGTCGCAACATCTAGGAGCTTCACAGCTCCTCTCTGCACCATATCCCTGATATAGTGATATTTGATCTCTATGTGTTTCGACCTGTCATGAAACACTGGGTTCTCGGACAGTTTCACACAACTCTGGTTATCACAGAAGATACCAGTAGCCTCCAACAGGAGATCAAATAACTCAGACAGTAGCTTCCGTAGCCATACTGCCTCACAACTAGCTGAACAGGCTGCAACATACTCTGCCTCAGCTGTACTCAGTGCTACGCAGGACTGCTTCCTGCTAAACCAAGAGATCACACCTGATCCCATACTGAAGCAACACCCAGATGTGCTCTTCCTGTCTGCAGCACTGCCAGCCCAGTCTAAATCAACATAACCCTGCAGGTTAAACTTTTGATTCGCCTCATACCTGAGCCCATAATCCACTGTACCCTTCAGGTAGCTCAGAACATGCTTTACAGCAACCAGGTGAACACTTCTTGGATCCGTCAGGAACTGGCTCAATGTGTTCACAGCAAAGCAAATGTCTGGTCTCGTGTTCGTCAGGTACATCAAGGACCCAATCATCTGACGATACAAAGAGACATCAACCGGCTCAGATGAAGCATCACATAGAAGCTTCATATTCGATACCATAGGTGTGGCTATATCCTTACAGTCCATCATCCCGAACCTCTTCAGGATCTCTTGTCCAAGGAAGATTCCATATGCACTTTTCCACACCTCCATGCCAAAAACAAATAGTGCACCATCCCCAAGTTCTTCATCTCGAACTTGGAAGAAAGCTTCCGCTTCGTGTCGGCAATCAATCTATCTTTACCTGTAACAAACAGGTTATCTGCATACAAAAGTAGTATCACCGAATTGCCTTCTTCAACCTTGTAGAAAAGGTTGGAATCTGCTTTACTCTTGGTAACGCCCAAACTGGATAGAAAGCTGTCTATCCTACCATACCAAGTTCTGCACACATATATGACTACACCATGCTGTCTTGAGATCCATCTGGTGCATCTTCTATTTCATCACTTTTATATTTCTCAATGCTGCCATCTGCAACATGCTTGATCTGATAGTTCCATTTGGAAGTCATAACAAACTTCCCTTCACATCTTGGGACTACATCCCAAACATCATTCTTCATGATCGACGGATCATGGCATTCCATTTCTTCATCCCAGATCCTGGGAACTTCAATATCTTCAATAAATAAATTTGTTGCTGAACAAATGTTGTAGTTCTTCTTTTGTAGGAGATGGCATACGATCTTTCCTACACAACAAGTTAAATTGCATGATTAGAAAACATCTCATAGTTTTCAGAACAAATTCTTACACATAAAGAAATATGCCATACAGTCATGCAATTATCTTAGCCAATGCTTCAATACAACATTTATCCATATTCCGTAACTTTCTAGATGCCTTCCAATCTCTAGCAGAACATTGTTAAGAGTGTGCACAACTCCCAACATGTCAGCAAAGAGGTTTCATTCTAGATAAGTAGCAATGGAATGTTGTACAGTGCCATAGGCCACTTACCCATGTATATTAGTAGTATACTGTTCATCAATGCAACTATTCTAATATGCACAATACATATCCTAAGTCTAGGAACATGAGCATATACATCATTGAACAATTTTACTTAAACAAACACATATGCAAGAAATGATAATTAAAATACTTATCTTTGTTTGTTCGTTGGGTGGACTCCCTCTGAGTCTTTGATTCCTTTCAGGAGCTGCTGGAGTCCTAATCTGAAGTAGCTTCTTCTACACCTTTCTGTTGTGGGATGTAAAGAGATGAACAACTCCCTCTGAATATCTACATCCTTGCATAAACCACTGGAGTGTGCTCCTTTTCTTTATTGCAGGAACAACTGGAGTGTGCTCCTTTGCTTTCTGGCAGGAGCAACTGGAGTGTGCTCCCTCTTGATCTTTGCTACCTGAATTACCTGTTCTTGAACTCATATTCATCCTTGGTCCCTATGCATGCTTATTAGTATCATGATTCATATAAAATCATACATTCATTAGTATACTATTAAAACACAATAATCTCAAGCATGTATACTCATGATCATTTCAATCAGAAATAATAAGCATTAGCATTCAAGGTTTATGTAGGATTCTTATGGTTAATCAAATCATAAGAAGCATAACATGTCTAAACCTATAATTACTCAAACCTATGACTCTTCAGGTTAGTTGAAACATCAATTAAGATAAGAGGTATAA
Source organism: Larix kaempferi (assembly GCA_027924585.1). Classification (NCBI taxonomy): domain Eukaryota; kingdom Viridiplantae; phylum Streptophyta; class Pinopsida; order Pinales; family Pinaceae; genus Larix; species Larix kaempferi. The sequence goes on along the minus strand of BSBM01000206.1, from coordinate 3,573,034 downwards.
AATGCATAAAACTTGTGATTATTCAAACCTATACCATCATGATTCTTCTGGTTAGTCATATCATCAATTATGGTAAGAAACATAATATGCATACAATCATGATTATTCAAACCTATGACTTCATGAATAATCATTATAAACAACATTATAAGATCCTAACACAAGGTAGGATTCTATCTTGATATAGGAAAAACATACCTGGATTAGCATGCTAGTTAGTTATGTCTAACATACTCACATGATGTCTTCTTGTTATTCTTCAATGACTTGTGCTAGTAACCTGTATATCTCATAGGTTAGCCATTATAAAACCAAGTTATACATACCTCGTAAATGGATCTTCTATGAGATCCATGACAATGGATGAGTCTTTATCCTCATGTCATCATGATCATATGTTCTTGAACTGGAACATGCTTTGTCTTTCTTGGTGTACCTTTCATGTTAGTAGACAACATAAACCTCATACAACACCATAATGCATTAGTACAATCATAAGTGTCAACACCCTAACCAATGAATATCTTCTATCATGCATTCATAATTTTGTTAAGGTGAAACGACAAATCTAAAATCAAAATTGTACTAACCGTAATAACATGAAGACAAACATACCATAAACTTAATCATGGACAAATATCGAAACATACCTCGATGAGACATACCTGTCGAGATTGCTTGTAATCTACTTATGTAAGACCTTAGCCTCATCTCCTCTGAAACAGGAACTTCTTCACTCATGCAGATGATCAATCCATCTTCTTCTAGGATTAACCCAATCCACTTGATTTGCAAGAACTGGACCTGGAGCTGGATATGGGTTTGTCAGAGAAACCCCAAAAATTCAAACTTTGAATTTCAAACTTTCGAAAGGATAGAAATATGCGCCTTGATGAGCTGATCAAACTGGTATATTCAGAATTTGAAAACTGCAAAGTTTCACTCCTCAATTTTGCCTTTGAAACTCCCGGATTCACTGGATGTGATCCTGAACTGGGGTTTGATGAAGCCCACTCTTTTGCCCCATCAAAATGTTTGATCCAAAGCTCTAAGCTTCTATTTTTCTGAGGAGCTTCTAGCCGTGGTCACAGATTTCAAAAATTCTCATTTTTACAGAAGCCCTAATTTTCCACTTTTCTGATCAAAGACCCGAACTAGGGTCTAATCAAGCCCGGCCTTCTGCCCAACCAAAAATTCTGATCTTGGTCTCTAAATTTCTATTTTGATGAGTAGCATCCATTCGTGGTCTCCGATTACAAAAATTCCAACTTTCTCCAAAGCCCTAAATTCCGGAAGCCATGAATGAAGGTACCAAAAAATAATTCTGTTTTGACAGAAATATGTACCTGATTGTTTCTGGTGTAACTCCGAAATTTTTGATCCACAGGGTCTGAAAAAGTTTCCTGAGATAGCCTGACCTATTATCTTTCCATCCTGACAGGTCTGACCTCAATTGGATTCTTTGAGAGAGAGTTATGCCAAATGTCGCAACGTGTCCTGTTTTGGGAAAATACATGAGAGCTAACTTGTACGGAGTGCCACGTGTCATTGTTTTAACTTCGGCCTCTGAAAAAGTTTTATAAGATAGATAGGCCTGTTACCTTTCCATCCTGATAGGTATGACCTCAATTGGACTCTCTGAGAGAGAGTTATGCCAAATGTCGCAACGTGACCTGTTTATGGGATAATACAGGAGAGCGAACTTGTACGGAGTTCCACGTGTCACTGGTTCAACTTCGGCCTCTGAAACAGTTTTCTGAGATAGTAAAGACTGTGTACTACCTGTCACTTTTTACGAAATTTCATTTGGAGCTTCCTAGCCCAAGATATGACCTTTTTCCCAAGGTCACCTGATTTTGACTCAGATCTGGAAGAGGCAAAAACCCTATATTGTACAGATCATAAATCACAAAGTACAACGAATTAGAGGTTGTCCTTCGGACACAATATACCTGGAGATCGTATCTTCGGCCTGTAACAATTTCAGATCCGAAAACTTCGCCAAAACGGATTTATAGCGAAAGTGCTACGATGACTGGTTTTTGCTATATCAAGCCCTAGCATCGTAAGTGCAACAAGTGTCATACATGCCATATCATGCCTTCTTTCAGGCTAGCTCTGATACCATGTTAAATTTTCAGAATTTAATTCAATATGATCTAGGATCTTAACTGAGAGAACAACATGTACAGCATATCTACAGCATATCAATCATGGAGACAATAATGCAAGCACACAAGAGACACAAAGATTTACTTGGGGAAAACCATAAAGGTGAAAAACCCCAATAACTTCCTCAGAGATAGATAGAGCAATGATACAACCAACCAAGAGAGATAGCCATAACCTAGCAGCAATCCTCCTCCTCCATAAGTGCACCTCTCCTCCTTGAGAGCATGTGAGAGAAGTGAGTGAGTAAATAGAGTGCCTCCCGCACTCTATTTATACTTGACTTGACTTGCCTTTTTACCTAACTCATGTAGGCTCGAACTTAACCACATAATATAATGCTGACTGGGTCGACCCCCAATAGGGTGGTCTAATAACCCTTCGACCCACATGGCCGACCCCCAATAGGGTGGTCTAATAACCCTTTGACCCACATGACTTATACAGGGCCGACCCCAACAAGGTGGTCTAATAACCCATCAAGTATAAGTTACGACACTTACAATATAAATAACGACACTTCCGTATAGAGGAATAATAACATCTCTATAGGAATACAATATACATATATGTGAAATACATTCCAAAGTTACATATACATCAACAACATTAATAACTGCCACCTTCCCCAATTCGGCATGGAAATTTCAAAAGCTTTTCTGTGCTCAACTTTCCAAATTTGTTCATTCGCTCAACGTCTCAGCTCAACGATTCGTGCATCCTCTGTGCTGCAACTTCCATTCTGGGATCCTGTAATCTGTGGAATAGCAGTTTCATCTTGCAGCCAGGACCATGGGGATTCCAGTTCGCCATGAACCTTTCAATACCCGGGAACTCAGACGAAATCCTCAAGTTCTTGCCATTTTTCAAGCTGCTGGCTGGCTCGAATTCTTTGAGTGATTGGATGGATTCGATCGGGACACAGCCCTGCAATTTTCCTTGAATCTTACCAAAACTCACTCCACGGTGTGGAGGCTATGTATAGACATCTCCGAGATCATTATATACGAGTTCACAGCCATCCCGATGGTGGGAAAACCTTGGTTTAACCGTCGAGTCCCTGCAACGGTTGCACGAGAAGAATTTTTACTTCCAGGGGAGCAAGTTGAAGCATCCAGGAGAGGGATTGCACTGAACTCACTGCCGCGGCCATGGGACCAGGTTGCTGTCTTCCTCAAGAAATACATTACTTGTGAAGGTAGATATCAAACTGTGTATAACTCTAAACTTCCTTTGCTTTCTCATCTACGCCATGGCATTTTGTTGAACATTCCATTTTATTTATTGCACGACTTGCGTCATATGGCAACATTTGTTCAGTCTATGAAACACCCACTTTCCTATCTCACCCACCATGGCCTTATCAAATTAATTATTGTAAGAACCCTTGCCCAACATAATATAACTTGGGAACAATTTATAACCCGACCACAGCAACCTGTTCCCTTGAGGGTCATCCCATTACAGTAATTACAAGTTCCACCACAACAGGAGGACCGGAGTTCCTCCAGTGAAGTTGGGGGGAGGGATGAAATGGGAGAAGAACAGCAATCGGGGGCACAGGCAGGACCATCCGGGGTGGGTGAAACCACAGTTCAAGAACAACAACCGGTGGCACAAGCTGGGCCATCTGGGGAGGATGAACCTATATTAGAGGAAGAACAACCAGGGGCACAATCAGAGCCATGTGGGAGAGATGAATCTCCAGCACAAGCAGAACCAGTGGGGGATGACACTGCATTTGAAGGAGAGCAAGGGGAAGCACAAACAAAGCCATTAGGTGACAGTATAGATGAAACCTTTGTGGAAAACCTAGATAACAGAACAGCTCCGACAACAGAAGGTGAAATTGGAGCAGCGTCAAATGCTGCGACAATGGAACCTGAAGATGACGGAGCTAGGGAAATGGAAGAAGACATTGAGCTGGTAACAATTGAGTCTTCACCTGAGTGGGTAGGAGCAGAAGCTGTGATTGAAGAAGAACAGCATGAGGGGCAAGGAAATATTCCTTTCACCTCAGTTTTGGCTCCCTATATCCCAGCTCCATAGGAGGAAACACCACAAAAAGAAAAATCACAAAAGAAAACGCCACATAAGAAGAGAAAGAGAGCCACCAATGAATTTGACCTAATAGCACCAATTAGAAAGAAACAAGCTCGATCTGCCACATCAGCAGAGGTAGCTAGGAAAAGATGGGCAACCTCAGAGACACAGGTTGAGCCCCCAATCCTTGTACGAAGACCGATGGATGCTCCACAAAGGCCAGTGGAGGAAGAACCTGGAATTGAAGGTCTTCTGTATGAGAATGCAATGCTGAAAGAGGACCTCCAAGTACTTAGAAGGGAGCTGGAAACTTGGAAGGAAACCTGCAGAAAGCAGGGTGAAAGAAAAATGTACACATTGATAGAGGCTACAGACCAAGTGGAGGAATCAGATTCTGCTGGAGCTAGGGAGGAGGATGAACGAATACTCTGCCCCACCTGTGGAGAAATCTTTAAGGAAGCAGGCCATAAAATTCTACTTAACACTTACTCAGCACAACATCCTGTGGCCACAGTAGGGGAAGCAGTGGAAAAAGAAGGTGCTGCCACACAAGAACCAACACTTTTAAACATCCTTGCTGAAGCTGTTACTTCCCACGATGCAGAAATTATGGAATAGGTAGAAGAAGAACATGGGATGGGGGATGCTCTGGAGCTTATAAAGGAATATAGTGAAACCCCAGAGTGTTCCCACGATACAGAGATCATAGAACAGATGGGAGAAGAACCTGGAATGGAGGTCACTCTGGAGGCCAATGAAGAATTCCATACTGTGACCCCAGAATGCTCCCAAGACACAGAAATTTTGGAAGAAGAGGTTCAAAGGCAGGATAGTGATAAACTGGAACAGGATGCTGTAACACAAGAACCAACAAACTTGAATTTACTTGTCCAATCAGCCAAACAGGTGGGAGAAGAACCCAGAACAGAGGACACTCTGGAATTTAATGATGAACTATGGGTTGTAGCCCCAGAGGACTCCCATGACATAGAGCTCCTAGGAGAAGAATTGCAACAACAGGAGGATGAAGAGGCAAGCCAGGATGTTGCTACACAAGAACCAACATCCTTGGAAGCTGCAACAGGAGCTCCTGAATTTCATTTAAAAGATAAACCTGGAGTGAATGTCATTCCCGATATACAGTTGGGAGAAGATGAACAGGTACAGACACCATGCTCAGGTGACACCGATATTTTGGAGGATGAGCTGCACAATGATAAGGAGATCCAATCTCAGCAGCAGAGGGACAAGGAAGACACTGTTACACAAGAACCAGTGTCTCTAAAAGCAATGATGGTAGCTGTTGAAGAAAGCCTAAAGGATGTTGCTGTCACACAAGAACCAGCAACTCTTTTATTAAATTTAGATGTGCTAGAAGACACTGCCCCACAAGAACCAGTGCTTCTCCCTCCTAGGAATGTTATTGATATAGATTCAGATTAGGGATGGCCCTCTAAGCTCTCAGGCACAGCATAATGAGACTGCAGGAAGATTCCCACTACATTAGCTGCATTTCCAGATACCAGCAATTAGCAGTGGATGGGGAACAGTGATGAAGGAAGATGTTGGGTTACTAGATAAGGTACCGGGGTTTCCTACAATTCTTTTTCTCTCCATGGATAGAGCTCAGTACATGATTCAGATTGTAAATAATGCAGGTTGTTGCATGAGGACATGCAACAGGATAGTTGGGGGGAGATGTTGAGCTCAGAATTGGCCCTTTTTAGTCATCATTAATCATCTTTCCTACCCCTGTCCTACACCATTTATCATGGCAATCAGACCTATTGTCCTTACCTTATCCCCCAAATTACCAAGGTATGGCTGATCATTGTTTTATTTTATTAATGCTTATGATTGTGATAATTAAAGCTGTGCATCTCTCAAATTGTGCTAACATGTTGCGATTTATGAAGGTAGTTGAGACAAATAGACTGCAGGAAGATTGGGGCTGAACAAGTCATGAAGGAAGAGATGTTCGTTGCTTGTAGAGGGATCCTTGGGGCTCGAATCATCAATCAAGGCACAGCTGTGACAGGGCAGCTGTAATAGAATTCGCTATCTTAAGTATGTTGCTGCTCGAGTCTAGCTGTGAGCTAGGAAGACCGCCACTCTTGGGTCAATTAATAACTTTCTCATATTTGGATGTTTCTGTTCTGCCACGCATTGTAACAGCTAGTTATTTAGGGCGCCTGAAGATCAGAGATCTTCATGGCTGCCCAATTATAGGATTAGATGTTACGATTTGTATGTATAAATATGGGGAGTTGCCTCGACCCAGGGGTTGAACAACAGACAATTAAATTATTGTATTAGCAGCTGAGCAAAACTGTGTATTCATTCTTCTGTTAATATAAGGGGTTACTTCTGAGCTAAAGAGTTGTGTTTTTCAGCTAGCGTCTCTGTGTGAAGGCTGGGCCCGTCTTCCATAGAGATTGCTGAGTTAAAATAGGATTTTGAATTTATTATTGTGTGATACTTTGTTCTTTCCTTTTGTATGCAGCAGCAATATTTATTGTGTGGATTTCTCAGTAAAAGATTATATTTCTGTGAGATTGGTGAATGGTGTAGAATAACAGTCGACTGAGTGAGGTTTGCTTTATGCATTTCAATTTCTGTTATACACAGCCGTGTTCATCTCACAGCTAAGTTGTGATCCCATGAGCTCTTACAATTTATCTTTCCTATTGTGTGTTGCTTGATTTTCATTCTGCAATTCAATTTCTTAGAACAGTTGACTCAATCTTTGGCAATTGGATTTCTAGATTAATGTTCAGTTTATGTTTTTATATTTCCAGATTGATTAGATCAGACAAGTGATTGTTCTAGAATACGAATGAGATTTCTTTTCTGCAATTGATTGATTAGATCTGATACCATTTCTTATTGATGCATGATAGAGAGGAATTGAAGTACAACAGTTAGAAGACAATTGGGATTGCATAGATTTTTGGGGATGAACATGGTTGATAGAAGATAAAAGTATTCACTTCTAATGGTTTGGTGTTTGAGCATATATTGTGCACTTATCCTTTGAAATAAAAAGACTTTCTCGGGTTGACAATAAATTTCATATGCTCTGTGTGTATTGGTAACAATTTATCTGCATATAGAGTGCTTGACAGTGGTTTCCCTTATGGATTCTCTTGGCAACCTGTTGGTTGTGATTGAAATGGTCGGAGTTTTCGATCTTCTAATGAAATCGTTGATGTTTCAATGCTTCCAATCTGTAAGCAATGTAGGAAGGATAAAATCCTCGACCTACTCTCAAAATGTATTCTACAGTTTTTACTGTATAATGAAAAGTATTTCCTGTTTATCAGGGTCTTCACCCTTGACTTTTAGATATAGGTGAAAGGTTCAACCTGTGGTTTTGATACTATGTTTGAAACAATGCTTTGTGTAAAAAGGTGTTAATGTTCATCAGTTTTGATATTAGCCGAGAGCCAATTCTAAATATTTTTGCTACTGTAATTTTCGACAATGAACAAATATCTATAATCTATTTGCAAAACTAGTAATGTCTAAGTTTTTATTTCGAATATAAGGGTTTGGCCAAAGAGTTATTTAGGATGCTATATACGTTTTCTTGTTTTGTTTAAAAGAAATCATAACTAAAAGTCTTTACTTTTGAGAAGTGAGGTTTTTAACTTACTTGTGTTTGTAATTTGAAAGGTTGATGTAAGTTGTTTAAGTATGTGACTGTCGAACCAGTTATGAACCTGTCACGATATTGTAAATGATTTGATTCCTTATTAAGGGTTTTGATCCCGTGTCTAACGTAATGCAATGGAATGCTAAATAATAAATGATAGAGTGTTGGGGTTCTGCCTATGATGAAAGTGTTTGAATTTAAAAGCTGTAGTTGATAATTAAATCTAAATATGAGATATGGATACTGAAATAAAATACTGATGTTCAGTGATGCGAATGATAAGTATCTATTTATCATTTATATGTAACAACTCTGTATAAAAGAATATTTAAATTTGCAGCTGTTAAATTTCTAGAAATAATAATGCCTGAAATAATTGGAATTATAACACCTTATTGTTGGAAAGAATAATAATAGAATGCATAGTATTAGCTTTCAAAATAGATAGTGATAATTTGAAAACCTAGTTCTGTACAGAGATGAAATGTTTTTCTTTTGTTACTAAGTAAAGAAAATAATACAATATCTATTTTATGATGTGCTGTTCTATATTCTGAGTTTAAACATATATAATTGATATTGCAGAATTAAAAGTAATACAATAGTGTTAGTTTAATTATTCACTTGGCATTCTGCCCATCATTCATCTAACTTAATTCTACTTCTCGGTACTAGAGTACTATACATAAAATTGTATGGGAAAATTGTAGAGAAGATATTTAATCAATCATCTCATTTATTTAACCATCATTATACAAAATCATACCTAGGTCAGAAATTGAAACTGTTACTTCTGTATGCCATTAACTGTAAATACCTAAAATCTATCAATGCAAAAAATCATTTAACTGAAAGTAAACAAGACATAATAGTAGAACCTAATTGAGTGTAGGAGAAACAAACAACCCAAGGAGCCTGTTCCACCCAACCTACTCTTGAATACAGCTAAATTACTTGCCTTAGGACCCTCGATCCTGTTCACTGAGCCACTAAGAAGAAGAATCTGTAGAAGCTTTAGGTCATCAACTTGCAGCAACAATGTAGATCATTCAATCATATAGATTTAGCAGTCAAAGAGACCTGCACTAGCACCTCTGGTTTCCTTGTCAAAATAATTTCAGCAGTCTCACAATTCACATCCACTTAGCCTCCCTATTGAAATCTCTCAGTGATCACCTGATACACTTGAGGAGTTATTTCTGCAGAAAATAATGTGGAGCTCCCTGCTCAACTCGAATTGCCTTAACTAGGCTGCCTAGGCCTTTTTAGTGGTTAACCTGGTCATTAATGAGCTAATAGCTCTGTTCCACCCACCTGGGGGATAATGCCACAATTTTAGGGGTTGTTGTCCCATAACCAACAGCTAGTGGTGGAGTGCAAATGCTAAACCTATCCCAAGCCTTCTAACAGCTTCCATTCCTCCTAGTGGGTTAGTGAACATTCATTTAACAGTTCCCTTGGGTTTCTTTCTCATGTTTTAGTTTATTAAATAATAATAATATGTCATTACAATCATCCTTGACCAGATTTGGTCATAATTACAAAACTTTGTAATTATAATTTAACATAATGTTTTTGCAAATAAAATAAATAGTCTTAGAATTTGGGTAGGTGACATACACCCCCCCTTAAGTCTCAACATCGTCCTCGATGTTGTTCATTCATTTTCTGAGTATTCCCTAAACAGAGCTGGGTATGCTACCCGCATACTACTCTCCAACTCCCAGGTTGCCTCTTCTGGGCTAAGGTGCTTCCACTGCACCTTTACCTGCCCAATGGTGCGATTCTGGAGTAGACTTTCCCTCCTTTCGAGGATACAGTCCGGTTCCACCTGAAAATCGTTGTCTTGTTCCACATGTACATCATTCCAATTTATAACATGAGTAGCATCGTGTACATATTTCTTTAAAACTGAAATATGAAAAACATTATGTATTCTTAGATTTGGTGGCAAAGCTATTTGGTATGCCACGGGTCCAACCCTTGACAAAATTTCAAAAGGACCACAATACCTGGGTTCCATCTTGGCACAACTTCCCAATTTTAATGAGCTCTTCTTTTGTCTTACCTTAATGAAAACATGCTCACCAATCCAGAACTCTTTATGAGTCCTTTTAAGACCTGCTTGACTCTTTTGCCTATCTAGGGCAACTTTAAGATTTCTTTGTGCCTGTTGCATAGTTGGTTCTATTTCCTGCAACAATTCAAGTCCTAAAATAACTCTATTAACTGGGTCATTCCAAGAAACTGGTGTATTACATTTCCTACCATAAAGAATTTCAAAAGGGATAAGCCTGGCTGATGCATGATAATGGTTGTTATATGCAAATTCTGCTAAATGCAAGTAGTCCTCCCACTTACCAGGCTGGTCCTTAACATACATCCTGAGCATGTCTTCCAATATCTGATTTACTCTTTCCGTTTGTCCATCTGTTTGTGGATGAAATGTTGTGCTGAAGTTTAAGATTGTATTCAACCCTTTAAACAAATATCTCTAGAATTTTTGAGTAAAATTAGAATCACGGTCTGAAACTATCACCTTTGGTATTCCATGTAATCGAAAAATCTGTTTCATAAAACTTTCTACAATATCTGGAGCCTTATAAGTAGTTTTTACTGGTATAAAATGTGCTTCCTTGCTGAGTTTGTCCACTACCACCATGATGGAATCATTTTTTTCTGATTCTTGGGTAGTCCAGTAATAAAATCTATGCTTATGATCTCCCATTTCCAACTAGGTATAGGTAATGGCTGTAACAGTCCAGCCGGATGTTGATGTTCAACCTTTACTATTTGACAGTCAATGCATTTAGCTATATATTCTACTACTTCATCCTTCATCCTGGGCCAATAATAATCTTTCCATAACATAGTTATGGTTTTATGATAACCTGGATGACCAACATAATGACTTTTGTGCATGTGATCTAAAATCAGAATTTTTATCTTTAGTATGTTGGGCATATATAATCTGTTCTTGTACAGTAGCAATCCATTTTCTTTTAACTTGAAATCTGCTACAGAATTTTCAGAATTACTTTCTGTTGTTCTTTCATGTCAATTTATGTACTCTTCATCAGTTTTAATCCCTTCGAAAATCTAATTTTCTAAATCTGTTGTGTATGTACTGATGGCTGAAATAAAATTTAACTCTGCATTACGACTTAAAGCATTAGCAACCTTGTTCTCTTTACCCTTTGTATGCCGAATTTCAAAATCATATTCACTTAGAAAGGTTATCCATCTAACTTGTCTAGCATTCAAGTTTGTTTGATCTAGTAAATACTTCAACCCCATGTTATCTGTCATCAAAGTAAATTTTCTGCCAATAAGATGGTGACGCCACATTTTTAAGGCGTGTATTACTGCTAGTAATTCCAGATCATATGTAGAGTAATTTTTCTCACGTATTTTCAGCTTCCGAGACTCGTATGCAACAACATGTCCCTCTTGTTTTAGGACTCCACCGAGTCCATCATTACATGCGTCGGTGCATACTATAAAATCTTTATTAGGATCTACAATTCTCAGAATAGGTGTTGTAGTTAGTAATTCCTTCAACTTCTTAAAATTGTTTGCACACTTTTGATCCCATACAAACTTCTTCCCCTTCTTCTGTAAGGATTTTATGGGGTTTACAATCTTCGAAAAACCTTCTATGAATTTTCTATAATATCCTGTAATCCCCATAAATTATCGTACGTCCGACACATCCTTAGAAACCAGCCATTCATTAATGGCTTTTATCTTATCGGGATCAACACAAATTCTTTCCTTAGAGATTATGTGACCTAAATATTGAATCTTATCTTTGTGAAAGTCACACTTACTAAACTTAGCATATAACTGATGATCTCTCAGAACTTGTAAAATAATATGCAGATGTTCGTCATGTTGTTCCTTACTTTTAGAATATACCAGAATGTCATCTATGAACACAATGACGAACTTATCCAAATACTTGAGCAGAATATTATTCATTAAGCACATAAATACTGCCGGGACATTAGTCAACCCAAATGGCATCACTATGAACTCATAATGTCCATATCGAGTTCTAAAGGCTATTTTAAAAATATCCTCATCCTTCACACGAACTTGATGGTATCCTGACCTTAAATCAATCTTTGAAAATATCGTTGCTCCACGCAATTGATCAAATAGATCGTCGATGCGGGGCAATGGATATCGATTCTTGATTGTCATCTTGTTTAATTGGCGATAATCTATATAAAGCCTTAAAGTGCCATCCTTCTTCTTAACAAAAATAACAGGTGCTCCCCAAGGAGACACGTTGGGTCTTATATAGTTGTTATCAATCAGTTCCTTCAACTGTGATTTTAACTCATTTAATTCCAATATATTCATCCTATATGGAGCTTTGGAGTTCGGTACCACACCCGGTATCAGCTCAATGGTAAAATCTAGATCCCTCTTCAGGGGTAATCCTGGAATCTCTTTTGGAAAACACCCAAAAATTCTTTTAGCACAGGTATATCTTCTAGTTTCCGTTTGTCTTCTTTTGTAATTGACTCATGTACTACATTCATTGTGAACATATTATATCCTTTTCTAACTACTTTTTTTACTAGCATAGCTGAAATCTGTCTAAGTGATGTCTTTCTAGGAATACCCTTCACTTCTACTGTTTCTCCTTCATCATATAGACAAGTAAAACGTTTCTCATAACAATTCAAAATAACATGATGTGCTTCTAACTAGTCCATTTCTATTAAGATGTCATAGGATCCTAAAGGTAAAACATTTAGCTTGGTTCGTGTCTTTAACTGATTCATAGATAAAACACAACGTTCAACAAAATCAAACACTTTTCTTTTTGTTCCTATTGCTAGTCTAACTAACCAGGATTTATTAAATTTTTCTATTTTCAGATTAAAATTTTCTACAATATCTGGAGATATATAACTCAGGCTAGCACCTAGATCAATCAAAATAGAAACAGGGTGGTTTTGTAGCATACCTTCAATCTCTACCATAGAGACTTGATGCTCTGCTTGCCTGTTGTCTAGAGCTGCATTAATTCTGGGCATCTCTCTTGCCAAGTCTCTCATAGTAGGTTCAGCTTGTATGGAGTGAATATTATTGGTTGTCTGCTTCTTATTGGGACAGTTTGAAGCATAATGAGGACCTTGACACTCAAAAAATTTTATAGGTGTCCTCTAGTCATTAGTTCCAGTAACATTGGGTGTATTTCTAGGAGCTGTAAAATTCTGCTGTTGATTATTTCTGGGACTATTTCCTTGGAAATTTCGATTTGGAAAGTTTTTGTTTTGAAAACCAGAATTTCCATTGAACCTGAAATTCTTCTTATTCAACTCAAAGTTGTTCGGTTTATGATTTTTCTGGTTAGATATCCCTTCTCTTTTCCGATTCGTATCATAGCAGAAAGTTGCTTTCCTCATGGATTCTTCTAAGGTATTTGGGTTATCATACTCTATTATGTCCTTGATGTTGAAAGGTAGACAACTCAGATACCTCTGAATCTTTGGTTTCTCCTCCACAAGGTATGGCACATACCCTAGCAAATTCAAAAATTTGTTGTTCAACTCTTTCATGTTCATGGTTCCCAGTCTTAAATCATAAAATTCCTTGGACTTTTCTTCGTAATATTGTTCAGATAGGAACTTCTTCTTGAAGTACCTTTTAAAAGTTCTCCAATTCACATCCTTGTCCTTGATGCCCTTCACTCTTTTGATGTCCTGCCACCAAATGTATATGGCCATCTTTGCTTTCAATGATTCTGAATAATCATAAATTTGGAAGTATTTCTTCATGCCGGATAGCCATGCTTCAACTGTCTCTCCATTCTCAATTTAACCATTGAACGTTGGGGGTTTGATCTTCTTGAACACCCCATAAATATGCTCATACTGTTTATGGATTTTTCTTTTTGGTTTGTAATCCCCTTCGTTGCTATCACTTGAATAATTACGTTTCTTTTTATGTGTCTCAATGGCAGCTCTTGATGATGTTGAACTTTTATTCTCATAATCAGTCTTTATTTTCTTATCCTTGTTTCCATGAGGTAAGTCTTCAATCTTTGAGGTATTTTCAACCCTTCTATCCTGTTCATCAGTTGGACACTAATCGAATAGTACTTGGTTCAATTCTTTTTGTGCCTTCAGAATTCTCTCATTATTATGTTTAACATTTCTTATTTCTGCTTTCAACTCTTGAAAGACACGTAACAATTCTGATGAATTGTCATTCATCACCATGGACTTTTTCTTCATAATGTTGTCCAGTGCTATTGTTGGTATGATTGTTTGGTCGAAATATATCCTCCATGTGTTCATCTGATCCTTCCATACCTGTAATTTAGAAAACAATTTTTTTAATACAAAATAATTTAATTAGTAAAGATTTTTGCTGTCATAAAATTTTAATGTTGCGTGTTCTTTGGAATTTTTCAGGCCGAGAGTTTGAAATTGGCTCTAATACCACATGTAACATCCCCAAAATTTAAAAAAATGAAATTTTTTAAAAGTAGCGTTAAAAGCTGTATTTACTAATGCGAAAATAAAATAAATACTAATCCTTTTAACTATTAACAAATTATGATGACAACACTTCATACTTCTTAACACAAAATACGACATTAGTTTTGCTTGTGTTAATTATAAATCTAAATGTTGTATTAAAAGTTTGTGACTATCCTATGGTGTATTGTTTATCGTCTTGTTATAAAATGAAATCGAAATCTACATTAAGATGCTATGGATGTTTAGATATATTTTAATAATACTTATGTCAATGTTTTGTCAATCATAAATGTTTACAAGTACTAACTGCTATTCTTTTTTTGATGATGAAAGAGGTCCTAAGAGTACCCTGAGGCTTACTTAGTATTTATGCTAAAGCATTTGGACTTTCCCTTCCGCAGATACAGGTAAGGTGGCACACCAGTTCAAGTAAAACAAACATAAAATAAAGAGTTCTTTCCGTTAGCCTTCTGCATATAAATTTCTAAGGTACTCATACAACGATCCGTCTATAGTTTGATTTTTGTGTCTAAACAACTCAGATGTCTTCTTTGTTTAACATTTAAATGATGAAAAATAGAGTGTCAAAGCTTTGATGCAGGATATCATGCGTTACTAATGTTTGGCACAAGAGTAATGTGATTACAAAGCATAGGCTAAATGCACGATATTTGTGTATTACTATAATTTATGCACTATATGTATATTACATGGTTAATCAAGTAATGTGACCATATAGTGTAAACTATATGCAATCTATGTAATACATTTCACAATATGAAAACTATGTGTTATTTCCAAGCTTTAACTATATTTTTAACTATATCATTACACCATATGCCAAGTGTTTATGCATGGGTCCTATGTACCAACAATAGGAAACCATAAGTATTATCGTGAGATTTTAAACATACACTCGATACCTAAATGGTTTCACACTAAGGTATAACTTATATTAACATATATATAATGTGACAGGGTTCCTATCAATCTTCGAATCAACGTAATATAAGGACATGGTTATTAAAGTTGAAGTGGATATGTGCTGGTAGGCGATAGTGAATAAATATTGGCATTTATTACTCTTATCTACCAGCTCAGTGGATGCCAACGTGGTATTTAACTCATGAAGGCATCGTGATGAATTAGCCATCTTGGTCGAGCTGTATGTGTTTTAGTTTGAACATGATCTGAGCTGGTATCCACAGTGGCGATGGCTATCAATGGAGTCATTAATAAGGTGGTTGCTTGGAAATACGTGGTGTTGTGATACATAATCTCCACCATTGATCTTACATTGTTCTCAGGATTTGGGACTTAACCCTAAACCTCCACCAAAACCTCATAGTTATTGTTTTTCCTTTTGCATTCATTATGTCAAGAGTGGTTTTGGGAGAGGCCGACTGGCCTATGAATACTTACGGTTTGAAAGCAGGTTTTTGAGGGTTTCTCCAGTGATTTGAACCCATGACCTGAGAAAGATTACTATCACAAGATGATAATGTAAGAGCCAAGCTCAAGCATGGAAATTTCCTGTTTGTTTTTTATATTCGGAAAGCTCAGGAATTATCATGCTGGTTGTCGAAGGGTTTAGCTTTTGAAAAGAGTTCTTGGAATGCTCCTTCTCTAGTTTCAATATCACGATTAGTGTTTTTAACAAAGTTGAACCAGTTACTGAGGGTATGATATCTGCACTAAAAAATTTATATGCGACTCTGGGTTTTCAAGCCCGTTACAGGCGCTGTTGGATTCGACCTTCGTTTTCTTTTTAATGTGAAGGTAGTGTCTCCTCTGTAATTTTCTTTTCGTTTATAAACAATCGTCTACAATGTTGCAAGATGTACTTAAGTTTAGCAACGTTTGTATTATTTACAGGTGCTATCACTCCCATGGCTCTACGCTCCAGTTTAGGTGGGAACTACTATGTGTAGTGGTAAGTCTCGGTGGTTTCCCTTCTGGATTCTCTTGGAAACCTGTTGGTTGTGTTTGAAATGGTCGTAGTTTTCGATCTTCCGATGAAATCGTTGATGTTGCAATGCTTCCAATCTGTAAGCAATGTAGGAAGGATGAAATCCTCGACCTACTCTCAAAATGTATTCTACGGTTTTTACTGTATAATGAAAATTATTTCCTGTTTATCATGGTATTAACCCTCGACTTTTAGATACAGGTGAAAGGTTCAACCTGTGGTTTTGATATTGTGTTTGAAAGAATGCTCTGTGTAAAAAGGTGTTAATGTTCGTCAGTTTTGATATTGGCCGATAGCCAATTCTAAATATTTTTGCTACTGTAATTTTCGATAATTAACAAATATCTATAATCTATTTGCAAAATTGATAATGTCTAAGTTGTTATTTTGAATATAAGGGTTTGGCCAAAGAGTTGTTTAGGATGCTATATACGTTTTTTTGTTTTGTTTAAAAGAAATTGTAACTAAAAGTCTTTACTTTTGAGAAGTGAGGTTTTTAACTTACTTGTATTTATAATTCAAAAGGTTGATTGAGGTTGTTTAAGTCTGTGACTGTCGAACCAGTTATGAACCTGTCACGATATTGTAAATGATTTGCTTCCTTATTAAGGGTTTCGATCCTATGTCTAATGTAATGCAATGGAATGCTAAATTATAAATGATAGAGTGTTGGGGTTCTTCCTATGATGAAAGTGTTTGAATTTAAAAGCTGTAGTTGATAATTAAATCAAAATATGAGATATGGATACTGAAATGAAATAGTGATATTCAGTGATGCGAATGATAAGTATCTATTTATCGTTTATATGTAACAACTCTGTATAAAAGAATATTTAAATTTGCAGCTATTAAATTTCTAGAAATAATAATGCCTGAAATAAGTGGAATTATAACACCTTATTGTTGGAAAGAATAATAATAGAATGCATAGTATTAGCTTTTAAAATAGATAGTGATAATTTGAAAACCTAGTTCTGTACAGAGATGAAATGTTTTTCTTTTGTTACTAAGTAAAGAAAATACTACAATATCTGTTTTATGATGTGCTGTTTTATATTCTGATTTTAAACATATATAATTGATATTGCAGAATTAAAAGTAGTACCACAGTGTTAGTTTAATCATTCACTTGGCATTCTGCCCATCATTCATCTAACTTAATTCTACTTCTCAGTACTAGAGTACCATGCAGAAAATTGTATGGGAAAAATGCAGAGAATATATTTAATCAATCATCTCATTTATTTAACCATCATTATACAAAATCATACCTAGTTCAGAAATTGAAACTGTTACTTCTGTATGCAATTAACTGTAAATACTAAATCTATCAATGTAGAAAATCATTTAACTGAAAGTAAATAAGATAGAATAGTAGAACCTGATTGAATGTAGGAGAAACAAATAGCCCAAGGAGCCTGTTCCACCCAACCTACTCCTAAAGACAGCCATATTACTTGCCTTAGGACCCCCGAGCTTGTTCACTGAACCACTAGGAAGAAGAATCTGTAGAAGCTTTAGGTCATCAACTTGCAGCAACAATGTAGATCATTCCGTCATATAGATTTAGAATTCAAAGAGACCTGCACCAGCACCTTTGGTTTCTTTCTCAGAATAATTTCAGAAGACTCACAATGCACATCCACTTAGCCTCCCTATTCGAAAATCTCAGTGATCACCTGATACACTTGAGGAATTATTTATGCATAAAATAATGTGGAGCTCCCTGCACAATTCGAATTGCTTTATCTAGGTTTCCTAGGACTTTTTAGTGGTTAACCTGGTCATTAATGAGCTAACAGCTCTGCTCCACCCACCCGGGGGATAATGCCACAATTTTAGGGGTTGTTGTCCCATAACCAATAGCTAGTGTTGGAGTGCAAATGCTGACACCTGTCGCAAGCCTTCTAACAACTTGAATTCCTCCTAGTGGGTCAATGAACACTCATTTAAAAGTTCCCTTGGGTGTTTGTCTCTTGTTTTAGTTTATTAAATAATAATAATATGTCATTACAATCATCCTTGACCAGATTTGGTCATAATTACAAAAATTTGTAATTATAATTTAACATAATGTTTTTGCAAATAAAATAAATAGTCTCAAAATTTGGGTAGGTGATAGTGACCTCGATCGTAGGTACCCTGGTGGTCATGCGGGACAGGTTGACCCGCAAGGTCTCTAATTTGTGCTCAGCCACAGTTTCGACTACCTCTCCACCCATGACCCACCGATGATGTCTCGGGAAACCCTTAGGTCTTCATGGACCAGTGTCTGCGAGCAAATAGTAGACTGTTAATAGGTGATACTACCCCAAAAAACATTTTTGCATTTTCATATATAATCGAAAATACCAAAAAATTTAATACACAAAAACATAAAAAGAGTAACTTATCGATGTCTCCGAACGCTACCCCTGGAGGAAGCGGCATATTGCGATCACCACGTAAGTCTATCCCTGCATAGGGGTAGTCGTCAATGACTATGACCTGTCGGTCCCACTAGTGGAAGAACTCCTCTGTGTATGGTGATGCCTATCGGCCACCACCCTGTCGTGTCAAGACCTCTACCCACCGATTCAGGGATGGGTTGCGGAGACTATGAGGATGGACTTCAACCCTCGGATTGAGCCCTGAAACTCGCTCGAAGAATAAGCTGCATACAATACTTCCGTATCCAAATTTTTTTGCCTCTCCACACTTTCACTCTGTTAACTGGGTCTTCATGGACCCTAGTAATGTTGTGCACCAGTCATATCCCATAGACCACATGCACTGTGAGGCGTAGAACATCACTGGCCTTGAATCCTGGTGTAGAGATGCCGAACCTGTAATCCGCACAAGGGTAGCCACTATAATATTCATGCTCATACTGACTATGGCTCCAATGGGTACCTAACTCCCCACCTTCCGAGTGTTGGGAAGACAGTACAACTCTATGTAGTCGGGAATGGTGATCCCACCACCCACAGTACGAGATCGAAGACTTGTCACTTCACCTCGACGGGACAATCCAATAATAAAGTAAATGTCATCTACCTCCAAGGAGAGTATTTGACTATCTAGGTTGAAGTTGTATGAATCTACGTCCCAGTAGTCTATCAAGTGACTGAGCAATAGGTTTTGGGCTCTCAAACCTCCTATGCTCCAAAATTTTAAAATCCCACATGCTTGTAATGCTTGTTGTGCATGCAAATCATTGCGGACGACCTCATATAAAAGGTCATGATCCCTTTCTCTCCATTCTAGAACCATCTTGGAGGAAGAGAAACCAAGATTTTAGTCTTTTTCATTTAAAAAACCAACCTTACAGCCCTACCTGCGGGATAGTTAGCTCAGAGAGGCGGGTACCCGTAGTCAATGCATGCATTGACCACGGGTACTAGGCCCTATCCGCGACCCGTATGCTTATAGCCCGTGGGTAACGCCGTAACCAAATAGGGCTTCCCCATTAAAATATTTTAACCAATGAAAATTGAAATAAAAACTATTAAATGAAAGAGGAGGGTGAGATAGCTAACCTGCTCCAGATGGCTCGACGAACGGATGCCCATAGCTCCCAGTGTTGATGTATATGTAACTTCGGAATGTATTTCATATATGTATATTGTATTCCTATAGAGATGTTATTATTCATCTATACGGAAGTGTCGTCATTTATATTGTAAGTGTCGTAACTTATACTTGATGGGTTATTAGACCACCTTGTTGGTTTCAGCCCTGTATAAGTCATGTGGGTCGAAGGGTTATTAGACCACCCTATTGGGGGTCAGCCATGTGTGTCAAAGGGTTAATAGACCACCAAGTGTGGGGTCTGCCTGGATTAAGTTAACCATGGGTTAAGCTATACATGTAGGCCCCATTAGTTTATTGGGCAGGACAAAACAAGTATAAATAGAGATCGGGAGATCTCTATTTGATCATTCATTCACACACTTCTCTCATTCGAAAAGTGGCGCACTTATGAGGAGGAGGCTCTGCTGCTAGGAGAAGACTATCTCTTGTATTCTGGTTGTATCATTGCTCTATCTATCTCTGAGGAAGTTATTGGGGTTTTTCACCTTTATGGTTTTCCCCAAGTAAACTCCGTGTCTCTTGTGTGCTTGCATTATTGTGTCCATGATGGATATGTTATAGATTTTTTGTACATGTTGTTCTCTCAGTTAAGATCCTAGATCATATTGAAGTAAATTCTGAAAATTTAACATGGTATCAGAGCTAGCCTGAAAGAAGGCATGATATGGCATGTATGACACTTGTTGCACTTGCGATGCTAGGGCTTGATATTGCAAAAACCAGTCATCGTAGCACTTTAACTATAATTCCATTTTGGAAAAGTTTTCGGATCTGAAACATTTACAGGGCGAATATCAGATCCTCATGTATCTTGTGTCCAAAGGACAACTTCTAATTCGTTGTACTTTGTGATTTATGATCTGTTCAATACAGGGTTTCTTCCTCTTCCAGATCTCAGTCAGAAATAGGTGACCTGGGAAAAAAGGTCATAACTTGGGATAAGAAGCTCCAAATGAAATTTCACAAAAAGTGATAGGTGGTACACAGAATGTACTATCTCAAGAAACTTTTTTAGAGGCCGAAGTTAGACCAGTGACACTTGGCACACCATACAAGTTTGCTTGCATGTTTTATCCCATAAACAGGTCACGTTGCGACACTTGGCATAACTCTCTCTCAGAGAATCCAATTGAGGTCGGACCTGTCGGGATGGAAATATGATAGGTCGGGCTATCTTAAGAACATTTTATAGACCCTTTGGATTGAAAAGTTCATAGTTACACCAGAAATAATCAGGTACATATTTCTGTCATAACAGAATTATTTTTGAGTGCCTTCATTCATGGCTTCCAGAATCTAGGGTTTCGGAGAAAGATGGAATTTTTGTAATCGGAGACTACGGATGAATGCCACTCATAAAAATAGAAATTTAGAGACCAAGATCAGAATTTTTGGTTGGGTAGAAGACCGGGCTTGATCAGACCCTAGTTCAGGACTTTGATCGAAAAACTGGAAAATTAGGGCTTCTGCAAAAATGGGAATTTTTGAAATCTGTGACCACGGCTGGAAGCTCCTAAGAAAAATAGAAGCTTAGAGCTTTGGATCAAAAATTTTGATTGGGAAGAAGAGTGGGATTCATCAAACCCTAGTTCGGGGTTACGTCCAGTGATTCCGAAAATTTCAAAGGCAAAATTGAGGAGTGAAACTTTGCAGTTTTCAAATTCTAAGCATACCAGCTTGATCAGGTCATCAAGATGCATATTTCTATCCTTTCAAAAGTTTGAAATTCAAAGTTTGAATTTTTGGGGTTTCTCTGACAAACCCTAATCCAACTCCAGATCCAGTTCTTGCAAATCAAGTGGATTGGGTTAATCCTAGAAGAAGATGGATTGGTCACCTGCATAAGTGAAGAAGTTCCTGTTTCAGAGGGAGATGAGGCTAAGGCCTTAGATAAGAAGATTACAAGCAATCTCGACAGGTAGGACTTATCCAGGTATGTTTCGAGATTTGTTCATGATTATGTTTATGGTATATTTTTTTTCATATTATTACGGTTAGTACAATCTTGATTAAATCTAGACTTGTCGTATCACCTTAATAAAATTATGAATGCACGATAGAGGATATTCATTGATTAGGGTGTTGACACTTATGATTGTACTAATGCATTATGGTGTTGTATGAGGTTTATGTTGTCTGCTAACATGAAAGGTACACCAAGAAAGAAAAATAATGTTCTGGTTCAAGAACATATGATCATGATGACATGAGGACAAAGATTCATCCATTGTCATGGATCACTAAGAAGATCTACTTACGAGGTATGTATAACTTGGTCCTACAATGGATAGCTTATGAGACATGCAGATTACTAGCACAAGTCATTGAAGAGAACCATAAGACATTATGCGGGTATGTTAGACATAACTAGCTAGCATGCTAATCCAGGTATGTTTTTCCTATATCAAGCTAGAATCCTACCTTGTGTTAGGATCTTATACTGTTGTGTTGTTGATAATGATTATTCATGAAGTCATAGGTTTGAATAGTCATGGTTGTATGCATATTATGTTTCTTACCATAATTGATGATATAACTAACCAGAAGAATCATGAAGGTATAGGTTTGAGTAATCACGGGTTTTATGCATATTATATCTCTTATCTTGATTGATGATTTAACTAACAAGAAGAGTCCTATGATCAAATAAGAATATGCATGAGTAAAAGAAGACTTCCTTGAAACCTTGAATACTAATGCTTATTATTTCTGTTTGAAATGATCATGACTATAAATGATTAATATTACTGTGTTTTGATAGTATTGAGATTACAAGGATAACACAATCATGATACTAATAAGTATGCATAGGGACCTAGGATGAATATAGGTTCAAGGATAGGTAATCCAGGAAGCAAAGATCAAGAGGGAGCTCACTCCAGTAGTTTCTGCAAGGATGCAGATATCCAGAGGGATTTGACCATCCTTCTACATTCCACAATAGAAAGGTGTAGAAGAAGCTACTTCAGCAGCTCATGCAAGGAAGCAAAGACTCAGAGGGATTCCACCCAACAAACAAACAAAGATACGTATTTTAATTACCATTTCTTACATATTTGTTTAAATGAAATTGTTCAATGATGTATAGGCTTATGTTCCTAGACTTAGGATATGTATTGAGCATATTAGAATGATTGCATTAATGAACAGTATACTACTAATATGCATTTGATGGGTAAGTGGCCTATGGCAATGTACAACATTCCATTGCTACTTATCTAGAATGAAACCTCTTTGTTGACATGTTGGGAGTTGTGCACACTCTTAACAATGTTCTGGTAGAGATTGGAAGGCATCTAGAAAGTTACAGAACATGGATAAACGTTGTATTGAAGCATTAGCTAAGATAATTGCATGACTGTATGACATATTTCTTTATGTGTAAGAATTTGTTTTGAAAACTATGAGATGTTTTCCAATCATGCAATTTAACTTGTTGTGTAGGAAAGATCATATACCATCACCTACAAAAGAAGGACTACAACATTTGTTCAACAACAAAGTTATGTATTGAAAATATTGAAGACATTGAAGTTCCCAGGATCTGGGAAGAATGCCATGATCGAGGAGTACCAGTCGATCATGAAGATGTTTGGGATGCAGTCCCAAAGGGTAGTCTATAGTGACTTCCAAGAGGATCTACAAGATCAAGCATGCTACAGGTGGTAGCATAGAGACTTTTGCTCCTGTAGCCAGATACACTTCCATTAGATCCGTACTTGCTCTGGCTGCAGTGATGAAGTGGAAGATACACCAGATGGATTTCAAGACAGCCTTCTTGAATGGTGTAGTTGAAGAAGAAGTGTATGTGGAGAAGCCACTTGGTTCTGAGACACATGACAGGGAGTCATATATGTGCAGAACTTGGTATGGTAGGATAGACAACTTTCTATCTAGTTTGGGCTTTACCAAGAATAAAGCGGATTCCAACCTTTACTACAAGGTTGAGGAAAGCAATCTAGTGATACGACTATGTGGATGACTTGTTTGTAACAGGTGAGGATAGATTGATTGCCAACATGTAGTGGAAGCTTGCTGCCGAGTTCAAGTTGAAGAACTTGGGGATGATGCACTATTTGTTTTTGGCATGGAGGTGTGGCAGAGTGCAGATGGAATCTTCCTTGGACAAGGGAAGTATGCAGTAGAGATCCTAAAGAGGTTCGGGATGATGGACTGCAAGGCTATGGCCACACCTATGGAATAGAACCCGAAGCTTCTGTGTGATGCTTCATCTGAGCCAGTTGATATCACTATGTATCGTCAGATGATTAGGTCCTTGATGTACCTGACAAACACAAGACCAGATATTTTCTTTGCGGTGAACACATTGAGCCAGTTCCTGATGTATCCGAGGAGTGTTCACCTAGTTGTTGTAAAGAATATTCTGAGGTACCTGAAGGGTACAGTTGATTATGGGCTCAAGTATGATGCGAATCAAAATTTTAACCTGCAGGGTTATGTTGATTCAGATTGGGCAGGTAGTGCTGTAGATAGGGATCAGGTGTGATCTCTTGGTTTAGCAGGAAGCAGTCCTGCGTAGCACTGAGTACAGCCGAAGAAGAGTATGTTGCGACAGATGAGTAGGTTGCATATGTATTGACCAAGCTGTTGGCCAAAGTGCAATTTGAGTACTTTAGAGAGAGGCTTGGTGCACTTCAGATCGAGGTTCCTTCCAAAGGGAAGTGATGAGTCTGAAAGATGTAGATGCACATGAGCTTTTCTGACATGGTTGATGTGTTCTCCCTTGGTCGTGATATAATTGCTGAGCCATTTTTCACATGGTGGTAGATGTGTTCTCCCATGTCGTTGGTGTAAGTGTTGGATGATGTGCATCTGGGCCATGCTTCGTGGACGATGAGATGATATGAAGAGGACAATGCTATGATGATCAGGAGGATCATGGATGATAAGCATCAGGACGATGCTCCAGTTACTACTCTGTATATGTATATGCATCATGTTGGATGCTTGTTATGATTAGTTGGATCATTTATGTATATATGCATCATGTTGGATGTTGGATATGATCAGTTGGATCATTTGTATGTATTTTGTATATGCATCATGTTGGATGCTTGGACCATGTATTTGTATATGTATCAGGTGGATACTGAGATCATGTATGTTGATATGTATCAGGTGGATACATTATGTAAATCATGTATCTGTGTATGTATCAGGTGGATACATTGTATGATCAGGTAGATCATGTATGATGATATGTATCAGGTAGATACTTGGTATGCATCAGGTAGATATAGTGTATGATCAGGATGATCATAGATGACGAGCTTTAGGATGTTGCTCCAGATGACATGCAGCAGGATGTTGCAGTGATGATGATCAGGATGATCATGTGTACATCAAGATGATGTATGATGAGTATCAGGATGATACTTTGTGGCCGTGGATCAGGTTATGCAAATGAGCATGTCTGGGAGATCCTATAGGTAGGATTTGTGTACCCGTAACAGCCTGGTATGCTCTTTCGAGACATTGCTCTGGGAGGACATGTAATTTGTGCCCTGGGAGATTTCAGATCAAAGTTGTGTACCTGTAACATCCTGAGATGCTCTTGCGAGTTTTTGTCCTATGGCATGTAATTTGTGCCCTGGGAGATTTTAGGTCGGAGTTGCGTACCCGTAACATCCTGAGATGCTCTTGCTAGGTTTTGTGGTGACCACATGTAATTTGTGCACTGGGGAGATTTCAGGTTGGAGTTGTGTACCCGTAACATCCTGAGATGCTTTTGCTAGGTTTTGTGGTGGGGTCACATGTAATAAGTCCTGGAGATCTCGATAGGATGAAAAAGGCCTCAGATGCTCTTTAGGGTTCTTGCTAGGCAAGAGACTATTTAAAGGTTTTATGATGCACGTAATAAGTCTCGAGGATTCCATAGTATGGCCAGTGATGACGAAGACCTGCAGGTGGTGGGCCTACATCCAGTATGAAAAAGGACTGGCTCTGTAGAACTTCCTATGATGAGTAGATTCAGAGATTGATTGAGATAGCAACAGCAGTGACGATGACGATGATTCAAGTATGATGATTCACTGATGATGATCCAGAGAAGAAGACTTGTGCTAGCAGACCTGTGTCGATAAATGCCTTCCTAGTTAAGAGGGAGTGTTGATGTATATGTAACTTCGGAATGTATTTCATATATGTATATTGTATTCCTATAGAGATGTTATTATTCCTCTATACGAAAGTGTCGTCATTTATATTGTAAGTGTCGTAACTTATACTTGATGGGTTATTAGACCACCCTATTAGGGGTCAGCCATGTGGGTCAAAGGGTTATTAGACCACCAAGTGTGGGGTCAGACCAGATTAAGTTAACCATGGGTTAAGCTAGACATGTAGGCCCCATTAGTTTATTGGGCAGGACAGAACAAGTATAAATAGATATCGGGATATCTCTATTTGATCATTCATTCACACACTTCTCTCATTCGGAAAGTGGCACACTTATGAGGAGGAGGCTCTACTGCTAGGAGAAGACTATCTCTTGTATTCTGGTTGTATCATTGCTCTATCTATCTCTGAGGAAGTTATTGGGGTTTTTCACCTTTATGGTTTTCCCCAAGTAAACTCTGTGTCTCTTATGTGCTTGCATTATTGTTTCCATGATTGATATGCTGTAGATTTGCTGTACATGTTGTTCTCTTAGTTAAGATCCTAGATCATATTGAAGTAAATTCTGAAAATTTAACACCCAGAATCAACAACTGAAATCCAATGTGAAAACTTACCAAAAAGTCCAAATGGCTAAAACGTGAAAATGAATTGTAAATTGTAATTTTTTATTACTATTTATAGTTTTGGAAACCCACTTGTCTATAGTTTTCGCCATTTTAAGCTATTTTGGACTAATGTAATGTCTTGGAGTAGCATTGTTGACCAAATTTCTTCGACGAGCTTTTTTTTTATCGTTTCATGCCTATGACAGCTATATTTCACACCTGGGATATATGTTAGATGTCATTTTCACATGCATTATGCATTTGACCTTTTGACCATTTACATGAACCCTAGGTGCGACCCCACTTCTTAACTGACATAGAGCCTCCACAATGTTATAGAAGTGTCGTTATTTGGAGGTAGGGCCTTTCTGAACATGGGTACCTTAGTTAGAACTCCATTTGCATTATGGTGCCCATGTCATCATTCTTCCTTAAGATCAGGATTCCTTTGTAGCCACGCCATGACTTTGCAATAAAGACTCATACTCTACTTTGTCTTATGCTCTCCATCTCCCATAAGGACTCCCCCCATTTTGTATCAAGTTGTGATTGCATTGCATCATCCTGCTTGCCGCTTGAGTCTTGTGGAAGGTCCCACTTACTCAATTGTTAACCTGGTGCCTGAGCACTTTCTCTATCGAGCCCCGCAGAGCTTCCATTTTCCCTTCACAATTTGATGACCTTTTGACTCTGAGGGAACACCCCCCGAGTGTCTACATCTCACACATGCTTCCTTGCATTGATCATAGGTATATTCCACTGCTTGGGACTAGTCTGCTCGCTGCTTAACACTCGTTCCCTCATTTGTTGTACTATAAGCAATTTTATTCTTTTTCAAGCTTTACAAATATGAAAAGACCAACAAAATCAAATATTCCAAAAATCCTGATGGGAGAATATTTACTTCTTATTGTTGGCAGCTGTTGTGTCGCCTTTGAACAAAGCATTCATTCCACTCCATACATTATGAGTCGGGCCTATAGTAGGACCTTAGGAGCTGCACTCATTTCTCAGTTTTACTCCACTGATTGGTTAAGCTTCCAATCACTTTGGATCCCTTTTGTTGATGTCTCTTGCATCGCACAGTCTATATCGAGTCTATGATTCCTGAGTCTATCCATCTTCTCATGCTCTTGTTCAAAGGAAGTCCTGAAACCAAAGTCGACCACTCCTCAGATCTCTTGACTATTGCATGTCGACCATCCTTATTGAGTCAGTCTGTTTCACCTGAGTTCTTCCAAATCTTTCACCGTAGCTGTTACCTCGTGCTGGTTGATGGGGGATGCCTTAATGCCCTCCTTCCAGCGAGTTTTGTTCCATCGACATTAACTCATTTATTCCATAATTTGAGACTTAGAGTTCGGTTGAGTACCTTGAGGCTTGTAGTCATTAGTGGTAGGTTCTCTCACCATCGACAGCTTTGGGAATACATCAATGTCCCCTGATCGATGGATTCATCTTAGTGTTTGAATTCAACACATCTATTCACACTTTGATGATTGTACTCTGTGCCTTGATGCCCATTTTCATTATTGGTGGGTTATCTCGTGTCTATTAATGGTATACATCATTGACCGGTAATTAGATGATGTCACATGAGGTTAGACCTCAACACCTTTATTCACTTGATGGGACATGCACCGTAGATGATTTGTGTAGAAGACCCCAGGAGATAGTGGCATTCAGTATGCTACTCATGATCGTGACTTTACATCTGAGATATCATCTCTCAGACATCAGCAGTTTGTACCTCCAATATTGTACCAGTTGTTTCCTTTTCAGCAAGAGACCATATCTTACTATAGATGGTTATGGCTATGATCACTTATGACATATATTCATGATATACTGCCTATTCATGGCCATTGTATCATATTGTTGTACTATACCGACATGTATTCAGAAATACTATTGTATTATGACGAGTGAGCTACTCTCTCCAGTTGTGTCTCCATCACTCCACTTCTGAGATTTATAATGTATTTCAGCCATCGTAGCACCATTCTCTAACCTCACACATTAGGGGGAATCTGTTACAACGTAGTTTTCCACCTTGTGAGCATCAACACTCTTTGGCCTTCAGGATCCATTTTCACTGACTCAGATTCACTTTATGTCCTTTAGAAACACTTTTTCCCTATTTTTCTTCTTGTACGCTAGCTGTTCCACTTTAGCCCGCGTACACGCGAGCTGTTCCACTATAGCCCGTGGGTGCAAAGTTAAATGGTAAAAATCATTAGAAAATTACTTTTTACTCCCAAAAAGCGGTCTTAGGGTGACCTTTGGCCCTCCATTTGCCCCAAAACACCTCGATGTGTCCTTTCACTTACCTTTGGAAGGATGTATATTGAGCTCTTATGGCATATGGAAGGGAGGAGAAAGAGAGAGAAAGATAACTCTAGTGGATGTTTGCCATGACTTGAGTCTACACTCATTGATCCTTGTTGTTGTGAACTCCTTATGTTCACCTACCAAACTCCTATCGTAGTTTGAGTTTTCCATTACATGGAGGATTGAAGTGGTGGAGGGACAAGTGGAGAGATCTAGTTCTTGGTTCAGATTGGTTTCCAGCAAGAGGTCGTATATTGTACTTCTTGTTATTCATTAATGGAAATACTCATTTTCTCGTCCAATTGATGTTGTGAATATTGTTAAATAACATTGGGTTATATTTGCTTATGATATCATATATCATGCTATTGATTATGCTAATGTCTTTCACATATTATATGCACTTTCTTGTACTTGTTGTTGAGACTAACTTGCAGGTTCAAGTGTAGAAGTTGAAAGCTCAATGAGGATCTACATCGAACATCCGGTTGAAGGTTGGTATTTTTTCCATTATATTAGCATTGTCATTTATATAGCATTGCATTGGAAATTGAGTCATTTTCTCGTAATCAACTATCTGTTGTGGTCTTCCCCAAGCCATAGGAAGTTTTCTCCGTAACACAATTCCTAGGTTAAGTACTTGTGTAGAGGAAGGTTCTCCATAATGTGGGCTCGTTAATGGAGAAGAGGTCAAATCACTTGGAGCAGAATTAGTATACATGGATCCTTTAGAGAGAGAGAGAGCCTATAGAGAACCCTACCTTGAGGCTATCAGAAATCCTTGCATCAGAAAAGGAGGAGGGTGAATCAGAAAAAACCTCTTGAGGCGGTGAAAGAAAGGTGCTCGAAAATCCATAGGGGTTAAGGTCACTTGGGTCATCCATAATAAAATAATAACATCGATGAAAGGACCCACTAGTGTCAAATCCTAAGAAAGGAGGGTTGGTTCAAGGTCTAAGATGACCCAAGTCACTAGAATATCAAGGACAAATGACTTCCAAATCACCAGAAAAATGACAAAGCAGGTAGAAGGTGATAACCATAAAAAGGACTCCCAAGGTAAGGGGAAGGTAGTAGGATCAGCTGACTTACGAAAACAATTTGACAGCTGCAGAATTCCATAGCAATGACCCTATAAGAGCAGCTAAATAGATAAAACTTCTCCATCTAACGTGGTCTCCACAAGCTCCATCCTTCTCAATCGAACCAAGGCCATGGCCGCCATCAAACCCTAGAAAATAGACAAGTTATCAAACCCTAGAAACCCACGAGGTTGTATAGGTTGCACTTGAATTACTCGAGAGTTGTTGCACTTATGTTGGGGTTTCTTTGTTATGCTTGTTGATTTTGTTTAGATATAGGTAGAAAACTTTGTGGCCATCTTTTTCATATTCAAATCGAGTTTTGAAACAATGGTAAGCATAAATATTTGATCGTCTGCAATGGTTGTTTCTTAGATGGCTTATTAGGTGGATGTATATTCATCATCAATGGAGATATATTATTTATTACTAGTTTTGTTTTTAACATTATACAAACATTAAAAATATATTCTTGTATTTTAAGTCATTGATAAAATATTTTTAAGAGATGTGTGTTAAATATAATGTATTGTAATTTAATTAGTTGTTATGTGAGTTACGGATTTATCTCCACCAGTTGTTGTCAATGCTATTGGGTATTTGATCAATTCCATGCAAGGAGATGCCATATTCAAATCTTGTGGGTTATTCCCATTAGTCTACACTAATGGATTTATTAGAGATACCTTCCACAAATGTGGGGAAGCATCCCTTTGATTTCCCCTCAATGTTTTCGTTGGGAAAAAAATTCTATCTTAGGAAAATTCTAGTCTTGGGCATTTATTCTCGTACTTATTCATTAAGATTGTTAAATTGGGCATGTGAAATTTTGAAAACTTGAGATGGAAAAGAAGGTGGAGTTGTACTCTATGGTGTTAAAGAAGACACAAATGTTGTATTAGGTGTGGGTGTCATTAAAGGTAAATGAGTATTCAATTAATAAGGATTGCAATAAAAAAATATGCTCACATATATGAAGTTACAAGGGAAATAAATGTGGTGTAAAATGACCTATCCTAGATTGGGGTACAGTATGAGGATGGTTTTTGGAAGCAGTGGTCAACAATTGATGGCATAAAAAATGAATATGATATTGCTCCCATTCCAGGATGATACACTTCAATAGTACTAGATTCACTGATATAAATTTTTGACTTTGCACTTTCAATGAACTACTATATGTACAACTGAACACTTTTTGTAGCTTTTATTTCATGAAACATATTATTTTGGCTACCTGTTTGAACACATGATCTCTATCATTTTTTCTTCAAAGCCTCTTTTGAACAATGCAATTCATTACCTAGTTAATATGAATTATGCTTTTTTCCACGGGGAAAAAAATTAAGTTACAAGGGAAGGATTTAGTTGAGATGCATGATGATATTTGAAGTGACAAAGTAAATATGCTTTAACAAAATAAGTCAATAATTGTTAGAATTTTTTATTTGGTTGGTAAAGTAACTACTCATTCATTAATAATATACAAAAAAGTACCTAATTTCTAGGATAAAGTTTGAATTTATGATGGTTCAACTTTTGATAATCAAAACTACTAACATAGTTGTATATCCTTAGAGGCCCTGATGCAACACTATAGAAATGAAAAAATATATCCATAAGACATTTTATTCCTATGAAGTCATTCTACTCTATTCTATTGGTGAAAAGAATCACTCATTCTTAAATTAACTGAGAACCCAAACAAAAAGATTCGAGACCTGGCATTGAGGCTAATGTTCCTCACTTTATGAAGTTGAGTATACATAAATATAGATTGTCTAGGTGGCTTCCTAATCCTTCATTTCTCAAGTCTAGTCATCTATATTTTTCTTTTCCACTTCCACTTTAATCCTTAGATTGATTTGACTAGGGCTTCATATTTGCTATCCATGAATTCCAATTTGTTTAGATTATCCTGTTTTTAAGTACTTTTTTCGTCTACCACTTGCATAAGAAAATAGTTGTTGTGCCAATAGAGTTCCACCATCTTGAGGTATTTTGTGTCTCAACTTCCTAAAAAAAACTTGTCCAAAATCTAATTTAAGATCTCAGCATTCACATATTCATTGGAATTGTTACCATGCTTTTCACTAACCAAATTTTCAATTATTTCCACCTCCTCCTTGATTGAATAAATCTTCTTGTGGTCTTCCCCCTCACCACTCCAGTGGCATCATAATTCAAATTTAAATGGCCAATATGAGGAAATAAATCGTTCTGCTAGTCTTTGTCCCACTTGACAATGCTCGAGGAAATCTAGGATAATCATGTAAACACCGTATAAACACAGAGGAAACATTGTATAAATATAGAATAAATTATTTTTACTTGAACCTAATGAGTGTGACAGATTCCTACTCCAAATTTATAACTATCCACATGGATTTTCAAGTTCTCTCTCATGCAAAATTATCATTGCTATAGGATATAGATTAATTATCGGGCGAGGTGGATAACTAGATGATGGATACAAGGACCAAATGATAATGGACTTCGACATCCCTCCTCCTTCATTCTCATTCAAAACCACTATAGAATCCCATCAAAACCTATCCATCAAATAATGGATAGAAGGGCCAAATGATAATGGCCTTCGACATCCCTCATCCTTCCTTCTCATTCATAACCACTACAGACTCCCATCACAACCTATTCATCAAATGATGGATAGAAGGGCCAAATAATAATGGCCTTCAATATCCCTCCTCCTTCCTTCTCATTCACAACCACTACAGACTCCCATCACAACCTATCCATCAAATTATGGATAGAGGGACCAAATGATCAATTATGGCCTTCGACATCCCTCCCCCTTCACCTTCCACATCCCTCCTCCTTCCTTCTCATTCACAACCACTACAGACTCCCATCACAACCTATCCATCAAACTTACAAGCGTCAACTTCATCTCTTGAATGCATCCCTAACACCTTATATGAGAATTAAGTATTAAAAGTTTCAAATGAGTTCATTTAGATTAAAAATTACTCTTCAACTTAGGGCACAGAAAGATCAAGACAACACAAAAATAATAATAAAACACATCATCGAGTACTTTGTAATCTTTGTTTACAATAATAGTTATTTCATTGCACCATAAAACACATATACAATTTCCTATAAGTAGATACCAGGTTATTACATAAAAAATAATGAGATGGATGTATAAGTAGGACATTCATATTTAGTTACCATTCTTATATTAATAAATTAAATGTAAAAAAATCACTAAATACAAGATTAAAAAATTGTTATCCTTTATGTTTTTTTAAAATGAAAAATGTGTTAACCATAGCATACATTTAACTATATATATTTAAAAACTAATATATTTGTTTTGTATTTTTAATTTTTTTAATATTTAATAAATATGTTAATATATTTTTTAGATTTTTGTTATAATGTGATTTAATTGCACTGAGTGAAACGAGGTGATCTAAAACCCAATATGGGGGAGATGTTGTAACATGTAATGTTTGTCTTTGTAACGTTTGTCTTTATTATTGTCGGCCATTAATTAAAATGTTAAAAAAGTAAAATGTAATGGAAAGTATTTAATGAAAAGTAAAAAAGTAATATGTAATGAAAAGTAAAAAAAAAAAATGTATTGTCGTCCATTAATTAAAATGTAAAAAAAGTAAAATTATGGAAAGAAATTGAATCCCTCTTCGTGCTTGATAGATACGGGTTTAAGACGGATCTATGCTGGTTTATATTACAAATATATTCACTATAAACACTTCTTTAATATATAAATATGTTCACCTAAAACGGTAAGAAAAAATGTATAAATGATTAAAAGAGGTATACAAAACTTTTGTTGAAGTGACACTTAGGGGTATAGTAATGTCTATTAAGTCATTTGGATATTTTCGTTGACATCAAAATGTTTGAATATAATGTGAATATAACAATGTACATTGTATCATTTTAATTGTATTGAGAGACACTTTCCAAAATTTAGGTGGGTGATATGTGTCATGTCTAAAATGGTAACGTAGCACATGTAATGAATTTATAACTAAATTTAAAAAATTGTAATGTTAACTCACAAAATAAAACAAAATTAACCAAATAAAATTTAATACTTACATAAATGTGAGATGTGAAAAGATATATCACTACCATTGTGATTTTGAAGTCCGAATTTTAGATTTAGTGAATCTTCATTGTGATTTCAAACTCAACTAGGGCGATTTCAAATTTTAGATTGTAGGTTCATATCAAACTCAAATTGAACAATTTTAAATTTTAGATTGCATATTCAAAGCAAAAACAAATAATATTTTCAAGTTAGAAAATGTTTGTGGATTTAACAAAGTTTAGCGTACAACCCAATAAAAGAAATTATAAAATTAAATTAAATCTAATTTTAAATACAAAATTTCTATTAGTCCATCAAGTTTGAGGGAACTTTCAAATTATGAGCAAATTGAAGTGCCCAAAACTTCTTCAATCACAAAATATAATTCATATTATAATAAAATTATAATTTAGTTTATACTTTTTCCAATCTCCAATGGCACCTTCTTTTTGTAGGCTAGATTTGATATTATAAGTGTAATGATACAATAAAATTACAAGACATGAGTTCTCTGCCTGACCTACCAGAACTAGGATATCTAGTTAAATCCTCATACTAGATCACTTGCTTCAAGTTCTATGACCAAAAACTAAACAAAGAACTCCCGACCTTAATTGGGAAACCAAGAAGTTTTAACAAAACATTTAAGATAATAGTGCTATGATATTCCTAATTGGCTTCCAAACCATCCTCTAGTCAGCTTTCAAACCTTCCTCCAGTGGGATTCCAGGACTTCCCTCGATGGGATTTTGGATCTTACCGTGATGAGCATTTAGCTCCGATGGTATTTTAGATTTTCCTCCAATGGGATTTTGGAGTTTCCTCTGATGGTCTTTCATACCTTCTCTCAATGAGATTTTGAACCTTCCCTTGATGAAATTTTGGACCTTCCCCTGATGGGATTTTAGAACTCCCCCAATGGGATTTCAAAACTCCCCCAATAGTATTTCAAACCTTCACCTGATGGGCTTTCGAACCTCCCCCCAATGGGATTTCAGATATTCCATTAATGGAATTTCAGAATTTCCCTCGATGGGATTTTGGACCTTCCCTTGATGATATTTCTGACTTCCCCCTAATGGGATTTCAAAATTTCCCTGGATGAACTTTCATACCTTCCCCTAATGGGATTTTTAAGGTATTTCATACTTCCCCCCATTAATATTTCAAAATCCCCCTCGATGGGCTTTCAAACTTTCCCCAAATGGGCTATGCGGTAGGAATATCTGCTGGAGAGGTGACATCTCGCATACCATGCATCCTGTTATTGTTGAGATCTAGCTTGGAAATGTTGATACAATCTGCTTTTAGAGTTAAGGAGGTGATGCTATTCTAGTTTAAATCTATATCCTTCTTATTGTGATTAAGTCCTTCATCTGCTACTATGTCTACCAATTTGTTGGATGATCTTCAAACATGGAGAGGTATTAGTGTTGAGATAAGCAAAATGTTGGAACTGATTTCTTCTAGTTCTATTTCTATTTTCTAGTTATTCAATTCTTTGCTAATAGGGGTTGCATTTTGATGTTTCTTTAAAATTGAATTGTGATATGGAAATCCCCCTCTATAATCAATTTAGAGTGTTTTTGATTTATTATTATTTGCGTACCTCTATATGTGGCACGAAGTTATGTCGAGTTGTTTGTGGAGAATCACATAGCTCTTGCATAGATTCATTCAATATCTCTGTTTGAGTTTCGAAAGGACCCTCCAAAGCTTGTTGGGCCTAGGTTTCCTTTATAATCCCCATCCAAAATTTATTTTTCGAAATCATGGTGGCTCCATAAGGTTGGGCTTGCTAACTAGTTTCTTGTTGATTTCAAGAGATAGGAATTTTTTTATGTTTCAAATCCGATATTTTGGAGTATATTCCTTTCATGGTCTGCAACTATGTTTTCTTTCCCAATCCAATGCAAGAGGATAAGGTTTTATAGAATATTCCTTATTATTCTTGTCCATGTTTGATCTGATCATCTTTTTTGAGCTTTGAATATCCTATTTTTGCATTATTTCCAGGGCTCCCATATGAGAAAACTTGGGAGGACTTGAATCAAGATTGGATGAGTAAAAGGTGCCTTTCTCCATTGTTTGATGGTAAATATGATCTCATTTATATTCCTATTTGATTGATGAAGAATGATCAAAACTCTATCCCATAAGTTTTTTGTATAGGGACATTGGTTGAGGAGATGCTCTATGTTTTCCTCATGGTTTTCATAGAGTGGGAATCTTGATGACCCATCAAATCTCCTTTTCCTAATTCGATCCCAAGTTAGGCTTTTTCCTTTTGCTATCAACCAAGTGAAGGTAGATAGTTTTGGCCATAGGTAAATAGCTTCCAAATTTGTTTCCATATCATTTGATTTTCTATTATACTAATTCCCACTTCTTTGGACTAGGCTTCTTCCACTTGCCTTATCTCCCCAGCCGAATTTGTCTTTTTCTTTGGATATTTTTATCATTATTTTTTGTAGAGTTTCTCATAGCGAATTATTAATGTTTCAAGTAAAGAGGGGAATATTTCTTTTGGGATTCATTTCTTCCATTTGTCTTCTAGATGATGATTTTCCCAGTATTGAGCTACTTAGGTCTTGCCTAGCTTTAGAAATATTTCTTCACATTTAGTCAATTCCAAATTGTCTTTCAGTTTTAACAATTGTTTCCAAGCATCATCCCAAAAGAGTGTTGTGGTTCCATCCCTGATTTCCCAAAATTTATTGTCTTGATCTATAGAATGATTATTCTATGCATTGTTTCAAATGAGTCACCAGTTTCTTGTCCCTTATACCATGATTAGCTCATGATTTGGAATATCGGGGACATATTTATGTCTCCATAGTTTCCACCGATATTCTTCCTTTGTATTAATCCATTCTCACCATAATCCCCCCTCCCCCCGGGGATCTCGGATTTCAATTTATAGATCTCTTAAGCTAGGTTTCCTACCAATTTGGGTTGGTATACGTTCTCCCATGAGACCATGGTCCATTTTTGTTTTAAGTTGGTGCTTCCCATAGGAAGGTTTGTTGAATATTTTGGATGGATTTCAGAATAAATTTGGGGGCTTCTAACATAGACGATAGATACAAGAACATTACTTGAAGGATTGATTTGAGAAGAGTTGGTTTGCATGGGAAGTTATGAGAGCGAAAGGTCAAGCTTGCAAGTTTGTTTTCCATAGAGGATAGAAGAGCTTCCTAGGAAACATTGCGAAGGGAATTTTCAATGAGGGGGATACCGAATATTTGGAGGGAAGAGTACAATGTTGTAAACCAAAGAGTTTAGAGATGTGAAGTTGGATAGAAGGAGCAGTGTTAACGATTTTTTTTTGGGATTTATCAAGGTTGATATTAGTTCATAAGGTAAAGGTAAAGAGATGGAGGATTTTTTTAAAGGCTTTGGCTTATTTAATAGTAGGAATACCCATTAGCATTGTGTCATTGATGAATTTATGGTGGCAAGAAGGGGAGGGTTCATTGTTTAGATTGAGTCCAGAGATTTCTCCAGAGATGGTAACTTTTGAGATGGATCTTCCTAGTACTTCAACCATTAAAATAAAAAAGGAAGGGGGAGATGGGGTCTCCTTGCCAAATTCCTCTATAGGGGGAGAAGCTTGACATGGGGAGCCATTAAATATAATAGAGAAAAACAATGAAGAGGAAAGGGACATGATCCAGTTTCTCTAGATAGTCAAGAAACCAAAAGCAAGGATATATTTAATGTAATTCCAATTTAGTTTTTCAAATGCTTTTGATAAGTCGAGCTTGATCATCATACCTAGTTTATTCAGAGTCTTCAAGGAATGAATGTTTTCATGAGCGACGATGGTTCTATCCAGAATATATCTTCCTTCAATGTAACCTAATTTCTCAACAGAGATAAGTTGAGGTAGTAATGATTTTATCTTGTTAGCAATTACCTTGGTATTTGTTTTATAGATGACGTTGCAGATAACTATTGGTTAGAATTTGTCAGTTGAACAATCTTGATGTTCCTTGGGAATGGGTGGGAGGAAGGTAGAGTTTAGGGCTAGAAACACAAACTCTTTTCCTTGATTATTGAACAACCTTCCCTAAATCCCTTTTAATTACCAACCAACAACGATGAAAGAAATTTATTGTGAAGCCATCTGGACTTGGAGATCTCCAATTAGGAATATTCATGATTGCTAAACTTATTCAAGAGATATAGGCCTCTTCAAGATTTCATTTTTCTCATTTGTAATCAATTTAGGAATATTTTGTGCTATTTGTTGGATATCATCCTTTTTGTCCATGTGAGGTTATGATAGTAGAGACTTGTAGTAAGTTGTGAGTTCCTTTTCTAGGCCCTTCTTGGAAGTAAGAGTATTAACTTGCTCATTGATGAGCTTACTTATTCTATTGTCATGGATATGTTGTATCATTGAACTATGGAAATTTTTTGTGTTTTGTTCCCCCTCTTTTAGCCAT
Source organism: Larix kaempferi (assembly GCA_027924585.1). NCBI lineage: Eukaryota > Viridiplantae > Streptophyta > Pinopsida > Pinales > Pinaceae > Larix > Larix kaempferi. Next base: position 3,534,425 of record BSBM01000206.1, on the reverse strand, counting down.
TTTATTCTAGATTTTTTGTCTCCATAGAATTTCTTCTTGTATTCCTCTTTAATCTAACTAAGTATATATGTCCATTTCTTCTTATATGAGGTCCTTTGAGCATCATTCTTGAATAAATTGTTTTTTTATATAAGTCATTCTTATTTCTATATTATTTTGAGTTGTAATGATGTCTCCAAATACTTCCTTATTCCACTTTTTTTAGTTTTGCTTTCAGGTTCTTAAGTTTTTGTTGAAATCGATAAATTACCGTTCATCTTTTTATTTTGAATTCCTTCCACCACGTTGCTATATTTTCTAAAATGTTTGGGTGTTCAAGCCAAAAATTTTAGAATGTAAGGGCTTACTCGTTGGTGATTCTCCTAGACCTAGCTCAATGCTAACATGCCAGTGATCAAATCCCCTGGATGGAAATATCATTACATGAGTCATTGTTCCTTAAAGAAACATGGATTCAAGGATGAGGAAGTAGTCCAATATGGTAGATAATTGATGTGTCCCTCCCCTTTTATTATTCCAAGTATGTTTCCCATTAGTAGTTTCGATGTCCATAAAATGGAGATCATCAATGACAGATTGAAAGACTTTAATGTCTTCATCTAATTTCTTGTTGCCTCCTCTCTCTCTCTTTTTTATATTTTTTATTATTTATTATTTATTATTTATTATTTTTTTTTTTTGACAAGGTGATTATCATGTTGAAGTCTCCTCCAATTATCCAATATTGATTACCTATTAACGAATGGATAGTTTTGAGACTATTTAGAAAATCCAATTTACCTAGAAGTAGCTGCAGCCTGTATACATTGGTTAAGTATCCAGATATAATTGATCCAACGAGATTAAATTTAGTTTAGATGGTATTCAGATTTGATATGAAATTGGTCATCTCAATATCATTGGGATTCCATAGAATAACTATTCGTCTTGCGTTTCCTTTGGCGTCTAGGGACGTGTCCTCATAGTTTCTCCATATTTGCTTTGCTATTGAGTGCAAAGTAGTGCCTGAGCATTTGGTTTCTTCAATCATAATTATGGATGGTTTTTCTTCAGTGATCATTTTACATAGAATTCTCTATTTTCTCTTTCCATTTATGCCCCAAAGATTCTAGGTTATGATCTTCATGATAATTATTGGGGAGGTTGGAACTGATCTGTCATTGTCAGACATATCACTGAGTTAATTAATTTTGATCCTAAATATTTTATGAGTTGAATTGTAGGTATCCTTCCTCCTTTTTTTATCTTCTTTTGTTGATTTTTTGGATCTTTATGCATAGTAGTCTTTACTCCCAGAGATGTTGTAATCGGGTTCTGTTTTGATGGCAGTCCTTTTTGCTTAGATATGTTTTTGTGGAGAGATTACTTGAGTAGTTGGATCTGCTTTGGGGGTATTTATTTTGGTTCTTCTTTGTCATATGAATATGATATATTTTGAAGGTCTAGATCCCCTGTTTTTTATTCTTCTCCCTCTTCTGATTCCATTGTTTCATCTTCTTCTGACATTTGTTTGTTGTAATTGTTGGTTGCTATAGGAGGTTGTATTTATTTTTTAGAATAATTCACAGGTGGGATTGATAGTTCACCATATTGGTTTAGTTCTTGAATAATTTGAAAGTTAGATGGAGGATCAAGGTTGAGATTCTAAGAAGAGGCAAGGTTTAAAGCTTCAAATCTATTTCTAGTATATAGATTATTTTGTTCTACAGGCAACTGTATTTTCTTGCTATTTCTTTTCCTAGGCGGTTATATTTATGAGGGGAATCATATGCATAGGTTTTGTCTTTGTTGATGGGGCATGCACGAAATAAATGAACATGTTCATGACATTTGTGACATCAGAATGGGACATGCTCATAGTCCAGGGTTTGCATCCATTTAGTGTCTTGGAAACTTAGGCATATTGATTTAGGCAAGGATTGGGTGAGGGTTAGGTAAGTGCAGATTCTTGCATATGAGGTATAGCACCCATGTCGGGTAGCTTCCAATATTTCGGCATAATCAGCCAAGGTGTTCCCTGTGCTCTTTAGAGTGTCTTCTTGCTATAATTCTTGGGGAAGGGAGTACATTTTGATCCAAACCAAAGCTATGGTAAAGTATTCCCAACTTGGGCTAAATTTTTGTTTCTAGGGCTCCGGGAAGAGACTTATTGAGTTGAATAAATAGGGTCCTCCATCAAAGATTGTATTCTTGTTGTCCATACTAGAGAATATTGCAATAAATAATCCTTTAGCTCCCAATTTGACGTCAATTTGTCCCTTGGGTCTCCATTTTGTTGCTATCCAATGAGTAAGGGATTTCTCCAAGGGCTAAAGGCCCATGAAATTTACTATGAGGGAGTGATCTTGCATAAATTGCATGTAATCACCAATGTGAGGAGAATCTATTTCATACGTGTTATACCTCAATGTTTCACGGTGTCGCATCTCCATCACAAAACAAATTGACGACACTTTCCCTACTGTTTTGAATCATCTAGAAGAGACAGATGATGAGTCAACCTTGAAGGTAAACCCACCCTGGCAAGTTTTGACCCACCTTGGACTTTATTTTTACACACTACCGCGCCTTGCCAGATTGACAAAACGCGGCACAGTGCCGCGCCCTGTAGCAGTTGCAAAGCGCGGCACCCTTTTAATAGTTTTTGCCCTTGGCTTGTGGGATCTTGGATTTTCGAAGATGATGGAAGATTGGGTTCCTTGATTCGATCCCAACTCACCTCCTTCGATTAGAAACCCTGATCCACTTATCCCTCCTTAGATCCACTCATCTCTCTTGTTGGTTAACCTCACCATTCACTATAAAAGAGAGGCATGCCATTGGGATGGGGGAGGACTCTTGAGAGCACCAAACTTATGGTCTTGCAGCATTGTGGAGATAGCTAAGAGGAGAAGACACTTGGAGTTGGAGGATTGGCTTGGGAATCAAGCACCCTTTGTAAGTAATCTTCAAGTTGTAATGGAATAACTTGTCTTGTTTCCCCAAATCATTTGTGTTAATATTGTTTTAATGATATGATTTGTATCTCTCATAGATTTAGATCCTAACTCATGTTTTCAGATTGCTAGAGAATAGTACATGCTTGTGTTTTGGTTCCATTGTTAACAGGTTTACTTGTGAGGACTTGGAGCTTGGAGCAAATATCAAAGACAAGCGTTTGGATACAAGGTCAGTTAAACTCCTTTCTATTCTCTTCAGCATTTTAATTCTGAGATGTTTGTTATATCTAGGGATTCAAGGTTGCATTTGTTTTGTCTGTTCTTAGCCTAGAGTTAGTTAAAGCCTACTTTAGCCTAAGGGAATTTTGACTTATCCGTAGGGCAGAATTCCACATAACAAGAATGGCGACTCTGCTGGGTTTGATTACTGCTTGATTGGTTCAAATTCACAGTCATTTATCTTTGAATTATCAGTCTTTTGTTGCACTTCAAACCAGCTTGAATTTTGGTCTTTTTTTTGACCCTTATTCACCCCTCCTCGCAGTATTTATCTCCCTGTTTCATTACTGAGTCCCCTGGGTTAGCAACAACCCTGAAAACTTTAGTTTTTCTTTTCCAGTTGCGCTTTTTTCATCTATTGCCACAGTGCCGCGCCCTCTTAACCACTTCCAGCGTGACATTTACACAGTGCCGCGTTCTAGGCATTCATACCAGAGCGGCAGTTACACAGTGCCGCGCTTCAGTCAGGCTTTAGCCCGCGGCAGTGTCTGCAAGTGGGTAATTTTTTTTTAATTTTTGCTTGGTTTCCTGAGTTTCTCCCTGCCTCAGATAGTCTTTACTGTTGCCTGTTAGCATCCTGGTTAATTTCCAGTCTGTTTGGTCTGCTTATTACATGGTTTGTGAGCTTGATTGATTGATTGAATTAAGTGGCACTTTTGACATATTGGTCATTTTTCAATTTGATTGCATTTGACTTGGCTTTTCCCCACAACCAACTCAACACCACTGTCTTCTGTTACTGAACACTGTAGTTTTACAGTCATATTGTCATTATCATTTTCAGTAAATTAAAAAGATCATTGGTTGAGAGCAAATTTGTTGTTTAAATTGAAAAAGTATAGTGGCATTTTGCATAGGGAAATGAACCATTAATTTTGCCATAAAAATTCTCATCATAGAAGCATTGTAGATTGTAAAATCAGTGCATTGAAAAGCGTGTTTACTTCAGTTTGGCTTGGTTTATAAATCGAAAAGAAAAGAAAAATCTTTTACTTTGAGTGCTTGTGAAAATTGTTATGCATATTTGATCGAAGAACCTCTATCTTTACCTTAGCTAGATTTCATCGAAGACAAAGGCTTGTTTATGATTCATTCTCATTTGCATGGTTTGAGTCGTCATAACACCATCAAGTCTCACGTCCACTACCCGATTGAGTAAAGACAGCCACTAAAATTAATCACCCTAATTAAACCAACTTTAACCTCACTTGAGGAAATCAAAAGAATTTGGTAGTTAGGTAGGACACCGGGGATAGGCATCAAAATAATTCCCCCTTGTCATTTTCATCTGAGACATAGTCGTTGTCTTTAGGGAACTAAAATCCTCTAGTACTTATTGACACGGTCACAGCTAGTTTGTGGAGGGGCCTCCTGACTGTTTCCAACTGTTCAAGGGTTAAACGGCCGCGAGATTGAGAACCGGACGGACTCTGTGGAATACCGCACTCCACTTAGCCCTAAGGCAACATCGATCGCTGTCTTCTTCGGAAGGCTGAAGTGCCCAAAACCTTTTCCGACGTGTCATGAACGAGGTGGCTTAGTATCTATTCTACTAGGGCTCTTTTACCCAGGATCCCTTTCGGTAGAGGGATATCCTTCTTATATCGGTCTCTCATGTTGTATTGTTCGACTTGGATTTCATCACCTTGCGAAGGATACAGCCTGTTGAGGTCTCCAGCTCTTAGTTAGGAGTTTGCTTGGCGTCTCATCTTTGTAGAGGGTCATTTTTTCTTTGTAGGGACTGCTTGTTGGCATTCTGGCCATTTTGTTGATCAGCTCGCTTATTGAGACACCGGTCTCAGTATAGAATTTAGAGCTTGCTTTTTGGCCTGTGAGCCTTGCTTTTTATAGCTCCTCTTTTGCACACTCGGCTGCATTAGAGTTTTTGAGTTCTTTGTTTACGGTACTGCCCCCGATTTTCATTTTCCTGTCATCATGTCAGATCAACCACGAAGATCACGAAGACAACAGGGCCTAAGCCCTCCACCACCACCACCGCCACGGACTTCTGGTCCGCCTGCATCACGCATTCCTGCTCCTCCTGGCCGCGGTGCTGGTCGAGGCAACATCCCCCCGCCGATACGTACAACATCTTCAGTTACACCTGTAACTGCCACACACAGCACAGTCTCAGAATCCATTGCAGCTTCTATGACCACTAGCATGTCTGAGGCTTCCACTGTCACCTCACCCACTGTCATTCCAGATTTATCTGTAACAGTGGGCACAGTTACAGCAGCTGAACCTAGCACGACACAGAGTACTAGACCAGAGATCATCCTTCTACCGGATGCCAACACTTCTCGTCCATCAGACACTTTCCACGATGATATAGACGGATCTGTTGGCACCACAGAAGAGTCTGACCAGGACATAACCGGCTTAATTTCAGTCCCAGGCAGATACGTTGAGATCGTTGAAGATACTCGTCTACCTGACACACCTTTTGAACCTGATTATGGCTTCATTACTTCCCAGACGGAACTTCCGCCTGTTATTACTACGTCACCCAGTGTTCATCCTCAGGAGACAAGTTCTTCTAGCAACGTACCTCGCACTTTTCATCTACCTAACATCCCACCGGGACACGAAATCATGGCTTCCATCCAGTCTAGTATGGTTAGCCTAGCGAACTCTCCGTTAGCATCGGCACAATTTAGACACAACACAGAGCAAATGCTTTCGACAGCGTCTAGATACCCCCCTGTTTCTCGTCCTTCTGACCATAGAGATCCCAACGTCCCGTCTAGCACAGAATTTCATCACTCCTTTGCAGACGGCTCAGGACCTTCGGACTTTACTACACCTAGGTTCCTACCGGATCCCCAAAATCTTTTTCAGGATATGAACTCGGACCCAGTTCTCGTTGGTCCTCCTATCATTGAACATGTTATGGACGACGCCGATACCCCTGGGCTAAATTCCCCACATTTGCTGTCATCACCAATGTTTGGTGCACATTCTATGAGGGATAACCCAGTTTTTTCTCCGTCCTCACCCGTCCAATACGGACGACCTCCTCCGCTAATTGGTACTTTTGGCGCCGTTGGCCAATCCATGCTATCATATTTGGCTAGCGGCGGAAGAACAACTAGTCATACTGCTGGATCTTCCGTTTCAACTGGAGGATCACCTTCAGCCACCATTTATACTATTTCAGGAGGTGGACAACCGACTGCAATGGTCCCTAACTCCAACATACAAACCCTCCCTGGTGGGCCATCAACCCAACCAGCTGGGGGACAACCTTTTGTTGGGAACCCCATTGTTAGTCAACAACCTCCCACTGGTGGGCTATCAACCCAACCAGTCAGAGGACAACCTTTTGCTGGGAACCCAGTTCCCAGTCTACAGCCTCCTCACATAGGGCCATCCAACCTAACTGCTGGCGGACAACCTATTGGCTCGCTCCAACAAGTTTCCCAACCAGCAGTGTCTGCTCAGTTCGGTATGTACAATCCACCTGGCAGTGGGCAACCTTATTCCGGTGTTCCAACCGGACCTTACTCTCAACCACCCCTGTCAGGTATGCTTCCTTCTTGGGATCATCAAATCCCACAGAGTGGGGGGTACTCACTTTTTGGAAACTGGAACCAAGCTGGGGCGCAATCTCAGATTCCCCCCAACTTGAATTCTGGTTTCCCTTACCCTTCGACTGCTACAACTCCATGGAACCCGTCACTTCAATTTCCACTCGTTCCTCAAGCAGGAACAAGTCTTCCATGGACACCTCCGTCGCAGCCACCCCCCAACCCTACTATGGGAAATCCTCCACTTACACAGTATGGTGGCAACATCCCTGGAACACAACAATTCCAAGGAACTTTTCCCCAACAAGGAATAGCAACCATTCCTGGGTTCCAACAGCCTCAGGGTACTATACCCACTCAGCAGAACACTTACCAACCAGTTGCTTACAATCAACCGGTTAACCAGATGGCTTACTATCCGCAGAACTTCCAGCAGTACCCCGCGGGAAATACATATGGGTATAACACACAGCAGCATGCTATCCAGGGCCCTCCAGGGTTCTCTGCACCACATGGTTATTACTCATTCCCGCAGACCAACCGTCAACTTCCCTTTTTGGCCACACTTGATCTACCTGATTTGTCGAGGCTTATCAATGATCCTATATGGCATGAACCTCACTGGCCTCCTATCCCAGCCAAACTACCATCGGACATTCCCAAGTTCGATGCTAAGCCCGGAGAAGACCCCAAGAACCACGTGATGACCTTCCATCTTTGGTGTTCATCAAACTCCTTGATGGATGATTCCATCCGACTTCGGCTCTTCCAACGTACGCTTACCGGAACGGCAGCAAAATGGTACATCGAGCTGCCACAGCACTCTTTTCGTGATTTCAACACTTTGGCTATGCAGTTTTTGACACATTTCCAGCTTCCCATCCGGTATGAGACTGGAACAGAACTGCTAACTTCACTGCGTCAAACCACTTCCACACACATTTCGGATCACATCCACGAGTGGCGAAGACGCCGTAGGCTAATCAAGGCACCTATTCCAGATCAGCTACTTGCTGATTGGTTTACAAAATCCTTTTTGCCTCCCATAGCCAGAGATATTGCTATGCGCGGACCTGTTACGGAAGAACAAGCCATCTCGGCAGCACAATACATGGATTTAGTATATACTCAATCCGGTACTTTACATGAACTTCTTCCACATGCTTCCCACATTCACACTGATACTACAAAGCCTACTACTGAACCACCCATTGATGGTATCGTTGGTTCAGTTAAGGCTCAGCCTGCTACCAACTCGACGGGGCAACAAGCTTCAGCTTCCCCCGCTTTTACCCAGGCCTCTTCAAAAGCTTCCACTTCTCCTGTTGTTTCCTCCGAAGTGAATGCAGTCCAATCTACATCACAACCATCCGGAGGAAAGAAGAAAAACAATCGTGGTAAACCCAAGAAGAACCAGCAGGAGAACCCCAAACCACAAACTACCCAGAATGACCAAAAACCACGTCGGAAAGCCAAGTTTCCCTGCTTGATTTGTCAAGATGATCATTATACGCGTGACTGTCCCTACAAGGATGAGGTCCATAAGTTCGTTAAAGGATCCTCTCGACTGGCAGTGCTAACTGATCCTTTCCCCCAACAGCAACAGCAAATGGTTGCCCAGGAATCCCCACAAGGGGGCAACCCGACCAATCCTTCCCGTGGAGAGACGTCCACAAACCGCGAAATCCTAATGACAAGTAATGGGGAGATTAATATCACCACTCGTTCAAAGACGTATGACAATCCTCCAAGTTCAACCAAACAATCGGAGACAGCCAAAGGCAAGTCTCCTGTTGAAGATCCGATTCCTATTCCCCCCCCTAATGGTCATCTCCATATCGAGAGACCACTTATCGATACAGTGCTACGCCCACCCAAGGGCACCATACGAAAGGCGACATTCAATCCGAATGCGCGAGCTGCCCAAAACTACAACATTGTTGAAGATTTGGCTCAAGCACCTTGCGCTATGTCAACTCTCGAGGTTCTCCAACACTGCCCCACGCAGCGTAGAACCATACTTTCATCACTGGGGGCATTGGACCCAGATACTTCAAACTCCATCATGTTTAACTTGGAGCACGCTAAACCTAGGCTTTCTCACCAGTTAGCCTTCCAGGTGCATACGAAAATCCGTGGAAATGTTATCCACCGCACAGTGTTAGATGAGGGTGCTTCCACGTCGATTATGTCTTTGAACTGCTGGAGAGCCCTCGGCTCACCTGAGGTCACAACTTCTCCCACTACTCTTAGAGCGTTTGATGGACATGGTTTTCAACCATATGGACTCATCCCCTCAATCGGTGTTGAACTGGGGGGCAAAACAGTATCCGTACACATCGAAGTCGTAGATGCACCTTTGGATTACAACCTCCTACTTGGTCGGAACTGGTTCTATGCCATGACTGCCATAGCATCTACAGTCTTCCGGATTGTACAATTTCCTCATGAAGGGAAAATTGTCACTATTGATCAATTGGATTACTGTATCCCAGACTCCCATCCGAACTCCGCCAATACCGTTCCGTTATTGGATCAACCACGGTACCGGTTCCAAGACATAGGTGTTGGTCTCATGAAGGATTCATCCCTCATTGGAGTTTTTCCAGAGCTGGGAACCCATCTTCAACCAGTCAACATGATTTCGTCGCATGTCACCCCCGTCCGATGATTCATGGGTGATCCCGAGTCCTACTCAGATCCAAGGCTATGGCAATTCCATGCCTTTGAACAGAAACCTTGCAGCTTATGACGCGATCCAATCAGCCACAGATTGGGTCGACTGTTCTACTGATCACACAGTGGCACAGCTCTCGACTGAAACTCATACACGCCCACCATTGTTCGATCCTCTCAACTTGATTTTTCCCACCGACGAATCAATCATAGAGGTTATGTGCGGTAATGAGCCCCCATGGGGAGATTTTCATCATCGATCTTCATTCCCCACCATTCAGTCACTTGAGCCTGATACCAAATCCACTGCTTCACTTGGGATGGTTCAAACCAAGTTCCCCACTTCCCTCGACGAAGTATTTTCTGAAGGCAACTTGGCCAATCTTATGGCAACCACTCCCGTTGACATTTCAGTAAAGCCTGGTATCGTGGAAAATGTACACATTGGAAAAACATGTACTCCTCTCGAGACGGAGTTCTATAATGCCTACTTTAAAACTTTCCGCGATGTTTTCACTTGGAGTTATGAAGAGATGCCAGGAATCGACCCATCGATTGTAGTCCACGAAATTCCAACTTTTCCTGGCGCCCGACCTGTTCGGCAAAAGCTTCGACCCGTTCATCCTCGTAAGGCAGCCGCCATTAAAGCAGAAGTTGAAAAACTTTTGCGTGCTGGTTTTATCTATCCTGTCCCATTGACAGAATGGGTATCCAACATCGTCCCTGTAGCCAAGAAACAGGGAACGATCAGAGTCTGTGTTGATTACCGTGATTTGAACAAAGCTTGTCCCAAGGACAACTACCCAACTCCGTTTATTGACCAGATCATCGATAACTATGCCGGAAGTGTTATCTTTTCATTTACGGATGGCTTTTCTGGCTATAATCAGATCGATATCCTCCCAGCCGACCAGCACAAAACGGCCTTTATCTGCCCTTGGGGGATCTTTGCATATCGGAAGTTACCTTTTGGCCTCAAAAATGCCGGGGCAACTTTCCAACGGGCGATGTCCTACGCATTTCATGACATCAAACATATCGTAGAGCCATATCTCGATGACCTTCCCGTTCATTCTCGAACTCGGGAAGAACATCCAGATCACTTGAGTGCCATTTTCGAAAGGTGCCGGCGCTACAATATACGTTTGAACCCGCATAAGTGCGTTTTCTGTGTAGAAGCCGGAAAACTATTGGGCTTCATAGTCTCCAAAGACGGGATACGTCTAGATCCCGCAAAGGTAGCAGCTATCATAGCCCTGCCTTCACCTACCAATATTCCAGAACTTCAATGTTTGCAAGGGCATGCAAACTTTCTACGCCGTTTTATCTGTAATCTGTCTGAGATAACAAAAGGCTACATGCGGCTTCTCAAGAAGAATGTTCCCTTCATATGGGATGATGAAGCCCAACGCTCCTTTGACAATTTAAAGGCAGCCTTAACCAAAGATCCTGTGATTCAACCCCCCAATTACACACAGGACTACATCCTTTATCTCGCAGCCTCGATTTCCACCATTGGTATGGTGTTAGTCCAGGAAGATCACAACGGCATAGAACATGTGGTGTACTACCTCAGCAAGAGTCTTCTCGACTCTGAAACTCGCTACTCACATGTTGAAAAGCTGGCTCTGGCAATAGTGTTTGCTGTCCAGAGATTCCGTCACTACATCTTACTCCGCCGGACCACCGTCATCGCTGATTTCAATCCGATGTACTATATCCTCACACGACAAGTGCTTGGGGGAAATTACTCCCGTTGGATTGTCATCCTTCAAGAGTTTGACTTGGAATTTGTCAAAGCCAAGTCTAAGAAATCTCTGGTCTTCGCTGAGTTAATTTGTCACTTGCCCCGTGCTACTGAACAATCCGAGCCCATTGATTCTCTTCCCGACGAATCATTGTTCCTCATTAGCACGTCCGATCCGTGGTATGGGGATATTCTCTTATATCTCCAAACCCAACGCTTCCGTCCCGACCTCAACCGCGATGAACGACGACGTATCAGACATCACGCAAAATACTACCTTATAGTGAACGATACTTTGTATCGGCGTGGTGTCGACACTGTCCTTCGACGCTGTTTGACCTTAGATGAGGCAGAACGCGTTCTCAATGACTGCCACGCTGGAGCATGTGGTGGTCATCTCTCTGGGATGGCTACGGCCCAGAAAATACTGCGAGCGGGATACTTCTGGCCCTCGATTTTCAAGGACTGCATTGAAATAGTCAAGAAGTGTCCACCATGTCAATTCTTTCATAGCAAAGCACGCTCACATCCTGCTCCACTCCATCCTGTCATTGCCGTCGGCCCCTTCTCCAAATGGGGCATTGATTTTATGCACTGTAAGCCCACTTCAGCCGGGGGGCATAGCTATGTCATAGTAGCTGTGGACTATTTTACAAAATGGGCTGAAGCGATGCCTACGTATGCTGAAGACGGCAAAACAGCAGCGCACTTCATATTCAATCATATCATAGCTAGATTCGGTGTCCCACAATCTATTGTGACCGACCATGGTTCCCATTTTAGGAATCATATGATCGAAGAACTAAGTGCCAAACTGGGTTTTCGCCACGAAAACTCAACCCCGTATTACCCACAAGATAATGGCCAAGTTGAAGCCATCAATAAGGTCCTGAAACGAATGATTCAGCGCATTGTGGGTACCCAAAAATCCAATTGGCACTCAGCTCTGTTCTCAGCACTGTGGGCATACCGAACCTCAGTAAAAAGTGCTACTGGGTTTACACCATTTCAATTGGTGTATGGCCTGGAAGCCATTCTCCCGATTGAATGTGAAATTCCATCACTCAGGATAGCCATAGAGCTACTTCCACACACTACTTCCGAAGAAGAACGGTTTCTATACCTAGCCAAGCTAGATGAAACCCGCCGCGACGCTGCTTTGGCTAATGAAGCTCACAAAAAATGCGTCAAAGCTCAATACGACAAATCCGTTCAACCTCGGATCTTTAATGAGGGTGACCTCGTACTTACATATGATCAGATGCATGATAAACTTGGAAAAGGTAAGCTTGAATCTATGTGGTACGGCCCTTTCATCATAAAACGTGTCTTAGAAAAAGGAGCCTATGAACTAGTCGATTGTGATGGTACGCCATTGGCACGGCCCCGCAACGGGCTATACCTCAAGCGTTTCTACGCGTGAAGTTACCCCACGCGGGTTAATTCTTGTACATAATGTACTTAGTTTGTTTTTGCTTTATTTTTAGTGTGCGCGTGGATCTTATGTATCTACTCTTACCTTGACTCGTGCTTTTATGCGCAGATGTCTACCTACTTTGGATTCGCTGACGGTGCAAGCCGACATACCCGGAATCTCGCTTCCGCAGCGTGGGTGATCTATTCCCCCACTGGCGAGTTGATTTCTTCAGGAGCTATTTGTTTAGGTCCCGCAACCAATAATATCGCAGAGTACCATGCAGTCATTGGTCTCTTGACAGAGGTTGCTTCACTCGGGATTGACTCCTTATTAGTCTTTTTAGATTCCCAACTCGTGGTTTCTCATCTAAACCGTGTTTACACAGTTCGCGATCCTACATTACTTCGTTTATTTCGAAGAGTACGCCTCTTGGAACGGTCATTTGATTTTATCACATATCAACACATACCGAGAGAATTCAATTGTATTGCCGATTCATTGGCTAATTACATTTTGGATTGGCATCTTGCCCATACATAAACACATCATAAAAAATAAAATGCACAAGTAATTGTAAATATTTAGATCGTAAATAAGTCCATATCACTGTATATAAAAGTGTTTTTTCCAAAATACATAAAGTTTGTGTCAAAGACAAAATTGGGGATTAAATCCCATATACAAAAATTGGCCCTCAAAGCCTACATATCGTGTACATGCCGCAAAAAGATCTAAAGACCACCTATGGAGATCTAGGGGACCTATCATGTCCCTCATCGGACTCCTCCTGCTGACGGTGGTAACACATCACAGCTCGAACCACCTTGCGAAGAAGTCGACTAATACGTCCAGGTACACCCACAGTATGCCTCTGGAGGTGGTAGGGGACATCATCCATCCGCATAGCGGGGATACCATGAGTCAATCCCTGCAGTTCCTCTCAATGTCCCGGACACCTCCTGCCTCGTCTTCATCTTCTTCTTCGACAGGTTCAGCTTGGCGGTCTACACCGCCACGACGTAGTGGAGAGTATCCAGCTGGCCTCTGTGGTCCACGATCTGCAACATGCATACGAATATACATTAGAAGTCTTTTACACATTCTAAAAAAGCACTAAAAATTAAATATTTAAAAGCAAAAAATACATATTCATGAAGGTCATACCAGAGTTGTCCCAGTCATCATCTTCTGGCAAAGCCAAGTCAATATCCTCACGGAAATCTACCCCTGAATAGGGATAGTCGTCGATCATGACTATCTGCTCCTCTAGCCAAGAGAAAAAGTCCTCTCCAAAGGCTAGCCGCTGAGGTCCTCCAAGGCGCCCGGCGTAGTCGCTCCATCGAGCCATCCATGGCTCAGTAGGTGGACGAGGATGCATAGATATCTGTGGACGCAGTAATGGCACCCTTGCCAGGAAGAAAGTGACCAAGATACTCCCATAGCCAAACTGGGTATTTTTCCCAGTTCTACATTTGTGCACCTGTTCCTTCATGTGGGACAACACTGCATCACACCAGTTGAAGACTGTTCCTCCCATGCACTCTGCTGCGAGATTTACCTGCGTGCGGGTTGCCTGATGTGGACTCACGCTTCCTGCTGCACGTGTAATAGTGAATAGCAAAGTTTTGAAAGGAAGATTTGTGACCTCTTTTATGGCCACTTTCCCACTCTTCTTACTCGAACCCGCCTGACAATATCGAGCAATCAAATCATCCGTGCTTGAGTCTGAAGCACTATACCCGGTAAGATTCGGCCGGGCCCCTCTTTTCGAGAGGCCCGTGAGAAAGTAGATGTCTTCAAGTTGGATTTCAAGCACGTGCTCTCCCACTCGGAAAGCTTCGATATCAGGGTCCCACAATTGAATAAGGTGAGTAAGGAGCTTAGGTTGTTGGCGGATCCCTTTAGTCTTGAAAAACTTTAGCAAACCGCATTCTCGCAATGCGGTCACGGTTGGTAAGTCATTTTCGGCCCTAAAATCGTCCGTTTCATGCTCCCTCTCTTTCCAACTCACCATTTTGCCTCAAACAAGTTGCAAATCCCTGCAAAAAGGTAAACAAATTAATTAGTGACTATTTAACAACTTGCTTCTAGCAAAAACTTGGGGAAAAATTGATTTTTTGAACTCAATTTTCGCACGTGCCGCGCCTGGAGGGCACCCTGCCGCGCGGCAGTCCACAGTGCCGCGCCTCATTTTGAGGTTACAGCGCGGCACTGTTCAACAGTGCCGCGTTCCTCGATAGGGGACCCCCGCGGCAGTACGGCAGGCGATTTTGCCTAAAAGGGCTTGTCCAAAAATTAAATTTTTTCTGGTGAAAGAGAAAATTTCTTGCATGAAATGAAAGAGGGGTTCAAGCACTCTTACCTGGCACAGACGGCGGTCGAAATGGTGTCCCAGAACTCTCGGTATCGATCCTTGAAATTTTGCTCCAAAATGGGTAAAAATGTCTCCTTTGGGTAAAAATTACAAATGAGTAGTAATTTCTATTTTTACCATGCCTTATATAGCATTTCTTCATATTTTTTAATTAATTAATTACTATTTCAAATTAATAAACCCTTATTCATATTACTAATGCCCGATTTTTGAGCATTTATTGACAGGATCTGCGATAGAAATGGGACGCATTCATGCTGGTTTTTGTTCGTAGTTTGACCTTCATATTGAGCCCACTTTATCTTTTTCGTGCTCTGGACTTAAAACTTGAAAAAGATTCCAAGCGCTTTCACACCTGTGTCGTGCTTGTCAAACGCAAGTAAACGGTGTCGAGTACGGTCAGCTTTACTCATGCTCGTTAAACGATGAGGAAAGTATTATCCTGGTTGTATTTTATTCTTTTTTCGGGCCAGAATAATTAATTTTTACGAAAAAGACCATAGGAGTCCATAGTTAAGCTCTTTTCAGACTCCTTAAAATTGAAAAGATTGCCAAGTGATCTTGACTCTTTCACACTTGTAAAAGTATTTGAAAGGTCGTCTATTCGGTGATAGGTTACCCCTTTTTCGGCCCGTCTAGACTATTTACGAGAAAGGTATACCTCGGTCAATCTCGGCTGGGAGAGTTCTCTCGGGAATCGTTTTACACTTTTTCGGGATCGAGAGACTAAATTTTACGAAAAAGTACATTATGGAGCTTCCTTTAAGTTTTTTAGGCTCTCTAAATATGAAAAACTACCGAGTTTTCCTTCCTTGGACTCGTTAAAATATTAACATCGAAGGACCCACTTTGGGACGAACCCCTCCTTTCTCAGGTTCGTAAAACATGTGAGATTGGACTCATCCACAAGATGAGCTACACCGAGCATCTGTTATCCTCTTCAAGCTCGTAAAACAAGAAAGAGGTACTCGTCCATCATGTCGGGGAAATATGGGGGAACAAGTCAAGTTTATCTATGGCAGCTTGTCAGTCGTTACCTTTGAACATGGCATATGTCCATCTCTTGTCTATATTTGGGTATTCGTCTTTCATTGAGTCATAGTCATCATCATGGGTCGTCTCCCTGGCCACGAGTCCACTCATCCGGTGTCTATCCTCTATTCATCAATAATCCCTGCTGCCAAGTCTTGTTACATGCCGTTATATGTTCAAAGGGTTGCATTGTATCGAGTCATTCATTGTGTCAGGCCTCCGCTGTGTCAGTACATATTCCATTACTTCATCATCCTATCATATGTGCCGATTTCGTGTCGATGATGTGGGAATCATCATGGCCCACCTTCGACGAGTCTATTCCTGTCGACACCAAATCACTATCCAGGAATTAGACTTAGGAATCAACCATTAGTACCTTGGTACCTGCATGCCTCAGTGGCAGGTTTCCTCGTGTTTGACAGCAGGTTCACATCATTGACCTCTGATCAAGCAATCTCTCGGATGCTCGACATCAACTCATTTATTCGCATTTCGTTGAGATGTACTGTTGATACCTTGGGAATCATTGTCATTATTGGTGATCTCCCTCGCATTTGTTAACGGTCCACATCATTGACCGGTAATCAAATGGTTTCTTCCATGTTCGACTCCAACACATTGTAATCACATGGTTAGATTCGTATCTTTATGCGATCGGGTAGAAGACCCTGGGTGCATCACTGTATCTTGACTGCGTCCAGGCTGCGATGGAGATGTCTCTTGTATTGTCACACAGATCCACTTATTGTATTGGTCGTGGCTGTGTCGTTACTGTCTCATGGATCTACGATTGTTCATAGTAGCCATGATCTGTCCACAGTTTACATTATCTCAGTACTCATGGATCTTCAATGTATTAGTCGGCAGCCATGCTTTGAGTCATTTGTTTCCGAGCATGGGAATGCCCGCCTCGGTGGTATATCTAACACTTTGTTTCTATTTCAGCTCCGTGTCGCTCTCCTCGATGCTATCTCTGCACATTATTTTCGTAAAGTCTTTCGGCCATCAGTCCCTTCTGACCTCACACTTTAGGGGGCATCTGTTATACCTCAATGTTTCACGGTGTCGCATCTCCATCACAAAACAAATTGACGACACTTTCCCTACTGTTTTGAATCATCTAGAAGAGACAGATGATGAGTCAACCTTGAAGGTAAACCCACCCTGGCAAGTTTTGACCCACCTTGGACTTTATTTTTACACACTACCGCGCCTTGCCAGATTGACAAAATGCGGCACAGTGCCGCACCCTGTAGCAGTTGCAAAGCGCGGCACCCTTTTAATAGTTTTTGCCCTTGGCTTGTGGGATCTTGGATTTTCGAAGATGATGGAAGATTGGGTTCCTTGATTCGATCCCAACTCACCTCCTTCGATTAGAAACCCTGATCCACTTATCCCTCCTTAGATCCACTCATCTCTCTTGTTGGTTAACCTCACCATTCACTATAAAAGAGAGGCATGCCATTGGGATGGGGGAGGACTCTTGAGAGCACCAAACTTATGGTCTTGCAGCATTGTGGAGATAGCTAAGAGGAGAAGACACTTGGAGTTGGAGGATTGGCTTGGGCATCAAGCACCCTTTGTAAGTAATCTTCAAGTTGTAATGGAATAACTTGTCTTGTTTCCCCAAATCATTTGTGTTAATATTGTTTTAATGATATGATTTGTATCTCTCATAGATTTAGATCCTAACTCATGTTTTCAGATTGCTAGAGAATAGTACATGCTTGTGTTTTGGTTCCATTGTTAGCAGGTTTACTTGTGAGGACTTGGAGCTTGGAGCAAATATCAAAGACAAGCGTTTGGATACAAGGTCAGTTAAACTCCTTTCTATTCTCTTCAGCATTTTAATTCTGAGATGTTTGTTAGATCTAGGGATTCAAGGTTGCATTTGTTTTGTCTGTTCTTAGCCTAGAGTTAGTTAAAGCCTACTTTAGCCTAAGGGAATTTTGACTTATCCGTAGGGCAGAATTCCACATAACAATACGTGGGTGTTTTTTGTTGTTTTTGGGATACATTGTCCTCTTGGTTCGATTTTTGTTTTCCCTTAGGGTCTGTCTTCTTCCGGCTTATGAGAATTATTGGGTCTCCAAATTGACGATATTTTACTGCTATTTAAGCCTAGTTTTGACCATTTCATCTTCCCTTTTTACCTCGTCATCATCTCTTTCACCATGATTATCTCATAATTTAATAAAAAATGTCATCCCCAGAGCTTATAAGGTAATTATGCTTATTAATTGATGACTTTTCCATTTTTTTGGTAGATTAGGAGAACTAGGAATTGATTATTACTAATGATGGTTGTGAGTTCATTTCCTGCAACAATAGTCATGTTCATGGAACAACGATCCCGTTCGTGCAACAACTTCAATGGTTATGATACTTGCAATCTTCAAGGGATAAATTGGGCACATATGTTTTGTTGGAAAATGTGTCAATATGGTTTCATGCTCTTTGAATCACGCCTAGGTCACATATCACATCTCCAACTCATGGTAAACTGTTCCTGCAACAATGAAATCCTATAAGAGTCACTTCCATTTTCCTGCAGCATAGTCCTATTCCTACAATATCATGGTTGTTCCTCATAATTGCATGTGTCCAATGGAGAAAAAAACACAAATATATGATATATGGATGTTTCTAGATGGTTGTGTCCATAAGATCATGCCCAAGTCACATGTTTGAATATCCAAAGTGTTAAAGTTACATCATGAATAATTCTCCAAGTCAATCTTATGTGTCAAGATTGAGCCTCGTGTGTTGCGGTAGTTCCTTATAGGAGCCTAAGCTGGACTCAGGAAACATGGAGAAGAATATTGAGTTGGAATCATGAATGGATAAAGATTCATGTGTTGATGCAAGTGATTTTTATGTCAAAGTGATGATGTTGTACAATCTTGCTAATCAAGGCTAAGGTCTTGTGTGTTAAGATAGATCCTAATGAAAATGAGTCCTAGGGGTCCTTTGTTTTTAGTGTTTAATGATCTTGATCCTGGGACCTGTGGATTATGGGCCCAAATTTATTCTCCCTCCATCTCAAACATTACATGTAATTAAAAAATACATAGTGGCTACCAGAATTCCACCGGCTATAAGAAGCTTGTATTCTCGTCACTCTATAAACTATCAAAATACAAGGCTATCACATGATCCATGATCAAACAAATAAATTGGAAGATGATTTTTTATTCAACATACAAAATAATTTGTTTATAATCACTTATTAAAAACAACGACTTGGCATCCATTCATTCTCCATGGTCTTGCAATCCACATGACTTGTTAGATTGAAAGTTTGGTACATAGGGATGTAACTCGATCATTGATCCTTCGAACAATCAAACCAACATTCTTGGATCTGGAATGCATGAGCATACATAAACAATTGTTCCATAATTAAATACAAATCACATCACAAATACTCTAAAACAGAGATGTTGGGTGGAACCTAAGAAGAGAAAGTGTTCACACCCAAAAAGTGCTCACTAGCTCATTCCCTTATTCACATGACCCATTTGTTCACTTTTCCACCATTTGAGCCTCTAAAGCCATCAAAAGGTCACCAAAAAGACCATAATATACCTTTTTCCCCTCAAAATATATATTTTTCCTCAAAAAACACAAAAAACCCTAAAAAAGGGTCCAGAATTCCCAAAATATTAAAAGGGAATAAAAATATTAAAAATATTTAAAAAAGGAAAAAGAGGGAAAAAGAGACCTAAACCATGTTGGTTAATACCATTGGTTTCCTCAAAACCATAATCGTATTCCCCATCACCAAAAACTATAAAAAGGTGATAGGGGCTCGTCATTTTCCATCCACATTTCATCCTATCCTTATGCTGCCAAATTCCCATTGAGAGCCATTGCCTCTCATTTTGAGTTTGAAGACCCCCATTTCAGCATCTTGGAGAAGAGACCATTGGAGCTTGGAGCACCTCATCCTTGGAGCTTCTCAACACCAAACATCCTCACCTTTGAGTTAATACAAAAAATCTATTATTTTTTACTCTTGTTCTTCCACAGATCTCTTGTTATTGATTTAGTTCTTGTTTATTTACACATGCTTATGTTAATGTTAGATTAGATTTATAATTGTTTTTGCTTTTATTCGAAGACTGCTATTACAAGTTAATAGGTGCATCCTTGCACATGCTTGGTTGAAAAACCAAGCAACATTTTTTTAGCGACTCCGCTGGGTTTCGAGCTTTAAATTTTTGCAATTTTTTGCTTTAGATCTTTGTTTTTTTACTTGTTTTTACCATTCCAATTAGCAGATTTGCCATACTAGACAGCATATTCATTGTTGCCCGAAATTCACTTTTCGGTTTCATTTTCGGCGACCTTTTTTTTGTTTTCGCATTGCAGCTTTTCGCCCGACAGTCGTGCAGCTCATCGTGACCTCGCGGCCTTTTTCCGTGCAGCGTGCCACGGCTTCGCGACCTTTTTTCATGCTGCACATCGCAGCTTCGCGGCCTTTTTCCACGCTGCACATCATGGCTTCATGGCTCCAACTCCCGATGCACATCGTGACTTTTTCCCTAAAACCCGCGATGCTGTTATTTTTCATTCGGCCCAATTTTTAGAAAAACATTTGCTGCATTTTTTGCCCATTTAGCCTATTTTCCAGCATTATTTTTTCCACATTATTGCAGCAATAGTGAATCTTTTTTCTATTACATATGCTCAAATTAAAATCTTTCTAAAAATTTTCAACAAGTGAAAGAAAGGTTTTTAGCACTTTGTTTAGATCATAGATTTCATTTCTTTGCAAATTTCGAACCATCTTTCAGATTTGCTCAATAGTTTTGCCCAAGCAAGCACTTAGAAATCCATTAATTTCTTGCAATTTTTTCGATATTTGCTTTCCTTTAAAAAATTATTTCGAAAACCCATAGTTTTTGAAGTATTTTTGTTAAAGCATTTACATTTCAGAAAAAGCCTTTTATTTTTTGCAAATTGAAATCGTCTTGTTTTTAATTTATAATCAATCGTCCAAGCGAGGAAAATTCATTTTCAGATAAATAATCACACTTGCACCCAATCTGCCACATTTTTAATTAACTGAGCCTTAAAATCTACCTAAACTCAACAAACACTTTAACCCCACTTGGGGAACACTGAAAGAATCTTGTAGCTAGGTAGGATTGGGGGGATAGGTGTTCCAATAACACCCCTCAATTATTTACATCTGAGACATAGTGGTTGTCTTTTAGGGTCCCAAAAATCCCTTATTATTTGTTGACACGGTTATATACCAATTTATCAGGAAGGCCTCTCCCTTAGGAGGGTTGAAGTAGCTAGGTTGGTTCTGGAAGTCTGAGTGGAATACCGCTATCCATTCAGTAACCGAAGGATACCTTTCGCAGTTCTCGGTGTACCACCCGCATGGAAGTACAGCGACGATAGAACCAAACTATAGATTCACCCAACCGAATGTGTCATGAACGGGGTATCCTAGTGACAAATTTTTAGGATTGTCTACCCGGTGTCCCTCCCAGTAGGGGGATATCTAGCCTTTGATTCCACTACTCATATTGTTTGACTTGGATTTCATCACCTTGCATAGGATATGTTTTGTTGAATCATAATACCACTTTTAGTTAGGCGTTTGCATGCTCTGCTACCCCCCTTGGTCTAGTAAGCAACACTTTTTCTAGGAACCATTTGATTTTTGGTATTCTCACCATTTTTCTTGATTCCTCCACTTATTATAGAACAAATGTTATAATAAGTGATTTTGAGGTTGGTTGTTGGCCTGAGAGCCACTATTTTTTCACACTCCCCTCCTACACACATCATGGCATTAGGGTCTTGAGTTTTTTATCTCACCACCATCCATTGGCATTTATAGACATTTCTCACGATTGAGAACTTAAGATGATCCCATCGTTTTCAGGGTGAACCCCCTCAGTTTGGTACACTTGACTCTACACGTCAATGACATAGAGCGTTATCCCTTGACTCCACACGTCATCGGCATAGAACCCAGTCATCCGATTCTGACGCGCCTCATTTTACATCTGATTCTGAGGCTAAATCCGAACACCCTACTGAGACATCACCAACCAACCCCATGGTCGGATCACAATATGACCCCCTTTTCACCAGTTCTATTGGAGCTACATCAACAAACCCCACTACTACCGTGACAACCATGGTAGCCACAACCCCCTTAGGCATGCCTAACATGGGGGCCACCCCCCCTCTAGGCATGCCTAACACAGGACCACCACCTATTTTAGGTATGCCCAACATGGGGGCCACCCCCCCTCTCATTACCACTACCCAGATCCCAGGGATTACCGGAACCATTCCTAACCCATCTGCAACCCATGTTGCACTTGGGAGCACCGGCCTCTCCCACACCACATCGGCTGGAGGTAAGATCCCATTCACACCTAGCATACCCTTAGGAGGCACTGGACCACTCCATAATGCTACCATTAATATTTATTCCCTAGTGATCATGCCACACCCATCTGCCAGTCTGCCATACATGGCTAGTCTAAACTTACCAGACCTGGAAAGGTTAACCAATGACCCTATTAGACACAACCCTACGTGGCCACCCATGCCCAAAAAGCTCCCCTCAGATATCCCAAAATTTGAAGGAAAAGCTGGAAAAGATCCCCAAAACCACATCATGTCGTTTCACTTATGGTGTTCCTCTAACTCCATAGTACATGAGTCCATTAGACTAAGACTTTTACAAATAACTTTCACTGGCTCTGCAGCCAAGTGGTACATTGAGTAGCCACATGGGACTCACAACACATTTACATCCCTCGCCTCAAATTTCCTCTGGTTCTTTTAGCTACCTATACGCTATGATGCAGGAGTGGAAATACTTTTGTCTTATAGACAGAACCCGCTACACACATCACTGATCATATCCATGAGTGGCGTAAGCGCCGTAGCCTCTGCAAGATAAAACTTGACGACCGAATATTTTTGGACTGGTTCCTCAAATCACTCCTCCCCCTCATAGCCAAAGATGTAGCTTTTGAATGACCCCAGTAAGAAGAAGAAGCTATCTTAAAAGCTCAACAATTCGACCTCATATATTCCCAGTCAGGATATCTATACACTATTTTACCTGATGCCCTGCGTAGTGATCCACCCCGCAATGACACGCCGGGGGCATCTCATGCTGCCGATGGTATTATCGGCCAGGTTATTGCGCAAAACAAACCTTTTACCATGATGAGTACAAACAACACCCCATACCTTTCTAGGGCTTCATCTAATTCTGGAGCTACAACTTCGTATGCTCCAGTAACGCACACCCACCACACTCATGGACCCTCATGTCCACCACAGTGTTATGGGAAAGCACCATCAGCTTATGCACCAACTCCATATTATAACCAACAGGCCCACTAGACTCTGGTCCAGCCACAAGCCCAAGTGGCTTATTATCCTCAACAGGAAGCACCTCTTGCTCCAACACTTCCAGCAGCTCAAGGTTACCCACAACTGCAAAAAACACCAAGGCCACCTCAGAACCCTCCTATTTACTACCCACCACAACCTGCTCCAGAGCCTGCACGACCTCAAAACCCACCTACTGCCCAAGGGCACATTTACATGCAGCAAAACCAACCTCCAAACCATAACAATCAGTGTAACCAAGGAGATCAACAAAACCTCGGAAGAGGACGTAACCGCGGACATAACCAGCAACATAACCAAGGTGCACCACCACCTAATCCTCCAAACAACAATAACACTGCTCCCCCCAACCAAAATCCTGATCACCCACCAAAATAGGCTAAAAATAATAACTTGAGAACAAACCATCCATGTTCCATATGTGGAGTCTACGACCATTACACACATAATTGTCCCCATTTAGATCGAGCATGTCAACTCTGGACCGATGACGCCCAACGGCAAGGACATGCTGCACATCCAGCACCTCCTCCTTAGCAACAACCCATGATATTGCAAAATCCCTTACGTAACCAAGGCACGGTAAACACTCGTCCAAATGATCCCCCTCAAGGATCTGTTGCAACACAACAGCAAATCACTTACGCGGCAGTTGACTACTAGCATGCGGAGTCTAACACTCACCATTTGCTTATGATGTCATCAAATGATGTCAATCTTCAAACCCATCGAAATAAATACGGATCCGCCCCGGAGGCCACACCTACCAACCGATCGTCGAGTACTCTCCCAACTGATCAACCACTTCGCATACCCAATATGCCCATGGATGGAGGTCCCAAAGCACCTCGTTTTCCTTTGCCACAGATTAATAACTTGAACGCTCGTGCAGCTTCCAACTATAAAATTGTAGAGGATTTAGCTCAGTCCCCCGTTGCTATGTCCACTCTCTAAATCTTAAAAAAACGTCCTGCATAGAGAAAATTGTTGTTATCTGCCATTGGTGCCATAGATCCTAACGACTCTAACATGATGGATTTCGACTTAGAACAAGATGAACCTCGCATGCCTTCATCTCTAGCTTTTCAAGTTTCCATCTCCATTCGCAACCTCATCGTTCATTGATACATAATCGATGAAGGGGCCTCCACTTGCGTTATGTCCACTTTCGTATGGCATAAACTTGGATCCCCAACACTACAACAGTCAACTACCGCATTGCGAGCTTACGACGACCATGCAATTCAACCTCAAGGTTTGTTAGTGAACGTACCCATACAACTTGGCAGCAAACTGGTTCTCATAGATATAGAGGTCATTAATGCCCAACTTGATTACAATCTCCTTCTGGGACGAAGCTACATGTATAAAATGAAAGCTATCACTTCTTCAGTTTTCTGCATCATGATGTTCCCCCATGAAGGACGCGTAGTCAAAATAGAACAGATTACATACTATGATCCCAATGCCTCCGCAGCGCCAGAAAATTTTCTTCCCATGATCGAACAACCCATTCTTAGTGCACCAACATCCTTTGTCTCATCAGTCGGACCCGAGATATATTCGGATACTCCCATGACCAGCACTTTCTTGTTAATCCCACCTCCTCTCTAGGTAACTAAAGTATCTGATTTTTGCACCTTATTGCACAATGAACAACAACATCCTCAACAACCTCAACCACCACTACAAGCACCCATAGTGCCTAGTCATATCGGAACAACACCGATTCACACAATCCCGTTCTTGTTCCCGTTTTCAGGAGTTGTCAGCACGCTAGTAGTGGCTACACTTAACCTTCCAGGTTTAACATTAGGAATACCTGTATGGTACTTAGCTACCCCAACTACCCCACCGACTCCAACCATTTTCCTACAACCGGTACAACCTATGAATATGTCAAACCATCCACCACCTGGCATACCAAACCAACAAAATCGCCCACCACCTAGTGGTTCGAACCCCAAAACTGATCATTTCCAACAGGGGGCACTACATCAACATCTAGTTATGTCCCCCCTCAATCCTGCAACACTGGGGGCAGAGGTCCACCAACCTACAACACTGCACCCACAACTCGCACCCCCCCAGTGATGCCCAAATTAGCTAAGAATCCCCCAACCCATGTGCTCCCTAAGTGCTCCTTGTGCGACAATATTGGCCACGCTACTCACCTATGTCCACAACTACCATCACTTCAAGAACATATCAATATTTTGGATGATGACACTAACGTTCCAGTTGTCAAATTAGAATTG
Source organism: Larix kaempferi (assembly GCA_027924585.1). Classification (NCBI taxonomy): domain Eukaryota; kingdom Viridiplantae; phylum Streptophyta; class Pinopsida; order Pinales; family Pinaceae; genus Larix; species Larix kaempferi. The sequence continues at coordinate 3,508,769 of BSBM01000206.1, read as the reverse complement.
CCACCTCAACCTCGTGATAAATCATTGCACACAAACCACCCTTGTGCAATATGCAGAATCTACAGCCATTATTCACATCACTGCCCCGATCTCCTAGATTACATAGCAGCACTATACGAGATGAATAATGTTGACCTTGAGATATCCCCACCACTTATTGAGGAAATATTCCCCCCAGAATCTTCCCATTCAGAAGAAATCAATACTGTATATATGATTTCAACTATTTATAAACCCGAGCCAGTTAATTTATGGTCCCACTACTTTCGTACTGATGAGGAAATTCTAGAAACACTCACTGCACCAAACTACCCTTGGGATGATATGCACCATCGATCATACTTCTTCCCTGAGGTGTCTACGTCCACCACAGCAAACCAACTATCTGTTGAATCCAAGGATTTCTTACCAACTAAGGTCGATTGGTTCAAAGATCCAATAACAGCTCCAAAAGCCTTCGAAGAAGGAAACATGGATAGCATTTCACCCATTATAAAAATTGACATCTCCACCACCCCCGGAAAACCTGAGCTTATCTCTTTGGGTGCATCTTGCACTGAGAAAGAAACCCAAGATTATAAGAAACTCTTCCAAGAATTTTGAGATGTCTTCGCCTGGTCTTATATCGAGATGCCTGAGCTTGATTCTACCATCATAGAACATCACATAGACACTTGGCCCAACATATCACCAGTCCGCCAGAAGCAACGTCCCATTCACCCATCCAAGATTCCAGCCGTCAAAGCAGAAATCGAGAAGCTTCGAGCAGCAGGTTTCCTATACCTGATTGCATACACCACCTAGGTTTCAAATCCAATACTAGTTAATAAGAAAGTCGGCACCATCCGCGTCTGTACTAACTTCGACGACCTCAACCTAGCTTGTCCCAAAAACAACTTCCGCACACCATTTATTGACCAACTAATCGATGAGTGTGCAGGGCATGAGGTACTCTCTTTTATGGACGGTTTCTCCAGATATAAACAAATCAAAATCCATAAAGAAGATCAATACAAGATCGCTTTTACCACCCCATGGGGCACCTTCGCTTATCGCGTCATGCCTTTCGGTCTCAAGAATGCGGGAGCCACTTTCCAATGAGCCATTACTTATTACTTTCATGATCTGCATAAAATCATTAAATTTTATCTAGACGACCTCACCACCCGATCTAAAAAACGATCTGACCACTTAGAAGATCTTCGACAAGTTTTATTTCATTGTCGCAAATACAAAATCCGCTTGAACCCACTTAAATGTGTATTTTGCGTTACAGTAGGCTGCCTGCTGGGATTTGTCATATCATTAAAAGGGATCACCGTTGACCCTCTAAAAGTTCAAGCCATAGTGGACCTCCCCTCACCATGTACATTAAGACAACTGCAAAGCCTCCAGGGGAAATCCAACTTCCTTCGTCGTTTTGTCCCAAACTATGCCACCATAGTACATGGTTTCCTCCATTTGCTACGTCTTCATACCCACTTTGTATGGGACGACCAAGCAGAAGGAGCCTTCACGGACCTAAAGAAAGCACTTACAAGCACCCCTTTGATTTCTCCACCAGATTTCACAAAAGACTTTACCCTTTACATTTCGGCATTAGATCACGTCATCTCTGGAGTTCTCGTCCAAGAAGACTCCGCTCACCAAGAGCATGTCATTTACTATGTGAGCCAGACCTTGTTAGGCCCACCCCTCCGCTACCCACATGAATAGAAAATGGCCCTCGCCATTGTATTTTCAGTACAAAAGCTGCGACATTACATTCTCCTCAGCCACACCATGGTTGTGGCCAATTCCAATCCAATGGTCTATCTCTTGAATCGTCGCCTTCTACATGGACGTGTTTCCAAATGGGTGATTATATTACAAGAATATGACCTAACTTTTAAAACCCCGAAGAGCACCAAAGCATTAGCACTTGCTCAACTCATTACGGACTTACCATCATCGTCATCATCACCAATTATCCATACTGATCTAATCGACAAACATTTGTTTATCATCTCGTCGGACGACCCTTGGTATGGCGACATTTTGGTATACCTCCGCACGCAGAAGTTTCAACCCAACATCAACCGTGACGGATGCCGTCGCATCCGTCACCATGCCCCCCGTTATCTCCTCTTGGGTGATGTCCTCTATCGACGTGGCGTCGACACAATCTTACGACGATGCCTTTCCCAAGATGAAGCAGAACAAGTCCTTAACGTCTGTCATAGCGGTGCCTGTGGTGGCCATTTTTAAGGAATGGACACCGCCCAAAAGGTAATCTGTGCAAGTTATTTTTGGCCATCATTATTCACTGATTGTATCACAATAGTCAAACACGGCCAAAAATCCCAGCTCTTTGCCCCAAAGGGAAGAACCCCCCTGCCCCCCTTCATCCAGTCATCACCGCTGGACCATTTTGCAAATGGGCCATCGACTTCATGGATTGCAATCCCACATCAACCGGAAATCACAAACACATTATTGTGGCTATTTATTACTTTACCAAATGGGCGGAATCCATGCCTACTTACAATTGCAAAGCTGACACTGCAGCCCGTTTTTCCTCAACCATGTTATTGCTCGTTTTGGAGTACCAAAACAACTCATCTCAGACCACGGCTCTCACTTTGAAGACTCCGTTTGGAGAGAATTGTCCACACTCCTTAAGTTTGAACACCATTTCTCCTTTGCCTACTACCCCCAAGGGAACGGCAAGTGGAAGTTGTTAACAAAATTTTGAAGACTATCCTCCAAAGCACCATCGAAAAACATAAATCCAATTGGCATCACATGATTTTTCCCGCATTATGGGCTTATCGCACGTCGACCAAGACCGCCACCGGCTTTACCCCATTCCATTTAGTTTATGGCGTGGAATTTGTCCTACCCATTGAATGCTAGATACCAACATTACAAATTTCCGTAGAAATTCTCCCTGATACATCACTAATTGAAGAACGCTTACTTCTTTTAGAGCAGGCAGATGAAGATCGCCGCGCAGCTCTCCAAACAATCGAAGTCGCAAAGAACAGATCTAAACTTCATTACAATAAACATGTTCACCCATGAGCATTTAGTGAAGGTGATCTCGTACTTGCCTATGATCAAGCTCATGAAAAAACGAGAAAAGGAAAGTTGTTTCCATGTGGCAAGGCCCATATGTTATACACACCTGCCTCAAACAGGGGGCATATATTCTGACCGACTCAGAAGGAAACCCCCTACGTAACCCATGTAATGGGTTGTACCTCAAGCGATTTTTCCCATAGAAAATATGATGGACACCACAGTCCACAATTGTACAGTCTTATTTTCTTTTTTACAAAAAATACAAAAACCTTAAAAAAAAAATTTCCTGCATGACCACAGATGGATCCTGTTCCACTTTGCTACGTTTGCTTCGCTGATGGTGCAAGCCGTTGGTATCCCAATCTCACCTCCGTAACTTGGGTAATATATTCCCCTTCACATGAGTTGATCCACATCGACGGAGTGTGCATAGGTGCCGCCACAAACAACCAAGCCGAGTACGACACTGTGACCAGTCTCCTAGCCGTTTCTCTCCAAATGAGCATAAGTCACCTTACCGTTTTCTTGGAATCCCAACTCCTTGTTTCCCAACTCAACAATATTTACCAGGTACGCGATCCTTGTCTATTCAAAAAATTCCTGCTCACTAAACAAATGATTCGACAGTTTGATTCCATTTCATTCACACATGTCCCAAGGAATCTCAACAGTATAGCAAACCATATGGCAAACAACATTCTAGATTGGCACACCAATCAAACCATGTAGAAAAAACAAAATTTGCATCCACGTGCATAACATGTGCCTCCACGGGCATACAAACACAAACATACACCAGATATATATAACATGCCTCCACGAGCAAACAAATAGACAAGATCTGCATCCACGTGCATACACGACTATATACCAAAACATATATATATATAATCATATATCACAATGTCACAGGTGCCCTCAGCACTCAATATACAAAAATACATAGCCATACAAAAAGGTACATCCCCATATGCTCATCAGCATTTGGGGGAAATATACGATCAACTAGTCATCATGATCCCTAGGATCCTCTAGCCCCTCCTCTGGATCCTCCTGATCCTAGGCCCTCCTCTCGGTCGACATAACTGCTACTCTGAGTAGGATAGACTGGCACTCACGAGGAGCATCAAAACAACGCTCAATAATGTGTCGGTCCAAGTCCCTCCAGGCCTCCTCTGGGGCTCCCTCTAGAAGCAACTCAAAAGTCTCCTGTATTCCCTCCAGGGCATCGTCTCGAGGATGCACAACTCCTCAAACATGAGGAGGTGGCGCCACTAGAGGTGGCGATACCACCACCATCGCCCGTCCTCGATGACCCACATGATCAGCTGGTGGCCTCGGACCAATATTTGCATAATCACACAAGTGAACCAATTCAATATCATATAAATATCTCTAGCTATACTCATAACAAAAACATCTAAAAACATGATATAGTAGAGAACCAAAAAACAAAGACATACCATCTAAACCCCAGGCCTGTCCCTGAGCCCGAGGCATCTTCGCATCTCTTCGGTAATCCATGCTAGCATATGGATAATCATCAATAAGCAGGGAGATTTCCTCTCACTTCTCATACATATCTGTCAAAAAGAAACATCGGATACCACCACCACCCCGAGACATCAGCTCCCCCCACCGCACCATCCGCGGCTCACTAACCAACCCCTCCTGAACCGGCACATGCGGCCACAAGGTCGGTACTCACTCAAAGAAAAAACAACAGAGGAAGGAGGCATAGAAAAACTCCCCCCCCCCCCTCCCAACTGACCTTGTCCAGATCTCACCGGACACAGGCCAAAAACATCTGACCCCAGGAAAAGTAGGTACCTCTCAACACACAGTCTACCATCATTGTTTTCCCCCCAGAAAAACAATGTGGTGCCGCAACACCCAACACACGTAGAACACAAGCCCCAACCACCCGCATCTCCCACTCCCGCAAAGATGTAAGACTCAGTGCGTTGTTATGCGCAATAGCTCCCGGAACACAAAATCTCTCCAAGAGATCCCAATGTCCAACCCAGCAGGGATCCTCGGCTGGAGCTCCCCTACCTCCCCTAAGCGAGGCAACCCAGTATGGAAATAAACATCAGAAAGGGTGATCTCTAACCGCTCACCCCCCACCATGAATGCAGCCTCTGTTGGAACCCAGAAACCCACCAATTTGTTCAGCAGCTCTCTGACTGAATGCATAGGTGGAATCTGAGCGAACTTTAGGAGTCCGCTGGCAGCCAAGGCCTCATGGACACCTGGGTCGGTCCGAATTCGATCCATCAAGTCCTCATCAATCTCTCGCTCTCGCCACGATACTAGAGGCCTCCTTAGCGTCATGCCATAAAACAAAGGAAACTTTTTTAGAAACACAACTTTTTCCAAAAAATCCCATCGTGACTTTTGGCCTCTTAGCCGTGATGATCATCGTGACTTTTTAATCAAAAGTCGCGATGATCATCGTGACTTTTTAATCAAAATCCGCGATGATCATCGTGGGTATCAGCCCCACAGTCACGATGAACATCGCGACTGTCAGCTAAACAGTCACGACGAACATTACGACTGTTTGCCCCAAACCCGCAATGAACATCGCGGGTATAAAGTCCATAGCCGCGATGTTCATTGTGGAAAAAGAGCCGAAACCCGTGATATTCCACGTTGGAATGCCAAAGTGGAATTTCGCAGCCTTTGGGGGCCCGCTGCTAACCAGAAAGGAAATAATTGAAAAGGCTAAGGCACATAGGCTTACCTGAAACTCGCAGAACGAAATTCCAACGGTCGAATCTCCCACAAATCAAGAAAATGCTCTAACCCACTCAAATGCTCTATGAAACTCGCACGTAACAATGACACATGTCACATTGGGCCCACACACTATTTATAGAGATTTGACCATTTTTCAAACAACAATTTCAGTATCATACGATGTCCGTTTTTCAAACTGTTGGCACCATTGGAATCAGCACAGCGAGAACTTCATGATAGTCCACTCCTTTTCCTGATTCCACTAAGTCCATTTTTTGGGCATTTTTCCCACGCCCCTCGTCGCCTTGATTTGCATGCCATATCGACCGTCATCCATTTTTGACGAGTTTTATATAGTCGGATTTAGTTTTCCGCAATCATGAAGATGCTTGAGATCATTTCTCGCTCTCAACTCCAGATTTTCTGGGCATTTTTTCCCATGCCCCTCGTCGCCTCGATTTGCATGCCACATCGGCCATCGTCCATTTTTGAAGAGTCTTATATTGCTGGATTCAGTTTTCCACACTCGTGATGATGCTTGAGATCATTTCTCGCTCTCACCTTCACATTTTTTGGGCATTTTTTACATGCCCCCTCGTCACCTCAATTTGCGTGCCACATTAGCCATCATTCATTTTTTACAAGTCTTATATTGTCGAATTCTGTTTTCCGCACTCGTGATGATGCTTGAGATCATTTCTCGCTTTCACGCCCAAATTTTTCCGTCATTTTTTACAGGCCCCCTTGTCGCCTCGGTTTGCATGCCGGATCGGCCATCATCCATTTTTTGACGAGTCTTATATCACCGGATTCAGTTTTCCACGCTCGTGATGATGCTTGAGACCATTTCTTGCTCTCACCCCCATCATTTTTGGGCATTTTTTCAAAATGCCACTCATCACCTCGGTTTGTGTGCCACATCGGCCGTTGCCCGTTTTTCACAATGTTTATGTCGCCGGATTCACTTTTTCGTGCTCATGACGATGCTCGAGATCATGCCTCGCTCTCACCAATACCTTTTTGTTTGGTATAATTTTACCCCTTTTTTGGGCTGAGCAAGTCTTTTACGAAAAAGGCACTTAGGGAGTTTCTGTTAAGATCTTTTCTGACTCCTAAAACAATGAAAAGATCATCGAGCAACCTTGCTTCCTTTCATGCTCGCTAAAGGTATCTGAAAGGGCATCTACTTGGTATAAGTTTACCCCTTTTCCGGACCTTATAGACTAATTACGAAAAATGAATACTCTAGTCACATCAGCTAGAAGAGTTCTCCATTTGCATCTTTTTATGCTTTTTCGGGCCTTGGAGACTTACATACGAAAAAGAACATCAATGGAATCTACTTACCGCTTTCAGACTCTCTAAAATTGAAAGCAACCACGAGCAATCATCATCTTGGGCTCGTATAAATCCACAAAACGGTACTCCACCACCAATGCAGAGTCTTCTTATCATTTTCAGACTCTTTAAAAATGAAAGCACTCACGAGCATGAACAGTCCTGGGCTCGCATAAATCCACAGGATAGTACCATTTCAGAGCAAACTTTTATCCCTTCTTGGAGCTCATTAAAACCATGAAGAAGGACCCAACGGTGCTTTTCGGTGCCACAACAGATCATGTCAACTCATAACGCAGCGTCCCCATTATGGTCGCCTTTGTTCAGAGTATTCTACAGTATGTCACCTTGAGAGTCTCTCAATAAGCATCCACCAGCTTGTCCCCCCAGAGTCACTCCAGTCTACAGTACATACCCTCGATCCCTTAAAGCTATGATCCTCACACCTAAAAGTCAGTTCCCTATGCTACCAGGTCAACCATGTCATCATGCTCTGAATAAAGGAAGTTTGAGTCCACCCACTTTATGACCCCAATTATTTCCCATCCCCACAGTATAACAATCCTACCATCAGTCTTATCACACTTTAGTTGTACACCTCGCGCTCTTATCAAGGAAACATCATTGCCTTGGTAGTTGTTGGTCTCCCTTTGTTGACGCCAACCAAATCTATTCCAGAGGATAGACCTAGAGGTCCCTGTGCCTTGGACTCATCACCATTTGTGATGAGTGCCTAAGAATCATTTCGAAAGGAGTCCTCAGTGCCTCTCCAAATGATTGTTTCTCACATGTTCAAATTCAACACCTTGATCACATCATTGAGACTCGTACAGGGTATCTCCTAACTCTACCACATTTGAGAGTCTAATTGAGGAAACAACCAGTTACATTTTCTATAGATATCTGGGTTGCACTTGGCGACAGCATTCAGATGTACCCCAATTTTATACTCCCTCGAGTATACAGTTACATATAACTCCTCAGAGTTGACTCACAATTATTGAGTCCCTATAGATGTTGGACACTTTCAGTTTCAGCAATTCATCAACCCTTCTGATACCTTTTTCAGAATGGTTGTTGCCTTTTTCCAGTGTATCAGTTTCATAGATCAGTCATGGTATGACCATGAGTATGTCCCAACATTGTGTCCCCTCTGGACCATTATGATGTACCAATAGATTTTTATGTATTTATTTAGGCTCCCCTTCGTGGGCCTAATTGTTATGTATATATCTTGATACGAGCATGGGTATGCCTGCCTCGTCCATAATCAGAGATTATTCCTCATTCATTTTGAGGCCATGTAATATTTTTTGTTTTTTGCAGCTTCCAAGGGGTCGCTGTTCTAGTCTCCAATCAGTCTCTTCTCTTCTCCAAACCCCAAGAAAAACACAAAAGAACTATGATGTCTATCAGCCATATGATGAGCTCCTGCCCTCACACATCAGGGGGCAATCTGTTAACACCCAAAAAGTGCTCACTAGCTCATTCCCTTATTCACATGACCCATTTGTCCACTTTTCCACCATTTGAGCCTCTAAAGCCATTTGAAGGTCACCAAAAAGACCATAATACACCTTTTCCCCCTCAAAATATATATTTTTCCTCAAAAAACACAAAAAACCCTAAGAAAGGGTCCAGAATTCCCAAAATATTAAAAGGGAATAAAAATATTCAAAATATTCAAAAAAGAAAAAAGAAGGAAAAAGAGACCTAAACCATCTTGGTTAATACCATTGGTTTCCTCAAAACCATAATGGTATTCCCCATCACCAAAAACTATAAAAAGGTGATAGGGGCTTTTCATTTTCCATCCACATTTCATCCTATCCTTACGCTACCAAATTCCCATTGAGAGCCATTGCCTCCTATTTTGAGTTTGAAGACCCCCATTTCAGCATCTTGGAGAAGAGACCATTGGAGCTTGGAGCACCTCAACCTTGGAGCTGCTCAACACCAAACATCCTCACCTTTGAGGTAATACAAAAAAATCTATTATTTTTTACTCTTGTTCTTCCACAAATCTCTTGTTATTGATTTAGTTCTTGTTTATTTACACATGCTTATGTTAATGTTAGATTAGATTTATAATTGTTTTTACTTTTATTCGAAGACTGCTATTACAAGTTAATAGGTGCATCCTTGCACATGTTTGGTTGAAAAACCAAGCAACAGAAAGTTATGAAGGAAAAGTATAGTTAAGCGAGGCCTGACATTGACCATTTTTGGGAGAAAAGCGACTACGGAAATCCCGGGAAGAGGATATGGAGCAAAGATTAGTCGAGAAGAAAGGACATGCTCCCTTAGTAAAGACAAAGTACTAAGGACAACCAGAGGTGCTTGGCGCAGTTAACAGTTGAGCGACGACCTGAATGCTACAGGAGCAAGAAGTTAAGAAGCAGAGTGGTGTAAAGGAAATGCCACTGCAGAAGTCATAGGTGCGTTGTCATAGAAGGCGCCAGAGTTAGAGTAAGCGACGCTAAAGGGACGATGAAGTTAAAGCTTAGCATGGTATATAGGAGAACCATGAGGGTTTTGGGGTTTTGGGTACTATGGGGGTTGGCCCATAGTTATTGTAATATGTGACCTTCGGGAACATCTGTATATAAGGGTAGTTTTGTATAAGGGTTGTTGCTCATTGTTAGATGTTATACATTGGCTGATTGTAAGAGAAGAATAATGATAAAAGAGGGAACAAAATCTACAACTGAGTGCGTAGAGATCTGATTATAGAGAAGAGTCTGGAGCTGAGTGCGCATAATGGAACTGTTACCCTTCCAAGTAATATAAGAATAGTTTCTGTGGATGTAGCTCCTGCTTGGGGGTGAACAACGTAAATCTATGTGTTTATGTATTTGAGCTTATGTTGTGCTTTGTATGCGAGTTCATGGTGTATTTATGTATTTGCTTTCATGTATATGTTAATGGTAATTGGATGCTAAGTAAATGGAATACATAAGAATGAATGTTATGGAGGAACACTTAGAATGATGAATGCGTAGCTAGATGGTGAATACAATAGAGATTCAATGTAGTTTTGTATACTGTTAATAAGCTATGAAGTGCAAAGTCATCTTTCCCTTCCATTCTGTTAGTCGATGTTAAATGAGGCTGCAGCGAGGTTGATAACCAAATCTACACATCGCCATGGTTGCATAAACTTGATTCTGTAACCCCCCATATTCGTTCCAGGTGAGACTTCAGCCTGTTTACAGGTTGATGCTGAAAGGGCCAGTGAAAGGGGTTTTTGTTATTGCTGCACTGAACTTCATCGAACTCGGGTTTGCCTAAGAAAGCCAAAAAATGGTTTTGTTTCCGACTTTGGACTGATGTTTCGGTGATGTGTTATGTTGATGTGGAATCTAGAGAAGACTGAAATACATAATTGGGTGAGTCAAATAGGACACGAATTTGCGAAGAAAGAAAACAAACATCCTCAGGTTACTACAAAACAATGGCTACAGTGATACATATTTACTGAGTTGCATGAAGTCTTCTTTGCATCCTTTTCTAACGAGTTATTTGAGTGGATATCTAGGGTAACAGAAACAAAAAACTGTTTTAAGGGTGGAGAACCTACAGTTTGGAATCTAGAGTTGATTCAAAGACTTAAAGGGATTAATAACTAGATTTCAAGAGCAGTAGCCTTTTGGTTGGATATCTTGTTGTAAGGCTATATTATAGAGTTTGTCGTGGACACTTTGAAGTCCTACAGTGCAGCTGAAAGATACTTTTTCAAGGGATTTAGAGGTAAGTACTTGAAAAAACTGATTTTATGTATTAAAATGATATTAGTTGAAAAAGGTGTGTTAAGAATGCAATTAGATTCCTAAGGTTTGAGTCTGTAATGTTAAAAAACAAAGATAGTGACATAGACGAAGACATTAGCATTCTGCATAGTGGAAAAATATATAAGCATAGCACTAGAAAGAGGTCTCGCGAAGTTGAACCTCGCACATTCCTAGAAACTGAGTTAGAGAGTGATAGAAACTCATCTCAAGCTGAGTCTGATAGTGAGACAGAACCTAGAAATATCGGCTATAATCTTATCACTCTGCAGAAACCTATAGTTGTTGAAAGAGATATTACTAGTTCGTAGAACACTAGTAGCAGTAATATTGCAGGAACAAGTACAAAGAATCAGTCGACTGGTGGTATACCTCCACCATTTCAATCTGTATGTAGTACAGTAGTATTTCAGAACCCTACACCTCCTAGAAGAAGGATGGTAGATGATATAAAGCTACCTATTTTTAAAGGAACCGGTCTAGAAGATCCAGAGAAACATTGGTTTCTCTACGATGTTGTTTGGAACGTTAAACAAGTACAAGACGATGATATAAAGCAAGATCAACTAGTTACCACATTCAGAGATAGAGCTTTAACATGGTTCATGAAATATTCATCTTAGACAGAACAAAACACTAGTCGACATCAATGATGCATTGAATAGAGAATTTAAGAAGCCTAAATCAGAATCTCAATGCATCATAGAGTTGAAAGAAATAAAACAGAAACCTAGTGAGACTGTGTGGGAATTTGATCAGAAGTTCAAAGCCTTGTTGGATCAAGTTGGATTTGACATTGCACCACAACAGCACAAGGAGTGGTTTATAGCTGCATTGTTTCCCCACATTAGATTACCATTGATGCAACATAAGTTTGATTCGCAAACATAAGCATTGGAAATTGCGATGAAGCTAGAAGCTTCGCCTGTAGGAGAACTAGCGCAGGTATGGTACACATACAGACACAACTAGCAAACCTGACATTACATATACAAGATTTACAAAAAGGGGAAGAATTAAGAGAAGAGGTTTGGTGTACTAAATGTAAAGGAGAAGGAATTTCCAAGGAACATTGTAATGCATTCATAGATTACCTTGCCAGTAGGGCACCAAACCCATTCAATCAACCTGAAGGACCATGGTGCGATATTTGTCGATGTAGAGGAAATTGACCAGAGGACTATTACCAACTCCAGAAGTATTTGTAGACATCAAAGAACTTGTACTACACATTTTGTAAGTCAGTTGGCCATCATGACACGAACTGTAGAGCATACGACCTCATGATAGAAAGAAAGCATGATGTCTACAGATTCCAATGAGAGATACATAAAAACAATAAGAATGCATAGTATGATCAAGGTACATACATAGGATGTGGTGGATTTAGAGGAAGAGGACATAATACTGGCCCAGGATGAGGTAGAGGTCAGATTGTCTGTTATAACTGTGGTCAACCTGGACATTTGGAAAGAGACTGTCAGAACCCTTGCACTACTTGTAATTATTGTAAATCTTATGACCATATCATTGAAGCATGTCCCATTTTGCTAGGGAAAATGCAAGAAAAAATACTAGAAGGACAGAACCAAAATATTCAGAGGATTGCAGTTGAGAAAAGGAACTAAGATCACAACATTCATATTGTGATGCGAAGTGGATTTTTGACGGATATGATAGAACAAACGAAGCTTTGACTTCTGATAATCACATAAATAGACCAAAGCCTACTGATGGACCTTTGTTAAGGAAAGCAGTTCGAAAGATACATGTATTCGACCCTAATGGAAAAAAAAAAAAAAGTATTCATGGAAGCAAGAAAAGAATTTCAGGACTTAGGAGCTTCAACCACAAGGATCCCTTTGCGAAGTGATCAAACACCTATACTGGGTATTCCATCCTTGTATGATGGGTCGTGATCTTCGCCATAATAGACGAGTCTTGTAACACAATTTCTACAGAATTGCATGAAGATGCTAAGGCATGAGCATGCCTTAGGGGAACTACAAAATGTAATGGGATACTACGAGCAATGAATTATGGTAAACAATGCACATAGAGCATTCCATCACATTAAGAACCATAAAAGAATAGGAAGAGAAATGAGGTTAAGTGCGTAGATTTAAGATTTTGAAATGAACCAGGTCATTCTCGATCTGGGTTCAGAGGTGAACGTGCTAACAAAAAAAACATGGGAGCAGATGGGGAAACCAAATATATCTTGGTCTCCTATACAATTGATATTATCTAACCAGTAGAAGGTTAAACATTTTGGGAGGCTATCGAGTGTTCCTGTTGACATTGACGGAGTGCGAAGTAAATCATATTTTGAAGTGATTGAGATCATAGACGATAGTAATACTTATCCTTCACTATTAGGGATTGACTGGGCAATTGATAATCTCGCACTTATCAACTTGAAGAAAAAACAAATGATATTTGAAGGACGGGATATCAGGGTTATTGCACCCCTGGATCCTTCACGAGGAATGAGGTATGTTGAACCAATAAGAGAAGAATACAGAGCTCAAGAACTAAATAACATATACAAGATGAACGTTAATCAAGGAGATTACATTAATCCTACAGAAGATGGAATGTTGAGCTGAAGATGCGACAGTTCCTACATATCAGACTCAGACACAGGACTGGAGAACTGGCAGAGTAGAATGCACGAAGTATTAACTAGACGATGTGCGAGGATGACAAATTCACTTCCCTGTATTGGAACAGAGGTAAGTTCAATTCCTACTTTTGATGGTTTGATTATCATATACACATTCTTGCATGAATATCTAGCATCAGTTTCAGATGAACATAGGCTATCAACTCTAGATATAGCATTGCGAGCTACACCTGCTAGGTGGTGGGATGCGCACAAAAACAAATTGATCACATGGGAAGAATGCAAGCACTGAATGGAAGTTTGATTTTGTAAAGAAACTGAGAATGTACAATAAAAGTACAATGGATAGACTGATCCTAGAGATCATATAGAATCTTTCTTGAAAGCATGGAGGAATATACCAAAAATAGACTAGGTCGATATGCTTGTGCATACATTGGATCCAATAGCTAAGAACTGGTATATAGACGCAGAAATTTGACATGGTACAATAGATTGGCACATGATGATAAATAACTTTCATCTAACTTTCATTTTTGAGGATGACAGTCCGAGCATTAATGAGGCTCTGCAGATCATTAAAAGAAAATATTTGATGATGTCCCGTTTCCTGTGTATAGTCAACCAGATTGGGAAATACAGTTGGAACATGCCCTTGAGTGTTATAATTTTACACTGGATGAAGATGAAAATGAAGACCCTCGCGATGTGAATATACAAGAATATGAAGGAAAATGCGTTGTACAAGGACTTGATTTGGAAATTCCATATATGAGTAACCCCATTAAGACTAAAAAGATCAATATTAGCACGGATGAAGAAGCAAAGTTCGCTTCTATTGGAGATTACTGGGATGGAAAAACAGTGGGATAGATCGCAAACCTACTACATGAATATTAGGATTTGTTTCCTACCAATTTTTTTGAAATGAAAGGCATTTTAGGTGACTTAGGAGTAATGAAAATATCTCTCAAGCATGATGTGAATCCTATCAAACAAAGAACTTACATATTGAACCCCAGATATAAAGAAAGAGTGAAAGCAAAAATTGATAAAATGATGGAGGCAGGGATCATTGAACTAGTAGAAGAGTCAGAATGGATAAGTCCCATGGTGATTGAAGACAAGAAAGCTAAAGGAGAAATCAGAATTTGTGTGGATATTAGAAAATTGAATGATGCATCTGTGCATGACCCGTTTCCTACTCCATTCACAGATGAAGTAATATATAACGTAGGTGGACATGAGGCATACTCTTTCACTGATGGATTTTCTGGCTACCATCATATCAGAATTCCTACGGAAGATAGACACAAGACTACATTTTCTACTGAATGGGGATCATTTCAGTACACTGTTATGCCGTTTGGATTGAAGAATGCACCTGCTATCTTTTCAAGAGTGGTTGTAGCTGCATTTAAGGATTATATTCATAAATTCCTGGAAGTTTAATTTGATGACTGGACATTATTTGTCCTGTTAAAGAGCCATCATGTGAACTTAAGGATGATGTTAGCAAAGTGTAGATAGTATCAAATTTCCTTGAACTTAAAGAAGTGTGTCTTTTGTGTTCCTTATGGCATATTGTTGGGACACACAATATGAAAGCAATGATTGATGGTTGATCCAACGAAGATAGCTATCATTGTAAATATCCCACCGCCTAATTCAGTTAAGCAGCTACGCACTACATTGGGACACACAGGATATTATAGAAAATTTATTAAGGGATATGTGCAAATAACTGTGCCTTTGGAGAAACTATTAAAAAAACAAGTGAATTATGAATGTATTAAATATTTCCAAATAGGATTGGATACACTGAAAGAGAAAATGGTCACAACACCTATTCTAGTCTTTCCTGACTGGAATAAGCCATTTCATGTACATGTAGATGCTTCATCCATAACACTTCTCATTTTACTAGCACAACCTAGTGATGGAGGCATCGACCATCCAATTTCATTTTCTAGTAGAAAGCTCTCTTCAGTAGAAAATAATTAGACCACAACAGAGAGGGAAGGCTTAGACATGGTGCACACATTGCAAAAATTGAAGCATTATTTGCTAGGTTCACACTTTTACATGTTCATTGACCATTCAACTTTAAATTACTTGGTCAATAAACCAGTGTTAGGGGGAAGAATATGCAGATGGCTTCTACTTTTTCAGGAATATGATTTTGAGGTCATAATGAAGCTAGGAATATTGAATGCAAGACCTGACCATATCTGTAATGTCCTTTCCCTAGTGACCTTGGTCAAGACTTGGATCCTTCTATCCCTAGGGGGTCTAGGAAAAATAATTAAATAAGGAATAATTAATAGGGGTAAAATTTGGGCACAAGTACTATATTAATTAATTACTTTTAATATTCTGAGTTTTAAATTATCTTTGATAATAAATGTCTCATGATTATTAATTAATTTTTGTGGAAATAATTAATGATGACATGGCTAGGAGGTTGCATAAGGTCAAAGTGGATCTCACTTACTCAAGAGGAAAGCTCAGAAAAATCAAGGAGTTAGATAAAGGCATGGTGGAAGCATAAGGAAGTGGAATCTGACAAAAGCAAGGAAAACACATGAAAAAGCACAAAGCATGAAAGTTTAAAAGAAGGAAAGTATAGAAAGAAACCAGTTTGGTAAATAAGGAAACATTCATAAAGGATAATTAGGGCACACTTGCTAATTTCAGTGAAAGGACACAAAGCATGAAAGTTATGCAAAGCAAGTAATTTCTAATTATATCAAGGAATGTACCCTTCCTCTCTCACATGTGTGGATGGATTGTGGATGAATCTACCTCAGCTATTAAAGAATGATTCCAAATCCCATTCACATTTTTTTTGGTTAATTAATTTTGTCATTGAGAGCTCTTGCTACTCAGAGTTGAGAGATGTGCCTCAACCATTGCTCGGGAGATGAATCCCAAGGTATTTAACATTTCAGTCAGCCATTGATTAGATCCAGAGCCACGGAATGCTGATATACATATCTACATTAGTCTAGTATTTAATATTCTCAAGCTTCCAGAGAGTGATCATCAGTTAGAGTGCCATTGGAGAGAGTATTGGAATATTTCATCAGGAGGTGCTCCATTTCGGTGGAGGAGTCCAGTGCAGCTCAGAATGTATAGTTCACACCTCATATATAGTTAATAGCTCTGATATCATCCTCCTATTAGTTCCATTGCATACTTCCATCTCTTCCTCCTCTTCTGATGATCATCTTCTCAATAATGTAAGATTTTCTAGCATTAGAGATGCATTGAAGGTGTGAATGTTAAAATATCTTTATTTTCTTCTCAAGAACTTTGATTTCAACCTGCTACTATTCATTATATTGTATAAGAACCCTCCTTTATTCTAGAAGTGAAATTTGTAAGCCTCTGAGGCAGTTTGGAACAAATAAATGGAAGACTATCTCTTTATGCATCAATTAATGACTAGTTTTTCCATTTTGGCCAGTAAAATTTATGTATGAGTTTATTTTATGATATGATGGATGTTTGAGGTTCCTGAGACAATATTAAATCACCCCAAATATTGTTTCTGATAATTTGCATACACCTTAGTCAGCTTGAGAGAGTTTGGAAAACTGCTAGCTGAGTAGTCCTGCCTAGCGCACTTGAAACTTTTTCTCCCAAATTTCATCCAGAGCCTCCAAAATTCCTTGAAAATATGATCCATCATTTATCACAGAGTTTAAATCCTGACATATACCCTTGTTTTCATTCAGGTGTTACATCTAAGTCTAGTTTGCATATGCTGGAAGGCCTAGGAAGCATCGAAATAGACACTAGCTCTGGTTGACTGTTGAAAAGTAAATGGCTCTAGTTCCTTGTGCATAGGACTTGGAAGTTGGACCTGTTATACCTTTATGTTGCACACTTTCCCATATAAAAGCCAGAACATAAAGTCTTTCCTATCATCCTTGGGTTGGGAGTTAGTATCCAAAGTTATCACCTTGAAGATTATAATAATTGTTAAAATTTACTAGTGAAAATTCTACTTAAAATTTGTGTATTGAGTTGATATTCTAGCTTATTATTGGCTGGTATATTAAAATCTCTCAAGGATTGATTCAGGAGAGGAACCTAGTAATTTGAAGGATACTCTACCAGATGCACAGTTGTTTGCTATTCACATAGCTGATGACTACTTCAAAGACATTGTAGATTTTCTAACCACAGGGTTAACACCTGTAGAATTCACTACGCATAAGAAGAAACAATTAGTAGTAAGATCAACTAATTTTACCTGGATTGTAGGACAATTATATAAATTGGAACCAAATGAAGTGTTGCGTAGGTGTGTACTAGAGCATGAGATACCTATCTTACTTACTGAAGCACATTCAAGAGTATATGGAGGACACTATGCAGGAAAAGCTACTTCGCATAATATTTTGAGAGCAGGACTATGATGGCCTACTATACATAAAGATTCAAAGGAACATTGAAACAGTTGCGATGTATGACGGAGAATAGGAAATCCATCTCATAGAGATGAAATTCCATTGATTCCACAATTGACTTTACAAACATTTGATAAATGGGCTATTGACTTTGTGGGGCCTATTACCCCACCAAGGAACAAAACTGGCTCGAGATACATTATTACAACCACATATTATCTAACTAGATGGGAAAAAGCAGAACCAGTGAAGGATTGTAGCACAGCTATAAAAACACAGTTCATCTTTGAGAAAATCTTGACAAGGTTTGGATGTCCAAAGATTCCGATGAGTGATCATGGAATTCATTTCCTGAACAGAACCATCGAAGGTATGAAAGAAGGATTTTAGATATATCATCAGATGAGTACACCATATCATCCACAAGCTAATGGAACCATGGAGGCCTTTAATAAAATATTGGATAATGAATTGACTAAGGTATTCAATACAAACAGGGATGATTGGGATCTAAGAATACCAACAATATTATGGGCATATAGAACAACTTGTAAAAAGTTGACAGGCCATACACCTTTCAAGTTAGCATATGGACAAGAAGCTGTCATGCCCATGGAATACATAGTACCAAGCTTGATAATTGCAACATTCACAGACATGGCTGATGCTAAAACGATCGATGGAAGATTGTTACAGATGATTGGATTGGAGGAAGGCCGCTTCATTGCAGGATTTCACTAACAAGTGCAGAAAGCTAGATAAAAGGTATGGCATGGTAGACACATAAAACATAAGTTATTCCAGGTAGGAGACCTCGTTATCCTCTATGATAGCAAATTTTTGAAATTTCTTGGAAAACTTAGAATGCACTGGTTAGGGCCATACACTGTTAAACATGTTACTAATGGTGGCACATTCCAGTTAGCCACATTACTTGGAAAAAACATACAAGGGCTTGTTAATGGGAGTAGGTTAAATCCTTACAAAGATGGCCCTAATCCTACAACCAGAAGTTAGACAATGAAATAATGTTTAAGTGTCAAGTGCAGTTTAAATTGGGCACTAAACAGAGAGAAGATTCTGCACACAACAGTTTTGGCATAATGCGAAGTTCACATATTTGAAGATGTGTTGCAAAGAAAAGATAGCAAATCAAGTTGTGAAGTAAAGAAGGCGGTAGTGTTTCCAAGTTCCATCAAGAGAAGGGGAATGCACCGAATGCTTCTCCGCTCACCTAACCTCAACAAAGCTAGAGAAAACTAGTCGTTATAGTTTTTTTCAGAAACTAACCATTATATAGTACTTTCGGGAAATCAGGTTTTTCCGCTTTAAGGAAAACATGTCCATTGAAGACACATTTAATGTAAGGAAAGGACCAGGATCTAAGCTAGATTTAGACAATGAACATAACATTTAATGCTAACTTAGCTATTTTTTGGTTCCTCTCAGTTGGGTTATGGCTATAAATAGTAAAGGAGCGCAATGTTACCTGTTTTACCCTGATTATTATTTTTACCGTGAGTAAATTTTGAGCTTTTACCAGTGAAGAACAAATAATTCTGACAGTACATGTATGAGCAAGAATAATTGCAAGAAGTATTAAATAAATTCCAATAGTCAGGTCTAGAAGAAGTCATGAAAACACCTCTCAAGAAAACAGCTCAAGAGAAGGGTGGGAATTCTAGAGCGTCACCTCGGCATGCACCGGAATCTCGACAGAAGGATAAAAATAAATCTAAGGAACCACAGAAGCCTCAAGCTACAGAAATACCAAGAGAGAAAACAACAGAGGGACCTCATGAGAGGCCGATTCTATTGATACCTAAGTACATTCCATCATGAAAAGATGATGCACCAATGGTAGTATTGAAGAGGAATCCATAGTATGACATCCCTATGCCACCGATGTCAAGCCATGTTCGGGAAAAGGACAAATTTCTAGGCAAGATCCCGGATTAAGTTCGCAGATTATGATCTGCTGAATGCGAAGAAATATCCACAATGTTAGCCAGACAGATACATGTGCCGAAAGTTTCATGAAGGCACTAAGCATAAAACTATACAAGCACAGGACTAGATTGCCCCCTTACAGTCTTTAGGACTAGTGAACCTGTTAGCTCTCCAAGAAACTACTTAGTGGTTATGGCTAAGTATGCTTGGTAACTTAAGAATTCAATGTTTTTTGTAAGGGGTGGATCAATGGGATAACTGAGAAGACTAAGCAGTAAGACAACATGACATGCCTCTAAATAAGCCAGTGCTTCGAGAAATTAAATATCAGCCACAGTAAATAATCAAGGTATGAAGAATATTGCCTAGACAACCAAATACATTAACATGCAGGGTTTATGCAACCAAGTACATACATAACGCAGGGTCACAGTAAGCAATAAGAAGTTCCTTCGTTCAAATCATGAGCATAAGCTAAGCTAATTCAAACAGGGTGCAGAATAATGGAAAATGTAGACAGACTGATATCTAATGACCAAAGAAAATTGTGATTCATATAGCAAGAAAGTGTCAAGTACATGGCCCCAAATGTATCCAAACTTGAACCCTTCAATAGTCTTAGTTTTCAGGCTTTATAGCCTTTACAAAATCACTCTCCAGATCCTAAAAAGTGGATCTGTTTAATTAACTAAAACACTAATTGACAGTAAATGCAAAAAGATAGGGACTGATCCCTAAAATCAAGGAAATGATGATAAGTTGGTCTCCTTTCTTGTGCTCGATGGTTGGTGAAGTGCAGTTAGCCTCCCAAGGCTCGGTGGCTTTGATAAGGTACGTGTAGATTCGACCTAGCTGATGTGGCACTTGATCTCTTGAACTGTTTCTTCAAGACAATGTTAAAACTAGCCAAAACACCCACTTGACTTTAATCTTGTTCAAAACCCTTTAAGATATTGATAAAACAATTTATAATTCATTCATTTTGATCATCCTTCTGCCATTTCAGCGAACAAATCCGAGATCTGGGCGAAATCTTAAGCGATCTGTGAAAACAGGCTTTCGACAGCTAAGCCTTCTGCCAGTTTCACACGTTAGCTGCCGAAAGTCAACCTTTTCGGCAGCTAATGAGCTCTTGGAGGCTCCCCTAAGCTGCCGAAACCTGTAGGATTCCTGAAAAAACTGCCTTTGGAAAAAAATCGATTTTCTCAACCGTCCGATGTCCGTTTTGCATGTTCGAATAGTCGATTTTGATCTACAGATCATAAGCTATCCATTGGTGCTTTTGGATTTGAATTTGGAGTTCGGGAAGGCTGTCGAAATGGACCCGCAAGATCACGTGATTTCAGCAGAAAATTCCTCCAAATTATCACTTGACTTGTCTTTATTAATGGTTCAATCAGTGAACGAACATGCAAAACAGAGAATTGACAACTGCTGAGCAAATCATAAACTCAAGACTCAGGATAGGATTCATAAGTATGAGTTGCTTTGAGTTGGACTGAGATTCTGGCTGAAATTCAGGAATAGACTTGACATTGAAGATGTGGCACTCGATCCTAGAACTGCTGCCTCAAAAAGATGCTTGAAAGCTGGGAAGACTGACTCTCTTTGCCACCTGTAGCACTGCTTATATCAAGGCTGAAAATATGCCTTTCTATCCTGAGGTTGATTACATAACCCTCCACGTGTCCTTCCATGCAGAATCAAAAAGAATAGCCTTTAAATGAAAATCATAATTCAGTCCTTTTGGATGAACATTTGACGCATAAGGATTTTAAATTTGCATGTGGAAACATTTTCGGCAGCTAAGTTCATTCTGATAGACCACTTTAGCTGCGGAAACTGACCCTTTTCGGCAGTTAAGCACACTTCCACATACTTAGTTAACTGCCGAAAGCTTAAATTTTCGAATTTGAAACCCAAGACTCACAGAAATAAATTTTTTACCTATTCTATCACCCAAAAAGACGGTGGTCAATTTGGGAGATAACAGAACCTTTTAAGAATTCTTCACTTTGGGAGAAATCCAAAGCCAATAGCCGTCATGCATCCGTTGTTGTCATGCACACACCAAGGATACTTGTGGCTAGACCGCAAGATAGATATCAATATTGATTTAATATATAGGATCACCCATCTAAGAAAGCGAGGTACTGACCCCGCAACGAAATTTTTGGGTAATAATAAGGATAAATACCTCGCAAAGAAGATGAAGAGTGAGTTCAGATTAGTTAAAAGAACTTGGGGCTATCGGGAAGACTAGATTCAAGATGATGCCATGATGTTCACAGTGCAATTGATTGCAGGAAGGGTACTTAGAAAATGTAGACCGACAGAAGTACTGGTTGCTGTGATCTCCCTAGATGAAATGGCTAATGAAGGGCTATCGTTCAACTGGGAAAGCTACCTATTAAATGAATTTATGGATGATGTAGCAGATGCACAAGAAAATGGCTATCAGTTTCAATATAGCTGGCTGATAGTCCTCATCACATTTGTGGGTTGGAAAGAGCCAATGTACCAACAGAATGTACTGGCATTCCCTGGTGACTGCCGTGGAACTCGGTACACAAATATGTGGAGCAACGCGATGCAAGAAAGACAAAGGTTGAACAATGTTAAACTATTCACATTTTACGAGCAATTATGAGAAGTGATTAAGGGCACTTCGCGTATTCCAAAAGAGATAACAATAGTATATATCTAGAAGATGAGATTTAGGGATGACCTCCATTCAATATTTATACATCCCAGAGCAGAAACAAAACCGGAATGGTATGAGGATCAATATCAGCTGGATGCACAGCAGATTGACCTCATTATTGAGGATTGGCTGCTGAAATGGAAAATTGATGCACCAGAGGCATTGCTGACAACATCTGATGATAGCGCCAATGACAGTGACAAGTGTTATACCTCCATATTTCACAGTGTCGCATCTTCACCACAAAAATAGTTGACGACACTTCCCCTACTGCTTAAAACACTCAGAAGAGAAAAATGATGAGTGATCCTTGAAGGAAAACCTACCCTGTCAAGAATCAACCTAGCCAAGACTTCATTTACCTACACTATCGCGCCTTGCTCAGTTTTAGGTGCGCGGTAGTCCGTACTACCGCGCTATGCTCTTTCTCTGCCACGCGGTACTACCGCGTTATGATTTGTTCTAGAGGTGCGGTACACCTTTTTTATCCTTTTTTGCCATGGCTTGTGGGATTTTGATTTTCGAGAGATTTTGGAGGATTGGTGTCCTTGATTTGATCCTAACTCACTTTCTGTGATTAGTAGGCCTGATCCATTAAACTCTCCCAAGATCCACCCTTCTCTCTTGTTGGTTAACCCTACCACACACTATAAGAGAAAGGGATTCCATGAGCAAAGGAGGAGGACTCTTGGAGACATCAAACTTATGATCTTGAAGCTTTGTGGAGATAGCTAGAGGAGGAAGCACTTAGAGCTGGAAGTTGGCTTGGATATCAAACAACCATTGTAAGTGACTTCAAGTTGATAATAGAACATAACTTGTCTTGTTTCCCAAATCACATGTATTGATTTTGTTTCAATGATATGATTTGTATCTAGTATAAGATTTAGATCCTAACTCATATTTCAAGTTGCTAGAGAATTGTATATGCTTGTATCTTGGTTTCATTTTGACAGGTTCATTCACGAGGACTTGGAGATTGGAGCAACCATAAAGACAAGCGATTGGATTGAAGGTCAGTTAGACTTCTTCTACTTCTTCTAGTGCTTTAATCTTGAGATGTCTGTTTAGATCTAGGAATTCAAGGTAGCATTTGTTTAGTTTTGTCTTAGTTTAAAGTTAGTTAAAATCTACTTTAATCTAAGAGAATTTTTACTTATCCGTAGGGAAAAGTTCTACCAATAAGAATGGCGACTCCACTGGGGAGATATATGGTATGAGGTACGTTGCTGGAAGAACTGGTTTCCTGTGGATGAATGCTAGATGGCGTGGTGATAACAGGCGGAAGTTCTGCCTGGGAAGTGATAAAGCCATAATCGGGTTCAAAAGGTGTGTCAGGAAGTCGAGTATCTTCAATAATTTCGACGTACTCGCCCGGGACTGATATCAAGCCAGGTATATCCTGGTCGGACCCTTCGGTGGTGCCAACAGATCCGTCTGTGTCATCGTGAAAAGTTTCTGGTGGAAGGGAGGTGTTGGCATCAGGTAGGAGGATGACCTCTGGTCTATTATTTTGGGCTGTACTAGATTCAGCCGCTGTAATGTTGTCCACTGTGGCAGATATATCTGGAATAACAGTGGGTGAAGTGACAGTGGGAATCTCAGATATGCTAGTGGTTGCAAAAGCTGCAAGAGATTCTGAGACTGTGCTGTGAGTAACGGTTACAGACGAAACTAAATATGTAGTATGTATCGGCGGTGGAATATTCCCTCGACTAGCACCGCGGCCAGGAGGAGCAGGAATGCATGATGCAGGTGGATCGGAGGTCCGTGGCGGTGGTGGTGGTGGAGGGATTTTTCCCTGTACTCGTCGTGATCTCCATGGTGGTTCTGACATGATGGCAGGAAAATGAAATCCGGGGGCAGTTACGTAACAAAGAACACAAAAAACTCTAACGTAGCCGAGTGTGCAGAAGAGGATCTAGAAAAAGCAAGGCTCGCGGGCCAAAAAAGCAAGCTCTAAAATCTATACTGAGATCGGTGTCTCAGTAAGCGAGCTGAGAAAAATAATGGCCATAATGCCAACAAGCAGTCACTAAAAAGAAAAAAGACCCTCTATAAAGATGAGATAACAAGCAAACTCCTAACTAAGAGCTGGAGATCTCAACAAGCTGTATCCTTCGCAAGGTGATGAAATCCAATTCGAACAATACAACGTGAGAGACCAATATGAGAAGGATATCCCTCTACCGAAAGGGATCCTGCGTAAAAGAGACCTAGTAGAAAAGTCACTAAGCTACCTTGTTCATGACACGTTGGAAAAGGTTTTGGGCGCTTCTGCCTTATCACCCTTGCATTACTATGAATTACAAGGAAGACAATGATCGATGTTGCCTTAGGGATAAGTGGAGTGCGACATTCCACAAAGTCCATCCGGTTCTCAATCTCGTGGCCGTTTAACCCCTGAAAGTTAAAACCAGTCAGGAGGCCCCTCCATAAAATGGCTGTGACCGTGTCAATAAATACTAGAGGATTTTAGTTCCCTAGAGGACAACAACTATGTCTCAGATGAAAATGATAGGGGGGAATTATTTTGATGCCTATCCCCGGTGTCCTACCTAACTACCAAATTCTTTTGATTTCCTCAAGTGAGGTTAATGTTGGTTTAGTTAGGGAGATTAATTTTAGTGGTTGTATTACTCAATCGGGTAAATGGACGTGAAACTTGGTGGTGTTGTGACGACCCAAACCATGCAAGTGAGAATGAATTGAAATAAGCCTTATATTCTATGAAAACTAGCTATGGAAGAGAGAGAGTTCTTCGATCATAAATGCATGAAACTTTCACAAGCAATTAAAAACCAAAACAAAACAAAAAAAAAATTGTTTTCTTTTTGTAAATAGAGCCAAACTGAAATAAACGCTTCTTTCCAATTCACTAATCTTACAACTAAGATGCTTCAAAGAATGAGAATTTCTGTGGCAAATTTCAATGGTTCACTTCCTAATGCACAATAATACTGTTAGACCATTTTAATCAAAAGAACACAAATGTTTTCCAATGATAATTTTCAATATGGATTTTAATGATAACAAATGGAAACAATGTGACTATGAAAGCTACACAATTCAGTAACAGAGAATAGTAGTAATGGTCTGGTTGTGATGAGAAGATCAAGCCAATGCAATCAAACTGAAGGGGTGACCCAATGTGGAAATAATGCCACTAACTCACAAAATAATCAAGCTCACAAAAAAAATAAACACACCGCAAAGACTATCTAATGAACAGGATAGTAACAGGCAACAAAAAACACCAACTAAGGTAGAGAAAGATGAAAAATGACTCAGGAAACCAAGCAGGGGAAAAAATAAAAAATAAAAAATTGACAGTATGCAGACACTACCGCGTGGTAGGATAAGACTAGAGCGTGGTACTGTTACAGTACCGCTCTGGTAAGAATGCAGGATATGCGGTACTACCGCGCTATGGTCAATGCTGAGGGCACGGTACTATTGCAAAGTATGGAAAAGTGCAACTTTTGAAAAGAAAGATGAATTTTTCAGGGTTGCTGCAGACCCAGACGACTCACTGATCACACAGGGAGGAAAAATACAGAGAGGAGGGGTGAATAAAGGTCAAAGAGACCAAAATTCAAAACTGGTTTGAAGAGAAAGAGAAAAAAATCACAATAAAAAATGGCTGAAAGTGAAATTAATCAATCAAATGGGTTTCAAACCAGCAGAGTCGCCATTCTTGTTGGTAGAATTTTTCCCTACGGATAAGTAAAAATTCTCTTAGATTAAAGTAGATTTTAACTGACTTTAAACTAAGACAAAACTAAACAAATGCTACCTTGAATTCCTAGATCTAAATAGACATATCAAGATTAAAGCGCTAGAAGAAGTAGAAGAAGTCTAACTGACCTTCAATTTAATATATTCAAAAAAGAAAAAATATATCCATGAAGGTCATACCTAAGTTGTCCCAATCCTCATCTTCCGGCAGTGCCAAGTCTATGTCCTCGCGGAAATCCACCCCTGCATAGGGGTAGTCATCGATCATCACTATCTGTTCCTCAAGCCATGAGAAGAAATCCTCACCAAAAGCCAAACGTTGTGGCCCCCCAAGTCGTCCTACATATTCACTCGATTGAGCCATCCATGGCTCAGTAGGTGGACGGGGGGGCATGGCTATCTATGGGCGCAACAACAGCACCCTCGCCAAAAAGAAGGTGACTAAGATGCTCCCATACCCAAATTTAGAATTCTCTCCAAGCCTACACTTGTTCACTTGCTCTTTGAGGTTGGTCAACACTGCCTCACACCAGTTGAATACTGTTCCTGCCATACAATCCACTGCAAGATTCATCTGTGTACGGGACGCCTGATGCGGACCCGTGCTCCCTGCTGCATGTGTGATGGTGAACAACACGATTTTTATAGGAAGTTCTATAATGTCTTTAATCACCACCTTGCTGCTTTTCTACCCCGAACCTTAACGGCAATAACGAGCAATCAAAGCATCCGTGCTCGCCTCCGAAGCTGTGTACCCAGTAAAAATCACCCGGGCTCCTCTTTTTGAGAGGCCTATGAGGAAGAAAATATCCTTGAGTTCAATCTTGAGGGTGTGTTCTCCCACTCGGAAAGCTTGAATGTCAAGGTCCCACATTTGAATGATGTGGGTGAGAAGCTTTGCCTGCTTGCGAATACCTTTGGTCTTGAAGAATTTTAACAAACCACATTCCCACAGTGCAGTCATAGTCCTTTGGTCATTTTCAGCTAGCAAATCATCTACTTCATGCTCTCTTTCTTTTCAATGGACCATTTTGCTCCAAACAAGTTTCAAACACCTGCAAAAGGTCATAGGAAACATTCAGTAGTTATTTAACAACTTGATCTCAGCTAGAAATTTGAGAAAAAAAAAAAATTTCATCTTAATTTTCGCTTCTATCGTGCCTGGGAAAACCTTTACTGCGTGGTACTGCACAGTACCATGCCTCTATTTAACCTTATAGCGCGGGTACTATTGCACAGTACCGTGCTTCCCGACACATCCCCAGCGCGGTACTGTGGAGGGCGAATTTTTCCCAATAGGGCTTGCCCAAAAAATTACTTTTTCCTACTGAAAACAAGTTATTCCTACATGAAATGAAAGAGGGGCTTGAAAGCTCTTACCTGGCGCAGACGGCTATTGAAACGATGCCCCGAATCTCCAGATGTGAACTCTTGAAGTTTTGCTCCTCAAATGGGTAAAATCTCCTCTTTTGGTAAATGCACAAGTGAAATGGTAACTTTCCATATTTACCCATCCTTTATATAGCTTTTTCACTTATTTTTTACTCATTATTTTATCTGGTTAAAGTAAAACCCATTTCACATTACTAATATCCGGTTTCATGAGCATTTGTTGATAGGATCTCCTTTAAAAAAATGTTCACACTGGCATTCGTCTATTGTTTGACCTTCATTTTGAGCCTACTTTATCTTTTTCGTGCTCTGGTTTAAAACTTGAAAAAGATTCCAAACGCTTTTACACCCATGTCGTGCTTGTCAAACTCAAGTAAATGGTGTCGAGTTTGGTCAGCTTTACTCATGCTCGTTAAATGATGAGGAAAGTATTATCCTGGTTGTATTTTATTCTCTTTTCGGACCAGAATAATTAAAAATTATGAAAAAGACCATTGGAGTCCATAGTTAAGCTCTTTTCAGACTCCCTAAAATTGAAAAGATTTCCAAGTGATCTTGACTCTTTCACACTTGTAAAAGTATTTGAAAGGTTGTCTATTCGGAGATAGGTTACCCCTTTTTTGGCCCGTCTAGACTATTTACGAGAAACGTATACCTCGGTCAATTTTTGGCTGGGAGAGTTCTCTCGGGAATTGTTTTACACTTTTTCGGGATTGAGGGACTAAATTTATGAAAAAGTACACTTTGGAGCCTTCTTTAAGTTTTTCAGGGTCTCTACATGTGAAAAACTACTGAGTTTTCCTTCCTTGGACTCGTTAAAGTTTAACATCGAAGGACCCACTTTGGGACGAACCCCTCCTTTCTCAAGTTCGTAAAACATGTGAGATTGGACTCATCTGTGAGATGAGCTATACCGAGCATCTGTTATCCTCTTCAAGCTCGAAAAACAACAAATAGGTACTCGTCTATCATGTCGGGGGAATATGGGGAACAAGTCAAGTTTGTTTTGGCAGCTTGTCAGTCGTTACCTTTGAACATGGCACGCGTCTGTCCCTTGTCTATTTTGGGTATTTATTCTCTTTGAGTCATAGTCATCATATTGAGTCGTCTCTCTGGCCACAAGCCTACTCGTTCAGTGTCTATCCTCTGCTATCAATAATCCCTGCTGCCAAGTCTTGTTACATGCCGTTATATGTTCCAAGGGTTGCATTGTTCAGAGTCATTCATTGTGTCAGACCTCTGCTGTGTCAGTACATACTCCATTGTTTCGTCATCCTATACTATCTTTCATTCCGATTTCGTGTCTATGATGTGGGAATCATTATGGCCCACCTTCGACGAGTCTATTCCCTTCGACGCCAAATCACTATCCGGGAATATGACTTAGGGATCAACCATTAGTACCTTGGTACCTGCATGCCTCAATGGTGTTAAGTTTAAACCAAATAGACTAGCAAGATCACTGAAAGAAACATAATCACAAGATAGACACAGAATTTACCCTAGGAAACCCTCATGGGGTAGAAAACCTAGCAATGCTTTCCTCAATAAGATGATCAACCAAAATACAAGATGTGCTCCCTCCTTCTCTACCTCCTTAGCAGACCTCCCAGACAAGTGCGCTACTTTTCTGAGTTGTACAAGTGTGTCTAATGAGGAGCTCACTCCTCTATTTATATTAGTTCCCGACTGACCAAAATACCTAATGGGGCCAACCTCTCCTCGAGAAGTATAATAACCCCTAAAATATAATATCAGGGCCGACCCCCACATGGTGGGTCTAATAACCCTAGTTACCACAAACCATCGGAGGAATAATCATCTCCGGATACATAATAGGGTTACCTCGGAGGGATGAAACATCTCTGGAATAATAATGTACAAATATAATATTCTTAGAAGTTACAATATTTAACAAATGGCAGGTTTCCTCATGTTTGACAATAGGTTTACATCACTAACCTTTGATCGAACGATCTCTCGAATACTCGACATCAACTCATTTATTCACATTTCGTTGAGATGTACTTCAGATACCTTGGGGATCATCGTCATCATTGGTGATTTCCCTCACATTTGTTAACGGTTCACATCATTGACCGGTAATCAAATGGTTTCTACCATGTTCGACTTCAACACTTTGTAATCACATGGCTAGATTCGTGTCATTTGCGATTGGGTAGAAGACCCTGGGTGCACCTTTGTATCTTGATTGCGTCCAGGTTGCGATGGAGATGTCCTTTGTATTGTCACATAGATCCACTTTTTGTATTGGCCGTGGCTATGTCATTACTGTCTCATGGATCTACGCTTGTTCATAGTAGCCATGATTTGTCTACAGTCTATATCATCTCAGTACTCATGGATCTACAATATATTGGTCGGCAGCCATGCTTTGAGTCAATTGTTTCTGAGCATGGGGATGCCCGCCTTGGTGGTATATCTAACATTTTGTTTCTGTTTCAGCTCCTTGTCGCTCTCCTCGATGCTATCTCTATACAGTATTTGTAAAGTATTTCGGCCATCAGTCCCTTCTGACCTCACACTTTAGGGGGCATCTGTTATACCTCCATATTTCACAGTGTCTCATCTTCACCACAAAAAGAGTTGACGACACTTCCCCTACTGCTTAAAACACTCAGAAGAGAAAAATGATGAGTGATCCTTGAAGGCAAACCTACCCTGTCAAGAATCAACCTAGCCAAGACTTCATTTACCTACACTACTGCGCCTTGCTCAGTTTTAGGTGCGTGGTAGTCCGTACTACTGCATGTTGGCTGCTTTCTTGGGCAGACCCAGGTTTTAATGAAGCGCAGCAACAAAACCCCTTGGCGCACTGGCCCTCTCGGCAACGAGCTGCGCAGCAGCTCGAGGTCTCACCCGAAGTGGCTATGGGGGGGTTAAGGAATCAGGTTTCCTTAACCTGGGTGACGCGGAGATTGCTCTTCCTCTTCCGGTTCCTCAGATATCGGCGGTCGGACTTTCCCGCAGGCCGCTCGGCGCAACTGCGCGGATTCCTTCCTCGACAGGCCCACTGCGCAGTTTCTCCTCTCTAGCGCAGAAGGCAACTATTCCTTGCGTCGACGCGTTAAGTACTTCCTCGCCCTGCGCATCCAGCGCAGTAACGCATTCCTCGCTCGCTGCAGCGACAGCGCTTTACTACTTCTTCGGTACTTAACACTTATAGCTATCAAGGGACCTTTCCAACTCACTTAAACAGTCGCAAAGATAATACAAGAGTCTTGCATATACAGGTAATGAACTTTAAACAGTTAATCATTCATGCAAACATTATAACAAGAAGACATATGTGAAGCTCATCTCCTCGAGGAAAACCACGTCCACGGGAGTTTATATTAACCAGAAAACCATAGAGTTATACAATACGCTGCGCACACAGCTGCAGCCTTGGATCTTTACAGGAAACTCCACGCACACAGCTGGGAGCCCTTCTCTCAATCTAGTCTCTTCTCTCAGAGATTACAAAGGCACAGACATCTACTCAGACTGTCTGGCAACTCAGGGATTAGCTCCTCGGCTATCCGATTCTACTCTAGTTCTACACACTCGGTAGAAAACATAACAAAGGATAATCAACACATGATCTATCCTCGAGACTGTCTATCTAACAGTCTAACCATCTAACTATCCCAAAAGTATCTAACCTCTTCTTCTTTATCATGTATACATATATATAGGTGGCCATGATGGTCGCACCTTTACAAAACTGTGGGCCTTTCCCAACAGTGATTCCCAAAAACCCTAACCACGCACATGGCTAGGTGTACTGTAGGCGCCGCTTGCAGTCACGTCGCTGCTTCCTGCAGGCTCCTTGACTTCCGGCGCGGATTGTGGGTATGGGCGATTGTCCTTCGCCTTCAATGCTCTGGTCTGTTGCTCCTCCTTGATCCGAGCAACCATAACTTCTTTACTTAGCCCTTAAATGAGGGTAGCTGAGCCCTCTACTCCATCGCCTTATTTATTATGGTAGCTGAGCCACCTTCATTCTTCGATGACGTGCGCCCGAGCTCCGTGATTTCCGGTCCGTGATCTTCGCTGAGCTTGTCCATCTGGCACCGTACTGCGCACCGTCTCCTTCTTTCCCAAAACTTAGTGCTTGTCCCAAAATTAGCACTTTCCTTTCATACTTGTGCTTTTTCCCCAAAATTCGCAGCTTTACCGCAGCTACGACCTAGGCTCCAACAGGCCCCTAACACTCACTTGTGGCTCGCCCTCGAGCCACTCGCACTAGCGTGTGGTCGCTTGATTTGCGCATCTGCTTTTGCTTGAGTCTCCGCGAATGTTTTCTTCCACTTCGCAATAGCGGAGTCCAATTCCTCAACACACTTGTCAGTTGTTTGCACCGTTTCTGCGGTGGCTTCTTCTTGCGTTATGGTCTCAATCACTTCTTGAGATTCAGCAATCTCTTTGATTTTTGCCTCGATCTGAGCAACGATTTCAGCATACTCATCCATGAATGGCTGAATGCTGTTGGTGAGCTTCTCATCTTCAGTTCTGAGCTTGTGCAGTTGCTGCTGCATTTTGCGCACTTCACCCATTTTCTTCATTTTTGGTAAGCCTGTTAAGGGCTTAGCTTCTTCAGTCAGAACGGCTAGGGACTGTTCTGCGGCTTGCACCTGTTCTGACAGACCAACTTTAAAGGGGAGCTTCACAAGCTCCGTCCAAGCTTCCATAGCTTGGTTCATCAGGTTCTCGGCTTCCTGTATTCTATCTTTCATCTGTGTGGAAGCTCTGCTCAGCGCTTCAAATTGTACCTGCGCATCATCCGTAAACTGCGCGGCAACTCGAGATTCTAGCTCAGCGATCTGGGTTCTATGGTCCTCGGCCATAGCAACTATTTCTTGCTCCAGGGTTTTCACCCTTCCTCCGATAATTTGAACTTTTGCAACCAGAGGGAGGTCTGGTTGAATCTCGCAAGTCGGCAACTCCTGGGCAATCTTATTCACTGCATTTCTGATGCCGATGTCTTGCGCCTCATAAAGTGCAAGTTTCTCAGATACATTCTTATGGATTTCCTTCAGCTCTAACTCCTGCGATTGCAGTCGTTGATTTTCCTGGAATGTAGAGAGCTCTCTAGCTCTGAGCTCAACAGAAACTTTCTCATGCACAAGCTGTAGAGTCTCTATAGGAATTAATGACAAATTGATTTCAACGGGCCCAACGGCGCTTACCTGTAGTTCAGCTAGCGGATCTGGAAGTGTCATGCTGGTAGGCGGAATATGCACAACAGTATGCCTTTCTATGAGTTCTTCAACTCACTCGGCACTTGGAATTTCTTGTGGCGTCTGCGAAGTAGATGCTGGCGCATGGGTCTGCGCAATCCTTCCTGCGAGACCTTTTATTTCCACAAACTGTAGGTCTAGAGCACTTCTGATGTGAGCGTGCGTGTTCCTCATCTCACGAAATTGCTCTTTCAGATACTGGTCGATCCCGAGGGAATAGCCTCAGCGGGATGCGACACTTTTTGCTTCTTGGCAGCCGGTTTTTTGGAGCCTTCGTCACTTCTTTGTTCCGGGGCTTCCTTGCCCTTATCCTTCTCTTTCGCAGCGGTGGTTGGCAGCGCAGATGCGAGATCGGCGGCCTCCCTCCACTCATCCGACCAAGACTTGATGGTTTCTTCAACATCCTCGATGGTCATTCTGTAAAGGCCTAGCGCCCATTCATCTGGAATGCCGCAAGGGCGGAGGTAAAGTTGATGTATGTCGGCTGTAAAAGCCAACTTCCCATCATATAATGTGGCTGTCTCCTCGCTCAGCCTTGGCATTTCTTGAATGGTGTCTCGGAGGAGATAGTAGTATTCACAAAAGACAGCGCGATTCATCTTGCGCTTCGCGGGATTGGGAGAATCCCAGAGGTTGATGTAGTGCATGCCGGCAACCTCTCCTGCGCGGCGCGGAAGGAACTGAGTATTCGGGGGCTCCTTCCACCCAACGAGAGCGCATAAAATTAGAAGCCAAGAAAAATGGAATGATTGGGCTGCATTGTCCTGCACATTCAGGCAATCAGCCAAGAAAGAATTCAGCAGGAAGAGAGACCAGTTGTACTGCTCTCCCTCCGCAGCTGCGATGGCGAGCTCCACGACAGCTCCAGTAACTTCCTTCGGTCGGCACTTTGTGAGAAGTCTGCCTGCAAGCAGACTTCCTGTAAATCGAAGTGCCTCATCTTCTACTGTAGTGAGGTCGTAAGCCCGACCTCCTCTTGTCAAGTTATACTTCTGCACCAGCCGTGCAGCCAATTTTCTGTCCTTGTCCTTTCCCACAAAATGAATATTGGGATCCTTACCAGCCTTAGATAGACCAGTAATGCGGTGAATTAAATCAACATTTAGATCAATTGGCCTCCCAAGCCAAAGGTAACCTCCATGAACGCAGGATAGCAGTGTTTTAACGACTGCGTTCACTTCATTGCTACGCCCAAAGTGCGGTAGCTTCAACAAATTCAAGAGTCCAGGGCGCTCAAGATTTGCTGCAAATCCCTTCGGGATAAACTCGTCAACCTTTCTGGTGGGATTATGCACTATATTCAGATATCGGTCTAGCTGGAACTGAGGATATGTCTTATAGTCTCCGAGGTTGAAATCAGAGAACTTGACCAGTGGAATGTTTCCCAATAGTTGTCCTTCTACCTGCACACTAGCCGGTAGTGGCGGTAACGGAATGGGATACTTTGCATTCTTCGGGATCTGTATTTCTGGCGCATCATCTGGACGCGGCGGAATATAGTTCGCCATGGTCGCCAACGGCTCTGGAACAGGTTCTTCTGGCTGCGATGGCGACGCTCTTGTAGCCGGAGACTGTCTGGGATCCTGATAACCAGGATGTACATAAGTCGAAGCCGTGACTGGAGTAGTTATGCCGAAATCTAAGCCTCGGCGCAGGAATTGACGAACAACTTCTTCAGTTGACAGGTTCTCCATCGTGAATCAATGTAGGGAACAAAAAATTTTGACAGCAAATGGCGGACCTGCGTAGGATATGGATACTGAAAACAAGGGAAAATACTCTGCACAACTCGGCTCTGAAAACAATAACTTAGATTCATAAACAAGATACCAACTCGAGGAAAGTAACCCAAAAATTATAGAAGTGTGAGGTATTTATAGCCAGAGGTGATAGTAAATGCGACCAAGTGGGGTTACGTAGCTGTAGGCGGCTATACATGAGTTGACAACACGCTATCCTCCTTGCCACAGTGGTGCATTTATTGTGATGGACGGGCTCTGACAGCCTTCCGGGAGAAGCTAATGCTTTCGGCGCCAGAGTTAAATGCAAATCTATCGGAGATCAAGCCGAATCCATCAGAGCGGCTAGACTTAAATAACGGAGTTATCCTTCATTTATTCAGACGCGGCTACATAACTGCTGTAGTTCAAAATTTTCGGCGGGTCATTTCAACTTAGGAAACTGTGCCTCTAGGGGTCCACAAGGAGAACTCTTCAAGCGGTGAATTAAGAAAGGGAGCTCCGCAAGAGCGATAGTTCAATAGTCCGGGGAGAAGCTTCACAAGAGCGCAACTATGTTCGCTCCAACCAAAATTTAGACATGCGCGGATGTTTCTAGGAACTGCGCAGGAAGCCGGAGACTGAGTGTCTCGCAACTTCCGTGTAGACTGAATGCGGTGCCTCTTTCAACTACACTGGGCATCTGCATCTCTTTTAGCAATATATTAGATCAACAGAGCGGGGTGGCCGTCGCGATAAAGCTTGAGCCGACTCCCATTGATCATTGTGGGTAGTAATTCTCCATCCAGCTTTGCAAGCTAAACTGCGCCTCCTTCTGTTATTTTTATCACCTGAAAAGGGCCTAACCAATGTACACGAAACTTGCCCGGAAACTTGATGAATTTACTATCATAAAGGAGTACCAAGTCTCCTTCTTCAAAGTGTTTATGCTTAATGTGCCTGTCATGCCAAGCTTTCTGTCTTGCCTTCTGTACCTGTTGATGGAATCCGGCCAAAAGTCGGTCTTCTTCTAAGGCAAGCAGTTGCGAAAGTCTTTCATTCATAGTATCAGGATCTGTCATTTCTGTGATTTGCGCAATTCTAAGACTGGGAACAATGTATTCCATGGGCATAACTGCTTCTTGTCCATACACCAAACTGAAAGGTGTGTGACCTGTTAGTTTCTTGCAAGTGGTTCTGTAAGCCCATAATACAGCTGTGACTCTAAGGTCCCAATCGTCTCTTTGTTGATTACAGATCTTCGTTAGGGCATTCTCAAGGATCTTATTGAATGCTTCCACCGTACCATTAGCTTGAGGATGGTAGGGTGTACTCTTATGGTGATTAATTTGAAATTCTTCAGTAAGGGCCTCTATAGTCTCATTGAGGAAATGTGTACCCTGATCACTCATGAGGATCACTGGGCATCCAAATCTAGTGATAATATTCTCAAAAATGAACTGTGCGGCCGTAGCAGCGTCACAGTTCTTAACTGGCTTCGCCTCAGCCCATCTGGTGAGGTATTCAGTAGCTGTAATGATATATCTTGCGCCAGTTTTTTTTCCTGGTGGGTTAATAGGTCCTACAAAGTCAATGGCCCATTTATCAAAAGCACGCAGTGTGATCTGGGGTCTTAGCGGCATTTCATCTCTTCTTGAGGGTTTTCCTGTTCACTGGCACACATCGCAACATTTACAGAATTCCTTAGTATCCTTGTGCAATGTCGGCCACCAAAGACCTGCGGCTAATATCTTTTGCGCAGTCGGCTTCCCTGCGGAATGGCCTCCTACGGTACCTGAATGCGCTTCTGCGATGATAGAGTTCTTTTCATGTGGCAAGATACATCTGCGCAAAACTTCGTCAGGGCCCAACTTATAAAGCTGGCCTGCTATCAAAGTGAATTCTGCGGCTCTGACAACAAGTTGCTTCTTCTGCTGGATTGTAAACTCAGTAGGTGCTTTCCCGGTAGTGAGAAACTCAAGAATATCAGAATAATATTCGTCTGTTGCTTGAATAGAAAACAACTGTGCGTCAGGCAGATTGTCCTCCAGACTTGTAGGTTCCTCTCCTGACTCTATCCTGGATAGATGGTCAGGCCCTGCATTCAATCTTCCTGGCTTTACAATAACCTCGAAATCATATTCTTGAAAGAGCAGTAGCCATCTGCAAATTCTTCCTCCTAACACTGGTTTATTGACCAAATATTTCAAAGCAGAATGGTCAGTATACATTTTAAAATGAGCGCCTAACAGGTAGTGTCTGAATTTCTGTAGGGCATACACCATAGCTAATCCTTCCCTTTCTGTAGTGGTGTAGTTCTTCTCAACTGTAGATAGCTTTCTGCTGGAGTAAGCAATCGGTTGGTCAATACTTCCTTCTCCGAACTGTGTAAGCACAACCCCCAATGCTATGGAAGAAGCATCAACATGAACATGAAAAGGTTTTCTCCAGTCCGGGAAAACTAGAATAGGCGCTGTGATCATCTTTTCTTTAAGTGTGTCCAAGCTCTGTTGGCATTCCTCTGTCCATTGGAACTTGGATTCCTTTTTCAACAATCTTTCCATAGGCGCTGTGATCTTTGCATATCCTTTGATGAATTTTCTGTAGTAACCTGTATGTCCCAATGTAGTGCGCAATTGCTTAACTGAGTTGGGCGCAGGTAAATTAGCAATGATGGCAACCTTCGCAGGATCCATCAGGAGTCCTTGTCTGCATACAATATGTCCCAACAAAATACCAAAGGGCGCACAGAATATACATTTTTTCAAGTTAAGGGAAATCTGATGCTGTCTACATTTTTCTAACATCATGCGCAGATTTGCAATATGGTTCTTTAATAGGCCAAATACAGTCCAGTCGTCAAAATAGACTTCTAAGAACTTGTGAATGAATTCTTTAAAAACAGCAACAACAACTCTAGAGAAGATAGCAGGTGCGTTTTTAAGACCAAAGGGCATTACCGTATACTGGAATGAGCCCCATTCAGTTGCAAAAGTAGTCTTGTGGCGGTCGTCCGGATGGATTCTGATCTGATGATATCCCGAGAAACCATCAGTGAAAGAGTAAGCCTCTTGTCCTCCAACATTATCAAGTACTTCATCTGTGAAAGGAGTGGGAAATGGATCGTGCGCTGATGCATCATTGAGTTTGCGCAAGTCGACACAGATTCTTATTTCACCTTTCGTTTTCTTTTCTTGGACCACCATAGGACTAATCCAATCGCTTTCCTCTACTGGCTCAATAATACCTGCTGCGAGCATCTTATCAATTTCTTCTTTGACTTTTTCTTTATAGCGTGGGTTCAACCTGTATGGGCGCTGCTTTACTGGCTTGGCGTCTGCTTTCAGAGGTATGCGCATCACTCCTAAGTCTCCTAGGATGCCTTTCATTTCTGTGAACTTGGTGGGAAAGATATCCTGGTAGTCACGTAATAATTCAGAAACATGTCCAACAGTTTCATCATCCCAATAATCTCCTATAGACGCAAACTTTGGTTCAGCTTCTGTACCAATGTTAATCTTCTTGAGCTTGATGTGTTCTGTGATGGCAGTAATATCAAGCTTAGGACCTTTAATATTGCGCGTCCCTTCTGATTCTGGGATATTGATGTTGCGAGGATCGTCCTCCTCCTCTTCAGTGGTGAAGTTATAACATTCCAGGGCATGTTCTATCTGGACAGCCCAATCTGGTTGGGAATATTCTGATAACAGACATGGTTCAAATACCTTCTTTTTAATACACTTCAGAGCCTGATCGATGCTTGGATATTCTGACTCAAAGCTGAAGGTAAGTTGAAAGCTTTCTATCATAAGAGGCCAACTGAGAGTGCCTCTGCGCAATTCTGTGTCAGTATACCAATTTCTTGGAACTGTATCCAATGTGTGGATGAATAGGTGAACCCATTCATCTTCCGGAATATCTGACCATTGCTGAATACATGCTTCAATGTGTGACCTGGGGTCACTCTGTCCCTCGTATTTGCGCGACACTTCTGCTGTAGTGTCCTGGAATCTGCGCAGTATCAATCTGCGACAGTCTTGCCATGTGTGAATATTCTCCTTATGCGCAGCCCACCATCTTGCGGGTGTAGCACGCAATGCTACATCTAATGCCTGTATGCGTTGCTGTTCTGGAAGCTTTTGTTCATAGTCATGTATGAATTTAGTTGCTTCAGTTAGACCATCAAAAATTGGAGTGCTAGTTAATTCTGTGCCAATCCATCGAATGGATTTAGTCATCATAGCGCAACGCCTTGCAGAAACCTCATGTAGACGATTCTGCCAGTTTTCCAATCCTGCATCTGAGTCTGATGTGCACGAGCTATCGCATCGCCAGCTGATATGGCCATCTGCTGTGGGGTTGACATAATCACTATGGTTAGTGGTCATTTGGTACAAACTTTCCATGTGGCGCGCTTCCTCTTCTGCGCGAATGGGTTCTATATACCTTGGTCCTTGAATAGGATCAAGTGGTGCGATGACCCTAATCTGGTCATCCTCAAAGGTCATTTGTCTTTTCTTCAAGTTAATGACAGCCAAATTATCAAATGCCCAGTCTATTCCTAAAAGTGCTGGGTATGGTCTACTATCATCCATGATTTTGATTACTTCAAAATCTGCAGAGCTTCTTACTCCTTCAATATCAATAGGTACATTGGGTAATATTCCCAATGGAGAGACTCGTTGCTGATTCGCGAGTCTTAGCTGGATAGGGGATCTTGTAAGCTGAGGGCTTCCCATCTGTTCCCATGTCTGCATAGTGAGGACATTGGCTTCTGAACCCAAATCTAACATGACTTCGTCCATTTCAAATGCTCCAATCTGCGCTGTAAGCCTCATCTCTTTTCCAGTTCTAATGTGACTCCTAATCTGGTGAACATCACACTGCGGTGTGTTCGTCGAAGCAGACTGTTGGCACTGATCCAACAGGTGTTGGAGTTCTAGAGTTGCCTTTTCATTGCGCAACAATTTTAAACATTGTCGCAGGAACGCATGAACACTGCCTAGTGCATGCTCGTCGTCAGGCCTTCCAGCTGTAGTGGCCCGTTCTTGTACCAGGTTGTCTTGTCTTAGCACTTGCGGTCTACTATTGTTCTGCGGAATTGCGGCAGAACGTGAAGCTCTCGGATCTGAGAAATACTCTTGAGCTTGCTTAAATGCTTCTTTTTGCTTCTGCAGGTTAAGTGGGGCTGGTTTAATATTAGCGCGGCGCACCCATTGTGTCGCTTGATTTCCCATTCCCATCTCTTGCGCACCAGTGGTTGCTCCACTGCGTGTCACTATATTAACTGTAGGGTCTGGTTCTCTTTTTTCTGCTCCAATCAACTGAATATTCTGATTGACCTGTGGGGTCTTTGCTTGCATCTTAGCCTGTAAATGAGGGCATTCTTCAATGATATGGTCAGAAGATTTACAATACCTGCAAAGGGTTGTAGGATTTTGGCAATCCCTGGCAAAATGACCTTGTGCTCCGCAATTATAACAAGTGATCTGTCCTCTTCCGCGACCAAAATTTGTTGTACGTCCGCATCCCCTGTAATTTCCTGCTCGGGCGTCCCGAGTTTGGTCATAAGGTGGACCGCCTGTGGGTCCTTGTGTCTCTGCTTGTACCCTATAAACATCATGCTTTCTTTCTATCATAAGATCATATGCTCTACAATTGTTCTCATCATGACCTACTGATTTGCAGAAATTACAATATAGATTCTTTGGAGTTTGTACATATTTCTGAAGTAAGTGACATTCTTGTGGTCTATGACCTCTAGTTCTACAGATTTCACACCAAGGCCCCTGTGCCTGTGGTAAAGGGTTAGGTGCTCCAGTTGCAATATAGTCTATGAAAACGGGGCAATGGTCCTTTGAATGACCTTGGGCTTTACATTTTGTACACCAAATTTCTTCCTTAATCTCCTTGCCTTTCTTAATATCATGCACTTGCAAGGTTAAGTTTGCTAATTGGTTCTGCAACTGCGCAACATCGTTGCTTGTTCCCGCAATGGGCGAAGCTTCTAGTTTCATAGCCATCTCTAGAGCTTGTTCCTGAGTATTGAGATTCTGTTGCATAAGAGGAAGTCTAATATGTGGGAGCAGCGCAGCAATGAACCATTCTTTATGCTGCTGCGGTGCAAACTCAAAGCTTACTTGATCTATCAAAGCTTTGAACTTCTGGTCAAAGTCCCATACTGATTCTGTAGGTAACTGTTTGATGTCTTTGAGCTCTGTTATACACTGTGATTCTGATTTAGGTTTCTTAAATTCCCTAATCATAGCATTTCTTACATCAGCAAGCGTTCTATTCTGTGCTGCTGAGTATTTCATGAACCAAGTTAAGGCTCTTTCTCTTAGTGTGGTTGCTAACTGAACCAGTTTAACAGCATCATCATTAATTTGCTTAATTGTCCAAATGGCTTCACATAAGAACCAGTGTTGCTCAGGGTCTTCTATCCCTGTTCCTCTAAAAGTTGGTAACTTCATGTCATCACCCATCCTTCTTGTGCTAGGTTGAGGTGAGGGTGCTGTAGCAGTGCTTCTGGGCTGGTTAAATAAAGGTGGTACAGAGGTACTGGAAGTACCGTATGGGCTACTAGAAGGTGTTACTGCGGGTTTATACTGAGCTTTGTCTGGCTTTTGCGGTGTAAAGGGGTAATAAGGGATATGAGCACTCCCTTGTCTTTCTATATGGCTTGCTCTAGGGACTTGGCTATTATCTGGGCTCGACTCAAAAGAATGTTGGTCAAGGCCTACTTTATACCGTTTTCCACTACGAGTGCAACCAATAAGTTCAGGATCACTATCAGAATCCACGGACATTACTTGTCTATGCTATTCATCAGAAGCAATACATAGCTTTCCTTTTTCATACAGAAGCATTTTAATCCATAAGTTCAGAGAATTTAAGAACTTACCTCTGTGTACTTGGAAGAAATTCCTCTCAGCTTCACTGAAACTCTTTCTTGTGTCTACTGCAAACTCGGTGATGAAACCTTTCAGTAGACTATTCAACCAAAAATCTACTGCGCGGGACACAGGATTGTCTATCCGCTTCACAATACTGACTAGCTCAGGCGTCCAAGCGACTGGTCGATCAATATGCACAGTAGGTCTAGAGTCTGCTAACTTGGCTATCCAAGCGTGTAACTCAAGTGCAAATGTGACAAAGAAAATTTCGTGAAGGTCAGTATAAATATACTTCTGTAACCGGTCTTCTGTTTGGAGCGTAGAACTTCTATTTTCTTGTTCAGCGAACTCTTTAGCCTTTAAATCAAACCAGTCTCCAATTTCTTTAGCTGTAGGGTTCCAGTAACACATTTGTTAACTGAGCAAGTCTCAGTGTAACAGAACCTTGTGCTGGATTCAGCAACAATCTCAGACGTCGCGGAAATAGTAAGTCTCACAGCAGCAAGTCGCAAGGCAACGGAACCATTTGTTCTCCTCGATCTCGCGCGTCGCCGAAATAACAAGTCTCACAACAACAAGTCACAAGGAAACGGAACCATTTGTTGGCTTAACAACAAGGTTCAAAGCAAAGGAAGTGACATGATCAAAAATTCATAAGGCAACGGAACCATTTGTTGGCTGCTTTCTTGGGCAGACCCGGGTTTTAATGAAGCGCAGCAACAAAACCCCTTGGCGCACTGGCCCTCTCGGCAACGAGCTGCGCAGCAGCTCGAGGTCTCACCCGAAGTGGCTATGGGGGGGTTAAGGAATCAGGTTTCCTTAACCTGGGTGATGCGGAGATTGCTCTTCCTCTTCCGGTTCCTCAGATATCGGCGGTCGGACTTTCCCGCAGGCCGCTCGGCGCAACTGCGCGGATTCCTTCCTCGGCAGGCCCACTGCGCAGTTTCTCCTCTCTAGCGCAGAAGGAAACTATTCCTTGAGTCGACGCGTTAAGTACTTCCTCGCCCTGCGCATCCAGCGCAGTAATGCATTCCTCGCTCGCTGCAGCGACAGCGCTTTACTACTTCTTCGGTACTTAACACTTATATCTATCAAGGGACCTTTCCAACTCACTTAAACAGTCGCAAAGATAATACAAGAGTCTTGCATATACAGGTAATGAACTTTAAACAGTTAATCATTCATGCAAACATTATAACAAGAAGACATATGTGAAGCTCATCTCCTCGAGGAAAACCACGTCCACGGGAGTTTATATTAACCAGAAAACCATAGAGTTATACAATACGCTGCGCACACTCTGCAGCCTTAGATCTTTACAGGAAACTCCACGCACACAGCTGGGAGCCCTTCTCTCAATCTAGTCTCTTCTCTCAGAGATTACAAAGGCACAGACATCTACTCAGACTGTCTGGCAACTCAGGGATTAGCTCCTCGGCTATCCGATTCTACTCTAGTTCTACACACTCGGTAGAAAA
Organism: Larix kaempferi; assembly: GCA_027924585.1. NCBI lineage: Eukaryota > Viridiplantae > Streptophyta > Pinopsida > Pinales > Pinaceae > Larix > Larix kaempferi. The sequence continues at coordinate 3,465,675 of BSBM01000206.1, read as the reverse complement.
CATAACAAAGGATAATCAACACATGATCTATCCTCGAGACTGTCTATCTAACATTCTAACCATCTAACTATCCCAAAAGTATCTAACCTCTTCTTCTTTATCATGTATACATATATATAGGTGGCCATGACGGTCGCACCTTTACAAAACTGTGGGCCTTTCCCAACAGTGATTCCCAAAAACCCTAACCACGCACATGGCTAGGTGTACTGTAGGCGCCGCTTGCAGTCACGTCGCCGCTTCCTGCAGGCTCCTTGACTTCCGGCGCGGATTGTGGGTATGGGCGATTGTCCTTCGCCTTCAATGCTCTGGTCTGTTGCTCCTCCTTGATCCGAGCAACCATAACTTCTGTACTTAGCCCTTAAATGAGGGTAGCTGAGCCCTCTACTCCATCGCCTTATTTATTATGGTAGCTGAGCCACCTTCATTCTTCGATGACGTGCGCCCGAGCTCCGCGATTTTCCGTCCGTGATCTTCTCTGAGCTTGTCCATCTGGCACCGTACTGCGCACCGTCTCCTTCTTGCCCAAAACTTAGTGCTTGTCCCAAAATTAGCACTTTCCTTTCATACTTGTGCTTTTTCCCCAAAATTCGCAGCTTTACCGCAGCTACGACCTAGGCTCCAACACTGCACTATGCTCTTTCTCTGCCACGTGGTACTACCGTGTTATGCTCTGTTCTAGAGGTGCGGTACACCTTTTTTAGCCTTTTTTTCCATGGCTTGTGGGATTTTGATTTGCGAGAGATTTTGGAGGATTGGTGTCCCTGATTCGATCCTAACTCACTTTCTGTGATTAGTAGGCCTGATCCACTAAACTCTCCCAAGATCTACCCTTCTCTTTTGTTGGTTAACCCTACCACACACTATAAGAGAAAGGGATTCCATGAGCAAAGGAGGAGGACTCTTGGAGACATCAAACTTATGATCTTGAAGCTTTGTGGAGATAGCTAGAGGAGGAAGCACTTGGAGCTGGAAGTTGGCTTGGATATCAAACAACCATTGTAAGTGACTTCAAGTTGATAATATAATATAACTTGTCTTGTTTCCCAAATCACATGTATTGATTTTGTTTCAATGATATGATTTGTATCTATTATAATATTTAGATCCTAACTCATATTTCAAGTTGCTAGAGAATTGTATATGCTTGTATCTTGGTTTCATTTTGACAGGTTCATTCGTGAGGACTTGGAGATTGGAGCAACCATAAAGACAAGAGATTGGATTGAAGGTCAGTTAGAATTCTTCTACTTCTTCTAGTGCTTTAATCTTGAGATGTCTGTTTAGATCTAGGAATTCAAGGTAGCATTTGTTTAGTTTTGTCTTAGTTTAAAGTTAGTTAAAATCTACTTTAATCTAAGAGAATTTTTACTTATCCGTAGGGAAAAATTCTACCAACAACAAGCAAGAGAAAGATGATGCTGAAGGAGGCGATGATTAGCAGGAAGAAGAGCAAGATAAAGAACAGCAGCAGGCTGGCGACCCACCAGCAAGAGAAAAGAGAAAGAATCTCGCCAGAGTTGTTCCAGAGGGGTCAAAAAGAAAGAAACAAAAAGCACATAAGACTCCGCTTGAAGCGAAGTTACATGATGATGACTATGACTGCATCGCAGCCAGAGTCCATGCACATATTGAAGAAACACTCACAGAAAAAGACAAGAAGCAAGAGGAACTTCAAGTCAGCATGGCAGAAAGCATCACAGAATTGAAAAGTATTATGGAAAGAGTAGAGTAAGTACAAAGATATCTAATGAGAGAATCAAAATCTGAAGATAGATCAGAGGATATAAGCCGAAGAAAAAGAAAATCACCCGCAGTAATGATGTGACCACGACTTGTGGGAATAGAGCCAACGAATGTCATATTCCCATCCGACGAAGTCATTGAAGGTGCGAAGCAGCTTGCGCACTTAGATATTAACATGGGAATTTTTCATATAGAAGGACTGCACGATCTAGACTTACAGGTCATGGAAGAAATCAAAGATATGGACATGATAACATACAACCAACATCTGAAGCTGGAAGAGAGCTATAATGAGTTGAAGAATGAAGGTTGATTAAGTGCGAATGAGCTAGTAGATGCTCACAAAAGGCAGAAGATGCTGAAGAAGGCCATCGAAGAAGTCTCTGTGAAGATCCTAGACTTTGATGAAGAACCGAAAGTAGAAGCGACGATTTCCAATATTGGCATTGCAGTCGACAATCTTAAAACAAAGATGGAGGACATGGAAATTGGATATAAAGAAAATATTGCAGACTTGGAGGCTAGGAAGCAACCTAGCACTCCACTAGAAGTAAAGGAAGCAAGAGCTGAAGAGATAAAAACTTTGACATAGAACATCTCCGCAGAAGTTGAGAGGTGCCATGACTTATTAGAAGAATTGCCCAAGTCATGGGCCATACTACAAGAAGACCCAGACTTACAGAAAATTCAGGATGAATTCCAAAAGAAGCAAAAGGACCTTGACTCAATGAACATGGCAATGAAAGACTTTCCACCGAGGCAAAGAATATAGAAGTTAACATAAAATAAGGAGCTTCAGAAAGAACTGAAGTCATTAAGGACAAAGAATGCAGAAATTTAAGCAAAGTTGCAACCAATGCAGGAAGATGCATTGGAACTCTCTGCAGAGATTGAGGTGAAGCTCCAAGAGCTTCGCACAACAGAGAGCACAGTTAAGGACCAGATGCAGGAACCAATTTCCGCGATGCTGATCGATATAGTGAAGGAATACGAGCAGGAAACTAAGGGGGCTATTGCGAAGATGAGTACAACATATCAAGAGTTTGCAACAAAGATGAAGATACCAAGCATAGCAAAGAAAATAAATCCCAGTGTAAGTGGCTCGGCGACGAGCCACAAGTAAGTGTTACGGGCCTGTTGGGCGCAACCCAAGAATAGAAATTTATGAAGGCAAAGTACAGTTAGGCGAGGCCTTCCATTGACCATTTTTGGGAGAAAAGAGACTCCGCAAATCTCAAGCAAAGGGTATGGAGAGAAGATCAGTCGAGAATAAGACCTATCCCCTTAGTAAAGACAAAGTACTAAGGATAGCCATAGGTGGTTGGCGCAGTTAACAGTTGAGTGACGACCCGACTGCTACAGGAGCAGGAAGTTAAGAAGCGGAGAGGTGTAAAGGACACACCACTACAAAAGTCAGAAGTGCGTTGTTAGAGAAAGCGTAAGAGTAAGAGGAAGCGGCGCCAAAGGGATGACAAAGTTAAAGATTAGCATGGTATACAGGAGAACCACAGCGGTTTTGGGGTTTTGGGTACTATGGGGATTGGCCCATAGTTATTTCAATATGTGACCTTCGAGCACATCTATATATAAGGGTAGTTTTGTATAAGGAAGGTTTCTTGGTCATTGTTAGATGTTAGACGTTGGCTGATTGTAAGAGAAGAATAGTGATAAAAGAGGGAACAGACTCTACAACTGAGTGCATAGAGATCTGATTGTAGAGAAGAGTCTACAACTAAGTTTAAAGACTAGAACTGTTACCATTCCAATTAATATAAGAACAATTCCTGTGGATGTAGCTCCCGCATGGGGGTGAACCACATAAATCTATGTGTTTATGTATCTGATATTATGTTGTGCTTTGTATGCGAGTTCATGGTGTATTTATGTATTTTCTTTCATGTATATGTTAATGGTAATTGCATGATAAGTACATGGAATACATAATAATGAATGTTATAGAGGAACAATTAGAATGATGAATGCGTAGCTATATGGTGAATACACTAGAGATTCAACGTAGTTCTGTATACTGTTAATAAGTTGCGGAGTGCGAAGCCATCTGTCCCTTCCATTCTATTAGTCAATGTTAAATGAGGCTATATCAAGCTTGCTAACCACATCTGCACATTGCCACGGTTATAGAAACGTGATTCTGTAACCCCCCATATTCACTTTGAGTGACACTTCAGCCTGTTTATAGGTTGATGCCGAAAGGGCCAATGAAAGGGTTTTTTTTGTTGTTGCGCTGAACTTCACCGAAGTCGGGTCTGCCTAAGCAAGCCAACAATAGATTTTAAACTCTATTTAATTTTCCACACTTTTACATTCACACAATCATGGTGCTTTGGATGGCCTAATCTACATTTTGTTGGCCCATTGAATATGCCCACAGGATTACAATTTAAACATCAATCTAACCCTAACTAAATCCATAAAATTCGCAATTGATAACTAACACATCGGTCTCACGTGCTCATGAAGATCTTGATTTCATGCTCCAAATAATTATTTTTGAACCAACAAATAACAATTTTCCTTGTGTTTTGATGGCTATGCCTTCCAAAAACTCGATTTTGATGATTTCTCGGAGGTGGGTTGATGCTCCTGCATCAGATTCCTAGGGTACATTTTTTTATGACCTCCTGGTCATATGTCTTCTTGTAATAGCTTAACTTGTGAGCTACAATGAAACCTCTACAGTAGCAAGTCTCGCCCACTTGTTACATGACACCTCACTAAGCTTCTCTTCTCTGGATTAGTCTTTTGTCATCTTCCTAGTTCTTTCTTCTAGAACCATATGAGCACCCCTTACTCTAGGCCACTGCAAATATTCTCACCTTCCTCTACTACTACCTGCACAACCATAAAGAAAAAAAAAATTCTTACCACAAAATTGTACCTTCTTTGGGCTCTAACACCACTTGATTAAAACGAGTTTTGGGGGTCCTTAATTTTTAGTTATTAATGATCTCGATCCTGAGACCTATGGATTATGGGCCCACATTTATTCTCCCTCCGTATCAAACATTACAGGAAATTCAAATAATACATATTGGCTACCATAATTTACCTGCTACATGAAGCTTGTATTCCTGTCACTCTATAAACTAGCAAAATACAAGACTATCACACGATCCATGATAAAACAAATGAATTGGAAGACGCTTTTTTATTCAACATACAAAATACTTTGTTTAGAGTCACTTATTAAAAACAACGACTTGGAATCCATTCATTCTCCATGGTCTTGAAATCCACATGACTTGTCAGATTGAAACTTTGGTACACAGGGATGTAACTCGGTCATTGATCCTTCGAACAGTCAAACCAACGTTTAGTAATCTTGGATTCGCAATGCATGAGCATACATAAACAATTGTTGCATAATTAAATACAAATCACATCATGAATACTCTAAACCAAAGATTGTAAACTCTATTGAATTCTCCACACTTTTACATTCACACAATCGTGGCGCTTTGGTTGGCTTGATCTACATTCTGTTGGCTCCCTAAATATGCCCACCGGATTACAATTTAAACATCAATCTAACCCTAACTAAATCCATTAAATTCACAACTGATAAGTTACACATCAGTCTCACCTGTTCATGAAGATCTTGATTTCATGCTCCAAATAATTATTTCTGAACCAACAAATAACAAATTGCCTTGTATTTTGATAGTTGTGCCTTCCAAAAACTCATGTTTGATGATTTATCATAGGTGGGTTGATGCTCCTACATCATATCCTCATGTGTTGAGGTGATGTTTTGAATTTCAAAGCATGAACGGTGTGTGATGTACTAATAACCATGGCTGTGTTATTAAGTCTCCTCTAGGGACTGGCCACCCCTATAATGAATTACTTTAGCATATAAGCACTTGGAACGATAGTAGGACAATATGATGACATCAATGGGAAAATATCCTTAATATATTTGATATGATAATTAATTAAACTGGCACATGTGGACCATGCATATTAGATGAGATAAGATATGAGAGAATTCAAATTGCACATAAAGACTTAAATTAATTAAGGGAGAATTTGAATTGTTAAAAATGAGTGATATTAATAAAGAAGACTTCAATCAACTAAAGGAGAACTCAAATTGTTCACTACAGTGATGTTAACAAAGAAAGAATTTAGTGAAGAGAGTTAACTAAGTGATAACAACGAAAGATCTAGTTAACTAAGTGTTTTCATTATGACACTTATGTTAAACTAAAAGATGACACTTATGTTAAACTAAAAGACGAAACTTGTGTTAAACTAAAAGATGACACTTGTGTTGCGACACTTGCATGACAACACTTGAGTTATCCACCTAACTAAGTGGGAAAAGCTTTCAGTTAAGGGGCGAGTTCATCTAGAAGTTAGCACTGTGAGTTAAAGCCATTGCATGAGAAGTGGGGCACACTTATTCATGCAAGATTGATGTCTCCAAGGTTGGAGTGAATTCCTATGAAGTAAAATATGTACATGTGACCAATATAAGTGAATTGGTTGATTGGAGAATTATTTATTTTGAGACTCTCTTCTTTATCTATCTCTCTTTCTCTTTAAATTGCATTGGGGGTGCTTGATGTAAAATACATTCTCTGCTATCTTTTTTATATGTAAGAGAGAGTAAAAGTTCTATTAATAAAAGGTACAGAGAGTACATAAATATTACAAACGTCCATTAAAGGACCAGAACCAGCAGAGACCCATCCCAGAGGGGAGGATGGAGACAAACCAAGTTTTCCACATCATCAAAAGGGAGAAACCAACATAATAGAAATATGCATGGAAGTCCTCAAAACCTCGAAAGGTTGATCATCAACACAAAGCTAACCAGGATAACAAAAAAGACCTAGATACACAGACTTGAAACATGCCCCGCTAAAAGAGCCAAAGAAGAGCTAACCAGCGAGCCACATAGGGCTGAAACAAAATACTAACATGACTTAGTGAAAGAAAAAAAACCAAACCAGTCAATCCAGACCGACCTACTGTTCCGGGCTCAAAGTATCAGAAACTCCATGATTGGCTTCCTGCGGAGGATGGATCCTGAGTTCCTCCATCAACGCTTCCAGAGTGCTAGTGTTCTCCATTTCGGTTTGTTGGTTCTCCTTCATACCTGCAATGACCTCTTACATATTACGTGAAATTTTCTCCCTGATGTGTAATTCATGGGCAAGAAGAATACTGTAGGCCTAGAAGGGGCTAGCCAGAATCTGATAACCCAGCCGAGATTCAATCTCTTCCTGCAACCCAATTTCTAGGTATGCTATCTGGTTATCAATGGTTGATGGTGTTTCCTCCAGATAGAAATGATCCCAGTCAAAACACTGCGGGATGGCATTTTCTTGAGGATGGGATTGAGAGGAAGAACCTTGACCAGTATGTCTCCCCCTACGCCCAGGATTTCCACCAGTCCCACGGCGACTTCTCATCCTGATACGAGGATGCATAATTCACAGGAAAATGGACCCGGACGTAGTCGATAGACCACCTTTAATATGAAGCCAATTAATCCACAAGTTAAAATCAAAACACATGCCAGAAGGTAAGGATAACCAGTGGATTTGCGAATTGCAACTCTTGATCTTTTTTCCCTCAGTAATTAATTTATAATCCTCATTCCTATAACGAGAGCTGTGGAAAGTACCCTTCCATAAATTCTCATGAGTGCTCTACTTAGCCATTCTGTACTGATCCATGATCTCACCTGCTCGGAATATGATAAGCCTGCAGCAATAACTGCTTTCATTCCCTTCGCCATAGCTACGGTCATAAATGCATTCACCACGGTACACGCCATTACCAATACTCATTATGGTATAATTACTCAGATATTTCAGACGCTTGGGTGAAATATCATGAAAAGACCTGATAAGCTTGTGATATAAAACCCGATGATCAACCACCTTAATTTCCTTAAGGTGAAAGGACAACAACTGGATATGTTAAATCAGGAGGGATAATCAGACTTGACACACGTCGGATTACCTGCAGCATGTGTCCTTTCGGGCCGGATGCCATGTGATTCATGATTCTTCGGGCAGGTGGTGTTCGAATTAGGGCTGCAATCAATTCACACTTGTGACTGGCCACATGATCGGCCATCTCATGCAAGGTGCCAGCTTTGAATGCTACACTTGCCTTAACCCCTATATTGGCCAGTTCATCGGCTAACTTGTTTCCTTTTCTTCGAACATGAATGAAGTTGATGGCCGGAGAAGTGTTAAGAATTTCCTGAAGTTTCATCAGCCTGCCTTCCCATCTCCAATTCAAAGAGACCTTCGGAACCGCCGCACCTCTTTGAATACGATGCGCAATGGAGATCAAAATGTTGGAGTCCCCCTCTACAATTAGAGGTACCCAGTTTTTTTCCATTGCCCAACTGATGCCATTAACCATTCCTTCAAGTTCTACGACGTTATTCGTTGTTTCACCCAAGTTACCCTAGAAAAATCCTACAACCAAGCCATGAGCATTTCTGATGACTCCTCCAAATCCTGCAGGCCCCGGGTTACCTTTTGCTACACCGTCAAAATTGAGCTTCATAGTATCAGCTGGAGGAGGTTGCCAAAAATCAGGACTAGTGGAGAATTCTCTGCGCTGCAACACTTTAGCATTGCCATTTGATGAGTTATAAATACCCTAGTCATTCAACATTATTCTTTCTGCAGGATCTACATTTCCATTTTCAGGGGATGGAATTTTGGAGTATAATGTTTCCTTGATGTGATTTTCAATAACCTTCCAAATTGCCTCCGTGTTTCTTTGTTTATCCTCAAAAATTCGCTGGTTTATCTCCTTCCATATTTCCCAAACCACGAAACCCAGAAATAATTCCCAGATTCTGTTAAGACGTTCATTTTTAAAGGGTTTAGTTTGCCAGGTGGCCAGCGTCAGGTTCGGTCAGCCCAAAACTCTAGTCATTTTTCTGAATCTTTCTTCCCCCCTGTTTCAGAAGAAGGAGGCCAGAGGGCACTTGTCAAGAAGGTGATTAATGGTTTCGCTCGCATTCGTGCACATACTACAACGAGAAGGTCCAAAGAAACCCCTCTTAAGAAGGTTTTCCCAAGTCAAAATTCGTCGATGAATCAACAGCCAACTGAAAGTGTCAATTTTGGGCCACTGGTTCGTCTCCCAGACTTTTTTCCATTTGTCATCCCTGGGCACCCTGTCATGGCCATTCAAGTGGCCTGCCGCTTCCACAATGCTGAATTTCCCCTTGTTAGAATAACCCCATCGGATTTTGTCCAGCCTAATGACCCAGGGTATTTGCCGTTTGGTAATTTCACCATAGAAATTGTTAAGATTTTCTTGGGGGGTTAAGGTCTTCCACCATTGAATTGATTTCCACTGTCTAAACCGTAGTTCCTCAGGTCCTATTTCCCAAAAGTCCTTGAATTTCTCCCATGGGATACTCTGTAAGTATAAAAACAACTCCTGATTGTCCTACCCATCATAGAGTCTTGGGAGTTACTGCCAAGCATCATGCAGAAAGGAGGCAGAGTTGCCATCTCTTACCTCCTAGAAGCTATGATTTTTAACTAAATCACGATTCTCCTGGGAAAGCTTCCAAATACTGAATCCTGGTTGTTCTTCGCCAAATCTGATAAGGTCTTGTTTGGGCCATCTTGGGGCATATTTCTGGTGCCAAAGACGTGCCCATGGTTCCTCTTTGTGGGTGACCCATCTCCACCATATTTTAGCTCCTAAGACTTTGTTAATACACACCAGGTCAAGCAAACCCAAGCCCCCCAATCTTTTAGGAGTGCATAGAGTGTTCCAATTCACCAAGGCCCATTTCCTCTGGTCGAGGGTGCCTCCCCACAAGAATTTCCTCTGCAGATTACAGATCTTTTTTAGAACATCTTTGGGTGCTGCCATCACTGAGAACAGGTAAATTGGCAAAGCCTGTAACACTGACTTGACCAAAATGAGGCGGCTCGAAAAATTCAGGGCTCGAAACGTCCATAATTCCAATTTGGTTTTGAATTTATCTAGAAGATCTTTCCAAGAGATTTGTCGGATGGTAGATTTCGTCAAGGGTGCCCCTAGATATTTTGACGGAAGGAGTCCTTCAAATAATTCCAAAATTCGGAGGATATTTCTGCGATGAATTCTAGGAGTGTTGAAGAAATACACCTTCGATTTTTCTTTATTTATTTCTAGACCACTGACCTTAAAGAAGGTGTTAAGAATATCCTTGATATTTCTAGCCTCCTGAACCGAGGAAGGTCCCATCATCACAGTATCATCAACAAATTGTTGGTGGGTTTGAGGGATCAGTCCCTCCTCGGGGTCCAAACCTTGAATAACATTGTTCTCTTGGGCCTCCCGAATCATTCTTCCTAAACCTTCAACCATGATAATGAAGAGGAATGGGGATAAGGGGTCCCCCTACCAAATTCCACGGGTTGCTGGGAAAGGTTGTGAGGGAGTTCCATTGAACAAGATTCAAAAGAAAGTGGATGAAACCAAACTCATGATCCATTCCGTCCATATGTTACTGAAATCGAAGGATTTTAACATTTCTACCATGAACGTCCAGTTTAGTTTATCATAGGATTTTGATAAGTCCAGTTTTAGGAGCATAGCTGGGATTTTCTCTCGTTTGAGCGAATGAATTGCTTCATGAACTAGAATAATTCCATCCATAATTTGACGTCCTTCCATGAACCCATCCTGCTCTAGAGAAATGATTAAAGGAAGAAGAGGCCGTAGCCAATTTGTTATAACCTTGGTAATAATTTTATAGATCACATTGTCGAGAGCTATGGGTTTAAACTTTCTAGGATCCTCAGTTCTCGTTTCCTTAGGGATAAGCGTGAGAAAGGTAGCATTAAGAGATTTTAGAATATTCTTGGCTCACTGAGAATCTTCCATAATGGCCAGGATCTCCCCCTTCAGCCAATCCAAACAATAGTGGAAGAAGTTTGTAGTGAAGCCATTTGGTCCAGGTGCTTTGTCATCCACCATTTGTTTGATGGCTTCATCAAGTTCCTCCATGCGAATAGTCCCCATAAGGAGATTGTTGTGGGCCTCCATGACCAATCTTGGGATGTGGCTGAGAACCTTCTCGCTTTATGCTTGTCTATTAATATTTGGCTCATTCAGAAGGTCTTCGAAGTGATATTTTAAGGACTGCTCTAATTCAGGTTGCGTTTCCACTACTGTGCCATCTTCCTTCTTGAGCCTAACCACCCTGTTCCCATGACGGTGTTGGATGGTGGATTTGTGAAAGAACTTGGTATTATGCTCAACCTCTTTTAGCCAGTGGCTTCAGGATTTTTGCTTCCATAGGAGTTCGTCCTGATGTTCTTTGAGAGTGAGTTCCCGCAAAAGGTTTTGCTCCTGGTTTTTCAACTCTGTCGTATACCCCTGTGCCATGGCCTCCTTTTGAATTTCCTGAAGTTTAAGGTCGAGGATCTTCTCACCTTGGAAAATATTTCCAAAGATGTCTTTATTCCCCCTCTTTATTTTTCCTTTGAGGTATTTTAATTTTTGTTGGAACTGATACATCTTGTTGATGTATATGTAACTTCGGAATGTATTTCATCTATGTATTTCATATATATTTATTGTACCCTTATTAGAGATGTGTTATTCCTCTATAAGGAAGTGTCATCATGTGGATTGACAAGTGTCGCAAGTGTGTGTACTTGCCAATAGGTTATTAGACCACCATGTGTTGGGTCGGCTTTGAAATATATATTATATTGTGGATGTATCTAGATAGACAAGTTGGCCCCATAGTGTAACTGGGCAAACAGGTTAAGTATAAATAGAGATCGGGAGATCTCTATTTGGATCATTCGGAAAGTCACACTTCTCTCACTCAGAAAGTGGCGCACTAGTGAGGAGGAGGATCATATGCTACTAGGAGACTACCTCAAGTGTATTTTGGTTGTACTTTGGTTGAGCCATTGCTCTCTCTATCTCTGAGGATGTTGTGGGGTTTTTCACCTTAGGGTTTTCCCCAAAGAAACTCTGTCTCTTGTCTCTCATGCTTTTGATTCTTGTGATGCTTGTCATGCTTATTGTGATTTTTATGCATTGATATACTATATATGTTATTCTCTCAGTAAAGATCCAAGAGTATTGTGAATTAATGCTCAAAATTTAACATGGTATCAGAGCTAACCTGAGAAGAGACATTTTGCAGTGACGAAAACTTGAGTTTCATCTTTATTGGGTTTCTCTCCATAGTTTTTGGAAAAGCAGTATAGTAGATTGACTCTACTCATCAAGGGGAATCTATCTGTCCAATCAGAAATCAATTATAATCTTTTTCAGATTTGGCCCTAAAAATTAGGGTTTCCACAAAAATAGGAATTTCTGAAATCTGAAGACATAGCTGGAAGCTCCTTGCAAAAATCGAAGTTTAGAGCTTTGAATCGAGATTTTTGGCAGGGTAGATCTCCGGGAAACTCAAACCCTAATTCAGGGCTCTCCCCAATGAACCTGGGAGGACAAAAAGTCAAATCTGAAGGGTAAAAATTTGTTGATCTCAAATTCTAAATGCACCAGGCTGATCAGCTCATCAAGGCACATCTTTCTATCCTTTCAGAAAGTTGAAATTCACATTTTTAATTTTTAGGGTTTTTTCGACAAACCCTAATCCTAGACCAGATCCAGTTTTCAGCGTTTCAAGTGGTAAGACCTAAATCTTTTCTATTTCCATTTGAAGTACTCTTTAAGATGTCTCACCACACCAAGCTTGAGGATAAGCTTGAAGGGGCTGATAACTTTCGAGCTTGGAAGTATAGGATTGGGTTAATCCTGGAAGAGAATGAGTTGGACTCATATATAAAAGAAGACATCCCTATCCCAGAGGATGAAGAGGCCAAGGTATTGCATAAGAAGAACTTGGTCAAGGCAAAGAGAATCATTACTGATTCTATTAAAGACCATCTTATACCCCATGTGTCTTCTCTAAAGACACCCAAGGAGATGTTTGACTCTTTGACCAAGCTATTTGAAGGGAAGAACATAAATCGGAAGATGACCCTACGGAACCAATTGAAAGGAGTAAAGTTTCAGAATGGAGAAACCATTCAATCTTATTTTTCTAGGATCTCCCAGATTAAGGAACAACTGGAAGCAGTAGATGAAATGGTGGAGAATGGTGAAGTTGTCATGACCACTCCGAATGGCCTACCTAGGTCATGGGACTCCTTTATTCAAGGAATCTGTGCAAGAAAGAAGTTGGTATCCTTCAACAGACTACGTGAAGAATTCTCACAAGAAGAAGCAAGGCTTGTGGCACGAGAAGAAAAGATGGGGAATGAAGATCAAGCTCTTGCATCTCACACCAAAAGAAGCAATCCCAGGAAGGAGCACTCTCGCTACAAGAGATACCATCAAAAGAATAAGAAGGATCTAAGATGCTTCACATGCAATGAGAAGGGTCACTTTGCTTCAGATTGTCCCAAGAACAAAAGGGATAATAGCAACAACTCCAGCAAGAAGAAGAAGGGCAGCGAAAGAAAGTTCCATGCTCATGATGTCGAGGATGATGAACCTCCAAAGAAGAAGGCTAGGGTAGAAAGTGATGATAGTGATGATGACTCATCAAGTGAAGAAGAGTATGTTCTAATCTTTGCTCTCACAGGTACTATCTCCCATGGTTGTAATGATTGGTTGATTGACAGTGGGGCTTCCAAACACATGACTAGGTTTAAGGAATCTTTTGTGAATCTATCTGAACATGAATCACCCCATAAGGTGAAACTTGGGGATGATTATCAATACCCAATCAAAGGAAGTGGTGAAGCCTCCTACAACCTAGATTCTGAAAAATCATTGAAGATGAAAGAAGTCTTTATGTACCTGGGCTCAAGAAGAACTTACTCTCCATCTCTGCATTGGATGCAAAAGGTATGAGGGTTGCATTTGTGGATGGCCAAGTCCTAATGTGTCCAAAGGGTAAAACAATCGATGATGTAGTAGTGATTGGAGAGCAAGAGGGAGGTTTGTATAAATTGAAGGGTCAACCTGAACATGCCATGATACATGAATCCATGGAGCCAAGTGAACTTTGGCATAGAAGACTTGCTCATCTGCATTATAGGGCACTTCCAATTGCAAGCAAGGCTGTAGAGGGTCTTCCTGAAATCAAGACCAAACATGAAGGTGTTTGCAAAGGATGTGCAAAAGGTAAGAACATTAAGAAGGATTTCCCAAGAAGTGAAAGCAAGGCAAAAGATATCCTGTAAATCATCCACTCAGATGTATGTGGTCCTATGTCATCCAATTCTCTGAGTGGGTATGTTTACTATGTCTCATTTATTGATGACTTCTCCAGGAAGACTTGGGTATACTTCTTGAAGAACAAATATGAGGTGTTTGATAAGTTCAAGGAATTCAAAACCTTGATGGAGAATCAAATTGACAAGAAGATCAAAACATTCAGATCCAACAATGGTGGAGAATTCACCTCAGGTGACTTCAAGAAGCTTTGAAGTGATTCAGGGATTAAGAGAGAGTTGCCTGCTCCTTATAATCCTCAACGGAATGGAGTTGCATAAAGGAAGAACGGAACTATCATGGAAGCAGCAAGGGCAATGTTGCATGACCAGGATCTACCTATGTATCTATGGGTAGAAGCAGCTAGAACAGTTGTATATGTGCAGAACAGAACACCCCACAAGATATTGGACAACAAGACACCAGAAGAGGTCTTTTTTGGTAAGAAACCTGAAGTTAGCCATCTCAGAATATTTGGTTGTCCAGTATACACTCATGTCCCAAAGGAAAAGAGGACTAAACTAGATCCTTAAGGAAAGAAGGATATCTTTGTGGGTTACATTGAAAGCTCGAAGGCTTACAGAATATACTTTCCAGGGTTCAAGAAGATTGATGTCAGCAGGGATGTAACATTTGATGAAAACTCAGCATTCATCAAATCAAGGAAGGCACCTATCAAAATTTATGAAGAACCTAAGGAAACTAGATTTCAAGACACTACCATGACTGTAGTAGTTCCAGAATTTGTTCGTGAGTTTGAAGATCCGCAAGAACTTGTAGATCCACCTCGTGAGGATAACTCTCACAAGAGGAAACCTGCATGGGATAGAGAGCTCATTCAAGATGCAGAAATATTTGACATTCCAGAAGAAGAACACAGAGCAAAGAAGAGAACCAGATCACATACCAGCTATGTTGCTTTACTCCGTGACATCATGAATAAAGAACCTTCCAGTTATGAAGAAGCAGCAGAAAAGAAAGAATGGAAGGATGCCATGGTTGAGGAATACCAATCAATAATGAAGAATGATGTTTGGGATGTTGTCCCAATACCTAAAGAGAAGTTTGTTGTGACTTCCAAATGGATCTACAAAATCAAGCATGCTGCAGATGGCAGTGTAGAGAAATACAAGGCAAGATTCATAGCTCGTGGCTTCTCTCAGAAAGAGGGAATAGATTATAAAGAAACTTTTGCACCTGTAGCCAGGTATACTTCCATCAGAACAATACTTTCCCTGGCTGCAGCAATGAAATGGAAAATACACCAGATGGATGTCAAGACTGCTTTCTTGAATGGTGTAGTTGAAGAGGAAGTATATGTGGAGTAGCCACTCGATTTTGAAACACATGACAGGTAGTCATATGTGTGCAAATTGAAGAAGGCATTGTATGGCTTGAAGAAAGCTCCCATAACTTGGTATGGTAGGATGGACAGTTTCCTATCTAGTTTGGGCTTTACCAAGAGTAAAGCGGATTCAAACCTCTACTACAAGGTTGAGGAAGGGAATCTTGTGATTCTACTCCTGTATGTGGATGAATTATTTGTAACAGGAGATGACAGACTGATTTCAGATACTAAGAGGAAGCTTGCTGCTGAGTTCGATATGAAAGATTTGGGAATGATGCATTATTTCCTAGGTATGGAGGTGTGGCAAAGTGCAGGTGGGATATTCCTTGGTCAAGGAAAGTACACAGTAGATATCCTGAAGAGATTCGGGATGATGGATTGCAAGGCCATGGCCACACCTATGGCATCGAATCTAAAGCTTCTATGTGATGCTTCATCTGAGCCGATTGATGTCTCTATGTATCGTTAGATGGTTGGGTCCTTGATGTACCTGACGAACACAAGACCAGATATTTGCTTTGTTGTGAACACATTGAGCCAGTTCCTGACGGATCCGAGGAGTGTTCACCTGGTTGCTGTAAAGCATGTTCTGAGGTACCTGAAGGGTACAGTGGATTATGGGCTCAAGTATGAAGCGAATCAAAAGTCTGACCTGCAGGGTTATGTTGATTCAGATTGGAATGGCAGTGCTGCAGATAGGACGAGCACATTTGGTTGTTGCTTCAGTATGGGATCAGGTGTGATCTCTTGGTTTAGCGGGAAGCAGTCCTAAGTAGCACTGAGTACAACTGAGGTAGAGTATGTTGCAGCCTGTTCAGCTAGTTGTGAGGCAGTATGGCTACGGAAGCTACTGTCTGAGTTATTTGATCTCCCGTTGGATGCTACTGGTATCTTTTGTGATAACCAAAGTTGTGTGAAGCTATCCGAGAACCCAATGTTTCATGACATGTCAAAACACATAGATATCAAATATCACTATATCAGGGATATGGTGCAGAGAGGAGCTGTGAAGCTCCAGTACATTGCGACGGATGAGCAGATTGCAGATGTGCTGACGAAGCCACTAGCCAGGGTGAAGTTCGAGTACTTCAGGGAGAGGCTTGGCGTTCTTCAGATTGATGACACTTCGAGGAAGAAGTGATGGATACATTTGTTGAAGCCATTCCAAGCATGTTGGAAGGAGGATCCTTCACATGGCTGTGGATGTAAGCACTGGATGATGAGCATCAAGATGATGTTTTGGTTTCTTCTTTGTATGATCAGTTGGATCATTTATATATGTATGTATGGATCATGTTGGATGCTGGATATGATCAGTTGGATCATTTATATGTATATGTATGTACCCATCATGTTGGATGCTGGATATGATCAGTTGGATCATTTATATGTATATGTATGTATGCATCATGTTGGATGCTGGATATGATCAGTAGGATCATTTGTATGTATTTTGTATATGCATCATGTTGGATGCTTGGAACATGTATTTGTATATGTATCAGGTGGATACATTATATGATCAGGTGGATCATGTATGGCGATATGTATCATGTACTTGTATTTGTATCAGGTGGATACATTGTATGATCAGGTGGATCATGTATGATGATATGTATCAGGTAGATACTTGGTATGCATCAGGTAGATGCATTGTATGATTAGGATGATTATGGATGACGAGCTTCAGGATGTTGCTCCAGATGACATGCAACAAGATGTTGCAGTGATGATGATCAAGATGATCATGTGTACATCAGGATGATGTATGGTGAGTATCAGGTTGATACTCTATGTCCGTGGATCAGGTTGTGCAGATGAGCATATAATTTGGCCCTAGGAGATTTGCAGATAGTCTTTCAAGGTTTGCCCTATGGCATATAATTTGGCCCTGGGATATCTGGCAAATGCTCTTTCGAGGTTTTTCTCTAGGAGGACATATAATTTGCCCCTGGGAGATTTGCAGATAGTCTTTCGAGGTTTTGCCTATGGCATATAATCTGGCCCTGGGATATCTGGCAGATGCTCTTTCGAGGTTTTGTCCTATGGCCTATAATATGTCCCTGGGAGATCCGATAGGTTGGCCTGTGTGCCCATAATAAGTCCTGGGATGCTCTTGTGAGGTTTTTCCATGACCACATATAATCTGTCCCTGGGAGATCCTATAAGTAGAGCTGTGTGCTCGTAACAGCCTGGGATGCTCTTGCAAGGTTTTGTAGTGACCACATATAATCTGTCCCTGGGAGATCGTATAGGTAGACCTTTGTGCTTGTAATAGCCTGGGATGCTCTTGCGAGGTTTTGTGGTGAGGTCGCATATAATATGGCCCTGGGAGATCCTATAGGTAGAGCCGTGTGCTCGTAACAGCCTGGGATTCTCTTTCGAGGTTTTGTGACACACTTAATAAGTCCCGAGGATTCCACAGTATGGCCAGTGAAGACGAAGACCTGCAGGTGGTGGGCCTACATCTAGTATGAAAAAGGACTGGCTCTGTAGAACTTCCTATGATGAGTAGAGTCAGAGATTGGTTGAGATAGCAGTAGCAGTGAAGATGATGATGATGATGCATCGATGACGATGATCCCGAGAAGAAGATTTGTCTAACAGATCTATGTCGAGAAATACCTTCCTAGTTAAGAGGGAGTGTTGATGTATATGTAACTTCGGAATGTATTTCATTTATGTATTTCATATATATTTATTGTACCCTTATTAGAGATGTGTTATTCCTCTATAAGGAAGTGTCGTCGTGTGGATTGACAAGTGTCGCAAGTGTGTGTACTTGCCGATGGGTTATTAGACCACCATGTGTGGGGTCAGACTTGAAATATATATTATATTGTGGATGTATCTAGATAGACAAGTCGACCCCATAGTGTAACTGGGAAAACAGGTTAAGTATAAATAGAGATCGGGAGATCTCTATTTGGATCACTCGAAAAGTCACACTTCTCTCACTCAGAAAGTGGTGCACTAGTAAGGAGGAGGATCACCTGTTACTAGGAGACTACCTCAAGTGTATTTTGGTTGTACTTTGGTTGAGCCATTGCTCTCTCTATCTCTGAGGAAGTTGTGGGGTTTTTCACCTTAGGGTTTTCCCCACGGAAACTCTGTGTCTCTTGTCTCTCATGCTTTTGATTCTTGTGATGCTTGTCATGCTTATTGTGATTGTTATGCATTGATATACTATATATGTTATTCTCTCAGTAAAGATCCAAGAGTATTGTGAATTAATGCTCAAAATTTAACACATCTTAGTTCCCGTAATCGGGTCACAAGTCTGCCACCACTGATGCAATTGATTAGAAAAATCAGGGTGCAGAAGCCAAAATTGTTCAAACCTAAATGGTCGACAGAGGTTTTCTCCTATCCTGTGCCATTCCAGAAAAATCGACCAGTGATCCGAGCCCGCCGAAGGCAATACTACCGCAGTCAGATCTCCGCCTCCTATCATGATGGATTCAGAGACCAGAAACCTATCTAGTCTACAAGCAATGCTTATGTCTCCTCCTCTTTTATTATTCCATGTATACATGCCATTGGAGGTTTTGACATCAATCATCGCCATATTTTCGATTACCTCTAAAAATTCCTTGTTACTAGGATGAAGACAACATCGACCTCCACGTTTTTCTTCAAGATTTCTGATTAGATTGAAATCTCCCCCTATTATCCAAGGTATGTCGCCAATCTCTTTTTTAAGATTCCTAATGGAATTCAAGAAGGAACTCTTCTGGTTCGCCAAAGAAGGTCCGTAGACATTGGACAGAAAACCTCTGACTCTGGTTCCTAAAATATGAAAAGCAGCCGATAAGATAAACTTTGAAGCCATCCAATCAGACAGACTTACTTCTTTAGGGTTCCAGATAATACCAACTCCACTGGTCGCACCAGTGGCAACTATTGCCACCACATTGCAGTGCTTCCAAACTTTCTGCCCGATGGCTTGGAGCTCAATTTCCAAACACTTAGTTTCTTGGAGAAAAATAATAGCAGGTTTCTCTAGTTCAATTTTCCATTGTAAGAGGCGGATTTTTAGGATACTCTTGCATCCTCTAATGTTCCAAGATGTAATCCGCATTTTATAACCGATTGAGGTTGGATGATGCTAGAGCCGCATCAATGGTTGCATACTGGCCCGAGGCCACCAGGTTCCTTCCTATCATCTGAATTCTTTGCATGTTACTTCGCCTGCCTCTTTTCTCCCCTCTGGTTATCTTTTTCCCATCGTTCTCTTTGAGAGATTCAGAAATTACCCCCAAGGGTTTGCGGTTCTTGGAATTAATAATCGCTTTCTCCAGGAGTGAGACCTGATGAGGTGTTATGGGAGTAGGATTTTCAACTTTACATGTCGCCTCCAGACCTTCTAGATCCAGATCTTCCAGTTCCATTTCATCTCCTCCTTCCTCTTGTGAGGATCCTGCGTAGCCTTGAGCCTCAGCCTCAGCTGTATGAATATTGTGGTTATCTTGTGGTTCTTTATTTGATGCTTCGATCTTTTCCTATGTAGAGATAAATTCCTCTTCTTTTTCTTCCTCTCTTGATTGCAGGACCTCATATCTATTGTGGATCATGGTCTTCTCGTGTATTTCAGGGCCTCCGACCTTCCTGGCTTGCCTTTTCCTGCTAGTTACTCTCTTGAATCCTTCTTGGTCTTTTCCTTCAGAGTTGGTTTTTCCTGCTAGTTGTTTGTTAAGCAGGAAATCCCTAAATAGATGCCCATGCTCATGGCATCTCCGACATCGAAATGGGATCTATTCATAATCAATATCCTGGAACCAATATTCATCCTCCCAGGTAAGGTCTATTCATGCCGGCAAGTCTTGGGAGATATCCAGAAAGAGGCATATATGGGCATAAGATGTATACAACATCTTCTTGGTTTGTTCTAAGACTTTTACGAACACCCCCAGCTCATTACCAATCTCTGTTAGTATTTCTTCCTTCCAATATTCAGAAGGAAAGGAGTAGAGATGTATCCAAACTGGGGCAATGGTTAAATTTTCTTTGTCTGGGTTAAACCATTCCTTCCAGGGTCGAAGATACAGTCCTGCCAAATTGAAAAAGTATGGTCCATTGTCAAAGATCCTTGTGTGGTCTTCTTCATTGAAGAAAATCATAGTAAAGAAACCTTTAGCTCCCAATTGGATATCGTAATGTCCCTGAGGTTTCGAGGTTGTATTGATCAACCACACCAGCGCTTTCTCAGCTGGCCAGATCACAAAAAATTTGCCAATGAGTGCATGTTATTTCATGTGATGGATATCAGTTCTGATCCTTTCCGATTTTATCAAGAGTTTAGGAATTTTGAGCGCCTTTGGAATACATTGCCCAGGATTTCTTGATTCTATTGTTACTTGCATCGAGGTGACCACACCACTGGTTCCTGCCTCAGTGACCCTAGTCCCGCTTCCAGGGGCAGGATCTTGATTTGTCTGTTTTCTTTTTTCCATGTTCCCAACAGAGGCCAAGGCCATCTCATCAGTGGCAATACCCATGTCCTTCCCAACCCGCATACCAAGGAGGCCCCCACAGAGACCCCACAACATTACCAAACATAGAGAAACTTCCAATCACCGTAAAACCATCCGCCTTTCTTATCTCCAGGAACCCCAAAAAGTAAATGGATAGCTATTGTTGCAAATGGATCACAAAACAATTTAAAATTCACATTGTCTGTTATCTAGCAATATACTAAGGAAGGTTTTGCTGGGATTTTCTCCCTCAAGTCATAGAGGGTTTCCCCGGGGTAAATTCATGTGTTGAATGTGATTGCTTATGTCTATGATTGTTATTTCATTTCAAATACTATTGCATTTTCAAATTAAAAATAAAAAATTAAAACAGTATCAGAGCCCAGGGAATGAAAGAGATAAGTTTAGAAATCAAGATTGATCCTACGTAGATACTGAGTGTGCACAGTACTTGAATAATTATGGATTTAATCTCAATAAGATTGGAAGATCGTCTTGAAGGAACTTTGAACTTCAATACTTGGAAGGCCAGGATTCTGAATATCCTGAAAGAGAATGATTTGGATGGCTATGTATACAGTGTTATTGAAGATCCTACTACTAATGTAGGGCGCACCAACATCAAGAAGAATCAATCCAAGGAAAGGAGTATCATTTATGATTCTACAAAAGACAATTTGATGCCTGTGATTACTCCATTGAAGACCACAAAGGAATGCTTCCACACTTTGACAAATATTTATGAGAAGAAGGTGTCCAGTCAGAAGAGGGCATTGAAGAACAAGCTTTGAAATCTGAATATGGAGAAGGATGAAGTTGTTGCTTCCTTATTCACAAATATATCTCAAGTAAGAGATCAAATCATGAGCATTGGTGTGATGGTTGATGATGATGATCTCATACAGACTATTGTTGATGGCCTTCAATCTTCATGGGAGACAATCTTGGCTACAGTGAATGGTTGAGAAGTGCAACCAAATTTTGAGAGACTCTGGCATTATTTCCTACAAGAAGAGGGGAAAATGCAAAGCAAATTTGTTTCCTCCAAAGAAGCGAACCTTTCTCTTGTGACACAAATGAAGAGAGGAAATAAATCTTCTTCTCATAAGAAGTTTTCTCATCAAAATGAAAATGATCACAAGAACTTTGATAAGTCTAAAGTTCAATGTTTCAATTGCAATACGAAGGGCCATTATGCAAGAGAATGTTGTGCAAATCAAATAGGAAAGTTCAAGGGTAGGTTTCATGCTTCTACTGCTACTGAAGATGAACCTACAAGAAATAATTCATCTGATGGTCAAGAGACGAGGAAGGAGTACTATCTTGTCTCAACCCTTTTGGATCCATTACCACTAGTGCTGAGACATGGCTGGTGGAAAGTGGTGCATCCAAGCACATGATTGGATATAGGAGTGCTATCACAGATCCAAAGGAAAATAAGTTCTCCTGTAAGGTGGAGCTTGGAGATAATACCACCTATTCGATCCAAGGAGTTGGATCCACTTCCTTTTAGTTGGATTTAGGATATGTATTGCATGTTGATGAAATTCTATTTCTCCTCGGATTGAAGAAGAACCTCCTATCTATTTTGGTTCTAGAATATAAAGGATTCATAGTAATATTTATGGACAACAAAGCACTCATGTTGCCGAAGCATGTAGACTTGAAATCTGCATCAATAATTGGAGTTAGAGAGGGAGGTCTATACAAAGTTCCTGAAAAATACATAACATAGTCAGTCCTTGTGAGTTGTGACATAGGAGGCTGGGTCATCTCCATTTCAAAGTGATACCTATATTGTAGAAGATGGGAAATGGTATACCTATGTTTAAATCTGAATATGATAATGTTTGTAGAGGTTGCGCTCTTGGAAAGAATATCAAGAAGAGTTTTCCTAGAAGTACCAAAAGATCCAAAGGTATCCTTGGCTTAATTCATTCTGGCCTATGTGGACCTATGTCAACAAATTCCTTGAGTGTTTATTTGTATTATGTGTTGTTCATAGATGACTTCTCCCGCAAGTCTTGGATCTATTTTATGAAGGCAAAGAGTGAACCTTTCAACAAGTTTCAAGAGTTAAAGCACTGGTTGAGAATCATACTGGAAAGCACATTCATGCTTTGAGATATTATAATGGAGGAGAGTTTGAGTCTCATGAATTTAATTAATTCTATAGAGATGCAGGAATAAAAAGACACCTAAATGTACCCTACAACCCCTAGCAGAATGGGGTTTCTGAAAGAAAGAACAGAAAAATATGTGAGGCTGAAAAATCCATGATGTGTGATCAGGATATGCCCACCTCCTTATGGGAAGAATCCTCCATTATTGTTGTTTTTATACATAACATAAGTCCTCATGATATCCTGGGAGAAAAGAATCCTAAAGAGGTTTTCACTGGTGAAAAACCAAATGTTGGACACTTGAATATTTTCGGTTGTCTTGTCTACATTCATGTACCAAAATAGAAGATTACAAAGATAAATCCATCCAGAAAGAAAGGAACATTTGTTGGATATAGCGAATCCTTCATAGCCTACATAAGCTATGTTCCAATACAAAGGAACATTGAAGTCAACATAGATGTAAGATTTCATGAAGAGGCTACATTCAAGTGCTCCAAATAACTTCAGTGTGATTCAAATATGGAGGAGCATGATACTCCTATGATGGAGGATCCAATTTCTTATTATCCCCTTTCATATGTTAAGAGGGAGAATCCTAAAAAGTTCATAGATTCGCTTGATCCTTAAGATCCAGAAGATTTGATAGAAAGATCACTTGATGAAACTCCTGCTAAGAGGAGATTTGCATGGTGTTGAGACATTCTACAAGAGGCAGAAAAGCATGGAGCACCTCCAAGCTCATCCAGAGAGTGAAAGAGACCTAAAATATTTTCAGGATATGTAGCATAGATGAGTCACATCAGTGATTCAGAACCCTTTACCTATGAAGAAGCTACTAAGTAGCAAGTATGGAAATATGCCATGGTGGAATAATACAAATCCATCATGCATAATGATGTATGGGAAGTGGTTCCTAAACCTGACAGGAAGTCAATAGTAACTTCCAAGTGGCTTTATAAAATCAAGCATGTAGCTGATGGAAGTATTGAAAAGTATAAAGAAATATTTGTGGCCTATTGTTTCTCACAGAAAGAAGGGATAGACTATGATGAGACATTCACTCCTGTGGCCAGGTACACTACTATTTGAACCATAATTTCCCTTGCTTTAGTTTTGGGTTGGAAACTTCACCAGATGGATGTGAAGACTTCCTTTCTCAATGGTGAAGTTGAGGAAGAGGTTTACATACAACAACTTGAGAAGTTTGTAGTTCATGGGAAGGATTCCCATGTATGCAAACTTAACAAATCCTTGTATGGGATTAAGCAGGCCCTAAGGGCTTGGTATTTGAGGATTAACAACTATCTTCATAGATTGGGATTCTCCAAAAGTGAAGGTGACCCCAACTTATACTTCAAGGTTGTGAAGAACCAACCATTGATCTTGGTTCTCTAT
Source organism: Larix kaempferi (assembly GCA_027924585.1). Taxonomy (NCBI): domain Eukaryota; kingdom Viridiplantae; phylum Streptophyta; class Pinopsida; order Pinales; family Pinaceae; genus Larix; species Larix kaempferi. The sequence goes on along the minus strand of BSBM01000206.1, from coordinate 3,441,334 downwards.
GTTGATGAATTGTTCCTTAATGGAGAGGAGCAACATATAGATTGGTGCAAGAGGGATCTCACTTCTAAGTTCGAAATGAAAGACATAGGTCTTATGCACTATTTTCTTGGTCTAGAATTTTGGCAAAGCAAAGATGAGATCTTTCTTTCACAAGTAAAGTACATAGTTGATGTGTTGCGAAGATTTGGTATGACGGATTGTAAATCCATGTCTACTCCAATGATGTTTAATCTAAAGAAGCTACATGAACTAGATTCCAGATCGGATCTAGTGGATCCTACCATGTATATATATCTCATTGGTTCCTTGATGTATTTGATACATAGTAGACTAGACATATGCTATGCAATGAGTATCTCGAGTCAGTTCATATCTGAGCCAAGACATAGACATTGGGTTGCTTCCAAGCATGTGCTTAGATACCTTCTAGATACTATTGCTTATGGGCTCAAATATGATTCTAGTGGCGGAGTGATGATACTTGGATATGCCGACTCCAACTAGGGTGGTAGTATTGTGGACCAAAAGAGTACATCCGGATTTTTTTTTAGCTTGGGATCAACTACGATCTCTTGGTATAGTAGGAGGTAGGGATCTGTAGCCCAGAGTAATATAGAAACAAAGTATATTCCAGTTATTAATTCCTACCAAGAAGCTATGTGGCTTAGGAAGCTGCTTGTTGGGTTGTTCAGTGAGAAGCTTGAGACTACTATCATTTTCTTTGACAATCAAAGCTGCATTAAGCTCTCAGAAAACCCGGTGTTTCATGATAGATCAAAACACATTGAGATGAAGTATCACTACATTAGAGACATGGTCAAGAGAGGTTCTGTAAGACTTTAGTACATTTATACTGGTGAGCAGATAAAAAATATGATTGAATAATCCTTTGTCAGTGGTGAAGTATAAGTACTTCCGAGACAAGCTTGGCATGATAGAGAATGCCTCCCTCGCTGTGAGGGAGTGTTAAAGTTATAACATCATGAGTCATTCTTTAGGTTAATCTTGTGTGTCAATATTGAGCCTCAAGTGTCGAGGTAGTGCCTTATAGGAGCTTGATTTAGACTCAAGAAACTTGGAGAAGAATATTGAGTTGCACTCAATAATGGATAAAGCTTCATGTGTTGATGCAACTGCTTTGTATGTAAGATGATGTTGTACAGTATTTCTAGTCAAGGATAAGGTCTTGTGTGTTAAGACATATCGTCATGTGTTGAGGTGATTCTTTGCATGTCGAATCATGAATTGCGTGTGATGTACTACTAACCATGGTTGAGCTATTAAGTCTCCTCTAGGGATTTACCACCCCTAGCATGAATTACTTTAGCATATAACCACTTGGAACGATTGTAGGACAATATGATCACATCATTGGGAAAATATCCTTAGTATATTTGATATGATAATTAATTAAGCTATCACATGTGGACCATGCACATAATATGAGATAATATATGAGAGAATTCGAATTGCACATAAATACTAAAATTAATTAAGAGGGAATTCGAATTTTTAAACTTCAATGATATTAACAAAGAAGACTTCAATCAATCAAAGGAGAACTCGAATTGTTCACTATAGTTATGTTAACAAAGAAATACTTCAATTAAGAGAGTTAACTAAGTGATAATAAAGAATATCTAGTTTACTAAGTGTTTTTTCGTGATGACACTTATGTTAAACTAAAAGACGACACTTATGTTAAACTAAAAGATGACACTTGTGTTAAACTAAAAGACGACACTTTAGTTGTGACACTTGCATGATGACACTTAAGTTAGCCACCTAACTAAGTGGGAAAATATTTCAGTTAAGGGGTGAGTTCATCATGAAGTCAGTACTGTGAGATAAATCCATTGCATAAGAAGTGGGGTGCACTTCTTTATGCAAGATTGATGTCTCCAAGGTTGGAGCGAATTCCTATGAAGTAAAATTTGTGTGCATGTGACCAATAAAAGCGAATTGGTTGATTGGGGAATTATTTATTCTGATAATCTATTCTTTATCTATATCTCTTTCCTATTAAATTGCACCAGGGGTGCTTGATGTAAAATACATTCTTTGCTATCTATCAATATACTAAGGAATGTTTGCTGGGGTTTTCTCCCTCAAGTCATAGAGGGTTTCCCTAGGGTAAATTCATCTGTCGAATCTGATTGCTTATGTGTATGATTGTTATTTGATTTCAAGTATTATTGCATTTCCAAATTAAAGATAAAAAATTAACACAAAGCACCTGGTCAATGAGTTGGTCTAAATTTGCAGCAAATTTCAAACATTCAACTTTCGACATGATTTTCAAGGTGATGTTGATGAATCCGAAAAATATAAAACATGGGTTTCATTTAGAGTATACCAAATTGAGCAAGATTAGGGTTGTTTTCAAAAATTCGATACAGCTTGCGAGATCTTGGCAGATCCTAAAACTGGTTTTCATGATTTTCTCCTAAATTCTTGTTGGTGTACTCCTAGAAATTCAGTCATGAGCTCATGGGTTGGAATGATTTCGCCTCCTTGAGATAAGAACATGAGCAATGATCTAATTTTTTTTTAGATAATTTAAATATGTGATCCATACTTTGGGATCATAGATCCACTTATTTAGGGATTGGTTTTATCCCCTATAACCTCTTTTGCTCTCACAAAATACATGTATAAATATGAAGAAAAATCATTCTTCATGGGAATTAGATTGGATATTAGGAGATCACGGAGAAACATGCTAAGACATGCTTGTACTCTTTCATTCAATGAATTAAAAAGTAGGTTCTTATGTCTTTGAATATTGTATTTCTGAGTTTTTCTTAGATTAGTGGGTGTGTTTCATAAAGAAAGTAGGGCCCTCTTCCTCTTGGAAACACTACCCTAGTGTGTTTTTCTTTTATTATAGAGTTTTGTATGTGTGTGTAATCTCAATTTTATACATTAAGTATGTCATATATTTGATATATTTCTCTCCTATAGTAGTCTACTATGTTCCTGCAACATTGTTCATGTTCTTGTTCCTATTCCTACAACGCCTAGCTTCATGTTCCTGTATCGCCTGCTTTCTTGTAACTTTTTTGTATGCATGTAATTTTCTAGAATTTTTATTAAATGAATTATTGGATTGGTGTGTTAATGTGATCTTGAAGTTAGTATCAACAAAAATAAGCTTGCAAAGTATTGTTGCTTGAGCCAATTTGGGGTTCTACTTCACAACTCATGTTGGATAGTATTGATTTCAAGAGACCATAGTTTTAGTTGCTTTCATAATGATAAGAATTTTTATTTGGATTGGCGTGGTGATTTAATCAGATTTTAATTCACGCATTTTTTAATCAATATCAACTGAACAAGAGACTTGGAGACTATTGTTATCCACCTAGTTGCTAACTTGAAATTCTACTGATACAGTCCATAGCTGGATAGTATTGATCTCAAGAATTCATGATTAAAGTTTGCGATTTCATTTTATGAGCATAGTGCAAATGGTGTGATAGGTTGAGCGCAAATAGTGTGATATGTTATGATTATAATCTTTTAAAATTGATATCAACAAGAGAACCTAACTTTCTTCTTCATATCTATGTTGGATAGTATTAGTTCCAAAATATTATAGATTTTTTTTGAAGAGTTACTTTTCATATTTGATTTTGTTTATGATTGGACTCTTTTAGGAATTAATATCACCAAGGAAAGGCTTATAGAGAACCTAGTATTATGATTCATAGCTATGTTGGATCAATATTAATTCTAAGGGATCATAGTCTTTGCTTGAATCTACCTTTTACTTTTAGGTTTTCTTATTGTTGAATTTGTGAGGATCGATTCCTTTTAAATATTTTGAAGCACTTTAAGTTAGGGGAGTGAATTCTCATCTTTTGAATCACTTCGAGTATTTTCTTTGAAGATATTTTGAAGATTACCCCACAAGCCTACTGGCTCATATTGATAATTAATGTGTCAAATTATACCATATAATTTTCCCCACAATTATCCTGTTGCAACACCGCTTTCCATGTGCCTCCCGTTCCTACCAAATTTGGCTATGTTTCATATCAGATTGTGAAATGATTGGGTGATGGGCGCTTGATGTGCGAATGGATGACAAGATCTCTTTGTAGAAGGGAGTTGCACTCCCTCCTTCCATTTTATCCATTGGTGTTGCAACGTGGTATTTATCGCGAGTGTAGGATTTTTCAAGTGGCTAAAGGACACTCACAAAATACAAGGTTGTACATGCCATTACCAGTTCCCACGGACCCATGGAAATATCTAAGCATGGAATTTATGTTGGGGATCCCAAACAAATAGTGAGGCAACAATTCTATTTTTGTGGTTGTTGTTAGGTTCTTTAAAATGGCTCATTTCATTGCTTGCAAGAAAACTAGTGATGCATCAAGGGTGGCTGAATTATTTTTTCTAGAAATTGTTAGATTGCATCGTGTTCCAAAAGATATTACCTTTTATAGAGATAGTACTCGGTTCTTGGGTCATTTTTGGAGGAATTTATGGAAGAAAATGGAGACTAAATTATAATTCAACAGTTCCTATCCACCCCAAACTGATGGGAAAACCGAGGTGGTAAATTGGATTTTAGGAAACCTATCACTATTGGTCACTTTAATTTCCTATTAATTCATAAACAAAGTGCTCAATATAAATTGTCAACCCATGGAAGACTGGTTATTTCAAAGGTAATCAAGAAAAATATATGCATAAACATTCAGTAACTGATAAATCAACTATAAGTCACCCAATCTAATCAAAAAATGGTTGTAGCCTAATTACTAAGTCTATGCTCTGCTCATTGTTCAATACAAACTTCAAATACTAATTCAATTGCCAAATATTAAAAGAGTTCATAATCCTTCTACTATATCAATTCTGAAAATAGCTGCTTCAAGAATGAAATGGATAAATTTCTTTTGCAAGAAGTTAAATCCTAAATCATCATCATAAAACGGGATCCAATCCACAATTTCAATACTCAACCATAAAGGAAATCAATCCTCTTCCTATTCTATAAATCCATATTCCATCTACCAGTTTCAATAGTTCTTGAAAGAAAATAAAAAATGGTAAAATGTAGCAGCAGAGCACAGGTGTAACAACAATAATCAATAACACACTTGCAAAGAGAAACTACGCATTATTCAATCGACTCTTTCAGCAAACTAAGAAAAGCTATAATTGAAGAATCTTATGCTTAATGCTCACATTGTTTTAGCAACTCAAAAAGAAATCTAATTGCAATTCCACACCAAATGAAATAAATGAAATAAGCAACTAACTAACCAGGAAACTCTGAAAGAAGTCGGGCCCTTTCCTTCTAACATAGATGCCTCTAAACACTACCAGAAATCAATACACAGTAGATCAGGAAAATAATACCAATTTCATTGATAGAATGAAGTTTAGATATAGAGTTCTGCCACTCCTGTTACAAGTTCTCTTCAAAATAAGCCTAACCTCTTTTAACCATCCCATCCTCCTTTAAATACTACAACAAGCCAATTCAGATCCTTATAATTTAGACAGCCATGAATATCGAATATCTTCAGGCTGTCGAGTCAATACCCCAGAATATAAATAATTACATTCATTATTACATTGAGATAAAATCCATTTCATAAACATCCATGCTTTCACAGCTTGAACTGATCCAACGCCAAGTGAGCTTTAGTTAGCCGGGTGGATGGATAAATTAGGCTACCTTGCAACGATTTGAACCAAATCCTTGAGAAGGTGTAGCTGCTTTCCAAGTACTTATTCATCCACGTGTATCAACAAGATGATACACCTGAATTCCATGTAGTCTCAATTGCTTTCATCAATCCATCACAATTCAGCTTAATTAGGAGACAAAATCCATAAACACAAGCAAAATTTAGGAATTAATATAACAAAGTAATAATAAATTCTACCTGCTCAATATCATGCTTTTCCTTAGGAAAGATAATAACTCCGTTATAATAATAAGGAGAAACAGGGAAACATGATCACAATAGAAGTGAGAAAAGGGGTAATTTCTGGCACCCAACATCTCCCCCCAATTGTCTAGTTGCATGTCCTCATGAAACAACCTCTAGTGAATATGAATATGAAGCTGATTCAAAACTTTGCCTCTGGAAGTTAGTGAGATTGTGTAATGTCCCCATTTTGACCCCCTTTGCATTAAATCGTAAATGATGTAAATATTGTAATTTAATCATGGTGAGGAGCTCAAGGCCAAGTCCCCACCATTGATTTAGCGTTTTAGGTATCGGCAAATAAAAATAGATGCCTCTGGTTCTTGTGCTAGATAGGCACAATGTAAATAAGACATCATGTAAATACGAATTTTAATGAAAATGCCCACAACTAGCTATGCAATGCAACAAAGAGATTGGAGCATGATTCTACAAGGAATAGGGAGGGAAATTATTCAAACCCTTGATCCAATGGTGTTAATCCATGTGTCAATGAGAAAACCCATAAACCACCAACTACCCATTTTGGGTTATGGACCCAATCATTTAATTCTTCTAGAAATTGGTTGAGGCAGTTAATGCCTTGGGAATGAAGAGGTATGGAAGCCAATTTCATGCATGGGCAAGCCATCAACAGGGGAATTCATATTTTTTACTTCTTGGGCAAGAAAACACCCACGAAATGGTGCCCAAAGCCATTCTGAACATATAGTCTTTTCTCTCTCACGCAGTCGGAACTACTAGGTCTTTCCTCATCACATTTTTACTAATTTTCCTGCATTTTTCCATGGATGGGAGCTCGTTTTTGTGTTACACAGTGGCTGGGGAAGGAGGACCACGATTTGGGACTATTATGGAGGTCGTTTTTGCCTCAGAATGTCCATGGACGTTTTTCTGAAAACGGATTGGGATTCCCAGGGTTATTCCCCATCTTCTAGTTTCGTTTTTGGGTTTCCCACGTTTTTCTGAAGCTAATGAAAACCCCATCTTTGGGCATCTCACTGTAAAAACGTTTCTTCATGCCCAACACTTATACTTTTGCTGTTATGTGCATCCCTGTTTTGGTTTGAATCTGTGAGCAAAGAGATTGGAGTGGTAGTGGATAGAGAGGGCTTGATAAACCTAGTGGGGAGACAACCTCTCAAGAAGATCGAGAGGGATTTGGATACTCTTCTATGCACACCCTGAGAGCACTAGATGGGGAAGGTATGGCTTGAGGGACTGTACAGCAGTGAAAATAATACTTCCTTGTGCTGGGTGTGTAGGTATTTTGGGTGCCAAGCTAGATAGATCTTGTAAGGTTACCCCTGGCTCTATGCTTGAGCTCACTAGCTTAGCCACTCTTCCTTTCCATTTCCTAGCAGCCTGATATACCCAATTGTAGATTGGCTTGGCTCATCTTGGTGTATGTTTGGCTATGTGTGAGTCTGTTGTTCCCTGCTTCCTTGTAGAGATCATGCCCAGCTCGGGGGTGGTAGTTGTATCAAGAGGTTGATAAGCACAACTGGCCTATGGTTGGGTGGAACGTTGCAGTTGCATAGCCAGTTGCTTGGGACTACTTTGTTAAGATAAGTATTCTCTTTTATAAATTCTGCAATGTCTTTATTTAATGGTTGTCACAGAAATGTTTGAATGTATGTTAGATATTAAACATGATTTTTAATTCCTCTGTGTTTCTATAACATGCACATGTATATGTCTTTTTATCAATGAGTTTTACTTAATGGATATGGGATTAGATGCCCGGTTTTAGCATCACGATCCTCTCTATCACGCTGGTATGATAGGAGGGGACGTTACAATCTGAAGGAAGATTCGTGCTTATCTCCACATTTTATGTACCCTTTGCAAGTAACCAACTCTACCCAACACTTCTTCTCTGCCTTTTTAGTCAAGTTATATATATATTCCTATACTTATTATCAGGAAACCATATGAGTGGGAATTCTAATTCTTAATCCTATCCAGCTTGGTCCACATGTCTGAATACACTTGACATACTCAGGAACTCGAGATAAGCATATTTAAAATTTTCAAAATAGTAAGGATCTCTTGTTCTCGTAGGCTCAGAAGAAGCTTCCCACTTGTACTTACTGCCTTCTAATGTATAGGGATCCTGCTATGATATGATATTGACACATGTAGATATAACATCATGTTGAAGTGTTGTTATCTGATTAGCCTTTAGGGGAGAGGAGAGGTATTTTCTATGTCTTTCAATGATAGTAGCAGGGGATTGTGGTTCACCTTGGATCCCTAGAGTAGAATTATCCTCATTTCTTCGAATGGTCTGAGAGGCATTCCACCAATTCATCTTATTAGTGACGAAGGAAGTAAATTCCCTTAGATGTATATCCCCTATATAAGGAAAAAATTTTGACCGAAGGTCCATGAATCATGCTAACTCATGTAAATATAATTCACATAACAAATTTTGTTCCAGGAAATCACTCTGGGTAAAGGTATCCGAAAATTGAGAAGTTGTAACAAACTGATGGGGTCTCCCTTCCTTAAGATATTTTAGCTTAAAAAGAGTCAATTGTTCATAAAGGAAGACTAAATAAGATGGTGATGGGGCCCTACAACTTAGTAGTTCCTGAATTAAATTATACATTTTCTCCTTCTCTTTCTTCACGGCCTTAAACTTTCTCAGTTCCTTCAACTATTCTTGCAATTTTTCCCAATGAAACCCTTGGAAGATTAATTCTTCAACCCATCTCTCTCTGAGCTCCTTAATGGAATTACCATGTATAGGCAGGGGAATCATCCCTTCCTCACACATGGTGTCTTGATATTTCCATTTATTTATTTCATCCTTCAACAAAGAAATGTCCGTTGCCACCTCTTGTGACTTTTCATCTTCTTTGTCTAATTTAATAATTGCCAGGGGTTCCTGAACTTTTGTTTCAACATCATTTTCCCTAGGTAGAGGTTGTTCCTGAGTTTCCAGATCTTGAGTTTCAGCAGCTAATCTTTGTGTTTCAACAACTTCTTTTTGACCCACCAATTCTCAGATCTCAGCGGTTTCTTCTAGTGCCATTGGTTCTTGTGTTAGAGTGGATTCTTTCTCCCTGTGTGTCACAATATATTCTTCTTGGGTCACTAGTTCTTGTGTTTCAACAACCTTTAATTGCTAAGGAAATTTTTCCTTTGATTCTTGCATTCCCTAGCCCGGAGTCAGCATTTCCTGCGTAATCATATCCTCAAGTTCCTTACCTGGTAATTCTTGATTGTCCATGGTTGAAGGGGCTGCTTCCCTGTTCTGATTCTGCACATCACCCACCATGTATTTTGCTTGTACCGTCCCATTATTTTATTGTCTCAATTGCCCAATTCTCCAGGCCGAAATTTCCATGAGAGTGACATTGTATTCTTCATTCTTAAATATGTCCCCACATTCTGAGCACATAAAATCGCCGTGCTCCATATTTTATGAAACAGAGCGTAAGCTTCCCATTTGATCAACGACTTCGGCTAGTGTTCTCAATCTATGAACTGCCTAATTCTTTAGCACCTCCTTCAATCCTTGCAGTTCATCCCTAAGCACCTGCACCTCCTATTTCAGCAGGTCATTTTCTAAGAGCAGAGTTTCCAATTGAATTTGACCCTCTCCTGCAGCAGGTTCTTGTGGATCAACAGGATTCAAAATTGGAGTTGGGATGCCCCTGGTTCTTGCATTTTAGGGAGTGATTGAGGTTTTAGAATTGGAATCTCAATATCTACCTTGATCATTTGTGTTGCTTCCGTTGCAACAGAAGCTCGAGTCCTTATTCTTTTCAATGGAATGGATGAGGAGTTTTGGGTACACAATATCTTCTTATTTCTCCATGGCACAGGGGAAGTGGAACCCTCTATGATTATTTTTACATCCTCTGAGACAGAAAAAGGAGAATCATCCTTTCGTGATGATTCTTCCCTCGACTCACTAGCTCCTCCTGGTTCACCAGAAGGACCAACCTCCTGAATTATTTTCATCTGGCTTTCAGTCCCCTCCCTCATTTCTTCGTCACTGACTTTTGTCTGTTGGAACAGGATTCCAATAGGTTCCTAGAAGTTTATATTTTGAGAGTCCTCCACAATCACAACTTCCTCCATATCCATTTCTTTATCCTTCTCTACTCCTCCGGATTCCCTATCTCCTCCCCCAACGCTATCTGACAGGTTCCGCTCGTCTTCCTCTTCAGTTTCATTACCACTTTTCTCCATGGCCACATGGTCTACCATAGCCCCAACAATGAATTTCCCCCAATATTGGTGTCTTTGCTCAAGGGCCCTTAATATTAATAAATTAATGAGGCCATGGTTAGTAATGAAAGTTTGGGGATATTGAGACTTTCGCGCATAATGTGCCTTGTTTTGCAGGGTCCTTAGAAGATAATAGGGCATATTAATTAATGTGCCATGACGCAGGTGAGATAGAAAAATAAAATCATAGGTATAAACAACTCGGTACCTACATTCGCAGGTGATGTATTTATTCAAGAATACTACAACCTAGCCCCATGGGTGAGGAAGAGATTCTAATGGTGTTCCTCGTCCGCTTGATAAAACATTCTCTCCTATTGCAAGGAAGTCTTCTTTTTCATTTGGAATGGGCACCTTTCGTCCAAACCATCTCCTCTTAATCCTAGGAAATCCTGTCACCTATGCTAAAATGTGTTTAGAGACCTCAACCCTCAATCCCCCAACTTCTGAATGATCTCCCATCAAATTCTGGGAAAACTGTAATGCCATACCTTCATTGAATCCATTCAATCTCTCGAAATAAGCCGTCCATCCTTCTTCTCCAAAAATTCTGAAAAAATCTCCGTTCCGGTGCAGAGCATCCATTGTTTTAGGTTCATGTCGGATTAGGAAACCTCCCATAATGTCCTTCTTCAACAATATCAAATGATGCAGACAAAAGTTTCCTAATTCGGATACCGAAGTTGCAACATGCAGAAACAATGATGAACAGTGGGAGATTCCATTGGATATTTTTAGAAAGGTGGTATAATTATGGAATAGGCTTGTGGGAAACGTTATTGCATGGATTGGACAAGACGACGACAATCAATAAGTATGGGAGAGGGTGGTGATATGTCCCTCCAACTGGAAAGATTGGCTATAAATTGCTGACAAGGATATACAAAGATAGTATAATCATAATTACTTTGTCAATTCATGCCTAGTCATACCCGTGGTTAGGATCCCTACCTTTGCACTTACTGTGACATATTGTTAGCAATCCAAAATGGCCCACTTTTGCTGTCAAATCACTCAATGAAGGCATCTCTCCTCACATGGATTCATAAAATCTGTAGGCCCCCGTCCAATCAGAGAAATGAATGTGTCCATGTCATAATTAATTGTATTAGCGAGTGGAAGATTTGGCATATTTTTGGCTTTATGTTTGGAAAAATGTAGCAGGAATGATACTGATTATTAAACTGGCAAGGTAATATTGCTTCCAATTACGTCAAAATATTTCTCAGATAATTTTGCAAAACATATTTTAACCGATTAGGAGGAAAGCTGACGAATTTCATAACCGATGCAGGATGAAAATTGGAAAGATGATGGTGTTTCAATAGATAACGGAGAAATTGGCAGTGTTTCAGTCGAGAGTTTAACGTAGTTTCAACAAAAAGGTTAGTGAAGTTTCGACAAAAAGTGGAAATATTGGCGGAGTTTCAGGCGAAAATTTAGGGGACTTTCAGCAGAAAGGTTGGCAGAGTTTCAACGGAAAGGTGGAAATATTGGTGGAGTTTCAGCTGAAAGTTTAGCTGATTTTCAGCGGAAAGGTTGGTGGAGTTTTGGCAGAAAGGTGGAAATATTGGTGGAGTTTCATTCGACAAAAAAATTCAGTAGTGCTCGAATGAAGTTCAATGTAATTGACAAAAATCAACAATTCACTTCGCCGATCCTTGTAAAGGGATATTCAGCAATTGCAGAGGACCACCCATAACTTCTGGAATTGATTGGCCCATTACGACTGCTCCTTTTCTTTTTAGGTAATTTGCATATATCCCTGCACACAATTCCTATAAACAAACCAATCAAGTTGAATGACCGAAAAATCATCAAACAAGCTTAACAAACAAGTGAAATCCAAGCGAAAAGAAATAAAATCAAACAAGTTTATTTATGTACAACTTTTTTGTGGACAATGCACAAAAGATTAAAGAGTTTAAGAAATAGGAGGAGACTCTTTCTCTTGTATCAATTGACAATTTGAGTCAAAAGAAACACGAGAAGCAAATGCATCCTTCGGGAGTGGCTTATGATAGAGTCACAGCTGATGGCCATTGGGAAAATAGTGGTGTCTGTTGTTCGTCGATTGTGGTCAATCAAACGGTCCCCTTATCAAACACTGCATCCACTTTGTATGGTCCCAACCATTTGGTGCACAACTTCCCTTTAAAGTCCCTCTTGAATCGTGAATCATACAATAAGGCCCAATCTCCTTCATGAAACATATTCTTCTTCATAAACCGGTCATGCCACTCAGAGCATTGCTACTGAATTACTGAAGTTTGACTTACAGCAACTGCACACTTCTCATCAAGTTCGTTTAATTGATTCATCCGGTCCTTTTGGGATTCTGTCAAATCCAATCTTGATTCTAAAGCGTTCCTCAAAGTTTTAATCTCAAATTCAACAGGGAATACACTAATTTTCCCATATACCAACTCATAATGAGAGAACCCTGTGGTATTACGCCATGTATTTTGATATCCCCATATTGCTTCAGGAAGTATTTCATCCCAATATCTACGATGACTCTTCACAGTCTTTGTGAGAATAGATTCAGTAAATTTATTCGTACTTTCCACTTGACCATTGTCTTGTGGATGAGATTGGATATGGTATTTTTGTAGAAGAGTTTCGATTTTATGAGATACAAACTGTGGTATCCCATCTAGTATCTCCTTAGGTACCCCAAAGCAAGTGAATATTTCTTCAAACAATAAATCTATGACAACTTGATCAGTAGCTCTCACCATGGCTTTGGCCTCCACCCATTTAGTCATATAATCTGTGCAAACTAGGATATAATTTTTTTGTCTTGAAGGACGATTGATGGGTCCTACAAAATACAGGGCCCACCTATCAAAAGGTTCAACCACCAATTTTGGTTGTAGTGTAATTTCATTGAACCAATTAGGCTGACTCATCCTCTAGCAGCTATCACAGGCTTGCACATACTTCTTTGCATCCTGAAATAGGGTTGGCCAAAAGTATCCCATTCTTAAAACCTTGTGTCCCTTCCTTTTATTAACAAAGTGCCCCTTGCAAGGCTTGTCATGAAAATCCTTCAAGATACTCTGGATTTCATCTTCCCTTACACACCATCTAATTTCCAAATCTAGCCCTGTGTAAAAGAGGTATCCTTCTATCCAGCAGTACCTAGCACTTTGCTATACAATTCTTATTCTTTCCCTTTTTGATAGATGCAATGGAAGCTTCCCTATAGCAAGGTAATTAGCAATGTATGCATACCATGGTGAGTGAAATGATATTGCAAATAGATGTTCATCAAGAAAAGAATCCTCAACTGGTGAATTATCAACATTATTGGTTAGTCGAGAAAGAAAATCAGCAACAACGTTCTCTTTTCTTGGTCTATCAAAAATAGTGATATCAAACTCTTGTAATAAAAACAACCACCTAGTTACTCGAGCATTAGTGACAAGTTTATTCATTAAATATCTAATGCCCGAGTGGTTGGAATGCACAAAGTTAGGGTACCCGATAATATAATTCTTGAATTTATTGATGGCATAAATGACAACAAGGAATTATTTCTCAGTTACTGTGTTGTTGAGTTCAACAGGAGCCATATTCTTATTGATATAGTAAATAGCATATGGGTTACGACCTTCCTGCTGTCCTAGAACAAACCCAAAAGTAGTATCCGAGGCATCCGAGGAAGGCCCAATTAGGCCCACGCAGAATAGGTGTTGTATATAGTCTTTTCTTTAATTCTGCAAATGTTGTATGACATGCATATGTCCAATTAAATTATGCATCTTTCAATAGTAAGGTAAATAGAGGACTAGCTTAGAATTTTTTTCAATAAAGCATCTATAGTAGCCAACATTCCCAAGAAAACTACGTACCTCCCTTTGCGTTCCAGGAATGGGGATGTTCAAAATGACCTTTATTTTGGAAGGGTCCACTTGTATTCCTGTAGGAGATATAATATGTCCAAGAACTATACTTCACTCATCATCATATGACATTTTTCAGTGTTGAGGGACAAGTGATTCTGCTCACAACGTTTTAAGACTTTTTCCACATTTTCCAAAGCCTCATCAAAGATACTACCATAAGGGGTGAAATCATCCATGAAAATTTCCATACAGTCACTAACCATCTCAGAAAAAATTCCAATCACTCATCGTTGAAATGTAGCCGGTGCATTACATAATCCAAAAGGGAGCTCCCTATACGCAAAGGTACCCCAAGGACATGTGAAAATAGTCTTGTCTTGGTCTTCAGGGGCAATATGAATTTGATTATACCCACTAAATCCATATAGAAAAGAAAAGAATTTCTTCCCAGAAAGGGTATCTAGAACCTGATCAATAAATGGAAAAGGGAGAAACCCATTCACTATATGAAACACAGATGTGCCATTTACCATTTTTCTTAGGCACAATTACTAAGGGAGAAACCCATTTACTATATGAAATGGGATAAATAAATCTTTCCTTTAAAAGTTTTTGAATTTCCTCTTTCACGATGTCTCTCAAATTTGGATTCATTCTGCGCTGGGGTTGACATATGAGTCGGAAATCATTTTTAATGTAAATGTGGTGAGTACAAAAATCAGAGGGAATGCCTCTCATGTCCGTGTATCCCCACACAAAGGCTCCCTTACACTGTTTCAATAGTGTAGTCAAACGCTCCAACTCATCAGGTTCTAGATTGGGATTAACCTTCAAGGTTCTTCCAGGCTCAATCTCGATTGAAACACTGTTCGAATTCTCAATTATGGGAATTTTTTAGTGTTAAATGTTTTATCCAAGACATCCTTAGTAAGTTCTTCTTGATAAAATTCACTCATGGCACTATCCAGGATATGATATGCATGTTTGGTAACCGTCCTTGGTTCACTAATGAAATTGTTGTTGGTATCATCCTCGGTTTCATTTTTAAAATTCAAGGCCCTCCCAATAGTAAGAAGAGGTTGAGCACTTTCTTCCTCTTCCAGATCTACCCACAATGGAATTTTAGCAGCTAAACGTGGTTTAGCTGGAGGATATAGGGTCAAAATTTTTGTTTTAGTTCCATCGGATATTGTCATAGATCCCGATCTACAACTGATGTACACATCTGCTATAGCCAACCAAGCTATTCCTAGAATTAGTGAATGTCCCCCCAACTGAGATTTAGGTTGTAGAACAAGAAAATATGCAGGGTATTCCCATGAATCAACAAAGACTACCAAGTCATCTAAAATCCCCTCAGGTCTAATCGTGGATCTATCAACCAATTCTAATACTGTGGGGGTTGGTTTGATATTAGTGAGCCCCAATTTCTTTACGGTTTCGATAGTCATCACATTTATTGCTGCACCCAAAGAAACTAAAACATTGGGGATCTCAGTATACCCAATGTGCACTGTAACAGTGGGATTGCCTGGATCGTCATACTTAGCCAAGGGAAACTTTCCCATCATTAATTCAGACAATTTTCCAACCACATGGACTTTAAGAGTATCCTTAGGCCTCCTACCTGGTTTCTTCACACATAGGTCTCTAACAGTTTTAGCATAGATGGGTACATCATGCAGGGCTTGCAATAATGGGATTTTAACATAAATATTTTTCAATTCCCCTAGAAGGTTTAAACATGGTTTCTCTATTGTTTTCTGTAAAACTAATCGCTCGGGATATGGTGTATTTCTTGGAATTTGTACAGAGGGATTTTCAATGTGTGTTTCAACAAGTGTTTCAACATCCTCAATAATGGGGATTATTGTACCGATTGGGATCTCAACCTATTTATTTGTTATTTCTTTAGTCACAAGGGATGGAACATCCTCAATGACGATGGGTTCTACCACCCTCCCATATATTAGATGTAATTCATTACATGGGATATGAGTGATAGAGTAAGCTGGCATGTTTGATGTTTCAAATTTCCACACTGCCTTATTGTTGGGGCTAGGATTAGGTCGAGCAGGAAGCTCACGTCGTAGTGGTGCATTAATTGGTGCGACGTTAGTAGGGATTTGCAGCTGTGGTTGCTGACATCGTGGGAGAGGAAATTGATTCCCTGGATAAGGACTTCTCCAACCTGGAGGCCAAGAGGTCTGTTGATTTGGATGAGGTGACCATGACATCCATGGAGTAGGATATTGTATTGTAGGTTGAGTAGATGGATGTCATTGAGTATTTGGACAAGGATATTGTGGATGAAATTGATTTTTCATATTATTCCAAGAATTAAAAGATGTGGTAGGATCTGGATTCATACCTGGAGCACGAGGTTGCCAAGGATTCTTTGGTGAAATGAAGTAGGCTTGTTCCACATCCACACTTGATTCTTGAAGGACTGCCTTAACTTTTGGCAGTGAGGGGAAATCCTTAGTATTGTGATCCAAATCACATAGAACAGACACCTCGACCTTGGAAAGGGGGAATTCTCTCAATGGATGCTTCTTTATGCATTTTGTAAAAAATATGTCCAATTCCAAATCTGTCTCAGCCAGTCTCTGCTTTTCTTTTAAAACATCCAATTGCGAGGAAATAGAACTCATCATATCAATTTTAAAATTTTCAAGAAGATTACCTATTTCTGCTCATGTGGCTCCACCACTGGTTGACTTTTGTTTCCTTGTAAGGACATCTCGGTCTCTTGTGTTGGTTCTAGAAGACCCTCTAGAGTATCTTCGACACAAATCCACAATATGATCTAAATACTCCCTTGGGATTTCCCCCCTTCCCAACAAATTAAGCATATCCAGGCAATATTCTCTAATTCCTTGCAATAGGATGATTTTAAGAACATCCTTTCCAATATCAGCATGACCAGGTCTTTGTAAATTATATAAAAGTATTCCTACAAAATATTCCAAAATTTCATCCTCTTTTTGAACCATTTTGAACAATTCTTCCCTCTTATCCTTGGTTCTGCAATAATCCTGATATTTAGCAAGGAATACTCATTTCATTTGGTCCCATGCTGTAATAGTCTCACCCCCCAAACTCATATACCAACATAGGGTATTTCCCTTTAAAGTAGCAGGAAACAATTTTAACTTTTGTTCATTGGTAGTATAATCATAACTTCGACAAAGAATGTCAAATACAAAGAGAAACTCATCTAGATATTTAGTAGACTTACAATCAAAATTTGGCAATACCGAGGGTGAGATGTTCTTCATGGGAGCCACCACAAGCGTCTGTTGAATGGGGAATTCAAGTGTAGTAACTGTCTCTCCATGCGGATTACTACCATTATCCCCCATCTCCTCTTCATGATCATCAGCATGCCCCTAACGTTCTTTGTTCTCTTCATTATTCATATTTCCATCGTTCTTCTGCTCTTATCTCCTTTCTTCCTCCAATTTCTATCGATAATCCAACCACTCCTTTTTAGTTACTTCCTTCTTGTTAATTCGATAAATATCCTCTAGATTTCTTGTACCCACATCACTTCCCTTATCTTCTGGAGGTCGCTTATCAGAAGTGGGCGTTAAAACTTTTGTTACCTTCTCCACGGTTGATACTGATAATTCAAGCTTGGGGAGAATAGAGCTTCCTCTTCCTAAAGATGTTCACTAAAATAAAGTTCCAGTAGGGGAGTTAGCTCTGGTGATCATCTCATCAACAAATGTCGCTCTTCCTAAACTTGGATTCTACCACGACCTCTTCCACGTACAAAGTTAGTGCTTTGGGGGGTTTCACATTCTTTTGTTTTATATTCATGCAAGCTTAAATAATCATACCTTGTTTTTGCGGTAGGAACCCATTCAGTCTATCTAAGGATGCACAACTCTTCACTGTGTCTTATCGTCCCTGCAACCTCAAAAATAAATATAACTAAAGAAACAACTTAATCAGCTACACTCTATGTTTACAGTTACCTTCCCCAACAACGGCCCCAAAATGTTGGTCACTTTAATTGCCTAATAATTCATAAACAAAGTGCTCAATATATATTGTCAACCTAGGGAAGTCTTGTTATTTCAAAGGTAATCAAGAAAAATATGTGCATGAACATTAAGTAACTGATCAATCAACTATAAGTCACCCAATCTACTCAAGAAATGGTTGTAGCCTAATTACTAAGTCTATGCTCTTCTCACGGTTCAATCCAAACTTCAAATACTAATTCAATTTCCAAATATTAAAAGAGTTCACAATCCTTATACTGTATCAATTCTGAAAATAATTACTTCAAGTATGAAATGGCTAAATTGCTTTTGCAAAAAGTTAAATCCTAAATCATCATCATAAAAAGGGATCCAATCCACAATTCAAATACTCAACCATAAAGGAAATCAATCCTCTTCATGTTCTATAAATCCATATGCCATCTACCAATTTGAACAGTTATTGAAAGGAAATAAACAATGGTAAAATGCAGCAACAGAGCACAGGTGTAACAAAAATAATCAATAACACACTTGCAAAGAGAAACTACGCATTATTCAATCGACTATTTCAACAAACCAAGAAAAGCTATAATTGAAGAATCCTATGCTTAATGCTCACACTATTTCAACAACTCAAAAAGAAATCTAATTGCAATTCCACACCAAATTAAATAAAGGAAATAAGCAAATAACTAACCAGGAAAATATGAAAGAAGGTGGGCCCTTTCCTTCTAACAGAGATGCCTCTAAACACTACCAGAAATCAATACACAATAGATCAGGAAAATACTTCCAATTTCATTGGTAGAATGAAGTTCAGATACAGAGTTCTTCCACTCCTGTTACAAGTTCTCTTCAAAATAATCCTAACCTCTTTTAACCATCCCATCCTCCTTTAAATACTACAAAAACAAAATCCATATCCTTATAATTTGGACAACCATGAAGATCGAAGATATTCGGGCTGTCAAGTCAATACCCCATAACAGAAACAATTACATTCATGATTACATTGAGATAAAATCTGTTTCATAAACATCCATGTTCTCATAGCTTGAACTGATCCAACGCCAAGTGAGTTTCAGCTAGTCGTGTGGATAGATAACTTAGGCTACCTCACAACGATCTGAACCGAAGCCCTGAAAAGGTGTAACTGCTTGCCAAGTACTTCTTCATCCATGTGTATCAACATGATGATACACCCGAATTACCCGTGGTCTCAATTGCTTTCATCAATCCATCATAGGCCAGCTTAATTAGGAGACAAAATCCATAAACACGATCAAAATTTAGGCATTAATATAACAAAGTACTAAAAAATTATACCTGCTCACGATCATACTTTTCGTTAGGAAATATAATGACTCGGTTATAATAATAAGGATAAACAAGGAAAAGGATCACAATAGAAGTGAGCAAAAAAGGGTCATTTCTGGCACCCAACAATTACGAAGTATTGATGGAGAGAAGCCTAAGCAATGGGAATTGGATTTACCTCAAGTAGAATTTGCCTACAATAGTTCAATGAATAGATATATAGGTAAATCTCCATTTCACGTTGTTTTCAATAGAAATCCTATGGGTGTCTAATATTTGGTGCAGCTACAACTTGGGGATAGAATTAATGATGATGGGGGAGCATTTGCAAAACAGATTCAACAATTATAGCAACAAGTGAGACAAAAGATGCAGGCCAATAACGAGCAAAACAAAATTACAAAAGATGCTTACTGACGACATCAGGTATATAACAAATTTGATTTGGTGATGGTTTATTTTTGGAAAGAGTAGTTTCCTAGAGGAACCTACCACAAATTGAATTATAAGAAAATTGATCCTTGAAAGATTCTCAAGAAACTTAATGAAAGTGCTTATAAGTTCGATTTACCAGTTGATCTCGATATTTCCCCTGTGTTTAACGTATTTGATTTATGTATCTTCCATGAGGATGATATGGGTGATGGTAGTGAGGCAGAGGTGGATTGGTAGCATACCATTCTGAGCAAGAAAAAGGAAAATATTGCATATATTTTAGATAAGAAGACCCTGCATACTCGACAAGACCAATAAAACAGATATCTCGTCCAGTGGGAAGGCTTAGCGCTAGTAGATAGTACATGGATTAAAAAGGGGGACTTGTTGAATCTATATCCTGTTAAGTGGAAGTAGTTTGAAGACAATAACTTGTAGGAGATGCGTTCTTTTCAACCAGAGGAGAATGATGCATGGATTTTCGAGGGTCATAACTTTTGACTCGGTTATCCGTTTGGGATGAAATTAAAAAAAGAAAAAAATGATGTAGGAATTTCCAAGGGTCATAAATTTGGACTCAGTTATCCATTTGGAATGAAATTTAACAGGAAGTTGTGTCATGAAGAGTTCACTGCAGTGACTGATCAAATCCTTTTGATCAGACCTTTTTTCGACACTTTTCTCGGGCCAAATTCCTTCATATAAACCCTCAAATTGGGGTTTTAGTGTTTTTGCGAGATGTTTTAAATTTGTAATTATTAGTTATCTCTTAGTTTATGCACCTAAAACGAAAATCGAGTTGGAAACTAGTGTCACTCTAATTAGATTTTAGTTATTGGTCAGTTTTAGAGTCATGTGAGAATTTTCTAAAATTAACAATTTTCTAAAATTAACAATTTTCTAAAATTAACAATTTTCTAAAATCTTAGATAGTAATTATAAGGAGTTGAACTTTCATTGTAATGGTGAGTGATGGAGAAGGAATACAAGATAGTTATTTTTCCACTCTCACATGTTTGCATGGTTTTTAGATCTCGTAATTGAATCAAAGTTTATTGACTACATTAGACAATCATCCATCAAATATACCACACTCTCCAATGGCACCTTTAAATGTCGCTTATAGTATGATTGCACCTATGCATACATAACAAATAATAATTGTTATTTAATCATGTATCCTATCTTTAAAAACATTAGTCAAAATGGAATTATCAAGTTTTCTCTAAATTAGTTGAACCACCATACATTCATATTAATTTTTTTTTTTTGTAAGTTAGCTATAGATCCTTATATTGCCATCAGTAAACTGTACAGAGTGAAATTAGGCCGTCTCATAAACGAGAAAAAAGACCTCAAAAGGAGCAAGTATCTAGAGTTTTCAAGAAGCTGTGCCCTCTTGTCACCGAGAAAACAGACCCTCAAAAAATATCTTGTGTCTATAGTGATTATCAACAGACTGTGTAAACTAGTGTTTTTACAGAAAATAGCATGGTACGACCGATGCATACAAAGAAACCAAAATTGACATAAACGGAGTAAGAGTGCAAAAACAACTAAATACTGATGTTATCCTGCTGGTTCAGCTGAATGGGCTGCGTTGTTGGATCTTTGGCCAGAATGATGCCAAAGCAGCAGGCGAACTATTGCGAATTGAACATCACCTGCTTCATGAGATCCATCATTTCATCAATCTACATTAAAATCTCAGCTTGTGCTTCATTTTTGTCAGTGAATGCCTTCCCCAGCACAAGCTTTTGGGTCTAGAGAAGGTCCAATGTCTTCTTATAAAGTGTAGCACGGCCACAGGTGTTTCCAGGGTCTGGGACTAGAGTCTCAAACTCACTGCGGATGTCTTCGTCAGTGGAGTACCTACAAGAAACCCAAGCGTCCTCCTCAGCATCCAGGATTTCCACCTGGGTGCCCATTGGAATATCTTGCTTGAAGCATTTGGCATTGTCGACCACACCATGCATAACTCTGAGCGGAGGAGTGGAGGAGGAACTTCCCTAAAGGATAGAGCTACGAGTGCGGGGACGCATGGTGATGAAGAACTCTGAGTGCTTGACCAAGGGAAGTCGAGGAGAAGCCAGGGCTGAGAAGGTAAATGAAGGAACAAAAGGAGTCAGATGCAAAAACACAGAGAGGCAGCTACTGTGAGGACAATGAAAAGGAGTGAAGAGCAGGACAAGCAAAGGCCATGTCGGAACCTTGCTTTTAAAACCATGAACCTTGCTGACTGAAATCATGAAAATTACAGGAGTCTAGTTGTAATGATGGAAGCTACCAATAAGGGTAATGAATTTAGGGTGGCTGAACTCATAGCAGGAGTAAATGGCGACCATTATGACAGGAGATGGAGGCAAGGCAGGAGTAGGTGAGGGGACGTCGTGCATGCATAAGGAGAAACCGAGGGTGGAAGGATAGTAGAGGACCTTATAACTTGATGTTGAGCTCGTGGCGGGAGGCATTTGTAATGATGTTGGTCTTGGGAGTCAGATCGGCGGGCAAGTGGCTTTTCGCATGTTCATCAAGGGAGATGGATATAGAATCAAGCGCGTGGCTAGGTGGGCTAGTTGGAAGCGGAGGTCCACGTGCCCTGTGGGCTATCTCCTCCGTAGGCACCTACAGTGGGGGTCATATTAAATAAATATTACACAAGTTATGAAACCTAATTAAAATTGTTGTAGACATTTCAATGAGTAATTACTTTATCAAGGAATATTAAATGTTTATGCGCAATAATAAATATTACACAAGTTATGAAACATGATTGAAATTATGTAGACATTTCAATTAGTAATCACTAAATCCATTATCCCATTCAAATAATTTTATTCAAAATCCATTTTGAAATTTATTCAATGAGAATTTCATTAAGTTCCAATATATTATTATGCTTAAATAGAAGTAAATTTAATTTTCAAACTTTTACTTCAATTATTATATTGAATTCAACGTTTTCTTTATTGTTACATGGTTTATTATTATGCTTAAATAGAAGTAAATTTAATTTTCAAACTTTTACTTCAATTATTATATTGAATTCAACGTTTTCTTTATTGTTACATGGTTTTTATCAGATGTTTCTACATATTATTTCTTACAACACATTAATTTAAGCAATATTTTATTAAATATTTCTATGATGTATTGATTTCAACAATGTTTTGTATATTCTTCTTTTTACAATGCATTGATTTAGTAATGTTTTCTATGCTAATGCTTACATTGCATTATTTTAAACATGTAGTTCTTAAACACCTTCCTATGATGCATTAATTTCACTATTTCCTTCTATGTTATGGGTATATGGGTATACATATGAAGTATGCTATTCAAGATAATCATGTCATTCCTAATGAGATTACTAATTATGATGGAGTTTAAGGACTAAGAATATTAGTTCCATTATGGGTTAGAAAACGTAGAGAGAATGAATTGCTTGAACAAATGGAAGAACAAAGAAAAAGATTGTGAATGACATTGATTACAAAGAGAGAGTCACTCCTAGTAGATGAATCCAAAACAAAGGGAAGACCAAAGAAGACATAAAGTTGAAAGAAAAAAGAAATAGAAAAATAAACACAAAATAGAAGTGTGGAAGATATATTGGCAAACATTGCGCGTACTATTTATACTAATAGAAAAATAGTGTGAAATAAAGAAATTCAACAACAAACAAGAAATAACCTCCAACCACAAAAAACAAGAAAGAACTTCAAACTACAACAATACATTGTGAAGACAAGTTATTTCACATTAAAAATTTTGTGCTGAGAATTGATCGATTGGCTCATCCTCAAATGTGTTATGTGTCTAAAGTTTCTTATGTTGGCACTCATGTGATCAATACTAATACAAGTCTAATGTGTAATAGATGTAAAGAAGAGGTTTTTTTACATAGATTTTCATCTCAAAATAATTTGGACCCATGATTGCAACATCGAGTCCTTTTGTGTTTAACAAAAGTTGAAGAGCGGTTGATAGCACATGCTAGTTCAATTTTGCAAGTTATGTGTTCAATAGGTGTCCAATTCAAATATAGATGACACACCATTATTTTTCCTTAAGAAATAAAAAGTGTAGTCAATATATTGCCATGACATATTAAATACCTTGATGTAATGATCATTGTGTGCATAAATGGATGGTAAGGAACAAGTTATGATTTCAATATCATAAAGGAGAACATATATATTGCATTAATGTAAAAGATCGAGCATAATCTATTTTATCGTGATGTTTGAATTGATTACAATGCACTTAATGAGTTATGAGAAATTATTATTGATGTTTCACAAATGATTAATATTGTTACATTACCAAATTTGGACAAAGATACTGAATTGACAATGTTGGAAGGGATTCCATTGGTTGATGAGATCTTAAATGGTTGTTAAACAACTTCTTTTGCTTCACGGTCTTCAAGTGCTCTAGTAAATTGAACTTATTCGAACTTGGAAAAATAACTCTAATTGAAAGGAAGAAAACTCAAATGGTGAATAAACAAATATCATTAATCGCCCCAATGTTGGTTCATATATGATAAATGAGTATAACACAGAGGGATTGTTTGATAGGGAATTTCCAACATTGTTCCATAAAGGTCATGCATATTGGTTACATCCTAGGATGTGAAATGTGCATCTTCATGAGTATGAAAAACATATTCTTAGATATCATGACAATAGGTTTGGAAGACACCCTCAATTTAGATATTTATTACTTGATATCATCATGATAAATTGTGCTTAGGATTCCTTTATAGATTTTGTTAAAAAAATGACAAAACTACCTATAATGGTGATGAGTTATGATAACATTTACAAAATCTGCTAGATTCTCAAATTGACCCAATAAACTGATGAGATTTGGTATTATACTAAGAGGCATGTGTGCATATTCGATTAGGTGTCATGGATAATTATGTGGCTTGATGCAAGAAAATGGGTGTCCCATAATATTATTGTGTAGTAGATATGTAATGACTCATTTTGCATAAATTCATGATAGGTACATGCCTTGTAGATCCAAGAGAAATAAGAAAATGGAGAAATCATAATGTAATTTCCAATCCTCATATTGTGGAAAATTGTATGCCTTTGATATATACAATTTTTTGAGGTGAGATTTTATATTATTTCATCGAACTACAAATTATTGGCGTCACCGGGAATGGTAGAATTGTGGATCTTCACATGTGCATTAATTTGTGTGGTTAAAAGAAACTACAAATATGGGAAACTTTGAATTGGAAAGATCATGTTCAAGTTAGATGTGCAAAATAATATTTGATAGGATTATATATGCATGGAATCCATGCAATGTGCATCACAAAAGTATCCAAGTTAGGTGAGGTGGTGATGACAATTATTGCTTAAAGGTTACATACCAAATATTTCAAATTGGTCCAACGATGGACTATGAAGAATGTTTGAATTGTGTTGAGCATCATATAACATGCAATGCGGAAAATTTCCTTTGAAAGAAGGATAGGAAATTTACATGTTAATATCGAGTACCATGGAAATTATGCGACATATCAAAAATATATCTCAATGAAAATGGAGAAAAAATACGAACCTAGATGAAATGATGACTGATTGAATACACATAATCATGAAACATTGATTATATGGGATACTAATATAGACTAGAGACCTATTATTTCTGAGTATATGGTCATTAATTACATAGAAAAAGTATACAATAAAAGTTGAAAATGGATCATAGACCTTTCATGGTATGTTTATGCGTGTCTATACTGTTGAGAATCCACATGAACCAATAACACATGCAAATAAGTGTTTGTTGTGTGAGACAATTGTTGATAGGGACATAGGGGCATAAGAGACATATATGATTTTGGATATTCCACTTTCTGAATGTAGTCATTGGTACATGGTTCTAAATGTTGGCATGAAACTTTTCAAACAAGTGCAAGCCAATACATATAATGATGATATTCATAATTATCTTATCAATGCATATACTAAGAGACCTATGTATATGGATTACATTTGTTTAATATATGTTTTTATATCAAGTTCGTATGATAAATGTTGTCATTGTGATAAATGGTTACCAAAATATTTGAGATATTAAATGAGATTTTCCTCAGTATATCTTATTTCCAACTCACGAAAATGCTAAGTATGTTGAGTTTTGTTGTACTAAGTTAGTATTGTACAAGCCATTCTATGATTTCCACACACATATAGGATATGAATCATATGATATCAAACAAAATTGGAAATTTTTTTGATGCAATCCTTGGCATGTTGATTGGAATCCATTTCCACCAGAGGAACATGTTCAATTTGAAGATGAAGAAGAGCTAATTGTGCAAAGGGGTTCTTAGATGAATGAGTGGGAGATCATATCAGGGGTATACAAGAATAAATATATACATCCCAATGAATATGACATGCTTGTATTTAGGGATCTTGATGTTATGGAAAAATTGGAACTATAGTTATGTGCATAATGACACTTCCAACTACGTAATTTTTTTCATATCCCAAAATTGACAATTGAATGCCATTGTTCCTAATGATAATACAAATTATTATTCATTTGAAAACTTAGGAAAAAGAAAAGAAATACATATGATACTATCCCTGAACATTATAAAGTGGGAATATTGAATCATTGTGTGTGATTATATAAGGAACTACAAGTATAGGAAAGTGATACATGACTAGAGTTGTCATACACACACACACACACTCAAAATTGAGTCTTTTCTCAAGAACATGCATGTAATATCGTATATTTTACCCTTGGAATGTATTAAATTAGATTATGTAAACTGATGTAATATGCTAGTAAATATTCCTAGTACGTAGCTCAAGGCCAAGACGTGGCTAGGTGTGTAAGATGTAAATATTTCTACATGTACCATGTGGCTGGCTTGTCACAATGAATCAAAAGCTAGGTAAATATTATGATGGAAAATAATAAAATTGTCCAAGATGGTTGTGTAAAGAGAACTAGAGAGGCTATGGTTACAACAAAGGGGAAGAGGAAAGAGGTAATATAGGAGAGAAAATCCTCTTTTCCAAGTGTTATCCTTAGAATTCATCCAGTTGTTTCCATGTTACTTAAATAACCAATCAATTCCTTTTGACTTATTAAATCCAATCATTAAATGAATGTGTGAGGTTGGTGAGAAAGTATCCTAATGTAGTTATGGAAGCACGGGGTGAATATACTTTTATGAAAATTGGAAGTGTCCTTAACTCTATGGTCAGAAGCAATGTTAGTTGTATTTCCCCAATCCTCTCATCCCCTTGGATTCTATCACTCATTTTCCATGCAGAATTCATAAAATATGTACTCTTCATGTTGCTTTCTCCATAGATAATTACCAGATGTGAAATTAACCATAAATTAACATTATGAAGAGGAAATTGTAAACATTAGAGTTAAGAGGATGCCTATAGGTGAGCATAGAGGCTAGGAAATATATGGACCTTTACCCATTGTGTATTTTCTTCTCCTGGATGATTGAGAAACCATGAATTTATGTTACATGAGGTTCTCCAAAATTTGTAGCAACCCCATTTCCGGGGTCCCACTTAAAACTATTTTCTAAAGCTTAAGAAGATAATATAAACCATTTACAATGCATAATCAATAATAAAATTAAATAAATTTGATATTTGAACTAACAAGTAAACACAAAAAAAAACTGTTACTGTAGTTTGAATCCGTTGCTGAAGGAGAGGTCGTTGTCTTCAATCCAATCCATCTTGTCTAAGTGCAAACTAGGTCTTTGGTTGACATACACAAGTAAAGGCTCATTTAACCTTAGGCGAAGCAATCGTTAGCTTCACCACCCAACCATAGGCTTATGCAATCAGTCGCATAGCCACCCACGATCCTTTGAGGTCGTAGAGGATACACAGAAACAAAGATTCAAGAGTGAGCTCCCCCTCACCAAAATCCTTAGCCAAACTCACAATAGAAAGCACAATCAGAACTCATTCGCCATTCCGGCATTCATCCAATGTTAGGGAGCCCTCTTACCCTTTTTTCCCTTCCTTACCCCTTGCTTAAATAGAAAAATCTTTTGCAACACATGTCTCCTCATGCAAAAATACTCTTTTATGAAAAATCATTTAATACAAATATTCACCCAACCATGTGTCACTCTCTCATGAGAGTGCACATACTTCCCACATTTTACTCCTAGATGTCCCTTGATGCTAGGATTCCAATCTCTATTTTAGTGGGTGCAGGTGGAGTGGACTATTTAATGACTCCTAGTCTATCATTTTCTCCATATTTAATTATTCCCAATTATTTAATTACAAATAATCATTTCATGCACAAATAATCTAATGCAATACTATTCGTCAAATATACAATTACAAATAAACATTTCATGCAAAAATAATCAATTGCAATACTATATGCAAAATACATAATTATAAATAGTCATTTCATGCACAAATACTCTAATGCAATACTATATCCAAAATACATAATTATAAATACTCATTTCATGCACAAATATTCTAATGCAATACTATACGCCAAAAACATAGGTGTTCATTTATCAATTTCCTTTATTTGTCTAGGTACCACATTGTCGGGTCTTTTTTACAACAATTTATTTCCTTAATTGTCTAGGTACCACAGTGTTGGGTCCTTCCGACAATAATTTCTCATTTTTTTGTCTAGGTACCACATCGTCGGGTCCTTCCTACAATAATTTCTCATTTTACTGTTGTGTTGGGATTATGTGTAGTGATTTTAGGAACCGTTACCATAAATCATCCAACTACACTCTATGTGAGACTAATGGCACTGATGAGAAAGTCTGTTCTTACTGCGCACCCCTCAAACTTGTACGTGACCAAACCATTATAAGCTCACCCGTATGACTTCATGCCCACCCGATTAAAGCTGAACGAGCTTTCAAATCGTGCGTGAATGCGATCGGGAGACGACACCGTTGTCATACCCCCATGTGTGGTTTTCCAGTTCTCTACATCCCCCTTTTTGTTCTATCATGAGTCATTCAGTGTAACATCCCTAAATTTCACAAAAAATTAAATTTTTTTCTACACAATCTATTTACTATTAATTTCTACGCGGAAGAATAATGTGAATGTTTAGCATCTTTATCCCCTTTCTTAATTATTCTCTTAATTGTGACAGTTATCTGTTTAGAGTTGTCGTCAACATATAAAAGTGTCTTAGCGACATTTCAATTGTCTTGGTAAAAACATTGATTAATAATGCTTCTTGATCACAGATTATAATGTTTCTTTTGATTGTTTTCATCGTGATACTCCTACCTTTATGTTAATCAAAGTGTATGATGATGTTGGATGTTCTAACGTGTCATTTTCCAAAGTGTAAGTGAATTCATAGATTACAATTGTTGAGTTAATACTAAACATGATTTTCTTTTGTTGAAGGGGTCCTTGGTGACGCCCCGAAGCTTACTTAGCTCTCCAAGCTAATGCTTCAGTGGTTATCCTGGCCAGGTTAGAGGTCTGGGTTATGATGAGACTTTATGGTTGTTATTAATGTCTAGGTATTAATACTTTTTGACCAGATTACGTTATTGTAAAGTTATGAATTTGGTACAAACCTTATACTAGGTTAAAGGTCCTAGGCATACTTGATAGTTCTATGGTTGTGGCCCAAACTATGTAAAATATAGTTCGAGGGCCATGGTATTAATCCTACCATCCCAAATGTTGGTGTAAACTATAGAGATAGGGTTTTTAAATTTAAACGGTGTAAACTATAGAGATAGGGTTTTTAAATTTAAACGATGGTGATGGTAGTTCGGGAATTGAGTGCAACCACGTGAATCCAAGGCAAGGCATTCCACGTATTGGTAATACCCTATCTCTACGCTTACGAGCTTTGGTCTCTTGCATTAGTGTTTGTTTCAGTGTTGTTGTAGTGGTCTGAGCTTCTCTAGGCCACTATGGATGCTGTGCCAAGGAACACCACTCGCAGAGGTAGTTGGAAAAGAATGTGCCAGTTTCGTGGGATTTGATGGCACCTCAGTTATGCATTGGAAGCCATTGTTCTAATCTCCCATCCTGGGAATGAAATTACGAAGGTAAGACCTGTCAGATGATTTAAAATCGAGTTTCAGTTTAAATGTTTTCTTGCTTATGCTATCAGGTTTGGCATTTGACCCAGTCGTTTTTATTTTGGCAGGGACAGGGTTAATGTAACTTGCATTCTTGGAGATGGTTTTTCGAAAAAGAAAGGGAACAACCCAGTGGTTGGATGAACCATAGTAAGCTTCAGGTTCTCCCATGATACCTCTGTCAATGAGTTTGGTTGAAAGTTATGGTGTTTC
The DNA here is from genome assembly GCA_027924585.1 of Larix kaempferi. Classification (NCBI taxonomy): domain Eukaryota; kingdom Viridiplantae; phylum Streptophyta; class Pinopsida; order Pinales; family Pinaceae; genus Larix; species Larix kaempferi. The sequence continues at coordinate 3,411,198 of BSBM01000206.1, read as the reverse complement.
CCTCCTTCAGTGTTTGTTTGTTTGTTGAGGAGCCAGTCAACCACTTAGACAACGATTCCAGCTTTCATGTTTTCCTAGTTTGAGGCCAGCGTTGGGTTCGACCCACTGTTTTTGTAATGAAACGTTGAAACTCATGTTTGTTTTGTTTTTGGTTTCCATACCAGAAAACCCTAAGCAGTCTTACTGTAATGTAATCGTTTTTAAGGGAAAGAAAGACTACTAGTTTTGATACTTGTTTGCATGTTGTTAATGTTAATGCTTCCGGCCTTCTTTTTGGTTTATTAAAATTATTTTGATAACTGTAATCTATAATGGGTCCAAGCCCTCCTTTGTAATTTTTAGTGCAATGTTTTTAAAAAAAGGTGTCTTGGGTTGTGGAAAAGATACAGGGTCAAACCCTAAACTCTGTGTCGAATTTAAACTTGATATTCAGTTTCTATATGGTATTTATAAGGTTTGTATTGTGTAGATGTTTGACTCCGAGATAGCTCTCTCACTTGAGACTCGAACCCTAGACCTTTAACTGGTTTTTATCTTTCGACAAAGGTTTGTAAAAGATGGTAACGATGCATCCCATGGATGGCGTTGAGCCCAATACTTGATTTATCCTACAGCACTTCCACGATTTCGACTATGTTAGGTAGTAGGATAATTTTCTATTGTTTAAATTTTTATTTATGGGGATTCCCACTGTATGTGTAAAACTGCTGAGAGTCTGGGTTGTATTAACCTGATTCGTCATAAAATGTCTCAGGATGAGCCTTTACGGTATCCAACCCTCGTTATATGAATTCCATGGCTCTACCCGATGACTCTGTGATAATCATTTAATCACATAGTTTTCAGTTGATACTCATTACAGGGTTATTATAATTCTAATGTTCAACTATTTTATATTTTGTGAAGTCTACAGGGTTTCGACCTTAACCATAGAATTTTATTTAAGAAATATGTAAACTAGTTACAGGGTTTAACCCTGACTATTCTTTAAATTGTAATGTTGTTTGTTTATGGAAATATAAAGCATTTCGAGCAGTGTTAATAACTTATCAATTGTATTAGTTGTGAATGCGTTTGTTCCAGAACTATGTTTCGAGTTGGAGGTTGATGTTGTACCTAGTTTATAACACGTGATGCTTGTATATTTATTTTTTTAAATAAATGGTTAACCAGATTTGATTATATAAAAAGGTGGAAATTACATAGAAAAAAGTGGACAGATTGCTCCCATGAAAGGAAAACATCCATCACTCCAACTTCATCTTGTTCAAGTTTATAGCTAACATGGTATCTTCCCGTTCTATGAAAACTACAACACCTAACGAACTGCCCTAGAAGGAATATACAAAAATAAAATATTACTTTTGAGCTGCCTTATACAAAATCTGAGAGATGAAGCATTCTGGATTGCCAAGTCTGCAATTGATTCCTATTTTATGAGTTTCAGAGACTCTATGCATATAATTTAAAAACATTAATGCAAACATATTGGAACCAAAAAGAGAGGCCAACCGACGAGCTGCTACTGAAGTCTCATGACCATAACAACACCTGCAGAGTTCGTTGCCACATTCTTTTCAGAGCTGAGATCCACGAAATTCCCAGCATGAGCCATAAACTTCTTCAGTTTTTCCATTGTCCTGTCAATGTCCTCCAATTCGCTACTAGTGGCCTTAGAATTTTGGGATTTGTGGGGATAGGAGAGCCCCAGGGTCTCTTCAAGGTGTTCAATTTTCTCTGCCACTTTCCTGTTCTGATTTTTCACCTCGAAGTGAGAAGCAGGCGCCAAAGTATAGAGATGGGACAGAACCTTCTTATACTCCAGGTTTTTGCTGCGTATCAGCCAAACTTGTAGCTCCAGCTTTTGCAGACGGTCCAAGAATTCCACTTCAAACCTTGTAATGCTGGTCCCAACTTGCCCTTGAGGGTTCCCAACCCCAGCATGCCTTCGACAGGGACCAAGCCTAGGGAAGTTGCTACTCTCCTTGCCCACCGAGTCGCCCCTCATTTTGTCCAACTGGAAACCCCAACTACATCTGCCATTAGGGCCTCTAACTGGCTTACAACATCTATCACACTTCACAAACACGTTGCCCCCTCCTTAAGGACACCCAACAACGTGATGTTCCATATATCTCCCAACACAGTGAATGTCCAAGCAAACACAAGAAAGAAAGACCAGAGTTAGAGACAACTCAGGAATATTAGAGTGCTTTCCCGCAACCCACCTTGAAGAAAAACATGATCAGGAAAGCCGTCATGATGGAACCATCAGCACTGGAATGGTCCAATCCAATCTAGTGCCCGATCTCATGAATAGCCACCGTTTCAAGATCAATGGCGGATCTATCATCGGTCACTGCCATGCTCACTGTCCAAACCTCAGCGTTATCTAGGTGGAATCGCCCATCCTCCGGTGGACGCATGCGACAGAAAGCTAAGATGTTCATCGAAGGGCCATCTTTCCTCATGGTCTCCTACAAGAAACTGGATCTTTATATTCACCCCTTCAAAGTCATCGGTCTCCTTGAAATCAATGGGAACGACAACTGCCCAGGACTGGAAGGCCGAAGCCATTGCAGGCCTAATGTTGTCGCTAGACAGAATATCCGACTAAGTCAGATCTGAGAAGGCATAGATCAGGTTTCTTGTGGTCTTCCAGATAGTGTTACCGCCCATGAACTTCCATTGTTGCTTCTCCAGTTTGTTTTCCAGAAACTGGTTGCCATTACCGTTTGATCTTGTTTTCGGTTTCGGGAGAAGCATGAGAGCCAAGCCGTCTCGAACGTCTTCCATCCCACATCTGGGGACACGCAGAATGTCCAGGGTGGCTTTGTCCAAAACTCCCGTCATAGAAAGATTGAAGCTAAAACCCCAATTCCTTTTCCCTCCATAAAATCATAACTAATTCATTTTTCCTTCATAAAATCAGTTTCTTTATTAAAAAATAGTAACTTAAAAAAAACAATATTGAGAAGAAATGTTACTATCATCTTAAAATATTGTTTTAAACATTCCTAAAATATATTTAAGACAAATTCTAATTTTGTCTTAAAAATTGTCTTAAATATTGTCTTAAATAATCCTCAAATATATAAAAACAATCAAAACTAAAATTTAAGACAAAATGCTAATTTTGTCTTAAATTGTTTTCTTAAAGAGCCCCACCTTATAGTAGTGTAACTATGGGGTCGAGATCGCTCCATAGAGCTGAGCCACCCCATTCATGAAAATTGTAAAATCTGCAGGGATTGCATCACAATATAGAGTATGTATATAATGCAGTGAAGTCAATGATGCACAGATCGATAGCTGGATGCGATTCCAACAAGGATTTATTATATAGTTTATACACAAGAGAACTACGATATGCATACAATACAACAAAATCAATGATGCACAGATCGATCGCTTGCTCACATGGAAAATATTACTTATCTCTCCTCGTTGCATAGATCGTATCTTTCTACAATCGTTGCATAGTTCCACTCTCCTCGTAGTGATTGTCTCTTATCATAGGGGTTACTTACACATTTCACATTGCAGAGACCAACTGTAAATGTCTCTATTCCACACAGTGTAATTCCAGAGTGGGGTAAATGATTTCTAATTACGTAGTAGATGCCGATGGGTGAGCTTGAATCTCATTAACATGAATATCGTTCTGATTTAACAAATTAATCGAAGGAATTCAATTTAAAGGAATTATTTATGAAATTTAAGGCGTTTAATTATCTGAAAAAAGAGTAATAATTTGAGTTCTCTGTTGTAATGGGGATCCTCTATTCCTAGGGCAAACATTATTCATCCTACTGTAGGCCATTTAATGCGGCAGCAGCGGACTTGTTAGCCGTTGGATCTCAAGCAGGTTGAGATCCAACGGCCAACTGACCTGTTGCCACCACATTAAATGGCATGCAGCAGGATGAATAATATTCACCTATTCTTAGAGCCTTTCTGGATTGGGAATGCAAAATCCATGATAGTGATACCTGGATGGTATCGGATGGGCTATAAAATACACGATGATCCAAAAATACTGATATCCCCATAGTTAGAGACATAATATCGTGCTATTCATGCATTGGTGGGAAACGACGTGACAGAAGGGAGGTATATTGTGCTTAGAACTGGTTCTATGCAGCTTATCAACGTTGCAGTTTACAACCTTTCTCCTAGAGTCCTAGGCATCATGATGCTCAACATCCTACACATGTAGGCGCAATTGCGCTCTATTATGGAGTATATCTAGGCCATCGTTGAGTTTTCTCAAGTTATTTATGTAGATCAACTGAAATCCAAGCATTGACTTTAGATAGATGTTCAAAACTGATGAAACTTGCAATATTGAAGACTCATTATGGGTGGATCAATTCTTTTCGATGGTCATCAACAACTAAAAAAAATATCAATCATAGAAAATAATTCGGTCTCGAGTTTCCAAACATCTTGCAGTATTCCTACTTCTCACCTTGTACATGACAAGGGGGATTGCCATTGATTGACAACCATGATTCAAGTTTTGAATCCCTATCAATCAAATATAGAATAAGAGATCTCGATTAACAACTAGAACTAAATAGAGTATTCCTAGAGGTGTTTTGGAGAGAAATCTAAAGCCTATTATTGTCCTTAAACATCTTAGCGGGATAAATACATCATTAGGATGATGAAATCCACTTCAACCAACACTATTTTAAGCCATGAACAAGAATTTTCACCCCCTTACAGTTGTCTAGGGAGTGACAATATTCAATCCCCCCCCCTTCTCCTTATATAAGGAGAAACAATCTCCATTTTGTCGCTCTCTATCCCTCTCTAGGGTAGTGAAAATATCTTCCAACTAGTCTTCCTTGAGTTTAAGATCAATATTTGAGAGGGATTCTTGGATATTAGGTCTACCCTTTGAATCCTCTCCTCCATACCATCCTGAGTATGTCAATTCTCTCATGATATTTGATATCCTCTTATGATCCAAACATTTCTCCATGGTGGTTTGGGCTCCCAAATCCTATAAATGAATCTCCTATCTTGAATCCCACATGGAAATTATGCTTGGAGATTCCATCCTTATGTTATATTGATTCTCAAATTAATGGTTCTAGAAGGGAAACTTGGAGGAAGTGTTGCTGCAAGTTAGGTATAACATTGTACATGCTTATTTATGGCTTTCCATTAATACAACTTGTCCTATTTATCCCATATGTGTCTTCATTCACATGTATTCTTACTCTTGTTGCATTCAAATTAAGTAGGCTTATTTATGTTTGACTTGTAGAAGGAAGGTATTCTTTTGTGTTGTCTCTATAGGAGCTACTTAGCTTTGGAGCTTTGGACATCAAACCTAGAGGCTGGAGCACTAGTGAGGACAACCATCAATAAGGAGGTACGTCATCTACTCTCCTTCACTCTTCTTCTTTCTTGTATTGTTGTATGCATAGAGCCTAGGTCAAGAGAAATTTAGAGTCCATTTTTTTTTCTTTTGTCTTGGATTAAGGATCTAGGGAACCTTCTCATGTCCAAGAGGGATTCTACCTATCCATAGGGATAATTTCCTAACACAATCACACAACTTGGGGAGCATGTATCAATACAACCCTCCCATGAATCTAGGCTTCAGAGGATACATGGTGGGTAATACCTCCACCCATCCTAATATAACTAAGTTCAACACCATATATTGAGACGTATTGTGCAATCAATGTTCTTATAGTCATGTCATTGAACAACCATTTTGGACAAGTTGTGCATCTTGTCAAAACCACACTTACCCACATATCATTGTAGTGTTTGAAATTCACAATTAACTCATAAGGAAACTGATATCACTTCATTATCCTTTTGATGTCCGTGACATGTTGTTCCCCTTGGAACCTTAGGTATCTAACTATCACATAGCCAATAAACATGTGGGTCACCTCACCACTAAGATAAATATCATGTATAAACGCATCCAACTCTTTTAGGTGATAATTTATATCACTCAAATGGATTTTAAATAATCATCTAAGTTCCTTTGTAGTATACATTGTACTTGTTCTATATCCAAAGTACATACTAAATTAGAATCCACATATTAATATTCCACATTCAATTCGCATGTTCAAATGAAATAGGATATTCATCACCATTAATAAATTAAAACAATAAATTCCCTTTACTATCCACACATCTAGGGAGACTACATGTCCACATATGGAGACTACATGTCAACATAACAGCAATCTTAATCAATCTAGTTGATTCCAACATATAATAAGCAAATAAAATGCTAAGCTAGTTTACATTAGAGTTTTGATTATTGAATATCAAAATATGGGTCATTAAAAACATGTGTTATGGGTAAAAATGTTATATATAAAGATTGAGAGGTCAAATTAAGTACTACTTATTGCATTAGAAGGAATAATGACCATAGTGTTTGTGTTAAAAATTTCAAAAGTAGAGCAGGAAAATCAGACATGTGTTAGTCCTTACAAGTTCACCATCTTGAAAGAGACAAAAATAACAAGTTTTGAGAAAGTTATCATAAATCGTGACTTGGCACATCATAATTGGATCAAAATTGTGTCATTTTAGAGAATACATACTAGGCTACCATTGGAAAAAAAATTAGACTCTTAGGGGAAATATTTTTGAGATAATTCAAGAGCAAGGTCGACTAGAAAGACATCCTACAACCAAGGTTTTTAAAGGTACATTAATTTGAAATTTTCATAACTTTGATTTGAATATTTTTTTTTGGTAATTCAAAAGGTGTGATAAAGAGGCAATATATAATCAATTTAGTAAATATCAGTGGAATCAAATGGAAAGAGGTGGAACAAAAATTAATTCACCTGCTAAACCTAGTGAAAACTCAACCATGACTCATGAAGAAAATGAATAAATGTATAACCAACTATCCAATTTGGAGGTTACATTTAAGGAATGGAGTGATAGTTTAGTGACAAATATTCAATTGATAAACACAAAATGTGATATAGAAATTGAGTTGAAACTAAATATGCAAAATATGGATCAAAATATGGAAATGATGAAAGATGAACTTGAATATATGAACAGGGTAATTCTAAATTATATAAGAGAGAACAAAAGGATAGTGTACCAATCACATATTGAAAAGTTCAAAAAACAACTAGAGAACAACATGATTGAGTTTTTTTCACTCGATCATTCATCACTCCATAACCCACATCATCATGGATTCAATATGAAACCAATGAACTACTTAATTCCTAAGACTGATATGACTGATATGAGAAAGTTTGATGGAAATTATCCTATAACATGTATATTCTAGATGGTGCAATTGTATAATCTACACCAAGTGTCAACTTTACAAATGTGGTAGAGAATTCTTCCTACGGATAGTTAAACTCTCTCATGGACATAACTAAGACCCTAGATACTTAATCCATGACAGAAACAAAAAAAATGGTGATCTATTCTCCTAAATCTAGCAAAATACATAAGCTATTGAACATGGAAGGAGAAATGAAGAAGTAAAACTTACCTCCAACCTGTAGGTTGTCCTAGATCTAGCTCCAAGCTTGATCTTCAAGGCTTGAAACTGTTAAACAAGACAAAGGACCAAAACTTCCAAGCAAGTAGATGTATTAATCTATATCTAATATACAACATATCATGCATCAATATAACAAGAGATAAGACATGGGAGAATAGGCCAAGTTATTATTAAGAAATCCAAAGAAGCTGATTACAATGTTATACCTTGATTTCCAAGATGATAGCATATCCTTCCATGCTATCATCCATCACCCTTGCAAGACTCTAAAGATCAAGATGACCTCCTCATGAGTGTTCTCCAAGAATTACAGGACCATAGGTTTTGTGTTTCCAAGATCACCCTCCTTAGCTCATGGATGGTCCTCCTTAAGTAGGACATGGGAAGGCCAACCACTAGGAGAAAATGATGGATCTAAGTGAGTAAGATGTCGATCAAGGATATAAACCATGCCAAGGAGGGAATGTGAGATGGGATTCGAAGAGGTACCTCATCCCAAGAAAATCTCCATGAGATGGAAAATCCAAAATCAAAGGGATAAGCCAAAACCAAAATTTTCGCTCCCTTGTAACTGAGCAAAGCGCGAAAATATTGAAATTTTCACTCCCCCATAGACATGCAGTGCACGAAAAAGATGAAATTTCCACTCCCCCATATGCATGTAGAGTGCGGAAATTCCAATAAGTGGTAATTTTGGGAGGCGGTTCAGGTGGGTTTTGACCCCTTGCTTGTTGGATTTGCTTCCAAGTGTGACCGGGGAAGGGATTTTCACACTAGTAGGATTAATATACTTGTACCTTGGTGCTCATTTCTATCAATGGTGACCTACCTCGTGTTTGGAAGGGATGTATATCAATGATTACTTACTAGGTGGTTTCTCCTATGGATGGCCCTAATTCATTATCCAATGATTCAGATTTGTACATCAAAGTTGGTTGAGTGATAGGTCTTAGATTGATGGCTACTAGACATGCCTTGCTCAACATTCACTTGCTCATTTAAGCTTGTGCATGTGACTTGACCTTCCCACTGTTGATTTTATTTTTTTCTAAATATTTATGTTATGGTTGCATTTTTCTTTGACATGTATAAGCCACCATTCAACATATAATTCATTCATATACATGTGTTGACTTCCAACTATTTGGTCTATTTATTTCTATATTGTGTACCCACTCTCATTATTATCGCTTTAGCTTCTTCAGAGATGTATTGATATATCGATGTGTCATGCCTTAGCTCATTGTCATGCTTTTCTATTGTCACCAATTGTATGTTTTCATTCCCTGTAATCATTAAGCTTTGGCACTATATTTACATGGACATGATCTTTATATGAGCATGGGGATGCTCGATTTGTGCAGCGAGATGACTACTTCACACCCTTTTTTGTTGTTGTAGGTGGTCTTACAACTCTTCGTTGATTGGTGCATCCTTTTCTTTTATATTTTTGGGTGGTCATGTAGATATTGGTAAATAAGTGATGTATTTCAACCATATGATGCTCTCCTACCCTCATATCTAAAGGGGCATATATTGACACATCATTTTCATCACCATGAGACATAATGTGTTGACATGTGAAAGCATCACGATGTGGACTTTGAAAAACAAATTTAAGTGTCATTAACCTTAAGAGAATATTCGTTGAGATTTTATTTTGATTACTGTGCACCACCTTATTTTTAAAATGTGCACACAAGGGGTAAATAAATTCATTATTAATTAATAACATGAATAACATGAATCTGTATTTTCCATGTAAAAAATTCATTATTAATAAATATCGATTTCATGGTTATTGCAACGCTCTTGAAATATGAAACATAAACATACTTACTCTATAAGGAAGTGGTCAAATTAAATTTGATCACTCATGTACATATCCCTATGTAATTAAGTTATAGTTACATAATATTGAAAAAATCAATGCACACTTAGCACTACATTCTCCTATGATTACTAGTTCAAAGTAACATGAATACACAATCCAAAGAGTTTTATTTATAGGAGCACAATTTCTCATGATAATTTATTCCATCTTGATTAGGAGCAAGATGCACACATTCCTTAGGATTCCTTTAATTATGAGACATAATAACTCTTCATGAGTTATCCATCTTTTGGTGAATAAAAGGTTATGCTGAAAAATTTGTGAGTACCCATTTGTACTCACCTTGAAAACTAATAGATCACCCACTTAATTTAAAGAAAAGATGAATCCATAAATTCATTAGAACATGGAACATTAATCCAATCAATGAACATTGGCTTTTTTATTTGCAATCAATAAAACAACTCTCTCCTCTCATCTCTCATGAAACTTGTATTTCATTGAATTAGTAGTCATGGCCTAACGTTAGTAATTGAATATGATTATATACTTGGAAACTAGAACGAGTTTGTTGTTTCTTGTGTGTAGGACTATTGCGAGAAGATCATTTGACTCAACCTATCATTTTCGACTCAACTACGTATTAATCATATGAACAATGTAGTAAACCATATGATCAATCATATAACCTTTTATATCAATATTATGTAAGAAAACATGTGGTCGAGCAAATTTCTAATGATGTAGTAAACGATAACTATGAGGTCAATAATCTGTCAAACCATATTATACCCAACTATATCAATTCTATAGTTGTAGTCAGTTAAACATGTGGCCAACCATATAATAAATTATTTGAACCATGTAACAAATTAGATTAAAGCATACGAGTCATCTACTTAACTAAAGGTGAAACTGTGAAAAACATTGAAAACATACAATATACAATTTTACAGTTCATTAAATTAATTAAATAAAATAATGTGCAATAGAATGGACACAATTATTTAGTGCATGTTAGGTTGTACTATTGTGACATGGTTAGTTATAACACATGGAATATTGAATTATGTAGTTTGTAAAAAGGGAAAGCCAAAAATATTAAAACTTATCAGAATTTAAAGAATATATTATTGATTTGTATTTTTAAATTTATAATTTTTTTAATTGCGTTGAGAGGCACTTTACAGCCCAGTATCAGGGAGATCTTGTGAGTCGAGTGTTTGTCGATATTGTCGGCCATAAATAAAATGTAATAATTAAAAGTAAAAAGTAATAATATGAGGGATATCTTGTGAGTCGAGTGTTTGTCGATATTGTCGGCCATAAATAAAATGTAATAATAAAAAGTAAAAAGTAATAATATGAGGGAGATCTTGTGAGTTGAGTGTTTGTCGATATTGTCGGCCATCAATAAAATGTAATAATAAAAAGTAAAAAGTAATAAAATGAGGGAGATATTGTGATTCGAGTGTTTGTCAACATTGTCAGCCATAAATAAAATGTAATAATAAAAAGTAAAAAGTAATAATATGAGGGAGATCTTGTAAAAGCTCCTTGAGTGCAATACCTGAGAAGAGGTTTGCACCTCGGGAGATTTGATCCCTCTCGGCACTTGATAGAGCCTAGGATGTTTTATAATTCAATGAATGTATATATTGGATGGAAGGTTTTATTGTTCCTATTTTGGGAGTGATAGTAAAAACAATCCTTCAAATTATAAAACTATTATGATAAACCCTCGTTTGAAAAAGTTGTATAGATTAATATTGGAGAAGAAGATAAACTCATCACCTCAAAGTCATGATAAGAGAGTTAAGGTAAATCCTACAAAAGCTTCTTCTTTGTAGTTCTTTTGGTTTCAAATATTATTTGACACAATTCTTTAAAATAACATCTGGAAGACGTCATATTATATTGGGGTTCCCTTTGGGTTTATGATTTTAGTAATAAAGCATTACACAAGGTGCATTGCAAGTTTAAACATAATGTGGTTTGGTTAGAGAAAATAAATTGTTATTTAGGGTTAATCAAGGTTGTCCTTTCTTTCCCATTAATTTTAATATTTATATTAACAAATTTGAGGATTTCTTATAGGTAAAAGGTTGTGTAAGCATGACAATTAGGATTTTGTTATAGGTAGAAGGTTGTATAAGTATGGTCATCTCCTTTGTATGACCCTTTTTGTATGATGATATTATTGGTTCACCAAGACACCACTCTAACCTTGATAAGCAACATAAAATTGTTAAATATTTGTGTACTAACTTAATGGTGTCTAAAGATTATGTGAGGTCAAGGTTTTTGTTTGTTCTCATTGTTATGGTTTATTGTAACTTCTTTGATTCATTAATATGAATAGCAAGAAGTTTTTTTACTTTGTAAAAAAAAAAGATAAAAATAAAACAAAAGCAATGATAACTAAATCAAAACAAAGATCGCATACTTTAATATTGCTTACAATTATAATAACTTGGAAGAAATCCATTTTTATTGGTAGCTTGGTTTGATTTTCATCATAAGCTAATTTGGAACTATAGTGTGGAAAATAAAAACAACGGAGTTTGGAAAGTTTACTTAAACTTGCAAAATTTTGATTTTAGAAAAAAATACTGTTTCAACACCCAAAGTCCCTCAATGATTATGTATGGATGTGGGGGTTGGTGTTGTAGTAATTATAATAAATAACCTTTAAATTAAGAGAAATACACCTTATTATATCCTCATTTTAAAAGTTGGGTTTCCTCCCATTGAAATTAAAGTTATGATCATGAACATAATGTACAAGCACAAGCTACTTAGTATGACAAATGAGAGGGTGCTTAAAAAATTATTAAATGTTAAGCATGAGCATCCTTGGTGCAACGAGCTATCCCACACATCTTAACTAATTCTAATTTCAATAGTTATGTGTTACTTGCATTATATTTCATATATTTTATGAGCTTCTACAACTCTTGCTAGAAAAGATGCTTCAATAATGTTATGGCAAGGAGATAAGCTATCATCACTACTTGCATGGAGGCATTCTCATGGTTAAAATTGGACACCTCCAAGTTTAACCATGATGCTCCTCCCAGCAGAATGGTATCATCTGCAAATTTGGGCATTGTTTGCAGCTCGAACCCCTCTTGAAATTTTCAAGCCTTTTAATTCCCTAGTATTCTGAAGGCGTTGAAGTCTTCTACTCAAGGTGTCAGCAACCAAAATGTATAGAAAAGGGGATAGAGGGCAGCCCTGACATATTCCACGAGTGGCTTGGAAGAAATTGGTTGGTCTTCCATTGACCAGTGGAGCGATCCAAGGACTACTAATGCAGGCCTTAATCCACCTGACAAATCTTTAAGAGAACCCAAATTTTGACATAATTTCAAATAGGAAGAAATGATTAACTCTATAAAATGCATTTGCGATTTCATGTTTAATCGCCATACCTTGTTGCTTGCGCTCCATGCTAGAGTGGATGGCTTCCTGGACTATGATGAAATTGTTGAGGATTTGTCTCCCTGCAATGAAGCCTCCTTGAAGCTCTGAGATGAGATGGCCCATGAATTTCTTCATTCTGGTGGCCAAGAATTTTGCAATAATTTTGTAGGAGGTGTTGCATAGCGAGATAGCCTAAATCGATCTATAGATAGAGAATTATTATCATTAGGGATTAAGGAAAGGAAAGAAGATTTTGTGGCCCCTCCAATCTTTTCCTTTTTCCGATTCCAGTTCAACATTTTTTTGAAGTCTTCCTTAATTATGTCCCATGCAGCTCTATAAAAATTAATAGTAAACGCATCCAGCCCTGGGGCTTTATCAGCATGCAAGGACCAAATAGCTTCTTTAATTTCAAACTCCATAATAGGTTTAGAGAGATCCCTGTTTTATCTGTCAAAAATGAGAGAAGGAATATCAGAAAGGAGATCTGCCTAAGCCAAGGGATCAGTCTCATTATTGTACAAATAGATCTCTTGGAAGTGTTGAAAAATGTGTGTTTTGATCTCTTCTTGGTCAAGGATTCTAGCACCATCTTTATCTCTAAGTTCTTTAATCATATTATAGCTGAGCCTTTCTTTTGTTTGCTTGTGAAAATACCCCATATTGCTATCCCCCCTTTTAACCACAACTGTCTGGACTTGATTCTCCAGACTTCTTCTTCCTTTCTAGCTGCGCAAAGAATTGTGTTATTCAGTTCCTGTTAATGACATATAAGAGCTGGGGTGATGTCGATCCTTTCCATATCAGACTGAAGGGATGCTAGATCAATTTGTAACTGCTTTTTAATGTGACCTAGGATTTTGAAATCCAATTTTGCCCAGCTCTTCAACACGTAGCGAACATTTCTGAGTTTGCACTCCCACACGTAGCTCGGTGACCCAAAGCAGGGGTAGTTCCAAGCTGAGTTTATTAAGACAAGAGCTTTCTCATCTTGTAACCAGGAGGGGTTAAACTGGAAGGGGATAGGGCCTATATTGGTAGGAATGGAAAGTGAAAGGGAGATCGGTTTATGGTCAAAGACTGTTGAAGGAACTGCAAAGGAAGCTGGGATAAGTTTTTTTTGTAGAAAGGAGGAGCTGACAAGAAAACGGTCAAGCCTAGCAGCAATGTGACCCACTTCGATTTGACGGTTGCTCCAGGTGAATTTTCCATTTTTAAGGGGTGGATCCAGCAAGTCAAGATCTGAGATCAAGTCTTCCATATTTTCCCCAAAAGGGTCCTTAACTCTAGACCCACCACGCTTCTCAATTTGGGATTTTGTAGTATTAAAATCTCCATCAAGGATGATTTCCTTGTCTTTGATGATTTCTTTCGGGATGGAGAGATTGTTCCAAAAGGTTTGCTTATCCTTGTAATGAGTGGGCTCGTAAACATTACAAACATAGAAAATAAGATGATATTCCTTATTGCAGAGCTCATTTAGAATCCAATGTTGACATTCCTTCACGACTTTGGAGGAGTACTTACTTGAAAAAAGAGATGCGATACCCCCAGATGCTCCTCTGGAGCTTATTGCATTTCCATGGCAATCTTTCCAAAAGAGATGTGTGAGTGCCAGGACCTCCACATCACTCATTTTTGTCTCTTGAATTTGTAGGATGTCTGGTCTTTCAGAATTGACAATTTCTTTCATTGCTTTCACTTTATTAGGTCCACCAAGGCCACTATAGTTCCGAGAGACAAGCTTCATTACTTCTTCCACAATTGCTGGCCTGCTCAAGCCCTACCATCTGGTTTGCCTAAGTTTTTGGAGGACTGTAGCAGCTTTGTTTCCTCTATGCTTCGTTTCCTTCCTAGCTCTATTTCTCTTTCTGCTTCTTTCTCATGATGGTAACGCAAAGATTTTCTACCTCTTGTGTTTAGGGTAGGCCCTGGTTCAAGGTGTTCTTCAGATCCTTTTGAAGAATATTCAGGAGAGACAGAGAAGGGGGATACCTTGCTTTGCTTGACCATTTCCACCATGAAATTTCAGGAGGAGGAGAGCCATCCCGTGCTGGTACTATTTTTTCTGTTTCGGGAGAGGGGGAGATAATGCTAGTGATCAAGACATCATTTTGATCGAAGGCCATTTCAGGTATTTCAGGTTCAGCAATATTGCCTTCTTCGACATTCAAGGCTTCAAACTGATTGCTAGATGGGATTACTGTTTTGATCTGAAATTGCTCTTTTTCTTTTTCCTGCTGCTACCTTTTTGGATCAAGGTTTGGATCAGGGGTTCTTTTTCAATTTTTAACTTGATGCCATTCTTCTTCTTGCATTTTCTCCGGTGTCTCCTTAGCGGTTTTTGGGCAGTTTTTGACAAAGTGGTCGTATTCATGGTACTTTTTACATTTGAAGGGAAACTATTCATAATCTACTTTCTGAGCATATTCCCAACCATCCATGCAAAGACTCACAACCTCCGGAAGTCCCTTCTCCAAATCCACCTCCACGCAGATTCTTGTGCAAGAAAATAGCGAGCCTTTAGGTTTTGCTTTGTCAATATACTTCCCAAAGGAGTTCCCAATTTCCTGGAGGGATTCATTATTCCAGCAGTGCAGAGGAAGATGAGGCAAGTGGACCCAAATAGGGACAGCTGAAGGAACATCTTTTCCAGGGTCAAACAATAAGCTCCAGCGATTAAGGTAGATCCCCCTAGGACCAATGAAATACGGCCCGCTTCAAAAAATGAGATCTCTATCTTCTTTTACTTCAATTAAAAAAGTGAAGAAACCCTTACCATAAAAGCAGTGCTGAATGCCCCCAAATATCAAGGGCATCCAGTTCTTTTTAATCCAGGTTTCCATGGTCTTCAGCGACGGCCAGATCCCGGTGAACTGACTGATCAAACCTCTTTCACTCAGGGAAATGGCTTTCAGCCTTGAAGCGACTGACATGATATGAATCTTGGGAGCCTCCAATAGCTTGACAAAGCCATCATCGGAGGAAGGCGTAGTAGAGGGAGGGGGAGGAGTAGCGGCCACCAAATCCCCAAAGGCCGCATCCAGGAGGTTCCTGCGGTCCTCTGGGATAGGATCCAGAGGGGGATCCATCCCAAGCCGCAGGGGGGATGCGAACTGAGGAACCCTAGCAGAAGCACGCAAGGGTTAGACAGTGGTGAGCAGTAGCAATCCACCTATTGACGAGGTTTTCCTTGTAAATTGTTTTTATAATTCATTTATGAAGTTCAAGTGATATTTAAATATCGTGCTTCTATCAGGAAGACATGAACTCTGTAAACTATATTTTTTTATTTTATATTTTCTCTGTATAGTTCGATATGAATATATTGCTTCTATTTAAATGATTGTAAAATATTGATGAATTGGTTATTGTATAACTTAATAGCATCAATAGTAGTATCTTGGTTTATTAAAGTAATTTCTGTGTAAAGGTCTATGATGAGATAATGTGAATTTTTAAGCTAGGTTTTTAATTATTGACAGTTTATTATTTATCCTGAATATTTATATATAATGAAAACAACATTATGATATGAAAATGGTTTCATCCTGAGCAAGGAACCCTACTGTATCAAAACTTAGAAATGTATAAAGACAGAGATGCATTCTAGAAATTTGAACAGTATGCATTCTTCTAAGACAATATATTTATCTATCATTTTTATAGAGATCAATCTAAAAATATCTTCGAATCATTTCAAACTATTTATATGAGATCATTCGAATATGCCTACTTAAGCAAATCTTCATGTACTAGAGTACGTCACTAAATGTGAGTGGAAAAATAGAGAGAAGAGTTTTATTCAATCATTCATTTAGAAATAAATCAACAGTTTAGTAATTCTAATCTAGTAGATAAGTAAAATATTACTTTCAGAAATAAACTATCAAACTATGATTAATTAACTGAAACAAGGAAGAACCTGATAACTATAGAGGGGGACAAACACCCAAAGGAGGCTGTTCCACCCAAACGTCTCCTGAAGACAGCCAAAGTTACTTGCATTAGGACCCCTGAGCCTGTTCACTGAACCACCAGGACAAAGATATTGTGTGGAGGGAAGCTTATCTTTATCCAACTCAACAATAATGGTTTATGTACTCAGAAGTAAAACTTCTACATTCAACAATAATTTTAACTTGCTGCTTTCAGCAGTATAATAGCTGCACTCAGCAGTATTCTTTCAGCCGCAGACTTACTCTAGCATTCACCCTAGACTTATCCTCATAGAATCTCTTGTGCACTCCCACCTTTCTCTAATAACTTAGAGTGTCACAAGGAAGATAATAGAATAATGATTAGTGAGTTACCTGCTCAATTTGATGAGTGTATAGAGTGCCTAGGTATTTGGTCAGTTTTCAATAATTATTGAGCCACCTGCTATGTTCCACTTTCTTGGGGAACATGACCACAAAAATAGGGAAGTTGCCACCTGCAACAGCTAGAAGTGAATGAAGAAGTTGTCACTTGTCCATTTGCTCTCCACCCCAGTTCATTCCTCCTAGTGGGTCAGTGAACACTCTTTAACAGTCTCCTTTGGATATTTGTCTCCTCTTTTAATTATTAATAATAAAAATATTAAGGTACATTTAATTATGGTTATCCTTGACCCCATTGGGTCAATAATCATAAAAAATTTACAATTAATTATAACATAATGTTTTTCTCACAACATAAAATGTTCAGATTTTGGGTATGTGACATACACCCCCTCTAAAATTCAACATCGTCCTCGATGTTTCTTTATTCATCATCCTCTGATCCTTCCTGGAATAGAATTGGATATGCCTCCCGCATACGACTCTCCAATTCCCAGGTTGCTTCATCTGGACTAAGGTGCTTCCATTGCACCTTTACCTGTCCGATGGTGCAATTTCGAAGTAAAATTTTCCTATTGTCGAGGATACAATTCGGTTCCACCAGAAAATCTCCTTCGGGTTCCACATGTACATCATTCCAATTGATCACATGAGTAGCATCATGTACATACTTTTTCAAAATAGAAATGTGAAATAAATGATGTACTTTAATATTCGGTGGCAAGGCCAACTGATATGCCACTGGTCTAACCCTTGACAATATTTCAAAGGGTCCACAATACCTTGGTGCTAACTTAGCACAACTCCCTAACTTTAAAGAGCTCTTTTTGGGTTTTACCTTGATGAAAAAATGCTCACCAGCCTGAAACTCTTTCTAAGTTCTTTTGAGATCTGCATGTGTCTTCTGCCTATCTTGTGCAGTTTTCAGATTGCCTTGGACTTGTTTCATTGTTAGTTCCATTTCTTTCAATAAATCAGGTCCTAACATCAACCTATCAACTGGATTACTCCATGAATTAGGAGTATTACACTTTCTACCATACAAAATTTCAAATGGACTAAGTTTAGCTGAAGCTTGATAATGATTATTATAAGCGAATTCAACTAAGTGCAGATAATCCTCCCATTTACTTGGTTGATCACTAACATACATTCTTAACATATCTTCAAGAATCTGATTTACTCTTTCTGTCTGTCCATCCATTTGTGGATGAAAAGATGTATTGAAATTTAATGTTGTATCCAAACCTTTAAACAAATAAGTTTCTAGAAATTTCCCATAAATTTAGAGTCTCTATAAGAAATTATAACTTTAGGAATTCCATGCAAACGAAAAATTTGTTTCATAAAAATTTCAGCAATGTTAGCAGCCTTGTAAGTGGTTTTAAGAGGAATAAAATGGGCTGCTTTACTAAGCTTATTCACAACTACCATTATAGAATCATTCTGCTTCTGATTTTTAGGTAAACCAGTTATAAAATTAATGCTGATTATTTCCCACTTCCAATCTGGAATCCTTCTCATGGTATACATACTTCTCTCATGGAATCCTTTCATCCGTAGAATGCAGAAAACATTTCCTTTGTTTCCTACGAATTCACCCCCGAGCCAAGACGAGGTCCCACTAGGAAAGATAACCCCCTTATTAAACATTTAACTCTAATTTACCGTGGTTCATTTTTACCCTATAATTTTGTATCCATTCTTCAATCCATTTCTACAAGAATAACCTATTATGTACACCAACTATATAATAGTCTGTACTTCAAGTACCTCTCAGTGCACCTAACATTGGAACAAAATATGGTATACCGAATACCACTCAGTACCAAGTACTAGAACTTATAGCAACTAATTGTTGAATCAATTTACACATCTAAGTGAATGATAATGCATAACACATTTCTTTCTTCTCCCTTGAACCAGACTAGGATTTTTTTTCCTCCTTGTCTTCTTTATAATTTTCTTTCTTGGATTATTTGTCATTCAGTTACAATTAGTTAGAGTTTTTATTTAATTTATTCATTATTTATTTTTTCTTAATTGTCCTCGTTAATTCCATTTCTTTTCTTAAATTACTTCTTAAGTTTTCCTTCCCTCCCCTAGTGGAATTTTACTTGCAACTGATTGTTTTAACATATGGTCAAAAACATTTAACATCATCTAGCTATCTTTTTCAGAACAAACATTATATCATCATTTTACTAGAAGTTACCTCATTCCACCAAGGATTCTTACCATTGCTTTATATTATCTTTACTTCCTTTTTGACAAGGTTTTTTGTAGTCATGTATACCTTCATACCACATTCACTGCTACTTTGCAAGAAGTTATTGACATTATAATAGCTTCGACAAATAATTTTAAGCGAAAAGTAAAATATAGCAGCATGTATACCTTGACAAAATAAAGCATCATCGTTATGCACAATTCCTCCAACAAACATATAATTATGCATAATCTCTATGCAATGAACCATTTCACTACACAAAATACACAAAAGATTGATGCAATAAAATATACCAATATGCATTATCTTGGCCTAATCAAACACATGTATTGGTCTATCTATACTTGCGTATACTCCCCATCGTAATGGGCATTATTTTTTTATTGCTTCCTATTTAACACATTAATCAAATATCATACCATGATTTGTTATAAACTTGAATACATAATAAAATGTAGTGCTACCACCAAGTTTACTACATCATGTCATCCCATTAGACATCACTCACACAATGCACTCAATAATAGACGATATCATGGATAAACTCAATATGTATTTAACTTCCCTAGCATAAATGTGACAAATTATATTTGAAATCATACTTGTAGTGCTGTGGTCGGTACCACTGCTTCGAGCATGCATAAGGGAACAATCATGTTAATTTTAAACTTATGAAATTCAATTTAAAGACATGCATATTTATGTGCAGATGTTAATCTTCCTTATCTCATGGGCGTAAGTCCAGGTGTTCATGTTTTCCTTTCCTCCAACCCCATGTTTTCCTTTCCTCCAACCCACCACAGGAAAACAAGCACATCCATCATTAATTGAACTTGCATTCTACTTTAGCATTATGTGTTAGCCATAAAATATTACAAGCATCTATAAGCATGCCTATATGCATTACAATTACATCTTACCAATGTCGTAAATGTATTCATTCCTATTTGCATGTATCTTTACATTCACGAATCTCTACAAAATTTATTTAATAGGAAAGTAATTGATTTTACTTCAACTTGTACCTACTTGTGGTTGTGATTACCTTTTCTTCTAACACATACAAGAAAATGAACATATCGATCTCTATCTTAATTTAGTGTTCCGTTTAACATCATGCATCAACCATACAAACTTTTCCAACAATCATTCTATGGTTAGTAATGCCATCTTACTAGTACCATGAGTATACTTGTTTTTTTTATTTCTTAGTGATTTAATAACTTTGTGATCATATTCATACTTGTCAATAAAAAAAAAATGTAACAACGGGGAGAGAAGAGGTGTAGATTTAGTGCATCCCTTTTCTTTAGAACTTCCTTCAGCTAGTACTTTAAGTTTATCTCAGTCTACTATATTCTCAAATAAGGTTAGTTCTGACGACTAAAAACTTCAAACAATCCCTATTATGAAATTTGTTTGTAATAGATCAAGTGAGAGAGAGAGAACTTCCCCGATCATTACTTTGTCAATTGTATTAATTTGCAAACAAGCAAAGAAATTTACCAACATTCTACCGTAACACTAACCCATATAAAGATTCTGATGTTACTTTGCTCTAGTATCATTTGTAACAAACCCAATACCATCATTAGCTGGTTGGAGTATGGGGTATAAAATTTATTGTTTAACTTCTAACTATGACACACATAAGGAAGGCAATGTGTTATCTTCATCTATAAGTTACATGCATTAGCTATGCTTGCAACAAAACCAATCACATAAATTAACGATATGGAACATATGATAAAATCCTTGCACTTATTTATATGCATCTATATGTCTACATGTGCAGGCTTTTTCTATCTACTTTCCATTAGACCACATTGTCATCTCTTTACATACAACTTAATTAATATTTTAAACTACATCCTTTACCAATCACGTTTGATGAACAAGTTAGTAGCTATAACAAGAAACCATAAATCATAGGTTTCAATCTTCTAATATTTAACCAATTTCATAAACATTATGCATAACTAGATAACATTAATCAAACTTCTCCATACATAGATATCTTTATGGAGATACTACTATTTTCTTTTATCCTAAAATTCACAATTTCATAAATGTAACTATTATCATGAAAACCATTCCTAGTGTACTATTTATCCGATAACCTTCATGCATCAGTAAGACCAATATCCCATTCTCATTACGCAACAAATTCAAGTGTGACAACATTTATTTAAAATAGAAAATATATACGTAATAACAAGTATAGTCATACTTCATACTGCCTTATGATTCTAACATGATATGGTCTTAGTCTACGTTCAGAAATAAACATAAGAACTCACTATTAAGTTATAACATAAGAACACTATTAAGTCTGCTTTGAGATTGTTCTCGATCATGTAAAAAAATGCATATTTTAATACAATTATTCATTCAACAACGCATTTATATGCCATTTATTCATTCAACAACGCATTTAACGACATATTCTTGTATGCAAGACTTTAACAGCATACGTCTATATTTAATTAACCATTCAGGGAAGCACACCATGAAAAGAGAGTATTTATAAGATGGAGTTATATCAACACAATACTTCACAACCTTAACATGTGATTTCAAATCCAACCCATATGATTAAAACATCAAGTTCAATTATCCAACCTTACGATTACTTGACAATGAAATAATAAATACTACTTTACTTGCGCACGCATTTCTATGATTTATGCATTATCCAATATGTGTTGTTTTCAAATTATTTGTACTCATGGTATAAGAAAATTATTTTACATTCATAGCATGGTTATCATTCACCAATTACTTATTCAAATACATAATTACATTAAAAGGAAAACATGAATTGCTCATGGTATAAGAAAATTCTTTTACATTCATAGCATGGTTATCATTCACCAATTACTTATTCAAATACATTATTATAATAAAAGGAAAACATGAATTCATTTCTAAATAATTGAACATAGTCGAATAATCAAATAATGAGAACATAATATAAATCAAATATTTATCTTAGAGAAGCTTTTTGGTGACTGAATGTGTGGCAATAATGTTCCACCCAATTGTAGGCAATTCTACGGTACTGCCTTCCCCAAGCCAATAACACTTGAACCACTGACTTCCCAACGCATGACAATGATATTGCCCATCTACTCTCAATTCCGGATGGTGCCCGAAGGTCTTGTTCCGGCTCCACCCGGCCACATACCTTTGTTGCATCCATCCACGTTATTTTCCTAGCATGGTTGACACACCACCCATCATGTTTCCAATCGTGCCATCCTCTGTCGAGCCTACTAAGCAACACCTCACCAATTTGTCTCGTCCTACTTGACTAGACATCCTTGGTCCTCCTAGCGTGTATGTTAGTACATCATCTTATCCGTCTCATATCACCCATGAGCCGGCCACCAAGGCTACCAAAACGTATGGACTCACCATGTAACATTAAGTCATATATGTCTGGCACGCCCTCCATCACACCATTTCCATGGCACTGAACGCAAGGTTGTTACACTTCTTACCTAGCATGTTACTGTAGCAAGTGAGGAGAGGCTTGGAAACCATGGGTTTGGTTCATTTTCTTTATTAAGATAATATGTTTTACTATTAGGCTTATGTGTATAACTACACACCAATCTTAACATAAATCATAGAAAGAAAGTAGCTAGAATATGAGAATAAGGTAATCACATATGCAATTTTTTTGGATTTTGATATCTCAAGTTTTTGTTTTTGTATTGTTGAAAACAAAAGAAAAAAATGAATAATTATATTTGTGTTTACATTGACTACTTTTGATTGATTTAATAAATAGATCTTTAATGGGTTAGAAAGTTTTTTTTTACATTTTAAATATTAAAAGTTCTAAAAAAAATTATCAATTTTTTTACATAATATTAGACGATATAAGAATATAATGTTTTAGTATAAACATGTGATAATTTTGAATATATTTTTCAAATTTTATATGTAAGGATAATAATGATTCTATGAAAATTTTAAAATTATGAAATATAAAAAAATGATTATTTTGAAAACTATTTATTAAATTTTATTAAAAAATAAATAGGATGAGAATATTAGTTTAATGAGATTGATAATGATGAGAATATAAAGTTTTATTTGAATGGGGAGGATATAAATAATAATGTGAATGGTACATTTTAATGAAACTAATGGTACATCTTATTGAAACTAGATGAGATGGAAATATAATGTTTTATTTGAATGGTTAGGATATAATATTTTTTATAATAACGTAATTGGCATATTTTAGTGGTATATGATGTAATATAATGTTTTGATATTAAAAAAAATATTTATAATATTTTAATGAAAAATAATGAGAACATAATGTTTTATTTTAATCCAGGTAGGATGTGATATTTTTCGTACATTTTTTAAACACTAAATAAGATGATAATATAATGTATTATTTGAATGGTCAGGAAGTAATATTTTTATAATATTTTATTTAAATAATGAGAATATATAACATTTTTCATAATAGTTAGCATGATTAATTAAAAATAAGATAAAATGACTATGTGATATTTTTCATACATTTTTTAAACACTAAATACTATGATAATATAATGTATTATTTGAATGGTTAGGAAGTAATATTTTTATAATGTTTTATTTAAATAATGAGAATATATAACATTTTTCATAATAGTTAGCATGATTAATTAAAAAGAAGATAAAATGACTATCTTGGTCTCGACAACACCTAAACTTGTCTTGGTTCCTTCTCTTAGAGTAAGGTCCTTTCTTTTTTGATTTGCTGCTATGTGAATATATGACTCTTTCATAATATTTTGATTTCATAATGTAAGTAGTGTGAGGATTTTTTTTTGGAAAAAATAAGGAAGTATAGAAATACTAAAATAGTAAGTAGCTTTTTGCAGTAAACTAAGTGCTTAAGTACACTTGAAGATTGTATTTTGTTTTTTCTATCTAAAAAAGGATATGTGTTTTATTCTTTGGAAAACAAATACTAGCATGGTTAGTTCTTTATTTTTTCCTTGATCAATACTTTTGTCTATATTTTTTTCTTCATTATTAATATATTAATATTGCTATTAAATTGAATACGGTATGTTGATAATGATATTTTTTCTTATATTAATATTGTTATTAAATTGGTTATAATATTTTTATATGTGATATATTTTTTCATCATCATTATATATTAATAAATAATGTTATTGAATTGAATATTATGTTTTATGGTTTTTAATGTGTATACGTGTGTGTGTATATATATATATTAATGTCCATAGTTGAATAAAATAAACTTCTATTCGATAATAATGATATTAGTTTTGGATGAACTTTTTATATAATATTTATTTGGTATTAATATGGAATTATATTTTGTGGTTATTTTATATTTATTATATTTTTAAAATATTTATAATAATCATTATTATGATATAATAATAATAATTATAAATCTTAATCTTAAGATTAAGTTTAATTAATGATAGTTTTGAGTTTATTAGTTTTTTTTCTTAAAATTAAACATTATATTTAAGAAAAAAATATTATGATGAAATTTCAAAATAGGAAAAATACAAATATATTTAATAGTTGTATTTTTTATACATTAATTATATATAATAATTTTTTATTAAAATTTAAAAATTAATAATAAGAAAATTAATTATATATATATATATTTAAATTTATATAATTGAATATTTTGTAATTATTTTTAATTAATAAAAATACACTTATTTAAAATAATAAACTTATAGTATTTATAATTCAATTTTTTCATGTGAGTATAAAACCATAGGATGTACTCTTATGATGATAGAATGTACGTAGGAGTATAACCGTTATATATTAATTTAAATTTAAAAATTAATTTAAATTTTTAATACATATGATTTATATGTATAAAAATATATAATTTAAAATAATATATTTATATATGAAAATTAAAATTAAAATATTTTTCTCTTCATCATAAAGTTGTAATTATTTATTATTACTATTATTATTATATGGTAGTGGAGGTGACATATCTTTCTTTATTTATTATTACTATTATTATTATATGGTAGTGGAGGTGACATATCTTTCTTTATTATAATATTTGTTTGATATAATTTTTTATTTTTTTTTAATCACATTTTTTTAAATTTTATTAAAAATTTAAAAAAGTTATTAAAATTATGGATATTAGTTATTAAAATTACATTATCTAAATATAATTAATTAAAATACTTAAAAATATTAAAAAGTATTAAATTTATTTATAAATTTAAAAATATAGTTTTAATAATAAAAAATTATAACCAAATTTAAATATTAATCTAAAAAATATGAAATATTTTAAAGATTCTTTTTCTTCTAATAAGTTTTATTAAATTTTGGTAATATAGTAATTTTTCATAATTTAAATTTATTTTGTTATTATAAAAATGGATTATAACCTTTTAAATATATTGTGCATGCTTAATAAACATGTATTGTACATGTTTATAACTACAATATATCTCAATTTCACAGTAATTTGCCAAGATCATAGTGAATTAGGAAAACTTCACTTCAAATGCTTGAGTATAAATTCATACAACTCTCATATATATATATATATGAACATTTTATTTAATAATATATTTAAGTTGAAAACAAAAGAAAAAAATGATAGAATAATTATATTTATGATTACATTGATTGATTTAATAAACATATTTTTATTTATTTAATTAGAATACTTTTGGCTGCCATTTAAAACTTATTGAACATAAAGTTTATAATTTCTTTAAAGTGATTAATAATATCAATGTATTTTTTTAAAGTAATTAATAATATCAATGGGATGAAAATTGGTGAGAAAGTAATGTTTTTACTCCTATTCTAAATATTAAAATTTTTGAAAAATATTTATCAAAATTTATATATATAATTAGATGATATGAAAATATGATGTTTTAGTATAACTATGTAATAATTTTGAATATATTTATCAAATTTTATATGTAAAGAGGATAATGTTTTTATGAAAATTTTAATATTATGAAATATAAAAAAGTGATTATTTTGAAAAATATATATTAAATTTTATTATAAATAAATAAATAGTATGAGAATATAATAGTTTATAAAAAAAAGTCTTAGTTGAGTGAGAATGATAATGATGAGAATATAATGTTTTATTATTAAAATGGTTAGTTGTAATATTTTTCAAAATAAAGTAAATGGTATATTTTACTTGGAATGAGGATACAATGTTTTATTTAAATGGTTAAGATGTAATATTTTTTATAATAACATAATTGATATTTTTTAATACTAAATGGATGGAATGAGAATATAATGTTTTGAAATTAAAAAATAAAATATTTATAATATTAAAATAAAAAATGATGAGAAAAAGTTTTATTTGAATGACGAGAATGTAATATTTTTCATAATAACTAGTATTCTTAGTGCTTTTATATTTTCCTTGATTGGTCTCTTTTATTTTTACTTGATTGATATTTTTGTTTATGATATATTGTTTTTCATCATCATTAATATATTAATATTGTAATTAAATTGAATATAGTATTTTTTATTTTTTCATTGATTGTTATTTTGATTGATATTTTTGTCTGTGATATAGTTTTTTTCATCATCATTGATATATTAATATTGTAATTAAATTAAATATAGTACTTTTGTATATGATATATTTTTTCTTATATTATTAGTGTAATTAAATTGAATATTATATTTTATGGGTTTTCTTGATTGAGACTTTTGTCTATGATATATATTTGTGGTTTGATCATTGATATATTAATAATGTTATTAAATTTAATGTCTATGATATATATTTGTGGTCTGATCATTGATATATTAATAATGTTATTAAATTTAATATGATATTTTTGTTTATGATATGTTTTTTATTATCATTGATCATATTATAATAATAATATTAATAAATAATGTTATATTATTTTTATTTATTTATGATATATTTTTTTTCATTATTAATATATTAATAATGCTATTAAATTCAATATTAAGTTTTATAATTTTTTAATGTATATATATTTCTATATATGTACTCCATAGTTGAATAAAATAAAATTTAATTTAAGAAAATAATGTTATTCTTGGATGAATATTTTTATATAATAATATTAACATGGAGTTATATTTTGTAATTATTTTATATTTATTATAATTTTTTAAAAATTATATTTTATGATTATTTTATATTTATTATATTTTTTTTTAAATTATAATAAGTATTAGTATGACTAATAATAATCATAAATCTTAATCTTAATGATGAGTTAAATTGATAAGTTTTTTTTCTTCATAATAAGGAAGTTACCATTCCTTTTCAAAATTAAACACTATAATTTGGAAAATAAATCATGGTTAAACTCTAAAATTAAAAAAAATAAATATTTTGTGGTTTTAGTTTTTATATATTATTTATATATAATGATTTGTTATTATTAAATTTAAAAAATTAATAATAAGAAAATTCAATGTAATTTTTTTTAATATATTTAACTGAATATTTTGTAACTATTTTTAATGGTAAAAATAAATTTATTTAAAATAATAAAAGTGGAGCTATAATTAGCTTACATTAATAAAAGTGGAGGAATAATTAGCTTGCAGATGGCTCTGTAATTCTACTAGCCCTACAGTTTCTGATTTAGGTTGCTTTTCTTAGTTTGTCTTTGAAGGTTTATCCATTTTGGAGGAGGATTGGTCGTCCCAATGGCTTCCCATATAGGGGGGGATACACTCCCCTCATTTTGTGACGCAATTCATGATGAAGCCACAAGAGGTGGAAAGAATTTTTCCAGACCCTCATTGAAGCCCCTACAAAAATTCTCTTAGCAGCTCAAGATCCGCAAAAATTTCAAGAAGCCTTTCAACCGGAGGATCAAACCCCAAGCACCTCTTATCCAAAGGAAACTCGGGCCTGGATACCAGGGAATTGCAATACTCAGACGGTGACTAAGCCCAGGTATGTCATTCAATCAACTAAGGTTTGGTCTAATACACAATTCTTAAAAGACCATGCTCTAATCGGCAAGTTCTTAGGACTTAGGCTTATTGAAAAGGATCTAGTCAAATGGATCCAGCATTGGTGGAAACCAAAGAGCCACTTTGGGTTACAGATGGGCTCGAAGGGATTCTTCACTGCTATTTTTCATAACATAGAGGACAAAAACAAGGTTTTTGAGAATGGTCCTTATTTTTTCAATTCGACTAGGTTATTCATGAAAGAATGGGACGAGAAGTTCAACCCAGACAAGGAATATTTTC
This sequence comes from Larix kaempferi, assembly GCA_027924585.1. Lineage (NCBI taxonomy): Eukaryota > Viridiplantae > Streptophyta > Pinopsida > Pinales > Pinaceae > Larix > Larix kaempferi. Next base: position 3,382,579 of record BSBM01000206.1, on the reverse strand, counting down.
CCATGCCCCGATTTGGATCAGGCTCTACTCGCTCCCACGGGAATTATGGCTAGAGGAGATCCTAGAAGGCATAGGCAGTACCCTAGGACACTTTGACAAAATCGCGGATGCTACCAAGAGACGGAGATACACTTCCTATTCCCAAATATGCGTCTATATGAACATAGACAGTCCCCTCTATGGATCTATTTGTCTATATTACCAGGATGAAGAATGGGAGCAAACCCTTGATTATGAACATGTCCCTTTCCGTTGTAGAAAATGCCATGTTCATGGTCACCTTTTTCGTGATTGTCCCCTGAATACCAAATCCACACCCTCTCCCCCGAAACCCCAAGATAATCATACTGAAGGTTTCACCCAGATCCACAATTGAAAAGGAAAGAACACTAAAAAACAACCTATCCCTGATCATACTACACCACCCACCAACAATTCCTTTGAGAGATCAAACCATGGATTCCCAAGAAGACCCACTTATAGACAATCCACCCCCTGAGAACCCCAATAAGGACGAAGGTAATATTGCGGAGACAAATCCTCCGAGCCCTCCTAGCCCAAAAAATGCCCCCCAAGCCATGCAAGGGCGTAATATTATGGAAATTGATGAGACATATGTGGAGGGAGTTGATTTAAACAATCTCGGGCAAGATTTTAAGAAAAAGGACCTGTATTCCATACCCATTGATCAACTCAAAAAGTTCCATAAATTATTCATGAACTCATATACGGGTGCAACCATCATATCTGCAAAACCCCTAGGCATATTTAGAGATCTAGCCAAAGATGGTCGAAAAGGCATGAAGGAAAAAAAGAAGCCAGGAAGGAAGCTAATGCAGCAACTAATTTAGGAAGTTGGTAGCTATATGGTGAACTCTGGACAAACCAATTTGATAATGGATAGTTATTAACTCCTCCCCAATCATTCTTAATGATGAATATCATTTCCTAGAACATTAGAGGACTGAATGGTAGGCGCGAACAAAGGATCCTACGAAACCAAATTATGGCGGATAAACAAAACATTGTATTTCTCCAAGAAAGAAAGTGTGATGGGAAGAAAGCAGAATCCATACTCTCAAACTGTTGGAGGAAAAGTAATCACACCAGTATTGATGCGCATGGTACTGCTCGCGGCCTAGCCATCCTTTGGAACCCGAACTATGTTATTGTAGAACAATTATTCTCTACTACTTGGTTTCTTGCGACCAAGGCACAAATGATTTGTCAGATAAAGGCTTCTTCATAACAGTCTATGGGCCCTCCACTCCACAGGACAAAGTGGTTTTTTTAAACATATTGGATAGACTAAACCAAAATATTTAGCATGATAGATTGATAATAGGAGGATATTTCAATGTCATCTTGACTCAAGAAGAAAAACGGGAAGCATTCGCAGACTGGAAGAGGACAGTTGAATCTACCAGATCACCGGTGAGCTCTTAGAATGGATGCCTAATGAGGGCAGCTGGACCAGGAGCCTACTTTAATTATCAACTCGAGGTACGTACAAACTTCAGAGGTGCTAACACTGTATGTGCTCTAAAGGATATTCTTCATCATGTTTAGGGTGTGGGTATAGATCTTAAAGGTTTATCTAACCAAGAAGAAGGTGAGCTAAAAAGACTGTAAATCTATGAATGACAAATTCCCCTGCTAAGAAGTTAAATGCTGCAAATTGTAAATCTATACTAAAAATTGAAATGCTGAAAGCTTGATAAAATTATGCTAAGAATTGAATTGCTGAAAGCTGAGATTTTAATCTAAGAATTGAATACTGAAATTAAGTGTTGAATATTGAAAGGATAACCTAAAAAATTAAATGCTGAAAACCAAATCCAGAACATAAATATCTAATGTTGAAAATTAACCAATCTGATCTATTCAGATTAAACACTACAAGTGATGACCATTAAATCAAAGAATTGAAAGTAATTAACCTCTATGTTCTAAGTCTGATAAAAGAAATATGCATGAGCTTTCTAAATCTGAATCATTGTTTTAGAACCAATATGAAAATACATGAAAATAGATGTCAAAATATGCATGCATAGAACGCAGCTACAGGACTACGGAATGCATCCTACCGAACTACCGAATGAGTGTTGATCAACTATAGAAAATATGCTGAATGAAAATAATATTTTAAATGAAATAAAACCATACTATTAAAATGCCATCAAGGTATCTTCATACACAATAAGAAGTAAATCGATTCATAGCATAAATGGAAAATACCTGAAAACATAGTAAAGCTCCTGACTTACGTGTTGGAGGGGCCCTCCCCAACCCATACTCAGGAGTTAGAAAAACTTATAAACGCAGGCTTGAAAGTAACATCAGTCTCCTCATTAAAATAATAACTTCATGGTTCAAAAATAGTCTGTAACACAAGTTGTCTCCGCAATAAAATGTAAAAACGATTAATTCCACAAAATAGCAACAGGATCCCCTCGCTACCCAAGATGTCATATATATATGCCTCAAATTTTAACCTAACTACTTGCTTTAATCGCCGATCCTGTTGAACAGGAGTTCTTCTCTATAAGTCATGGAAAAAGAGCGCTGATCCTCGTATGGTCTTCCAGTCCTCGAGCTAGATTCGCGTGTTGCTTCTTAGTGTATCTGCGCATGCTCATACATACTCATTTTCATGTAATTAGTTTATAGAAGACGCCCTTTAAGCATAAAAATAATAATCTTAAAACATCTTCATTAAATAATCAAAGTAAATCATTAACCCACAAAACAAGTGTATTTCCTTCATCATATCTTGTGTTTTACTGTGGCAAAAAGGCTATAGGATACCTATAATTTGGGTTCATCAAACACTATTGATCATCTCCACATGGTTGATATTGAACCAGTAGACGGAGGCTTAACTTGGACCAACCGACATTCTGGCCTTTAAAATGTAGCTTGGCGATTTGACAGATTCCTCGTCTCCGAACCCCTAATGCTGGAGGGCCTCTCTCTCGAGTCCTCGATTCTTCCGATCGTGGAATCTGATCAATGGCTAATATAGTTATGGATTGATATGGCTGGAGTCCCTCAACATAGACCTCTTAGGTATGAACTTTTTTGTCTCTCGCACCCTGACTTCAAGGAAAATACCAAGAAATGGTGGACATAAATATATATCCCCCAAGGAAACCTTATGTACAAATTTCAGTAGAAACTCAAGGTCCTAAAACAAAATCGAAAAGACTGGAAAAAAAACACTTTCGACAACATTTTCTAGGCTCATATATTACTAGAGAACTACCTCCAAGAAATTCAAACCATTTGCATGTAACAAGGTCAGATGGATCAACTTAAGGATGAGGAGGCCCAGGTAAGGAAACATCTTGAGGAAAGGTATGCTTAGGAGGAAATACTTTGGAGACAAAAATCCAGAGTTCAATGGCTCAAAGAGGGAGAGAAGAATTCAAAATTCTTTCATCAGTTAATGATCCATCAAAGACATGTCAATAAGATCAAAAGCTTGGAAGACGATCAAGGCAATACACTCACCAGTCATCAGGATATTGAAAGGGAGCTCAACCATTACTACAAGGATATGCTTTCTGAATCAGTGATGGATTGGTCTACGACTATTGAACACAATTATTAGACATATCCCTGCTTTAGTCTTGGAGGAGAAAAATGATTCCCTAATGAGACCTATCACTTGAGAGGAGGTTGATATTATTTTCCAAGATATGAAGGATGGAAAAGCTTCGGGATTGGATGGATTTACAACTGATTTTTTCCACCACTACTGCGATTTCATATGGGAGGAGGTTTGGCATATTATTGAGGACTCTCATATTTCAGGGAAGGTCCTCTCGGCGTTTAATGCTACTTTGTTAAATATGATCCCTAAGGAGGAGTGAGTCTCAAATCCTAATAAATTTCCCATTGCACTCTGCAATATCATTTACAAGATCATAACTAAAGTTATTGCTAAAATACTGAAGTCTATCCTCCCTCACATCATCTCACCTGAAGAAATGGGATGTGTTGAAGGACATCAGATCATGGAAATCATTCTCCTTTTCCATGAAGTAATTCACTCCCTCAAATCCACTAGAAGGAAAGGTATGGACAGAAACAGAGTCAACATCCCCACCACCATCACCAACTGGAGAATCAACATGTTCAAGAATCCATTTCTAAACAGGATATGGCAACTTCTTCAAGGATTTGTTCTCTGGAATATTTGGAGGGAATGAAACGGAATAATTTTTCTCTCCCAGCAGTTATTCTCGATCAATGTCTGGAGCACCATTAAATCCTTTGTCCTAGAAATGATCAGAATTAAATCTTGGTCTTAGGAGGATATCTCGGGTGAAGGAGCAGAAAATCAAATTCTAGCAAACTGGGGAATTTCCCGTTCTTCTTGGGAAGGCTCCCATGCAGTCCAAAACTTTCGGCCACCATCTAGCCCCATGACTTGGTCCAAACCACCCCAGGTTTTTATGAAAATGAACTACGATGGAACCTACAAAGGGAACCCCAGACCAACTGGATATGGTGTCATCTACAGGAATGACCAAGCTAAAATACTCCACATTCTAGCAGGAAACATTGGCTTGGACACTAAAAACGTAATAGAATTATGGGTTCTAATACATTGCATCTATTTTTCCATCTGACTGAACATAACCCGACTTGTTTTGGAAGGAGACTCCTTAGTGGTGTATAGGATTTTTTCCAAATTACTCCAAGGATCGTCGGCGGAAAAAATGTCACCTAGATGGCGGCTTCTAGGCCTGCTGGAAACTCTCTCTCTTCTTCTCACTAACCATCTGGCTCTAATCCTCTCCCACATTAAAAGAATGGATAATAAGGTGGTTGATAAAATAGGAATCAAAGGAGTGGATTGCAACATCAATGAGTTTCATTACTCCTCCATGCATGGGGGGCAGGATCCCATCTGGAAAGCATGCATGGATTTGGAAGCCTTGGAGAAGGTTACTCTGTCCGAAGAGACAACACTATCTTAATGCTCTTGTACAAATGGAGTGGTGGTATGACATAAGACGCATGCAACCACATGTGAATTAAATCAGCCATAGGGATCTCTTGAGCCACCACTTTTAACCATTATATGACAATGACCCCTCACATAAATCTCTAGGAGAGCGAAGATTTCCTAATTAAGAAACCCATGTGTGTGCATTTTTGTATGTGGCCTCTCTGTACGGGAAAAGGATGGCATTAAGGGAAACAACTAAACATTGGATGATCCGTAGGTTCCTCAATCACCCCAACATTTATGGTCATTTAAGGTTGCAATATATGGATGATTTTGCAGTCCAGACGCATTCAATTTTCATCATTTCTGGAAATGGAAAGAAGGGCCAAGAGCTCTACTTATTTGGCAATGTTGACAACAACTTCCCATCTCTCCTCTTGTCTGTTGTCTGTTGGTTTTCCCTCTACTTTTCCTTGACTTACTATCTTTCTAGCTCTCAACCCATCTTGATGGTTCAGGAAGGTGGTAACTTAGGCGGAAAAAACGTTGGCTAGCCGCGGGTGAACAGGGAGCAGTTGCGCACATCCCAAGCAGCTTGGATGTATAGAGATACCATACCCCAAGGAATCCAGGAGGGAATTGATCGCAAAGAGGCTGCTTTGTGGTAGGAACTGGACAAGGACAATCCCATTGATGACTTTGATGTCCTGGAAGCATGGATTAAAGATCCCGGTTCCTCCCAAACCAGGCACACACTATATGAGAAAGCGGTTTCATTATATTGGATTGTCAAGGGCCTACTCAGACAGGTCCTTTTGGAAAAATAAGAGAAAGAATGAGGGAATGCAATGTAACACACCCAAGATCCTTGCTACTATTTTGAGGAAATGGGGTGTAATTTTTTTTTCCCTGTACTTTGTCCAACAAACAAATATGTATAACATTAAAACTCACTTGGTTAATTTATCATTTTGAATCCCTAATCAAACATTATAGAAAAAGAGTTACATTTATCCAATCATTTCATTTTGGATTTTAAGACTTCCACCATAATAAGGACAGTCAAATAATGGTTACTTATCCATATGTTGATGTATATGTAACTTCGGCATGTATTTCATATATATTTATTGTACCCTTATTAGAGATGTGTTATTCCTCTATAAGGAAGTGTCGTCATGTGGATTGACAAGTGTCGCAAGTGTGTGTACTTGCCGATGGGTTATTAGACCACCATGTGTGGGGTCGACCCTAAAATATATATTATATTGTGGATGTATCTAGATAGACAAGTCGGCCCCATAGTGTAACTAGGCAAACACGTTAAGTATAAATAGAGATTGGGAGATCTCTATTTGGATCATTCGGAAAGACACACTTCTCCCACTCAGAAAGTGGTGCACTAGTGAGGAGAAGGATCATCTGCTCCAGGAGACTATCTCAAGTGTATTTTGGTTGTACTTTGGTCGAGCCATTGCTCTCTCTATCTCTAAGGAAGTTGTGGGGTTTTTCACCTTAGGGTTTTCCCCACGGAAACTCTGTGTCTCTTATCTCTCATGCTTTTGATTCTTGTGATGCTTGTGATGCTTATTGTGATTGTTATGCATTGATATACTGTATATGTTATTCTCTCAGTAAAGATCCAAGAGTATTGTGAATTAATGCTCAAAATTTAACATGGTATCAGAGCTAACCTGAGAAGAAGACATTTTGCAGTGACGGAAACTTGAGTTTCTTGTTTATTGGGTTTCTCTCCACAGTTTTGGGGGAAACAGTATAGTAGATTGACTCTACTCATCAAGGAGAATATATTTAGCCAATCAGAATTCAATTCTGAGCATTTTCAGATTTGGCCCTAAAAATTAGGGTTTCCACAAAAATAGGAATTTCTGAAATCTGAAGACATAGCTGGAAGCTCCTTGCAAAAATCGAAGTTTAGAGCTTTGGATTGATATTTTTTGATTGGTAGATCTCCGGTAAACTCAAACCCTAATTCAGGGCTCTCCTAAGTGAACCCGAGAGGACAAAAAGGCAAATATGAAGGGTAAAGCTTTGCTGATCTCAAATTCTGAATACACCAGGCTGATCATCTCATCAAGGCGCATCTTTCTATCCTTTCAGAAAGTTGAAATTCACATTTTGAATTTTTAGGGTTTTTTCGACAAACCCTAATCTGGGACCAGATCCAGTTTTCAGCATTTCAAGTGGTAAGACCTAAATCTTTTCTATTTCCATTTGAAGTACTCTTTAGGATGTCTCACCACACCAAGCTTGAGGATAAGCTTGAAGGAGCTGATAACTTCCGATCTTGGAAGTATAGGATTGGGTTAATCCCAGAAGAGAATGAGTTGGACTCATATGTAAAAGAAGACATCCCTATCCCAGAGGATGAAGAGGCTAAGGTATTTCATAAGAAGAACTTGGTCAAGGCAAAGAGAATCATTGCTGATTCTATCAAAGACCATCTCATACCCCATGTGTCTTCTCTAAAGACACCCAAGGAGATGTTTGACTCTTTGACCAAGCTATTTGAAGGGAAGAACATAAATCGGAAGATGACCCTGCGGAACAAATTGAAAGGAGTAAAGTTTCAGAATGGAGAAACCATTCAATCTTATTTTTCAAGGGTCTCCTAGATCAAGGAACAACTAGAAGTAGTGGATGAAATGGTGGAGTATGGTGAAGTGGTGATGACCACTCTAAATGGCCTACCCAGGTCATGGGATTCCTTTATTCAAGGAATTTGTGCAAGGAAGAAGTTGATCTCCTTCAACAGATTGCGGGAAGAATGCTCTCAGAAGAAGCTAGGCTTGTGGCCCGAGAAGAAAAGATGGGAAATGAAGATCAAGCTCTCACAGCACATGCCAGGAAAGGCAAGTCCAAGAAGGAATCATCTCATAATAGGAAATTCTCACACCACCATTATCATAAAGATAAGAAAGATCTCAGATGCTTCAATTGCAATGAGAAGGGACACTTTGCTTCAGATTATCCCAAGAAGAAGAAAGACAACAATAACTTCAACAAGAAGAAGAAGAATAACAAAAGAAGATATCATGCTCATGCTGCCGAAGATGATGAACCCCCAAAGAAGAAGGCTAGGGAAGAAAGTGATAGTGATGATGACTCATCAAGTGAAGAAGAGTATGTTCTAATTTCCGCTCTCACAGGTACTATCTCCCATGGTTGTAATGATTGGTTGACTGACAGTGGGGCTTCCAAACACATGACTGGCTTTAAAGAATCTTTTGTAAATCTGTCTGAACATGAATCACCCCATAAAGTGAAACTTGGGGATGATTATCAATACCCAATCAAAGGAAGTGGTGAAGCCTCCTACAACCTAGATTCTGGAAAATCTTTGAAGATGAAAGAAGTACTTTATGTACCTGGGCTCAAGAAGAACTTAATCTCCATCTCTGCATTGGATGCAAAAGGTATGAGGGTTGCATTTGTGGATGGCCAAGTCCTAATGTGGCCAAAGGGAAAGACCATAGATGATGCAGTAGTGATTGGAGAGCAAGAGGGAGGTTTGTATAAATTGAAGGGACAACCTGAACATGCCATGGTACATGAATCCATGGAGCCAAGTGAACTTTGGCATAGAAGACTTGCTCATATGCACTATAGGGCACTTCCAATTGCAAGTAAGGTTGTAGAGGGTCTTCCTGAAATCAAGACCAAACATGAAGGTGTTTGCAAAGGATGTGCAAAAGGTAAGAACATTAAGAAGGATTTCCCAAGCAGTGAAATCAAGGCAAAGGATATTCTGGAAATCATCCACTCAGATGTATGTGGTCCTATGTCATCCAGTTCTTTAAGTGGGTATGTTTACTATGTCTCATTTATTGATGAATTCTCCAGGAAGACTTGGGTATACTTCTTGAAGAACAAAGATGAGGTGTTTGATAAGTTCAAGGAATTCAAAACCTTGATGGAGAATGAAACTGACAAGAAGATCAAAACATTCAGATCCGACAATGGTGGAGAATTTACCTCAGGTGACTTCAAGAAGCTTTGTAGTCATTCAGGGATTAAGAGAGAGTTGACTGCTCCTTATAATCCTCAACAGAATGGAGTTGCAGAAAGGAAGAACAGAACAATCATGGAAGCAGCAAGGGAAATGCTGCATGACCAAGATCTACCCATGCATCTATGGGCAGAAGCAGCTAGAACAGTTGTGTATGTGCAGAACAGAACACCCCACAGGATATTGGACAACAAGACACCAGAAGAGGTCTTTTCTGGTAAGAAACCTGAAGTCAACCATCTCAGAATATTTGGTTGTCCAATATACACTCATGTTCCAAAGGAAAAGAGGACCAAACTAGATCCGTCAGGAAAGAAGGGTATCTTTGTGGGTTACAATGAAATCTCGAAGGCTTACAAAATATACTTTCCAGGGTTCAAGAAGATTGATGTCAGCAGGGATGTAACATTTGATGAAAACTCAGCATTCATCAAATCGAGGAAGGCACCTATCGAAGTTTATGAAGAACCTAAGGAAACTAGATTTCAAGACACTACCATGACTGAAGCAATTCCAGAAGTTGTTCGTGAGTTTGAAGATCCGCAAGAGCCTGTAGATCCACCCTGTGAGGATAACTCTCACAAGAGAAAACCTGCATGGGCTAGAGAGCTCATTCAAGATGCAGAAAGATTTGGCATTCCAGAAGAAGAACACAGAGCAAAGAAGAGAACCAGATCACATACCAGCTATGTTGCTTTACTCTGTGACATTATGAACAAAGAACCTTCCAGTTATGAAGAAGCAGCGGAAAAGAAAGAATGAAAGGATTCCATGGTTGAGGAATACCAATCAATAATGAAGAATGATGTTTGGGATGTTGTCCCAAGACCTAAAGAGAAGTCTATTGTGACTTCCAAATGGATCTACAAAATCAAGCATGCTGCAGATGGCAGTGTAGAGAAATACAAGGCAAGATTCGTAGCTCGTGGCTTCTCTTAGAAAGAGGGAGTCGATTATGAAGAAACTTTTGCACCTATAGCCAGGTATACTTTCATCAGAACAGTACTCGCCCTGGCTGTAGCAATGAAATGGAAAATACACCAGATGGATGTCAAGACTGCTTTCTTGAATGGTGTAGTTGAAAAGGAAGTATATGTGGAGCAGCCACTCGATTTTGAAATACATGAGAGGGAGAAGCAAGCTCCCAGAACCTGGTATGGTAGGATGGACAGTTTCCTATCTAGTTTGGGCTTTACCAAGAGTAAAGCCAATTCCAACCTCTACTACAAGGTTGAGGAAGGGAATCCTGTGATTCTACTCCTGTATGTGGATGACTTATTTGTAACAGGAGATGACAGATTGATTGCAGATACTAAGAGGAAGCTTGCTGCCGAGTTCGGTATGAAAGATTTGGGAATGATGCATTATTTTCTAGGTATGGAGGTGTGGCAGAGTGCAGGTGGGATCTTCCTTGGTCAAGGGAAGTACACAATAGATATCCTGAAGAGATTCGGGATGATGGATTGCAAGGCCATGGCCACACCTATGGCATCAAATCTTAAGCTTCTATGTGATACTTCATCTGAGCCGGTTGATGTCTCTATGTATTGTCAGATGATTGGGTCCTTGATGTACCTGACGAACACGAGACCAGATATTTGCTTTGTTGTGAACACATTGAGTCAGTTCTTGACAGATCCAAGGAGTGTTCACCTAGTTACTGTAAAGCATGTTCTGAGGTACCTGAAGGGTACAGTGGATTATGGGCTCAAGTATGAAGTGAATCAAAAGTTTAACCTGCAAGGTTATGTTGATTCAGATTGGGATGGCAATGCTGCAGATAGGAAGAGCACATCTGGATGTTGCTTCAGTACGGGATCAGGGGTGATCTCTTGGTTTAGCAGGAAGTAGTCCTGCGTAGCACTGAGTACAGCTGAGGCAGAGTATGTTGCAGCATGTTCAGCTAGTTGTGAGGCAGTATGGCTATGGAAGCTACTGTCTGAGTTATTTGATCTCCCATTGGATGCTACTGGTATCTTTTGTGATAACCAAAGTTGTGTGAAGCTGTTCGAGAACCCAGTGTTTCATGACAGGTCGAAACACATAGAGATCAAATATCACTATATCAGGGCTATGGTACAGAGAGGATCCGTGAAGATCCTGTATATTGCAACGGATGAGCAGATTGCAGATGTGCTGACAAAGCCACTAGCCAGGGTGAAGTTCAAGTGCTTCAGGGAGAGGCTTGGTGTTCTTCAGATTGATGAAACTTCGAGGAAGAAGTGATGGTCACATTTGCTGAAGCCATTCCAAGCATGTTGGAAGGAGGATCCTTCACATGGCTGTGGATGTAAGAGCTAGATGATGAGCATCAGGATGATGTTCTGGTTTCTGCTTTGTATGATCAGTTGGATCATTTATATATGTATGTATGCATCATGTTGGATGCTGGATATGATTAATTGGATCATTTATATGTATATGTATGTATGCATCATGTTGGATGCTGGATATGATTAGTTGGATCATTTATATGTATGTGCGCATCATGTTGATGCTAGATATGATCGGTTGGATCATGTGTATGTATTTTGTATATGCATCATGTTGGATGCTTGGACCATGTATCCGTATATGTATCAGGTGGATACATTGTATGATCAGGTAGATCATGTATGTTGATATGTATCATGTATTTATATTTGTATCAGGTGGATACACTGTGTGATCAGGTGGATCATGTATGATGATATGTATCAGGTGGATACACTGTGTGATCAGGTGGATCATGTATGATGATATGTATCAGGTAGATACTTGGTATGCATCAGGTAGATGCATTGTATGATCAGGATGATCATGGATGACGAGCTTCAGGATGTTGCTCCAGATGACATGCAGCAGGATGTTGCAGTGATGATGATCAGGATGATCATGTGTACATCAGGATGATGTATGGTGAGTATCAGGTTGATACTCTGTGGCCGTGGAACAGGTTGTGTAGATAAGCATGTAATTTGTGCCCTGGGAGATTTGCAGATAGTCTTTCGAGGTTTTTCCTATGGCATGTAATTTGTACCCTGGGATATCTGGAAAATGCTCTTTCAAGGTTTTTCTTAGGAGGACATATAATTTGTGCCCTGGGAGATCTGCAGCTAGTATTTCGAGGTTTTTCCTATGGCATGTAATTTGTGCCCTGGGATATCTGGCAGATGCTCTTTCGAGATTTTGTCCTATGGCATGTAATTTGTGCCCTGGGAGATCCGATAGGTTGAGCCGTGTGCTCGTAATCAGTCCTAGGATGCTCTTTCAAGGTTTTGCCATGACCACATGTAATTTGTGCCCTGGGAGATCCGATAGGTTGAGCCTTGTGCTCGTAATCAGTCTTGGGATGCTCTTTCGAGGTTTTGTGGTGACCACATGTAATTTGTGCCCTGGGAGATCCTATAGGTTGAGCTTTGTGCTCGTAATCAGTCCTGGGATTCTCTTTCGAGGTTTTGTGGTAGGGTCACATGTAATAAGTCCTGGAGATCTGGACAGGATGAAAAAGGACTTAGATGCTCTTTAGGGTTCTTGCTAGTCAAGAGACTCTTTTAAGGTTTTGTGACGCACGTAATAAGTCCTGAGATTTCCACAGTATGGCTAGTGATGACGAAGACCTGCAGGTGGTGGGCCTACATCCAGTATGAAAAAGGACTGGCTCTGTAGAACTTCCTATGACGAGTAGAGTCAGAGATTGGTTGAGATAGCAGCAACAGTGATGATGATGATGACGATGCATCGATGACGATGATCCCGAGAAGAAGACTTGTCTAGCAGATCTGTGTCGAGAAATACCTTCTTAGTTAAGAGGGAGTGTTGATGTATATGAAATTCGGAATGTATTTCATCTATGTATTTCATATATATTTATTGTACCCTTATTAGAGATGTGTTATTCCTCTATAAGGAAGTGTCGTCACGTGGATTGACAAGTGTCGCAAGTGTGTGTACTTGCCGATGGGTTATTAGACCACCATGTGTGGGGTCGGCCCTAAAATATATATTATATTGTGGATGTATATAGATAGACAAGTCGGCCCCATAGTGTAACTGGGAAAACAAGTTAAGTATAAATAGAGATTGGGAGATCTCTATTTGGATCATTCGGAAAGACACACTTCTATCACTCAGAAAGTGGCGCACTAGCGAGGAGGAGGATCATCTGCTCTAGGAGACTATCTCAAGTGTATTTTGGTTGTACTTTGGTTGAGCCATTGCTCTCTCTATCTCTGAGGAAGTTGTGGGGTTTTTCACCTTAGGGTTTTCCCCACGGAAACTCTGTGTTTCTTGTCTCTCATGCTTTTGATTCTTGTGATGCTTGTCATGCTTATGGTGATTGTTATGCATTGATATACTGTATATGTTATTATGTCAGTAAAGATCCAAGAGTATTGTGAATTAATGTTCAAAATTTAACACCATAACTATTTCAAACTCAAAAGAGTGAGTATAAAGAATGATGCTAATAACCAATTTACTCATCTATGAAACCGAGATGAAACCTTTTCACTTCTAAATTTCTCCTACGATTCAACCTAACTTCATACCATCATATAAGCATAATTATTACATAAAACATTCCTTACCAACTTAGGTACATGGCACATAACTTCTTACAACACATTTCTTGGTTATAAACAACTCATCAAATTAAGTTAGCATACTACTTCCATTTACACATGTTTTACTATCTACGATTCTAATGTAATCAAGTAGATACTTGCATGTACTTACTATTCATGGTTCATAATCATGGGACTATAATGACATTCCTCGTCATTTTTAATCACTCTAAAACTCTTATGTATTGAAATAATTCGTTTAAATCTAACATACCCAAGGAAAAACATTTACAAATTTCCTTTACATGGATTTCCATTTAATTATAATACATGAACGCTGCACACACTATCATCATGTGAGCGTCAATCCAGTTACTAAATACAAGCACATATATCATGACAACCCATAGTATCATCATATTAATGGCGTCGATTAACTGGATATACATGCACATCTTTTATAAAGTAAATCATACACATTAATGTTATGCAATTCTCATAAACCAACTAAACAACGAGTATAATCATGTCAATCTCTATGACCAATTAACATATAACAACACATCACCAATTGTCTTTAGGCACAATGATATTTCATAACAAGCAAACATCTATATACAAGTGAATTTAAATAACAATTGAAACTCGGGAAGAATACTTATTTGAATCTAGTAGACTCAAGCGATTCTGGGCATGACTGCAACTTTCCACCCAACCTTCTTGCTCTTTGTCCGATGTATATTTCTACCACCGAGAGGCCACCCCCGAGCTGGACAAAAAATACACTAAGGTAAATTGTTACTACATCGAGAATCCTTCCACTCTTTTATCTTTTTAAAAGAATATATTTACCCCTATACTATCCACCCTAAACACCTTAAGTCCATAATGTTGAGGCTAATCCCTTCCTACATCAAACAGACACACATATATATTTACAAATTACATCCGTTTATCTTAGAATCTCTCCCACAGAGCCGACCCACACCACATTTATATATATATTTTGACCAACAGCCATATCAGAATATATATATATATATATATATATATATATATCATTTTAACAATAGAACAAACTCTCACAGAGAGTTGGGACATATATATATATCATTTTAACGATGGAACAAACTCCCACCGAGAGTCCGGACACACATATATATATATATATATATATATATATATATATATATATATATATATATATCATTTTAACAATGGAACAAACTCCCACCGAGAGTCGTCCCGCAGACAATAAAATACATGTAGTCTGAGCAAGTCTACAAAACTTTCCTACTCGGTATTTTAAGGGAGTATATGAAAACTGAGCAAGTATATGAAGTATATCAATAATCCGATTTATCTTCTCCTTTAATTCAAAGCACATCTCCTTTTTACGTGGGATTGATTTCCTTATTTAAAGGATAACGTTGTTGGATTAAAACTCTCCCTTTTTACCTTTGAGAACTTCGATATAATTTACCTCCGAAAATTCACATGATATCATTGTTTTAAGGGCGTATCAAAATTTACATAATATCATTGTTTTAAGGGCATATCAAAATTTCCCATTATCAAATGAGAAATCATATATATAAGTATTTTACTCATTTAAAGGAGTATTTTCTTTTCTTCTATCTTTCCTAATATTTTTCTATATTAAAAGATATTATATACATGTGTAAAAACACCTATTATATAATTACTTATGTAGCTAACTTTTGTAACATATTATTCTTTAATATGTGTGTGATGTGATCATATTTATAAAGTAATATTTTTATAATAGCCTTTTGTAACATATTATTCTTTAATATGTGTGTGATGTGATCATATTTATAAAGTAATATTTTTATAATAGCTAGATCTAAGAAAGGATCAAATCTCGAATCCGCAAGATGGTGAAAGCCTTTTTTGGTCCCAACGAGGAAAAGATTATGGTTTGAACTTGTAGTAGAGAAATTGAAAACTACCTACGTCTAAAGGGTGGATTTAAGGGGAGAGTACTTTTTTAATATTTTTATCAATATTATATAAAAGTATTATTATTATTTTCTATATTAAAAGATATTATATACATGTGTAAAAACACCTATTATATAATTACTTATGTAGCTAACTTTTGTAACATATTATTCTTTAATATGTGTGTGATGTGATCATATTTATAAAGTAATATTTTTATCAATATTATATAAAAGTATTATTATTATCAAAATATGTGTGTGATGTGATTATATTTATAAAGTAATATTTTTATCAATATTATACAAAAGTATAATTATTATCATTTTTATAAATGATTTTTTTAGGGTGACTATTAAATATAGTCTTTAAAATTAAAAGTTTAATTCTCTTTAAAAGTCTTATAGATAATTCTTTTGGCACTTAAGTCATAGTTAAGATAATTAGGATAATGGTTTAATCTTATTAAGCTTATAATAATATTTATTTTTTCTTAATAAGAAGATTACACTTATTATTTTTAAGGTCAACAAGTCAATTTCTTAACTTTCCTCGATTCATATTAAAGTTAAGTTTTCATGGCTACCCTACCATTCACCTCTTCCCCCTAGTGGATTATTGTCTTTTTGTTAAGTTGTGTCATAGTTGGAGTCTCCTAAGTCTACCTTTTAACAATTACAACTTAGGAAGTAAATAACAATACTTACATAGTTTACTGGTGGGGCCTTAGCCTTGAGCTCCTCACCAAAAAGCAATACAATATTACAAAAAGAATTGGGGAAAAAGAGGAATGCTACAAAAAGAATTGGGGAAAAAGAGGAATGTTACATGCAATTCCTTTTGAATTCTGGAGGGAGCTCTTCCAAGACACCCACTATATGCACATGAAGATAGATGCCATGGCGAAAAACATGGGCATGCCCTTCTTCCTGAAGCTCAACGATGCAGGAGAATGGTTTGACTCCAATACTACGACTTCTCTGAATGCTTAAATGGGCAAGCAGGTTCCATAGTTTTCAGTCGGTTTTGGTCGAGCCGATTCATGCTCAGTTTTTTGTTTACTTAGTAGGTCTAGTTCATAGATCCTATAGTTCTATGTTAAATTTTCAGGGAATTTTATATGTCCTTGTTTCTCCTACCTAGAGAGGGCTCTTTTGTTTTTAGGATGACTTTTAGACTTCTTTGGTTACATGGCTCATTGGGGAGAGGGGATTTTTTGAAAGAAAATTAAATTTTTGTTTTATCTTGTTTATATTAATATATAATTTGCTTACTTAAAAAATAAATAATAATAATAAAATAAATTTAAGTATAAGAAAAAAATAAAATTATAACTCCAATTATACAAATTCATTTAATTTTTTAATACATATCAATTAAGTATAAAAACACATAATTCAAAAGAATAAATTTTTATTTAAAATAAAAATATAGAAAATGAAATATTTCATTTAAAATAATTTTTTTTAATAAAAATTTAAATTAAAATATATTCAACTTCAACTATCAAGGAATAACCCAATTTAGTTGTCAAGATAATGTTGGAATTCTTTATTATTATTATTATTATTATTATTATTATTATTATAATATATTGTATTGATGAGGAGAAATCTTTCTTTCTAAGTTACACATGCACTTTATTAATAATAATAATAATAATATTATTATTATTATTATTATATATGGTAGTGATTGTGATAGATGTTTTTTATTATAATATTTCTCTATTTTTTAAATTTTATTAAAAATTTTAAATATATATATTAAAATTATAAATATGAGATATTAAAATTATATTATTTAAATACAATAAAAATATTTGTGAATATTAAATTTATTTATATATTTAGAAATATAATTTAATAATAAAAAATAATAATGTAGCAAAAAATTATATAACTAAATTAAGATAATAATTTTTTTTAAGTGATGGTTCACCATTTAAACCTAGGTGAAAAGGACAATAACATTCTTCCCAACCACCTGATCTACATTTAATCGACAAATTCAAATAATAATCTAAAACATAGAACATTTACATCAATCCCATTCCTTATAATATTTCTTTATGATATACTAATTTTTCATGATTTAAATTTAATATTTAATTATAAAAATGAATTCATCACAATTAAAATATAGATATCCACTACAAGTTTTTATATCTAAAATTCCAACAATTCCATTCAAATTTAATACAGAGAAAATATAATTATATATGAAATTCCAACCATTCCACCCAAAAATTAATTCAAATCGTCAAAAGTTTGGAATGCCCTTATTCTTAATAGACATAGACATATGTGGCTCGAAAGATCAAACGCTTCAAATGAGCTGAAACAGGACATGCTCCGCTAAATTAATGACCTGGCAAACTTGTAAAAATGCATTATTATGTTGGATAATCGTTCAACAGCAATACGGTTCAGAAAGAGTGCTCTGAATTAATATATATACTCGTTCCTAGCTATATGATAGAACATAAGAATAGTGTAATCCGATCTCAAACCTTTGCAATCCGATCCACGATGCTTGCAACAGTAGCCTTAGACTCTCTCAGCAGATCAATGCTGCTTGTTAAGTCTCTCCGCTTCTTTGCAACCAGGGGGCCCTCTTCCAATAACGCTTCCATGGCACCACCAAATCTGGGACGTCCCACTTGTGCCAGTATTTCAACGTTAAACTCGGACATCACCAAATTTCTGTAAACGAATTGCAGATACAGAGGAATCCCATCGCCCATCCTGAGAGTGACAACCTTCCAGTAAGCCATGACGCTCATGTGCATATCGTAGGCCTCCTCCACGCGCTCAGCAGAGATATCCATAATCTCTGATACATCCACTCCAATTCCATCAAGGACCACCGTACTGTTACCGCTGTGACTGCCATAAAGCTGATTTTCACGGAGTCTATCCATGAAATAAACTTTGGATGTGAGCAGCCTGCCGTATGTTTCCATGTAAACCGGGCTCATAGTGAAATCCACGAGTTTCTCAATTTCGATCAGTTTCTTTACATGATTCTCGCATTCTTGCTTCATTTTCCGAGCAAGATCCTGAACAACTCTTCGGGCTTCGCTCTGCAGCTGTGGATAGCAATGGCAATAAAAGTTAATTACTTGCATTATGACATTTTCTATGTAATCCCATACCTTGACGACCAGCTCCAAGCTTATCCCTGTGATCTGCTCCACCAGCCTCTGCAACAGATCCAAGAAAACCGGACGTGACAAGAAATTGGGAAGCCCGACGCCCTTGGCCTCCGCCAGCATTTCCGTCTCCTTCGCAAGAAATTTTCCACCAAACGAGGCGGTGTTGCGGAGATCATTATAGTAGATCTCAAACATCTCTCGCAGCCGAGCAGTGCAGTGCATTTGCTTGTCACCCTGGAACTGCCTGAAGTCCCCCTCAATCACAATTTTATTCAGACATTCTTTCATCAAGTTCAGCAGTTTCACAAACGCCACATCGGCCTCCCCGCGTGAATTGCCGAGATGTTGCGGGAGATCGGTGAGCTCAGCCTGGCGTTCCGAGAGCATGGTGTCGATTTTCTTGACGATTTTCGGGAGCGATTTGTTTATGCTTTTTGCTTGAATTTGCATCAATCTCGTCGCCAGAACAGGAATTCCGACCATGGATTTGTGGATATTTTTGAGCTTCGGATGGGCGTTGAACAGTGCTTTCTCCTTCGCCAGCGCCTCCTCGTTGGTTTCGTCGTCGACGCGGTTTCGAACGCAGACATAGCCCAGACGTATGTTGACAGCGTTCATTGTTACCTTCTCCAGAAGCCCTTCCGGCGCCTTGTCGCATTTCGTCACCACGGCCAAAGTTCGTTCGCCTCGCTCGTCCACGAGCTTCGACTTTCTGATTGACTCGCAGGTGGAGAAATCTACATCTGCAGATATTACATTGAGTATAATGCTCTCATTTGGACTTATGTAACGCGTTATGATACCTGAAATTTGTTCGTATATATCTGGCGGCTGGCCTTGAATGGGCACCCGGGTTATACCTGGCAAGTCCACCATTGTCAGATCTGGAGCTCCCATTCTTACAACCTCTAGCGTTATGGGATCATAACTTATGCCTGAGTCTTCTCCCGCGATGGCCGCTGTAGCAGATTTGATTTTTTCTGTTATCTTGTTTTCTTCGATTTGCTCCTTCTTGTCAAGGTATTCAATGGAAATTAAGGCTTGTGCTTTGTCTTTGCAGCTTTTGAGGCGCATAACCAGAGGGACTCGCGTACAAATACCTTGGCCTTTCGGAAGCTTAACCCCTGCGAGGGATTCGAGCACGCTTGACTTGCCGCTGGATTGATCTCCTACCACCACTATAGTTGGGAGCTGGATTCCTTCCTTGGTAATGTCCAGGTTACGCAGCCTGTCGACTACGTCCAGCAGAGGACGGATTTCTTTCTTGAATGACACATCAATGCAGCTTGTCGAGGCCTCGGCCTGCACGACTTCCTCCGGGTCTGAGACGGCCAAGAGGGCCTCTGGTATGAGTTCCTCCGAGTCCAAGAAGGCGTCTGCTGTATCTTCCTCTTCATCCGAACCGCCCACCATTAAATTTGACATCATCAACCTTTTGCTAGAACCACTCGTCGACATGATGTTGGTTGATATCGATGCGATCAAACCAAGAGGACTGGAACTGTGGAGAGATGAAACTTAGACCAGGTTATGCAGCATAAAAGAAACCCACAAGTATGGGCTCTTTCATATAGCACTTGCAAGTTGCAATTGTATTACCCAACAAGTTAAGAATTAATGTACGGAATTGTGTCACATGAAGAAGAAAGGAATCAAAATGCAGATTTGTATTCCAATTTCCATGTGAAGTAAAGCATGAAGACGCTCAATTGGATTGCGCGAGAAAAAGAATATGTATTCCAATTTCCATGTGAAGTAAAGCATGAAGACGCTCAATTGGATTGCGTGAGAAGAAAGAATAAATAACGTACAGTACTAAAATGATATCTCATATCTCATAAGGACTTTCAAAACTTTTCGCCTGGGATTAAAGATAACCAAAACGCCCTGCTTTTCCGGCGATTTTGGAATAAAAACGGGTTAAAATTATAGTTGGAAATTGTTTTTTTGTTGCTATTTTGTTTCCAAATTGTGATTTGGCTACTCCAAATTGTAATTTTGTCAATAATTGTTTTGCCTGATTCAGGCAGTTGGGACGTTTAGTTAGCTCTTATGTAGCTCTAAAACTTTTTACCTTGGAATTTTCCCTTTTATTTTTCAAATTTTCTAGAATTGAATTAAAAAATTAAAATGATTAAATATCATAAAATAAAAAAACTTAATTAGATAAAGAGTTTTTACTATATTTTATGGCTATATGGATTCAACCTCTTTTCTCTTTATTCTTTATTCGCTGTCATCTTCATTATCTATAGTTCTTTACCTTTTTCTTTAAATTACTGTCTATTAATATTTCTTTTCCTTTTTCTTTAAATTACTTTCTGGCTATATGGATTCAACCTCTTTCCTCTTTATTCGTTATCATTTTCATTATAAATATTTCTTTATCTTTTTCTTTAAATTATTCTCTCATTCTTAAATTGCAATTTAAGATAAATTTTTAAATATATATAAATATCCTTTAAATTATTCTCTCATTCTTTAATTGTAATTTAAGATTAATTTTTTAAATATAAATAAATAAATTTAATAATTACTTAAATTTAATTTTTAATTGTAATTTAATCAATTTAGAAATTTAAATTACTTACTTTAATTTACTTTTCTAATTATAATTTTTATGAGCTATAAATTTCTCAATAAAATTCAGTTACACTTGTTTTTAGAAATTAGAATTAACTCCTCATTTGTACTATGTACATCATTTGTTTCCTATATCAACATCCCTTCTTGTTATAAAGTTAATGAGATAATATTTTTAATATAATTTTTTTAATTGGCAATAAAAGAAAATAATTTTGATTTTTTGTCTTCAAATTAATGATTTTTTTTTTTAAATTTGAAATTACTAAATTTTTTTCTTTTATTTTTCCCTTCTTCTTTTCTCAATCTCCATATTATGATAGTGATTTTAACAATATTTATATCTTGGAGGTGTCCAAGTTTAACCATGAGAATGGCTCCATGCAAGTCAATAAATCTTGCCATAGCATTATTGAATGAAGCAACTTTTGTAGCAATAGTTGTAGAAGCTCTTGCAACACATAAAATATATGAAATATAATGCAAGTAACACATAACTATTTAGAGCAACTAAGATGTGTGGGATAGCTCGTTGCACCAAGGATGCTTATGCTTTACATTTAATAATTTTTAAAGCACCCTCTCATTCGTCATACTAAGTAGCTTCTGCTTGTACATTATGTTCATGATCATAACTTTAATTTCAATGGGAGGAAACCCAACTTTTAAAATGGGGATATAATAAGGCGTATTACTCTTAATTTAAAGTTTATTTATTATAAATACTACAACACCAACCCCCACATCCATACATAATCATTGAGGTAGTTTGGGTGTTAGAGCAACTAAGATGTCTGGGATAGCTCGTTGCACCAAGGATGCTTATGCTTTACATTTAATAATTTTTGAAGCACCCTCTCATTCGTCATACTAAGTAGCTTCTGCTTGTACATAATGTTCATGATCATAACTTTAATTTCAATGGGAGGAAACCCAACTTTTAAAATGGGGATATAATAAGGCGTATTACTCTTAATTTAAAGTTTATTTATTATAAATACTACAACACCAACCCCCACATCCATACATAATCATTGAGGTAGTTTGGGTGCTGAAACTATCTTTTTTTCTAAAACCAAAATTTTGCAAGTTTACAACTATTCTCAAGACCAAAGTAAACTTTCTAAACTCCATTGTTTTTATTTTCAACACTATAGTTCCAAATTAGATTATGATGAAAATCAAATCAAGCTACCAATAAAAATGGACTTCTTCCAAGTTTTTTTCCTTGGATACTTCTTCCAAGTTATTATCATTGTAAGCAATATTAAAGTATTGTGATCTTTGTTTTATTTGTATCTATAGACATCATCAAGTTAGTACACAAATCCTTAACAATTTTATGTTGCTTATCAAGGTTAGAGGGGTGCCTTGGTGAACCAATAATATCATCATACAAAGAGGGTCATACAAAGGAGATGATGACTAATCCTACCATTGTCATGTTTATACAACCTTTTACCTATAACAAAAATCTCATTGTCATGCTTACACAACTTTCTACCTATAAGAAATCCTCAAACATGTTAATATAAATACTAAAAATAATGGGAAAGAAAGGACAACCTTGATTAACCCCTAAATAATAATTTATTTTTTCTAACCAAACCACATTATGTTTAAACTTGGCAATGCACCTTGTGTAATGCTTTATTACTAAAGTCATAAACCCAAAGGGAACCCCAATATAATATGGCGTCTTCCATATGTTATTTTAAAGAATTGTGCCAAATAATATTTGAAACCAAAAGAACTACAAAGAAGAAGATTTTGTAGGAATCCTTAATCATGAGTTTGAGGTGAGGAGTTTATCTTCTTTTCCAATATTAATCTATACAACTTTTTCAAAAAAAGGTTTATCATAATAATTTTATAATGTGAAGGATTGTTTTTACTATCATTCCCAAAATAAGAACAATAAAACCTTTCATCCAATATATACATTCATTGAATTTTATTTTAATAAGTTTTAATGTTTTTAACTTTCCTTTTTACAAAATACTTAATTCTATATATTCAATGTGTTATAACTAACCATATCACTCTAACCAACCATGTCACAATAGTACAACCTAACATTCACTAACTAATTGTGACCTTTATATTGCATATTATTTTATTTAATTAATTTAATGAACTGTACATCAAATTGTATATTGTATGTTTTCAATGTTTTTCACATTTTCACCTTTAGTTAAGTAGATGACTGGTATGCTTTAATCTAATTTGTTAGATGATTCAAATAATTTATTATGTGGTTGACCACATGCTTAACTAATTATGACTATATAATTAATATAGTTGGGTATATGGCTTGATAGATTATTGACCTTATAGTTATTGTTTACTACATCATTAACAATTTGCTCGACCACATGTTTTTTTACATAATATTGATATAAAAAGTTATATGATTGACCATTTACTTTACTACATTATTCATCTTATACACGGTGAGTATAAGGTCGAGTCACAGAAAATGATAAGTTGAGTCAAATGATATTTTCTCAATAATCTTACACACAAGAAACAACAAACTTATTCTAATTTCCTAATATATAATCATATTCAATTTCTAAAATTAGGCCATGACTACTAATTCAATGAAATACAAGATTCGTGAGAGATGAGAGGAGAGAGTTGTTTTATTGATTGCAAATAAAAAAGCCATTTTCATTGGTTGGTTTAATCTTTCATGTTCTAATTAATTCATGGATTCATCTTTTCTTTAAATTAAGTGGGTGATCTCTTAGTTTTAAAGAAGAGTATAAATGGGTACTCACACTTTTTTCAACATAACCTTTTATTCACCAAAAGATGGATAACCCACGAAGAGTTAAATTGTCTCATAATTAAAGAAATCATAAGGAATGTGTGCATCACACTTTCTTCATCATAACCTTTTATTCACCAAAAGATGGATAACTCATGAAGAGTTAAATTTTCTCATAATTAAAGGAATCATAAGGAATGTGTGCATCTTGCGCCTAATTAAGATGGAATAAAATATCATGAGAAATTGTGCTCCCATAAATAAAACTCTTTGGATTGTGTATAAATGTTACTTTGAACTAGTCATCATAAAAGAATGTAGTTTGTTTTCCTTTTAAGTTTAAAAGTAGCCCTTAGTAAGTAAGAAAAAGGATTAGAAAAAGGAATATCAAAATCATAAGGGTTAAATTATTTATGAATATTTTGTAATATTATTAATTTTATTATATTTATATAATGTTTTTATTATGAATTATAAATTTTAGTATCTTTATTATGTATAAATATCAAACAATTTTTAATGGATTTTATTAGAAATTTAATGAAATTTGGTTTTACATATGGAGTTGTGTGTATTGATTTTTTCAATATTAAGTAACCATAACTTAATTACATAGGGATATGTACACGAGTGATCAAATTTGATTTGATCAGTTCTTTAGAGAATAGGTATGTTCATGTTTCATATTTCAAGAGGATTGCACTAACCATGAAAGGGATATTCATTAATAATGAAATTATTACATGGAAAATATAGATTCTTGCTATTCATTAATAATGAATTTATTTACCTTATTATGCACATTTTAATAATAAAGTGGTGCACATTAATTAAAATCAAGTCTCAATGAATATTCTCTCAATGTTAGTGACACTTAAATTTGTTTTTCAAAGTCCACATGGTGATGCTTTCACATGCCAACACAATATGTAATGAAAATGATGTATCAATATATGCCCCTTTAGATATGAGGGTAGGAGAGCATCATATGGTTGAGATACATCACTTATTTACCAATATCTACATCACCACCCAAAAATATAAAAGAAAAGGAGGTGCCAATCAATCAAGAGTGGGAAGGCCTCCTACAACAACAAAACGTGTGTGAAGTAGTAAGCTCTCTGCATAAATTGTGCATCCCCATGCTCATATGAATATCATGTCCATGTAAATATAGTGCCAAAGATTAATGATTATAGGGAATGCAAACATACAATTGGTGACAATAGAAAAGCATGACAATGAGCTAAGGCATGATATATCGATAGATCAATA
The DNA here is from genome assembly GCA_027924585.1 of Larix kaempferi. NCBI lineage: Eukaryota > Viridiplantae > Streptophyta > Pinopsida > Pinales > Pinaceae > Larix > Larix kaempferi. The sequence continues at coordinate 3,357,292 of BSBM01000206.1, read as the reverse complement.
CATCTTTGAAGAAGCTAAAGCGATAATTTCGAGAGTGGGTACACAATATACAAATAAATAGACCAAATAGTTGGAAGTCCACACATGCATAAGAATAAATGATACGTTGAATGGTGGGCTATACATGTCAAAGAAAACTGCAACCATAGCATAAAGATCTAGAAAAAAATAAAATTAACAGTGCGAAGGTCAAGTCGCATGCACAAGCTTAAATTAACAAGTGAATGTTAAGCAAGGAATGTCTAGTAGTCGTCAATCTAGGACCTATATCACAACCAAATTCCATGTACAAATATGAATAATAGGATAATGAATTAGGTTCATCCATAGGAGAAACCATGTAGTAAGTAACCATTGATATATATCACTTCCAAATAGGAGGTAGGTCACCATTGATAGAAATGAGTACCAAGGTACGAGTATATCAATCCTACTAGTGTGATAAATTAGCTAATGTTGAACACTAAACGAACTTATTTATTAAAAACTCCATGAGTTTAATTTAAGTACTACAAAGTGCGAGGTATATTGACAATGAGAAAAATGAACACCAAGGTACTCAAGCCTCTATATTAACCCCTAGAGAAAATTTGTCATAGCCAATAGGGATCAAGATGTTGGAAGGTAAAAATTGAGGAATTAATTCCAACCAATAAGAGGTAGAAAATATGATGAGATGATGTATATACAAAGGCTCAATACTAGGAAAATGCTAACACAAAGATGTGACATAAGAATTCCCCTAACATGGAACATAACATGTGAATGAAACTAGGAAATACCCACTAGATATGGACCAAGGTCATGATGGTTCAAATAATTATCAAGATGGTGACAATTATACGAAAATGAGTAAAGGAATACCAGTGGTGTAGAGTCAACCCATTGACCAAGGTATGTTGGATGCAAATAATAAACAAATGTAAATATGATTTGGTTAAAGGAGACCCACAGTGCTACTTGAACTCAATGATCAACATAAGAATTCTCTGTTAAGATTTAATATGCTAAGACATAAAATAGCAGCATTACATTCCATTTCACAATAATAGCATATACAGGATCACTGAAGAAACAACAAGCACAGCATAAACACAAGAGACAAAGATTTATCCTGGGAAACCCTCATGGGGTAGAAAACCCAGCAAAGCTTCCTCAATATAGATGACCAACAATATACAAAGATGAAACCCTGAGACATGATCTCCTTCTCCAAAATAGCAGACCTCTCCTCCACAAGTGCGCTATCCTCAAGTGAGTGTGTGTGTATAATGAGGAACACACCTCCTCTATTTATACACTACTCTGATATGTATTTTACACAAGTACATGTAGGCTCGTATTTAACCATTAGGTTAAATACCCCATTATAACTGACTGGGCCGACCCCCACATGGTGGGTCTAATAACCCTAGCTACCACAACCAAATCGGAGGAATAAACATCTCCGGATTTATAGTATAATCACATCAGAGGTATGGAACATCTCTGGAATAAATAATATACAAATATAATATTCTTTGAAGTTACAATATTTCAACACTCCCCCTTAACGAGAAGGATATTATAACAGTATCTGCACGAGCAAGGAGTCATCAACATCATACATGATACATCTATAAATCATTGGAAGCTTTCTCAACATCATTAGTAACTCAAGTAGTTACTGGAACATCTTCAATACTGGAACATCGACATCTTCAGTATTGAGTCTTTATATTCTGTAGCACTTGAACAGCTACAACAATATCATCATCTGAATCCTCACGATACATGATCATCAGCATCATCATCTCACGATCATCAGCATCATCATCACACGATCATCAGCATCGTCATCACACGATCATCAGCATTGTCATCTCACGATCATCAACATCGTCATCACACGATCATCAGCATCGTCATCACACGATCATCAGCATCGTCATCACACGATCATCAGCATCGTCATCACACGATCATCAGCATCGTCATCACATGATCATCAGTATCGTCATCATACGATCATCAGCAGTACAAGTATTCATGCCAATACAAGTGATCATATCAACAATACGAGTATCCTACCGATACAAGTAGCCACGTCATCAATACAAGTATCCTACCGATACAAGTAACCACATCATCAATACAAGTATCCTACCGATACAAGTAACAACATCATCAATACAAGTATCCTACCGATACAAGTAACCACATCATTAATACAAGTATCCTACCGATACAAGTAACCACATCATCAATACAAGTATCCTACCGATACAAGTAACCACATCATCAATACAAGTATCCTACCGATACAAGTAACCACATCAAAAATCACTTTCTCGGAGACCATACGTCTACGGATCAATTCACGGACCGAAGTCCGGGGATGATACAATCCCCACTTCTCGGAGACCATACGTCTACGGATCAATTCAGGGACCGCAGTCCGGGGATGATACAATCCCCACTTCTCGGAGACCTCACGTCTACGGATCAATTCAGGGACCTAAGTCCGGGGATGATACAATCCCCACTTCTCGGAGACCTCACGTCTACGGATCAATTCAGGGACCTAAGTCCGGGGATGATACAATCCCCACTTCTCGGAGACCTCACGTCTACAGATCAATTCAGGGACCTAAGTCCGGGGATGATACAATCCCCACTTCTCGGAGACCTCACGTCTACGGATCAATTCAGGGACCTAAGTCCGGGGATGATACAATCCCCACTTCTCGGAGACCTCACGTCTACGGATCAATTCAGGGACCTATGTCCGGGGATGATACAATCCCCACTTCTCGGAGACCTCACGTCTACGGATCAATTCAGGGACCTAAGTCCGGGGATGATACAATCCCCACTTTTCGGAGACCATACGTCTACGGCTCTCTTTAGGACTGAAAGTCCAGGGATGATCCAATCCCCTCAACTGTCCACTAAGGACTTCATTCTCGGAGACCTCACGTCTACAGCTCTCTTTAGGACTGAAAGTCCAGGGATGATCCAATCCCCTCAACTGTCCACTAAGGACTTCATTCTCGGAGACCTCACGTCTACGGCTATCTTTAGGACTGAAAGTCCAGGGATGATCCAATCCCCTCAACTGTCCACTAAGGACTTCATTCTCGGAGACCTCACGTCTACGGCTCTCTTTAGGACTGAAAGTCCAGGGATGATCCAATCCCCTCAACTGTCCACTAAGGACTTCATTCTCGGAGACCTCACGTCTACGGCTCTCTTTAGGACTGAAAGTCCAGGGATGATCCAATCCCCTCAACTGTCCACTAAGGACTTCATTCTCGGAGACCTCATGTCTACGGCTCTCTTTAGGACTGAAAGTCCAGGGATGATCCAATCCCCTCAACTGTCCACTAAGGACTTCATTCTCGGAGACCTCACGTCTACGGCTCACTTTAGAACATGTGTTCAAGGATGATACAATCCCCACATGTATTCTCATCAATACAAGTACAAGTATCCTCAACCATACACGTACATTAATCAATACATGTGTCATGAAAAGTATGTATTCTTACCAATACATCTTATCATCAAAAGCATGTATTCTCACCAATACATATAACATCAAAAGCATGTATAAGTAAAACTAAGTATTCTAAGTATACGAGTCCTAAATCTAAATATTTCTAAGTATCTAGGTGTAGAGAACAGGTTACCTCATCATTGACCTTGTTGTTCGATGAGACAATCTCATCATCAGTGACTATACTACTCCCCCTTTCGAGGAGGGTCCTTTTGAGCTACACCAAGCTTGTCTCGAAAGTATTCAAATTTCACTCGAGACAGAGGCTTGGTTAGTATGTTGGTAACTTCTTCACTCGAGGTAGAGGTTTGGTTAGTACATCGGTAACCTGTTACGAATTCAAACTTTATAGTTCCTTTCTGTGTCATATCTTGTTAGATCCCTATGATATTTGACTTATCATGGAACATTGGATTCTATGTCATCTTGATACAACTCTATTTGTCACATAGGATCACAGTTGGTTCTATCTCTAAGTCAAACAATCCTGAAGCCAAACTTCTTCACAACTAACAGAGCAAACAGCCATATATTCTGCTTGTGCTGAGAGCCACACTAGACTGCTTCCAGCTAAACCACGAGATCATGGCTAATCCTAGACAATAACATCCTCTTGATGTGTTCTTCTTGTCTGATACACTTTCTTCCCAATCAGCATCTGAGTAGCCATCTGAAGTCATGATCTCCAAGATAGCACAGATCAAAGTCTATCGTATCCTTTAGGTGCCTCATCACATGCTTTGCAACTATCAGGTGAAAACATCTAGTTTCCACTAGATACTGACTCAAGGTATTCACAACAAAGCATATATCTAATCTAGTATATGTTAGATACATCAATGACCCAATAATTTGACTGTACAGAGTTATATCCACTAACTCTGATGAGTTATCCCCTAACAGCTTCAAGTTGGAATCCATAAGAGTAGCCATTCCAACACCTCAAGTCATATTTCTCATCATACTTTCCCTGGTTGAGAAATATTTCTTCTGAGCCTTGCCATACTTCCAGACCTAGGAAGTAAAGCGTCAATTTGAGATCTTTCATTTTCATTTCTGCATTGAATGATCTTCTGCATATCTATCTGTGCCATCTCTCGTTAGATGGGTCTACTAATATGAGCCTTAATATCATTCGAACTCTGTGGTGAGTTCCTTCTTGCATCCATGTCATTTGTGTATAGAAATCATATTCAACCTTGTAGCAAAGGTTGAGATCCACATCACCCATGGTGATCATTAAGCTTATCAATTTATTATCGATCCTAGGTACCTATACAGAACCTGATTCACACTTCTTCTTTAATTACACCATACTTGGAGCAAACATCTTGTCGTGATTCTCTTCCCCTTTCTAAGAGAATCTTCTAGCCATGAGCCTTCTATATTTTGTTTGATTTGTAAATCTTCTTGTTTGAACATCCACCACTTGTATGGTGTCCATCATTCTTCATGACCTTTCCTACAAATCAAAATTAAGTACATGATTAGTAATACTTCATAATCATCAAATCATATTGACATGACAACCTATTATGCATACAGATATCATTTACATAGTTATGCAACTATCTTGACCAATACTTTGGCACAACACTTTCCCATATCCTGTATGCATACAGTGGCTATCTAGATGCCTTCCATCTCTACCAGAACATACTATCGAGAGTGTGCACAACTCTCAGCATGTCAGCAAAGAGGTTTCATTCTAGACAAGCAACAATGGAATGTTTGTCCAACTTACCAATCATATGCACATTAGTAGTATACTGTTCAATGCTCTATGAATGTTTACACTCAGCATCATATATTCTAGGAATACAAATATGCATACAACCTATTACAGGCAATATCATTACTATTTCAAATAACAACTCAAATACTTATCTTTTATGTTTGTGTGGTTGCCTCCCGCTTGATCTTCTATATATCTTTTGAACTTCTATTCATTCTGTACCACTGTGCATGTTCATGTGTCATCCTCATGATCTCATACACAAACATACACCCATTAGTATGTTCTAAATGTTATCAAAACATTATAGTTCTAAATAATCTTGAGAATGTATAGTCATGATTATAGTTAATAAACATTAGTATTCAAGATTTCAGGGAAGTCTTGTTTTACTCATGCATATCATCAATCAAGATAAAAGACATAATATGCATAATCCCTTGATTACTAGCTTTATGAATAAGCATAACCAATCATACCAAGTATACTTATATAAGGGATCTTAACACAAGGTAAGATTCATGGGAAACATACCTGGATTAGTATACCTACTTAGTTATGTACAACATACCTAAACAATCTCTTCAATGATTTAGAGATCCTGAGCTAGAACCTGCATGTCTCATAGGTTAAGCATAATACAACAAGGTCATACATACCTCGTAAGTAGAACAAAGATTATGGATGAGTCTTTGTCTTCATGTGGTCGTGGTCATGGAACTTGATTTGTCTTTTGTGATGTACCTGTATCTTGTTAGCAGACAACATCAACCTCACACAACACCATAATGCATTAGTACAATCATATAATCCTAATCAATGAATGTCTTCAATCATTCACATGCATTCATACTGTTACTAGGGTGATAAGATAAGTCTAACATTAATCAATATTGTACTAACAAATAATATGAAGACAAACACATCATTAACTTAATCAAGAATTAGATTTCAAGACATACCTAAGCCTCCTTAAGTCATACCTATCGAGACTTCTTGTAGTCTTCTTATGTAAGGCCTTAGCCTCAACTCCCCCTGAAACTTGATCTGGAGCTTAATTAGGGTTTTCTAGAGAAACCCCTAAAGATTCAACCTTTGAATTTCACACTTCTCAATGGATGAAAGAATATGTCTTGCTGAGTTGATCAAACTAGCATACTTCAACTTTGGAATTTCCAAAATTTGACCCCTCAAAATTGCCTTTGAAACTTCTGGATCTTCTGGACAGGATCCCGAACTAGGGTTTGATGAAGCCCACCCTTCTACCCAAACAAAAGGATCAATCCAAGGCTCTAAACTATTATTTTTCTTAGGAGTTTCCAGCCGTGGTTACAGACTTCAAAAATTCCAACTTTTGCTGAAGCCCTAATTTTCCATCTTTCCGATCAAAATCCCGAACTGGGGTTTGATCAAGCCCGGTCTTCCACCCAACCAAAAATTCGAACTTGGTCTCTAAATTTCAATTTTTCTTAGTAGCATTCAGCCGTGGACTCCGATTCCAAAAATTCTAACTTTCTCCGAAACCCTAAATTCCGGAAGCCATGAATAAAGGTGCTCCAAAAATAAGTCTGTTTTGACAGAAATATGCACCTGATTGTTTCTGCTATAAATCTGAAATTTTTTCTCCACAGGGTCTGAAACCCTTTTTCTGCAGTAGCCTGACCTTTCATCTTTCCATCCTGACAGGTCTGAACTCAATTGGGTTTTCTGAGAGAAAGTTATGCCAAGTGTCGCAACGTGACCTGTTTATGGGATAAAACAGGAGATCACACTTGTACGGCGTTCCACGTGTCACTGGTTCAATTTCGGCCTCTGAAAAAGTTTCCTGAGATAGTACAGTCTGTGTAATACCTGTCACTTTTTACGAAATTTCATTTGGAGCTTCCTAGACCAAGTTATGACCTTTTTTCCTAGGTCACCTGAATTTGACTGAGATCTGGAAGAGGCAGAAACCCTAACTTGTACTGATCATAAATCACAAAGTACAACGAATTAGAAGTTGTCCTTTGGACACAAGGTACCTGGAGATTTAGTATTCGTCCTGTAACAATTTCAGATCCGAAAACTTCTCCAAAACGGATTTATAGCGAAAGTGCTACGATGACTGGTTTTTGCTATGTAAAACCCTAACCTTCAAATTGTCGTAAGTAAAGGAAGTGTCGTTAGTGCCATACCTTGTCTTCCTTCAGGTTAGCTCTGATACCATGTTAAGATTTAATATGATAAGACATAAAATAGCAGCATTACATTCCATTTCACAATAATAGCATATACAGGAACATTGAAGAAACAACAAGCACAACATAAACACAAGAGACAAAGATTTATCCTGGGAAACCCTCATGGGGTAGAAAACCCAGCAAAGCTTCCTCAATATATATGACCAACAATATACAAAGATGAAACCCTGAGACATGATCTCCTTCTCCACAATAGCAGACCTCTCCTCCACAAGTGCGCTATCCTCAAGTGAGTGTGTGTGTATAATGAGGAACACACCTCCTCTATTTATACACTACTCTGATATGTATTTTACACAAGTACATGTAGGCTCGTATTTAACCATTAGGTTAAATACCCCATTATAACTGACTGGGCCGACCCCCACATGGTGGGTCTAATAACCCTAGTTACCACAACCAAATCGGAGGAATAAACATCTCCGGATTTAGAGTATAATCACATCGGAGGTATGGAACATCTCCGGAATAAATAATATACAAATATAATATTCTTTGAAGTTACAATATTTCAACATTCTCAACATAGATGGTCATAAGAAAACAAGGTGGAATGTATGTAATGATATTTAATGAACATCCAAGTGGATGCCCCCTATCAAATGACAATGGCTTTTATACTTGTTGCATGATAGCTAAAAAAGTAAGCAAGCAATAGATGGAAGAGGGAAAAAGATATAATGTGTGGTGGTAAATAGCTGAGTTAAATTGTGGGATCCATTATGGGTGTTGGAATATGTAATGATGACTAAATGTATTTGGAAGCTAATAATGTCCAATATGATGTAAAAGAGTTATCCAACATGTAATTTCTAACAATTTACTCTTATTGTCTTTTATTATATAAAGAGGTGAAATTACATTTATCCCACATGTGTTATGGGATGTAATTCCTCTATTACCTCTTGGTATATAATGAAGTGAGGAGTAATTGTAAAATAATTAAGAATTCAAGAATTCACATATGAACACAAGGATGTGTCATGTAATGTGATTATGGAGGGGGATGTGATGCTCATGTGTGGGAGAACTATTGTAAGATTGGAGATTATTGATGATTAAGAAGATTTCAACCTTCCTGTGGATGTTTCCCCATTTGGGGTTTTACCATGTATATCTAGTGTTCTCTTGTCTATTCTCTTATCTCCATTTTATTCATGTTCATGTTATTTGTTTCTTATTATGATAGAAGACTAGATCAAATCATGCTATGCATGTTTTGTATTGTTGTATGCCATTATCATATTCTCAATTTTCTAACATGGTATTAGAGCAAGATGCTACATTCTACCTTCTTCAGTAAAAATATTAGGTTTTTTTAAGCAACATTTTCTCATGATTTCACTTGGGCTCTTCATATTTTGTATTTTTGGGACCTAATATACAATACCTAAGTGGTATTTTTTCAGATCTGGCCTTTATACTACATATTTGAATTTTTTCTTTCAAACCCTAACCCTTGTGGAGAAAGTGTTTAAGGTAAAATTGGGAGGCGAATTTCAGATCATTTTTAACACTTTCTATGTAGATTCTGAAGAAATAAATTGAAAATATGAGTTCCTCTCACAAAAATACTCAATTTAAAAAATCGTCTCATTTGGATCCCAAACGGTGGAGATATTGTTATTTTAAAATCAGTTATTTTCCAGTTTTTTTGGTGATGACTGTGCGGACTGCAGAGCGAATGTATTTTGATAGAGTGCCTATATTTGTGTTCTATTTGGGTAGGTGGATGCAAAATGGTTTCTCCAGTTCCGAAAACAGGTTATAATAAAAATTCCGAGAAATATTGACAGAGTTATGGTCATTTTTTTTTGCTTTCGGTTTTCTGCTACAAAGTTACACATCTATCTCTTGGCAAAGTTACTTTATCATGAGCATCATAACTTTTGTACTTAAATTTCAACATAATTATCCCCATTTCCGTCATCTCCATCGCCATATGACCTCAATATTGTGACAAAAAATCCTACCAAAACTAAAGTTTGACCATAAAAGTCATTGTGTGGAATTCTCCTAAAAATATGCTCATGACATTCGTACTAAAATCCCCCAAAACAATGAATTCACCCTTCATCAATATTGTCCACCTTCCAGAAAAAGTGTAGTGGCTAAAAGCTGATATCAACGATGCATTATTATTATAAATAGCCTTTGTTTTGCTCTCCAAAACCTATCACGACGAATCCATGAAAACGAGTAACTTATTTTTAGGGAAATATGGGAATTAATATTTTATATTTTATATGTTTTTTAATTTGATTCCTTCAAAGCCGATATGGGCCTTGTGAATTTTGATGTAGTAAAAAACAAATTGTAGAGAATTGTGTTGACTTTGTAAAGACATTTTTTTTCAAAATAGGTAATAATGCATGTTAAACTTATATTTATTTAAATGTTTGTCCTTGGAAATTTTGATAAATATTAACAAGTTAATTTTGTTCATGTCTACTAATTCAATATTCAATGTATACTTTTAAAACAAAATATAATTTTCAAGACAAAATATACTAGCATGATCTATATATAATGTATTCAATCCCACTTATTTTTTATCTGTTTTTTTAGAAATCATATTTTTCTTTATTTTAATGTTTGAATCAAATTTTATACAACTTTGTGTGTGTGTCAACATTTATCCCACTTTTTGCAGTGCGAGAATTCCCACATATATTCCTCTTCTCTCTACCACTGGAGTCCATACTACACATCAAGCATGGAATGGAGAACTAGAGGAGAAGAAGAAGCCTCCCTTGGGTTGGTTACGGAGTCCTCATGATTTTCAACAAATGAGACCAAGGTGTTGTACTCTTATTATTTCCTTTATCATTAATACAAATAAATCATTTTTTTATTGTGTCTTGTTTATGTAGTTATGTTTTCAACCCATGCTTTATCATTTCTATACTGTATAGAAGATTGCTAGTTATTTTTATTCTCCCTTCTATCATTTCATATGGTACTCAAGCAACACAACCAAAAATAGAATACAAATATAAAGAAAGAGTAACCCAATGCCTTGAGAATGAAATAAAGAGATGAATAAGAAGCCTATTTGAAGGGTCACCCTCTTGTTGACACCTGGAAACCATGTAGGACTATAGGACTTGCAATCCTATGAATTTGTAGGGACTAGAATCATAAAAAATACCAATAAGGATTCAAGATACCTAATTATATTGCACAAGAAGTTAAGAATTAATGTCCGGAATTGTGTCACATGAAGAAGAAAGGAATCAAAATGCAAATTTGTATTCCAATTTCAATTTGAAGTAAAACATGAAGACGCTAAATTGGATTGCATGAGAAGAAAAGAATAAATAACGTGCATTACTAAAATGATATGTGATATCTCAAGGACTTGTCTAAACTTTTTACCTTGTTATTTTTCAAAATTTGTAAAATTGAATTTAGTTTTCTAAAATACTTATATAATATTTATATATCACTTAAATTATATAATCTTACTAATTTATATTTGTAATTTAAATCATTTTAATTAAATATTTAACAAAATTATTATAAAAAACAAAAAATAAAAAATATCCAAAACTTAAAAAATTAAAACTATTAAATATCATAAAATAAAAATACTTAATTATATAAAAAGTTTTTATTACATTTTATTGCTATATGGATTCAACTACTTTCCTCTTTATTACTTGTCATATTCATTATAAGTAAAGTATTCCTTTACCTTTTCCTTTAAATTATTCTCTTCCTATATGGATTCAACCTCTTTCCTCTTTATTCGTTATCATCTTCATTATAAATATTTCTTTACTTTTTCCTTTAAATTATTTTCTCATTCTTCAAGTGTAATTTAAGATTAAATTTTTAAATATAAATAAATATCCTTTAAATTATTCCCTCTTTTTTTAGTACAATTTAAGGTTATTTTTTTAATATAAATAAATAAATTTAATAATTACTTAAATTGAATTTTTAATTGTAATTTAATCAATTTAGAAATTTAAATTACTTACTTTAATTTATTTTAATTTGCTTTTCTAATTATAATTTTTATTAGCTACAAATTTCTCAATAAAATTATGTTACACTTGTTTTTAGAAATTCGAGTTAATGTCTTTGTAGCTCAATCCAAGAGAAAGTCATTTATACTATATACACCATTTGTCTCCTATATCAACATCCCTTCTTATTATAAAGTTAATGAGATAATATTTTTAATATAAATTTTTTAATTAGCAATAAAAGAAAATAATTTTGATCTTTTGTCTTGAAGCTAATGATTTTTTTTTTAAAGTTTGAGCTTAATGAATTTTTTTTCTTTTATTTTTCCCTTCTTATCTTTTCAATCTCCATATTATGATAGTGCTTTTAACAATATTTATATCTTGGAGGTGTCCTCTTTCACTATATCCCAAAGTTTAACCATGAGAATGCCTCCATGCAAGTCAATAATCGAGGCCAAACTGCCTTACTTGTACCTCTTTCATCACAACTCCTTGCCATAGCATTATTGAAGCAAATTATGTAGCAATAGTTGTAGAAGCTCCTGTAACACATAAAATATACGAAATATAATGCAAGTAACACATAACTATTGAAATCAAATAAGATGTGTGGGATAGCTCATTGCACCAAGGATGCTTATGCTTTACATTTAATAATTTTTTAAGCACCCTCTCATTCGTCATACTAAGTAGCTTTTGCTTTTACATTATGCTCATGATCATAACTTTAATTTCAATGGGAGGAAACCCAACTTCTAAAATGAGGATATAATAAGGCTTATTGCTCTTAATTTAAAGGTTATTTATTATAAATACTACAACACCAACCCCCACATCCATACATAATCATTGAGGCAGTTTGGGTGTTGAAATTATATTTTTTTCGAAAATCAAAATTTTGCAAGTTTACAATATTCTCAAGACCAAAGTAAACTTTCCAAACTCCATTTTTTTTTCAACACTCTAGTTCCAAATTAGCTTATGATGAAAATCAAATCAAGCTACCAATAAAAATGGGCTTCTTCCAAGTTATTATGATTGTAAGCAATATTAATGTATGTGATATTTGTTTTGATTTAGTTATCATTGCTTTTGTTTTATTTGTATCTATAGACACCATTAAGTTAATACACAAATCTTTAACAATTTTATGTTGCTTATCAAGGTTAGAGGGGTGCCTTGGTGAACCAATAATATCATCATACAAAAAAGGTCATACAAAGGAGATTATGACTAATCCTACCTTTGTCATGCTTATACAACCTTCTACCTATAACAAAATCCTCATTTTCATGCTTACACAACCTTCTACCTATAAGAAATCCTCAAACTTGTTAATATAAATATTAAAAATAATGGGAAAGAAAGGACAACCTTGATTAACCCCTAAATAATAATTTATTTTCTCTAACCAAACCAAATTATGTTTAAACTTGTCAATGCACCTTGTGTGATGCTTTATTACTAAAGTCTTAAACCCAAAGGGAACCCCAATATAATATGGCATCTTCCATATGTTATTTTAAAGAATTGTGTCAAATAATATCTGAAACTGAAAGATTGTGTGTCAAGTCAACATTCACAAGTAATTGTAGTGTGTCTAATTGACAAGAAATATCTTGAGCTAGGATGGCACTCTGATCGTATCAATTGATCCAGAATGCATATCTTCTAGGGTTTACTCTCGCTCTTCACAGGATCCTGTCTGTCCTCCTCCCTATACCATCCTCGACCTGTCGTGTCTCCCTTCTCTGCGTCGCTCTAATGTCCTCTGACCGGGGAGGGGAAGACGCTCAAAACTTAAATCAAGCTAAGGAGACCACTCTGCATATTGGCTCAAAATAAATCCCCATTAGTCACAACAACCTACTACAAACTGTACCAGAAAATATCAAGAAGCCCCCAACTGACTGCGACGCCCATAAAGCCACACATTTATATCATGAACAGTCGAACAATCTAGTCTCAATATCATGACAGAAAGAATAAATGCAAGAGTTCAGCATCTGAAATACCATGCACTCATCGGTAAACTCATATGCATATGGCCCACTGAGCAAGCCCTTAGAGGGTGGATCCCAGCGAAATGGAATCCGAAAATCCCACTATGACCTTCAGTTAGGATCTAATGGATTTTTTACAATCATATTCCTCCATATGGATGATAAAAACAGAGTGGAAGATGGAGGACCGTACTTCTTCAGCTCGACAGATCTGTACTTGAAAACTGGGGCAAAAGTTTCTGCCTCGAAAAAGAAGATCTCACCTAGGCCCCTGTCTGGATTAGAATGTACTCTCTCCCTCAAGAGTATTGGGATGAGGAAACCCTCAAATACATTGGAAACACCCTGGGATTCTATGTTCACTTAGTTGATCAAACGAAGCTCAAAAAATATACTTCCTATGCTCGAATTTGTGTCTACATGCACATCACAAAGGCCCTCCCGGACACCATAAGCCTCATCCATGAAGATTCAAATTGGATAGAACCATTGGATTATGAACATGTTCCCTTTATATGCCGCAAATGTCATGAGCATGGCCACTTGTATCAGGACTTTTAGATGCGCAGACCCAACGAGGCAGTGGTTAACCACACAGTACAAGCTAACCAAGCAAGATCTAGATGCCATCGTTGTGGAATGACCAATAGAATGGAATACCCTGGTTGGAAAAGACCAACTATCGGATCCAAAGAATGGAAAGTCGATGGACGTGCCAAAGACACAGATTGAGACGAAGGACTTAGAGGACAAGGATGAAGGCGACATCATGCAATAATTTCTCTGCAATAATGTCATGCAATAATTGCTCTGCCTGATTCCGCCAGTCGGGACGTTTGGTTAGCCCTTATGCAGCTCGAAAACTTTTTACCTTGGAATTTTCCCTTTTATTTTTAAAATTTTCTAAAATTGATTTAAGAAATTAAAACTATTAAATATCATAAAACAAAAAATCTTTATTAGATAGAGAGTATCTACTACATTTTATGGCTATATGGATTCAACCTCTTTCCTCTTTATTCACTATCATCTTTATTATAAATATTTCTTTACCTTTTCCTTTACGTTACTCTCTATAAATATTTCTTTACCTTTTTCTTTAAATTATTCTCATTCTTAAATTGCAATTTAAGATTAAATTTTTAAATATATATAAATATTCTTTAAATTATTCTCTCATTCTTTAATTGTAATTTAAGATTAATTTTTTAAATATAAATAAATAAATTTAATAATTACTTAAATTTAATTTCTAATTGTAATTTAATCCATTTAAAATTTAAATTACTTACTTTAGAATTAATGTCTTTGTAGCTCAATCCAAGAGAAAGTCATTTATAACCATATGTCTCTTATATCAACATCCCTTCTCATTATAAAGTTACTGAGATAGTATTTTTAATATATTTTTTTTAATTGGTAATAAAAGAAAATAATTTTAATTTTTTGTCTTGAAGTTAATGATTTTTTTTTTAAGTTTGAGGTTAATGAATTTTTTTATTTTATTTTTCCCTTCTTCTTTTCCCAATGTCCATATTACGTATATCTTGGAGATGTCCTTTCTTCACAAAACCGGTGATAACTTGTCTCCTTGCCATAGCATTATTGCAGAAACTTTTGCAGCAAGAGTTGTAGAAGCTCTTGTAACACAAAATATATGAAATATAATGCAAGTAACACATAACTATTAAAAGCAACTAAGATGTGTGGGAGAGCTGGTTGCACCAAGGATTCTTATGATTTAAAGGTTATTTATTATAAATACTACAACACCAACTCCCACATCCATACATAATCATTGAGGTAGTTTGGGTGCTAAAAGGATCTTTTTTTCTAAAACCAAAATTTTGCAAGTTTACAACTATTCTCAAGACCAAAGTAAACTTTCCAAACTCCATTGTTTTTATTATCAACACTATAGTTCCAAATTAGTTTATGATGAAAATCAAATCAAGCTACCAATAAAAATGGACTTCTTCCAAGTTATTATCATTGTAAGCAATATTAAAGCATGTGATCTTCGTTTTGATTTAGTTATCATTGCTTTTGTTTTATTTGTATTTATAGACATCATCAAGTTAGTACACAAATATTTAACAACAATTTT
This sequence comes from Larix kaempferi, assembly GCA_027924585.1. Taxonomy (NCBI): domain Eukaryota; kingdom Viridiplantae; phylum Streptophyta; class Pinopsida; order Pinales; family Pinaceae; genus Larix; species Larix kaempferi. The sequence continues at coordinate 3,341,692 of BSBM01000206.1, read as the reverse complement.
ATGTTGCTTATCAAGGTCAGAGGGATGCCTTGGTGAACAAATAATATCATCATACAAAAATGGTCATACAAAGGAGATGATGACTAATCCTACCATTGTCATGCTTATACAACCTTCTACTTATAACAAAATCCTCATTGTCATGATTACACAACCTTCTACCTATAAGAAATCCTCAAACTTGTTAATATAAATATTAAAAATAATGGGAAAGAAAGGACAACCTTGATTAACCCCTAAATAATAATTTATTTTCTCTAACCAAACCACATTATGTCTAAACTTGTCAATACACCTTTTCTAATGCTTTATTATTATAGTCATAAACCCAAAGGAAACCCCAATATAATATGGCATATTCCATATGTTATTTTAAATAATTGTGTCAAATAATATTTGAAACCAAGAGAACTACAAAGAAGAAGCTTTTGTAGGAATCCTTTTAACTCTCTTATCATGACTTTGAGGTGAGGAGTTTATCTTCTTCTTCAATATTAATTTATACAACTTTTTCAAAAAAGGGTTTATCATAATAGTTTTATAATTTGAAAGATTGTTTTTACTATCACTTTTAAAATAGGAACAATAAAACCTTCCATCCAATATATACATTCATTGAATTCTAAACTAAAACAATTATGAATATAAAAATATAAATAGATAATCTATTCTTTAAATTCTATCGTGATAAGTTTTAATGTTTTTAGCTTTCCCTTTTACAAAGCACTTAATTCTATATTCCATGTGTTATAACCAACCATGTCACAATAGTACAACCTAACATTCACTAACTAATTGTGGCCTTTATATTGCATATTATTTAATTTAATTAATTTAATGAATTGTACATCAAATTGTATATTGTATGTTTTCAATGTTTTTCACAGTTTCACCTTTAGTTACTGGTATGCTTTAATCTAATTTGTTACATGGTTCAAATAATTTATTATATAGTTATCGTTTACTACATCATTAGCAATTTGCTCGATCACATGTTTTCTTACATAATATTGATATAAAAGGTTATATGATTGACCATATGCTTTACTACATTGTTCATATGATTGATACGTGGTGAGTATAAGGTTGAGTCACATAAAATGATAGGCTGAGTCAAATGATCTTCTCTCAATAGTCCTACAAACAAGAAACAACAAACTTATTCTAGTTTCCAAGTATATAATCATTTTCAATTTCTAAAGTTAGGCCATGACTATTAATTCAATGAAATACAAGATTTGTGAGAGATGAGAGGAGAGAGTTGCTTTATTGATTGCAAATAAAAAAGCCATTGTTCAATGGTTGGATTAATCTTTCATGTTCTAATGAATTCATGGATTCATCTTTTCTTTAAATTAAGTGGGTGATCTCTTAGTTTTCAAAACGAGTACAAATGGGTACTCACACTTTCTTCAACATAACCTTTTATTCACCAAAAGATGGATAACCCATGAAGAGTTATTATGTCTCATAATTAAAGGAATCATAAGGAATGTGTGCATATTGCGCCTAATCAAGATGGAATAAATTATCATGAGAAATTGTGCTCCCATAAATAAAATTCTTTGGATTGTGTATTCATGTTACTTTGAACCAATCATCATAGGAGAATGTAGTTTGTTTTCCTTTCAAGTTTAAAAGTAGTCTAGGCAACCTTCGTAAGTAAGATAAAGGATTAGAAAAAGGAATATCAAAATCACAAGGGTTAAATTATTTATGAATATTTTATAATATTATTATTTTTTTTATATTTATATAATGTTTTTATTATGAATTATAAATTTTAGTATAGATTTTATTATGTATAAATTTCAAACATTTTTATAATGGATTTTATTAGAAATTTAATGAAATTTGGTTTTACATATGGAGTTGTGTGCATTGATTTTTTCAATATTAAGTAACCATAACTTAATTACATAGGGATATGTATATGAGTGATTAAATTTAATTTGATCAGTTCTTTAGAGAATAGGTATGTTCATGTTTCATATTTCAAGAGGGTTGCACTAACCATGAAAGGGATATTCATTAATAATGAAATTTTTACATGGAAAATACAGATTCTTGCTATTCATGTTATTCATTAATAATGAATTTATTTACCCCATTGTGCACATTTTAATAATAAAGTGGTACACATTACATTTTAATAATAAAGTGGTACACATTAATCAAAATCAAGTCTCAATGAATATTCTCTCAAGGTTAGTGACACTTAAATTTGTTTTTCAAAGTCCACATGGTGATGCTTTCACATGTCAACGCAATATACATAATGAAAATGAGGTGTCAATAAATGCCCCTTTAGATATCTATGCCACTTTATATATGAGGGTAGGAGAGCATCATATGGTTGAAATACACCACTTATTTACCAATATCTACATCACCATCCAAAAATATAAAAGAAAAGGAGGTGCCAATCAACCAAGAGTGGGAAGACCTCCTACAACAACAAAAAGCGTGTGAAGTAGTAATCTCTTTGCACAAATCGAGCATCCCCATGCTCATATGAATATCATGTCCATGTAAATATAGTGCCAAAGATTAATGATTATAGGGAATGCAAACATACAATTGGTGACGACAGAGAAGCATGAGAATGAGCTAAGATACATCGATAGATCAATACATCTCTGAAGAAGCTAAAGCAATAATTTTGAGAGTGGACACACAATATACAAATAAATAGACCAAATAGTTGGAAGTCCACACATGCATAAGAATGAATGATATGTTGAATGGTGGGATATACATGTCAAAGAAAACTACAACCATAGCATAAAGATCTAGAAAAAAATAAAATCAACAGTGCGAAGGTCAAATCGCATGCACAAGCTTAAATTAACGAGTGAATGTTGAGCAAGGAATGTCTAGTAGTCATCAATCTAGGACCTATATCACAACCAAATTGCATGTACAAATATGAATCATAAGATAATGAATTAGGGTCATCCATAGGAGAAACCATCTAGTAAGTAACCATTGATATATATCACTTCCAAACATGAGGTAGGTCACCATTGATATAAATGAGCACCAAGGTACAAGTATATCTATCCTACTAGTGTGATAAATTAGCTAAAGTTGAACACTAAACGAAATTATTTATTAAAAACTCCATGAGTTTAATTTAAGTACTACAAAGTGTGAGGTATATTGACAATTAGAAAAATAAACACCAAGGTACTCAAGCCTCTATATTAACCCCTAGAGAAAATTTGTCATGGCCAATAGGGATCAAGATGTTGGAAGGAGAAAATTGAGGAATTAATTCCAACCAATAATAGGTAGAAAATATGATGAGATGATGTATATACAAAGGCTCAATACTAGGAAAAGGCTAACACAAGGATGTGACATAAGAATTCCCCTAACATGGAATATAACATGTGAATGAAACTAGGAAATACCCACTAGATATGGACCAAGGTCATGGTGGTTCAAATAATTATCAAGATGGTGACAATTATATGAAAATGAGTAAAGGAATACCAATGGTGTAGAGTCAACCCATTGACCAAGGTATGTTGGATGCAAATAATAAACAATGTAAATATGATTTGGTTAAAGGAGACCCACAGTGATACCTGAAATCAATGATCAACATAAGAATTCTCAACATAGATGGTCATAAGAAAACAAGATGGAATGTATGTAATGATATTTAATGAACATCCAAGTGGATGCCCCCTATCAAATGACAAAGGCTTTTATACTTGTCACATGATAGCTAAAAAAGTAAGCAAGCAATAGATGGAACAGGGAAAAAGATATAATGTGTGGTGGTAAATAGCCGAGTTAAATTGTGGGATCGATTATGGGTGTTGGAATATGTAATGATGACTAAATGTATTTGGAAGCTAATAATGTCCAATATGATGTAAAAGAGTTATCCCACATGTAATTTGTAACGATTTACTCTTATTGTCTTTTATTATATAAAGAGGTGAAATTACATTTATCCCACATGTGTTATGGGATGTAATTCCTCTATTACCTCTTGTTATATAATGAGGTGAGGAGTCATTGTAAAAGAATCAAGAATTCAAGAATTCACATATGAACACAAGGTGTGTCATGTAATGTGATTATGGAGTGGGATGTGATGCTCATGTGTGGGAGAACTATTGTAAGATTGGAGATTGTTGATGATTAAGAAGATTTCAACCTTCCCGTGGATGTTTCCCCATTGGGGGTTTTACCATGTATATCTAGTGTTCTCTTGTCTATTCTCTTATCTCCATTTTATTCATGTTCATGTTATTTGTTTCTTATTATGATAGAAGACTAGATCAGATCATGCTATGCATGTTTTTTATTGTTGTATGACTTTGTCATATTCTCAATTTTCTAACATGGTATCAGAGCAAGTTGCTACATTCTACCTTCTTCAGTAAAAATATTAGATTGTTTTAAGCAACATTTTCTCATGATTTCACTTGGGTTCTTCATATTTTGTAGTTTTGGGACCTAATATACAATACCTAAGTGGTATTATTTTAGATCTAGGCTTTATACTACATATTTGAATTTTTTCTTTCAAACCCTAACCCTTGTGGAGAAAGTGTTTAAGGTAAAATTGGGAGGCGAATTTCAGATCATTTTTAACACTTTCTATGTAGATTCTAAAGAAATAGATTGAAAATATGAGTTCCTTTCGCAAAAATACTCAATTTAAAATATCATCTCATTTGGATCCCAAATGGTGGAGATATTGCTATTTTAAAATCAGTTATTTTCTAGTTTTTTTGGTGATGGCTGTGCGGACAACAAAGCGAATATATTTTGATATAGTGCCTATATTTGTGTTCTATTTGGGTAGGCGGATGTAAAATGGTTTCTCCAGTTCTGAAAACAGGTTATAATAAAAATTCTGAGAAATATTGACAAAGTTATGGTCATTTTATTTTTTATTTTTTTTGCTTTTGGTTTTCTACTACAAAGTTACACATTTGTCTCTTAGCAGAGTTACTTTATCATGAGCATCATAACTTGTGTACTTAAATTTCAACATAATTATCCCCATTCCATCATCTCTATAGCCATATGACCTCAATATTGTGACAAAAAATCCAACCAAAACTAATGTTTGACCATAAAAGTCATTGTGTGGAATTCTCCTAAAAATATGCTCACGACATTCTACTAAGAACCCCAAAAACCATGAATTCACCCTTCATCAATATTGCCCACCTTCCAGAAAAAGTGTAGTGGCTCAAAGATGATATCAACGATGCGTTATTATTATAAATAGCCTTTGTTTTGGTCTCCAAAACCTATCATGACGAATCCATGAAAATGAGTAACTTATTTTTAGGGCAATATGGCAATTAGTATTTTATATTTTATATGTTTTTTAATTTGATTCCTTCAAAAACGATATGCCATGTAAATTTTGATGTAGTAAAAAACAAATTGTAGGGAATTGTGTTGACTTTATAAAGAATTTTTTTTCAAAAAAAGTAATAATGCATGTTAAAATTATATTTATTTAAATGTCTGTTCTTGCAAATTTCGATAAATTTAACAAGTTAATTTTGTTCATGTCTACTAATTCAATATTCAATGTATACTTTTAAAAAACAAAATATAATTTTCAAGACAAAATATACTAGCATGATCTATATATAATGTATTCAATCCGACTTATTTTTTATCCATTTTTTTAGAAATCATATTTTTTCTTTATTTTAATGTTTGAATCAAATTTTATACACCTTTGTGTGCGTGTCAACATTTATCCCACTTTTTGCAGTGCGAGAGTTCCCATATATGTTCCTCTTCTCTCTACCATTGGAGTCCATACTACACATCAAGCATGGAATGGAGAACTAGAGGAGAAGAAGAAGCCTCCCTTGGGTTGGTTACGGAGTCCTCATGATTTTCAGCAAATGAGACCAAGGTGTTGTACTCTTATTATTTCCTTTATCATTAATACAAATAAATCATTTTTTTATTGTGTCTTGTTTATGTAATTATGTTTTCAACCCATGCTTTATCATTTCTATATTATAGAGAATAGTATAGAATATTGCTAGTAATTTTTATTTTTCCTTCTATCATTTCATATGGTACTCAAGCAACACAACCAAAAATAGAATACAAATATAAAGAAAGAGTAACCCAATGCCTTGAGAATGAAATAAAGAGATGAATAAGAATCCTATTTAAAGGGGCAACCTCTTGTTGACACTTGGAAACCCTATAGGACTATAGGACTTGCAATTCTATGAATTTGCAGGGTCTGGAATCATAAAAAATACCAATAAGGATTCAAGATACCTAATTATATTACACAAGAAGTTAAGAATTACTGTCCAGAATTGTGTCACTAAAGAAGAAAGGAATCAAAATGCAAATTTGTATTCCAATTTCAATTTGAAGTGAAGCATGAATACGCTAAATTGGATTGCCTAAGAAGAAAAGAATAAATAACGTACATTACTAAAATGATATCTGATATCTCAAGGACTTGTCTAAACTTTTTACCTTGGAATTTTCCTTTTTATTTTTCAAATTTTGTAAAATTCAATTTAGTTTTCTAAAATACTTATATAATATTTATATATCACCTGAATTATGTAATCTTAATAATTTATATTTGTAATTTGAATCATTTCAATTAAATATTTAACAAAATTATTATATAAAAACAAAAAATAAAAAATATCCAAAACTTAAAAAATTAAAACTATTAAATAGCATAAAATAAAAAAAACTTAATTATATAAAGAGTTTTTACTACATTTTATCGCTATATGGATTCAACCACTTTCCTCTTTATTAGTTGCCATCTTCATTATAAATATTTCTTTACCTTTTCCTTTAAATTATTCTCTCCCTATATGGATTCAACCACTTTCCTCTTTATTCGTTGTCATCTTCATTATAAATATTTCTTTATCTTTTCCTTTAAATTATTCTCTCATTCTTCAAGTGAAATTTAAGATTAAATTTTTAAATATAAATAAATATCCTTTAAATTATTCCCTCTTTTTTTAAGTGCAATTTAAGACTAATTTTTTAAATATAAATAAATAAATTTAATTTATTAATTACTTACTTTCATTTACTTTAATTTGATTTTCTAATTGTAATTTTTATGAGCTACAAATTTCACAGTTACACTTGTTTTTAGAAATTTGAGTTAATGTCTTTGTAGCTCAATCCAAGAGAAAGTCATTTATATTATGTACACCATTTGTCTCCTATATCAACATCCCTTCTCATTATAAAGTTAATGAGGTAATATTGTTAATATAATTTTTTTAATTGGCAATAAAAGAAAATAATTTTGATCTTTTGTCTTGAAGTTAATGATTTTTTTTTTAAGTTTAAGGTTAATGAATTTTTTTCTTTTATTTTTCCCTTCTTATTTTCTAAATCTCCTCCATATTATGATAGTGATTTTAACAATATTTATATCTTGGAGGTGTCCTCTTTCACTATATCCCAAAGTTTAACCATGAGAATGCGTCCATGCAAGTCAATAATCAAGGCCAAACTGCCTTACTTGTACCTCTTTCATCACAACTACTTGCCATAGCATTATTGAAGCAAATTATGTAGCAACAATTGTAGAAGCTCCTATAACACATAAAATATACGCAATATAATGCAAGTAACACATAACTATTGAAAGCAACTAAGATGTGTGGGATATCGCGTTGCACCAAGGATGCTTATGCTTTACATTTAATAATTTTTTAAGCACCCTCTCATTCGTCATACTAAGTAGCTTGTGCTTGTACATTATGTTCATGATCATAACTTTAATTTCAATGGGAGGAAACCCAACTTCTAAAATGAGGATATAATAAGGCTTATTGCTCTTAATTTAAAGGTTATTTATTATAAATACTACAACACCAACCCCCACATCCATACATAATCATTGAGGTAGTTTGGGTGTTGAAATGATCTTTTTTTCCAAAATCAAAATTTTGCAAGTTTACAATATTCTCAAGACCAAAGTAAACTTTCCAAACTCCATTTTTTTTCCAACACTCTAGTTTCAAATTAGCTTATGATGAAAATCAAATCAAGCTAACAATAAAATGGACTTCTTCCAAGTTATTATCATTGTAAGAAATATTAATGTATGTGATCTTTGTTTTGATTTAGTTATCATTGCTTTTGTTTTATTTGTATCTATAGACACCATTAAGTTAGTACACAAATCTTTAACAATTTTATGTTTCTTATCAAGGTTAGAGGGGTGCCTTGGTGAACCAATAATATCATCATACAAAAAGGGTCATACAAAGGAGATGATGACTAATCCTACCATTGTCATGCTTATACAACCTTCTACCTATAACAAAATCCTCATTGTCATGCTTACACAACCTTCTACCTATAAGAAATCCTCAAACTTGTTAATATACATATTAAAAATAATGGAAAAGAAAGGACAACCTTGATTAACCCCTAAATAATAATTTATTTTCTCTAACCAAACCACATTATGTTTAAACTTGTCAATGCACCTTGTGTAATGCTTTATTACTAAAGTCATAAACCCAAAGGGAACCCCAATATAATATGGCATATTCCATATGTTATTTTAAAGAATTGTGTCAAATAATATTTGAAACCGAAAGATTGTGTGTCATGTCAACAGTCAGAAATAATTGTAGTGTGTCTAATTGAGAAGAAAAATCTTGAGCTAGGATGGTGCTCTGATCGGATCAATTGAGACAGAATGCATATATGTTAGGGTTTACTCTGGCTCCTCACAGGATCCTATTCTGTCCTCCTCCCTGTACCATCCTCGATCTGTCTTGTCTCCCTGCTCTGCGCCACCCTAATGTCCTCTAACCGGGGAGGGGAAGATGCTTAGAACTTAATCACGCTAAGGACACCACTTTGCATATTGGCTCGAAAGAAATCCCCATTACTCACAGCGACCTGCTCCGAACTGTACCAGAAAATATCAAGAATCCCCCAACTGACCACGACACCCCATAAACCCACACGTGCATATCATGGACAGTCGAATGACCTAGTCTTAATATCCTGACAGAAAGAATAAATGAAAGAGTTCAACATCTGAAATACCATGCACTCATCGGAAAAGTCATAGGCATCTGGCCCACTTAGCAAGCCCTCATAGGGTGGATCGCAGCGAAATGGAAGCCGAAAATCCCACTATGACCTTTAGTTAGACTCTAAGGGCTTTTTTACAATCATATTCCTCCATATGGATGATAAAACCAGAGTGGAAGATGGAGGACCCTACTTCTTCAACTCGACGGGCCTGTACCTGAAAAACTGGGTCGAATGTTTATGCCCCGAAAAAGAAGATTTCACCTGGGCCCTCGTTTGGATCAGAATGTACTCTCTCCCTCAAGAGTACTGGGATGATGAAACCCTCAAATACATTGGAAACACCCTAGGAATCTATGTTCGCTTAGCTGATCAAACGAAGCTCATAAAATATACTTCCTATTCTCGAATTTGTGTCTACATGCACATCGCAAAGGCCGTCCCGAACGCCACAAGCCTCAACCATGAAGATTCGGACTTGATCCAACCGCTGGATTATGAACATGTTCCCTTCAGATGTTGCAAATTTAATGAGCATGACCACTTATATAAGGACTTCAAGATGCCCAGACCCAACGAGGCAGTGGTTAACCACGCAGTACAAGCTAACTAAACAAGATCTAGATGTAATCGTAGCGGAATGGCCAATATAATGGAATACCCCAGTCGGCAAAGACCAACTATCGGATCTAGAGAATGGAAAGCCGACGGACATGCCAAAGACATAGATTGAGACGAAGGACTTAGAGGACAAGGATGAAGGCGATAACGATCAATAAGGCAGTGAAATTCATGATGGGTCGAGCAACACCCTGACATATTTGTAGTTGGAAGTGCAACAAAAAGAAGCAAGAACAAAGAAGAAAATGGAGAAAGGAGAAGGGATTACTACTGCTGGTCTCCTTGGCGAGCAGATAAATATATTGCTTGACAGGATGACAACTATGGCAGAAGAAAACCGAGCAAAAGTGACACAATACACGACATAGTATTTCCACCAAGTGTCGCAGTTGTTACAAACATTGAGTGACGTTGTTATGCAGACCAAGGTAAATCCAGGGCTTGCAGAGGAAATTCACTAAGAAGTATGATAGGAAGAGGTTGATATCGGTACTTAGCAGTGCATTGTGCAGGTGCTACCTAGTGATATCACAAAAGGTAATGAAGATTTAGACTTTCCCCTAAGTGGGATCGATAGTGTAAGTATAGACTTTAACATGTTACCTATGTTCATTCTTCATCACACCCACATTGGGACTAGTGAAGAGATCCATGAGCAATAAGCATCGACTTACAAGAGGCATGAAAGAAGTGTTGAGGCGAAGGTTGAAAAACTCCACGAGGAAAAAGACACAACAAGGAAGGAAAAGGAAAAAGCGATGAATGTCAGGAAGAGACTAGAACATGTCATCTCTATGGCATGCATGGATGCGCCATATATATCCAAGGAGATGGTCGTGGAGGCCAAGGCATTGAATTTGGGAACAGTCCTTGCGGATCTCAACAAATTCAATGAGGAGTTGCAAGCAAGGGTGGCATCGAGCACACTACCAGAACAAGTAGAAGCAAGAGAGACTAGTATCGAGGGTGCTTTGATGGAGATCGCAGAGTTGGAAAAAGTAGCACAACATATCGCATCATAAGTATCACAATTTTGGGGAAGCCTCATACCAGACGATCAGTTGCACTAGTTGAATGTGCAACTTGGGGAAGCAGAAGCATAGCTAGAGACATTGAGTGGATTGCTAAAGTAAATGCCCTACTTTTGCAAATAAATAAGGCAACAGAGTTGAAGGACTCGCAGCAACAAGTCAACAAGGTGCTGAAAAGAAAGTAGAGGAGGACAATGCAATTGGGCGAGTTGCAGTCTAAGGAGGTGCAGCTGGAAATCGAAGCAATGCCAGTATTGACAAAAATCAAGGAGAATTTAGATAAAGTGCAACAAAAATAAAGTGAGCATCAAATGGAGCAAGAGGTCGAGGAATGCACAACACTCAAAGTAGCAGTTAGGCAAGACGTCGAAAGAATTAAAACAACGTACGAATATTTTAAGGCACAAGTGAACACACCAGCACCATTCGGATGAAGTGGATCGAGGATGAGCTACAAGATTGTGTTGGGGGCATGTTGGCATGTGGCTATTTCATCTAATTTTTGGTACAAACAGCCACAAGTAGTCGATGACAAGGGTACAGAGTGATTGTGGAGCGGAGAAAAGTAGTTAAACATAGTTAGAAGTTAGATAGACTTAGTAGTTAGGATATGTCCACTTTGTGAAGTGGATCCATTTTGTTATGGCCACTAAGCCTATAAGTATAAGTCACATTGTAATCCTTTCGACATATTTTGGATTGAATTTTCTCTTAGCTTTAGAGGATCGGTTTTGCGGATTTGTATCTCTGTCAGTTCTGTGATTTGTAAGACATATTTGGTGTATGAACTTTACTTTTAATGAGAAGGAATGCTTTGTCCATGACTTTGTCTCTCATGTGTTTGATTGCGGTATGATTAGATATGGTGTGTCGCAGTATGATTAGATCTCATGTGTCGTAGTATAATTAGATCAGTTGTGCCGCAGTATGGATAGATTTGTTATATCGTAGTACTAGTTATGATATGCATTGCAGATATGTTAAATGTAATATACCTCTTTAACACCCCTGCTATTTTGTAAATGCAAATGTAATTATACTTGATGGGTTGATGACTGATGTTATCTTAGTGCAGCAAACAATTAAGTGAAATAGTGACGTTCATCGAAGGTTACTAAGTTGTTTTTTTTGGTTATCGGTTAGTCCTTGAGAGGGATGTTGAAGTTACCCTTAACTGCTGAAGGGAAGTAAGTGTCTCCTAAGACCTAAAGCTTGGCACTAGATTAATATTTGTTAAAAGCTATCATGAAAAACTAAGAAACTCCTTTGGATGACCTTGACATCCTAGTCCTAGCAGAGGACGTCTAGGGTTTTCATCATCAAAACCCACTATCTAGTACGTAGCATAAGCTAAGCTATTTATCTCATGATAAACTAAGTAATGGTTATTATTATCTTGGTTCTGTTAAGTCAAACCCCAAGAAGTATACTTAGTACTTTATAAATATAGAAGAAATATATATATATGTTATCATGATTGATAAATTATTATTGCATTTAATGCATTGTAATGCGAAGGGAAACAATATATGTATATGAGATGCTTATATAGATTGCATATATACATATATATATGAATATTATCACTTTGATTTAAATATTATTAATTATAATAATATTTTATAATGCATTTTAATGACAATGCAATGAGAAACTATATATGTATATAGATTTGCATATATTAATGAAATATATGTTTCGTAATTATATATAATGCATGGTAATGCATTATAATAATAATGCAATATAAGTATGTTAATACTTTTTAAAGAAGACGATTTACTTACTTATATATATAAAAATATACATAAAGTAACCAAAAGTTGTCTTGCTTATGGCTATTAACCAAGATGGGGATATTATTTAAGTTTATAGTTGATTTTTATTTAACCTAGTTATGGTAAAAATCGTTTTATCCTACCTTTTTCTTGTTGGCTCCATGTTGCACAACCGTTTTTAATAGCTCAGATCCATTATCTTCTTTAAAACTCAAATGTCAAGAGATGGGGGCAGGCGTCATTTTCTAGGGCTACGCAGATGCTTGGGGTTGTTGCGTGAGAGAGGTATCCTTGATTTCCTATGCAGAGGTGGAGATTGATCCTTAATGGGAGATCGATCCCTGTCCGGTACCCGTTTTATACCTTATTTATATGTTGGATATATCTAATTGCATGCTGGATTATTATATTTCTTTGTTGTTGCGCATGGATTTGGGAATAAATCCGGTTGGGTACTCGTTTGGTACCCGTTTTACACATGATATTATGTTGTATTATATATAGTTCCACATATGCTCACTGCGTGTGAATAGTTACATAAACCTATGCATGCTTGTGGTTTCATATAATACGTTTATTCTTCTCTTGATTGACTGCGCAGGCTAAGGGATAATATCCCTGCATATTTTCTGTGATATATTTATATTATTTTGTTTGCTTATTGGATGCATGTGCAGAGAGTTGGAATCTTGATCCCTGGATATATATTATTTATTTCATATATTGTTGGTGCAGCTTCTTGCTTGTGCGCATAGCTTCGGTGAAAGATCCCTTCAGAGAATGGGAAATGATATCCCTTTTATCATTTACACATTTGATTATGTTGGAATGTTTCTTTGCTGTTGTGCATGATTTGGGGAAGCTCCTTTCTTATATATCCTGTGAATGTATTCTTGCTTACTACGCATGATTTGGGGAAGGTTCCTTCTTATATATCCTGTGTATGTATTATTGATTACTGCGCATGATTTGGGGAAGGTCACGTCTTATATATCATGTGTGTGTATTATTGCTTACTGCGCATGATTTGGGGAAGGTCCCTTCTTATATATCATGTGTAAATATTTAATGCTTGCTGCATGTATGAGGGTCGATGCCTGTGTATGTATTATTGCTTGCTGCACAGAGCTTTGGGAAAGGATCTCTAGAAGACTTCATTATATTTATATGCTGGTTAGTTGCATGTAGCGCAGAGCTTTGGGAAAGGATCCCTGGAAAAACTTCATTATATTTATATGCTGGTTATTTCTTTGCTTCCTTGGTTGCCTACACTGATCCCTGTTTAGTACTCATTTGGTACCCTTGTTTGGTACTCGTTCGGTACTCGTTTGGTACCCTTGTTTGGTAATCATTTGGTACTCGTTTGGTACCCTTGTTTGGTACTCGTTTGGTACTTGTTTTACATAGTAGTGTATATGTTGCATGTGGTCTGATCAACGTGCAGAGAATGGGATACACTATCCTGAATACTCTATTAGTTTCATTAATAGGTTTATTTGCATGATGGTTTTCTTTGGATGGATAGCGCAGAGCTTGGTAAGGCTCTTGTGATCTTTTTCTTTGATACATTAAACTATACACATGCTGGATATGTTGGCATGCTTCATCTGTATGATAGCGTAGAACTTGGGGAATGGATCCCCGTATACACATTCACTTGATAGCTTGAATAAATTGATGTGTAGGTAATGATGAATGTATTTTGCTGTTGTGCATGGGTGGGGAATAACCTATGTTTGGTACTCATTTTACACATTATTATATATGTTGGTTATGTTGTATGTGCTTCTCAGGTGCTATGGGAAGGCTCTTGTAAGCTTGTGGGTTGATTTATTAAACTATAATTATATGTTGGTTATGTTGCGTGTGTCCTTTGTTGCTGCGCATGAGTGGGGAAGAACCCCTGTGTGGTACTCGTTTTACACATTATGATGTGTGTTGTTTACTTGTGCTAATGCTGTTGCGCAGGGATGGGAGAAAGATCCCTAAAATATCCTAGTTCATATGTATCTATTATCTATGCTAAATATTAATGTGCAGGGATTGGGGATTGATCCTTGTTCACATTGCACTTCTTATATGGTAAACCCTTTGTTCATTGAATGTATCATTGGTGTATATAATTATATGCTAGTCTGGGTAGGGAAAACCTTCGGCATATGTCTTGTGTTTTTGTTACATTTATGTCATAGAACCCTTGGGAAGGGAAGGGAATATTATTTTACATATTATAATGATTCAGTTGTGATCAGCCTGGGAGAGAATCCCTATAATGCCTCTGAGATAGATTGTTGAATGTTTTAGAAAAATGTTCTCTATGAGAGAGACTTGAGAAAGTGTAAAGTAAATTGTGATGTAGAATGTAGCTCTTCTATTGTTATAAATAATAATTATGGCATTCCTTTGTGGACATACCCCATAGATTTGGGTGAACCACGTATATTGGTCTCTTTCTTATGTGTACTTTATATGTTTTAATCTACTTGATAATTGTGATCTAAAATGGTAAGTGGTTTCACTAAAGAATGTCTATTACATAAGTTAGCATTTCAATACTGCTTGAGTGTTTGGTTTTATAATAAACATGAGGATTACTCGGGTATTGGAACTAAGACCCCACTTAAAAAGGGGTTTACACTTCTTCGTTTGTTATGTACTATTTGTTAGAAGGGAATGAGCCACATGTTGGATTATAAAGTAATATTTGTGCAAGAATGGCTAATCATGTTTAATGTATAAGTCTTATGAGAATAGTAGTGAATGAACAAGTGTTTATATGCAATGCTACTTATGACTTATATTCAAGTACATATGTGTTGTGACTAACACCCTTGATTGTTGATGTTAGGAAAATTTTTACCCAATTCCTACAATTGTTGAACTTGGAAAATGGGTATGTTACAAATTGGTATCAGAGCTGAAGTTTCAGCACTAGGGCCTATGTGGGCTCATCATGAGGTATGAAAATGTAAAGTGCTTGAAACAATGACGTAACACTACCATGTTCCATTATTTATTGTACTAGTGGTATGTACTTTAATATAGTACTCAAGGAGTAGCATTCTCCTAGCAAGATTGTATGGTATCTTGATTAAAGTATGTAGATACATTCATAGAGTTATTGAAAGGAATTTATGGAACACATGTTAAGGATTTGATAACCTAAAGCCAATGAACCTCTCATATAACAGTAAACTGTTTGGATATGAGATTTAGACAAGATAGTAGACTATGATTTCATGCTGACAATTGAATCCCTTTTGTATATTTATTATATGTAGGGAAACATTTTTCAAAAGTATTCTTACCTATGATGACTAATGTATTGGTTGTTTGCATCAATATCAAGGAAAAGTAATCCACTCCATTTTCCTCATAGATGAAAATGTTGAATTTTATGGTAAGGTATGTTATCACCTTGACCAAAAAAAATTTGTGGATTAAAACTGTAAGAATAGGAGTAATGCTTTTGTTTTTTTTATTATGTACTAAGGGGACGTACAGAAAATGGAAGTTGGATTATGATTTTATCATTGATACATTCAAGAAGGAATGAAAAATTTCTCTATGATTTCTTTGATATATATAGAGAGATGTATATATACAGAAATTGTTTTGCAAATAGTCTTGTGAATCTTTAGACATGAGCTAAAAACAACTAAATGGTTATAGAATGACCATTTGAATTATTGAAGAGGTTGTAAACTTATCAGGGGGATATGATAGTACACCTCATAAGAAACCAAAGTTAATGAAAAGTGAACAATCAATGCTATGTGTTAACATTACACCTTCTGGCCGTAAGATTGTTAACATTTATGGGACTTGTTGAAAGACAAGGGGCATGATACATATTATACATATAGTGTGAGAGTTTGGATAAAATATCAGAGACTCAGGAAGAGATATATTGATAAGTAAATAAGTGAATCTACTGCTTATCAACATGATGATATTATGATTATGTAAGGTGTTATGTGATACAAAAATATTATGAATATTGTTTTTGATTGACAATAGAACTCCATGAGGTTTTAGCTAATATACATATTTGGTTGAGGTGTGCGAGGAAATGATCACATGAAGTAAGGGCTTGACAATTAATAACCAAATCTAATCAACGACGAGAGGATTGCTAAACCAAAAAGGATTCTGAAAAAAAAAAAAACTATAAGTGAATGCCTCTATAATATATCATTGTCAAACTTAATAGATTATCATGTGCAGTAGGGTCAACTTAATAGATTGTCATGTGCAGTAGGCTCAACTTAAAGCTTGTGTTGGTAAATCCGGTTGGCCATGATAGTGGCATTAGAGCCACAATGAGAACCAAGAGTTCATTAATGCAATGTTATGATACATTGTTGCATGCACGTGAGACAATATGACCAGAGAAGTGGAAATATTGAGAGCATCAAGAGAAATTAAAAGATAACTCTACACATAATCTTATTAAAAAAAACCTCACCCTAACATAAGCAGGAGGGGGAGGGAGGATCCCTGCAAATTAAAATAAAGCTAACTTAAAATAAAGTTAACTTAAATTAAAATAAATCTAAGCAAGAAGAATGAAGAAGAGAAGGCCAAGTTTGGAGCACAAATTTGGGCCAGAAAGGAACACCTACAGTTGGGTATAGAACACGAGATGTGTTCAGGTAGGAGCACAACTAGTTTAATGTAAGAGAACTACAATACCCTAAAGAGCTATTAGAGGTGGTTCCATGTTTTTGGTGACATAAAAGTCCCTGGAGCACTCTATAACTCAGGAGCACTGGGTGAGTGTTGGGTATCATCTTGTGTGTGATGCACGCCCTAAGGGGCATGGCACCAAGAAGGTGTTGAGTACCAATATTGTGCTTGGTGCACACCGAGAAGGCTCGGAATTTTCCTGGACTCAAGCGAGAAGGATTGAGGGGAAAAAGAGTTTATGGACCCAAGCGAGAAGGATTGAGGGGAAAAAGAGTTCCTGGACTCAAGCGAGAAGGCTTGAGGGGAAATAGAGCTCCTGAACTCAAGCGTGAAGGCTTGAGGGGAAAAAGAGTTCCTGGACTCAAGTGATAAGGATTGAGGGGAAAAAGAGTTGTCATGGACTCAAGCGAGAGGGCTTGAGGGGAAAAATAATTTTCCGGGACTCAAGCGAGAAGGCTTGAAGGGAAAAAGGATGCACATGGAAAAGTTTTATAAGTGATTGGATCACACAGACTACTTTATTATTGACATTGAGCCAGAGGCTCTGGAGTAGAATAACAAGTCTTATTCAGTGTGACATGGCGCATCAGGAAGTGTTTCCTACTATGCATATGTTATGCACGAGGTATGCGCATATACTTATGTTTTGAACTTGTTATACTCAATATTTTGCATATTTTAGAGTATGCATGTGTTATGATCATGCACAACTCACGCTTTCAAGGAAAAGAAAGAAGAGGTACTTGGAAAGAAGTTTCATGACAAGAATTTGGAAAAATATTATCTTAGATCATGATTTATATGTATATAATGTATGACTAACAGAGCTGCAGGGGAAGGAAATTACAAAGAAGATATTAGTAAGAATATCAAACTCTAAAAGGATTGCCATGAAAAATCCGCAAAATGATGTTGCAAGGGAAAACGATTTCTCATGTTCTAATTGATTTTGGAAAAATCATGTGTATGTATGTATTTTATGATAAGATGATAGAAAACAACTCGTGTTGTTTTTCAAAAGCACAAGTTATGAGCTTGCAGAAATCATGAAAGTTCGAAGTTTATAACAAGTCAAACAAAAGATGACAAATGAATGACGTGTAAAGGAACCCAAGAGTGGGAAACAAACGGTTGGAAAGCATGAACACTGAGGACGATGTTATTTTTAAGGGGAGGAGGATGTAATATCCCTCTTTTACACCCCTGCTATTTTGTAAATGCAAATGTAATTGTACTTTATGGATTGATGACTGATGTTATCTCAGTGCAGCAAACACTTAAGTGAAACAATGACATTCACCGAAGGTTACTAAGTTGTTTTTTTTGGTTATCACTTAGTCCTTGAGAGGGATTCCAAAGTTACCTTTAATTGCCAAAGGGTAGTAAGTGTCTCCTAAGACCTGAAGCTTAGCACTAGGTTAATCTTTATTAAAAGTTGTCATGAAAAACTAAGAAAATTCTTTGGATGACCTTGACATCCTAGTCTCGACAGAGGACGTCTAAGCTTTTCATCATCAAAACCCACAATCTAGTATGTAGCATAAGCTAAGCTATTTATCTCATGAAAAACTAAGTAATAGTTATAAGCTAAGATATATGTTATCACGATTGATAAATTATTACTACATTTAATGCATTGTAATGCAAAGGGAATCAATATATGTATATGAGATGCTTATATATATTGCATATATACATATATATGAATATTATCACTTTGATAAATATTATTAATTATAATAATATTTTGCAATGCATTTTAATGACAATGCAATGACAAACTATATATGTATATAGATTTGCATATATTTACGAAATATTATTTATGATAATGTTTTGTAATTATAAATGTAAAGCATTATATATATATATATATATATATATTTGTGAAATATAATTAATTAAAATAATGTTTTGTAATTATATATAATGCATGGTAATGCGTTATAATAATAATGCAATATAAGTATGTTAATACTTTTGAAAGAAGATGATTTACTTATATATATATAAATATACATAACATAACGAGAAGTTGTCTTGCTTATGGTTATTAACCAAGATGGGGATATTATTTAAGTTTATAGTTGATTTTTATTTAACCTAGTTATGGTAAAAATCGTTTTATCCTATCTTTTTCTTGTTGTCTCCACATTACACAACCGTTTTTAATAGCTCAACCCCATTATCTTCTTTAAAAATCAAACGTCAAGAGCTGGGGGCAGGAGTCATTTTCCAGGGCTTTGCAGATGCTTGGGGTTGCTGCGTGAGAGAGGTATCCTTGATTGCCTACACAGAGGTGGAGATTTATCCTTAATGGGAGATTGATCCCTATCTGGTACTCGTTTTATACCTTATTTATATGTTGGATATCTCTGATTGCATGTTGGATTATTATATTTCTTTGTTGTTTTGCATGGCTTTGGGAAGAAATCCGGTTGGGTACTCGTTTGGTACCCATTTTACACACGATATTATGCTGTATTATATATAGTTCCACTTATGGTTACTGCGTGTGAATAGTTACATAGACCTCTGCACACTTGTGGTTTCATATAATACGTTTACTGTGCTCTTGATTGACTGCATCGGCTAAGGGATAATATCCCTGCATATTTTCTGTGATATATTTATCTTATTTTGTTTGCTTATTGGATGCATGCACAGAGAGTTGGAATCTTGATCCATGGATATATATTATTTATTTCATATATTGTTGGTGTAGCTTCTTGCTTGTGCGCATAACTTTGGGGAAAGATCCCTTTAGAGAATGGGAAATGATATCCCTTTTATCTTTTACACATTTGATAATGTTGGAATGTTTCGTTGATGTTGCGCATGATTTGGGGAAGCTCCTTTATTATATATCCTGTGAAAGTATTATTGCTTACTGTGCATGATTTGGGGAAGGTTCCTTCTTATATATCATGTGTATGTATTATTGATTATTGCGCATGATTTGGGGAAGGTTCCTTCTTATATATCCTGTGTGTATATTGTTTCTTACTGCGCATGATTTGGGGAAGGTCCCTTCTTATATATCCTATGTATATATTTAATGCTTGCTGCATGTATGAGGATCGATGCCTGTGTATGTATTATTGCTTGCTGCGCAGAGCTTTGGGAAAGTATACCTGTATTATATTTACATGCTGGTTAGTTGCATGTAGCGCAGATATTTGGGAAAGGATCCCTGGAAAAAATTCATTATATTTATATGATGTTTATTTCTTTGCTTCCTTGGTTTCCTACGTTGATCCCTGTTTGGTACCCATTTGGTACTTGTTTGGTACTAGTTTGGTGCCCTTGTTTGGTAATTGTTCGTTATTCGTTTGGTACCCTTGTTTGGTACTCGTTCGGTACTTGTTTTACATATTAGTGTATATGTTGCATGTGGTCTGATCAAAGTGCAAAGAATGGGATTCGCTATCCTGAATACTCTATTAGCTTCATTATTAGGTTTATTTGCATGATGGTTGTCTTGGGATAGATAGCGGAGAGCTTGGGAAGGCTCCAATGAGCTTTTTCTTTGATACATTAAACTATGCACATGCTAGATATGTTGGCATGCTTCATCTATATGATATTGTAGAAATTGGGGAATGGATTCCCGTATACACATTCACTTGATATCTTGAATAAATTGATGTGTAGGTAATGCTGAATGTATTTTGCTGTTGTGCATGGGTGGGGAAGAACCCCTGTTTGGTAACCATTTTACACATTATTGTATATGTTGGTTATGTTTTATGTGTTGCTCAGGTTCTATGGGAAGGCTCCCTAATCCAGGTGGATATCGGTGGTGACCCACCTTTTCCAACTAGCTCAAAACATCTTTCTGGCAATTTTGGTAATTTACTAGTTTTAGCAGTTTTTCGAGTCCTGAACTTCTGGAGCCGTTTTGAGGCCCTAAATGATGTTTTTTGGGGTATCTTTTCCCAACTATTGTAGTTCTCGGATAGATATTTACAATGAGCTATGGTGCGCCCCAAACGGAGATCGTATGCCAAAGTTACGCCCCCGGAAAGTTGATACACCAAACTACCCAAAACGGGGTCCACACAACTGTGGGCTTTTCATCTTCCGGGGTTAGGGTTTTGGATTTTGGGTATTGTAAAAAGGCCTTCAAGGCCTCATTGTAATCATCTTCTTGCGAAGGAGCGCAGCCATCACATCTCTTCTTAGAGATAAGCCGCCACCATACCAACAAGCTTATTTTCCATTGCATTTTACAGTTTCAACTTATTTCCTTATTGAATAGAAAACCAGTTTTACTGTATCTCTGTTATTTTGTGTTAAGCATCTTTTAATAATCTATATTCATTTCATTCCACTCATAAAATCTAGATCAGTGGTATCAGAGCGGTCTTCTCCTTGTCGTCTTAATGGATGTCCCCAATGAGGTCAGGGTACAAAGAATTGGGTCTCGAGCTTGTTTCTCTTAAGGACAAAAGCTCTCGCATGCCCAAGAAACCTCTCATGGTAGGAGAAAATAAATATGACAGGAAAGGAGATCCTTTCAAAATGTTGCTTGAAGAATCCCTCACGCAATAGAGTAACAAGATGATGGATAGTTTCACACAAATCCTTCGGCGGATACCAGCAAGCGACATGTCTTCCTCGAGCGGAAGCGCTGCCCCATTCAAGGTATAAATCAACTTCGATATTCCTATATTTGAAGGTCAGATAGATGCAGATGTTGTAGACAAGTGGTTGAATCTACTAGAAGGGTATTTTTCTATCCATAACTTTTTGAATAGAGAAAATATTACTTTTGCACTCCTCAAAGTCGTTCCCCATGTCAAAGATTGGTGAGAAACTTTCTGTGAGCAAATGGAAACAAATGAACCCTCATTATTTATAGTCACAGCCACCTGGGAATCCTTTGGGGATGCTATTAAGGAACAATACTACCCTGTTGGAAGTTATGACGACTTGTATACCAAATGGACCACACTACGACAAGAAAGAGACCAAGCAGTGCCAGAGTTCACAAATATCTTCCATACCTTGCGCACCAAGCTGGGTATCAAATATTCAGAGCGACATATGGTGCTCAAGTATTGCGCTGCTCTGCATAGATACATCCATACCGAAATGGAATTTCTAGACATCTCCTCCTTGGGTGCGGCCTACCGATATGTCGTCAAAATCGAGCAAAAGCTCAAACCAAAGACGCGGCGATTTGGGCCTAGGAACCCGTCACAGCAAAAGACGGGAAAGGGAGGCCCCAACCGATAGAATAAAGGACAGAGGAAAGATGGACAATATCAGGACAACCAGTCCAAGCCGCAAGCAAAGAAGGACACTGGGATGACAAAGAAATATATTGGGAAGTGGTGCGACTTCCATAAGAGCCCTTGGCATAACACTGCTGATTGCCGCTCAAAGCAGTTGCTGGTGGCCGAAGTGAAAGCATCCGAATCAGATGCGGGTTCTAACTCTGAATCAGAACTAGAAAGGGGAAGACAGATCATTGACGCAGAACCCAGTGCCACCGTGGCTACCACCAAGCTCCAGCCTGATGAACCAAATGAGCCAGAAGAAGGAGAGCGCCTCTTCCATTCATAGATGTGGGTAAAAGGAACCTCGCTGCACTTCATTGTTGATAGCGGTATCTAGAAGAACCTCATCTCAACAGAGGTTGTCAAGCGGTTGTCCTTGCTAACAACGCTGCATCCACAACCCTTCACCATTGGATGGCTCCACCAAGGAAGCAATCTCCGTGTCAGCCAACAGTGTCGACTGTCGTATGGAATCAAGTTGTTCAAGGATGACGTATTGTGTGATATTGCTCCTCTCTAAGTTTGTCATGTTATTTTGGGCCAACCTTATTTATGGAAATGTCATGCTGTATATGAGTCTAGGCCTCATAGTGTTATTATTACTTTGAATAGGAAATTGTACATGATACCCGAGGAAGTCCCTCCTAGTGCTATTTCCTTGATTTCTTCCAAGTAATGCAGGAAGGTCATCTCTCAGACTGAGAAATTTGTCTTCTTCATGATTCGCTCTCAGAGTGAGAGAAAGATCATAGCCACATCCAAGGCCTCCGCGTCCGATCTCTCCACAAAACAAAATCAAGTGGATAAGGTCATGGAAGAATACTTAGATGTCTTCTCCTCTCCTACCAAGGTACCTCTGCACTGCCAGGTCAAGCATCCTGTTATCTCCCAAATTGACCACCGTCATTTTGGTTGATAGAATGGGTAAATTTTTTTATTTTTGTGAGTCTTGGCCTTCAATATCAAAAAATCCCAGCTTTTCGGCAGTTAACTGAGTCTGTGAAAGTGGTTTCGATTCCATTCCTAAATTTTAGCCACAAAGTCAGTTTGAACTAGAACGCTTCATCCCTACAATCTCAGGCTAAATCTCCAGTCATTATGTCATCTGTCTATTGAAACATGCTCTGTTATTAAATAAATCCCGAATGCTCAGCTATGATTTGTCACTTGGCTGCCCTGTGAGGTATTTTCATTGTTGAACCATAACTCAAGAGGAATTTTCTGCTGAAATCGCGTGATCTTGCGGGGCACTTTTGACGGCCTTCCCGAACTCCAAATTCAGATCTGGAAGCACCAATGGATAGCTTATGATCTGTAGATCAAAATCGACTATTCGAACGTGCAAAACGGACATCGGACGGTTGAGAAAATCGATTTTTTCCAAAGGCAGTTTTTTCAGGAATCCTACAGGTTTCGGCAGCTTAGGCGAGCCCCACAGAGCTCATTAGCTACCGAAAGGTCTGACTTCCGGCGGCTAAGGCACGAAATCAGCAGAAAGCAACATTTTGGGTTTAAATTTTTGAAACGGTTACAGCTTTCGGCAGCTTAGGCGAGCCCCACAGAGCTCATTAGCTGCCGAAAGGTCTGACTTCCGGCGGCTAAGGCACGAAATCAGCAGAAGAGTTAACTGCCGAAAGCCTGTTTTTGCCAATTTTCTCTAATTTCGCCCAGATCTCAGTTTTGTTTGCTGAACTAGCAGAGTAAAGGCTATAAAGCCACAGAACCAAGACTATTAGGGAGAGGTTTGAGCTTGGAGAGACTTTGCCATATGTTTTGGTCGCTTATTATAATAAAAAATCACAGTTTTCTCTTGTTGTTGTTATCAGATATTTTCATCCATCATTATTCTGCACTCTATTCAAATTAGCTTAGCCTGTGCTCATGATTTGAATTGAGGAACTTCCTACTGCTGTGTGTGACTCGATGTTATGCATGTATTTGGTTGCATAAACCCTGCATGATTAATATACTTGGTTGTCTTAGCAATATTCTACATTTCATCTCTATATTTTATCATCTGATTTACAGTTTCTAAGAGCACTGGTTCATTTAACTATTTGATAAGCAACTTTTCCATTGAGCTATTGTGGTATCCCATCGATCCATTTACTGAAAAGGGTATTGAATTCTTAAGTTACCAAGCATACTTAGCCATAACCACTAAGTAGTTTCTTGGAGAGCTAACAAATTGGCGCCGCTGCCGGGGAGCGAGGTGAGAAGCTGATCTTCCTGGGAGAACGACACAGATCTGGTCCTTGATGATAGACAAGGATCAGACACTTCACTGGTTATAAATCTTCTATCTGGCGACTCCATGAAGGACGAACTCAGTGGCGACTCCATTGTTCAGAATTCTGTTGGTGATTCCACTGGTATGACATGAACAGAATCTTAGCCAAGAGGTATGCGTTCTGTGATTTTTCAGGCATTGCTGGTTTTCCTAATCAAGTGCCTGCTAGAGATGAATGGGAGAATAGTCTTCCTAGATTTCGAGGAGAAGAGGGGGAAGTGCCAGCTGAGCATTTGCTGGACTTTCATGACTACATGCATCGGTTGCAGGTAGTGCATGAGGATGTTCAGATCCGGCTGTTCTATGTTTCATTAAAAGGGATTGCCCGTGATTGGTATCGATCTTTGCCTAATGCTAGTATCAGCTCATTGGCTGATTTTCATGATGCCTTCCATGTGTTTTGTGAAGGAATATTTCCAGTTGATCTTCTCTATCCTCAATGCTGTAATGAGTTTTATTTATTGAATAAAGATCCAAATACTCATGATGAATTTGTTGCAGCAGAAGATATCCCTCACCATGATCAAGAGATAGGTAGTCTTCAGGGTGATGACCATTGCATAGATGTTTTAAACAATATACCACATGCATCTACTACTTTAGACTGTTATGCAGATCAAATTGTTTCCTTTGAAAGCTTTAAAGATGATAAGCAGCGTGATAGATCAGAAATCGAAAGTTTTGGATCTATAGCAAAGGTTGAACTGCCTACATGTAATATGGAAAGCAGTAAAGGTAGCTCTCAACTTCCGGATTTACAAACCAAGGGAAGTTGTCCCAACCATGAGGAACTGAATAGTCCAGATCAGAAACCTATCGTATATGTTCCTCCAACAAAGATCCAGCAATCTGCATTCATCAATGAGTTCGGTGAAGGAAACGAAGAGCAGCTGCAACACAGTCAGTCGGAGCAGCAACTTCAAGAGGTATTTCATCATGTTTTTCATGACCCTATTGCTGATTTGTTGGATTCTTTCAGCAGCATGAATGTTAAGATATTTATGTCAGAAGAAGGCTATTTTATTCATCTGCTCAAACCTTTCTTCTGCATGATATGGTATTTGTTATTGTTGGGATCAAGATTCAGCATGATGCCTGTAAATCACAATCTGACATGGCTGCATTGGAAGTATGTTGTTACTTGATTAATCTGCATCTACTGGTTAGTGTAGGGGTAGGTAGGTGAATAAACTCTTGTTATGAGCACGAAGATAATTTTCAGTTTTGTTTAGTTCATGAATGAGTAGAGCAGGCTGCATGTAAGCTACAGGTGGATGATTATGAGAGGCATGCAATGCTCTTCCCAGCAAATAATGAGGATGACATTTCCGACATCACAAAGGAGGGCGGTGTTCAAAAGTTATAAGATGTTGTAGGTAATTTGTACCTGCAGGGATCCTGTTTCATAAACAAAGACATTTTTGTTCTGGTGTTCCATTGCTCATTAACAGCCATGATACGGGAGATTGGCAGAAATGGGGTTTCTGGCTTGATTATAAACTCATCTTTGTTGCAATCTATGCTATCCCTCTCTCACACCAAATGACACAACAGATTACCAGCAAAGACCCGCATTTTATAACTACATCTGTGCACTATTTTTATTGAATACTATATTTGCACTTGGCTGTAGCTTACTGGCATCTGGTTGGCACTAGCTACTGGATCTATGGCTTTATAAATATCTGTTCCCTTTCACTTTATCCTCCTTTCGTATATGTAACTTTTCGTGCAGATTTTCTCCTGGAAAAAGATTTACACTTGAAGGATGTTTTCTGTTTTGAACTGAAGATTTTGGAGGAATTCCAAAGTTAAACAATGAAGCTGGTCAAAGCAATGGAGATGAGCTGTAAGAATATGATGATGATGATGACTTTGCTGCAAAGCTGGGTGGCATATTCTCTTGATTAGTGACTTGTATTAGAAGATCTGTTGAAAGCTGTTTAGAGATCTATGGATGTATTGGTAAGCCCATCAGGGAACTGGACCTGGTTTTGATACAGTTTGCAGCAGCTCTGCCTATCCTTTTTCTGATGAAAGAATTGAAGAATCCCACTGCTATGATAAATACATGATCTCGGACTTGAAGCAAGCTGCATTTCAGACAGGGAAGCCAGATTGAAGATATATTAGGCCACAGGATGCTAGTAGTTACAACAGTTTTCCTTTTGGGAAGTCATTTTTCAATGAAGGGCAGGAAAGATACAGGTTTGCAGAGGGATCAGTGTTAAAGACTTGATGACTCCATGCCCAATGCTAAAGGCTACTGGAACTACTTGGTTCTGGGATTCTTCGGAACCTCACTGGGAGGATTCCATCCCCGAGTAGGAGCCAGATGTTATCTCCCAAATTGACCACCGTCATTTTGGTTGATAGAATGGGTAAATTTTTTTATTTTTGTGAGTCTTGGCCTTCAATATCAAAAAATCCCAGCTTTTCGGCAGTTAACTGAGTCTGTGAAAGTGGTTTCGATTCCATTCCTAAATTTTAGCCACAAAGTCAGTTTGAACTAGAACGCTTCATCCCTACAATCTCAGGCTAAATCTCCAGTCATTATGTCATCTGTCTATTGCAACATGCTCTGTTATTAAATAAATCCCGAATGCTCAGCTATGATTTGTCACTTGGCTGCCCTGTGAGGTATTTTCATTGTTGAACCATAACTCAAGAGGAATTTTTTGCTGAAATCGCGTGATCTTGCGGGGCGATTTTGACGGCCTTCCCGAACTCCAAATTCAGATCTGGAAGCACCAATGGATAGCTTATGATCTGTAGATCAAAATCGACTATTCGAACGTGCAAAACGGACATCGGACGGTTGAGAAAATCGATTTTTTCCAAAGGCAGTTTTTTCAGGAATCCTACAGGTTTCGGCAGCTTAGGCGAGCCCCACAGAGCTCATTAGCTACCGAAAGGTCTGACTTCCGGCGGCTAAGGCACGAAATCAGCAGAAAGCAACGTTTTGGGTTTAAATTTTTGAAACGGTTACAGCTTTCGGCAGCTTAGGCGAGCCCCACAGAGCTCATTAGCTGCCGAAAGGTCTGACTTCCGGCGGCTAAGGCACGAAATCAGCAGAAGAGTTAACTGCCGAAAGCCTGTTTTTGCCAATTTTCTCTAATTTCGCCCAGATCTCAGTTTTGTTCGCTGAACTAGCAGAGTAAAGGCTATAAAGCCACAGAACCAAGACTATTAGGGAGAGGTTTGAGCTTGGAGAGACTTTGCCATATGTTTTGGTCGCTTATTATAATAAAAAATCACAGTTTTCTCTTGTTGTTGTTATCAGATATTTTCATCCATCATTATTCTGCACTATATTCAAATTAGCTTAGCCTGTGCTCATGATTTGAATTGAGGAACTTCCTACTGCTGTGTGTGACCCGATGTTATGCATGTATTTGGTTGCATAAACCCTGCATGATTAATATACTTGGTTGTCTTAGCAATATTCTACATTTCATCTCTATATTTTATCATCTGATTTACAGTTTCTAAGAGCACTGGTTCATTTAACTATTTGATAAGCAACTTTTCCATTGAGCTATTGTGGTATCCCATCGATCCATTTACTGAAAAGGGTATTGAATTCTTAAGTTACCAAGCATACTTAGCCATAACCACTAAGTAGTTTCTTGGAGAGCTAACACATCCCATCGATCTGACCCCAAGAGCACTGCTACCCAATGGGCTGGTCTATCGCCGCTCACTGTTAGAAAACGAGGAGATCAAGAGGAAGATCCAAGAATTGATCCACAAGGGGCACATCCGTCCTAGCTCATCACCTTGTGGGAGCCCAATCGTGTTGGTGCATAAGAAAGACGGGACCTGACGACTCTGCATTGATTACCGAGCCCTGAATAAAATCACAGTCCGGAACCAGTACCCGATTCCCCGAATCGAAGACCTCCTTGATCAGCTCACGAGGGCCAAATACTTCAGTAAGATTGGTCTAAAGTCTGGCTACCGCTAGGTCCCAATAGAACAGACAGATGTATGGAAGACTACCTTCAAGTCAAAAGAAGGTCTTTTTGAATGGCTGGTCATGCCCTTTGGTTTGAAAAATTCTCCAGCAACCTTTATGAGGATGATGGATGATATCCTACAACCTTTCACCAATAAATTTGTAGTGGTGTATCTGGATGACATCCTCATCTACAACAAGACTTGGGAGGAACACTTGTAGCATATTCAGCAGGTTCTGCACACCCTATAGTAGCACAAACTATATGCGAACTTGGAAAAATGATCCTTCGGCATGGATAGGTTCCATTACTTAGGCTACATCGTTGATCAGCATGGTGTGCATCTGGATCCAGCCAAGATCCAGGTCATCCATGACTGGCCATCCCCAACCACACTCACTGAACTTCGGAGATTCTTGGGCCTCACCAATTTCTATCACAGGTTTGTGTTGGGATTCTCTCATATCACCTGGGCCCTCATCCAAGTAACTAGGGGTGGTGGTAAGGAAAAATTTGTGTGGGGCCTGTCCCAACAACAAGCCTTCGATGATTTGAATAAGCCTTTGTGCTCATCCCTGGTACTCTCATTACTGGACCTGCAACATCCATCTGAGATCGAAACAGATGCTTCAAGCTATCTGTGGGCACCATTCT
This sequence comes from Larix kaempferi, assembly GCA_027924585.1. Lineage (NCBI taxonomy): Eukaryota > Viridiplantae > Streptophyta > Pinopsida > Pinales > Pinaceae > Larix > Larix kaempferi. Next base: position 3,312,331 of record BSBM01000206.1, on the reverse strand, counting down.
CACTCAACACGGCTACCCCATGGCATATCATAGTGAGACACTATTAGATGTTGTCTGTAAGTACCCTAATTACGACAACGAAATGTACTCTATTGTGCAAGCCTGTCGCTAGTGGAGACATTACATTCTTGGGAAGGAGACAGTCATCCACACTGATCACAAGCCCCTACAGTTCATGCATAACCAAGGAAAATCACAGAATGACCACCATCAGAAGTGGTCCACATACTTATAGCAGTTCCACCTCAACATCAAGTATAAAACAAGAAGTACCAACTGAGTTGCTGACTGCCTCAGTCCACCTCCAGTCGCGGGACTCACCACAGTGCTAGACTCTTGCGGCCGCAAGACCTCCGGATGGCCCCACCTCTACGAGATAGACCTTGACTTCTCCACCACCTACCAAATGTTGGGAACCAACTCAGTGGTCTCTAATTTCCATCTTTAGGATAGGTTGTTGTTCCATCTGGGCCATCTCTGCATTCCATCAAGAGAGCACGTGAAGCTGATTTGGGAAGCTCACTACAGTTGGGTGGCAGGACACATTGGCGTCGAAAAGACAGTGGCAGTGCTGCAGAAACATTTCTACTGGTCAAAACTTCGACAAGATGTCGGCAAGTATATCAGGTCCTGCACCACTTGTGCTATTGCCAAACTGAAGAGTAAGAAACAGGGCCTGTACACCCCTATGCCTACTCCTAACAGGTCATGGGAATCCATCTCAATGGAATACATGTAAGGCCTCCCGTCCACCAAGAGAGGAAATGACTGTGTTTTTTTGGTTGTTAATCGCTTTTCCAAGATGGCGATTCTATCCACCTACAAGAAGAACATCACAGCAGAAGCCACTGCCAAGCTCTTCTTCGAACGAGTATGGGTACATTTTGGGATCCCACAAACCATTATCTCAGATCATGATAGTTGGTTCCTCAGCTCATTATGGTCAAGCCTCTGGTCACTGCTGGATACCAAGATCACCAAATCCACTGCCTTCCATCCCTAGAAAGAAGTCCAAACTAAGGTCGTCAACCGGATGGTCGTACATATCCCGCGCATGCACAATTCAAAACACCCCTGCACATGGGATGAGAGTCTCCCCTATGTTCATCATAGCTACAATCGAGCCCTACATAGCTCAACTAGCCACAACCCCTTTCAGGTAGGGTTGGGATTCCAACCATTGGGCCCCATGGATGTTTCACTACCCCTTGTGACCACCTCGTCCCCTAATCCAACAGAAGCTGACAAAGCCACCCAGTCCTTTGAGCGGATCCATCACATCTGCCAACAGGTTTAGGATATTCTACAGAAGTCTAATGCTAAGTACAAGCAACGCCATGATCAACATCGGGTGCCACATAAGTTTCAGGTGGGTGACAAAGTTTGGTTGCATTTGCAAAAATAATGCCTTACAAGGCCCCATCGGAAGCTTCTCCCACTCCGCTATGGGCCGTAAACCATCACCAAGGCAGTGGGTGATAATGCTTTTGAGCTCAACATTCCCCCCTTCCTTGGTATGCATCCATTCTTCAACGTGGCTCTCCTTCGACCATATTTCCCACCATTATTAGACACCTCAGAGATAGCAGAGCTGTTGACACCAACAGAGCTCAACCTTGACTGCATGCAACAAGCATCCAATGATCATATTTTGGACACATAGATCAAGGGCACTTGACAACAAAGGATCCAACTTTATTGAGTCGTCAAAGCAGGGCAACTCCTGCACCAAGGCAAGTGGCTGACCCAGGGCCAAATTCAACAGAAATTTCCCCATCTGATGGGAGAACTCAACGCAATGGATACCATTGCTTCCTAAGGAGGGAGGATTGATCCAGGTGGATATCGGTGGTGACCCAACTTTTCCAACTGGCTCAAAACAACTTTCTAGCAATTTTGGTAATTTACTATTTTTAATAGTTTTTCGGGTCCTGAACTTCGGGAGCCATTTTGAGGCCCTAAACAACGTTTTTTGGGGTATCTTTTGATAGAAAAGATCATCATGAAATTTTCACCAACAGTTGTATTTCTCGGATATATATTTCCAACGAGCTATCGTGCACCCCAAACGGAGATCGTATTCCTAAGTTACGCCCTCGGGAAGTTGATACACCAAACTACCCAAAACGGGGTCCACAAAACTGTTGGCTTTTCATCTTCCGGGGTTAGCGTTTTGGATTTTGGGTATTGTAAAAAGGTGTTTAGAGCCTCATTGTAATCATCTTCTTGCAAAGGAGTGCAACCGTCACATCTATTCTCAGAGATAAGCTGCCACCAATCCAACAAGCTTGTTTTCTGTTGCATTTTACAGTTTTAGCTTATTTCCTTATTGAATAGAAAACCAGTTTTACTGTATCTCTGTTATTTTGTGTTAAGCATCTTGTTATATTTTGAGAATTAATTCAACATACTCTAGGATCTTTACTGAGAGAATAAAATGTACAACATATCAATCATATCAAGCATGTGTCAAGCATATCAAGCAATCACATAAGACAATGGACACAAAGAGTTTCACTAGGGAAAACCATAAAGGTGAAAAACCCCACAACGTCCTCAGAGATAGAATGAGCAACGATACAACCAAAGTAAAAGAGATAGAATTCTCCTAGTAGCTGATCTTCCTCCTCACATGTGCGCCACTTTCCGAGTGATAGAAGAGTGAGTAATGAGATGAATGAAATAGAGATCTCCCGATCTCTATTTATAATTGTCCTATCTTGCCTAATAAACTTATGGGGACGACTTGTCTAACTCAGCCTAATAACCCCAGGTTACATTAATCTGGGCCGACCCCTCAATAGGTGGTCTAATAACCCATTAGCAGGTTACGACACTTGCGACACTTGTCAATACAAATGACAACACTTCCGTATAGAGGAATAATACATCTCTATAGGAGTACAATAATACATAGATGAAATACATTCTGAAGTTACATATACATCAACACTCCCTCTTAACTAGGAAGGTATTTCTAGACACAGATCTACATGCACAAGTCTTCTTCTCTGGATCATCATCATTGGATCATCGTCATCAAATCATCATCATTGCTGCTATCTCAATCAATCTCCAATCTACTCGTCATAGGAAGTTCTACAGAGCCAGTCCTTTTTCATACTAGATGTAGGCCCGCCACCTGTAGGTCTTCATCATCTACACAACCAGCCCTTTTTCATGCTAGATGTATATCATCAACATATCTACGAGCAAGCCATCAAGTATGTACACCTCAGGACTGATTACATTGCTTCTGCAAAACCTGCAAGATATCCCAGGACTGATTATACTGCCACAACAAAACCTGAAAGAGCATCTCAGTACTGATCATATGCCTCTGCAAAACTTCTGTACCATATTGTCACATCATCGTCTTTAGATCATCGTCATCGTCCACGGAGCACAACCCAGATGCACACACATAGCACTTACACTTAGTGGCATGGAAGGACTTTCCTCTGACCATCCAGGAAAGGCTCAGCACTTACACTCACCAGCATGGAAGGAATTTCCTCTGACCATCTGGGAAAGGCTCACAGAACTTACATCAACGACCATGGAAGGAATTTCCTCTGACCATGTCAGAACGGCTACAACAATTACATCACGACCATGGAAGGACTTTCCTCTGACCATGTTGGAAAAGCCACGCCCAACACTTACATCTCGCCATGGAAGGACTTTCCTCTGACCATGCGAGAATGGCCCAGCCCTTACATCTCACCATAGAATGAATTTCCTCTAACTATGTGAGAATGGCTCCGCCCAACCCTTACATTTCACCATGGAAGGACTTTCCTCTAACCATGTGAAAATGGCCCAGCCCTTACATCTCACCATGGAAGGACTTTCCTCTAACCATGTGAGAATGGCCCTGTGTGCATCTGTGACTCTGGCCTCATTACTTCCACTTGGAAGGTATCTCGATCTGAAGTACACCAAGTATCCCTCTGAATTATTCAAACTTCACTCTGGCAAGCAGCTTGGTCAACACATCGACTATCTGCTCGTCTGTCGCAACATACAGGAGCTTCACTGCTCCTTTCTGCACCATATCCCTGATATAGTGATACTTGATCTCAATGTGCTTCGACTTATCATGGAACACTGGGTTCTCCGACAAATTCACACAAATCTGGTTGTCGCAATATATACAAGTAGCACTCAGCTGGAGATCAAACAAATCAGACAGTAGCTTCCTAAGCCATATTGCCTCACAACTGGCTGAACAAGCTGCAACATACTTTGCTTCGGCTATACTTAGTGCCACACAGGACTGCTTCCTGCTAAACCAAGAGATCATACTGGATCCCATACTGAAGCAGCACCTCGAAGTGCTCTTCTGATCAATGGCATTTCCTGCCTAATCTGAATCAACATAACCCTCCAGATTAAACTTCTGATTCGCCTCATACTTGAGCCCATAGTCAACTGTACCTTCAGGTACCTCAGAATATGCTTTGTAGCTATCAGGTGAACATGTCTCGGATCTGTCAAGTATTGGATCAAGGTGTTCACCGTAAAGCAGATATCTGGTCTCGTATTCTTCAGGTACATCGAGGACCCAATCATCTGATGATACATCGTAGAATCAATCGGATCAGAAGAAGCATCACACAGAAGCTTCAGGTTAGATGCCATAGGTGTGGCCATGGCCTTGCAGTCCATCATCCCGAACCTCTTCAGGATCTCTATTGCATACTTCCCTTGTCCAAGGAAGATTCCATTTGCATTCTGCCACACCTCCATACCAAGAAAATAGTGCATCATACCCAAGTCCTTCATCTCGAACATGGTAGCAAGCTTCCTCTTCATATCGACAATCAATCTATCCTCACCTGTTACAAACAGGTCATCCACATGCAATAGTAGAATCACATGATTGCCTTCCTCAACCTCGTAGTAAAGGTTGGAATTTGCTTTACTCTTGGTAAAGCCCAAACTGGATAGGAAGCCATCTATCCTGCCATACCAGGTCCTGGGTGCCTGTTTCAAACCATATAGGGATTTCTTCAGTTTGCACACATGTGTCTCTTTGTCATGCGTCTCAAACCCGAGTGGCTGCTGCACATACATTTCCTCTTCAACTACACCATTCAAGAAAGCTGTCCTGACATCCATCTGGTGTACTTTCCATTTCATCACTGCAGCCAGAGCAAGTACTGATATGATGGAAGTGTATCTGGCCATAGGAGCAAAGGTCTCTTCATAATCAATCCCTTCTTTCTAGGAGAATCCACAAGCTACAAACCTAGCTTTGTATTTCTCTATGCTACCATCTGCAGCATGCTTGATCTTATAGATCCACTTGGAAGTCACCACAGACTAACCATATGGTCTTGGGACCACATCCCAAACATCATTCTTCATGATCGAATGGTATTCCTTGACCATGGCATCCTTCCATTCTTTCTTTTCTACTACTTCTTCATAACTGGAAGGTTCTTTGTTCATTATGTCACAGAGTAAGACAACATAGATGGTATGTGATCTTGTTCTTTTCCTTTCTATGTGTTCTTTTTCTGGAATACCAAACCTTTCTGCATCTTGGATGAGCTCTCTAGCCCATGCTGGTTTCCTCTTGTGAGATTCCTTCTCACGAGGTGGATCTATAGGTTGTTGTGGATCTTCCATTTCATGATCTTCTTCAGGAACTGCGTCATTCATGGTGGTGTCTTGAGTTCTGGATATTCTGGGTTCTTCATTATCTTCAACTAGTGTTTTCCTCGATTTGATGTATGCTGAGCTTTCATCAAATGTTACATCCCTACTGATATCAATATTCTTAAATCTTGGGAAGTAGATTCTGTAAGCTTTCGAGCTTTCACTGTAACCCACGAATATGCCCTTATTTCCTGAAGGATCTAGCTTTGTCCTCTTTTCTTTTGGGATGTGAGTGTATACTGGACAACCAAATATTCTGAGATGGATAACTTCTGGTTTCTTACTAGTGAACCCTTCTTCTGGTGTTTTGTTGCCAAGTATCTTATGAGGTTTTCTGTTCTGCACATATACAGCTGTCCTTGCTGCTTCAACCCATAAGTGCATAGGTAGATCTTGGTCATGAAGCATTGCCCTAGCTGCTTCCATGATTGTTCTATTCTTTCTTTCGGTAACCCCATTCTGTTGTGGATTGTAAGGAGTAGTCAACTCCCTCTTAATCCCTGAATCACTACATAGCTTCTTGAAGTCTCCTGAAGTAAATTCTATGCCATTGTCGGATCTGAAGATCTTGATCTTCATGTCAGTTTGGTTTTCTATCAAGGCTTTGAATTCCTTGAACTTGTCAAACACTTCATCTTTGTTATTCAAGAAGTAAACCCAAGTCCTCCTAGAGAAATCATCAATGAAAGAAACATAGTATACATACCCACTCAGATAAATGGATGACATCGGACCGCAAACATCAGAGTGGATAATTTCCAAGATTCTTTTTGCCTTGCTTTCACTGCTTGGAAATGTCTTCTTTGTGTTCTTTCCCTTTGCACAACCTTTGCAAATGCCTTCATGATTTGCCTGGATTTCAGGAAAACCTTCTACCACTTTGCTTGCAATTGGTAATGCCCTATAGTGTATGTGTGCAAGCCTTCTATGCCAAAGTTCACTTGGCTCTACTGAATCATGGACCATGGCTTGTTCTAGTTGGCCCTTCAATTTGTATAATCCTCCCTCTTGCTTTCCAATCACCACTGCATCATCAATAGTCTTACCCTTTGGCCACATTAGGACTTGGCCATCTACAAATGCAACCCTCATGCCTTTTGCATCCAATGCAGATATGGAGAGTAGATTCTTCTTGAGACCTGGAACATATAGTACATCTTTCATCTTCATAGACTTTCCATAGTCTAGTTTATAGGAGGCTTCACCACTCCCTTTTATTGGATACTAGTAGTCATCCCCAAGTTTCACCTTGTGGGGTGATTCATGTTCAGATAGATTCATAAAGGATTCCTTGAATCCTGTAATGTGTTTAGAAGCCCCACTATCTATAAGCCAATCATTACTTCCATAAGTAATGGTTCTAGTGAGAGCAGAAATCAAAACATATTCTTCATCACTAGAAGAATCTTCACTATCTTCTCTAGCCCTCTTCCTGGGAGGTTCATCATCCTCTGCAGCATGAGCATGATGTCTTGTTTTGAAGTTCTTCTTCTTGTGAAAACCATCTTTCTTATTTCTGGGACAATCTCTGGAATAGTGTCCCTTCTCATCACATGTATAGCAACAGACATAGGACATGTTCCTTCGAGGTTTGGGACTACCTCTCTGATTATGATGATGATGTCTTTCTTTCTTGCCATGATGGTGAGCCTTCTTGTCACCATGAATTTTGGAGTGTGCTGTGAGAGCTTGGTCTTAATTCCCCATCTTCTATTCTCGAGCTACAATTTGAGTTTCTTCCTGTGAGCATTCTTCCCACAGTTTACTGAAAGTGATAAGTTTCTTCCTAGCACAAATCCCTTGGATGAAGAAATCCCATGACCTAGGAAGGCCATTAAGAGTGGTCATTACCACTTCTCCATTTTCTATATCTTCTCCCATAGCTTCAAGTTGTTGTTTTTGGGAGACCCTTGAGAAATAGGATTACATAGTCTCCGCATTCTGTATCTTGACATTCTTCAATTGATTCCTCAGGGTCATTTTCTGATTTATGTTCTTCCCTTCAAATAGCTTGGTCAGGGAATCAAACATCTCCTTTGGTGTCTTTTAAGGAAGACACATGGGGTATGAGATGATCTTTAATAGAATCAGCAATGATCCTCTTTTCCTTAACCAAGTTCTTCTTGTGAAGATCCTTAGCCTCTTCTCCCTCTGGGACAGAGACCTCTTCACTTATATAAGTGTCCAACTCATTTTCTTCCAGGATTAACCCAATCCTATACTTCCATGCTCAGAAGTTATCAGCCCCTTCAAGCTTATCCTCAAGCTTAGTGTGGTGAGACATCTTTAAAGAGTACTTCAAATGGAAATAGAAAAGTTTTAGGTCTTACCACTTGTCTTGCTGAAAACTGGATCTGGTCCCGGATTAGGGTTTGTTAGAGAAACCTTAAAAATTCAAAAGATGAATTTCAAACTTCTAAAAGGATAGAAAGATGTGACTTGATGAGCTGATCAGCCTGGTATATTCAGAATTTGAGATCTGAAAAGTTTCACCCTTCAGAAATGCCTTTTAGTCTTCCCGGATTCACTAGGGAGGACCCTGAATTAGAGTTTGAGTTTCCCGTAGTGTCACCCAACCAAAAATATCGATCCAAAGCTCTAAACTTTGATTTTTCCAAGGATATTCCAGCTATGTCTTGAGATTTCATAAATTCCTATTTTTGTGGAAACCCTAATTTTTAGGGCAAAACTGGAAGTGCTCATAATTGAATTCTGATTGGACAGAAAGATTCTCCTTGATGAGTAGAGTCAATCTACCTTACTGCTTTTCCAAAATCTGTGGAGAGAAACCCGATAAACAAGAAACCCTAGTTTCCGCCGCTGCACAATGTCTTCTTCTCAGGGAAGCTCTGATACCATGTTAGATTTTGAGCATTAATTCAACATACTCCAGGATCTTTACTGAGAGAATAACATGTACAACATATCAATCATATCAAGCATGTGTCAAGCATATCAAGCAATCACATAAGATAATGGACACAAAGAGTTTCACTAGGGAAAACCATAAAGTGAAAAACCCCACAACTTCCTCAGAGATAGAATGAGCAATGATACAACCAAAGTACAAGAGATAGACTTCTCCTAGCAGTTGATCCTCCTCCTCACATGTGCGCCACTTTCTAAGTGATAGCAGAGTGAGTAATGAGATGTGTTATTCCTAGGGTTGTTCCATAGATTTACACAGCCCTTACCTCATTTTCTTTCAGTTTTTCCATTTGTCTAGCGTATGCATTCCCTTATTTCTTAAAATTTTATTTTTACCATTTTTCATGTTTCATAATTAAATAAGGATTTGGCTCTTGTTCATATTTATATTCAAAATAAAGTTTGTTTTCTTGCATTAACAAACATTACAAATGCTTGGGAAATTTTAAATTTCATAAATTAGATTTAAATGTCAAACTGACAGCATCTTCCATAATTTCGAATTTGAAAATGCTGTCAGTTTTGAAGAAAATGCTGTTAGTTTTGTAAATTGTGATATTATGATTAAAACAGGGGTTTGGAATCATAATTATAATTTGCATTTGTTATAATATGATATCAATTATGGAAATACATGGTATGTGTACTCCTATAAAACGTGGCAACCTACTGTAATTATGTGCATGGTACTCTTGTAAGGCGTGGCAGCATGTTATGTATGACACTTAACAAATGAACAAAGTACACAACTCGTGTAGGAATGAATGCATTCTCCAAATTTCGAATTAGCAAGATCAATGGCCAAAACATTGTGGTTTTGGGAATGAACCCCACAGGATAGGGTTTTCAGTACCTGTTCATTTTGAATCCAGCGAAATTTCCACACAGTTATAGGAGAGGGTTTTGAAGTTATAAGTGGTTTTCAGCATTGAGTGTTTAGTTGCTGTATCAGGGTACAATGGATGAAATTTCCACGTAGGGCCTGAAGAAAAAACCGAGAGGACTCATATGTATAACTAAACCCAATAACATTGAGTGGATTTCCTAGTTTCCTTTGTCAACCAGGTTGATGAAAAATGCTGGGTGGTTTGTCTTTTGTGAAAGGTTGCAGGGCTATAATCTTCAGGAAACAAAAGCATTTATAAAAAATTATAAGGATGGAGTGGTCGATTTCAAATATTTCAAGGTTGTGGTTAATGAACAGGCTGTTGCAAAGGTCACAGGGGGTCATTGTTGAAGGCGAGAAATGGTTTAAACAACAAGACTTTGAGGGAGATTACAGCAAGTTCTTGTTACCAGGGTTTGAAAGTTTAAACTGGAACAATGGCGTGCACATAAGTAGGATAAAACCTAACTGGAAAATTCCACTGGAGGTAATTCAAAATTACATTACATGTGATGGTCGATTTGATAAGGTTTTAAGATGCCATGTTAGGTTATTAATGCATCTACAGGGAAGCAAGAAGTTGAATCTTCCATATTATTTGTGGAGGAGTTTGCATAAAATGGTTTTGTCAATTCAAAAATGGCCAAAGCATACAGCCCATTCTATCTTTCACCAAGGGCTTATTAAGCTGTTGATTTTGCATCATTTGAAACAAATAGGCAGAGATTGGGACTAGTTCATCCGTGAACAAGGGATTGAGATTAAAAAGAATAAGAAACCCTTTAAGAAGAAGGGTAATGAAAGCATATCGCCGGATGAGCAAGTACAGGCTGAAAATTCTGGGGAAAAACAAGATGTTGTGCAAACCTTATTGAATATTGCTTAAGATAAACCAATAAAAAGCATAAGTGCAGAGAATGTGGACTTAGGGCCGAGGACAAGAGCCATAACTAAAATGTCCGTAGAGGGTAAATTGTTAAAACAACCTGCAGGAGGAAATCAAATTGTGCCTGTAAATGAGTCTGATAATGACATGAATACATAGGAGATGGATGCTCTTGTTGCTGAGGATCAGGACTTTATAAATATGCAAGCTGACATAGGGTATATACCTGTATTTTTTTTTTAAAACAAACAGTTTCAGGATGAAACGCGGGCATCAAGCTCTAAAGGCATATCAAAAGAAAAGGTTGAAATAAGTACAGAAGACATAGAGATGGTTCCTAAAATAAACCAGATTAAGAAGACATTGCAAACCTACAGGGAGCAATGTAATTATCTATAGAGTATAAATGAGAGTTTGATGCTGGCAAACAAGAGGCTTTGTGAAGATCTTGGACATAAGGCTATGGACTATCACAAATTGGAAGTCATAGCTAAGGAGACCCTACAAAAGAAAAGAGCCATGCACAAGGAGTGGAAACAAATGAATACTCAACTGGATAAGCTACAGGGATGGGAGCACAATGCTGACACCGAGTATATCAGGTTACAAAGGAGATCACAAGTCCTAGATGACTTGGAGGTTCTTGCTGACTCATCTAGGAGCATATAATCTTCTTTCTATAATTTAGTGATAGGATTGCATAGCTAGCAAATTGTTCTAGTTATTTTACTTTTGCTAAGGATTCGAAAGACAAAAATGTAAAACTTTGTTCCATTTTTTGAGGAGTTAGATCCATTAGAATAGGATCTATCAACTGTTCTATTTTGAAGCAATTTTTGTATATATAGGACAGACATGAAATAGAAAAAGGTTGGAACTTGACATCATGATCGAAGTTCAATTTTAGAGGCTTTTTACAGGCATGTATAAATTTCCTTATGTTTATATAATGCAGAAATGACTGTTTATGAATTAAGATATGATCTTTGAGCCAATCCTGTTCAATTTATGAAGTATATGCTTTTAGTATTCTATCTACACATGGTCTAAATTTCGTGTGATGATTCTTCTAAACATCATACAACTATGCCCCTATCATGAAACAATGTCTGAGCTCTTATTTTCAAATTTTATGATCACACTCAATTTTCTGCTTCTATTCATATATTGAAGTTTTATATTATACTTGTGTTTTGTTTTTAATCCTTCTACCTAATTCATGTTTTCAACTACCACCATAAAAACATAAAATTATTTTGTAGATGCCCCATTCCTACTATCCAAGATTACCTTAAGCTTGAACCCTTGTAGTCTAGGTTCAACTTTAGGGATAACATCTTTTGGCGCCGTTGTTGGGGATGGAGAAACGAAAGTATATCTTCCCTAGGTGTTGACATTTTTATAGCTGGTTTTGAGAGGTGACAGAATCAATACATTTGTTTACAGACTACATTCACCTGACAGTCAGAAAGTTACAGTGGCTTCAAAACCGATTGGTACAAGAGGGAATGCTTCATCTCCTTTACGTGAAGGATTTTTTGATCCATAAAAGATTATCAGGGAGGCTAGAAGGAAGTTAAATATTCCATCATCCAGTAACCCTCAGTTTTCCACTAATGATATAGATCTAGGATCTTCCTCTTCAGACCCCGTGAACAACCAAGAAGAAAATAAATTGGATTTATCAGTTAACTTTCCTAAAGTTGATGAATTAAATCCAACACAGGTTGGTGATTTTAATGTGTATTCAAATCCTCTTTCTTTAGAACATAAACATATTAATGAGGAAGTTTTTACCTTGAAATCTTTGACAGATCCTGAAATACCCCTTACAAGTAGGCTTTTCATTGGCCAGTTGAAAATTGAAGTACCTTCCCCTCCACATACCAAACCACCATCTCCACAGATTCAACCAGTTGTTCCACAGATTTTCCATTCATTAAATATGGCTGGCCAACCCCTTGATATGATGGACCGCATGGTAGTAGCTAGATATGCTCCATTAATCATGCATCGACCCCTAAACCCTTTGCCTGGTGGTGACTATCAGAAATATTTGTCTAGGTTTGATGGCCAAGGTGGGAGAACTGCTAAAGAACATTGGGATAAGTTTTGTAGTTATGCTGATAACTACAACATTGAAGCTAGAGATGTTTGGATGAGAATGTTCGTTCAGATTTTAGATGGATAAGTTAGAAAATGGTTTAGGGAGTTACCAGAGAATTCTAGTGATGGTTTGGAGGAGTTACATAATGTGTTTATCAGACAATGGGGAGACACCAAGGATTATCTCTATTATTACACAGAATTCAAAGCATTAAAGAGAAATCCTGATGAAGCAGTTGCAGATTTTTTGAAAAGGTTTAATAAAATGTATAACAAGATTCCTATAGAGATTAAACCTACTGAACTTGCAGCAAAGTTAACTTATGCCAATGCTTTTGATCATCAATTTTCCTTGTGGTTAAGGGAGAGAAAAGCAGTGTCTCTGATGAATATGCAGGATGTAGCCCTTGAGGTTGAATCTAACATTTTGGCATCCAATAAACTTAAAGAAGAAGATGAAGCTCAAAAGATAGATCAAAAGGGTAAAAAGGAGATGATTCCTTCTTCTTCTTTTACAAAAACTTCAGATAGAAAATATGATGAAATGCACAAAACCATAAAAGATTTGTCTACAAAAATTGAGAGAATGGAAATGGAAAAGAAAAATCAGAATAGGCCTGCCTATGATAATGATAACATAAACCAAAATCAATTTAGGTGCCCTTATCCTCCCAGATTCATGTCCAGAGAGAGAAGGAACAATGACATTGAAAGGGAGAAGAGAGAGAATGAAGATCAAAAGATACAGCCACCTTTTCAGAACAACTTAATAAGGGAGGATGATCCTTATGAAACAACATTAGAAGAGATTGAAGAATCAGAACATGATATTAATCAGTTGGATGATTTGTATGCTTCTAATTTCATCACTAAGGATGATTACTATGCTGCAGCAGAACTTGATTATGAAGAAGGAAGTGTTAATGAGCAGCAACCTGGAATTTGTCAGCAAGAACAACAACATAAATCATATGGACTTAGGTCTGGGGTAAAACAAGCTGCACCATTAAAAAAGAAGGTAAAATTTGTGCCCACCAAAGCAACATTGCCTTCTACAAAACAACATGAACCACAAAAAAATAAAAACAGCCCTGTTAAATTAGCAGAAGGAGGTAATATGCTTGGTTTTGATTTGGAGCATGAAATAAATAAACTCAATATCCCCATCCCTTTAACTGAATTGATAAGGAGCAGATCTTATAGGGGACCTGCCATGAAAATTTTAAACTCATCACCTGTTCATGCCTCAAAAGATGTGATAAACTTGTAGGAGAAATATCCCACCATTATCACTGGTTCGAAAGCTTCTGACCAGTCAGAAATAAAATCCTATTACCCCCCACCTTTCTATATTACACTTGTCATACATGATCAGATGTTGCATAATTGTCTTTTGGATTCAGGTGCTTCGCACAATCTTATGCCAAAAGAGGTTATGGAAGCCCTAGGATTATCTATCACAAAACCCTATCATGACTTATATGCTTTTGATTCCCGAGCTATCAAATGTTTAGGAGTCATAAAATACATTGTAGTCAACCTTGCCCAGCTGCCTATGAAAAGTATTCTTATGGATGTAGTAGTAGCTGATATTTCTCCTAAGTTTGGCATGCTGTTGTCAAGGTCATGGGATAAAACGATAGGTGGCACTCTCCAAATGGATCTATCATATGCTTCAATTCCTATATTTGGAGGTGAATATAGAAGATTGTACAAAGATGTGCAATTGGAATTCCTGGTAAGTGATGATAGAAATCCTACGAATCATCCTATTTATATAGTATAAGAGGATATGGTTTCATGCATGTTACAGGTAAATGATGATGCTACAGGGGTTTTGCAAGTTAGGAAAGACAATTCAATTCAGTGTGACACAGAATAAAAGGAAGGCATTTGGCAGATGTATTTTGATGGGTCATCAAATAAGGATGGAGCAGGGGCTGGTGTGTTGTTGATTTCTCCTGGAGGTGAGATGATTTCATTAATGTATAAATTAGAATTTCAAACCACAAATAATACTGCTGAGTATGAGGCACTAATCCTTGGATTAAGGGCTACAAAAGATATGAATATTCAAAGTCTTGCAGTGTTTGGCGACTCCGAATTGGTAATTCAGGAAGAGTATTTATCAGGTAAAGCGGTCATTATTGAAAGTTTACAGAAATGAAGTGTGGGATATGATAGATAATTTTTTCTGTGCTTTTAATATACCATATATTCCAAGAGATTGTAATCAGACTGCAGATTCACTGGCATTAGTAGCAGCATATTTCAGAATTCCTAAATTGACACATCTAAAGTATCCCATTGATGTGAGGTATAGGCCAGCAGTCCCAGATGATATTAAGCATTGGAGGGTTTTTCAAGATGAGCAGGAAATAAAACAATTTTTACAATTAACTGAAGAATTTGCAGATGACTAGGTTGATTTAGATGAAGACCTAGATCTGGCTGAAATGTCTACTCATGCAAAACAGTCAATTGCTGATCAAAAAATTCTGGATTTAAAGAGCAATTTTATCCCTAAGGGACTTGTTCCATTAGAGAGGCTATTTTCAAAGAATGATACACTGTTGAAAAATAATTTTCAGACCACTGAAGAGAGTGTAATCAGTTGTAATATTGGGTCTGTGGTAGAACCAAGAATGGTTAAAATATCTAAGAAATTGTCAGAAAAGGAGAGAAATAGATACATCATTTTGTTGAAGGCATTCATAGATATTTTTGCATGGTCTTATGAGGATCTTAAAACCTATGACACTAATGTTATTCAACATAAGATCCCATTAAAGCCTAATACTAAGCCTTTTAAACAAAAATTAAGAAGGCTTAATCCATCACTTTTACCAGTCATTGAAAAAGAGGTGAAGAAACCACTGGATGCTAAGATTATTGTTCCTCTTAGATACTCATCTTAGGTAGATAACCTTGTTCCAGTATGCAAGAAAAATGGAGAAATAAGGTTATGTGTAGATTTTCGAAATTTAAACAGATCATGCCTTAAAGATAACTATTCATTGCCTAAGATAGATTAGATTTTGCAGAGAGTTGTTGGTGCAGAAAGAATTTCAATGATTGATAGTTTCTCTGGTTATAACCAGATTGCGGTTCAGTCGGAGGATAGAGAGAAAACAGCTTTTACAACCCCCTGGGGTACATTCATGTATGAAAAAATGCCTTTTAGGATAATGAATGCAGGTGCCACGTTTCAAAGAGCAATGGACATAGCATTTGTAGGTGAGAATGAAAAGTTTGTGGTCATTTATAAAGATGATATCACAGTCTTTTCCAAATCTGATGAAGAGCATTTGAAACATTTGAAGCAAACTTTTATGAAATGCAGAAGATTTGGGATGTCATTGAACCCAAAGAAATCTCACTTTCCTATGATAGAAGGTAAGTTATTGGGTCACATAGTTTCTGTAGATGGGATTAAAATAGACCCGGAGAGAGTGAAATCTATTTTAAAGATTGTTATTCCTAGAAATAAAAAATAAATCCAGTCTTTCATAGGAAAAATCAATTTTTTGAGGTGGTTTATTCCTAAATTTGCTGAAACTATTAAGTATATTATTGATATGCTTAAGAAGGACAGGGAGGTAAGATGGTCTGACCAAGCTAAAAAATCATTTGAAAAAAATAAGCAGGCATTGGTAGAAGCACTTGTGTTGACAACCTCAAATTACACTAAAGATTTTGCCATTTTTTCATTTGCATCAGAAGAAACAATTGCTGTTGTGTTATTGCAGAAAAACTTTGATGGATTAGAACAACCCATCTCATTCTTTAGCAAGACATTAAGGGATTTAGAGTTGAAATACTCTAGTATGGAGAAAGGGGCCTATGCTTTGGTTAAGGCACTTAAATTTCTCAGAATTTATGTACTCCATTCTAAAGTTTTAGCTTATGTTCCTAATTTAGTTGTAAAAGACATTCCGGTATACCCTGATAGTGAAGGAAAGAGAGGCAGGTGGATTGCAAAGGTGATGGAATATGAGGTGGAAATTAAGCCTACTAAATTGGTAAAGGGACAAGGCTTAGCTAAGCTTTTATCTGAGTCAAATTGTCAGATATTGGATCTGTATATGATGGTAGAAAATTCTGAACAAGGTGAAAAATCAGTTTACAGCAGGTATTTTGACTGTCCTTGGTATGCTGAAATTGTTTATTATTTGTTAAATCTGCATTGTTCCACAGAGTTGAGTAAAAATGAATGCAGATCTATAAAACTGAAAGCTCTCAAGTATGTATTGATTGATCAAGTATTGTACTGGAAGGACCCTGGAGGAATACTTTTAAGATGTTTGGATAAAACAGAATCAAATGATGTCATTGAGGAATTGCATGCTAGTATATGTGGTGGACATAAATACTAGAAGGCAACGTCCTTCAAAATACTAAGAGAAGGGTATTACTGGTCCACTCTTTTCTCAGATGTGTATCAGCAGATTAGGGCCTATGAAAAATGCCAAAAATTTGCAGGCAAACATCAGCTACAGTCCTTACCCTTTAAACCTATATCAGTAGAGGCTCCATTTCAACAATGGGGTTTAGATTTTATCGGCGAAATTCATCCTCCATCTAGTGGCCAACATAGGTGGATCTTAACTGCAACAGATTTCTTTACAAAGTGGGTAGAAGCAATCCCAACTAGAAAAGCAACAGATCAGGTAATCATTAATTTCCTGCAAGAAAACATTCTTACTCGATTTGGATGCCCCAGAAAACTCATTACTGATAATGTTCCTGCATTTAAATCCAAAAAAATGATAAAATTTGCTGAAGAAAATAGTATTTCCTTGAGACAATCTACACCATATTACCCCCAAGGCAATGGATTGGCAGAATCCAGCAATAAAAACATTGTGACAAGCATTAAGAAAATGTTATCAGAAAACAAGAAGAATTGGGATTCTAAGTTAAGGTTTGCTTTGTGGGAAGACAGAGTCACAATAAAGAAGTCAATTGGAACTACCCCATTTCAAATAGTGTATGGAACTGAGCTGTATTCCCTGTTCAGTTAATGGCACCAGTGATTAAGTTTGTGCAGGAATTTGAGGAAGAAGCAGAAATGAAGAAAAGGAGGACATTTCAAATAATTCAGCTACAACAAGAAAGGGAAGCTCTCATGGACAAAGCTGAAATACACAGAAATAGGATGAAAGAAAGCTTTGATAAAAATGTAAAAAAGAATGTGTTTTCAGTGGGTGATAAAGTCTTAAGATGGGATGCCAGATATGAAGATAAAGGAAAGCATGGTAAGTTTGATGCTCTGTGGTTTGGACCATTCATAGTGGTGAAAATTTTGTGAAACAATACTTTTGTCCTACAAATTCTAGGTGGTAATGAGATTCCAGGTCCAGTTAATGGACGCTTTTTAAAGTTGTTTCATACCTGATTGAGATGACAGATTTCTTGTATATATTCATTGTACATATCAGTTCAAATAAGTTTCAGTAGACTCCAACCCAATAAAACAGATTGCAGAAGGCACAGGTCACATGTTCTTAAGGTCTCACAGGGAAGACCTTATCCCCGGACGGAGCCTGATTTTATTCCTAGGGTCGTTCCATAGATTTACACATCCCTTACCTCATTTTCTTTCAGTTTTTCCATTTGTCTAGCCT
Source organism: Larix kaempferi (assembly GCA_027924585.1). NCBI lineage: Eukaryota > Viridiplantae > Streptophyta > Pinopsida > Pinales > Pinaceae > Larix > Larix kaempferi. The sequence goes on along the minus strand of BSBM01000206.1, from coordinate 3,294,231 downwards.
ATGCATTCCGTTATTTCTTAAAATTTTATTTTTACCATTTGTCATGTTTCATAATTAAATAAGGATTTGGCTGTTGTTCATATTTATATTCAAAATAAAGTTTGTTTTCTTGCATTAACAAACATTACAAATGCTTGGGAAATTTTAAATTTCATAAATTAGATTTAAATGTCAAACTAACAACATCTTCCATAATTTCGAATTTGAAAATGCTGTCAGTTTTGAAGAAAATGCTGTCAGTTTTGTAAATTGTGATATTATGATTAAAACAGGGGTTTGGAATCATAGTTATAATTTGCATTTGTTATAATATGATATCAATTATGGAAATACATGGTATGTGTACTCCTGTAAAACGTGGCAGCCTACTGTAATTATGCGCATGGTACTCTTGTAAGGCGTGGCAGCATGTTATGTATGACACTTAACAAATGAACAAAGTACACAACTCGTGTAGGAATGAATGCATTCTCCAAATTTCGAATTAGCAAGATCAATGGCCAGAACATTGTGGTTTTGGGAATGAACCCCGTAGGATAGGGTTTTCAGTACTTGTTCATTTTGAATCCAACCAAATTTCCACACAGTTACAGGAGAGGGTTTTGAAGTTATAAGTGGTTTTCAGCATTGAGTGTTTAGTTGCTGTAGTAGGGTACAATGGATGAAACTTCCACATAGAGCCTGAAGAAAAAACTGGGAGGACTCATATGCAGAACTGAACCCAATAACATTGAGTGGATTTCCTAGTTTCCTTTGTCAACCAGGTTGATGAAAAATGCTGAGTGGTTTGTCTTTTGTGAAAGGTTGCAGGGCTACAATCTTCAGGCAACGAAAGCATCTATAAAAAATTATAAGGATGGAGTGGTCGATTTCAAAGATTTCAAGGTTGTGGTTAATGAACAAGCTGTTGCAGAGGTCACGGGGGTCATTGCTAAAGACAAGCAATGGTTTAAACAACAAGACTTTGAGGGAGATTACAACGAGTTCTTGTTACCAGGGTTTGAAAGTTTAAACTGGAACAATGGCGTGCACATAAGTAGGATAAAACCTAACTGGAAAATTCCACTGGAGGTAATTCAAAATTACATTACATGTGATGGTCAATTTGATAAGGTTTTAAGATGCCATGTTAGGTTATTAATACATCTACAGGGAAGCAAGAAGTTGAATCTTCCATATTATTTGTGGACGGGTTTGCATAAAATGGTTTTGTCAATTCAAAAACGGCCAAAGCATACAGACCGTTCTATCTTTCACCAAGGGCTTATTAAGCTGTTGATTCTGCATCATTTGAAACAAATAGGAAGAGATTGGGACCAGTTCATCCATGAACAAGGGATTGAGATTAAAAAGAAGAAGAAACCCTTTAAGAAGAAGGGTAATGAAAGCAAATCGCCCGATGAGCAAGTACAGGATGAAAATTCTGGGGAAAAACAAGATGCTGTGCAAACCTTATTGAATATTGCTGAAGATAAACCAATAAAAAGCATAAGTGCAGAGAATGTGGACTTAGGGCCGAGGACCAGAGCCATAACTAAAATGGCTGTAGAGGGTAAATTGTTAAAACAACTTGCAGGAGGAAATCAAATCGTGCCTGTAAATGAGTCTGATAATGACATGAATACACAGGAGATGGATGCTCTTGTTGCTGAGGATGAGGACTTTATAAATATGCAAGCCGACATAGGGTATATACCTGATTTTTTTTTTGAAAACAAACAGTTTCAGTATGAAACATGGGCATCAAGCTCTAAAGGCATGCCAAAAGAAAAGGTTGAAATAAGTACAGAAGACATAGAGATGGTTCCTGAAATAGACCAAATTAAGAAGACATTGCAATCCTACAAGGAGCAATGTAATTATCTACAGAATATCAATGAGAGTTTGATGCTGGCAAACAAGAGGCTTCGTGAAGATCTTGGACAGAAGTATGTGGACTGTCACAAATTGGCAGTCATAGCTAAGGAGACCCTACAGAAGAAAAGAGCCATGCACAAGGAGTGGAAACAAATGAAGAGTCAACCGGATAAGCTGCAGGGACGAGAGCAGAATGCTGACACTGAGTATATCAGGTTACAAAGGAGATCACAAGTCCTAGATGACTTGGCAGTTCTTGCTGAGTCATCTAGGAGCATATAATCTTCTTTCTATAATTTAGTGATAGGATTCCATAGCTGGCAAATTGTTCTAGTTATTTTACTTTTGCTAACGATTCGAAAGACAAAAATGTAAAACTCTGTTCCATTTTTTGAGGAGTTAGATCCATTAGAAAAGGATCTATCAATTGTTCTATTTTGAAGCAATTTTTGTATATATAGGACATACATGAAATATAAAAAGGTTGGAACTTAACAGCATGATCGAAGTTCAATTTTAGAGGCTTTTTACAGGCATGTATGAATTTCCTTATGTTTATATAATGCAGAAATGACTGTTTATGAATTAAGATATGATCTTTGAGCCAATCCTGTTCAATTTATGAAGTATATGCTTTTAGTATTTTGTCTACACATGGTCTAAATTTCGTGTGATGATTCTTCTAAACATCATACAACTATGCCCCTATCATGAAACAATGTCTGAGCTCTTATTTTCATAGTTTATGATCACAGTCAATTTTTTGCTTCTATTCATATATTGAAGTTTTATATTATACTTGTGTTTTGTTTTTAATCCTTCTACCTAATTCATGTTTTCAACTACCACCAAAAAAACATAAAATTATTCTGTAGATGCCCCATTCCTACTATCCAAGATTACCTTAAGCTTGAACCCTTGTAGTCTAGGTTCGACTTTAGGGATAACAAGATGAATGAAATATAGATCTCCCGATATCTATTTATACTTGTCATGTCCTGCCTAATAAACTTATGGGGCCGACTTGTCTAACTCAGCCTAATAACCACAGTTTACATTAATCCAGGCTGACCCCTCAATAGGTGGTCTAATAACCCATCAGCAAGTTACGACACATGCGACACTTGTCAATACAAATGACGACACTTTTGTATAGAGGAATAATACATCTCTATAGGAGTACAATAATACATAGATGAAATACATTCCGAAGTTACATATACATCAACACATATTTTAATAATTTGTATTCATTTCATTCTGCTCATAAAATCCGGATCACTCCCGTAAGTTTGTGGGTTGATTTATTAAACTATAATTATATGTTAGTTATGTTGCGTGTGTCCTTTGCGGTTGCGCATGAGTGGGGAAGAACCCCTGTCTGGTACTCATTTTACACATTATGATGTATGTTGTTTACTTGTGCTAATGCTGTTGCGCAAGGATGGGAGAAAGACCCCTGAAGTCTTTTGGTTCATATGTATCTATTACCTATGATAAATATTAATGTATAGGGATTGGGGATTGATCCTTGTTCACATTGCACTTCGTATATGGTAAACCCTTTGTTCATAGAATGTATCATTGGTGTATATAATTATATGCTAGTCTAGGTAGGGAAATCTTTCGTCATATGTCTTGAATTTTTGTTACATTTATGTCATAGAACCCTTGGGAAGGGAAGGGCATATTATTTTACATATTATAATGATCTGGTTGTGATCATCCTAGGAGAGAATACCTATAATGCCTCTGAGATAGATGGTTGAATGTTTTTGAAAAGTGTTCCCTATGAGAGAGACTTGAGAAAGTGGAACTTGTAAACTGTGATGCATAATGCACCTCTTCTATTGTTGATAAATAATAATTATGACATTCCTTGGTGGACGTATCCCAGATATTTGGGTGAACCATGTATATTGGTCTCTTTCTTATGTGTACTTTATTTGTTTTAATCTACTTGATAATTGTGATCTAAAATTGTAAGTGGTTGTACTAAAGAATGTCTATTACATAAGTTAGCATTTCAATACTGCTTGAGTGTTTGGTTATATAATAAACATGAGGATTACTCAGGTATTGGAACTAAGACCCACTTAAAAGGGGTTTACACTTCTGCATTTGTTATGTACTAATTGTTAGAAGGGAATGAGACACATGTTGGATTAGAAATTAATCTCTATGCAAGAATGGATAATCATGTTTAATGTATAAGTCTTATGAGAAAAGTAGTGAATGAACAAATGTTTATATGCAATGCTACTTATGACTTATATTCAAGTACATATGTGTTGTGACTAACACCCTTGATTATTGATGTCGAGGAAAATTTTTGCCCCATTCCTACATTTGTTGAACTTGGAAAATGGGTATGTTACATTAAATATGGTTCTATAATATGTGACTGCATAGATCTAATCAATATGTCTATGTATGTGATGATGGTGTTATGATGCAATTGCTAACTATGTCAATTTTTTAGTTATGTTGCAATTAACTATTAATGATGCATGTCCTCTTATACCTGTGGAATCTTGGTTCCTGTATCTCCCTTAGGTGCCTCGGGTGAGAAATCACTCAATTTGCAAGTGTTACTGGAAAGGCTAAACCATTTTTGGGTTGGTATCTATGGGTGTTTGTGTCGAGCTTTGTTGACACTGCGCGAAGTGAACCTATGTTGACAGATATGTGTCAACAAAAAGATGGAAGCCTTGGAAGTAGCAATGAAGAAGCACCACATTAGCCTTGATTCATCTTCAAAATATGCATCTCATGGACATGCACTTTGTGCTTCTTGTTTTTCCTATAATGCATATTCTTCTTCTACTTCGAATGAGTGGCTCATTGGTTCTTGAGCATCTTATCATATGGATAAGGATAAAGCCATATTTTCTACTATCCATGAATGTAACACCAAAACAAATATTTTTTGGTTATGATAGATCTCTTAGTGTTGTAGGATATAGAACAGTTACGGTAGATAATGGATAGTTTAGTGATTTACTATGTGTTCCAAGAATTTCCTGCAATTTGTTGTCATTCTATGAAATCACTCATTTTGGTGAAGGTAAACTATAATGTTTACACCTCACCAAGTTGTAATCAAGGATTTTAAATATCATAAGCATGTCCTAGCCACTGGAATTGTTGATGATATTACCAGTTTGTACAAGTTTAACAACTTTGGGTCATCGCCTGTTCCCTTAGTTTTTGTTGCTCATAATGATGACATGAGAAAACTTTGGCATGAGTGATTTGGTCACTTAAATTATCGCTCACTGCAACAACTATTTAAATGAAATATGGTGACAGGTATTTTGATGGTATCTTGCAGGTATGGTGTTTGTTCTAGTTGTGTACTCAGAAAACATCATTAAGATAGTTTTGAAAAATGTGCCTCTTGGCACACCTCGCTCCCCTTGGAGCTTGTGCATAGTGACTTGTGTGGTCATCTTCCATCTAATTTATTTTCTGGTTTCAAATATTTCTTAACTTTAATTTATGATTACTCTAGACACACTTGGGTTTATTTCCTAAAAATTAAGAGCGAAGTATTTAACATGTTCTTAGCCTACAAGGACATTGTTGAAAAAGAATTTGGTCATCAAATTATTAATTTAAGATCTGATAATGGGGGAGAATATGTTAACAACAAGTTCACTACTTTCTACACTAAATAAGGAATCCAAAAACAACACATGTCTCCATATACACCACAACAAAATGGTGTAGTTGAACATAAGAAACATACTTTAAAATAAATACCTAATTGTATGCTTTAATCTAAGGGACTAAGTCTTCAATTTTGGGTTGAATCCATAAATTGTGCAAATTACATAGTTAATCGCACCCCTACTAAATCTTTACAAAATATCACACTGGAAGAAGCATGGAGTAAAATTATACTAGATGTAAGTCACTTCAGTGTGTTTGGTAGTGAAGTATGGGCTGATATTCTAGATGAAAAATGAAAAACATTGCATCCTAAAAGTGAAAAGTGCATATTTGTTGGATATTATGAAAATGTAAAAGGTTACAAACTTCTTCAGCCACATTCTCATGATATAATAATTATAAGAGATGTAAAATTTGATGAAAATCTCTTGGCCTGTGAGCCTAAATCGGTGTTTGTGCCATTTGTGGCCTATGAGCCTAATTCAGTGCTTGTGCCTTCTTCTACTCCCAACTTCCTTGATAGAATTCCAATTCTAGTTTCTAATGATGAGAGTGAGGATGAAAATCCACCTTTTCCTGCTCATTTTCCTCGAGCACAACTGCTTCCTCTATGGGTCCGTTCAACATGTGAAGCAATTGGTGATCTTTCTGGTGATCCTAGAGATCAATGATGAACACGTTCTCAGTATCAATGAGCCTCTTCTCTTTTGGATCAAGTTTGAGAGAATCATGATCTAGATACTTTTGTAGAAGCTTCAAGGAATCCATATTGGGATGTAGTTATGGATGAATAATATCATTCCTTAATGGTGAATGATACTTGGGATATTACACCTCTTCTGAAAGGACAAAAAATTGTCATATGTAAATCGGTATACAGAACTAAGTATGCCTCAGATAGAAGTATTGAAATGCTGAAGGCAAGGTTAGTTTCCAAAGGTTTTTCCCAAGTTGAAGGAATTGAATACAATGAAACCTTTTCCCCTGTCACCAAAATGAACTCCATCTTCCTTGCTCTTTCCCTTGCATCCTTACATAAATGGGAGGTCCATCAAATGGATTTCAAGTCTTCCTTCTTGCATGGATATTTGTAGGAGGAAATTTGCATGGAACAACCTCCTGGATATGTTCAGAATGACTCTAGTCTTGTATGTCTCCTTAAGAAATCCCTATAAGGCCTTAAGCAAGCTCCTCGATCCTGGTATGCCAAAATGGATAACTTGATCCTCGACACTGCTTTTTCTAGATTCCATTATGATCCCAATGTCTATACCAATAAATTAGGAAACAATCTCATCATGATTTTTCTTTATGTTGATGATCTTATTCTTACTGGTAGCGAATCTAAGCTTTTAGCCCATGTGAAATCCAGTCTTAAGTGAAAATTTGAAATGAAAGGCTTAGGACATTTGCATTATTCTCTTGACCTCCAAGTCTTGCAAACCAAAGAAGGAATCTTTATTTCTCATTCTAAGTATGCTTGTGACCTTCTTCATCACTTTACCATGGAAGATTGTAAACCAACCCCCTCTCCCTTCTAGTCTGGAGTCAAACTTTCTACCACTTGCACTTCACTTGAATTTGATGCCACCCTATATCGTCAGCTTGTTGGTAGTCTCTTATACTTGACTCATACCCATCCTGATGTTTCCTTTTTCGTTGGTCATGTTTCCCGCTCTATGAAAACGCCCCATGAAAGTAATTGGAAAACATAAAACATAATACTTTGATATATTCGGGGTATAAGTCAGTTTGGGATTCATTACAGTTCAGGGGGGACTCCTTTGTTGGTTGGTTTCACTGATTCATAGTGGGCTGACGATCCTGATGATCGGAAATCTATTGCAGGTTATGTCTCCAATCTTGGTTTCGAACCTGTCACTTGGGGTTGTAAGAAACAACAAGCTCTTTCTCTCTCTTTAGCAGAAGCAGAGTTTTGTGCAGTAGTTAACACTAATCAAGAATCTTTATGGCTTTGACAGATCCTTTCAAAGTCTGGATTCTAGCGACAACATGTGACTCCCCTTCGGTGCGACAATCAAAGTGCCATCAAGCTCACCAATGATCTAGTTCAACATCAACCTCCTTATGCACAAGATAAGATAGATGATCCTAAAACTAACTCTATGTGGGGTGTGTGTGTGTGTGAATCAAAGGGAACAATTACAATTATGTTCTTAGCTTACCAATAGAGACAATACTAATATAATACCAAAAATGTAATGTCACAATATATGGGGCATACCATGCCCCTCCCCATCAAACAAGAGTTTTCCTCAAAACTTGATTAACTTTGGATGTTTCTACATGAATAGCTCATCTCCCGATGTCACTTCTTCTATTGGAAAGTTCTTCCACTTGATGAGAAACTTAGTGATTGCTCGATTTTTATGTTGCTTGATCCTCTTTTCAAGGATTTTTTCAGGTTCTAGTATCAATTTCCCTATCAATCTTTCGTAAAATAGTCTGGACTAGGATCTTGTTACGAATTACCTTTTATAGGAAAAAAACATGAAAGATTGGATGTACATGTGAAGATGTAGGAAATTCCAATTTGTTAACCATACTTCCAATCCTCTACACCACATTATAGGGACCCTAGTACTTGGGTGCTAGTTTGTTGTCCTTATTTTGTTGCTTGAGGGAAATCTGTTTATATGGTTATAACCTCAAAAATACCCAATCCCTTACTTCAAATTTCCTTTTACTACAATGTTGATATGCTTCTTGTTCCATCCTATTTTGTACTATAGCCAAGTTATCTTTCAATAGTTGGAGAACCTCTTGTTGGTGTTCAATGTGATCCTCCATAGCTTGAACCTTATCTTTCTCTTTCAATGATGATGTTATGGAAGGAGGAGGATAGCCATAAAGTGCCATAAATGATGACATTTTTTATGAAGTATGGAAATATGTGTTGTACCACCATTCTTCTAAGGGGAAAAAAGATTCCCTTCTAAGCATTTATTCACATTCTCAGTTTTCCCATCAGATTGAGGGTGGTAAGCGAAGATGTGTCCAAACAAGAAAATATTTCCTTCCAAAAATTACTTGTGAAAGTTATATCTCTATTACTTACAATAATCTTGGGGATTCCATGTAGATTCTAAATTGTTTCCATGAATTATGCAACTAATGTGCTTACTTTAAAAATATGAGAAAGAGAGTAGAAAAGGGCATAAATTATAAGTCGATCCACTACTTATACCATGATGCCAATATTTCCTTTTGAATTTTGTAGACCCATGCTAAACTACATTGAGACATCTTCCTAATGCTAACTTGGTATGGATAATCATTGTATAATACATAGGGGTCTTGGTTGTCTCTCCCTTATTATGATGGAAAACTAAACAATTTTCCACAAAGATTAGGACATTGATTTTAGACCTTCCTATTAACACAAAAAATTTGTCCACTTTTCTTATCCACTAGCCACACCATATCATACATCATGTCTACTTTCCATTTCCACCACTATGACATTCACAAGGAAAAAAAATCATAAATGCCCCATCACTATTGGTTACTCTTTCCACAAAAGAGGGAAAAAGCAGTTGGATCTAACCCACTCATAATGTTTATACAAATACCATTTTCCAATCCCATGGGCCACCAAATACCATGGGCCACAAAACCGTGGGTCACAATATCTATATATACATGTGAAGGTCCCCCATTTTACATAAGGAGATATTGTCCACCTAATTTATGTCGTTACTCTGCCAAAATTCCATGGATTCATTTTTACCCATATGTTGAGTTTTGGTACCTCTTGTGACGTGTAGTTAGACGTTGTTGAGCTTCTAGGAGATCAAGAACACACTACTTCGGAAGGATGCAAGGGCCCACATTTCTAGGTATTATGGTCCTATATTGTGCTCTTTTAAAACCATTTTAAATTGATGTTAGCTTAATGTATGTTTAGTGTAGATCTAGTTAATTTTTCATTATTTGCACTCCCATTGAAACTAATAATAAGGATTACCTAATTCATAGTAGGCACCTTTTAGCACATGCTAGTAGGAAAAATCTAGCAACACTTCCTATAAAAAATACTTTTTGATCCGATGGTAAGTTTTCTAGAACCCTGAATGTCCTCGTAAAGGAGAAGTGTGCAATTCTAAAAGGAACTTTTGTTTGAGTTAAGAATGTTTACATAAATAAAGGTGATCTTAGGTACCATATTGAATCATTCTTGCACACAAATTTGTCCAATGAAATAGGGTCCTCTTGTAGTTTTTGAATTATCTTGCATGCCTTCTGGTCCTGTTTCCATTATGTCCTTACTTCTTCCACTCAATCATATTGCATAATGGAAATAACACAAAGTAATCCCTCCGTGTCATCTTCTTTTCATGAAAGTGCATCTACCACCACATAATGTTTTCCTTTTTCATATATAATTTCGAAGTCATAACCTAACATATTTTTAACCCATTTTTGTTTCTCTTATGAAGATAATCATTGTTCCAAGAAGTACTTAAGGCTGTCATGATATGTTAGTATCTTGAAGTGTCTTCCTATTATGTAAGGGATCCATTTATTAATTACATGCAATATGGCCATCATTTTTTTTCTCAAAGTGGTTTGCGTAAGTTTTTTTCTTTGGGTTGGAAACTTTTAAAGGTAAGAGGACTTCTTTCTTTCATTTAAACTACACCAATGCCATGCCCCAAGGAAAAACATTCAACAATAAAAATTTTTGTGAAGTAATGTGCGGCTGATACACGAGTTGTACACATAGCCATTTTATTTTTTTCCAAATCTTTGGTTTCTTCTTAAGTCCAATAGAATGCCTCCTTTTTAAATAATTGTTGAGTAAAATATGCACTATCTAATTCAACACTTAATTGTCAACCCGGGGGCTCGTAAGCTTAGAGGTGTCGACACAGTATGTGCAGGACTGAAAGCCCAAACTACCCTAGCCTAACTTATCCTAAAGCTGGTAATTTACTTAAAAGTGGAAAGTGAAATCTAATTCAGAATGGAAAACTGAGTTACTTACATTCATAAAGAATCTATCCTATTATTTATCAAACGATACTACATACAACACTTCATTTAGACACTATATACGACATTACATTCAAATCAAATCATAACTAATAATGATCTAAGACTGGGAAAAATGATTGAATGAAAGGCTATGGGCTAATAAGTAAATGCTATGATAGTACAAATGAAATGTGTAAATCAGCTATGAGGAAATTAATGTGAAACTTCATTGTCAAAAATCAGGAAACTGTCTATGAAATTCAAAACAACCTACATACATCACTTGCTAACTAATCTAGAATTCCAAATTCAATTCTATTCTAGGAAATGCTTTTAAAAGGAAACTAATCTATAAAATTGAAAATATCAACATTATTCTAAATTCGAAATACAATGACTAATCTAGAAAAGCATTTGCAACCCTATCTAGATTTCTAATTCTAAGTCTATACTAACAAGCGATCGAAGGAAATCTAACTACTTACTGTTCATACAGAAAACAAAGCTATGATATTTTTAAGCAAGGAAATAAAACCATTAGCAATGCTAAACTAACTTTGCAATTCTAATCTATTGAAAAGCCTCAAAACTCATACATGAATGCTATCTATTTGAGCATCAAATCACAAAACAAATCTACCTTAGTACTATAGCGACTTGAACTATAAACTAGTCAAAAACTTACAAATAAATCTTGTATAGAAAGCAGAACAACACTACTCTTATTTTTATAGTAAATCTAATTGCAGACTAAACTATTTGATCAAACTTCAAATGACAACACAACACTATTCTATTTTGAAAAGAAAACCTAAGCTAAGAAAATCCAGTCTACTCCATAATCAAAGCATAAACATCAATTGGAGACTACTATATTGCAAACTGAACTACTCACATTCAAATTAAAGAGCTCTTTCTAGTGCACAGTAACCAAATGGAATTGAAATGGCACTAATTCTTTTGATCGAAACTACAACATCAATAAACTACTTCTACCATGCATAAATGGAAAATGAATTCGAAGGCTTGAAAGTCAAATGAAATTACAAACTGTAGCTAAACTAAAAGTAGTAATGTAATGACAGGGGTGATCTATTGGATAGAGATCTTGTTTACACACACAGTGGATTTATATAAACATGAAATGTATGAGGTAGAGGAAAAAACGTTTTTATCATAAACAAATGCTCGGACATAAACACAATATAATGATGGCACAATTCAGATCTGAAAAACGTTTTTATACATAGCAAACAATGAGAAATCTGAAAAACATTTTTGTACAACAACACAGTTACTTAGCTGAATAGCAAAAATGAAATACACGCTGCCACTGAGGGGCCCTTCCCAGGAGGCAGCGGTCAACTTCTTCAAGCTATTCAACCATCAATTGCATGAGAATAGGAACACAGATGAAACAGAATAAAGCAACTATTCTATATTACCAAAAATGGATTTGTACAATGTCCTCCATTTTTACATGGCTAAAAGCCTCTATATATAAGATTTTACACATGGGAGAGAGGGTCGACCCCTCTAATAATAGACTATCATAATGCCTAGAAACAATTTACTTATGATCTGAAACTGAAGAGGGCGGTTTTCCCAAATTGTACACAAACAACTTCCTTCATTTGGGGAACAAATCCTCGTGATTCTTGTAGATGAACAAATGACCTGGGTGGAATCTTGGAGGTGGATAAGCATGAGAGGACCACTATGAACAAAACCCACTTTTCCGTTTTTGCCATGAATGCCTCTAAGTACCTGAACCAATGATTTCAGAGGTGCGAATGATAGTCCAAATGACCGTCCGAATGCGAATGAAGGTCTGCATGATTGTGAGGGTACGAACGACAGTCCAAATGGGTGTCCAAATGACCTGTAACTATAATTAGTTCAAAGAAATCTGGACTCCTGGGCTGAATTGATGTTGGGTTGTTGAACTGCATGCTGGATTCATGTCATGCCTATTAGTTTTTCATCATTTAATTCAATATGATCTATGATATTAACTAAGAGAACAACATGTACATCATATCAAACACAAGAGACAAGAGACACAAAGCATTTCACTGGGGAAAACCAAGAAGGTGAAAACCCCTCAACTTTCTAAGAGATAGAATGAGCACCAATACAAAGATCACAAAGATCAAACCCCAAAAGATAGATGTCTTCAACAACTACTCCTCCTCCACTTGTGCGCACTCCTCTCTTTCAACTATGCGAGTTGAATGAGTGAGTGAATGAATAGAATGAGAGAGTCATACTCTCTATTTATACTTTACTTTGACCTACCTTTAACCCTAACTGGGCCGAATTCCTAAGGAATCCTAATAACCCATCCACATGACTCATATAAGGCCAATCCCACCAAGGTGGTCTAATAACCCATCAAATATAAGTTACGACACTTACAATGTAACTTGTGACACTTGCAAATACAAATGACGACACTTTCAATTAGAGGAATAATACATCTCCGTTGGGGATACAATAAAGTACAAATGTAATACATACAATATACAAGTGAATATCTTCCGAAGTTAAAATACATCAACACTCCCTCTTAACTAGGAAGGTATTCTCTTGACACAAGTCATCAATACATATAGGCACAAGTCTTCAATTCTGGAGCTGGATCATTGTCACTGGATCATGGAGAATCATCTTCACTGCTGCTATACTCGTCATCTTGATCACTGGTGCTATCTCTCAATTCTTCTCATCATAGGAAGTTCTACGGAGCTAGCCCTTTTTCATGCTGGATGTAGGCCTAGCCTCCTGTAGGTCTTTATCATCTTTGCAAGCGGACCATCCTATGGAATTCTTAGGGCTAATTATGTGCGTCAACAACACCTCGAAAGAGCATCCTAGGACTGATTATGAGCTTACTGCTCAACCTATAGGATCTCCCAGGGAGCTATTACATGTGATCTCCACAAAACCTTAAAAGAGCATCTTGCGACCTGCAAGATCTCTAAAGAGCATCCTAGGACTTTTACGTGACTAGCACAACTTGTCCGGATCTCCAGGACTGATTACATGTGATCTCCATAAAACCTTAAAAGAGCATCTTACGACCTGCAAGATCTCTAAAGAGCATCCCAAGACTTTTACATGACTAGCACAACCTGTCTGGATCTCTAGGACTGATTACATGTGATCTCCACAAAACCTTAAAAGAGCATCTTGCGACTTGCAAGATCTATAAATAACATCCTAGGACTTTTATGTGACTAGCACAACCTGTCTGGATCTCCACGACTGATTACATGTGATCTCCACAAAACCTTAAAAGAGCATCTTGCGACCTGCAAGATATCTAAAGAGCATCACAGGACTCTTACATCACTAGCACAACCTGTCCAGATCTCCAGGATTGATTACATGTGATTGCACAACCTGTCCACAGCCATGGAGTATCATCCTGATACTCATGATCACACTGATCATCTTTGCATGGAGCATCATCCTGATGCTCATGATCATACTGATCATCATCATACAATGGATCATCTTGATGCATATCATCATCACATGATCATCCTGAGGCATATCATACAAAACTTACATACACAGCCATGGGAAGGATCCTCCTACCACCATGCTTGGAATGGCTCCTGCAAATGTGTCCCATCACTTCCTCGTCAAAGTATATTCTATCTAAAGAACACCAAGCCTCTCTCTGAAGTACTCAAACTTCACTCTGGCTAGTGGTTTGGTCAACACATCTGTAATCTGCTCATCTATCGCAACATACAGGAGCTTCACTGCTCCTGTCTGCACCATATCCCTGATATAGTGATATTTGATCTCGATATGCTTTGACTTGTCATGGAACACTGGGTTCTATGACAATTTCACACAACTCTGGTTGTCACAAAAGATACAAGTAGCATCCAACTGGAGATCAAATAAATTTGTAGTATCTTCCTTAGCCATACTGCCTCGCAACTATCCGAACAAGCTGCGACGTACTCTGCTTTGGCTGTACTCAGTGCTACGCAGGATTGCTTCCTGCTAAACCAAGAGATCACACCTGATCCCATACTGAAGAATCACCTCGAAGTGATCTTCCTATCTGTAGCACTTCCTGCCCAATCTGAATCATCATAACCCTCCAGGTTAAACTTTTGATTCACATCATACTTGAGCCCATAATCAATCGTACCCTTCAGGTACCTCAGAATATGCTTTACAGCAATCAAGTGAACATGTCTAGGATCCATCAGGAACTGGCTCAAGGTGTTCACAGCAAAACACATATCTGGTCTCGTGTTCGTTAGGTACATCAAGGACCCAATCATCTGACGATACATCGTGGCATCAACCGACTCTGATGAAGCATCACACAATAGCTTCAAGTTCGATGCCATAGGTGTGGCCATTGCCTTGCAGTCCATACCTAGAGATTAATGCATCATACTTGAGTCCTTTATCTCGAACTCGGAAGAGAGCTTCCTATTCGTGTCAGCAATCAACCTATCCTCACCTGTCACAAATAGGTCATCCACATATAGTAGGAGTATCACTGGATTGCCTTCTTCAACCTTGTAGTAAAGGTTGGAATCCGCTTTACTCTTATTAAATCCCAAACTAATCAAGAAGCTGTCAATCCTGCCGTACCATGTCCTGGGTTCTTGATTCAAACTGTACAAGGATTTATTCAATTTGCACACATGTGACTCCCTGTCATGTGTCTCAAATCTGAGGGGCTGCTCCACACACACTTCCTCTTCGACTACACCATTCAAGAAAGCTTTCTTGACATCCATCTGGTGTATTTTCCACCTCATCACTGCAACGAGAGCAAGTAATATTCTTATGGAAGTGTATTTGGCTACAGGTGCAAAATTTTCTTCATAATCTATCCCTCTTTCTGGGAGAAGCCACGAGCCACAAACCTTGCCTTGTATTTCTCTATGCTACCATCTGCAAAATGATTGATCTTGTAGATCCACTTGGAAGTCACAACAAAATTCCCTTATGGTCTTGGGACCACATCCCAAACATCATTCTTCATGATCGACTGGTACTCCTCGATCATGGCATCCTTCCATTACTCCATCCCTGATCCTGGGAACTTCAGATTCTTCAATATATTCAATAGGTATTTTTCTTGAACTTCGTCATTGGAACAAATGTCGCTGTCCTTCTTTTGTAGGTGATTGTACATGATCTTTCCTACAAGTCAAATTCAATTGCATGATTAGAAATATCTCATCATTTTCAGAACAAATTCTTACGCATAAAGACATATGTCATACAATAATGCAATTATCTTAGCCAATGCTTCAATACAACATTTATCCATATCCCGTAACTTTCTAGATGCTTTCCATCTCTACTAGAAAATTATTAAGAGTGTGCACTACTCCCAACATGTCCAAAAAGAGGTTTCATTCTAGATAAGTAGCAATGGAGTGTTGTACAGTACCATAGGCCAGCTACCCATTACTTGCATATTAGTAGTATCTTGTTCATTAATGCAACTTTTCTAAAATGCATAATATACATCCTAAATATAGGAACATAAGTATGTACATGACTTAACAACATCAATTAAGTAATCATATATATACAAGAAATGATAATTCAAATACTTATCTTTGTTTACTTGTTCGGTGGACTCCCTCTCAATCTTTGCTTCCTTGTAGGAACTACTGGAGTGTGCTCCCTCTTGATCTTTGCTTCTTTTATGATATCATTTATGTCTTTGAACTTCTATCCATCCTGGACCACTATGCATGCTTAAGTGTGCACTAGTGTCAACATTGTGTCATCCTCAAGATCTCATACATAATCATACTTCATTAGATATTATCAAAACATTATGATTCTAAATAATCTTAAACATGTATGGTCATGGTCATTTCATACACACGTAATTTATCACAAGTGTTAGTATTCAAGGTTTCAAGGAGGACTTATTTTACTCATACATATTCTTATTTGACCATAGGACTCTTCTGGTTTGTCATATCATTAATAAAAGTAAGAAGCATAATATGCATAAACCCATGATTATTCAAACTTATAACTTCATGAATAATCATGATCAATCATACGAAAGTATACTTATATGAGATCCTAACACAAGGTAGGATTCTAACTTGATATAGGAAAAACATACCTGGATTATCATGTTTGCGAGTTATGTCTAACATGCCCAAACAATGTCTTCTTTGTTCTCTTCAATGATTTAGAGACCTTGTGCTAGTAACCTGCATATCTCATAAGTTAATCATTGTAGAACCAAATTATACATACCTAGTAAGTAGAGCTTTTATGTGATCAATGGCTATGGATGAGTCTTTGTCTTCATGTCACCATGGTCATATGTTCTTGATATAGAACTTGATTTGTCTTTCTTGATGTACCTTTCATGTTAGCGGAAAACATCATCCTCATACAACACCACAGTGCATTAGTACAATCATAAGTGTCATAATCCTAATCAAAGAATGTCTTCTATCAATCACATGCATTCATACTTTTACTAAGGTGATAATACAAGTCTAAAATTAATCAAGATTGTACTAACCTCAATAATATGAAGACAAACATATCATAAACGGATTTCAAAACATACCTGTAACTCGTTAAGTCATACCTGTTGGGATTACTTGTAGTATTCTTATGTAAGGCCTTAGCCTCATCTCCATATGGAACTGGAACTTCTTCACTTATGTAGGTGTCCAATTCATTCTTTTCTAGGATTAACCCAATCCACTTTGATTTGCTGAAACTGGATCTGGAGCTGGCTAGGATTTGACAGAGAAACCCTAAAAATCCAAACATGGAATTCCAACCTTCTGTCTAGACAAGGAGATGCAATTGACTGAGATGAGCAACATGGTGTGCTTAGATTTTGAAAACTCCAAAAATGACTTACAAATTTCAGATTTGCAACTTCTGTCAAATTCTAGTTTTCTGGTTTTTCTGGTCCAAAACCCTAACTAGGGTTTGATAGATCTCGGGGTTCCACCCAACCAAAAAATTCGATCTTGGTCTATAAATTTCAATTTTACTGAGGAGAGAAACCCTGTGCTAAGAGAAATCCAAATTCCACTTATGTCAAAATCCCTAATTTCCCGTAGCAGTGACAAGCCAAAAATGAAAGTGCTCAGAATCCAATTCTGTTTTGACATAAATATATGCCATATTGTTTTTTATGTATCTCTAAAATTTCAGATCCTCAGGGTCTGAATCTTCAGCTTGTGGTAGACTGACCTATCATATTTCCAACCCCACATATCTTAGCTTCAATGGATTCTCCATGGGAGAGATATGCTAAGTGTTGCAACATGACTTGTTTATGGGATGAAACGACATAGCAAAATTGTATGGAGTTCCACATGTCACTGTTTCAACTTCGGCCTCTGAAACTGGGACCTGTGAAACTAAAGTTTGTGCCCTAACTGGCACTTTTTATGGAATTCCATTTGGAGCTTCCTATCTTGAGATATGACCTTTGTGCCTAGGTCACCTGTTTAGGGATGCATTCTGGAAGAGGCAGAAAGACTAATTTGTATGGATCATATATCACAAAGTACAACGAATCAGAGGTTGATATTATGACACAAGATACATGAACATTTCATATTCGGCCTGTAAAAGTTTCATATCCTGAACCTTCACCAAAACTGATTTATAGCCAAAGTGCTACGATGACTAGATTTTACTATATCAATCCCTAGCTTCCAATTTGTCACAAGTGCAACAAGTGTCGTAAATGACATACAATGCCTTCCTTTAGGATAGCTCTGATTCCATGTTAGTTTTTCATCATTTAATTCAATATGATCTAGGATCTTAACTGAGAGAACAACATGTTCAACATATCAAATACAAGAGACAAGAGACACAAAGCATTTCACTGGGGAAAACCAAGAAGGTGAAAAACCCCGCAACTTCCTAAGAGATAGAATGAGCACCAATACAAAGATCACAAAGATCAAACCCCAAAAGATAGATGTCTTCAGTAGCTACTCCTCCTCCACTTGTGCACACTCCTCTCTCTCAACTATGCGAGTTGGACAAGTGAGTGAATGAATAGAATGAGAGAATCACACTCTCTATTTATACTTTACTTTGACCTGCCTTTAAACCTAACTGGGCCGACTTCCTAAGGAAGCCTAATAACCCATCCACATGAATCATACAGGGCCGACCCCACCAAGGTGGTCTAATAACCCATCAAATATAAGTTACGACACTTACAATGTAACTTGCAACACTTGCAAATACAAATGACGACACTTCCAATCGGATGAATCATACATCTCCGTTGGGGATACAATAAAGTACAAATGTAATACATACAATATACAAGTGAATATCTTCTGAATTTACAAATACATCAACAGTGCCTCCTTCACGTGATTCTTTAAGCCGTTTGGCGTGAGTTAACTCATGATCTGCATATAAAAAACAACCAGTTAATATATTGAATCAAACTTAAAACAAATTAAATCCAAACTCAATATGTTATTTTATTAAGTTAATGTTTGATGTGGAATGAAGTGGCTCAATATTCTAAATTAAGATCTTTTACCATTTCATAATTTTCACACTTTTAAATTAATTTGGAACGTATCATTTTACTTTGTTTAAATTTCCATGATTTAGCTTCCATATTTACTTTGTCATTATTCACATTAATTCTATTTGTAAGTGTTTCCTTTGGATTTAAAATAGTTATATTTTATTAAAAGGTCAAAGAATGTTTACTTTAATATTATGTCTTTTTAACAAGGCTTCAATGGTAACTCATGTTATTGATTTGCATATGCGGATCAATAGGATTCAGAAGAATCGAAAGATAAAGTTAGATCAGTTTGTCAAAAGAGTAATCCAAACCAGTAAATCAATAATGCTTTCAAACCCCAGTGTAGAACTCGGGACTAGAAGAAGGGTCGAATGAAATACCTGAATGAGGGTCATTTGATCTTAATCCAAAGTGTGGGAATGTATCACCAAGCAAGAGAATCAATTTATCGCCAATAAAATGATATATAATGCATTAAAAGTAATAAATCATGCCATTCAATATTATTGCTTTTAATTAATAGAGAAAAAATGAAAGATAAGCTTTTGAGAGTGACTGTAATGATTTAGGTTTAAATGTGACGACATAATAGTGAAAGATATTGAAAGAAAGAGACAATTTAGGGTCCCAACATCCTCCCAGACCGAAGGTATGGCACATCCTCGTGCCATGAATGAATTGGAAGTGGTATTTCATTTTTTTCAAAAACTCAGTTTGATCATCAATAGTTTATAGGAAATCTTCAACAAAACTAAGCTAACTTTATCACTACATGAAAAACTAGAACTTAGAAAAAGAATTATTAATGTTATGCTATGAGATGACCAAAACAACTTCATATTAATTAAGATATACAATTTCATCCATTAGTAACAATTCATGCTTATGAAGACCATACAATTTGTGATGGGGGATTTTCCTCATGTCCTGAAACCAGAAACATGAGTGTATAGATGGCCTGTAATTTATGTAAAGCCTATAGGAAACTAGTCATCCTTATCTCATGTTCAAAGGCTTACTGTCATCCAAGTTATATGAGTAAAGTTCACACTGGAGTTCATTAAACTTCTACCATTATGTGTCCACCTGGCAAGATAAGAAATCTTTAATCCACTGGTCTTAAGATAATCTTGAGACTATTTCCTCCTCCCAAACCGAAGGTATGTCACGTCCTCGTGCCATGAATGAATTAATACTGGGTTGTATTCTTCTTATGTAAAAACTCTAGATCAACATCAATCAACATAAAATTCTAAAAAAAACCATCATTATTCTAAGAACTAAAACTTTTTTCTAGAAAAAGAAGTATTCATGATATGACCCAAACAATATCATACTAAGTTAGATTTGTCAATACATGCAAATTCATTAGTTTATGCTCATGAAGACCACATATAAGCTATGATAGGGTATTTTCCTCATGTCTCCCAAAATAGAAAACATGAGGGCACAGATGGTCTATAAATCCTATAGGAAACCTGTCATCCTTGCTACTTCTCAAAGGTTTATCGTTATTCAAGTAATTATGGACAAAGTTTGCATTTGGGTTCATTAGGCTCCTAAGTTTATGGGTCCTACTTCTAGGATAGTGACATCCTAGGTATAGTATGAATTAGACAGCAGGGTCTTAAGTGCAACTTACAAACATTCTCAAATGGCAGATATATGAGGTTCATTTAACCGGTTGTTCAACATGCATGCTTCTTCTTAAGAGTTTACACAAGTATATCGTTCATACACACGAATATATATTAGGCATAGTGAAAGACATCAAAGTCAAAACCCATTGCCAACAAGCCTGTTCATTACCCCCATGGGGTAACTTTGATATCTAATAAATATCCTCCCAAGACAAAATGCCCCATTGCCAGCGAGCCTGTTTAGTACCCCGATGGGTTTGCCTAGTCATACCACAAGCCGGTACCCGCTGCCGGCAGAGCTGTTTAGTATCCTAGCGGGTTAGCCTCTTACACCCTTTTTATAGCAGAAACTAGCCTTTACCACCACCCTTAAGAGATTGACACATGTATTTCTTTTGCAACGAGATGGGGAGGTAGCTCTGAAAACCCTTTACGGATTGGGATGGTATATGGGTTGGTTGACTTTCTATAAATTTCCCTTTAAAGGCTATGTGCATGAAAAATAGACTACGCATTTAGTTTAGTCCAAATACATGACATGGACAAACTTAATTAATGTATAGTGGATGAGGCCATAAGAGAATGATTGAAAGTTGTCTCTAGTCCCAAAACTCACCTTTTTCATATAGATTTATAGTATTGTTTCCCACAAACTAGGAATTTCATTCACCCTTATGCTACTGTGTGATAAAGATTCTTAAACAGACTTTGATAATGAAGCTAGGATTTACGAGTGACCTATAAGGATTAGATATACCTTAAACTTATGGCTAGTTCCCGTGGTATTTAAAATTGGTCTTCAACAACTGTTATAATCAGAAATATGCATGTATGAAAAGAAATAATGAAGGAAAATTGTTTCGGTTTAGTCATTGACATTATCTTCTTCTTAGTTCTTTTATTTGAAAAAGAAAACAAGAAAAACAAAGTTGCATTGTTCCCTAAACTAAGAATGCAACATTTTATTTATATACATATTTTCCTATTCTACCTAAGAACAAAGAAAACATTTTTATTCAAGTATATGAACTCTTCCAATATAACCAAGTGCGAAGCAAGATGAAAATTATACCTTTATCCACATATGAAAAGGTTGTTGCAGTGATTACCTGAATGTGGAAGTTCAACCAACTTACTTGTCTTTGCATCAGAAGGTGTCAAATGGAGAAATTGTATTGTGGCTAGGTTACCTCTTGAAACCATATTTCGATGTAGTCGTGGTAATCACCTTCCTTCACTATGTCATACAGACCCTCTTCTCCTAGTTGAGCGGTTGTTTGAGCACATGATGGATCTGTTGTCATGTATATAGAGAAATCTTCGATTTCAGGTCACTCTCCTTCAGATATAATCCCCAATGTGTTAGTTTCTTCTATAGTATTATAATTAAAGTCCTTTTGTAGTTCCTGGGACTTTAGTTTCTCTGCCATTTTAGGAGAGGTTGATAAGTTCTCAACTGCTATCAAGATCTTCTCTTCTTGAGCAGTAGAGATCGCGATCCCAGATGTTTCTAGGATTTCAAAAAGTTCTCTCATACTAATGAGCACCTTTGAATCCATTTTGTTGGTTGATAGGTCATACCTCACACAAGGATTAGTCTCTGGGGTTCTTACAGTACCCATTTTTTTATGTGTTTTTAAAAGACTATCTACTACTAGAAAAAATTTGCAAATTAAACACGCCACACTTTTATGAAATAAAACACCTATATGAAATTAAATTGCGGAAAGTAAACACACCCAAACTTGCTGAAAGAATAACACATTTGCAGAGAAAGAAGGAAAACTTTACGAAATAAATTGCGGAAAAGAAAGCTACCTAAATTTACAAAATAAAAGCACACGTATAGGAATTTAAATTAAGGAAAAGTAAATTATCTATGTTTGCGGAAAGAAAAATACACCTAATTATTGGAAAGTAAACTATCTACATTTGCGAAAAAAAAGGTACACCTAACTATGAGAAAGTAAACTATCTATGTTTGCAGAAAGAAATGTACACTTAAGGGAAGTAAATCAAACTTTGCATAAAGTAAACACACTTGTGCGAAAAGTAAAACTTGCAAAAGTAAGGACACGTATGAGAAAATAAGCACACTTTGCGAAACACACTTGCAAAAATAAGCTTGAAGAAAGTAAAACACACTTGCAAAAAGGAACAACAAGGCTTTGGGGCACCCCACTATAGTGGACATGCAGGTTATTACCTCTCATATTACCGTTCTCCCCTCCCCCTTGATGTGTAATGTAAAAGAAGCCTATCTACCTAGACTCCAACCCCTTTAGCAACTGCCTGGCAGCGGCACCAAAATATTGAGTAAAAGGGTGAATCCACAAAGGTGGTTCACGATTGAAGCCAAACTACCATTGAAACCAAAAACCATTTTTTGGGTGTAGAAAAACCATTGAAACAAAAAACTAATTGAAAAAAAAAACCATTTTAAAACTAAAACCAAAAACCATTCCAAAACAAAAACGAAAACCATTTGAAATTTGAAATATGTTTAGGGTTTTAAATTTATTTTGCATTAATTTTTTTAAATTTTTTAAAATATTTTTGTTTATATCAACCGATACCATTTCATTGCATAAATGCTACCGATTTTATTTTAAAATGTGTTTTGACAAGCAGAAATGTTGCCCATTTTTTTTCAATTCTCTGAGAACACTAAGAGGATTGAAAAAAAAATCATATATTACATTACTTAACCTATAACTCTAAACCTACGAATATAACATCATAAAACATTAATATTAATAATATAATATAAAAAATTAAAAAATGAATATTAATAATATATTATTAATCATATAATCATATATTATTTATTAATTTTTACTTAATTTATTTTTAAAAAATAATATATTTATTCTTGTTTGTTAAAATGTATAGTAAGTATATCATGATTTACTGATTAAATTTTTAATAAAATATTTTAAAATTATGTAAATTCAAAACAATATTATATCTATATTAAATTATTAGCATATGATTATGATTAATTTATATGAATTTAAAATTTAAAATTAAAATTAAATTAAATATAAATCTTACTATACCTACCATTATACTCATTTTGAATACTGAAACTTAGTTTGAATTTCCATGGTCATAACTTGTTCTTCCTTTAGTGGCATCTTGCAGTGGTACTTCTTAGAATTGGTATACTTCAAATGGCCAATTTGCTCCTTCTTACCACTAGTTCTTAACTTGTATGGAGTTATGTTGGAATCATTAGTTAGGTGAGAGCATATTTTTGCTAGTACATAAAGAAGAATTATGTTTGAGTAATAATTTTTGCCTAATTATATTAAAAATAATACAATATCAAACCCACCAAGAACATGATTTATTAGGAGAAAGTGTGAGAGGTGAATGTTGTGTTGGAAGAATTAAGACTTATGTATTTATGTAAATGGATAGTCATCATAAATGGAAAACTCTAGCCACCAATTCTTCATAGCTAGGAATCATTTCCAACCAAATATGGTCACTCCACCAAATATCCACAACTAACAAGCATATACGCCAACAAGTACTCTTTTGCGCCTACACTTGCATCACAAAACTATACAAGAGAAAACAAGATAGTCTCCCTCTATCTTCTCCACTACATCAAGCACTCCAAGTAGCACTATGGTTTCTAAATTCCCCTAGTCTTCTTAGATTGCATAAGAACCACAAGAACAAGTGCTCCCTTTTCTCTTTTAGGTTTTCTCCAATGGTTTCAAGAGTCAACATATTTAGATTTGCATCTTTATCATATTAAGGAAAATTGTAATTTGTTAGACAATAATAATTCAAATAAATAAGTAGTTTTTGTAGACCTCTTAAATTGTGTTGTGTGCATGGGTGTTATGGAATTAAGTTTACATCCTAAAATTTGTCAACTCAAAATTAAAACATGTTCATTTAACAAAGTTTTCCCTAAAATTTTAGGTTCTCAAGTTTGCCAATAAAATTCCATTATACCATGTTATATAGCTTTTGTAAACACTCCCAAAATATTTGCAAGTAGTAATCATTTGGTCTAAAAAATGCTTCTAAGGAGGTGAAACTTATCCATCAAATCATCCAAATGATCAAAATGATCATTTTTAGACAACACAATCCACATAATTTCTCACTAATATTTTGTATATGGTTGAAGTGGCCTCTAAAATTCAACCATTGAGCCATCAACATTTGCTTTATGAAGATATATGAAAATCACCCATGAACAACATGCATGTTAAGGGTAAACATAATCAAATGTGCAAAATACACATCCTATTCTAATCAATGAGAGAAGGATGTGCAAAAAATCTAAACAAATAATTGTACAAAACAAATAACACATAATCATGCAACTCATTGTGACCTTGTTGAGATGGTAACAAACTTCAAGGAAAATTTTATTTGAATCCAAACCTTAGCTCAAAAGTTTTCAATACTCAAGGGTTTTCAAATTTAGTCAATTCCTCTTTCTATTTGAGCCTTTGTAAATGTTTGGAATCTTTGTCTCTGTTGAAGGACACATTTTGTTATGAATTGTTACCCTTGATTCTCAATCAAGCATGATTTACTTGTCTTTTGTCTTGTACTATTGATATTTGAATTGGAAATGTTCTTTGATCGGGTCCTTTAAATCCATTCACATCATCTTTTTTCCCAAACTTTTGATAAGGCATGGTTTCTTGATCATGTAATGTAACATCTTCCAACACGCCCATCACCAATGTCATCCACTGACGCTGCATGGTGAGCAGTGAATGGGGCCAACGTTGAAATTTCTTCAAACTGTGCCTGTATGCATCAAAATTGGACATGGTTAGATGAGATACTTTCCTTTACAGTATGTGAGGGTTTCAAGACTCAAGGATTTCTAACATCCCCACATAATCTTCAACATTCTCCATGTTTTCATGAACCTTCATTATGCGGTCTCATTTTCACCATTCGTCATTCTCAATTCTTCATCAATTTCCAAGATAGATTCAATATAAATTATTCATTAATGGAAAATGAAGAGCCCTTGATCATTAGAAAGAGCTACTTGAGATAGATCTATAACTTATATACAAAAGAGGAACATTCATGACATATAGAAAAATCCATCAATCCTCATCTATATCCTTAGATTCAACAACACCACAATGACATGTAGAAAACTCATTTGGTCTCCATCTATAACCTTAGATTCAATGTTACTTTGGAAAACAACCTACAATTTCTCTTATGGAAAATCCATAATTAAGTACTCCATATACAAAAACCAAGAGATGATGATGAAAATGTTCAATGAAAATTTGAAATTGAACATGAAATTGAAATTTGACATTTGAAATTGAAATTGAATTTGAAATTGAAATTGAATTTGAAATTGAATTGAATTTGAATTTGAATTGTGAAATTTGAATTTGGATTTGAAATGCGAAATTTGAAATAGAATTTGAAATTTGAATATGAATTTGAAATATGAAATTTGAAAGAGAATTAGAATTAGAAATTGAAATGTAATGTAGAGATTTCTGAAGAGAGAACTTCATTGCTTCATGCTCCGCGACGCATGAGAGGATCTGACGTCGCCCAAGAGGGCGTCCATCGACAACGCTCCTGTTCGTCGAGGAGTGAGGCCACACCGGGGTCGGCTACCACTAGTGGCAGCAGCAGGAGAGATAGTGTGTCCGTTTATCTCAATGACATACATGTTCATCCCTAGGTGGGGGATGCGCGGGAAGACTCGAGTGCATCAGGTGCATATTTTTTGTTAGATACATTTTCAGTTAAATTTTAGTATATAATGCATTGAATTTCAGTTGCAAGTTATAATATATATTTTTAGTAACATTTGTGTTTTGGTTTGGATCACAGGTAACCCATCAAAGGGATCGTACGATGATAAGGTCACACGCATCACTCTCGCTGATATCACTACCCAGTGAGAGTGGGTGCACTCATGGGTGTGCACATTGAGGGAGGATTCTCCCATGTGGCGATATTTATTCATGATGTTATCAGCAGTGGATGAGATGTTGGACCTCTACAAGAGGGTGGGACCTCTTAGTGACATTTGGCATTATTCATGCCAGAGGAGGAGACAGGATGTCATTGGGATCCACAAATGGGAGGATGTCAAAGTCTCCATAAAAGGGCATGACATCAAGGGTACTTTTTTCGACATCCCTCCTGACCGCCCTTTCGATCAACCACCTAGACTCAAGGAGTTTAATTTGGAGGCCGTTGCACCATATTTATATGATAGATTCGTCAGCGTGGGGCATGTTCCCCCACCATGACCAGGTCCCATTGTACTTTGCAAAACATATTTATGCAAAGTTTGTTTTGGATATGCACCCAGATTACACTAGCACAAGGTCTGAGTTCTTTGGGGCTAGTAGGGGATGCTCCTACTAACATCCTGGAGCTCGTAGAGACCCTGACTTTGTTCCACCCCCTCTGAGGTTGGTACTTATTCCAGACAGGACGGTTATCAGGTTGGCGGACGTGGCAAAGTCATCCCAGCTTGCTGCAGAGGCTAGACATGATATTGCAGAGTCGTTGTTCACTGCGATGGGAAGTGCTATTGTTTTTGTGCATGGAGAGGCATCTAGACCACCCCCTGCACCTGCAGATCCAGAGATAGAGTATGTCGATAGTGACCTGCTCAGGAGTTTAGATGGTGAGGCCATACTGGGGTATCCTGAGTCAGCCTGAGATGCATACTTTCAGTTGTATCGTAGATACGTCGCTCCAGGACATGTATACTTTTGTACAATTATGTATATATGTTCTTCATGTTACATCATATTATATGTCGTAAATTGAATGGTTAATAATAATTAAGGGAGTTGTATTATATTGCTCCATGCAAGGGACCACATTCATGGATCAACTCTTTGCTAGTGAGCCATCGATTGGTCCATCCGCTTGTCCCAACCTGTGGACGAGAGTAGTCGAGGTAAGTTATAATTTATGTTCTAATTTAATTTGAGTTTATTATTTCCCAGTTTAAATAATTTATGTTTTATTTCTAAATTTTCGAGATTTTATGTTTTAGATCTTAACTTCAAATGAATTCCAAATTGTACAGGGCAAAGGAAAGGGCATTGCTCCTGATGATAGACATGAGGACCACGAAGGTCCTGACCATCTGGGTCTAGACACAGAGGTGAGTTTTAATTTATGTTCCAATTCATGTTATTTAATCATATTTAGTAATTTATTTTTGTGCTTTATGTTTCAATTTTTGAATTATAACTTAAATTATGTTTTAGTTTTAATTTTTAATAAATCTAACTTATTACATCTAATGGCATATTACACAGGCATCGCTACGGGTGGGTGTCGATGCTGCAATGGCTTTCACATATGATTGGGATGCATCTCGAGCACATGGTCTTGATGACGGGCCATCTACCCATATTCCTATCCAGATGTCGGATATTACCATTGACTCGACAGAGATCGAGGCATTCTTTTAGTTTACCGCCACAGATCCAGCATCAGTCTACTACACACAAAGGCAATCGCAGGGTCAATCAAGGGCCTCGTGGGGGTAGTGGCCAATGAGTTGATGATCTATATATTTCCATGTTTTGGATATTTTCATATTTTATATATTTTCATGTTTTGGATGATCTATGTATACGTTTTTATGTTTTGGATATTTTGTTACATATTTTGTATATTTTATCATATTGACGTCTTCATGTGTATTTTGTATCTTATTTGAAATCGATCAATTTTTTTTTATATTACATATGGATATAGTTATTACAGTTACAAATTTATGTTTTGTCATTTCAAATGCAAATTTAATGTACACTGATTACAATATAAAAGTTCAGTCTCGATGTGTAGTTACAATTTAGTTCAATTTAAAATGCAAATTTTGACTACATTACATAACATCTTCCAAAATTTAGAATTGAATACATACATTACAATTTAAAATTGAAATTACAATTCCAATTCAATTACAATATAAAATTTCAAATTTAATGTGTAATTTCAATTCCAATTCATTACAATTTAAAAGCTCATTTTCAACTACATTACAATTGCATAAATAAAATCAAAATTTAAAATTATAATACATTTGAAATAAAAAATTGAAATTACAATTACATTATGTTGTCTACACATTACAATTCAATTACAATTTACACATTCCAATTCAATTACAATTTAAAATTAAAATATCAAATTTAATGTGTAATTTCAATTGAAAATTCAATGTGTTGTTCCAATTTAAAAGTTCAATTTCAATTACATTACAATTGCATTTGAAATAAAAATTTTAAATCAGAATACATCGTACAATCTAAAATTTAAATTTTACAATTTTACATTTTATAGATGTATTTTAAATTCTCAATTACATTACAATTGTATTTGAAATCAAAATTTAAAATTAGAATACATTTGAAATTGAAAATTGAAATTATAATTGCATTATGTTGTGTGCACATTACAATTCAATTACAATTTCCACATTCCAATTCAATTACATGCAAAATTTAATGTGTAATTTCAATTGAAAATTCAATGTGTTGTTGTATACAAGAATGTTTTTGTCCATTGAGAGTGTGAAATATCCCTTGAGACAAAATTCTCTAATTACAACCAAGCAATGATTGATTGATTCCATTTTGGTATTGTTTGTGATAGATTTCTATCAAATTCAAAAATATTTGGTGTAATAACAAGTTCTATAGTATGTAGGTGATCTTTTCTTTTAAGTGTGTGTTCTAATCTTAAGTCATAAAAGTATGGTTTGTTGTCTTGGCAATGAGCATAACCACCTAGTTAATATAAGAAATGAAAATATGTTGATAGTAGATGCTTGTACAACTATGGTAGAAAGATTCAAAGAGAGCCAATATGTTGAAGGGTGGTGTTTGTGCTAATAAAAATGGAGTATTATGCATCACCTCATTTTTTTAATCCACATAGTCATTTAAGGTTTTAAGAAAGGAACAATATGTTTTTTCAAAGTCTTGCCAACTTTCATTATTACTTTTCCATGTCTATAAAAAAAAAGGCATGTACAACTTGTGTTTTGGTTTGATAATCGAGGTGTTTTTATGCAAGCAAGGCCATATAATACTAACTAATTGCCATCAAAGAGATTCCATGCCTATGTGTGCAAAACTGCATGATAAAGATGGTTTTTGATGCATGGAATCCAAAAATTGAGAAGGTTTGATGGTTAGAAATTATAGTGAATGTTTGTGAGTTGTGCCATATGTTATATTCCATGTAGCACCAAGTGCCAATATTTTTATTAAATGGAATGAGGAGACACAAAAAAAGTTGGTCCTAACTTTGATATGTTAAATAAAAAAACTAATTGATTATTGTTGAATGAAACCTTTTTTCAATACATTGGTATTTGATAATATTTTTATATAATTGATAATGAAATACAATGTAAATGATGATGAAATACAATGAATGGATTGTAATGTATATAATTTTGCATTTGAAATCAAAATTTAAAATTAGAATACATTGCACAATTTAAAATTTAAAATTTAAAAATTTACATTGTATAGATGTATTTTAAATTATCAATTACATTACAATTGTATTTGAAATCAAAATTTAAACTTAGAATGTACATTACAATATAAAATTGAAATTTTACAATTTCATTATATTGTCTAACATTACAATTCAAATATCTAGTAGACCTTTAATATTGTTTTTAAAGCATCTAAACAAATATCTAGAAAACTATTATGGAGGAAGTTCATGGAGCACTGACCATACATTCAAGTGTAGTCGCATTGGAGCACCATGACCCAATTTTCACAAAAGCCTCCCATCTAGTATTTTTATTCTTGGCATTAAAGCATCTACAAAAATACATTTATAAAACAACCTCCATAAAAATCTCCAAACAAATATTACACAAGACAAAATGAAAACTATGTTAATGATGCAAGTGGCATACATGTAACTCATTCATATGGCCAATGGGTTATAGGAATGCAAGTCTCCATAATACGATCATGGTTAGCTTCTGTCATCTTCCATCTCTTTGGCTCACCTCTCTTCACCTTGATTTCTATTAGATGTATCTGAGCTGCCACCACCAAATGACTGTATTGACATGATATATATTCAAGCATAAAATCTTTGCAAATAATATGCGCACCCTGTTTTTTCACTCTTTCAAAAAAGTGTCCCATTAGAACCATGTCTCCAGTTTGGTATGTGAATTATCCATCTTGGTAGGGTCGCACCAACCTACTTTTTATTTGTGTGCATCGCATCAAATAATATGCCACATTTTCTTGGTTGTTGGGGGGTGCAATGACAACGAATACATCACCTGCAATATACATTACAAATATTATTCAAATGTCCTACATGCATTTCTACAACATTTGTATATGTGTAATATATAATGAACTAATTAACTTAATGAAATCTCTTGTACCTTCCCTGACCATATTAGAAACTCGATCATGATCTAAATAGACCATTGCCTCTTCAGTGTGCATCTCTTTCCATGTTGGAATTGGATGTGGGCCCTTTGGATTAAGAGAGACATATTTCCATGGTTTCACATATACATCATTTTCACAGTGATCAAGCCTGCATCCATTTGCATCAATGCAAAAATCGCAAAAACAAGCGTACTTCCTCGTTTCAATGGAAAATATGTCACCCATGTCTTTACTTCGAACAGAATATAATTCCCTCGTACCAGGTATGGTCTCACAATAAAAAGACATGGATATATTCACATCTCCAAGGGAAACATCCCAAAAGAACCTACATGGAATTCAAATTTGTCATATATAAATTCCTATCGAGTATGTGTTCTTTTGGAAATGATGATATTGAATGTTATTAGCTTATTAATTGAGTTTAGGGTTTATTACCTACACACCGGCCTTGCTTGTTCATGACCTTGATGTCCCAAATGACGTGTGCACCAATCAACTACTTCCGTGGAGCATTTGAATCGGGTTGCACCATGACTCATCTGGTACCTCCGAGGTGCTTGTTTCACACATGCAATTGCGCCATCATGTTCACCCTTTCCATGCCCTGTTTCAAAAAAGCTCCAGGTGTGTCGGATTCCTGTCTCTTTGTGAAGGTGACTCAACGAATAAAATGAGCGTGCTGATTTGAATTTCCCTGCACACCCATCTGACCAAATCCAATTTTCAGCAAATGATACGCCTCTCTGCCTCAATGAATCATAAATCAACGCAAAGCAATGTTGAACGAACAATGATTCATGCTCATGATTATCACTAACATAAAAATGGCACTCCTTGATCACTTCATGTGACTGAGGAGTGGTATCCCTACCATCAATGCTTTCTTGAGCATGTATGTACAATACATGTACAAAGATAGACACTTGGTTGGAGTGAGAGTACTCACTCTATATCTCTCCCCGAGGAGCAAAAGTGTAGTTCTCAACAAAGTCTACCACTGATAAGATTGTTCCCGGCTCAAATACCTCACGAGAATGTTTGAATTCTGAAGTTTGCCACCTGGACCTATGGGAGTGCTTTATGTATTTATAAATCTAACTTTGAAACTTCTCCATGAAATCTGAAATAGGAACCTCATCCTCGAGCAAGTCGATCCTCTTAGATTGCACAGATGAATAAGATGATGGATTCATGGAGACATACTCGTACCTCTTCCACTTAACTGTGATATCTGACAATCCATGGTGTGTTGGATCGATAAGAAAGTTCCTATGGAACAATGTCAAATCACTACATTCATGGCATTTTCTCCCACCTACACACCTCTTATTGAAAAACATGTGTTTACGATTCCTGTTGCATCGTATCATACAAATAAAATATCGCACTGTGTGAGGAGCTAGTACACCGTTCCAGTGCCTTTTGCAAAAATACAGAAATGTGTCATAGTATAGTTGAAATTCAACATGGTACCGACAACAAGTGTCGTGAATCATATTCGGCCTAATATACCATGGTTTCAATTTGTTGAACATGCTAAATGATATTTGAACACTAGCATTGGTTTCTTGGAATTCCTCGTAAAGTACAACTCTCGTCATCTCCATCACATGCTTACAGTGCTCTTGATAAATGCCTCTGGATAAACGTTGTCGCAGGACATGCTTTCGATCTGGAATAACACGAGAATGGCTATCCAAAAACTCTATCACCTTCTCTCTAATGCCTGTTGCCATCCTGCCTCGATAGGGTTCCCTACAAATAAGAGCCCAACAAGCAGCTTCATCATTTTCATCTATTCGGACCCTGAATTTAGTATATTTGAACAATGTTCTTTTTGAAACATTGAGCAATGATGCCATTGTTGATACCATTCGATTTCTTGAGGTGCTTTGTGCCACAACAGCCGTTGTAATTTCCATACGAGCAACTCAAATATCATTATTTCTTGATTTTCCAAACGAAGATAATGTAGTTCTTACATTTTCTATTGCATTCTCGCATGTCTTTTTTGTTTTAACATCTTGAAAACCCAACAACTTTGTGGCACGTTTCAATTTTTTGAGTTTTATCAACCCATGTAGGATTTGAGCTTGTGCCATCGTTGAATGTTGTTCAAAATATGATTCGATTATATTACTGACATGCTATCTAACTCTCCGACTAAGGATTGAGTTCCCAATCTCTTCTTGTGCAGAAACAACTACACAATCCTCTAGACAATTTCCACCCCTTCCAACCCCACTGCAACTCTCAATTATACTTTCAATGTGAGAGGGAACGGTGTCATGTGATGGTTGATCAAGATCATAAGGGGGCACAGGGTCATGTGATTCTTGATCACCATGATGTGATGTCTGACCATAATCTCTCCCTACATAATCAAAATTCATGTGAAGGGAATTTCAATCAGAAATGCATTATATACGAGGTTAATTTAAAGTACCAAATTGAAGTGTTTTGAAATGCACTGGTACATGAATTGAAAATACATTTAAAACAAGAAAATTATTTGTAACTTGAATTCAAAATAACTAAATATGTACACATTTAACTTGAAGTTGTACATTTAGCTTGATAATTGTTCTAAGTAATGTTTGAAATTGCTAGTAACTTGAAATTTGAAATGGCTAGTAAAGTTTGAAATTGCTTGTAACTTAAAAATCCTTGTAACTTGAAATTGCTAGTAATTACTTGAGAATTGTTCTAAGTAAAGTTTGAAATTGCTAGTAACTTGTGCATTGAACTTTAAAATTGCTAGTAACTTGAAATTGATTACATGTAAATTAACAAACTGAAAATTGGTTACTTGATAGTTGTGCATTGAACTTTAAAATTGCTAGTAACTTGAAATTTGATGTGAAAATTGAAAAATTGAAAATTGTGTGTGAATTGAATTTTCCAACTAATACATTTAACTTGAGAATTGTTCTTGAATTGAATTTTCCAACTAATACATTTAACTTGAGAATTGTTCTAAGTAAAATTTGAAATTGCTATTAACTTGAAAATTGAAATTGCTAGTAATTACTTGAGAATTGTTCTAGAAGTAATGTTTGAAATTGCTAGTAAATTTGAAATTGCTTGTAACTTGAAATTGGTGGTAACTTGTACATTTAACTTTAAAATTGCTAGTAACTTGTACATTTAACTTTAAAATTGCTAGTAACTTGAAATTTGTTACATGTAAATTAACAAATTGAAAATTTCTAGTGACTTGAGAAAAATTTGGTACAAATATTGAAAATACATTAAAACAAGAAAATTGTTTGTAACTTAATTTCAAAATAATTAAATATGTACATGTAACTTGAAATTATACATTTAGTTTGAAAATTGCTAGTAAAGTTTGAAAATCAAGTATATATATTTAACTCAAGATAATTATTAATAACTTGATAGTTGTGCATTGAACTTTAAAATTGCTAGTAACTTGAAATTTGATGTAGAAATTGACAAATTGAAAATTGAGTGTGAATTGAATTTTACAACTAATTATACATAACTATCAATTCAACTTGAAAATTGTCCATTTAACTTCAAAATTGTTAAATTTTTTAAAATATAAATTATATACCTACTATAGGAAAATAAAGTTAACTTATCCCTACATTAATACATAGGAAAAATTGGTACATGAATTGGAAATACATTAACTATGAAAATATTGCCAACCACCATAACTATGAAAATATTGCCAACCACTATAACTATGAAAATATTAATTCATTTGTTTTCAAATTGAATTTTCTAACGAATACATAACTATCATAATGTTCATTTCAAATAAAATGAGGGTAAGTTAAAATTAGACATTAATAGTTATTTCAATCAACAAATGTTGAGACTTGGAGCTCACATTGATGCTATACATTTATATTTTTTTAACAAATAACAAAACAAGAATTGAAATTACGTTTAACTTGAAATTGTTAGTAACTGAGAAAATTGCAATCAGTTAAATATGTACAATTTAACTTGAAAATAGTGTCCAAGTGTACATTTAATTTGAAAATTATTCTAATAACATTGAAAATTGTTAGTAACTTAAAAATTTGAAAATCGTTAATATGTACATACATTTTATCTTGAAAATAGAATCGAAGTGTACAATTCATTTGAAAATGGTTGGACAATAACATTGAAAATTGTTAGTAACTTTGAAATAATTTGAAAATAGTTAAAAATATGTACATATTAACATGAAAATAGAATCCAAATGTACATGTTTCATTTGAAAATTATTCCAATAACATTTGTTAGCCACATGAAAATTGTTCATTTAACATAAAAATTGTTGTAAACTTTGAAATTTAAATAACAAATCAATGAAATAAATAAGAATATCATTACAAATAAATATTAAACAAATTAAATTATGAAATTTAATTAAATTTATTGGAAATTTGTTACTAAGTTTGTAAATTATGTAGCATGCAATTGAAGAACTTGTTAAAATATGATATTTAAATTATGTAGCATGTAATTCAATAATTTACCTTGGTTGTCCTCCATTGGAATTTGTTGCACCAAATGTGCATCTTCTTCTTCTCTCAAGCTTGCTCTTTGTTGTCTCATTCGTTCTCTATTCTTCTTACACTCTTCATTGTTATTTTGTTGTCTAGCATGTTTTCTTTATCTTTTTCTTTGACTCCCCGTCAATCTACAATGAACACAAACAAAAATTCTTTAAATTGTTATAACAAACAACAATATGTTAGTATGAAATTTTGAAATATGTCTACAAAGAAATCTTACATGTCTAATGAGCTCTAATTCAACAATATCAAAATGAAAAAGCTCTAATTCAACAACATCAAAATGACAAAGCTCTAATTGAAAATAAACTAGCAATGAGTTAAATTAGTGTTTTTGATGAATTGTTTGCTGAATATATAGAGGTTGGTTGATATTTTTACGAGGGAATGGTAGTTGGCAACATTAATTGTCCAACTCCTTTCTCGAGTTCATTTTTATATTTTTTTTACACAGACAACCCCTCGATTGAGTTTATTTTATAAACCCTCGATCGAGGGCTTGAACATACCTCGATCGAGGTCTAGTTAAAACCCTCGATCTAGATCTTATTAAATCCTCAATTTAGGTATTTTAAATACCTCGATCGAAAGGGCCTAGAAAAACAAGCCAAGAGCCCTTTTCACTACAGAATGAAAGTTTTGTCTACCTTCCAAGTGGTTAAACCATGTCATGAAATGAACATTAATGGGATGACTTGATACCATTGGATTCGTCAATGAATCCTCTATCTAGATACATAAAATTTACGAATTTTTATCTTCGTATGTCTTTTGTTTTTAAATTTCTACTAAAACTTGCCCTAAAAAACCTTGATGACAACTTTGATTGAGGTCAAAGATAAATCCACAACATTCAAAATACACATCAATTTTTTTTTTTAAAAATACACACGCACTAGATAAACGTGTCCTCTTCAAAAGGGTATTTTTAGTTTTGTAAATTATGTAAACATCAATAGATTTCGTGCACACACACACATGTGTGCAAAATGCGACTGAAATATTCATTGGTTAGTTTCGAAAAATAATAATAAATATAATTTTTTGAGAATTTTTTTTAAAAAAATGTAATCTCTAGTGCATTCTGTCTAGATCATGTTCAGATATTTCATTTTTTAAAATTATTACTTTAACATTAAATTATCGTGCACGCACACAAACTACTTGTTTAATTGCTTTTCAAATTTTTAAGTACACATGTTTCATTAAATGAAAATTCGACACGATAAATGACATTGGTATATTTTGAAAAAAATATCATTGGAAAGCCAACATAATTCTCTATATTTTGTTTTTCAACCGCATGTCAAAATTCATCTGGCAAATATGAGTTTCGAGGGCTTCAATTTAATACATGGGTAAAATTTCTGTTTTTCACCGTCATATTTGGCCAAAAAGAGTTACCCATCTTCATGGAATCACTCAAAATATGCACTATCTACTTCAACACTTAATTGTCACCCTGGGGGATAATAAGCTTAGAGGTGTCGGCAAAGTATGTGCAGGACTGAAAGCCTAAACTTCCTAGCCTAACTTATCATAAAGCTCGTAATTTACTTAAAAGTGGAAAGTGAAATCTAATTCAGAATGGAAAATTGAGTTACTTACAATCATAAAGAATCTATCATATTATTTATCAAACGATACTACATACAACACTTCATTCAGACACTACATACGACATTACATTCAAATCAAATCATAACTAAGAATGATCTAAGACTGAGAAAAATGATTGAATCAAAGGCTATGGGCTAATAAGTAAATGCTATGAGAGTACGAATGAAATGTGTAAATCAGCTATGAGGAAATTAATGTGAAACTTCATTGTCAAAAAGCAGGAAACTATCTATGAAATTCAAGACAACCTACATATATCACTTGCTAACTAATCTAGAATTCCAAATTCAATTCTATTCTAGTAAATGCTTTTAAAAGGAAACTAATCTATAAACTTGAAAATCTCAACATTATTCTAAATTCGAAATACAATGACTAATCTAGAAAAGCATTTGCAACCCTATCTAGAGTACTAATTCTAAGTCTATACTAACAAGCAATCGAAGGAAATCTAACTACTTATTGTTCAAATAGAAAATAGAGCTATGATATTTTTAAGCAAGGAAATAAAACCATTAGTAATGCTAAGCTAAGTTTGCAATTCTAATCTATTGAAAAGCTTCAAAACTCATAAATGAATCCTATCTATTTCAGCATCAAATCACAAAACAAATCTACCTTATTACTATAGTGATTTGAACTATAAACTAGTCAAAAGCTTACAAATAAATCTTGTATAGAAAGAAGAACAACACTACTCTTATTTTTATAGTAAATCTAATTGTAGACTAAACTATTTAATCAAACTTCAAATGACAACACAACACTATTCTATTTTGAAAAGAAAACCTAAGCTAAGCAACCCCAAACTACTCCATATTCAAAGCATAAACATCAATTGGAAACTACTATATTGCAAACTGAACAGAAACTGAACTATTTGCATTCAAATTAAAGAGCTCTTTCTAGTGCACAGTAACCAAATGGAATTGAAATGGAACTAATTCTTTTGATAGAAACTACAACATCAATAAACTACTTCTACCATGCATAAATGGAAAATGAATTCGAAGGCTTGAAAGTCAAATGAAATTACAAATCCTAGCTAAACTAAAAGCAATAATGTAATGACAGGTGTGGTCTATTGGACAGAGATCTCGTTTACACACACAGTGGATTTATATAAACACAAAATGTATGAGGTAGAGGAAAAAACGCTTTTATCGTAAACAAATGCTCTGAAAGAAACACAATATAATGATGGCACAATTTAGATCTGAAAAACGTTTTTATACATAGCAAACAATGAGAAATCTGAAAAACATTTTTGTACAACAACAATGAAACAACACATTTACTTAGCTGAACAGTAAAAACAAAATACACACTGCCACTGAGGGGCCCTTCCCAGGAGGTAGTGGTCAACTTCTTCAAGCTATTCAACTATCAATTGCATGAGAATAAGAACACATATGAAACAGAACAGAGCAACTATTCTATATTACCAAAAACGGATTTGTACAATGTCCTTCTTTTTTACATGGATAAAAGCCTCTATATATGAAGATTTTACACATGGGAGAGAGGGTAGACCCTGTTAGTGGTCGACCCCTCTAATAATAAACTGAAGAGGGTGTTTTTCCCAAATCGTGCACAAACAACTTCTTTCATTTGGGAAACAAATCCCCATGATTCTTGTAGATGAACAAACGACCTGGGTGGAATCTTGGAGGTGGATAAGCACGAGAGGACCACTACAAACAAAACCCACGTTTCTGTTTTTTCCATGAATGCCTCTAGGTACCCGAACCAATGATTTCGGAGGTGTGAATGACAGTCTAAATGGCCGTCCAAATGAGAATGAAGGTTTGCATGATTGTGCGGGTACGAATGACAATCCGAATGGGCGTCCGAATGATCTCTAACTATAATTAGTTCAAAGAAATCTGGACTCCTGGGCTGAATTGATGTTGGGTTGTTGAACTGCATGCTGGATTCATGTCGTGCCTCCTTCACGTGATTCTTTAATTCATTTGACGTGAGTTAAGTCATGATCTGCATATAAAAAACAATCCGTTATATTGAATCAAACTTAGAACAAATTAAATCCAAACTCAACATGTTATTTTATTAAGTTAATGTTTGATGTGGAATGAAGTGGCTCAATATTCTAAATTAAAATCTTTTTCCATTTCATAATTTTCACATTTTTAAATTAATTTGGAACGTATCAATTTACTTTGTTTAAATCTCCATGATTTAGCTTCCATGTTTACTTTGTCATTATTCACATTAATTCTATTTATAAGTGTTTCCTTTGGATTTAAAATATTTATTTTTTATTAAAAGGTAAAAGAATATTTACTTTAATAATATCTCTTTTTAACAAGGCTTCAATGGTAACTCATGTTTTTTATTTCCATATGTGGATCAACTAGATTCGGAAGAATCGGAAGATAAAGTTAGATCAGTTTGTCAAAAGAGTAATCCAAACCAGTAAATCAATAATGCTTTCAAACCCTAGTGCAAAACTAGGAACCATGAGAAGGGTCGAATGAAATACCTGAATGAGGGTCATTTGATCTTAATCCAAAGTGTCGGAATGCATCACCAAGCGGGAGAATCAATTTATCGCCAATAAAATTATATATAATGCATTAAAAGTAATAAATCATGCCATTCAATCTTATTGCTTTTAATTAATAGAGAAATAATAAAAGATAAGCTTTTGAGAGTGAATGTAATGATTTAGGTTTAAATGTGACAACATAATAATGAAAGATAGTGAAAGAAAGAGACAATTTACGAGCCCAGCAATAACCTCATTAGAGTTGCTGCTATTTGACCAAAATTTTTGACAAACGTGTGGTAGTAACCTGTCGGTCCTAAGATGTTGGCTCTATATGTGTTCTTTAAGTTCGACGAGATAGACCCTAGTTCTGTGCGGTTCTGGGAACCAACAAAACCCCTTTCACCAGCCCTTTCGGCAACAGTCTGCAAACAGATTGAGGTCTCACCTGAGGCGAAGTTGTGGGGAGGTTTCGGAATCAGGTTTCCACAATTGGGTGATGCACACTTCAAAAGAATGGTGGACATTGCGAAGTTCTCCTTCTTCGTGGTTAACGCTTATCTATCGCGCATCCACAAACTGCGCAATGCGGGGTGGTCGCTTAACAACAGGACAACGCAATTGAGGACTGCGTTTCCTCTTCAGAAATCACACTACTCCAATATACTTTACTTAGTGTAAATTTATACATTCAATTGCATCTAACTATAACCCTTGCAAAATTAGACAATAGGATGACCTGAAATCACTGCGCACTTCTGGTGTTGCGCTTCGGGGAATCGCACTATATAGAATTTGTTGACTTAGTGTTTACCCAATACTGGAATTATGCATTCATCTGACTTATAAATACTTGTGCATTCAACATTCATTCACATATGTCGATGCTTAACATATTATTCCCATATTTTATCCTTATGGCGAACACATATAAAAGAAAGAACACATGAACCCATAAACAGGTATTTAACCATTCAATATAAGCAATTACACAGATACAAAAACATAATCAATCATATAACACAAGGAATTAACGTGGTTCACCCCCAAGATGGGAGCTACGTCCATAGGAACTGTTGTTATATTATCAATGGGAAGGGTTAAACAGTTCCAGTCTCCGCACTCAGATGCATACTCTCTTCTCTCTCAGCAGGTCTCTGCGCACATAGCTGCAGAGCATTTTTACAATAATACTCTCACATAGATCAATATTCTACAAAAACCTAACGAATATTAGAGATTCAACCCTTTCCCTTACAAAATATTACCTATTTATAGATCGTTCCCATAGGTCACGTCTTTACATTCATGATGGGCTCAAAAACCCTAAGGTTCCCAAAAATTGGTGTAGTTACTCGCCACCCTGCCTGTCTCCATCGACAACTTGCTCCACTCGCTTCAGGTCGCCTTGTTGGGCCACTTGTGTCTCACACGCCCTTCTAATAGCCGCAGTCATCATAAAAATGGTTACAACTGCATCGTGGCCTGTCGTCACTTTTCGCCCCTCTAGCTTGGCTGTCGTCGTCGACCCATGGCTTAGCCTCTAATGGTTTTCTGCCACTCTCTCTGACAGGTTGCTTTCCTTTATCTCCACTATTCTCCTTACCCAACTGCTGGGAATCCTGGAGTCGCTTACCCAAAACAGGTCTCTTTATCAGCTCGACCTTCCCTTATACTCTTTACCCAAAATAGTTGTTGCGCTAACACTGTGCATCAACATGACTTCACATCTCTGACTATGCAATTCGAACTGCGCACTCCACAAAAGTATTCCATCTGACTTCACATCCCGAACTGCGCACTTGGAAAAATTGTACTTCTTCAAAAGTGTGCCAACTTGGGCCATGCCCAAAAGGCCCCTAACACTTACTCGTGGATCTCCCTTGATCCACTTTCACCGGTCGACTTCGGCTCTACTTCATCGACGGTACTTAGCTTGGAGTGAAGTTGTGCAAACTAACGGTGAGCTTCGCAACCATTTCCTTCGCCTTGTTCTCAAATTCTTTAATGGTCTCCAGCATCGCCTGTGAGACCTTCTCTTGGGATTGTTCTTTTAGTGTGCCCTCCGTAGTTTGAAGTTCTAGAAACTTGTCATCAATATGTTCCATTATTGTGAGTCCTTCCTTCTCAATGTGCTGCAACTTCACAGAAGCGGCAACCTCTTTTTCCCTTAACACCATCAACTCTTTTTGCAGCTATTTCGCCTCGTTGAATTTTTGCATCTTTTGCCTTGTTGGAAAAGTCTTCATTTCTGCATTTGCAGCATCTAGTTGCTGCTTCCTTTTCTGCAGGTCACATTTCACTTGCTGAAGGGCGGGATCCTCATTCAATCCGGCCAACACTATGTTTGCTTCCTCTAGCAAATTTTGACTCCTCGCCACTTTGGTCGATATGTTATCTATAGTGGCCTTTACTTATTCACTTGGAGCTATGCATTTGTCTAGCGAAGTGCTGGGTCACTGAGCTTCCAAGTCTGTGATCTTTCCTTTGTAGGAGAGCTCCATGTCCATCATTTCTATCATATGGGTTTCTACTCTTTCCCCTAGCTTAATGATGGTATCTTCAACGTTTGGCTCTTCTTCGCACTTGTCGATTTTGGCACAGAATGCCGATACTGTTTCTTTCAGTCTATGGTTCTTTTCTTGAATGTCAAACAACTCCCTGCTGTTCCAAGATGATTCCAGTTTCAACTCGTCAAAGCTATTTTGAAACTTGACATTCTGGTCATATGAGGCGATGCCTCTTTCATGAATTTCTTCCACTGCCTGCATGTGTAGATTGTGCAGGTATTCTACTGGCAACATGTTAATGCTGACGCCAAAGTGATCCAAATTCTTAGCTGCTTCAGCTACCTGATCATTTGGATAAAGGAGGTATGTTGGCTCGATGTGTACCAACCGAGGGTTCACATTCAGCGCATGGGGTTCTCTCTGCTTCCTGGTTGATCCACCTGACTTCCCCTATGAATCTGAATCTCGAACCAGGTCCTGCTGGGCCTGTCCTAGCTGCGCAACCATTGTTTTTATTGACTCGACAGTCTAGAAGAGGCTTACTTGTGCCTCTTCTTGCTTGGTTTGCTTCGCAACAGGCGTGTCTTCTCAGTACTCGTGGACCTTAAGAGCGATGCTTTCACAGTCGTCTTCGTTTAGCATTGGTTGAAGTTTGGGCTTATTATCCTTTTTCTTCTTATGTTGGCCTTTTTTCGGTGAAGGGCTCGTAGTCGCTTTTCTCTTATCTCCCTCATGTCCTTCTGGGTTCTCCTGCATAGCTCCTTTTTCCTAGTAAACAGAGAAATTTTTAGGGGCGAAATTTCGCCAATTGGCTATTTTTTGGGATTTTTTTTGAAAAATAAATTCGCTATTTGGTCATTTTTAGGCTCTAATATCGCCTATATTTACATAAAATATGTTTTTTTATCATAGTATTCACCAAAATTGACAATTTTCAGTATTAAATTGTATGTTTCATATTTAATATTCGCCTACCAATCTATATATATGTTTTTTTCAATCCAAAATAATCGCCTAGAATACTATACTTAAGTAAAATTTTATAATCCTTAAAAAATACCCTGCTAGTCAATAGGTGTGGTTGTGACTTTGTCCTTATCCTCATCTTTGGTCTCCGTAGAGTTGGACTTGACCTTGATTGGTTGGTCCACCTTCAATTC
This sequence comes from Larix kaempferi, assembly GCA_027924585.1. Taxonomy (NCBI): domain Eukaryota; kingdom Viridiplantae; phylum Streptophyta; class Pinopsida; order Pinales; family Pinaceae; genus Larix; species Larix kaempferi. Next base: position 3,250,728 of record BSBM01000206.1, on the reverse strand, counting down.
TGTTGGCCATTCCTCCATCATCTGCTCTAGTTTCTCAACATCCAGTTTATAGAATCCTGGATACCATAGATATGTATTCGTATCAGCCCTGGGTTGAATTTATGTTCTATGCATATCGGCTGTGAATATAAGCTTCCCTTTGTATGCATTGTTCAGTTGCTGTGAGATTCGCGGGGTTCGTTGAATCACATCGCAAAGTTGCTCGTAATATGTATAGAACATCTCATTAATTTGTCATTTCCCAGAGGACTTCGTGTTTTCCCATAAGTTAGCGAAATGTGTTCCCCTACATTTCCATGAGAAAAATGGGAGGCCTTGGTAGCCAGCCGACTCTTTCCAACAGATGAAGGAAATTAGTAATAATAGCCAACTGTAATGGAACGAAGTTCCCTTGTCTTGAGTGTCAGCTTGGACATCATCCAAAAACTTGTTCAGCAGGTACTACACCCAATTGTAAGGGGTGTCATTCTTCATCTGATATGCGAGGAGGATTGCTGCGGACAGAACCTTTGGTGGTCGGCATTTGCGCAGTATCTTCCCTGCAAGCAATTGAATTGTCAAGCGTGTAGCTTGATCATTGATATTGGTTGTAAGGAAGCCCCCATTTTCCCCTGATCACACCAAATTATTTTGTCATTCTTGAGGCGAGTTCTTTGTCTTATCCCTTTCCTACAAATGCTTTTGTGGGGTCTTCGCCTCTCTTATTAATCATCGTGATGTAATGTATCATATCGATATTTATATCAATTCTTTTGTCCAACCATATATATTTCGAGTGTATACAAAAGAGCAATGTGCACACTACTGCATTAAGTTGTGGGCTCCTATCGAAATGCGATATGCGCAATAGGTTAAGCAATCCGGATGGTTCAAGCACTTTGAGCCAATCCTGCACAATTAGAGTTTCAGCGCCGGATTGTTCATCAACCTAGTGACGCATATATTGTTCAGGTTGAAACTATTTGTACTTATTTGGCTTGGACTGTTCTCCTTCCAGCAAGTCATGGTCTTCGAATTTGCAGTCTTCCACTTTCCCTAGAAGGTCTCCTACAACCTTCACCTGACTGGATATGGGCGGTAGCGGAATCTCATAAACAACATTTTTCTCAAGGTTGAAAATTGGTGCATCATCTCGCCGAGGTGGTATATATTCGTGCATGAGATGGATGGGTCTCTCTTGAGTTGTGACTGGTGTCTATGGATTTGTTGCTTTTGGATCCTCCTGCTCTATAGTCTAGTGCTTATATTTTTTCTATCCTACAGCATGCCTTGCAGAGCTGCAGGATGAGGCACCTTTCTCAACTGTGGGCTTCTCGGCAGGTGCCGACATGACTCCCTTAAACCCTGACTGCTGAATATTGTTAATACTTTGTCAATGGTCATTGGTTCTCTCATTCACTTGCAGAACGCTCTGGTTGCTAACTGTTAAAGATCTGAATTCACACTCAGACGAGATCGAAGCTCACGGTAAAATTCACAAGTTGTTAGCTAAGGGATATCTATAGACCCGACTGGTTTGGAACATGTCGATTAATCCGTTAGTGGGACATTCAATGACTTGTCCTTCAGCCATCTTTCCCCTGAGATCTCGGTCTTGTTGACCAATCATTATCTCTGAGCCAATGATGTTTCCTTAAATGTTGAAAGGTTGTCGGTGCCGCCAGGCTATTAAATCAGTTAACTTAGCCATTAATATCTAGTTTGTTGGCCGGATCTCGGTGATATCTCGGTCACTTCACTCTTTATTATGCTCGAATGGCTAGATTTTCTTTTAATGTGTGATTTTTTTTGTGCCGCCAGTTTGGATAATGGCCCACTAACCGGTTGACAATTGTCATGGTTATCATTTTTCGTCGTGATGCGCTGGAGGTTTTGACAAAATATTCTTGTGTTTGTCTTCCGCACACTTGTGCTTTTCCCATTTTTCACTTCACACATGTGATTTCAACCCATGCATCGCATCGCAGCTTCTGATACTTCGCAATTGTTCTATTCCTTCGGATCTGTGTGGTTGTATTTTGACCTTCGCATTGTGAGATTCTACTTCTCCTTCTTTTGTTTTGTTTTCTCTTTTTTCTTCTTCTCTACGCAGCTTCACTTGTCTATTAGTGTTGCGCAATTAGTACATCCTTTTCATCGATCTTCGCATATCAGACCAAAACTGTGTACAGACTCTGCTTCAATTTCTAGTGCCCAATTTCAACTATACTTGACACTTAGAATTTCTTGCTCTTCTAATCACTGAGGGTTATGCAAAGTAGGACTATCCCTGTAGGGTTTGAGTCTACTTCCATTAACCAAACCTGGTAAGTTGTCTTTAGCTAACGTGGCTAACTGAGTTGTGCCACCGTTAGTAACATGCATAACCATATATGGTCCAAGGCAATGCATTTTAAATTTGCCAGGAAATTTCATGAACTTACTATCATATAGGAGGACAAGGTCTCTTAACTGGAATATTTTGTGCTTGATATGGCGATCATGCCATGCTTTTTCATTGTCCTTCTGCACTTGCTGGTGAAATCCCGCGATGAAGCGATTCTCTTCCAAGCCAACCAAGTGTAGAATCCTCTCTTGCAATGTTTCTTAATCGGCCATGTCTGTGAATGCAACAATCCTTAAGCTTGGTACAATGTACTCCATAGGCATCACAGCTTCTTGTCCATAGACCAATCTGAAGGGTGTATGTCCTGTCAACTTCTTGTAAGTTGTTCTATATTCCCATAATACAGTCGGAATGTGTAGATCCCAATCATCTCTGCTTGTATTGTATACTTTTGTCAATGCATTCTCCATTACTTTGTTAAATGCCTGAACAGTTTGTTGATGCCCCGAAGATCGCAGCATCAAGCAGAAAGGGATTCTCCCCGGTATACTATCCCAATTAGATTGTCCACCGTTTGGTATGGGGAATCCGTCCGGTTAGCGGTTCCGGCAACCGTGGGTTTGGAGATTTGCTCCAATTATACCGGTTATGGCCCGATCCACCATTCTTTTTGATTTTATGGTTTAGAATGATATGCAAGTGCCTTGATCTAAATGCAGAACTGGAAAACAAATCTGTGTCTAAAACTGAAATAAATCTAAACTATCCCTGCAAGGAGCAATTGTAAGCATGAGTAATGTGCTAGAAGAGTTATCTAAAATTCAACCGACAGCCATTAAATCTTAAAGATAGATCCACAGCAAAAGCAAGAGATACTAGAAGATAGCTTCTAATTCAGATATAACATATTCCATTACTCATGAAAGAGAGAATTCATTTGCATAGAGAGAAGTAAGATCATTCAATACAAAGAAATAATTCAAGAGAGTAAAGAAAGATCTCACAGTAAAGTATAGGAGTCATAGGAATAATCCAATATGCATCCAATATCCATTTCCATGCAAAAGACGTCCTCTCCAGGATCTTATTAGGTAGATTTTATTTTCTTGAAACAAGTGCAAGATAGCTCGTACAGGTTCAGAAAATTATTTCCCTGCCAAAAGTCCTTTACATTGCTTCCTAAACTTCTATTTATATTATTAGAAAATGCCCTTTGGGCTGCCACCTGGCTCTTTACACTTGTCTCCTACATACTTTTTCCCTTTTAATAAACAAAAATTGTGACCCTTTTCTTAAAACAGAAAATTCCCTAAAAGAAAAGGGCAGCTATCCAATGGCTCTACGCTTTAGACATAGGAAGGCCAAAATTCAAAAAATAGGAATCAACGCCTTAGGATCAGCGTGTTCACTCTTGGGAAGGCGCTTTAGCTGAGAGAGAAGCACTCGGGCTGGCTGTTATTGCTGCTGCTTTCTTTTCCTCTTCTGCAATGTAACTTAACCAGATACCAGTGTCTCTGATCACTACATTTGCTGAGGAAGGGAGCAAGATTTTTTGGGAAGTCACATCTTTACCAAGCTCTACTCCAATACCCTGAATTTCTGCAACTGCTGCTTGGTGGATTTCTTTAAGCCAATGATTGTATACTGATGACAACCCAATATAATGATGGAGATCATCAATGGCTAAGACATCAATCTTCTTTACATATTCCATTTGAATGCCCAGCTCTTCCTTCAAATCATATAAGCGTTGCTCTTTGCTTGGGAACTCATCAAGGGACTGAGGGAAACTCAACTTGCACTTGTCATGCACTTCATGGATTCTTTTATAAAGACTGTTACTTTTATCCATTGTTCCTTGGATTTTAGCCATTAGCTTAAGGCCACAGTTCCTGCAGAATTCCATAAGGGCTATGTCTTCATTAAAACCATCTACAAATTTGAATGGGAGATGCTTGGGGAAATCAACCTTCCCTTCTCTCCATTCCATCTGGCTCATGATGTTTACTTTAACCCGAGTATATTTACCTTTAAGTCTATTGGCCTCTACATTAACTTCTTTTAATCTAACCATCATGGCTTTGAGCTTGCACACTTCCTCAGTAATCAGCTCTTGAGTGTCATGCATTTGTTTCAGGATGCTACAGGACAGCTCATGGAAGGGAGACATATCTATTGCTTTGCTCTCTGCCTGCTCTAGTTGTTCAACAAATGCCTGCTTATCTGCTTCTAGATGGGACACTCTAGCTTCTGCATCGTTCTTTTATGCTTCTAAAACCATCATTTGGACTTCCAGGTGCTCCTTTTCTTCTTCTAAATGGTTATACTTGTCTGACAATTCCTTATGCTCAACAGACAGGCGGTTATACTTATTCACTATGAGATCCCTGTAAGCCTGCTCATTAGCCACAGTATGTTGTAACATGCGAGCTCTCCTCTTTGTCGACTCAACTTCTCTAACTATATCGGACACATTGTCCTGCGTTGCTTTTGCTGCTTCTACAGCGGCAGATGCCATAGCTATGGGAGCCTTATTCGTATTTTGCATTATTGTGGTCTCCCACTGGGTAACAATATCTTCTTGGAAGAGTCTCTTTATCCTCTCTTCCGATTTCAGAACTACTGCCTTTCTCTTCTTATCATATACAAATTCATCCCATCGGGACACGGTATGCTCTTCTGATGGAGTGTAAGGGACGATTGGGAGGTCTATTATATTTATTTTTGCTTTTGCGGGTGGGGTCTGGGCTACTTGAGCTGAATCTGTTCCCACATTTTGGGAACCGGAGACACCTGCTTGTGTTGTGTCTGCCTCCACATTTTGGGTGCTGGGAACACCTGCTTGAGATATGTCTATTTCCATATCTTGGGTGCCGAAGCCACCTGCCTGAGCATCTTCAGATGCCTTAAGATCTTCCTTCGCCTTTTGTTCCTCTTCAGCCTGCTGCCTTCTTTCTTCTTCTTCAGCTTGCTGCTGATTTTCATTCTCTTCCAATTGGTTTGCATCCTCTGCTTCTCTCTGCAGCCTTGCATCTTCTGCTTCTTTCTATTGTCTTTCATTTTCTGCTTCTTGCTGCAACTTTGCAACTTCAGCTTCTTGCTGCAACCTTGCTTCCTCTTTCAACCTTTGCTCTTCTTGGGATCGGGCATCAACTGCTTCTTTCTCTTTCTGCAGGCTGGCTTTTCGGGCCATGGTAGAGCTAGAGCTTGCTCCACTGCCTTGATGGAAAATCTGCAACTCAGTCATGTTGTTGATGCCTCTGAATGCCTCTTCCTCGGCATCATAATAATGAGCATATTCAAAATGAGCATAAATCTCTTTGCAATGCTCGGCAAACTTTCCCCTGCCTATCATTTCTATGGAAAATTATTTCACCGAAGTGGAAAGATTTCAGCTCTTGAACAAACTCCTCAGGTGATGCAACCCCTGAGAATTTGTAGGCTCCTATGCAGAAGGGTAAGGGAGGGAAAGAAGCCTTATGCTGCTTGTTAAGCACCGCTCCGATTCCATCAAGGAAAATTTGTCTCACTGCTTCCTTGAGGACTACATAGTCAATAGCGTACCTTGGAAAAATGTATGGCACTTTGGTCCCTACAAACATCTTGATGTAGGTGCCCTGCTTTGAGAAATAAAAATCTCCATAGTTTTCCAGGATCTCCATGGCATTTTCTGACAGACAGTTGGGCTCTTCCTTGAATATCTGCTCATATAGAGGCATGATGAACTCCTCGCAGATGAGTTTATAGCTTGCTCTGTAATTTTGAGCCCACATTATCTTGTAAGCAGTGTAGACCGGGGTGTTGGCTTTATCCCATGTGCAACCTAAGCTGGGGAAAGATAGCTTGGACAAAATACAGTCAATGAGATAGGAAGACATGTAAAATTTTGACTTTTTTAAGGCCAGACCTTCTCTTGCAGCAGCCACTGTGGATGACAAACTGTCCGAAAGGATAGTAGCCCAGTCAAACACAGTCCCTTTGAATGCTACGAAGTGGATGATGGAGCCCACTGTATCCTGTATACAGTGCCATCGGGCATGCCGAAAATTCTGCATAGCATCAGGGCGATTAACCTAAAAGGAGGTCTTAGGTTCTGAACATCGTATTCATCATTACCTCTTTTTCTTAAGTGATTTCCTGTGACCAATAATTTTTTGGCCATCTAAATATTGTTCATCTGGCCCAACCATTCATCACTCAGAGCTTGCTAGGGACGTGAGAATTTATAGGCTGTAGCAAGATATGCTGGATAGAATGAAGCGAAGGCCTCTCCCCTGCTGTCATGTAATACTCTTGTCTTCGCGTTAGCATGTTCCAGTATCCACCCGATCACTTCAGAACATGGGAACAATTCAGGGCTGGTAGAAGCCCTAGCTATTCCTGAAGTTCTGATGTTGCGGTAGATCTACTCTTCTTCCAATAATGCATCTGGGATATCCTGGTCCTTGATCATCCTATAAACATCGCCCCAACGAACTTCGGGAGGAATGCCGATGGTACACTTAGTATCTTGGAACATAGTTCCAGTCCTAAGTGGCACTGGCTCTAGTTCCATCACTTTAGATTTCTTTCTATCACCTTTTGGCATCCTGGCTTATCCCTTCTAGCAACCAAATACAAGTCATTATAAAAATGTGCAACCTGTTATGAGATTTTAACAAAGAGAAGGACCAATTCAACATGCTAATGAGAAATATAGACAAATTATGAAGCTGCATGTTGGGAAAGCAAAATAAATCACTCCCAACAAGAAATATAGTTCTGAGACTTGATTATCTTAGGGTGACAAAGTTTAGTCAGGAGCTTTTGGAATGCTTCCAAAAAGGTAAGCATGTGACGTGGAAACAACCTGCGTCCCGCCTAGCCCTTAGAGATAGGGTATCTTTCATTGTTGCACTTCTAATGGTCAATGGCGGGTGAGCTTGGAGTGAAACAATCTTATGATGAAACAAGAGACTGCTTTCCATATTCATCAAAAGGTGAGGGGTTCAACCGACCACTACTTTTATTAATAACATTTACGAGACGTTGTGTGGCTGGTACGAAGTTTGAATGAGGGTGACAATGCCTGGAATGTGGCCGATAAAAAAAACTCGGGTGGTCACAGCTATGGCTTTTAGCCGGTAGAAATGAGACACCTACGGAGCCACGCCAGCCTTAAAAACAAAAAATAATGGCATATGCAACCAATGTCTATCGGCCACGTTATGGACGGGAAAAACCCCAAAAATAACTTGACGTGGAGATGAGACAAAAAGAGCGGTTAAAAAACCTACCTGGCGACGAGATAGTGGCTGAGTGAGGTGAACGCGGTCGTGGATGAGCTGAGTTGGAGCGGTCCGGCGCGGTCTTCTCAACGACGCTTGTTTGAACGAAAACTAACAATGTGATTAACCAAACCCCCACCGTCCTTTCAAAAGGGTAGACACGTGCGGCATTAAACCGGTGGGTGGTGTCATTAAAATGGGGTTTTAATGCCGCGTACGGCATGGTCATTTCAAGTCGTCTCAGTATCTGTGAGCGACCGTCACTTGCGGGGTGGATTTACAAGTTTCATTCGCAATTGCGGAACGTTATGGCGAACTGCCTCGGTGTTTTGGAAGAGATTGGCATATCCTTCCGAAATACAACCCTTTTGAAACTTATCACGGGCGGTTTCACCGAGTCGTCCCGTAGTTTCGGGAGAGATTTGAATTACTTTCCACAATTTCGAGAGATATGCTAATTGCTTCTGCAATTGCGGAACAATTCCGTGAAAGCTCCCGCCGTTTCGGGAGACTTTCTCGAATGGTTCCTCGAAAAAGAACTCGATAGCTTCCGCTGCTTCAAAAGGTAAACCTGAATGGTTCCACCGTTTCGAAAAGGTTTCGCAAATGGCTCCCGCAAGGTCGATAGAGATGCTTAAGCTTTTTTAAAAGCGCTCCGTGGGGTTTCGGAAGGAAAACCTAAACGCTTCCGCAGTTTCGATAAAAACACTAATTCTTTCCACGGAGTTTCGGGATAAAAATGCGAATGGCTTCCGCAGTTTCAGAATGGAAACCTGAATGGTTCCGCCGTTTCAGGAGGCTTTCTCAAACGCTTCCGCAGCTTCAATAAAAACTCTAAGTCTTTTCGCGGAGTTTCGGGAGAGAAATGTGAATGGCTCCCGTAATTTTGAGAGGAAAACTTTCCGCGGTTTCGGGAGACAAACTTGGATGCTTCCGTAGCTTCGAGGGAATTTCATGAATTTAATCTTTAGAAGAAAACTTGAAATTTTCAAAGCATAAACTTCAGTTGAAAAACAAAACTAAGTAAAAAGGAGATTTATCCTCTTAAGGCAGTCTTTCTAGAAAAAATAAAAGGAGGGGCCCCAATATGTACAATTTTTTTTTTGGGGGGGATGTTGCTACAACAACACAGTTCCATTGGCTTGAGGATGGTATGGTGTACTCCTCTGATGATAGATGTGGAACTCTTCAGTAAGGGCTTCAATAGTTCTTTTCAAAAATTGAGTTCCTTGATCACTCATTAAAATTTTTGGGCATCCAAATCTGGTACGGATGTTCTCAAAGATGAACTATGCAGCAGTAACTGCGTTACAATCCTTCACTGGTTTAGCTTCTGCCCATCTGGTGAGATAATCAGTCATGGTGATAATGTATCTCGCACCAGTTCTCTTTCTTGGTGGGTTGATCGGTCCCACAAAATCAATTTCCCATTTATCAAATGCATGTAGTGTCAATTGTGGTTTCAATGTCATTTCATCTCTTCACGATGGCTTTCCATTCCTTTGGAAAACATCACAACTCTGGCAATGTTCCTTTGAATCTTTTTGTAGTGTTGTCCACCATAGCCGTGCTCTTAATATCTTCTGCGCAGTAGCTCTGCCTGCATCGTGACCTCTAGAGACACTTGAGTGTGCCTCAGCTAAAATAAACGGCTTCTCATGCTCTAACATGCATCTGCGTAGCACTTCATCTGGTCCCAACTTGTATAACTGGCCTGCGATGATAGTGAAGTTTGTGGCTTTAACTGCTAGCTTCTTCTTCTACTGGGTAGTAAATTCTGTGGGTGCCAATCCTATGGTCAAAAATTCGACGATATCTTTGTAATACTCATCTACTATCTGTATGGAAAATAACTGCGCGTCAGGCATATTGTCTTCAATATTGGTGGGTTCTTCGCCTGACTCAATCCTTGAGAGATGGTCAGGTCCTAGGTTTAGTCTTCCAGTCTTAACAATGATCTCAAATTCATATTCTTGGAAAAGTAACAACCATCTGCAGATTATTCCCCCTAACACTGGCTTATTGACCAGATACTTTAAAGCTCAATGGTCAGTGTACATGGAGAAGTGCACACCCAACAAATAGTGCCTAAATTTCTGCAGTGTGTAAACTATATCTAATCCCTCTCTTTTTGTGGTTGTGTAGTTCTTTTCAGCTGAAGATAGCTTCCGGATTGAAAATGCAATGGGGTGATCAATGCCCCCTTAACCAAGTTGAGCAAGCACAATGCCCAACGCTATAGATGAAGCATCAACATGTACATGGAGTGGCTTATTCCAATCTGGAAACATAAGGATCGGCGTAGTTACCATTTTCTCTTTTAATGTGTCTAATCCTTTCTCACATTCTGCATTCCAGATGAACTGCGCTTCTTTCTTCAGAAGTTTCTCCATTGGCACGGTTTTCTATGCATAACCCTTAATGAATTTTCTATAATATCCTGTATGTCCCAAAGTTATGTGAAGTTGCTTAACTGAGTTTGGTGTAGGTAAATTCACAATCACTGCACTCTTCGCAGGATCAACCATCAAACCTTACTTGCACACAATGTGTCCCAATAGTATACCATAGGGTACACAGAAAACAAATTTCTTCAAATTCAATGAGATTTGATGTTGCCTACACTTAGCTAACATCAGTCTGAGGTTATCGTAATGGTTTTTCAGTAAACCAAAGATAGTCCAATCATCAAAATAGACTTCTAAGAACTTATGGATAAAGTCCTTGAATATAGCTACAACAAATCTAGAAAAAATAGTAGGTGCATTCTTCAACCCAAACGGCATAACTGTATACTGGTATGATCCCCATTTAGTAGCAAAAGTGGTCTTATGCCTATAACACATATTTCATTAAAATTGGGAACATTTTATTCCAAGGACATCACAAAAATTGAGGTTTTTAGTTATTTTGGAATTCTAGATCCACTGTTTAATTCCAAATTTAATGAAATATGTGTTCTATCTGCTGAGTCAATTCTAATATGATGGTAACCAGAGAATCCATCAGTAAATGAGTATGCCTCATTTCCTCCAACATTGTCCAATACTTCATCTGTAAATGGAGTAGGAAATGGGTCATGTAGCAAAGCATCATTCAACTTCCTCATATCTACGCAGATTCTTATTTCTCCTTTTGTCTTCTTGTCCTAGATAACCATAGGGCTTATCCACTATGATTCTTCCACTGGCTCAATGATCCCTGCATCAAGCATCCTGTCGAGTTCTGCCTTGACTTGTTCTTTGTATCTAGGATTCAATCTATAAGGCCTCTGTCGGATAGGCTTCGCACCTGGATTGAGAGGTATCTCCATCACTCCCAACTCGTCTGAAATGCATTTCATTTCAGTGAACTTTGTTGGAAATAAATAATGATATTCATGCAGAAGGTCTGCGATCTGCGCGACGGTTTCATCATCCCAGTAGTCTCGAATTGATGCAAACTTTGGCTATTCGCTCATTCCAATGTTAACTTTTTTCGTCTTCACAGGGCCGCTCATATATGAAATTTATAATGGAGGTCCCTCTACATCGCGTGCTCCCTCTAATTCATGTATATTGACATTGAGTGGATCCTCCTCATCACTCTCCTCTGGATCTTCTTCATTTGCGGAGAGGTTATAACACTTAAGGGCATGTTTTATCGTTCTTTCCCATTCTGGCTGTAGGTTCACAGGTACCTTTACATCTTGAATTATCTTGTCCTTGATTGCCTCTAATGCCTCATTTGTACTTGGGAATTCTTCTCTGAATATCCTTTCTTTGATAACTTGTAGAGCCTCATTTATGCTTATATAGTCATCTTCAAAATTGAAGGTTATCTGGAAGTTCGCAGTTAAAATAGGCCAATCTATTGTTTCTCTGCGAATTTCTGCATCTGTGTACCAATTCTTTGGAATATGCTGTAGTGTCTACACAAACAGATGAACCCATTCTATCTGTGGTATGTTTATCCATGCTTGTGAACAAGTCTCTATGTGATCCCTCGGATCTATTTGTCCATTATACTTTACCATGGTCAGCACAACTTTATCTGAGAATATGATTTGCATCATATGTTTGCACTGATCCCATGTGGTCAAAGTGTCCTTATGCGTGGCCCACCATCTGGAAGGTGTAGCATGAAGTGCTATATCCAATGCTGGTATGCGATGTTCAACTGATTTTGATATAGTATACTCTTGCAAAAATGTATAGACGTTAGTTGAACCATCATAAGTGGGGATTGGATGTACCTCGATTCCAATCCAACGTAGTGATTTGGTGATCTGTGTGCATATTCTTTCAGATACTTCATGTAGTCATCCTTCAAAATTCTCTAGTCCTGCGTCGGAGTCTGATACGCAAGAGCTGTCGCAACACCAACTAAGTGTTCTATCAACTGTAGGATTGATGTAGTCGGCGTGGTTTGTTGTCATCTTATACATGTGATCCAAGTCATGAGCTCTACATTCTTCTCTGATCGATCAGTGTATCTCGGTCCTTGTGAAGGGTCCAAGGGCGCGATGACCTTGATATCTGCTCCTTCAAATATCATTTGTTTCTTCTTGAAGTCAATGATTGCAAGGTTATCTGTTTCCCAGTCTATCCCCAATAATGTTGGATATGGGTTACTATCATTGATGATATCAATAACCTCAAAGTTTGTTGAAGTGCTTACTCCATTGATATACACAAGAACATTTGCTAGCCTTCCAAAGGGTATAAGCTTTTGCTGATTCGCTAGTCTCAACTATATGGGTGACCATGACAAGTTTGGTTTCCCCATCCGTACCCATGTCTTCTTCGTCAAGACATTTACTTCAGATCCTAGATCAAGGATGATCTCATCCATCTCATAATCTCCAATTTGTGCACTTAGCCTCATTTCTCGACCTGTTCTCTTATGGCTTTTGATGTGGTGAATTGCGCTATGAACATTACTCGTGCAACTGCGTTGCTCATAGTGGTTCGATAAATTTTGTATTTCCACCAAAGCATCTTCACTCTTCAACAACTTCATACATCTCCTTAGGAACTATGCAACAGAAGTCCTTGTTTCTGCTGTGGTACTCATTTGATCGTACGCTGCTGGCATATCTTTCGTATGCACTGTTTCACTTCGCAATGGGATTCTCAGACTTACAGGTGTTGGTTGTTTGAAGGTTTCCCATGCTTATGCAAAATATTCCTTATTTCTTTCTAGATTGAAAGCAGGTGCTTTCCCAGTAGCTTTTCTTATCCAGACCCAATCAGTAGGTATCTGGTTAGTGTGGTTCTCTCCAGAAGTTGAAGCTTCTGGTTCCTTATCTCTTCCTGTCGTGACTCCAATTCGCATGACAACGTTGATGTTTGGATCTCTTTTCTCTGCTACGATTATCTGAACTTTCGGGTTTGGTGCTTCTTGTCTTCTTTTTTGCATCTTCGCTTTCAATATCGAGCATGCTTCAATAACATGGTCAAAGGATTTACAGTATCTACATGTAGTAGTAGCATTTGAACAGTCTCTAGAAAGATGACCAGGCTAAGCATAGTTATAATAGATCATCTGACCTCTTCCTTGTCCTTGTCCTTGTCTGGTGTTTCTTCCTCTTCTGCAGAATCCACCACGGCCTCAATATATGCCTTGATCATACTGTGCATTTTCATGGTGTTGCGGTGTTTCTTCTTGAACTCTGTAAACATCATGCTTCCTTTCTATCATCAAGTAATATGCTCTACTGTTGGAATCATCATGCCAACTGACTTACAGAAACTGCAATACAAGTTTTTAGGTGTTCTCACCTATTTCTGAATCAAATAACATTCCTCTCGTCGATGTCCTCTACATCGACAGATTTCACACCATGGCCCTTGTTACTGATGATTTAGTGGATTTGGTGCTCCACTATCAATGTAATCTTTAAAAAATGAACAGTGTTCTTTGGAGTGTCCCTCTGCTCTACACTTTCTACACCATATTTCTTCTCTAGCTTCCTTTCCTTTCTCAATGTCCCGGAGTTGTAATGTTAAAGTTGCTAACTGGTTTTGTATCTGGATCATTCCTTGACTTGTTTCTCCTATCGCCAAATATTCTAGCTTCATCGCGATCTCTAATGCTTCTGTCTGCGATGCAAACTTTTGTTGCATCAACGACAGTCTGATATGAGGAAACAACGTATCTATGAACCACTCTTGGTGTTGTTTCGGTGATATGTCAAAACTTACTTGGTCTAATAGTGCTTTAAAATTCTGGTCAAATTCCCATACTGACTCAGTTTTTTTCTGTTTAATCTCTTTTAGCTCCGTTATACATTGTGATTCAGATTTTGGTTTCTTGAACTCTCTTAAGAGAGTATCCTTTATATCTGATAGGGTTCTATTCTGTCCGAGAGAATATTTCATGAACCAAGTTAATGCTCTATCTCTGAATGTAGTGATGAGTTGTGCATGCTTAACAACATCATCCTAGACTTGCTTGATGCTCCACATGGCTTTTGTCATGTCCCAAATTTGGAATTGGGTCACAATGGCCTAATCACATTGGCCATATTCATTAGAGTTTGTAAAATTGATGTTAAAGGTCAAATAATTGCCAAAGAGGAAAATTACTAGTTTCTTAGGTTTGGGGTGGAAGCTTTGGGATTTGGAATAATGGGGATAATAAATGATGTTTGAACATTAGAGTGGCATAAATATTTAATAAAGGAGCTAAATAAATATATACAAGTGAAAATCAAAGTGGCATTTGATCATGAAGACACATGGAGGAAGTGGGACCCACATATGGCTAGATTTCCCCACTACACTTGGCATTATTCTCTCACCAATTCAAATTCAAGGTGAATGGTAACATAATTGGGGGATTCCAAAAGGTATTATTCATGGCATGACTCATCCAAGGTCTAAATATAGAGGAAGAGTAACTCCCATGGAAGAGGAAGAGGCAATTTGGAGCTAGTGAGACATTTGGGCTAGATTCCCTAGCTCTATGACAACAATGATGAAGATGATATGACACCTATGAAACAAATCAGACCTGAAGGATGAAATATGACATATATGACATGTAAGGGCTAAAAATAGACTCCAAGAGGGCGCTCAAGGGTGTTAGGGCAGCTAAGATGCTTCCACATGTGATTTGGTGGAAGTGGGAAACTAGGAATTGTTGTACAAGTGGCGTTCTTTGGAATCTCTTCCCAACTTGAGTTGGCATGAGTCTCTTGGAAGGAATTCAACCCATGTAGGACATTAGAAATTTATAAATGTCAATAACAAAGAATGAAACCAGCATTTGATGATTTGAGAAAAATTGCATTTGTGAAGAGAGAGCTAGTGGATGACTAGTTTCTTTCCTTATCCAATTTCGAGGGTGAAAGATTCCCATCCAAGTTGGTGTTTGGAGAGGCCACTCAGGTCTTTCATGGTGATTTAATGGAGTTTGTATTTTTAGGTATCAGCTATAGGAAGTTTCATGGTTTGGTTTAGTGCAACACTTTCTCTCCACCGTTTCCAGTTTTGAAGGCATATTCATGCTCCTTGAGGGAGGGCGTTTTTGGTGAGCTCTTGTGCTTATTGGGAGAGATTCCCATTATATATTTCTGATTGTAATAGATTCATATCCTATTTTATTAATATTCAGAAAGTATCAGGTCGAAATACCCACTGGTTGTATGCAAAAATATTGATTAATGAGCAAACAATGTCCATTTCCCCAATGCATTGATGTATGACACTATAATGTTGATTATTTCGAATGGATGGATGATTCTCTGATATATTTGTGATAAATATACTACCATGGATGTATTATACAAGTTTCATGTCCTTTACTTGAGCATTTGAAGCATTTTTACTCAATTTAGTTGTATTGGGAGGTGAAATAGTGCCATTTCCCCAAGGGTCGAATTGGGGATTTTTGCAGTTGAATGAGAGAGGGTGAGAACAGTTGTAATAATCCATTAATGGTGCATATGAGACCTTAATAACATAATTAACAAATTACATACCTATGTTCATAAATTTGAGGGAGTTTAGAGGCATTTGGGAGGCCCTTTTTAGTGTTACCCCAAGGGGGATTTGATGCACAAATTACTAGTCAAAATTGCATATATTGGTCAGATTATAAATTAAATTTTCAGAATTATTTGGAGGACCATAAAACATACTTGAGCCTAATATTCAAGTCTAAATATCATTCATACACTCATACAGAAGATTTGGGAGCATTTGGGTTGATTTGGAGGTCAAAACAGTAAAACTAGTCAAAGGTCGAAATTGAAAAAAAAAGTGGAAAATTGGGCATTCTCTGAAAATTTAAAAAAGGGATATTACAGCTTCACATAGAAACCAATATTTCTTAGGGTCTTCTAGACCCGTTCCTTTAAATATCAACATTTTAATATTATCAGTCATTCTCCTTCTAGGTGGTACAGTATTTTGCGTAGTAGTTTGAGTGGTGTTAGGGATATTACTGCGCGGAATGTTATGAGTACTCACTCCTAGGGTGTTCCTAGTATTGACGCTCTCAGGATTGGGAATATTGAAAACTGGAGGATTATGAAATGAAGGATTCTATGGAATAGGAGGCGCAGTATTCACAACTGGAGGGTTCTGAGGAGTAATGGGCTGAAAGGTAGCTAATGGAGGTACTGTCTGGATATTAGTCTCATCTTGGAACTCAGTTTCTACGCAGAGTTCGTGTTCTTTAAGGTTCTTTTCTGTACTAACCTTATATCTTGTACCACTTCTTCAAATATGAATTTCTTCTAATGTATCACTGTAAGTATTATTGACCATTATAGACTCAAAAGAACTATGAATCTTACTGCATTCTTAAGACTCCTTTCTCAGCTAAAAGAATTTTGATATATAAAATCAGATTGTTCAGGTACTTACCTCTAAAACCTTGAAGAATTCAGCCTTTGCTGCGCTGTAGGAATTCAGGGTGTCCACAACGAACTCTGTCACGAATCCCTCTAGAATAATCTCAACCCAAAAGTCAACTGCTCATGAGAGTGGTCTATCTACTACTTTAAGCCTCTGAATAAGCTTTGGGTTCCAATCAGTAGGTGCTCCTTCTTGGAAACAATTATTTCTCTCTGTGAGTCTTGACAGCCACTCATGCAACTCGTTTCCAAAGGTTTCTAAGAAAATTTCATGAATATCCTCCCATGGGTATTTGTTTAAACAATCGATGTCAGATAGATGCGGATGTCTCTTCTCTTTTCTGGAAAAATCTCTTTCTATCTTGTCCACCCAGTTCCATATTTCTATTTTCTTAGGATTCAAATTTTCAATGCTCATCACCAGTTCAAGCACAGCAACAGAACCATTTGTTGGCTCTATATGTGTTCTTTAAGTTCGAAGAGATAGACCCAGGTTCTACGTGGTTCAGGGAACCAAAAAAACCCCTTTTCACCAGCCCTTTTGGAAACAGTCTGCTTACAGACTGAGGTCTCACCTAAGGCGAAGTTATTGGGAGGTTGTGGAATCATGTTTCCACAACCGGGTGATGCAGGATTTAGAAGAATGGTGGAAAGCGTGAAGTTCTCCTTCTTCGCAGTTAATGCTTATGCTATCGCGCATCCACAGACTGCGCGATGCGGGGTGGTCACTTAACAACAGGACAACGCAACTGAGGACTGCGCTTCCTCTTCTACAATCACACTACTCAAATAGACTTTACTTAGTGTAAACTTATACATTCACATGCATCTAACTGTAACCCTTGCAGACTTAGACAATAGGATGACCTGAAATGACTATGCACTTCCGGTGTTGTGCTTCAGGGAATCACACTATACAGACTTTGTTGACTAAGTGTTTACCCAATACCAACTTATGCATTCATCTGACTTAGAAATTTGTGCATTCAACATTCATTCACATATGTCGACACTTGATATATTATTCCCATCTTTTATCCTTATGGCGAATACATATAAAAACAAGAACACATGAACCCATAAACAAGTATTTAACCATTCAGCATAAGCAATTAGACAAATGAGAAAACATAATCAATCACATAACACAAGGAATTAATGTGGTTCACCCCTAGGATGGGAACTATGTCCACAGGAACCGTTGTTATATTATCAATGGGAAGGGTTCAACAGTTCCAGTCTACGCACTCAGCTGCAGACTCTCTTCTCTCTTAGTAGGTATCTGTGCACACAGCTACAGAGCCTTTTTACAATAATACTCTCACAGAGATCAATATTCTACAAAAACCCAACGAAGATTAGAGATTCAATCCTTTCCCTTACAAAATATGCCCTATTTATATATCGTGTCCTTAGGTTATGTCTTTACATTCATGATGGGCTCAAAAACCCTAAGCTTCCCAAACACTGGTGTAGTTACTCGCCACCCTGTCTATCATCGTTGACAGATTGCTCCACTCACTTTGGGCCACCTTGCTAGGCCACTCATGGCTCACACTCCCTTCTAATAGCCGCAGTCATCATAAAAACAGTTACAACTGCATTGTGGCCTATCACTTTCCGCCCCTTTAGCATTGTTGTTGTCGTCGACCTGTGGCTTAGCCTCTAACGGTTTTCCGCCATTCTCTCTGACAGGTCGCTTTCCTTTATCTCCACTCTGCTCCTTACCCAACTATCAAGAATCCTAGAGTTGCTTACCCAAAACAGATCGCTTTCTCAGCTCGACCTTCCCTTATACTCTTTACCCAAAATAGCTACTGCACTGACACTGTGCATTAGCATGACTTCACATCTCTGACTATTGAATCCGAATAGCGCACTCCACAAAACTATGCCATCTGACTTCGCAGCCCGAACTGGGCACTTGGAAAAATTGTACTTCTTCAAAAGTATGCCAACTTAGGCCATGCCCAACATATGAATTCTCTAATATTCTTCAAGGTTTTAGGAATTGGCCATTGCATGAAATATTTAATTTTTTAGGTCTAATCTGACACCTTCATGAGATACAATATGACCACAATATTCCAATTCATATACCTGAAAGGAACACTTAAAAGGATTGGGATATAGTTGGTGCTCCTCCATATTTTTAAGACCATGTCAAAATGTTGTACATGCTCTTCCCAATATTTGAAATAGATTATTATATCGTCAAAAAATACTAACACAAATATTCCGGGGAAGGGTTTAAATGTAGAATCCATCAAGCCAAATGGCATTAACAAAAATTCATAATGACCTTCATTTGTTTTAAAGGTTTTATTGAAAATTTCTTCTATCCTCATTTTGATTTGATGATATCCAGAATGGAGATCCAACTTGGTAAAGAAAATTTCTCCATGTAATTCATCCAATAATTCATCAAGATATGATTGGGAAACTTATCTTTAGTGGTCATATTATTGAGATCTCTAAAATCTAGACACACATGACATGCACCTTCTTTTTTGTGAACCATCACTACTAGTGCAAAGAAAACAATTTGACTAGTTTGAATGATCCCTACATCTAACATTTCTTGAACCATACTATCTATCTCACTCTTTTGTGCATATAGATACCTGTAGGGTATGATTTTAGGTGGTACAATTCCTATTTACAAGTGATTGGAATGGTCATGACATCAAGTAAGTGGAATAATTTTAGGCATCTCTACAAATAAGTTGTAATAATTTTCAATAATTCATGGAGATCCATTGAAATAGAGGGTATAGATGCTTGAACATGTAGTGAGCAAAATTATGCAATTAAACCATGGTGTCCATTTTTTTAAATCAATTTTTTCATGTAGTTAGAGCTTATCAATTTAGATAGTTTCCCTAGAATACCCCTCAGTCCAATTTATTTTCCTTCTAAAAAAAATATCATGAAAATTTCTTCAAAATTAAAAGCCAATATTCCTAATGAATGTAGCAACTAGATCTTATTACAACATCAACACCACCCATTTGGATTGAAATAATTGGAGTATCTAATAAATAATTCCCCATAGTAAGATTAATAGTATGGAACTTCCTCAAACTATTTATCATACCTCCATATGCAATCATTACTCAAACTTTTGGTGGTAGGTATATGAATAAATTGATAACTTTGGATAATTTTCAATTGATAAAGTTATGGTTTCTACCAAAATCAATCAACATTGTTACCTTTTTCTTTTTGATATATCCTTCAATTTTGATATTTTGAGGAGTGCTAATACCAATGAATGCATGCAATGATATGGTTGGAGTAGTATCTCCTAGATCTACCTCTTGATATTGTTCTAGCTCTAGATCTTCTTCCTCTTCACAATGTATGTAGAATAATTTATTCTCAATACACGTATTCCCCTTACTATACTTGTTTCCATAATTGAAGCATAATCACTTTTCTCTTATCTCCTCCACTTGTTGAGGTTTCAACTTTCTATGTTGAGTGAGGATAGGGGAGTAAAAATTTCCCTCTCTATAGGTGTTACTAATAACTCTTCTAGTAGCCATATTCTTACTTTCAACTTTCCTTTCCAAATTAAAAACATTATCAAATGATTTAGGTTCAAATAGATGTACATCATGTGGAATTATCTCCTTTAAAGTTCCCATAAAGAGATCCAACAAAGTATCCTTGGAATGTTCTTCACTCTAAGACTCGAATTTTGAAATTTCTTAATGTTCTCTGTAAATGGGCCTTTTTGCTTGAGATTTATCAAATGAATAAAGAAGGTGTCTATCTTAATATCCCCATAATACAACATCAATTCATCCATAATTGTATACCAAGAGACAATAGATTTATTTTTACCGTCATAAGGCCATTGGTGCGATACAAATTTATCAAGTTCTAAATACAAGGATGCAATAGTTCCCTTTTGTAAAGTTGACACTTGGTGTAGATCATACAATTGCACCATTTTCAATATACATGTTATAGGATCATTGCCATCAAAATTTATCATATCAATATTAGGAATCAAGTAGTTCCTTGGTCCCAAGTTAAATCCATTATGATGTGGAATATGGATTTATGAATGATAAGGTGTCACAAACTCAAACCTCTTGTTCTTTAATTTTTTTTTTGAACTTTTGAATATGCAAAGAGGAAATTATCATTTTTTATCTGTATCCTCTTCCCGAGCAAGTTAATTAGGGATAACGAGTTATCTTATCTCATTCATAATTACCCCTTCTTATCTTTGAGATCATGTTCATCGTTTCCATATTTTCCATATTTTGTTTCAACTCAATCTTTATATCACTTTTTTTTGTTTATCAATTGAATATGCATCACTGAATTATCACTCAATTCCTTAAATTTAACCTCCAAATTGGATAGTTGGTTATATCTTTCTTCATTTTCTTCATGAGTCATGGTTGAGTTTTTGGTAGTTTTAGCAGGTGAAGTAATGTTTTCTCCACCTCTTTCCATTTCCCAATTACATTTACTAGAATATGTCTCTATTTTCTCTTTATCACACCTTTTGAATCACCAAAAACAAATATTCAAATGAAAATTTATGCATGTTTGAAGTTAGCATACCTTTAAAAACCTTGGTTTGTGGTTTGTCTTGTTGGTCAACCTTGCTGTTGAATTATCTCTTAAAAAATTACCCCCCAAGAGTATGAAATTTTATCCTATAATACCCTAGTATGTCTTATGTACAATGCCATAGGATTTACCAAGTGAGAGTTATGGTGATTTTCTCAAAACTTGTGAACTTTTACGAACTGACACATGTTTGATTTTGTTTCTCTTCTTTTGAAAATTTTAACACAAACGCTATGGTCCTTCCCTCTCATGCAACAGGTGGCACTTAATTTAAATCTCTAAAGATTCATATATAACATTTTTACCCAGGACACATGTTTGAGAATAATTTTGGACTAGTCAAAAACCCTAAATTCCATAGACAATGGCTCTGAACATATAATGAACCATATCCTTGAATTTTTATCGTGGGTAATTTTCTATGTCTTCTGAGGATGTTTTTTTTAGAAATCCCACAAATTTTTTTTTAGCACAAATGACTCATATACCAAATGTTATGCATCCAATTCCCAAAATAGCATAAAAATTGAGAGGAAGCATAACCCAACACCTTGAAAATGAAATAATGAGATGAATACAAAGCCTCTTCAAGGGGGAAACTCCTTATACAATGTATCAAATTCTAAAGATAATATGATATTATCCTAAATCCAAGTCTCCTCTGTGTGTGTGTGTGTGTGTGTGTGTGTGTGTGTGATACAAATGGTACAATTACAATTAAGGTCTGAGTTGACCATCAAGTTACATTTATGGCCTTAGCTCACCAATAAAGACACTATTAATTTAATAATATAACTATAATGTCACATATCGAGCTTAAAAAGCTCTATCAAGGGATCTTATTCTTTAATACATTTCTACACATGGTATTTTCCCTTATATATATATATATATATATATATATATAGACATATATGATGAATTATACTATCATCTTCTACACTTGTGAGTGGTTGGGTGTATTATCATGGGACTTGGTGGCTTGGTTCATTGGTTGGGGTTGTGATGGTATTTGTCCATGACATTTCCTTCTAACCCATGGTATTTTACTATTTACTCATATTCTTGACTAACCACACATTTTGGATTTCTTGCACATGTTCTTAGGGTGACCTCCTCTTATGCACATGGTTTTGCAAATTGAGTTGTGATTTTTGGGCTCTTACGCACACTTGTGAAAATGAGATTTTTTTATTTCTTGTTGACTATTCAAAGTTGATATGATGCACATTGATCAAGGAGTGACCTCACTATTAAAATGGATTACTTAACTCAATATCACACATTAGGGTTTTCCTACTTTTGTCTCAATTAAAATTACATCAATATAGGGTATAAAAAAACTTTCTTTGACCCTCTCCCTTGCCAAAAAGTGTTACTTGTATTCATGTATTCACATGGTAGATAATTTAAAGATATGTTCACCTCCTTTCCTAACTATGAAATTCCATAAAGGTATATCGCTAAGCTTGAACACACCTCACAATTTCACTCAGTTAATTGTAGAGAAGAATTAGCAGAAAGGATGAACAAATTCACTCATCAAACTCAGAAAATTTGAGAAAATAATGATAATACATTCATCAGTTGTAAGCTGGAAAACATATGTCAATACAATAGAATGGATTCAATATCTCAAAAGGTGATTCGAATTATCCTCAAGTCAAGGCTTATTCAGCTTTGGAACCATCTCCCAATCAAGACTCAATGAACACCGATGGTGAATAAACAATTAAATGTGATAAGACTAAGTCTAACTGAACCCTGTGAGCACTGAAATAGGGGATGCGACTCCAAAGGGTTCATGACTGGCTGTCAGTAGTCAAGTGGCACTCTGATACAGTCAACTGGGAGCTATAGTCAGTTAACTGAGCAATCAATGCATGAACTGACTGATGAGGTCCTAGAAATGTGTAGTAGGGCACATTAGTAATCCAAATGATGAAAACAATGCGCACTAGGTAGGTATGAGGGATACTGATGGCTATAAACAAGCTCTAGGGGGCCTATACTAGGGACTATGTGCTAGGATAACCCACTGCTGCTAACTGGATGCATGCATGCATGCAAAATGCATGCAAATCCAACATGTGATGGTGAGAATATTCCAACACCCCCCCTTAATTCGGACTATGAGGAAATATAACTAAAAAAATAGGCCTTGGTTACTGAGACCAAAGGTCACCCCGTACAACAATCTAAATAAAATGTGATGAAAGAAGGAAAACCCAGTGGGAAACCCCCCCCCCCCTCAAGATAGACTCGAACACACCAAAAATTGTTGCTCAAGACTCAACTAGGTGTGATGCTTGATTTAATTTATGGAGGTATCTTCCTCTTGGGAAGAAGTGGATCATTCTCCAAAAACATGTGCTTGAGTTCTCCTTCAGTGGATGCAAGCAAATCTGGAGGTTTCCTAAACTTTCTCTTCAGACCAAACATGGTGAGAACAATTCCAAAAATATGAAGATCATCCTGGAACCTGTGATTTGAACCAACTGAGGTAGGATCAACTCCAATCAGATCTAATTTCTCTTGAAACTTGAACTTCTTATTAGTGGAAGTTAAATCAACTCCAAGAATTGATAGATGGTTTCTTGTGATCTCCTTTGAACCTGCAAGGGTGAGATCAAAACCAAAATCACAAAAATGTGCCTGAAATTTGAACCCAAGCGAATGGTAGTGTCCTTCATCTTCAGTGAAACTATGAGAACTTGTGCCAATGATCGAGTAGAATTTCATAGGAAGTATGTGATTAAGGATGACGAATGCATCACCTCCAAACTCTGATTTAACCTCCAAAGAATTCAATAGATCATCATTCTGCACACCAGCTAACTCATGGGAAGTAGAGAATTCGAAACACTGTTCAACTTCTAGAGTAGCAACTGAAAAATTGTTAAATTTTGAGCATTAATTCACAATACTCTTGGATCTTTACTGATAGAATAACATATACAGTATATCAATGCATAACAATCACAATAAGGATGACAAGCATCACAAGAATCAAAAGCATGAGAGACAAGAGACACAGAGTTTCCATGGGGAAAACCCCAAGGTGAAAAACCCCACAACTTCCTCAGAGATAGAGAGAGCAATGGCTCAACCAAAGTACAACCAAAATACACTTGAGATAGTCTCCTAGAGCAGATGATCCTCCTCCTCACTAGTGCGCCACTTTCTGAGTGAGAGAAGTGTGTCTTTCCGAATGATCCAAATAGAGATCTCTCGATCTCTATTTATACCTAACCTGTTTTCCCAGTTACACTATGGGGCCGACTTGTCTAGCTAGGTACATCCATAATATAATATATATTTCAGGGCCGACCCCACACATGGTGGTCTAATAACCCATCGGTAAGTACACACACTTGAGACACTTGTCAATCCACATGACAACACTTCCTTATAGAGGAATAACACATCTCTTATAAGGGTACAATAAATATATATGAAATACATAGATGAAATACATTCTGAAGTTACATATACATCAACACTCCCTCTTAACTAGGAAGGTATTTCTCGACATAGTTCTGCTAGACAAGTCTTCTTCTCTGGATCATCATCATCGATGCATCGTCATCATCATTATCACCACTGCTACTATCTCAACCAATCTATGACTCTACTCATCATAGGAAGTTCTACAGAGCCAGTCCTTTTTCATACTGGATGTAGGCCCACCACCTGCAGGTCTTCATCATCTGTGCGAATGGTCTAATAGAGGTGGCCTCTCAGGACTAATTTTATGTGCGGATGCAATACCGGAAAGAGTATCCCAGGAAAATTTATGTGCCTAAGCAAGACCGGCAAGATCTCCCAGGACTGATTACATGCATCTCCTCCACAATACCTTTAAAGAGCATCCCAGGAACATTTATGTGCCGCAGCACGACTGGCAAGATCTCTAAAGAGCATCCCAGGACTTATTACGAGCATACAACTCAACCTCTCGGATCTCCAGGACTGATTACATGTGGATAGACAAAACCTTTAAAGAGCATCCTAGGAACATTTATGTGCCACAGCATGACTGGAAAGATCTCTAAAGAGCATCCCAAGACTAATTACAAGCACACAGCTCAACCTCTCGGATCTCCAGGACTGATTACATGTCTCTGTAGTAATACCTCATCCCAGGACTGATTACAAGCACACAGCTAAACCTATAGGATATCTAAGGACTAATTACATACTACATAGCAATACCGGAAAGAGTATCCCAGGAACATTTATGTGCCGCGGCATGACCGGCAAGATCTTCTAGGATTGATTACATGCTATTTGCATAACCTGCCACATATCATCTCTGACCTCCAAGTATCAACCTAATACTCATGATCCAACGGATCATCATCGCACAAAGCATCATCCTGATGCTCATGATCACACTGATCATCATCACTGTACCATCCTGGTACATATCATCGGGAGCAACATCGTGAAGCTCATCATCATGATCAACCTGATCATACAATGCATCCACCTGATGCATACCAAGTATCTACCTGATACATATCATCATACATGATCCATCTGATCATATAGTGTATCCACCTGATACAAATACAAATACATGATACATATCAACATACATGATCTACCTAATCATACAATGCATCCACCTGATACATATACAGATACATGGTCCAAGCATCCAACATGATGCATATACAAATACATACAAATGATCCAACCGGTCATATCCAGCATCCAACATGATGCATACATACATAATAATATAAATTATCCAACTGATCATATCCAGCATCCAACATGATGCATACATACATACAAATATAAATGATCCAACTGATCATATCCAGCATCAACATGATGCATATATAGAGCAGTAACTAGAGCATCGTCCTGATGCTCATCATCCAACGCTTACATCCATAGCCATGTGAAGGATCCTCCTTCCAACATGCTTGGAATGGCTTCAGCAAATGTGTCCATCACTTCTTCCTCGAAGTGTCATTAATCTGAAGAACACCAAGTCTCTCCCTGAAGTACTCAAACTTCACCCTGGATAGTGGCTTCGTCAGCACATCTGCAATCTACTCGTCTGTCACAACGTACAAGAGCTTCACAGCTCCTCTCTGCACCATATCCCTGATATAGTGATATTTGATCTCTATGTGTTTCGACCTATCATGAAACACTGGGTTCTCAGACAACTTCACACAAATCTGGTTATCGCAGAAGATACCAACAGCATCCAACGAGAGATCAAATAACTCAGGTAGTAGCTTCCATAGCCATACTGCCTCACAACTAGCTGAACAGGCTACAACATACTCTGCCTCAGCTATACTCAGTGCTACGCAGGACTGCTTCCTGCTAAACCAAGAGATCACACCTGATCCCATACTGAAGTAGCACCCAGATGTGTTCTTCCTATCTGTAGCATTGCCAGCCCAATCTGAATCAACATAACCCTGCAGGTTAAACTTTTGATTTGCTTCATACTTGAGCCCATAATCCACTGTACCCTTCAGGTACCTCAGGACATGCTTTACAACAACCAGGTGAACACTCCTAGGATCTATCAAGAACTGACTCAATGTGTTCATAGCAAAGCAAATATCTGGTCTCGTGTTCGTCAGGTACATCAAGGACCCAATCATTTGACGATACATAGAGATATCAACTAGCTCAGATGAAGCATCGCATAGAAGCTTTAGATTCAATGCCATAGGTGTGGCCATGGCCTTGCAATCCATCATCCTGAATCTCTTCAGGATATCTACTGTGTACTTCCCTTGACCAAGGAAGATCCCACCTGCACTCTGCCACACCTCCATACCTAGGAAATAATGCATCATTCCCAAATATTTCATATCGAACTCAGTAGCAAGCTTCCTCTTAGTATCTGCAATCAATCTGTCATCTCCTATTACAAATAAGTCATCCACGTACAGAAGTAGAATCACAGGATTTCCTTCCTCAACCTTGTAGTAAAGGTTGGAATCCGCTTTACTCTTGGTAAATCCCAAACTAGATAGGAAACTATCCATCCTACCATACCAAGTTCTGTGGGCTTGCTTCAAGCCATACAAGGCTTTCTTCAATCTAGACACATATGACTCCCTGTCATGTATTTCAAAGCCGAGTGGCTGCTCCACATATACTTCCTCTTCAACTACACCATTCAAGAAAGCAGTCTTGACATCCATCTGGTGTTTTTTCCATTTCATTGCTGCAGCCAGGGCAAGAACTGTTCTGATGGAAGTATACCTGGCTACAGGTGCAAAGGTTTCTTCATAATCTATTCCCTCTTTCTGAGAGAAGCCACAAGCTACGAGTCTTGCTTTGTATTTCTCTACACTGCCATCTGCAGCATGCTTGATTTTGTAGATCCATTTGGAAGTCACAACAGACTTCTCTTTAGGTCTTGGGAAAACATCCCAAATACCATTTTTCATTATTGATTGGTATTACTCAACCATAGCATCCTTCCATTCTTTCTTTTCCGCTGCTTCTTCATAACTGGAAGGTTCTTTGTTCATAATGTCACAGAGTAAAGCAACATAGTTGGTATGTGATCTGGTTCTTTTCTTTGCTATGTGTTCTTCTGGAATGCCAATTCTTTCTGCATTTTGAATGAGCTCTATAGCCCATGCAGGTTTCCTCTTGTGAGAGTTATCCTCACGGGGTGGATCTACAGGTTCTTGCGGATTTTCAAACTCACGAACAACTTCTGGAATTGCTTCAGTCATGGTAGTGTCTTGAAATCTAGTTTCCTTAGGTTCTTCATAAACTTCGATAGGTGCCTTCCTTGATTTGATGAATGCTGAGTTTTCATCAAATGTTACATCCCTGCTGACATCAATCTTATTGAACCCTAGAAAGTATATTCTGTAAGCCTTCGAGCTTTCACTGTAACCCACAAAGATACCCTTCTTTCCTGAAGGGTCTAGTTTGGTCCTCTTTTCCTTTGGGACATGAGTGTATATTGGACAACCAAATATTCTGAGATGGTTGACTTCAGGTTTCGTACCAGAAAAGACCTCTTCTGGTGTCTTGTTGTCCAATATCTTGTGGGGTGTTCTGTTCTGCACATATACAGTTGTTCTAGCTGATTCTGCCCATAGATGCATAGGTAGATCCTGGTCATGCAACATTGCCCTTGCTGCTTCCATTATTGTTCTGTTCTTCCTTTCTGCAACTCCATTTTGTTGAGGATTATAAGGAGCAGTCAACTCCCTCTTAATCCCTGAATCACTGCAAAGCTTCTTGAAGTCACCTAAGGTGAATTCTCCACCATTGTCGGATTTGAATGTTTTGATTTTTTTGTCAGTTTGATTCTCCATCAAGGTCTTGAATTCCTTGAACTTATCAAACACCTCATCTTTGTTTTTCAAGAAGTATACCCAAGTCTTCCCGGAGAAGTCATCAATAAATGAGACATAGTAAACATACCCACTTAGAGAACTGGATGACATAGGACCACATACATCTGAGTGTATGATTTCTAGGATATCTTTTTCCTTGCTTTCATTGCTTGGGAAAGCCTTCTTAATATTCTTACCTTTTGCACATCCTTTGCAAACACCTTCATGTTTGGTCTTGACTTCAGGAAGACCCTCTACAGCCTTGCTTGCAATTGGAAGTGCCCTATAGTGCATATGAGCAAGTCTTCTATGCCAAAGTTCACTTGGCTCCATGGATTCATGCACCATGGCATGTTCAGGTTGTCCTTTTAATTTATACAAACCTCCCTCTTGCTCTCCAATCACAATTGCATCATCTATGGTCTTTCCCTTTGGCCACATTAGGACTTGGCCATCCACAAATGCAACCCTCATACCTTTTGCATCCAATGCAAAGATGGAGAGTAAGTTCTTCTTGAGACCAGGTACATAAAGGACTTCTTTCATCTTCAAAGATTTTCCAGAATCTAGGTTGTAGGAGGCTTCACCACTTCCTTTGATGGGATATTGATAATCATCCCCAGGTTTCACTTTATGGGGTGATTCATGTTCAGACAGATTTACAAAGGATTCTTTAAACCCAGTCATGTGTTTGGAAGCCCCACTATCAATTAACCAATCATTACAACCATGGGAGATAGTACCTGTGAGAGCAGAGATTAGAACATACTCTTCTTCACATGATGAGTCATCATTACTATCATCACTTTCTACCCTAGCCTTCTTCTTTGGAGGTTCATCATCTTCGGCAGCATGATCATGGTACCTTCTTTTGTTACCCTTCTTCTTCTTGCTGGAGTTGTTGTTGTTGTGGTTGTCCCTTTTGTTCTTGGGACATTCTGAAGCAAAGTGACCCTTCTCATTACAAGTGAAACACCTTAGATATTTCTTGTCTTTGTGAAAATGATGAGAAGATTTCTTCTTGTGATGGGATGGCTCCCTCTTGAACTTGCCCTTCTTAGTGTGAGCTGTGAGAGCTTGATCTTCATTTCCCATCTTCTCTTCTCTTGCCACAAGCCTTGCTTCTTCTTGAGAACATTCCTCCCATAATCTGCTGAAGGAGATTAACTTATTTCTGGCACAGATCCCCTGGATAAAAGAGTCCCATGACCTAGGTAGGCCATTCAAAGTAGTCATAACAATTTCACCATTCTCCACCATTTCATCTACAGCTTCAAGTTGTTCCTTGATCTGAGAGACCTTGGAGAAATAGGATTGAATGGTTTCTCCATTCGACATCTTGACCCCTTTCAATTGATTCCGCAGGGTCATCTTCCGATTTATGTTCTTTCCTTCAAATAGCTTGGTCAAAGAGTCAAACATAGCCTTGGGTGTCTTTAGAGAAGACACATGGGGTATGAGATGGTCTTTGATAGAATCAACAATGATTCTCTTTGCCTTGACCAAGTTCTTCTTATGCAATACCTTAGCCTCTTCATCCTCTGGGATAGGGATATCTTCTTTTATATATGAGTCCAACTCATTCTCTTCCAAGATTAACCCAATCCTATACTTCCAAGCTCGGAAGTTATCAACCCCTTCAAGCTTATCCTCAAGCTTGGTGTGGTGAGACATCTTAAACAGTACTTCAAATGGAAATAGAAAAGATTTAGGTCTTATCACTTGAAATGTTGAAAACTGGATCTAGTCTCGGATTAGGGTTTGTCGGAAAAATCCTAAAAATTCAAAAAGTGAATTTCAACTTTCTGAAATGATAGAAATATGCGCCTTGATGAGTTGATCAGCTTGGTGTATTCAGAATTTGAGATCAGCAAAGCTTTACCCTTCAGATTTGTCTTTTTGTCCTCCCAAGATCACTGGGAAGAGCCCTGAATTAGGGTTTGAGTTTCCCGGAGATATACCGACCCAAAAATCTCGATCCAAAGCTCTAAAATTCGATTTTTGCAAGGAGCTTCCAGCTATGTCTTCATATTTCAGAAATTCTGATTTTTGTGGAAACCCTAATTTTTAGGGCCAAATCTGAAAAATGTTCAGAATTGAATTCTAATTGGACAAATAGATTCTCCTTGATGAGTAGAGTCAATCTACTATACTGCTTTTCCAAACACTGTGGAGAGAAACCCAATAAACAAGAAACTCAAGTTTATGTCACTACAAAATGTCTTCTTCTCAGGTTAGCTCTAATACCATGTTAAATTTTGAGCATTAATTCACAATACTCTTGGATCTTTACTGAGAGAATAACATATACAGTATATTAATGCATAACAATCACAATAAGCATGACAAGCATCACAGGAATCAAAAGCATGAGAGACAAGAGACACAGAGTTTCCGTGGGGAAAACCCTAAGGTGAAAAACCCCACAACTTCCTCAGAGATAGAGAGAGAAATGGCTCAACCAAAGTACAACCAAAATACACTTGAGATAGTCTCCTAGAGCAGATGATCCTCCTCCTCACTAGTGCACCACTTTCTGAGTGAGAGAAGTGTGTCTTTCTGAATGATCCAAATAGAGATCTCCCGATCTCTATTTATACCTAACCTGTTTGCCCAGTTACACTATGGGGCGACTTGTCTAGCTAGGTACATCCATAATATAATATATATTTCAAGGCCAACCCCACACATGGTGGTCTAATAACCCATTGGAAAGTACACACACTTGCGACACTTGTCAATCCACATGACAACACTTCCTTATAGAGGAATAACACATCTCTTATAAGGGTACAATAAATATAGATGAAATACATTATGAAGTTACATATACATCAACAAAAATATTGCTTAGAATTCAAAATAAAATATGGATCAGCTCCATCAATTGTGTCACTTTCATCTGCATCAGCTACATGGGAAGGGGACAATTCGAAACTGTCGTCAACTTCTAGAGCAGCAGAGGAAGGGGTATCTTCAACATGAATTTTCTGTGTTGAATCTGTATCTTCTTCTTCATCTTGAACAACTTCATCATGAGAGATGATTGAGGTTGAACCATAATTAGAGAGAACACTGGAGGATGTATCACTGGGCTTGTTCTCCAAATGGTTAGCATGATCCTCTTCTTTATGCTTTCCGAGTAATCTATCTAATTTGGTCCAGATATCACTTGGATATTCAACAGTATTAATGAGTTAGGGCATACTGGGATACATATTGCTCATAATGCTCTGTCACAATGATTTAGCCAATCATCCTCCTCTTCATAGGAAGAAAAATCTCTCACAACACCAATACACATATCAAAAATACCATGTCTCTTCATATATGCTATCATATTTGGTTTCCACTCATCATAGTTGTATAGAGAGAGAGAAGGAATTGCTTTCAGAGTCATGGAAGCTATTGTAGAATTCCTACAAAAACAATGGAAAATATCTATTACTGCTACTGCAGAAAAACTACTTCAATTGCATAAAACTTCGAATAACCTGCAAAAACAATGAAATTTATCTAGAGGAATGTTGCAGAATCTACTGAACATTGCTTTAGGACAGTGAGCACTTTTATCAATATCCTTCACACCTAGCTAGACCTCATTGGATTGCTCCAATGAATTCAATGCAATGGCACCAGGATTTGTTGTGGAAATCCAGAGCCTTCTGGTGCTCTACTGAAACAAATTATTCAATAAACTGCTACAACTGTTATTGTTGTTGCTGCAATTGCCGCACCAACTCTGACAATCTCTGATACCATGTGAAATTCCACAGCGGTGGATCACTAAGCTTGAACACACCTCACAATTTCACTCAGTTAATTGCAGAGAAGAATTAGTAGAAAGGATGAACAAATTCACTCATGAAACTTAGAAAATATGAGAAAATAATGATAATACATTCATCAGCTGTAAGCTGGAAAAAAAATGTCAATACAATAGAATGAATTTGATTTCTCCAAAGGTGATTCGAATTCTCCTCAAGTCAGGGCTTATTCAGCATTGGAACCATCTCCCAATCAAGACTCAATGACCACCGATGGTGAATAAACATTCAACTGAGGTAGGACTGAGTGTAAATGAACCATGTGAGCACTAAAATAGGGGAGGAGACTCCAAAGGGTGCATGTGTTAGGAACCCATGTCTTTACTTTGTTAGTATGTTGTTGTTGGACGCATATGCTTTGTAAGTCGTCCTGTAGTATTTGTTGATCAATAGTTTGTGTTATTGTTGTTGGCGCATATGCTTTGTAAGTCACCCGTAGTATTGTTGATCCATAGTTTGTAGTGGCCCATGGTTTTCACCCATAGTATTGGCACCTAGACTTAGTATATAAGTGTGTGTTGAGACCTATGAAGGCGCCGTGAAGTTAATTGTATTAAGCTTGCTCAAGAGAGGTTGCCCCCTCGAAGTGGCCCGTGATCAATATAAAAGTGATTATGAGTTCTGTCATTTCTGCTATTTCACATATTCTTGTTAATTAATTGTTGCAGGTGCATCACATCTAGTATCAGAGCACTTTCTTGGGCTTGTTGGGTGAAATTTCTGCTAATTTTTTTTTCGCATCTGTTGTAGGTTCGGATTTGGGAATAATCCCTATCCGCTTAATTGTGGGAAGTACTTGGGCATAAGCCCTAAAACTCATTGTGAGGAGTACCACAGGAACCCCGAAGTAGTTGGCCCATTGAGAGGGCCTGCTAGCGAAAAGGGCAACGACCCCTACCTGATTGACTAGTTCCCACCCGTGAGGTAAACCAAGAGCTGTCGTTTCTGGCAAAGTGGTTATCAGTTTTACCTGAGCCGTGGATTGAGGGGTACTGCCCCAATACACAAGCCGTCAGACAGCATTGGTGGCCGAGTGAAACCCCTGAACTGTTAGGAAGCCGCACATACCTGGGTTCAATATCTACTTTCAGTTGAATTTTTGTCGTTCACTGCTGCACCGTTTCAGATCCAATTTGCAAGTTGTTCCAGATTCCTTTGTTTTCAATCCATTCGGTGTTGTTCCAGATCCCTTCTGAGCCATAGCCGCTCCAGTCTAGAAAAAAAATAATAAAAAAAATCAATTTTTTCTCCATATCTCCCTTGTTTTCACTCTGTTTCCCTTGAAATTTTCGGGGAACCCCTGTCATCCCATTCTGCGTATTTCATTCTTGAGGACCCTATCCCCAATTCCCCTTTCCAAAGCCCGAAATTCCACATTTGTCTATTTTTAGGGTTTCCCATAACTTCCTCATATTTCACCCAATCACCTTCAAATTTTACCACAGAGTTCCTTTCTGAATTCTGCTTCTTTGTCCCCCTCTGCCAAATTTTCCCATTCTTTCACCCCGCTTCTGAAATCCTCATCTTTGCTTCCCTGTCTAGTCGATAGTGTCCAACACCTAGTCAAACCCCAATTACCCTTCATATTTTTTCCCAAGTCCAGATTTTCCCTTACTGAAGTAGTTTCTGTTTTTGTTTTCCTACCTAGTAAAAAAAAAAAAAACTCCTGGTTATGGTTGTCACCTGTGCAGGAGCAAAAACCATGGAAGACGCACTTGCAACCATCCAAGCCAAACTCCAGGATCTGGATGAAAAATTTCTTGGCCTCCATCTGGAACATTCAGCTATGAACAACAAACGACAGTCCGAGTCTTCAGTAGACAATGGGTTCTCTTCTTCCAGCAATTTCCGTGGACCGAAGCTTGATTTTCCTCACTTCAATGGTACTGATCCAACTGGATGGATCTATCGTGCAGAATAGTATTTCAGTCTGCATAATACTTTTGAAGTCAACAAAGTTCCATTGGAATCCTTTCATTTGGAACAGGAAGCTCTTCAATGGTACCATTGGTACATCAAGGCTCATCCAGAGCCCAAGTGGTCAGACTTTTGCCAGCTTCTTTTGCAACGATTTGCTCCTAGTGCTTTTGATGACTTCATAGGATCCCTCACTAAACTTCGCCAAATTGGCACTGTGAGAGAGTATCAAACCGAATTTGAGAACCTAGCCAACCACACCGAAGGATTGTCTGATGACTTTTACCGGAGTTGTTTTATCAGTGGTCTAAAGGATGCCATCCGCTCTGAGTTCAAAATGTTATGTCCCACCAGAATGATGGAATCCCTCGGGTTGGATAAGTTGGCAGAAGACAGGATTGCAACCCAACAATGCTCCAAGCCCACTTTTGTTCCCTTCCGAAATATGGGTTCTCAACGACCACCTATACCGCAGGCTCCTCGACCGACTCCTATCAAGCGTTTGTTGGAAACAGAGATGCAAGCATGCAGAGAAAAGGGTCTTTGCTATAATTGTGATGAGAAATTCACTCGGGGACATAGATGTGTTCAGTAAAAGCTCTATCTCTTGGATGTGGATTCTCCGCCTGCCTCTAAAATTGGTGACGAAGATCCAAAAACACTGGATGCTCCGGTCGACATTCAGGAACCACCTATTGACCTGTTGTTGCAGCAACACCCCCCCCAAATTTTTGCACATGTTGGGGCCCCTCCTTTATTTTTTGTAGAAAACTTGCTTGAGAAGCCATCCCAGCCGTCAGCTCTGTTTTCAACATAAAATTTTGCTTCCCTACTGAACAGCTTGCCGTCAATCCTACCGTGTTCTCCCCAATGAGCCAAAAGATAACTTAGTTTTTGCCCAAACGTTTTGGAGTAATCCGAACATTGTCCCGAAGTGGCGGAAGTCAGACGTCCAACCTTTCCAAAAGGAGGACTTAGGTTTTCTTTGCCGAAAGCAGCGGGAGCCATTCAGTAAAACGTCCCGAAACGGCGGAACAATTCAGCTCTGTCTTCCGAAACGGCGGAATCCATTCGGATAAACTCGCCGAAATAACACAAAGGAGTTCATCATTTTCTTCCGACGTAAAAGCACTTGGAAAATTTTCAATCATTGCTTCTGCGGAACGGTTCAAGCTCCGAAACGACTTAGTTCCCGAAACGGCGGAGCCTTTCACTCAAACCTCCCGTGACCGCGGAAAGGTTCCGGCTTTCCTCCCGAAATGGCGGGGCTCATTCGCCTTTTTCTCCCGAAAAGGACTTAGTTTTTCTTTCTATTAGAAAACCGCGGGAACAAAGGACTTAAATAAATTTTAGTTTCAACCTTCCGCAACGGCGGGGAAATTAAGTGAACCCTCCCGAAACGACGGGAGTTTTCGTAAAATCCTTCCGCAACGGCGGGGGAATTCAAGGAACCCTTCCGAAACAGCGGAAGCCGCCGCGATATCTTCCCAAAAGAAACTAAGCGGAAACTGTTGATGAAACCCTTCCGAAACGGCGGAGAAATTCGAGTTGTTCTCCTGCAACGGCGGAAGCCATTCGGTTTAACACTTAGGACATTTTATAACCGTCCGAGGAGGAATTGGAGTTCCCTTCCCGAAACGGCGGAGGAATTCAGTAAAACGTCCCGAAGCGGCGGAAGCCATTTAGATAATTCCCGCGGAGGGATTCATGATTACCCTCCGAAAACCATGAAAAGGACTTAGAATTTTCTCAAGAAAGCTGTCGCGGAGGCCTTCAGCCTTTGCTCCCGAAACGCGGAAGCCTTCGGGCTACCCTTCCGAAACAGCGGAAGCCAATCACTTAACCCGCTCGGCAAAAGGATTCCGAAACGACACCGGGCGAATATGCGGAAAAATATAAGTTTTACTTCCGAAACGGCGGAAGCCATTCCCAAAAGCTTTCCGAAACTAGCGGGAGCCTTCGCCAAACCTTCCCAAAAAAAAAAAAAATCAACGAGACTTTGAAATTCTGGATCGCGGAAGCTTTCGCAAAAGACTTCCGAAAATACCGGGAGCATTCGCTATATCGTTCCGAAAGAGCGGAAGCTTTGGCGTTACCCGTCCGCTACGCGGCGGTCTCTCGCGGAAGGCTTCGAGTTTCCTTTCCGCATTAAGCCCCGAAACGTCGGAAGCTTTCGCTGAACCCTTCCGCAACGGCGGATGCAATTCGCGAACTGGCCCCGCAAGTGACGGTCGCACGGAAACCGAGGTGCTTTGACGTGACCGCTACGCGCGGCGAATTTAAACCCCGTTTTAACCACGCCACCTACCCAATTAAATGCTCACACGTGCCCAATCTATATAAAATGCGGTGAGGGGCTCGACCAATCCACCATTGTTTTGAATCGGCCAACGACGTGCGATACCGTGCAAACCGCTCCAGCTCACCTCGCGCATCCGTGCTCACAGCCACCTCGCTCAAGCAATCCTCACGGTGCCAGGTAGGATCTTGACCTTGTTTTTCACTACTGAGTTGTCCTTTTGGGGAAAACAGTGATTTTAGTGGGGTTTTGACGGGCGAAACACCCGTCAAGGGCTATGTTTTGCCCGTCAGGAACAATGAAAGGGGTTTTCATTATACATAATCGTCATAGGCCTTCCTGAAAACGTTATATTTTATGTTGGTGGGTGCGGGCGGTTAACCATGCCCTGTTTTGTTTTAAACCCCGGGCTGCGCCCCTCGTCATGGGTTAAGTTATCGAAACCCTATGGGCTTTCCATGTCCCGGACCGTTAACTCGGACTTAGAACCCTGGGCCCTTTTCAATAAGCCCCACCCCCTACACGCGAAGCCGAAACCCGTAAGCGTTTAAGCCACGAGAGCCAAAACTTGAAGCCGCAGCCGCCCTAGCTCTCCCCATCAGCATATCCCCGGCGCCGTTACCTTCGCTCGGACTAAAATATCCCGTATTGACTCGGCGAGTGGCCGCGCGTGACGATAGCATTCAAAGCCCTCACCGAGTCAACCCGCGTCTTCCTCGCCATCGACCTCTCCAACCGCAGCCATAACGAAGTACATCCCCTTCCGCGAGGCGGAACCGGAAGCCAATTGCTCCCGCGAATCGCCTATCGGTCCAATAAAACCAATAGCTTCCGCAACATAGCTTATCCCATACTCGTCTTTTAAGAGCTTCAAATGTTTCAATGTGTGTCTTATGATTAAAATAATGTTTTGCTTCCTTAATATTTGCTTCATTGATTTATCTCATTAAAACGATGTTGCTCTCGGCTAAAACCATACAACCTGTTGCTCAAACTCATGATGAATTGTATATGGATGTTATCAGGGATAATTTAAGATGCCGAAACCCAGTAAGAAGAAGGCGAAGATGACAGAAAAGAAACCTGCTCCTCCTAAGATTGAAACCTCGCTCCAGGACACCAGATGCACCACTGGTGTCTCTCCAGAAATCAGATGGGATGACATATACAGAATGATCAGGGACCAAGAGATCCCAGATATGTTGCTGGAGGAGGCACCGATCTATCAAAATATCAGAGCCTCAGGCATAACTAGAGCCGCTACCCGCCCTGAGCTATTCCCCTGTGCTGAAGTGATCGGGTGGATACTCCAACATGCAGATGCTGATCGGAGAGTGATAAATGACAGCAGGAAAGTGGCTATTGCTTCGTTCCAACCCGCATATGTTGCGGCGGCCTACAGGTTCCCCCGTGTCCAACAAGCTCTGACTGACGAATGGTTGGGCCAGATGGATAACGTCGAGATGGCCAAGAAGCTATTGAGGGGAGGGAAGCATTTGAGAAAGAAGGGAAATGACGAATATGACGTGCAGAATCTGAGGGCCCCTTACAGATTGATCGCTTTAATGCTATGCAGAATATTCGGCATGCCGGATGGCACAGTATACAAGATTCAGTGGGTCCCTATCATTCACTATGTGGCATTTCAGGGGACAGTGTTTGACTGGGCCACTATCTTGTCAGATAGTCTGGCCTCAATGATAAGTGCTGCTAAACCCGGGCTGGCCTCGAAGAAGGCTGAATTCTTCATGTCCTCATACCTGATAGATTGTATCTTGGCCAAGATAGAGTTCCCCGGATTGGGGTGTACATGGGATAGGGCCACAACCCCGGTCTACACTGCATTCAAGATGTTGTGGGCTCAGAATTACAAGCCCAGCTACAAACTCATCTGTGAGGGGTTCATCATGCCCCTATACGAGAAAATGTTCAAGAAAGAACCAAGTTGCCTGTCACAAAATGCTTTGGAAGTCCTTGAGGATTATGGGGACTTCTACTTTTCAGAACAAGGTACCTACTTAAGAATGTTCGGAGGGACTAAGCCCCCATACATATTGCCGTAGTATGCCACAGACTATGTGGTGCTCAAGGAAGCAGTAAGACAACTCTTCTTGGATGGGATTGGAGCATTCCTCCACAAGCTACACAAGGCTTCCTTTCCCCCCCTACCTTTCTGCATAGGTGCTTACAAGTTTTCAGGGGTGGCCTCTGCCGATGAATTTGTTCAAGAGTTGAGGGCCTTCCATTTCGGTGAGGTCATCTTCCACAGGAACGACAGAAAGGGTAAAGTGGCCGAGCATTGCAAGGGGAACTATGCTAACTTCGAATACTCCCACTACCCCGATGCCGAGGAGGAAGCATTCAGAGGCATCAGCAACATGACTGAGCTAAGGATCTGTCGCCAAAGTACTGGAGCGAGCTCTAGCTCAACCAAAGCCCAGAAGACCATCCAGCAAAAGGAGAAAGAAGCCAAGGATGCCCGAGCTCAGGAAGAGCTCAGATTAAGAGAAGAGGCAAGGTTGCAAAAGGAAGCCGAGG
This sequence comes from Larix kaempferi, assembly GCA_027924585.1. Taxonomy (NCBI): domain Eukaryota; kingdom Viridiplantae; phylum Streptophyta; class Pinopsida; order Pinales; family Pinaceae; genus Larix; species Larix kaempferi. Next base: position 3,211,773 of record BSBM01000206.1, on the reverse strand, counting down.
AGGCAAGAAAGCTACAAGAGGCTGAGAATGAAAGACTGCGGAAGGAGGCTGAAGAAGCCCAAAAGCAGAAAGAAGCAGAAATTGAGCAAGCTGAAGCGAGGAAGAAGGCGGAGGAAGAATTGAAGGCAAGAGAAGATACCCAGGTAGGTGGGTCCAGTGCGCAGGACATGGAGATAGACACCTCTCAGGCAGGTGGCTCTAGTACCCAAAAGGAAGGGACAGACCCCGCTCAGGAAGTCCGGACCCCACCTATGGAAGAAGACATAGACATCATAAACCGACCAATTGTACCGTACACTCCATCTGGGAAGCGTACGGTGTCCAAATGGAATGAGTTTGTCTATGACAAGAAAAGAAAAACAATGGTCCTCCAATCAGAAGAGAGGATTAAAAGTCCCTTCCATGATGACATAGTTACTCGCCGAGAGGTCGCTGTCATGCAAAACACAGACGCAGATCCCATCGCCATGGCATCCGCAGCTATAGCAACAGCACAGGCATCATTTGCCAATATAGGGGTTATAGTCAAAGAAAATATATTGACAAAGAAGAGAGCACGTACCCTGCAGCAAAATATGGCTAATGAGCAAGCCCAAAGAGACCTGATAGTAAATAAATACAATTGCTTGTACGCTGAGCACAAGGAGTTGGCAAACAAGTACAGCTACCTGGAGGAGGAAAAGGACCAGCTAGCACTCCAAATAATGATTGCAGAAGCAGAGAAGAGTGGAGCAGAAGAAAAGGCTTCCCAGCTAGAAACAGACAAGCAGGCATTAGCTGAGCGTTTAGAGCAAGCGGAAAGCAGAACCTTGGACATGTCCCCCTTCCACGAGCTGTCATGCAATATACTACAGCAAGTGCATGGCTCTCAAGAGCTAATCACTGATGAGGTATGCAAACTCAAGGCCATGACGGTTAGGCTAAAGGAGGTGAATGCGGAAGCCCACAGGCTCAAGGCTAAGAATACCCGTGTCAAAGCAAATGTCATAAGTCAGATGGCATGGAGGGAAGGGAAAGGAGGTTTCCCCCCGCATCTTCCTTTCAAGACCGTGGAAGATTTTAATGAAGATATAGCCTTGTTGGAGTTTGGCCGGAACTGTGCCAATAAGCTGATGGCCAGTGTGCAGAAGACCACAGATAGAATCAACAACCTGTACCAAAAGCTCAAAGGAGTCCATGATAACTGCTCATTAAGTTTCCCTCAGACCCTAGAAGACCTCCCGGGAAAGGAGCAGCGGTTATCTCAACTGAAAGAAGAGCTAGGCGTCCAGATGGAGTATGTGAAAAGCATTGATGTCCTTGCCATGGATGATCTCCAACATTACATCGGTTCATCAACACTTCACAACCATCTGCTGAAGGAAACATATCAAGTTGCTGAAGCAGAAGTACAAAGCATTAAAATAGAGCTCGGGAAGAATGTAACTTCTCAGAAAATCCTGTTTCCTGCTGCAGCAAACATAATCATAAGGGATACAGGTGTGTGGCACAGCTACATAGAAGAGGAGGTCAGGAAAGCTGCAGCAGCAGCAGAAGCATCAGTAGATCCGGCAGCCCCTCTCCCAGCAGCCTCTTCCCCAGCAATGGCAGAAAGTCTGGCCAGTCCCATTCCCCCTTCCCTATTAGGAGCAGCATCAGCAGGGGATTCGAGGACCTCTTCCCAGGCAGCATCAGTGACCATCAACTTGGGCGACCCTTTGCCAGGAGAAGCTCACGCACAGGAATGAAGAAGCTGAATTCAGTGAGCCACTCTTTTCAGCCAGACACGTGCCCAGCAGGGAACGCTTTGAGTTTAGCAAATTTTCTGTTATATGTAAGGCGTAAGCCGTGGGACAGCTGTCCATATTTTTTGTCAAAATATTTTTGTAAATGAAGTGGCCATTTTGGTGATCGATTATATTAGAAATCCCTGTAAATGACAGGTGGGGGGAATGCTAGGTGTCAGCCCAGAGGGCAAATTTTGTAACTATAAATAGGAGCCTAGAAGAGATAAACAGGACTTTTGGCAGGGAATGAAAATTTTGGGCGAATGATATGAGCTATCTTGTATCAGCTCTGTAAATTGAATTTTTCTAATAGAAGCCACGGGAGATGGACGTTTTGCTTGGAATGTTGGGTTGCTTTGTGTTGGACTATTCTAATGACTGCAATTCTGCAATGTGAGATCATTCTTGACTTCTGAATTATTTCTTTGCATTAATGATTTTGCTCTCATCTACGCATGCGTTCTCTCTTTTCTGTGAACAATGAAATGTATTGCAGTGAATTTCTCTGCCTAGATCGAATAGCTAACTGTTCTTTCTTCCGGGCAATCCATGTGGCTCATTGTTCATGACTTTAAATTGCTCCTTGCAGGGATCTTTTAGTTTAATTCCAGTTTCGTTGCATCTAGATTTGTTTCTTTATTCTTGTTACTTAGATCAAACAATTTTGATTTCTTCTGTCCATAAGCAATAGATACGTTCTGTAAGTTTCATGTTAGATCTGTTTCCTTACCCTTTAGTTTTCCTCTGTTTCTCTGAGCAATAGATGCGTTCCAGTTTGAATGAGAAGCTATCTTCTCAAGATCCTCATCTGGCTGTAGCTTTGACCGTAAGAAATAATAGCTATCTGTTCGTTGCTTACGATATCTGTTACAGCTGATTGCTCTCCCCTTAAGTGTGTTCCCCTGCAGGGATAGATAGATGTGTTCCCATTTCTAGATTTAGATCTGTTTCAATTGCATTTAGATTAAGTACGCTTTAGGCATGTGCATCTCATATAAAACACATAAAACCCAAAAGAAAGGTGGATCGGGCCATAACCGGTAGAATCGGATTTAAAGTCCAAAACCACGGTTGCCGGAACCGCTAACCGGACGGATTCCCTACACCAAACGGGAGATAGTCTAATTGGGACCGTCTCTCGGGGAGAATCCCTTTCTGATTGATGCTACGATATCCGAGGCATCAACAGTTTTTGGCGCTAGAAGGAGGGCCTGAAATGCATGGCTGATAGAGGAAAATCTTCCACGGTCATAGATAACGCTGAAAACCCGCTTGAAGAAAACTTTTCAAACAGCCCAGATCTTTGATTAACAGACCAAGAACGCCTCATTTCTGACCCTGAGCCTCAGGAAGCTTTATACGCTGTTCCTTTTGCAGAAATAGAGGACTTGAGAAGACATACTAGATCTTACGTCAGACAGCTAGGTGGTTTAAACGCTGTCAACTTCCTCCCTAAGAAAATTACGCCCAGAAAAGAGCCGCAATACACCCGTGATTCAATCCTCGTTCAAAGTTTTGAAGAACTAGTAAATCTGACGTTGGAAGAAATCTCCGGCACTCTTAACAAGGCAGACCAAGAAAATCCCGAAGAAGGTACCACTCCCAAAAGTACTCCACAAGATTCACCCTGCAATTCTCCACCAGGGTCTCCACGTCCAAACCCAAACATGGCTGTACCTGCTTGGAGAGCAAGGGGAGCGCTGAACCTAGCTGGACCATTCCATAATCTCCCTAAAAACCCAGAAAAGGTCTTGCCTAAGTACGATCCAGGGAAAGCCATTTCGGCGGAGGATCACCTCAAGAGTTTTTACTTAGCCCTGAACCTTCTGAACGTACAACATGAAGACGTAGTCTGCAGGTTGTTTCCGTACACATTCGAGCCTAAGGTATCATCTTGGTACTTCAGCCTTCAACCCAGCTCAATCTCTAGTTGGGATGATTTCGAAAAGTGTTTCCTTAAGAAGTATGGGAACCAAAAGACTGTCGCCACGCTTATGAAAGAACTCCTATCCATGAGAATGGAGAAGAAGGAAAAGGTTCAAGACTTTAATCAAAGATTCACAACGCTGTTAAATAACTTTAGTGAAACTAACAAACCCACAGAAGAGTCCTTGATCGAATACTACACAACAGCTCTTGAAGGTCCAATCGCAATGTTTGTAAAACGATCCAAGAAAACGACCCTGATAGAGAATTTTGAGGAAGCTCGAAAGGTAGAGGAAGAGGCTGATAGCATAGCTAAACATGCCTTAGATATGGAAACAAAACCAGCAGCTAGCAAGAAACCTTTGCTCCTCACGAGAGGCAAAGAAGAGCCATCTACGGATATGGAAAATGTAGTCAAGATGATGCAGAAGTTATCTAACAAAATCGTAGATCTTGAGAAAGACAAGGCTGCTAGTACATCTAGGAAACCTTTCAAGCCATTCTATAAAAGAAGGGAAGACGGGGAACAGTCTCACCCACCAATGAACACTGCCCCTGTTTTAAACTTGAATGAGATTGGGATGGAAAATTTCTGCACCTTTCACCAAGAACCACACTCGGAGAAGAGCTGCCCTCAATGGATCAATTCCATGAGCTTGGTCATGAACCAAATGTTAGATTCTCAGATCCCGGACCAGGATGATCCTCCAGAAGAGTCAAACCCTGAGTTGCAGGAACCAACCCCGGACACTACTATGGTGTTGTGGGATTGGGTACCTATGACTGAATTAGTAGAAGAAGGCCATGTAGATAGCTCTCCCTCTACCATAAATGTTGCCACTCGCAGCAAGGGCCCAATTGCGGATCCTGTACCAGTCACCATTCCCCATAAGCCTAAAATTTCGAAAGATCCGCCTAGGAGGCATATACCAATCATCCCACCACAGCCCAAAGTAAACCAAACAGCTGCCAAACAGCCAAGCGCTGACAACACAGTTCAGCCGCCTAAAGAAACCATGAACAAAACAGATCAGTCCATTCGAATTGGGAATGAATCCGATATAGGGTATGATATTATCGAAGATATCAAGAAAGTTAAAGCGAACGTATCAATATTTGACATGTGTAGCTTGCCCCATCAACGAGACAAGCTACTGCATGTTTTACAACCAAAACCCAGCGCTACATTAACAGATTCTCAAGACAATCCTGAAATTAACGAGGCTAGCATCGGTGGGAAATCCAAATCCCAAACACTGCCATTTCTGCTGACATTCGAAATTTTTAATCACAATGCTCATAACTGTCTGGTAGACTCTGGAGCTTCCTCAAACGTTATGCCACTGTCAATTTGTAAGAAAATTAATGGGCAGCCCGTACCATCTCCAGCTCAAATCATACAATTAGACAGGACCGCTGTCAAGGTTATAGGGCAGATGAAAGATGTTCTAATTAGACTGTCAGCCGACCCTAGAGTCTGTCAATTTATTGACATAATGGTGGTCGATATCCCTGAAGCTTATGGGCTGATTTTGAGTAGGGATTGGTCTACCAAGCTGAGTGGCTACTTTGCTACCGATTGGTCCCATCTATGGCTGCCTTATCAGAACAGGCAGAATCAGATTAAAGTTCTTAGGGAACCCCATATGAAACAAAACGTAACCCAGCTAGAAGGAAAAAATGAGGCGGTAGCTTTCTCTTCCTCGGTCCTGGGAAATTACTTCTTAGAAATGGATCCGGGTAACTATCAATCTGAAACCGTTTGCCATGAATCAGACAAACAGTCCGATCTCCTTCATTTCTCTCGGACTGATGAGGTTGATTGTAACATAGTCAATTTAGTTGCTGACATAGACCACAAAGAAACTAACTTAGTTGAATCTAAAGATACCTTTTGGACATTATACTTTGATGGCTCTAAAACTCTGGAAGGATCCGGAGCCGGTTGTGTTCTAATGGATCCAAAGAAGAACAAGTATTTTTTGTCTTGTAGATTAGAATTCGATTGTACTAATAATACCGCTGAATATGAAGCTTTGGTACATGGTTTAAAGAAGGCCATTGGCTTAAATGTTAAGTACCTGAAGGTTTTTGGTGACTCCGAGATCGTTGTCAGATAGGTAAGGGACACCATTCATTGTCTCTCACCCCACTTGAAAGGTTACCAGGCTGAGGTATGGGATTTAATCATGTATTTTGACGCTTTCAATATAAAATCAATTCCCAGATTGCAAAATGCTGCTGCTGATTTGTTAGCAACATCTGCCTCTAGATTAGTACCGTCAAATAACAAGTGCTCTATTGAATTGATTTTCAGGCCTTCCATTCCCGATAACATCACCAACTTCAGAGTATTCGATGATGATGAGCAAATTATCAGTTTCCTGACAAACGAAGACAGTTTTCAAGGAGCTGCAATAGATGAGGAAGAACATGATGCTGATTTGATGAAGAAGGAAGAGGAGAAAGGAAATTTCATGCCAAAAGGGGTAAGGTCCCTCGAAATGCTTTTCGATCTTCAAAATAAATTCAAAAGACCAGCTAATACCAAAACTAACAGCTCATCAATGCAGCATGAGTTAGTTAATTTGGGTACCGAGGCAGAACCAAAATTTGTCAACCTTGGCAAATGTTGTTCACCAGGAGAAAGAGAAAGGTTCATTAAGTTGTTTAAACAGTACAAGGATGTTTTTGCATGGACCTATGAAGATCTGAAAACATATGACGTCCGCATCATTCAGCATGTTATACCAATGAAAGCGGGTGTCAAGCCATTTCAGCAGCAGTTGAGGAGGATGCATCCCACTCTTGAACCGCTGATCCAAAAGGAATTAAAGAAGCTCCTGGACGCTAAGATAATCTTCAAAGTTCGGCATTCCGAATGGGTTGCAAACTTGGTTCCCGTGAGGAAGAAATCGGGAGAGATTAGGCTATGTGTAGACTTTAGAAATTTAAACAAAGCCTCAGATAAAGACAACTACCCCGTGCCTTCAATGGAGCAAATCCTACAAATGGTGTCTGGATCTGAACTGTTTTCTCTCCTCGATGGTTTCTCTGGCTATAATCAAGTGTTAGTGGCCGAGGAAGATCGTCTCAAGACTACCTTCAGGACTAAGTGGGGAACCTTCGCTTACAGGAGAATGCCATTTGGGCTGATAAATGCTGGAGCTACATTCCAAAGGGCGATGGATATTGCCTTCCGAGGATTGGGTGGGCAATGCGTTGTTGTTTACTTAGATGATGTGACAGTCTTTTCGAATAAAAGGGAAGATCATGTTGTTCATCTGAGGCACATCTTTGACCGTTGCCGGAAGTACGGTATTTCCTTGAATCCCAAGAAGAGCGTGTTTGCTGTCCCCGAAGGAAAGCTCTTGGGTCATGTCATCTCCAAAAGGGGAGTATCAATCGACCAAGAAAGAGTCCAAGCTATTAATAAGATCCCAATGCCTCACAACAAAAAATCTATGCAGTCTTTTATGGGCACCATCAATTTTGTCCGCAGATTTGTTCCGGATTTTGCACAAATCGTTAAGCCGTTACAACAGATGGTTAAACAAAGCGCACAATTCAAGTGGACAGATTTGGAGAAGGACGCATTTAGAGATATCAAGGCAGCTGTAGCTAAAGCTCCTTCCTTAAGAAGTCCAGATTTTGATAAAGATTTCATCTTGTATACCTTCGCTTCGGATGACTCTTTCGCAGCTGTACTCACGCAAAAGGTGGAGTTGGGGGACGAATACCCAATTTCGTTTATGAGCACTGGTCTGCAAGGGGCTGAGCTGAATTACCCCGTAGTTGACAAGCATGCCTACGCAGTCTTCAAAGCAGTCAAGCAGTTTAGGCCATACATTTTGAAGAACAGAACTAAAGTCATAGTTCCCCATCCAGCTGTTAGATCCCTGTTCATTCAAAAGGAATTGGGAGAGAAGAGAGGGAACTGGGTCACAGCTCTGCAGGAGTATGATTTGGAATTTAAACCTGCTACAATCATCAAAGGACAAGGTCTGTGCAAGTTACTGGCGGGAAACTCGACTGATGAAGAGCAACATTGGAAGAACGAAGCCGAGCTCAATTCGGTTGAGGTATGCCATATCTTCACAGCTCCCCAGTCATGGTATAGAGACCTAGTGCACTATTTACAGCAGGGATATCTACCCGAGCACTGGAATTCTAAACAAAGAAGGGCACTCCGTTTGAAATCAGCACCCTATCAGATCATTGATGGGGTCCTCTTCAGAAAGAATTATGATGGAGTCCTTCTGAGGTGTTTGGAAAAGGAGGATGCGAACAAAGTTGTCAAAGAATTGCATGATGGCCCAGCAGGTGGCCATTATTCAGGAGAGACGACAGCGCACAAGATACTGAGAGCTGGATATTACTGGCCCACCCTGTTTCGAGATGCCCACACATACGCACGAAACTGTGATGTCTGTCAAAGAAGCGCTGGGAAGTTACCTAAGGCCGCAGGCCCATTGCAGCCGGTCATCATCTCCGAACCTTTTGAGCAATGGGGCATAGATGTTATCGGAGAAATAAATCCAAATTCTTCATTACAGCACCGATAAATTCTGACAGCTACCGACTACTTCACCAGGTGGACGGAGGCCATCCCGCTGCGCAAGATCAATGAAGACGCAGTTATCAGCTTCTTGAAAGAGAACATCATAACCAGGTTTGGGGTTCCAATTTCCCTTGTTTTTGATAATGCTACTTATTTTTCATCTTGCAAGATAAATGAATTTGTTTATGAATGGGGAATTAAGTTGCATTATTCATCCAATTACTACCCTCAGGGAAACGGATTAGCTGAATCCTCAAACAAGAATCTGATTCGAATCCTTAAGAAAACTGTGATAGAAAACCAGAGAAGTTGGCATGTGGCTCTCCCAAACGCCTTATGGGCAGATAGGGTAACCCCGAAGAATGCTTTAGGTGTCTCCCCTTTCACCCTTGTCTATGGCAAGGAAGCCATACTTCCCCCAAACATCTTGCTGCCATCCTTGCAATTGTCCCAAGCCTCTCGGGGTTCTGGTAGCCAAGCCTTACAATCCAGGATAAACACCCTGCTTCGACTGGAAGAAGCCCGACACAAAGCTAAAGACCGATTTCATCAACACCAGGACATAGTTAAGAGATGGTTCGACAAGAGGAAATCCGGCAAGAGGGACTTTGAAGTTGGGGATTTAGTCCTAAAATGGGACCATAATCACGAAGGCAAAGGAATGCATACGAAATTTCAACATCTATGGGTAGGCCCGTACCAAATTTCTGCAAAATTGGGCCCGTCCACTTATAAATTGACAAATCTCGAGGGAGAGGAAGTAGCCCTTCCACTCAATGGCCTCGCCCTGAAACAATACTTCGCGTGAGTCTCCTTGAAACTTCCTGTACATAAGTAAAGTTGTATGTTCGCTTTCGCTTTTAGCTGTTTTATTTTTTCGGCCATGTTGTCTCCTGTTTTGTTATTTGAACTTTTCAATAGGGTTTTGTTTTCTGAAGCACCCTTTTGTTGAGTCTCCCGCTGAAGACAGCTCCCTCAAAGAAAACTTGCAACCCATGAGTCTGGAACCCTGCTCAGTAAACCCGGTCTGCTGTGCTCTCGCTGAAATATTCAAGAGGGGGGAAGCCTACCCTGCTAGTCACATTAACCCTGTTCAATAGCAGAGACCCATGGCCATCTTCACTACTATCATTGGGATCCACCCACTCTCACACTTTAAAGGCATCTCAAGAAGGTTACCCAAGTTGGACCCATGGAAAGTGGCACCTCTCGAGGACATGGGGTATTGAAATGACTCCGTGCTGCTGATTTAAAAGCCAAAATGGCCTACATCCAAGAGTCTGTTTTCCAGGGATTCTCGCCTCAATTAAAGCATGGCTGAGACAAAAGCAAAAGAGACATGTAAAACCTAAAAGGCTGTCCAAAAGACTCAGCTCAAAATGGGCTCCTCTCCGTCCGTGAAGTTTGAACAAATCAATAAAACCTCTAACTCACGCAAAAGGACATTATGGATTGAGGAGCCCAAATCAAAGATCTGTCCAAAAGAAAATATCCCTGGAAGGCTCAAACAGCTAAGCTGTCCAAAGTACAAGCATCCCAAAGGGTGCCAGCAGCATGGGAATGAGGAACAAGAGCAATAATGTCCATGAGAAAGTGTTGCAAATCCTGTGGAGTCCGGCAGTAGTGACCATGTGAGGGATGACCCTCCTAAAATGAATCTCATATGCTGGCCCTCTGAGAGTGGTGAAGATGCCTCGGTCAAAGCTCCCCTTTCCCCAATGGCTAGCAGGAAAAGTGCTCCTTTCCCCGCGTGAGTCTAAAATGCTCAGCTGAATAATGCACCCGAGACGGAGGTTTTAATGAGGTCCCGGACCATTTAGGGTATTTTTTCAGAGATCTGTGTTCGCCAGTGACTCGCCATTGTTGTTGCAGCAACACCCCCCCCAAATTTTTGCACATGTTGGGGCCCCTCCTTTATTTTTTGTAGAAAACTTGCTTGAGAAGCCATCCCAGCTGTCAGCTCTGTTTTCAACATAAAATTTTGCTTCCCTGCTGAACAGCTTGCCGTCAATCCTACCGTGTTCTCCCCAATGAGCCAAAAGATAACTTAGTTTTTTCCCAAACGTTTTGGAGTAATCCGGACATTGTCCCGAAGTGGCGGAAGTCAGACGTCCAACCTTTCCAAAAGGAGGACTTAGGTTTTCTTTGCCGAAAGCAGCGGGAGCCATTCAGTAAAACGTCCCGAAACGGCGGAACAATTCAGCTCTGTCTTCTGAAACGGCGGAAGCCATTCGGATAAACTCGCCGAAATAACACAAAGGAGTTCATCATTTTCTTCCGACATAAAAGCACTTGGAAAATTTTCAATCATTGCTTCTGCGGAACGGTTCAAGCTCCGAAACGACTTAGTTCCCGAAACGGCGGAGCCTTTCACTCAAACCTCCCGTGACCGCGGAAAGGTTCCGGCTTTCCTCCCGAAATGGCGGGGCTCATTCGCCTTTTTCTCCCGAAAAGGACTTAGTTTTTCTTTCGATTAGAAAACCGCGGGAACAAAGGACTTAAAGAAATTTTAGTTTCAACCTTCCGCAACGGCGGGGAAATTAAGTGAACCCTCCCGAAACGACGGGAGTTTTCGTAAAATCCTTCCGCAACGGCGGGGGAATTCAAGGAACCCTTCCGAAACAGCGGAAGCCGCCGCGATATCTTCCCAAAAGAAACTAAGCGGAAACTGTTGATGAAACCCTTCCGAAACGGCGGAGAAATTCGAGTTGTTCTCCCGCAACGGCGGAAGCCATTCGGTTTAACACTTAGGACATTTTATAACCGTCCGAGGAGGAATTGGAGTTCCCTTCCCGAAACGGCGGAGGAATTCAGTAAAACGTCCCGAAGCGGCGGAAGCCATTTAGATAATTCCCGCGGAGGGATTCACGATTACCCTCCGAAAACCATGAAAAGGACTTAGAATTTTCTCAAGAAAGCTGCCGCGGAGGCCTTCAGCCTTTGCTCCCGAAATGCGGAAGCCTTCGGGCTACCCTTCCGAAACAGCGGAAGCCAATCGCTTAACCCGCTCGGCAAAAGGATTCCGAAACGACCCCGGGCGAATATGCGGAAAAATATAAGTTTTACTTCCGAAACGGCGGAAGCCATTCCCAAAAGCTTTCCGAAACTAGCGGGAGCCTTCGCCAAACCTTCCCAAAAAAAAAAAAAAATCAACGAGACTTTGAAATTCTGGATCGCGGAAGCTTTCGCAAAAGACTTCCGAAAATACCGGGAGCATTCGCTATATCGTTCCGAAAGAGCGGAAGCTTTGGCGTTACCCGTCCGCTACGCGGCGGTCTCTCGCGGAAGGCTTCGAGTTTCCTTTCCGCATTAAGCCCCGAAACGTCGGAAGCTTTCGCTGAACCCTTCCGCAACGGCTGATGCAATTCACGAACTGGCCCCGCAAGTGACGGTCGCACGGAAACCGAGGTGCTTTGACGTGACCGCTACGCGCGGCGAATTTAAACCCAGTTTTAACCACGCCACCTACCCAATTAAATGCTCACACGTGCCCAGTCTATATAAAATGCGGTGAGGGGCTCGACCAATCCACCATTGTTTTGAATCGGCCAACGACGTGCGATACCGTGCAAACCGCTCCAGCTCACCTCGCGCATCCGTGCTCACAGCCACCTCGCTCAAGCAATCCTCACGGTGCCAGGTAGGATCTTGACCTTGTTTTTCACTACTGAGTTGTCCTTTTGGGGAAAACAGTGATTTTAGTGGGGTTTTGACGGGCGAAACACCCGTCAAGGGCTATGTTTTGCCCGTCAGGAACAATGAACGGGGTTTTCATTATACATAATCGTCATAGGCCTTCCTGAAAATGTTATATTTTATGTTGGTGGGTGCGGGCGGTTAACCATGCCCTGTTTTGTTTTAAACCCCGGGCCGCGCCCCTCGTCGTGGGTTAAGTTATCGAAACCCTATGGGCTTTCCATGTCCCGGACCGTTAACTCGGACTTAGAACCCTGGGCCCTTTTCAATAAGCCCCAGCCCCTACACGCGAAGCCGAAACCCGTAAGCGTTTAAGCCACGAGAGCCAAAACTTGAAGCCGCAGCCGCCCTAGCTCTCCCCATCAGCATATCCCCAGCGCCGTTACCTTCGCTCGGACTAAAATATCCCGTATTGACTCGGCGAGTGGCCGCGCGTGACGATAGCATTCAAAGCCCTCACCGAGTCAACCAACGTCTTCCTCGCCATCGACCTCTCCAACCGCAGCCATAACGAAGTACATCCCCTTCCGCGAGGCGGAACCGGAAGCCAATTGCTCCCGCGAATCGCCTATCGGTCCAATAAAACCAATAGCTTCCGCAACATAGCTTATCCCATACTCGTCTTTTAAGAGCTTCAAATGTTTCAATGTGTGTCTTATGATTAAAATAATGTTTTGCTTCCTTAATATTTGCTTCATTGATTTATCTCATTAAAACGATGTTGCTCTCGGCTAAAACCATACAACCTGTTGCTCAAACTCATGATGAATTGTATATGGATGTTATCAGGGATAATTTAAGATGCCGAAACCCAGTAAGAAGAAGGCGAAGATGACAGAAAAGAAACCTACTCCTCCTAAGATTGAAACCTCGCTCCAGGACACCAGATGCACCACTGGTGTCTCTCCAGAAATAAGATGGGATGACATATACAGAATGATCAGGGACCAAGAGATCCCAGATATGTTGCTGGAGGAGGCACCGATCTATCAAAATATCAGAGCCTCAGGCATAACTAGAGCCGCTACCCGCCCTGAGCTATTCCCCTGTGCTGAAGTGATCGGGTGGATACTCCAACATGCAGATGCTGATGGGAGAGTGATAAATGACAGCAGGAAAGTGGCTATTGCTTCGTTCCAACCCGCATATGTTGCGGCGGCCTACAGGTTCCCCCGTGTCCAACAAGCTCTGACTGACGAATGGTTGGGCCAGATGGATAACGTCGAGATGGCCAAGAAGCTATTGAGGGGAGGGAAGCATTTGAGAAAGAAGGGAAATGACGAATATGACGTGCAGAATCTGAGGGCCCCTTACAGATTGATCACTTTAATGCTATGCAGAATATTCGGCATGCCGGATGGCACAGTATACAAGATTCAGTGGGTCCCTATCATTCACTATGTGGCATTTCAGGGGACAGTGTTTGACTGGGCCACTATCTTGTCAGATAGTCTGGCCTCAATGATAAGTGCTGCTAAACCCGGGCTGGCCTCGAAGAAGGCTGAATTCTTCATGTCCTCATACCTGATAGATTGTATCTTGGCCAAGATAGAGTTCCCCGGATTGGGGTGTACATGGGATAGGGCCACAACCCCGGTCTACACTGCATTCAAGATGTTGTGGGCTCAGAATTACAAGCCCAGCTACAAACTCATCTGTGAGGGGTTCATCATGCCCCTATACGAGAAAATGTTCAAGAAAGAACCAAGTTGCCTGTCACAAAACGCTTTGGAAGTCCTTGAGGATTATGGGGACTTCTACTTTTCAGAACAAGGTACCTACTTAAGAATGTTCGGAGGGACTAAGCCCCCATACATATTGCCGCAGTATGCCACAGACTATGTGGTGCTCAAGGAAGCAGTAAGACAACTCTTCTTGGATGGGATTGGAGCATTCCTCCACAAGCTACACAAGGCTTCCTTTCCCCCCCTACCTTTCTGCATAGGTGCTTACAAGTTTTCAGGGGTGGCCTCTGCCGATGAATTTGTTCAAGAGTTGAGGGCCTTCCATTTCGGTGAGGTCATCTTCCACAGGAACGACAGAAAGGGTAAAGTGGCCGAGCATTGCAAGGGGAACTATGCTAACTTCGAATACTCCCACTACCCCGATGCCGAGGAGGAAGCATTCAGAGGCATCAGCAACATGACTGAGCTAAGGATCTGTCGCCAAAGTACTGGAGCGAGCTCTAGCTCAACCAAAGCCCAGAAGACCATCCAGCAAAAGGAGAAAGAAGCCAAGGATGCCCGAGCTCAGGAAGAGCTCAGATTAAGAGAAGAGGCAAGGTTGCAAAAGGAAGCCGAGGAGGCAAGAAAGCTACAAGAGGCTGAGAATGAAAGACTGCGGAAGGAGGCTGAAGAAGCCCAAAAGCAGAAAGAAGCAGAAATTGAGCAAGCTGAAGCGAGGAAGAAGGCGGAGGAAGAATTGAAGGCAAGAGAAGATACCCAGGTAGGTGGGTCCGGTGCGCAGGACATGGAGATAGACACCTCTCAGGCAGGTTGCTCTAGTACCCAAAAGGAAGGGATAGACCCCGCTCAGGAAGTCCGGACCCCACCTATGGAAGAAGACATAGACATCATAAACCGACCAATTGTACCGTACACTCCATCTGGGAAGCGTACGGTGTCCAAATGGAATGAGTTTGTCTATGACAAGAAAAGAAAAACAATGGTCCTCCAATCAGAAGAGAGGATTAAAAGTCCCTTCCATGATGACATAGTTACTCGCCGAGAGGTCGCTGTCATGCAAAACACAGACGCAGATCCCATCGCCATGGCATCCGCAGCTATAGCAACAGCACAGGCATCATTTGCCAATATAGGGGTTATAGTCAAAGAAAATATATTGACAAAGAAGAGAGCACGTACCCTGCAGCAAAATATGGCTAATGAGCAAGCCCAAAGAGACCTGATAGTAAATAAATACAATTGCTTGTACGCTGAGCACAAGGAGTTGGCAAACAAGTACAGCTACCTGGAGGAGGAAAAGGACCAGCTAGCACTCCAAATAATGATTGCAGAAGTAGAGAAGAGTGGAGCAGAAGAAAAGGCTTCCCAGCTAGAAACAGACAAGCAGGCATTAGCTGAGCGTTTAGAGCAAGCGGAAAGCAGAACCTTGGACATGTCCCCCTTCCACGAGCTGTCATGCAATATACTACAGCAAGTGCATGGCTCTCAAGAGCTAATCACTGATGAGGTATGCAAACTCAAGGCCATGACGGTTAGGCTAAAGGAGGTGAATGCGGAAGCCCACAGGCTCAAGGCTAAGAATACCCGTGTCAAAGCAAATGTCATAAGTCAGATGGCATGGAGGGAAGGGAAAGGAGGTTTCCCCCCGCATCTTCCTTTCAAGACCGTGGAAGATTTTAATGAAGATATAGCCTTGTTGGAGTTTGGACGGAACTGTGCCAATAAGCTGATGGCCAGTGTGCAGAAGACCACAGATAGAATCAACAACCTGTACCAAAAGCTCAAAGGAGTCCATGATAACTGCTCATTAAGTTTCCCTCAGACCCTAGAAGACCTCCCGGGAAAGGAGCAGCGGTTATCTCAACTGAAAGAAGAGCTAGGCGTCCAGATGGAGTATGTGAAAAGCATTGATGTCCTTGCCATGGATGATCTCCAACATTACATCAGTTCATCAACACTTCACAACCATCTGCTGAAGGAAACATATCAAGTTGCTGAAGCAGAAGTACAAAGCATTAAAATAGAGCTCGGGAAGAATGTAACTTCTCAGAAAATCCTGTTTCCTGCTGCAGCAAACATAATCATAAGGGATACAGGTGTGTGGCACAGCTACATAGAAGAGGAGGTCAGGAAAGCTGCAGCAGCAGCAGAAGCATCAGTAGATCCGGCAGCCCCTCTCCCAGCAGCCTCTTCCCCAGCAATGGCAGAAAGTCTGGCCAGTCCCATTCCCCCTTCCCAATTAGGAGCAGCATCAGCAGGGGATTCGAGGACCTCTTCCCAGGCAGCATCAGTGACCATCAACTTGGGCGACCCTTTGCCAGGAGAAGCTCACGCACAGGAATGAAGAAGCTGAATTCAGTGAGCCACTCTTTTCAGCCAGACACGTGCCCAGCAGGGAACGCTTTGAGTTTAGCAAATTTTCTGTTATATGTAAGGCGTAAGCCGTGGGACAGCTGTCCATATTTTTTGTCAAAATATTTTTGTAAATGAAGTGGCCATTTTGGTGATCGATTATATTAGAAATCCCTGTAAATGACAAGTGGGGGGAATGCTAGGTGTCAGCCCAGAGGGCAAATTTTGTAACTATAAATAGGAGCCTAGAAGAGATAAACAGGACTTTTGGCAGGGAATGAAAATTTTGGGCGAATGATATGAGCTATCTTGTATCAGCTCTGTAAATTGAATTTTTCTAATAGAAGCCACGGGAGATGGACGTTTTGCTTGGAATGTTGGGTTGCTTTGTGTTGGACTATTCTAATGACTGCAATTCTGCAATGTGAGATCATTCTTGACTTCTGAATTATTTCTTTGCATTAATGATTTTGCTCTCATCTACGCATGCGTTCTCTCTTTTCTGTGAACAATGAAATGTATTGCAGTGAATTTCTCTGCCTAGATCGAATAGCTAACTGTTCTTTCTTCCGGGCAATCCATGTGGCTCATTGTTCATGACTTTAAATTGCTCCTTGCAGGGATCTTTTAGTTTAATTCCAGTTTCGTTGCATCTAGATTTGTTTCTTTATTCTTGTTACTTAGATCAAACAATTTTGATTTCTTCTGTCCATAAGCAATAGATACGTTCTGTAAGTTTCATGTTAGATCTGTTTCCT
This sequence comes from Larix kaempferi, assembly GCA_027924585.1. Lineage (NCBI taxonomy): Eukaryota > Viridiplantae > Streptophyta > Pinopsida > Pinales > Pinaceae > Larix > Larix kaempferi. Next base: position 3,195,029 of record BSBM01000206.1, on the reverse strand, counting down.
TACCCTTTAGTTTTCCTTTGTTTCTCTGAGCAATAGATGCGTTCCAGTTTGAATGAGAAGCTATCTTCTCTAGATCCTCATCTGGCTGTAGCTTTGACCGTAAGAAATAATAGCTATCTGTTCGTTGCTTACGATATCTGTTACAGCTGATTGCTCTCCCCTTAAGTGTGTTCCCCTGCAGGGATAGATAGATGTGTTCCCATTTCTAGATTTAGATCTGTTTCAATTGCATTTAGATTAAGTACGCTTTAGGCATGTGCATCTCATATAAAACAAATAAAACCCAAAAGAAAGGTGGATCGGGCCATAATCGGTAGAATCGGATTTAAAGTCCAAAACCACGGTTGCCGGAACCGCTAACCGGACGGATTCCCTACACCAAACGGGAGATAGTCTAATTGGGACCGTCTCTCGGGGAGAATCCCTTTCTGATTGATGCTACGATATCCAACATGACCCTTCATCTCAAGATGACCAGCCAAAGATATCTCTCCATGATTTAGCTAGAATCACCACCCCCCAAACAATGCGGGTCCGGGGTTACTTCAAGAAGCTTCCTCTTACAATACTCATTGATTCTGGTAGCACTCATAATTTCATTGACCCTCGGATCGCCAAACAAGCTGATTGTTTTATCCATCCTTACTCCAACTTTGAAGTCATGGTTGCCAATGGGGGCACCTTACCTTGCAAAGCGAAGTGTCGAAATGTGCGTATCTCTATGGGATATTATACCTTGTGCTTTGACATGTTTGCCTTCCCATTAGGTGGATGTGATGTGGTTTTGGGCACTCAATGGCTATGCACACTTGGCCCTATCTTATGGGATTTTGCTGAACTTTGGATGCAGTTTTCCCTCAATGGAAAAAAGCACACATTGACAGGATTACAACCAGGTTCTCTCAGCATCATCAGTTCACATCGCATGGAAAAAATCCTCAAGAAGAGTTCGCATGGTGTCATCGCTCAAATCCATTCCATTCAGATGCAACCATCAGCGGTCTCCACTACTCCTTTGGATCTACAACAAATTCTAGATCGATATACAGGTGTCTTTGCTGAACCAGTGGGATTGCCACCTTCCAGGCCAGAAGACCATCGTATTTAGCTCCTTCCTGGCAGCGTTCCTCCCAACATCAGGCCCTATCGCTACCCATTTCACCAAAAAACGGAGATTGAAATGCTCGTTCGGGACTTATTGAAGCAAGGTATTATTCACCCAAGCACCAGTTCCTTTTCTTCTACAGTTATTCTTGTCCGCAAAAAATATGGGTCATGGCGCCTCTGCATTGACTTCCAAGCACTTAATCACCTCACCATAAAGGATAAGTTTCCAATTCTTGTTGTTGATGAGCTCCTTGATGAGCTTCATGGTGCTCACTTTTTCTCCAAGTTGGATCTTCATTCTGGGTATCATCAAATTCGGGTTCATGAGGATGATATCCCAAAAACAGCTTTCTGCACACATGACGGCCATTATGAGTTTTTCGTCATGCCCTTTGGCCTCACTAATGCCCCTTCCACATTCTAGGCCATAATGAATAAAATATTTTGACCGTACCTGCAGAAATTCATTCTGGTATTCTTTGATGATATCCTCATCTACAGTAAAACATGGGATGAACATCTCCAGCATCTGGATCTTGTCATGCAACTTTTCTCTGACCATCATCTCCATGCCAAGCAGTCTAAATGTGCTTTTGGACAAAAGGAAGTTGAGTATCTCGGGCACATTATCTCAGCACAAGGGGTTCGCGTGGATCCTGCCAAAATCGATGCCATGAACAATTGGCCGCATCCTCAGACACTCAAGAGCCTTTGTGGTTTTTTGGGTTTGAATGGCTACTAACACAAGTTTGTCAAGGATTATGGGAATATTGTAGCTCCGTTAATTGCTCTATTGAAAAAGGATGCTTTTACATGGACACTTGCTGCTCAGTGTGCATTTGACAAACTAAAACAAGCTATGTGTACTACACCTGTTCTAGCTATGCCCGATTTTTCCAAGCCCTTCACTATTGAGAGTGATGCTTGCAGCAATGGAATTGGTGCTGTTCTCCTTCAAGATGAACACCCCATTGCGTTCACCAGCAAAGCCCTTTCAGGTAAGAATTTAGCTGCCTCTACCTATGAGAAGGAAATGATGGCTATTTTGCATGCAGTACAAAACTGGCGCCCATACCTATTAGGGAATCATTTCTGCATCAAGACTGATCACCAGAGTCTGAAATATTTCTTGGAACAACGTGTCTCCTCCCCGGCACAACAGAAATGGGTTAGCAAACTCATGGGTTATGACTATGAGATCACTTACAAGAAGGGTAAAGACAATATTGTGGAAGATGCTCTTTCTCGCACATTTGATGCCCAAGGTTCTCTTTCAGCTATTTCTATGCATGTTCCAAATTGGTTGCAATCTGTTCAACAGGGTTATGTCAATGACTCTTCCTTATCTCAAATAATGCAATGCTCGACGAACAACCCTTCTACTGTACCACATTACTCTTGGGATGGTGCTTCTCTACAATACAAGGGTCATCTGGTGCTTCCCCAGAGCCCAGATCTTCAACAGGCTGTCTTCTATGAACTCCATGCTTCTCCATCGGCAGGGCACTCTGGGTTCCTCAAAACGTATGAGCAAGCACGACTTAACTTCTTTTGGCAGGGCATGAAAAGGAAAATTCAACAGATGGTGGCCAAATGTGATACCTTCCAACGCAATAAGGGTGAAACAATAGTCCTTCCAGGATTGCTTTAACCGTTGCCCATACCTACACGGATTTTGATAGATATTTCTATGGATTTCATTGAAGGGCTCCCTAAATCTGGCAGGAAGATAGTGATTCTCATTGTGGTTGATCACCACTCCAAATATAGTCATTTTTGTGCTCTCATCCATCCCTATACAGCCTCCTCCGTCGCTCAAATTTTCCTGGACCAGATCTTTCATCTTCATGGTATGCCTTCTTCCATTGTCTCGGATCGTGATGCGACTTTCACCAGTCATTTTTGGACAGAACTATTTCACCACACTAGCACCAAACTGAAGATGAGTTCAGGGTATCACCCACAAACAGATGGTCAGACTGAAATTATCAATAAATGCTTGGAAACTTATCTTCGTTGCTTCACCTCGGAACAACAACATCAGTGGGCAAAGTGGCTCCCTCTCGCTGAATGATGGTACAATACCTCTTACCACACTGCCTCTAAAATGACCCCATATGAAGCAATCTATGGTCAGGCACCTCCAGTTCTTCTTCCGTACACACCCACCAGTTCACCAGTTCAGGAAGTTGACACGGTCCTTCGAAACCATGATCAGATTCTTCGCATTTTGCGGGACAATCTTCACATGGCAAGAAATCGCATGAAGCAACACACTAATCAGCACCGTTCTGAGTGCACTTTTCAAGTCGGCGATATGGTTTTTCTTCGTCTCCAGCCGTACAAGCAATCCTCTTTGAAACTCAAAGGGCGTCATAAGCTCGCTCCAAAGTTCTATGGGCCATACCGGATTCTTCAGAATATTGGGTCCATTGCTTATAAATTGGAACTTCCTCCTTCTTCCCGCATTCATCCAGTCTTTCATGTCTCTTGTCTGCAGAAAGTTCTTGGCACCAACATCAGTGGACAAACGATTTTACCTGAACTGGATAATGAAGGATCCATCCTTTTGGAGCCAGAGGCCATCCTCAATCGGCGCACGCGTCAGCTTCACTCTCACTCTATCACAGAGGTCTTAATTCAGTGGCACGGCATGCAACCAGAGGATGCTACATGGGAACCACTCCTTCAGATTCAACAACAATTTCCACATCTAAAGCTTTGAGGACAAAGCTTTTTTTAAGGGGGAGGGGATGTTAGGAACCCATGTCTTTACTTTGTTAGTATGTTGTTGTTGGATGCATATGCTTTGTAAGTCATCCCGTAGTATTTTTTGATCAATAGTTTGTGTTATTGTTGTTGGCGCATATGCTTTGTAAGTCCCTCGTAGTATTGTTGATCCATAGTTTGTAGTGGCCCATGGTTTTCACCCATAGTATTGGCGCCTAGACTTAGTATATAAGTGTGTGTTGAGACCTATGAAGGCACCGTGAAGTTAATTGTATTGAGCTTGCTCAAAGGAGGCTGCCCCCTCGAAGTGGCCTGTGATCAATATAAAAGTGATTCTGAGTTCTGTCATTTCTGCTATTTCGCATAATCTTGTTAATTAATTGGTGCAGGTGCATCACAGCATGACTGTCTGTCAGTAGTCAAGTGGCACTCCGATACAATCAACTGGGAGCTACAGTCAGTTAATTGAGCAATCAATGCATGAACTGACTGATGAGGTCCTAGAAATGTGTAGTAGGGCGCATTAGTAATCCAAATGATGAAAACAATGGGCACTAGGTAGGTAGGAGGGCTACTGATGGCTAGAAAAAAGCTCCAGGGGGGATAAAATAGGGACTAGGTGCTAGGATACACCACTACTGTTGACTGGATGCAAGATGGATGCATGCATGCATGCAATGCAAGCAAATCCAACATGTGATGGTGAGAATAACCCAACACCTTGAAAAATAAATAATGAGATCAATGCGAAGCCTCTTCAAGGGGGAAACTCCTTATACAGTGTATCGAATGCTAAAGACAATATGATATTATCCTAAATCCAAGTCTCCTCTGTGTGTGTGTGTGTGTGTATGTATGATACAAATGGTACAATTACAATTAAGGTCCGAGCTGACCATCAAATTACAATTATGGCCTTAGCTCGCCAATAAAGACACTATTAATTTAATATATAAATATAATGTCACATATCGAGCTTAACAACTCTATCAAGGTATCTTATTCTTTAATACATTTATACCCATGGTATTTTCCATTATATATATATATATATATATGAGGAATTATACTATCATCTTCTACACTTGTGAGTTGTTGGGTGTATTATCATGGGACTTGGTGGCTTGGTTCATTGTTTGGGGTTGTGATGGTATTTTTCCATGATATTTCCTTCTAACCAGTGGTATTTTACTATTTACTCATATTCTTGACTAACCACACATGTTGGATTTCTTACACACTTTCTTAGGGTGACCTCCTCTTATGGACATGGTTTTGCAAATTGAGTTATGATTTTTGGGCTCTTAGGCACACTTGTGAAAATGAGATATTTTTATTTCTTGTTGACTATTCAAATTTGATATGATGCACATTGATGTAGCAGTGACCTCATTATGAAAATGGTTTACTTAAATCAATATCACACATTAGGGTTTTCCTCCTTTTGTCTCAATTAAAATTACATCAATATAGGGTATAAAAAAACCTTTTTTTGACCCTCTCCCTTGCCAAAATGTGTTACTCGTATTCATGTATTCACATGGTAGATAATTTAAAGACATGCTCGCATCCTTTCCTAACCTAGTCATTCACAAACACCACATATCATATCACTAGTAAGGTATTCTATTGGATTTTATACAGTAAGAGAGTTCCCACATATTTCTTCTTTCTACCATTGGAGTCCATACTATACCTGGAAATATTGGAGTGGGGAACTACAGGAGAAGAACAACCCTCCACTGGGTTCGTTGTGTAGTCCTCATCTTCAACAAATGACACCAAGTTGTTTTCCTCTTACTCTTTCCATTATCATTAATACAAAGAAATCATTCTTTATTTTATGTTGTGTATGCTATGTTTGTATCCCATGTTTTATCATTTATGCATTTCATAGAATAGTATAGAATATTTCTAGTTCCTTTTTCTTTTACTTCTATCACTTCATATGGTACTCAAGCAACAAAAACCTTGATTAAGTTCATTTTGGCATAGTATGGTGAGAAACAATCATCACCAAGTATGGATATTTGATCCAATCTATCCTCTACAGGTGAAAGTTGTAGTGCTAGCTAAGAGGAATTGAAGAAATTTCTAAAGTCATATTGTTCAACAACATCCCTCATGGTGGATAAATCAACGGTCTCTAATATGGAAGAGTGGGTCAAAGTATTTTATACAAGTGGAAGTGGATGGTGCGAAATGGTATGCTTGTGGAGTAGCTAGGCCCAAGAAGGAATTTGAAGAAATATCTAGTGGTGGTAGAATTAATTGTATTTGATTGGGAAGTGTGGTCAAAAGCGGTATTGTCAAGTAAAAGAGGTAGTGTTATTTAATAGAAATCAAAGGTAGTATCTCCTATGATGTAGTGCAAGTGAATGCTAGTGGAGTAATTAGACTTAAGATTCAAATTGATAGTATAAGAATAACCCTAGTGAATTTCTTCCTAAGGACCATCAGAAGATTAATTGCCTCTCACATTAATTTATCCTCGTGGAAATTGTTTTTTGAAGAGGCATGAGAATATTCACACATGGAGGGAAACTATCAAAATTGAACCCTTCCTAGCCCTGTTGATGCCTCGGGGATGCAGGGTAAGTGCGAAGTGCTGGAATGGTTTCCAAGGCACACAACAGGGGATGAAAACCCAGCCAAAGGCTTCAGTTAACCCTACGCAAGAGTTACCCTATCCTCGAGCTATTTGGTGTGGTAATCACCCACGGATATTTGGCCTCCGCTGGCACTCTAAGAGTAAAAGGTTTGATCTTTCGAAGATCAGTTTTCCTATTAAGGAAAACAAGTTGCGATAGCTAATTAACAAACCTAACCTAACCTACCTAAGGAAAGAATCTATCCTAAGAAGGAGAGTTGATATTGTGTAGATCAGAATTGAAGTATGAAGGACAAGTGATTAAGTACCTTAAACAGAAACGTCTTCAGGTTCTTCACTTGTTAATTCAAGTTTTATCAACTAAGAAATTAAGTGACAATTCTTCAAAATGCTTAAGCCCATTCAAATACCTAATCTATAATCATTGTGTTAATTGAAAAATTAACAATTGATTATGGATATTTAATTGCATCAAATCATTTGCAGAAATATAAAAGTGAGAGTTGTTCAATTAAAGAAATTTAATAGAACAATTCAGAACATGAGTCAAAACATATAGAAAAATCAATATGAAAGACCATATACATTAATAAGTGACCTGCAATAGATTGAATGCATAACTTATGACAATTTGAAACATTTAACTCAGCGATTCTAAAAAAAAAAATCGAAGAACACAAGAAGGTGGATAGGAGATAACTTTACTGCATATAAAAGTCTTGTACAAAAATTACGATGGCTCGAATAGACAGAGCATCTTCAGTCCATACTCCTGCTGAATCAAAATTCCAAAATTCCCCCCCTTGCTAAGGGAAACATTCCTCCTTAAATACTAAATTTTCATCCCAAAATCCCAGAAGGAGAAATTATACAAAATAGAAATTACAAAATCGGTTCCAACCGTCGATCCAAGAAACTTGTTGCTTTGCAGCTTGAAGGATTTTATGCCACCTTATCACAAAAATATCTTACAAAGACTCGTTCTTTAATCAGATAGGGTCTCGTGGCACCATAAAAATTCAATAACAGATTGTTCATTATCTTTGACAGGTGGCATGGTTTGTGAAACATCTGCTGTAGGAAATTCAGGATCAGGTAATTCGTGGTCAACAACAGAGAAATCCATTAAAGGATTTACTTCAGAAACAGTGGCCGATACATCAGGTTCTCCATTGATTATAAAGTCTTGTATGACATCGTCATCAAGGTCAGCTGGTTCTTCCAGAACTTCCTTTCTCTGCTCCATGGAATTTTGCACATAGGAAGACAATGTTTCAAAGTCCTCTTCACTATTGCCACTGCTAAGATCAGGAACACCTACATCAAATGGTGGTGACAACGTTTCTTGATACAACAAGGGGTAAATTTATTCATTATCAACAAGAATATTAGAAGATTCACCTCCTACATGAAAATTACTCATCCTAGATAAATCTTAAGATAACAAGATGCCCAAAATGCAGCACAGAGTCTTTCTTATTATAGAAAGCAATGAACAATGTAGAATTTTCACGTTAATTGCTACTTTAAGACCAACAGGCAGGGTGATGTCGATTGAGTGAGGCAATTTGCAATGATTGAACTTATGCAGCGAACCCATTATAATTACTTCAGCTGTCATGGAAAAGCCGAGATTTGAGTTTAAGCTTATGCAAAGTACAAGCTCAATTACTGCTTGCATGATTTTGAATGGCTTTTACGATCACATCGTTATAGGAAACCCCCAATCAATAATTATAACTGGTAATTAATAATGGAAACGGAGGTTGCGATGATAGAATTGCCCCATAAAAAGACTCGATTAGGAGTTCCAGTACACGGGTGATCAGTTCTTCACACATAACAAATCGGATCAATCTGACCCAACTTCCATGAGAAGGATAGAAGCTTTGAAGTTATAATTTAAGTGAAAAGAGGTGATCATTAATAAGTAGAGCAAAAATGAAAAAATGTCAAAGCTCGAGACCAGACACGACAAACTTAAGGCAGAGCAATGGTGTCCATCCAATGTGAAGCAATTGATAGTCTTGTAGTAATATCCATTGTTATAGAAAAAATGATAATTTGGGGGGAACCAGTTTTCAACAGACAAAACAGTGCATCCTGACTTAACTGATTACCCAAAATCAACATGACCGCAAATTCATAACAATGGATAGCTAAGATTAGCTAGAGCGGGATGCGGAATCGAATTCAATTATGTTCATGAAGTTTTTATTCAAAGATTCCGCAAGCCGAAATCTGAAAGTGCGGGTTTGCGGGTTGCAGATAACAAAAATAAAAATAGAAAAAGGATTCCCGAAAGCCGAAAACCAACCATGCGGGTAACAGGTCTCAAGAACGTCGCACGGTGAAGCGGGAAAACCATCCCGAAAGCCGCATTCCGAAGTTCATGAATTGCGGGTTTTGGGAGCACACAGCAAATAAACGAAAACGACCATCCCAAAAGCCGAAATGCCACCATTGCAGAGTTCGAGTTTCAGGGTAATTATTCCTCGATCTTACTACCGATCAGTTCTGCAAACCACAAATGTCGGGTTGCGGATTGTGGGATCACCAAATATCAAAATTTCAAACAACAGTTCTACAACCCGCAAATGTCAGGTTGCGGGTTTCGGAGACTCCAAATGCTGATTTTCAGAATGATGATAACAATCAACAAAATAATCAAAATTTTAGCTTTCTTTTCTTTTTAGACCGAAACACCTTGAAAAAAATGAACAATAGTTGCAAACAAGCAAACCAAAGGCATGGGTGAATAACTTTAGAGGTAAAATCAAAAGTCTAATATTTAAAAAATGACTCACCCAAACACCTTAGTGTTTATTAAGATCGAGGCTCTCGTGCTTAAGTAAGCATGGGATCTGTTGTGGTCACAACAAATGGCGACTGGCTAGGAAGAACCAGTTATCTATGCAATCAAATCCAACTAAAGACAACATGTTAATCAACCGATTTCTCAAAACCCAAGTCATAGAAGATACTGAAAAGATAATAGCCAACAAACAGGGAACATAAAAATGGATAAGTCTAAATCAATGATCATTGTAAAGACAACACTCATCTGACAAGGAGATTTAGAGAGTGATACCGAATCTTTATCATGATGTAGTCATTGAAAAACCAGCTTGAGTTGAACCTGAGAGCAGCCTTAGAAATGCTCATGGATATCCTAATTGCAAATCTCTTTGGTTAATTAATTGAGTGATCTTCTCGGAGTATGCATACTTCTTCATTTTTTATTTTTTATTTTTTTATTGGACAAATATATACTATACATAAAACGTTTTCGATACAAGACCACTGTACTGACTTGGTGATCAGATGAAACAGTGCCATTCATAGGCCTAATGTGGAAACTGGTCAAGCTAGCTCGATAACGAGACTCCTTGTCTTCTGGTTGTAAGACCAAAAGAAATTATCATGGCTTGGTAACCACATAGTGATAATCCCAGTCCAAGGTCAAACCCATCATCATAGCAGGGCTGGCTTGTGATAAGACCCCCCTGTTCTTGTATACAACAAAATCTTATCAGAAGGAAAAAGTTTATTATGGCATAAGCTACAAGGCATTACCATGGCTTGGTGACCATTTAGTGATAATGTTACTCACCAGTGCTTTGCAGATCATGAATGGACCAACCTGTAATAGGATCTTCCATCTTTCAGGATAACTGAAAGTCACCTTCCAAGTGTGGTGGCTTGATGTGAAGATGCCATTCCACTTTAAGAACCTATGAACCTAATGGGCTAGCTTGATAACAAGACCACCCACCTTGTAACTTATAATTTTAAACAAAATTTATATCCAAAGTGATTGTAAAAGGATCCATGAGCAATCAGAACTAGTCAAGCTATTATGATATGTTGTTCGACCATGAAACATCAGATAGAAAAATGATAACCATCCTCTATACCTCAATTACACAAATGAAGCATTGTAAAAGATAATGATCAAGGTGAAAAGAATCCAAAAATACTGCACTTATTGCCTGTATATTCCTCAGAGAAAATTCTAATCATAAGCCAGGAAGTAGGATGAATAACAAATCTGAAACTTCAAAAACAATTGTTGCCCAAAAAAAAATGATCCCAGGCCATTGCCAAAAAGTGTGAAGCCTTACTACTAAAAACCAAATCAAAAGAACAAAATCGATCAGAATGTCCAGACTAGAAAAGAAATGACTGAAAACAAACCACACCTATATACAAATATGATTCTGGGGGTCCTCACCTTCCTTGCCCTCAAACTTAGGGATGTCGGAGGGGAGCTTGGTGGGCATGTGAGGCCATGCAGGGTCTTTTTCGATGGGATCGTTAGTCAGTCTAGCTAGGTCAGGAAGGTTGAGACTAGCCATGAATGGCAAACTAGTAGAAGGATGTGACATACTAGCGGTTGTGACCATGTTGGGGCCAATGCCCGCAAGTGGAGGGGCTGGGTTCGAGATGTTTCCCCCAAGTGGAGGGACGAAAGTGGTATGGGACGGTCCTGCACCGCTAAGGGTAGTGTGAGTCACTGATGGAGTGGGAATAGGTATGCCAGCTACTGGAATGGGTACAGTGATCGGAATGGTAGATGTGGGCCCCATCGAGGGCATACTCAAAGCAAGTGTGGTAGTTGGTGTGGTGGTGGATGCTCCACCAATGGTCCCTACAAAGAAAGGGGTGGAAGTCACGCCAGCCATGGGGCTGGTTGGTGCAGTGTAAGTGGGGTTCTCGGACTCTACCTTAGAATCAGAGGTAAAATAAGGGGCATCTAGATCGGGTGACGGTGTTCTATGCCGTTGACGAGTGGAGTCAAGTGACAAGGCTCGAGATCTATGATGAGTGGTATCAAGTGATGAAGATATACGTCTATGACGGGTGATGTCAAGTGAACCGTGCTGTGGGGGCTTGCCCCGGAGGCGCCGAGAATGTCTCGGGGACTCAATGGTGACAGATGGTGTCAAGTATCTGGGGGTTGTGTTGAGTGAAAAATAGCTCAAAAACCCTAATGCAACCGAGTGTGCAGAAGGAGAGCTTAAAAAATATGGCACTCAAGCCAACAACCAACTCAAAACACTTACTGTAACAATTGTGCTACAATAAGTGGAGTATCAACATAAATGGTCAGAATACCAACAAGCAGAAGGTTTCCTATAAAATAAAAATAGTGGACTCGCTAGACCAAAAGGAGGTAAGGGAGCATGCAAACACCTAGCTAAATAGTATTCTGACTCAACTAGACATATCCTCTGCAAGGTGATGAAATCCAAGTCAGACAATATGGATAGTAGAGCCAAGTGGCTAAAGATATCCCCCTACCGGGAGGGACACCGGGTAGTCAATCCTAGAAGAAAAGCAACTAAGATACCCCATTCATGACACGTTCGGTTGGGTGAATCTGTCGTTTGGTTCTATCGCCGTTGTATCCCCATACGGGTGATACACCGAGAACTGTGAAATGTATCCTTCGATTACTGAATGGATTGCGGTATTCTACTCAGGCTTCCGGAATCAGTCTGGCGACTTCAACCCTCCTGGGGGAGAGGCCTTCTCAATAAATTGGTTTTAAACCGTGTCAAAAAATACTGGGGGATTTTGGTTCCCTAATGGACAACAACTATGTCTCAAGTGTAAGCAACCGAGGGGTGTTATTTGGATGCCTATCCCCCCGATCCTACCTAACTACAAAAATTCTTATGTGTTCCCCAAGTGGGGTTAGAATGTTGGTTGTGTTAAGTAATATTTTAGGGCTCACTTGAATTAGGTGACAGAGTGTGTGCGTGTGAGATGATGAACTCAAGTAAACGTGCCACGTGGTGGGTAACTTTCTAACTAAAAATAACAATACAGAATTTAAACTTTGAAATGCCAAATTTTCTCTTTTTGATTAAAATGCTGAAATTTTTAAAAAATAATTCTGTAAATGGAACAGAAATAATACTGTAGAAAAAAGGCTGTAGGGAAGTATGGCTGCAGATAGGACAGATGGCTGTTTAGGTGTAGAAAATATTGTAGCAAAGTGTTGGGTTCAAAACAGTGAAAAAAGTGCAGAAAATAGACCGTGGGTCTGTGGCAAATCTGAGTGGTCAGACCGCGGGAAATAGCGCAACAGTCGCGGATGGGTTGCAGGATTTTGGCTGAAAGGCGCAGTCAGACTGCGGAAAAAAGGTCGAAAGTCGCAAGCGGGTTGCAGGAAAATGGCTGAAAGCCGCAAGCGGGACGCGGGAAAAAGGCCGAAAGACGCAAGCGGGTTGTGGGAAAATGGCTGAAAGCTGCAAGCGGAACGCGGGAAAATGGTCGAAAGACGCAGGCGGGTTGCAGAAAAATGGCTTAAAGCCACAAGCGGGACGCGGGAAAAAGGCTGAAAGACGCAGGCGGGTTGTAGAAAAATGGCTAAAAGCCGCAAGCGGCACGCGGGAAAATGGCCGAAAGACGCAGGCAGGTTGCAGAAAAATGGCTGAAAGCCGCAAGCGGGACGCGGGAAAAAGGCTGAAAGATGCAGGCGGGTTGCAGGAAAATGGCTGAAAGCCATAAGCGGAACGCGGGAAAACGGCCGAAAGACGCAGGGGGGTTGTAGAAAAATGGCTGAAAGCCGCAGACGGCCCACAGAAAAATGGGTTAACAGCCGCGGTCGGACCGCACGAAACAAGCTGATAGCCGTGGTCAGATCACAGGTAACAGACTGGAAACCGCTGGTAGATTGTGGGAAACAGTCTGAGAGTCACGGTCGGATCGCAGGTAAATGATTGAAAGATGCGTTCAGAACGCAACTGCAGGGGGCAAAATATGCTGTTTACGGCAGCCGAAAGGGACAGCCGAAAGGAAAAAACAGAAAAATATTGCAGAAAATTAAAAATGTTTAAAACTTTAAAACTATAACCAGAAATTCAAAGGAACACAAGGGGAGTCGCCAAAACTATAGCTAGGGTTTTCACCCTAGCTTGTGCAAATGAGCACCTACTAAGGAGAAGGGACTCCTTAGTAGCAGTTCAGAAAAACAGTAAATGAAAGACAGTATAGTAAAATAGTAACTACTCTAAGCATGTGCATAAAATAGAAAAGACAAGATAATAAAAAGGGTTTTTGTATTGATTATACCTTCAATGTGAAGGTTGGTGAATCCTTTGCAGCAGTCCAAGAGGATTGCTTCCAAGCTTCCAGTTTTGCTCCTTTCTCTTTCTCCAAAGGGTTTTGGAATGGGCCAAAGGGGCACTCAAATGTGAAAGTAGCTCAAGGGTGAGCTAGGGTTTCAGGAGTGATTTTGGCAAAGTAAGGGTATGGTTGACTGTGAATATGAAATGAGGGGCCTCCATCACCTATTTATAGGTTTTTAGTGGTGGAGTGTTGGCCCATGGTTTTGGGCACCATATGGTTTAGGTCAGCTATATAGGGTTTTTGCTTCCTTTTTCCCTCTTTTTCCTCTTTTTTGTATTTTTTTATTCCCTTTTTAGAGGGTTTTTGCTATTTTGGAGGAATTTTGGATTATTTTGGAGGAAAAAGAGGTTTTTTGGCCTTTTGGAGGCTTTTTAATGGGATTTTAAGGTTTTGGAGGCAAATATGGTAGAAAATATGGACAAATGAGTCATGCAATGGGGTAGATGAGGTAGTGAGCACTTTTTGGGTGTCAACAATGGCAAGGAGATAAGCTATCACCACTACTTGCATGGAGGCATTCTCATGGTTAAACATGTACATAAAACAGAAAAGACAAGATAATAAAAAGGGTTTTTGTATTGATTATACCTTCAATGTGAAGGTTGGTGAAGCCTTTGCAGCAGTCCAAGAGGGTTGCTTCCAAGCTTCCAGTTTTGCTCCTTTCTCTTTCTCCAAAGGGTTTTGGAAATGGGCCAAAGGGGCACTCAAATGTGAAAGTAGCTCAAGGGTGAGCTAGGGTTTCAGGAGTGATTTTGGCAGAGTAAGGGTATGGTTGACTGTGGATATGAAATGAGGGGCCTCCATCACCTATTTATAGGTTTTTAGTGGTGGAGTGTCGGCCCATGGTTTTGGGCACCATATGGTTTAGGTCAGCTGTATAGGGTTTTTGCTTCCTTTTTCCCTCTTTTTCCTCTTTTTTGTATTTTTTTATTCCATTTTTAGAGGGTTTTTGCTATTTTGGAGGAATTTTGGATTATTTTGGGGGAAAATGGGTTTTTTGGCCTTTTGGAGGCTTTTTAATGGTTTTGTGGCCTTTTGGAGGCTTTTTAATGGGATTTTAAGGTTTTGGAGGCAAATATGGTAGGAAATATGGACAAATGAGTCATGCAATGGGGTAGATGAGGTAGTGAGCACTTTTTGGGTGTTAACAATGGAAAGGAGATAAGCTATCACCACTACTTGCATGGAGGCATTCTCAGGGTTAAACTTGGACACCTCCAAGTTTAACCATGATGCTCTTCCCAGCAGAATGGTATCATCTGCAAATTGGGCATTGTTTGCAGCTCGAACCCCTCTGAAAATTTTAAATCCTTTTAATTCCCCAGTATTCTGAAGGCGTTGAAGTCTTCTACTCAAGGTGTCAGCAACCAAAATGTATAGAAAAGGGGAGAGAGGGAAGCTCTGGCATATTCCACGAGTGGCTTGGAAGAAATTGGTTGGTCTTCCATTGACCAGTGGAGCGATCCAAGGACTACTAATGCAGGCCTTAATCCACCTGACAAATCTTTAAGAGAACCCAAATTTTGACATAATTTCAAATAGGAAGAAATGGTTAACTCTATAAAATGAATTTGCCATGTCATGTTTAATTGCCATACCTTGTTGCTTGCGCTCCATGCTAGAGTGGATGGTTTCCTGGACTATGATGAAATTGTTGAGGATTTGTCTCCCTGTAATGAAGCCTCCTTGAAACTCTGAGATGAGATGGCCCATGAATTTCTTCATTCTGGTGGCCAATATTTTTGCAAGAATTTTGTAGGAGGTGTTGCATAGCGAGATAGCCTAAATCGATCTATAGATAGAGAATTATTATCTTTAGGGATTAAGGCAAGGAATGAAGAGTTTGTGGCCCCTCTAATCTTTTCCTTTTTCCGATTCCAGTTCAACATTTTTTTGAAGTCTTCCTTAATTATGTCCCATGCAGCTCTATACAAATTAATAATAAACCCATCCATCCCTGGGACTTTATCAGCATGCAAGGACCAAATAGCTTCTTTAATTTCAAACTCCATAATAGGTTTAGAGAGATCCCTATTTTATCTGTCAGAAATGAGAGAAGGAATATCAGAAAGGAGATCTGCCTAAGTCAAGGGATCAGTCTCATTATTGTCCAAATAGATCTCTTGGAAGTGTTGAAAAATGTGTGTTTTGATCTCTTCCTGGTCAAGGATTCTAGCACCATCTTTATATCTAAGTTCTTTAATCATATTATAGCTGAGCCTTTCTTTTGTTTGCTTGTGAAAATACCACGTATTGCTGTCCCCCCTTTTAACCACAGCTGTCTGGACTTGATTCTCCAGACTTCTTCTTCCTTTCTAGCTGCGCAAAGAATTGTGTTATTCAGTTCCTGTTAATGACATATAAGAGATGGGGTGATGTCGATCCTTTCCATATCAGACTGAAGGGATGCTAGATCAATTTGTAACTGCTTTTTAATGTGACCTGGGATTTTGAAATCCAATTTTTCCCAGCTCTTTAACACGTAGCGAACATTTCCAAGTTTGCACTCCCACACGTAGCTTGGTGACCCAAAGAAGGGGTAGTTCCAAGCTGAGTTTATTAAGACAAGAGCTTTCTCATCTTGTAACCAGGAGGGGTTAAACTAGAAGGGGATAGGGCCTATATTGGTAGGAATGGAAAGTGAAAGGGAGATCGGTTTATGGTCAGAGACTGCTGAAGGAACCACAAAGGAAGCTAGGATAAGTTTTTTTTGTACAAAGAAAGAGCTGACAAGAAAATGGTCAAGCCTGGAAGCAATGTGACCCACTCCGATTTGACAGTTTCTCCAGGTGAATTTTCCATTTTTAAGGGGTGGATCCAGCAAGTCAAGATCTGAGATCAAGTCTTCCATATTTTCCCCAAAAGGGTCCCTAACTCTAGACCCACCATGCTTCTCAATTTGGGATTTTGTAGTATTAAAATCTCCATCAAGGATGATTTCCTTGTCTTTGATGATTTCTTTCGGGATGGAGAGATTGTTCCAAAAGGTTTGCTTATCCTTGTAATGAGTGGGCTCGTAAACATTACAAACATAGAAAATAAGATGATCTTCCTTATTGCAGAGCTCATTTAGAATCCAATGTTGACATTCCTTCACGACTTTGGAGGAGTACTTACTTGAAAAAAGAGACGCGATACCCCCAGATGCTCCTCTGGAGCTTATTGCATTTCCATGGCAATCTTTCCAAAAGAGATGTGTGAGTGCCAGGACCTCCACATCACTCATTTTTGTCTCTTGAATTAGTAGGATGTCTGGTCTTTCAGAATTGACAATTTCTATTATTGCTTTCACTTTATTAGGTCCACCAAGGCCCCTATAGTTCCGAGAGACAAGCTTCATTACTTCTTCCACGATTGCTAGCCTACTCGAGCCCTACCATCTGGTTTGCCTAATTTTTTGGAGGACTGTAGCAACTTTGTTTCCTCTATGCTTCGTTGCCTTCCTAGCTCGATTTCTCTTTCTGCTTCTTGCTCATGATGGTAACGCAGAGATTTTCTACCTCTTGTGTTTAGGGTAGGCCTTGGTTCAAGGTGTTCTTGAGATCCTTTTGAAGAATATTCAGGAGAGATAGAGAAGGGGGATACCTTGCTTTGCTTGACCATTTCTGCCATGAAATTTTAGGAGGAGGAGAGCCATCTCGCGCTGGTACTGTTTTTCTTGTTTTGGGAGAAGGGGGGATAATGCTAGTGATCAAGACATCATTTTGATCGAAGGCTATTTCAGGTATTTCAGGTTCAGCGATCTCACCTTCTTTGACATTCAGGGCTTCAAACTGATTGCTAGTTGGGATTACTGTTTTGATCTAAAATTGCTCTTTTTCGTTTGCCTGCTGCTGCCTTTTTGGATCAAGGTTTGGATCAGGGGGTCTTTTTCAATTTTTAACTTGATGTCATTCTTCTTCTTGCATTTTCTCCGATGTCTCCTTAGCGCTTTTTGGGCAGTTTTTGACAAAGTGGTCGTATTCATGGCACTTTTTACATTTGAAGGGAAACTATTCATAATCTACTTTCTAAGCATATTCCCAATCATCCATGCAAAGATTCACAACCTCCGGAAGTCCCTTCTCCAGATCCACCTCCACGTAGATTCTTGCGCAAGAAAATAGCGAGCCTTTAGGTTTTGCTTTGTCAATATACTTCCCAAAGGAGTTCCCAATTGCATGGAGGGATTAATTATTCCAGCAGTGCAGAGGAAGATGAGGCAAGCGGACCCAAACAGGGACAGTTGAAGGAACATCTTTTTCAGGGTCAAACAATAAGCTCTAGCGATTAAGGTAGAGCCCCCTAGGACCAATGAAATATGGCCCGCTTCAAAAAATGAGATCTCTATCTTCTTTTACTTCAATTAAAAAAGTGAAGAAACCCTTACCATAAAAGCAGTGTTGAATGCCCCCAGAGATCAAGGGCATCCAGTTCTTTTTAATCCAGGTTTCCATGGTATTCAGTGATGGCCGGATCCCGGTGAACTGACTGATCAAACCTCTTTCACTCAGGGAAATGGCTTTCAGCCTTGAAGCGACCGACATGATCTGAATCTTGGGAGCCTCCGAGAGCTTGATGAAGCCATCACCGGAGGAAGGCGTAGTAGAGGGAGGGGGAGGAGTAGCGGCCACCAAATCCCCGAAGGCCGCATCCAGGAGGTTCCTGTGGTCCTCTGGGATAGGATCTAGAGGGGGATCCATCCCAAGCCGCAGAGGGGATGCAAACTGAGGAACCCTAGTAGAAGCACGTGAGGGTTAGACAGCGGTGAGCAGTAGCAATCCACCTATTGACGAGGTTTTCCTTGTAAATTGTTTTTATACTTCATTTACGAAGTTCAAGTGATATTTAAATATCGTGCTTCTATCAGGAAGACATGAACTCTGTACACTATATTTTTTTATTTTATATTTGCTCTATATAGTTCGATATGAATATATTGCTTCTATTTAAATGATTGTAAAATATTGATGAATCGGTTATTGTATAACTTAATAGCATCAATAGTAGTATCTTGGTTTATTTAAAGTAATTTCTGTGTAAAGGTCTATGATGAGATAATGTGAATTTTTAAGCTAGGTTTTTAATTATTGACAGTTTATTATTTATCCTGAATATTTATATATAATGAGAACAACATTATGATATGAAAACGGTTTCATCCTGAGCAAGGAACCCTACTGTATCAGAACTTAGAAATGTATAAAGACAGAGATGCATTCTAGAAATTTGAACAGTATGCATTCTTCTAAGACAATATATTTATCTATCATTTTTATAGAGATCAATCTAAAAATCTCTTCGAATCATTTCAAACTATTTATATGAGATCATTCGAATATGCCTACTTAAGCAAATCTTCATGTACTAGAGTACGTCACTAAATGTGAGTGGAAAAATAAAGAGAAGAATTTTATTCAATCATTCATTTAGAAATAAATCAACAGTTTAGTAATTCTAATCTAGCAGATAAGTAAAATATTACTTTCAGAAATAAACTATCAAACTATGATTAATTAACTGAAACAAGGAAGAACCTGATAACTGTAGAGGGGGACAAACACCCAAAGGAGGCTGTTCCACCCAAACTTCTCCTGAAGACAGCCAAATTTACTTGCATTAGGACCCCTGATCCTGTTCACTGAACCACCAGGACAAAGATACTGTGTGGAGGGAAGCTTATCTTTGTGCAACTCAACAATAATGGTTTATGTACTCATAAGTAAAACTTCTACATTCAACAATAATTTTAACTTGCTGCTTTCAGCAGTATAATAGCTGCACTCAGCAGTATTCTTTCAGCTGCAGACTTACTCTATCATTCACCCTAGACTTCCCCTCGTAGAATCTCTTGTGCACTCCCACCTTTCTCTGATAACTCAGAGTGTCACAAGGAAGAGAATAGAATAATGATCAGTGAGCCACTTGCTCAATTTGATGAGTGTATAGAGTGCCTAGGTATTTGGTCAGTTTTCAATAATTATTGAGCCAACTACTATGTTCCACTTTCTTGGGGAACATGACCACAAAAATAGGGAAGTTGCCACCTGCAACAGCTAGAAATGAATGAAGAAGTTGTCACTTGTCCATTTGCTCTCCACCCCAGTTCATTTCTCCTAGTGGGTCAGTGAACACTCTTTAACAGTCTCCTTTGGATATTTGTCTCCTCTTTTAATTATTAATAATAAAAATATTAAGGTACATTTAATTACAGTTATCCTTGACCCCATTGGGTCAATAATCATAAAAAATTTACAATAAATTATAACATAATGTTTTTCTCACAACATAAAATGTTCAGATTTTGGGTATGTGACATACACCCCCTCTAAAATTCAACATCGTCCTCGATGTTGCTTTATTCATCATCCTCTGAGCCTTCCTGGAACATAATTGGATATGCCTCCCGCATATGACTCTCCAATTCCCAGGTTGCTTCATCTGGACTAAGGTGCTTCCATTGCACCTTTACCTGTCCGATGGTGCGATTCCGAAGTAAAATTTTCCTCTTGTCGAGGATACAATTTGGTTCCACTAGAAAATCTCCTTCGGGTTCCACCTGTACATCATTCCAATTTATCACATGAGTAGCATCATGTACATACTTTTTCAAAATAGAAATGTGAAATAAATGATGTACTTTAAGATTCGGTGGCAAGGCCAACTGATATGCCACTGGTCCAACCCTTGACAATATTTCAAAGGGTCCACAATACCTTGGTGTTAACTTAGCACAACTCCCTAACTTTAAAGAACTCTTTTTGGGTTTTACCTTGATGAAAAAATGCTCACCAGCCTGAAACTCTTTCTGAGTTATTTTGAGATCTGCATGTGTCTTCTGCCTATCTTGTGCAATTTTCAGATTGCCTTATACTTGTTTCATTATTAGTTCCATTTCTTTCAATAAATCAGGTCCTAACATCAACCTGTCAACCGGATTACTCCATGAATTAGGAGTATTACACTTTCTACCATACAAAATTTCAAATGGACTAAGTTTAGCTAAAGCTTGATAATGATTATTATAAGTGAATTCAACTAAGTGCAGATAATCCTCCCATTTACTTGGCTGATCACTAACATACATTCTTAACATATCTTCAAGAATCTAATTTACTCTTTCTGTCTGTCCATCCATTTGTGGATGAAAAGATGTATTGAAATTTAATGTTGTATCCAAACCTTTAAACAAATAAGTTTCCAGAAATTTCTCGTAAATTTAGAGTCTCTATCAGAAATTATAACTTTAGGAATTCCATGCAAACGAAAAAATTGTTTCATAAAAATTTCAGCAATGTTAGTAGCCTTGTAAGTGGTTTTAAGAGGAATAAAATGGGCTTCTTTACTAAGCTTATTCACAACTAACATTATGGAATCATTCTGCTTCTGATTTTTAGGTAAACCAGTTATAAAATTAATGCTGATTATTTCCCACTTCCAATCTGGAATCCTTCTCATGTTATACATACTTCTCTCATGGAATCCTTTCATCCATAGAATGCAGAAAACATTTCCTTTGTTTCCTACGAATTCACCCCCGAGCCAAGACAAGGTCCCACTAGGAAAGATAACCCCCTTATTAAACATTTAACTCTAATTTACTGTTGTTTATTTTTACCCTATAATTTTGTATCCATTCTTCAATCCATTTCTACAAGATAACCTATTATGTACACCAACTATATAATAGTCTATACTTCAAGTACCTCTCAGTGCACCTAACATTGGAACAAAATATGGTATACCGAATACCACTCAGTACCAAGTACTAGAATTTATAGCAACTAATTGTTGAATCAATTTACACCTCTAAGTGAATGATAATGCATAACACATTTCTTTCTTCTCCCTTGAACCAGACTAGGATTTTTTTTCCTCCTTGTCGTCTTTTATAATTTTCTTTCTTGGATTATTTGTCATTCAGTTACAATTAGTTAGAGTTTTTATTTAATTTATTCATTATTTATTTTTTCTTAATTGTCCTCATTAATTCCTTTTCTTTTCTTAAATTACTTCTTAAGTTTTCCTTCCCTCCCCTGGTGGAATTTCACTTGCAACTGATTGTTTTAACATATGGTCAAAAACATTTAACATCATCTAGATATCTTTTTCAGAACAGACATTATATCATCATTTTACTAGAAGTTACCTCATTCCACCAAGGATTCTTACCATTGCTTTCTATTATCTTTACTTCCTTTTTGACAAGGTTTTTTGTAGTCATGTATATCTTCATACCGCATTCACTGCTACTTTGCAAGAAGTAATTGACATTATAATAGCTTCGAAAAATAATTTTAAGCGAAAAGTAAAATATAGCAGCATGTATACCTTGACAAAATAAAGCATCATCGTTATGCACAATTCCTCCAACAAACATATAATTATGCATAAACTCTATGCAATGAACCATTTCACTACACAAAATACACAAAAGATTGATGCAATAAAATGTACCAATATGCATTATCTTGGCCTAATCAAACACATGTATTGGTCTATCTATACTTGCGTATACTCCCCATCGTAATGGGCATTATTTTTTTATTGCTTCCTATTTAACACATTAAGCAAATATCATACCATGATTTGTTATAAACTTGAATACATAATAAAATGTAGTGCTACCGCCAAGTTTACTACATCATGTCAGCCCATTAGACATCACTCACACAATGCACTCAATAATAGACGATATCATGGATAAACTCAATATGTATTTAACTTCCCTAGCATAAATGTGACAAATTATATTTGAAATCATACTTGTAGTGTTGTGGTCGGTACCACTGCTTCATAAGGGAACAATCATGTTAATTTTAAACTTATGAAATTCAATTTAAAGACATGCATATTTATGTGCAGATGTTAATCTTCCTTATCTCATGGGCATAAGTCCAGGTGTTCATGTTTTCCTTTCCTCCAACCCACCACAGGAAAACAAGCACATCCATCATTAATTGAACTTGCATTCTACTTTAGCATTATGTGTTAGCCATAAAATATTACAAGCATCTATAAGCATGCCTATATGCATTACAATTACATCTTACCAATGTCGTAAATGTATTCATTCCTATTTGCATGTATCTTTACATTCACGAATCTCTACAAAATTGATTTAATAGGAAAGTAATTGATTTTACTTCAACTTGTACCTACTTGTGGTTGTGATTACCTTTTCTTCTAACACATACAAGAAAATGAACATATCGATCTCTATCTTAATTTAGTGTTCCGCTAAACATCATGCATCAACCATACAAAATTTTCCAACAATCATTCTATGGTTAGTAATGCCATCTTACTAGTACCATGAGTATACTTGTTTTTTTTTATTTCTTAGTGATTTAATAACTTCGTGATCATATTCATACTTGTCAATAAAAAAAAAATGTAACAACGGGGAGAAAAGAGGTGTAGATTTAGTGCGTCCCTTTTCTTTAGAACTTCCTTTAGCTAGTACTTTAACTTTATCTCAGTCTACTATATTCTCAAATAAGGTTAGTTATGACGACTAAAAACTTCAAACAATCCCTATTATGAAATTTGCGTGTAATAGATCAAGTGAGAGAGAGAGAACTTCCCCGATCATTACTTTGTCAATTGTATTAATTTGCAAACAAGCAAAGAAATTTACCAACATTCTACCGTAACACTAACCCATATAAAGATTCCGATGTTACTCTGCTCTAGTATCATTTGTAACAAACCCAATACCCTCATTAGCTGGTTGGAGTATGGGGTATAAAATTTATTCTTTAACTTCTAATTATGACACACATAGCATGGTTATTATTCACCAATTACTTATTCAAATACATAATTACATTAAAAGGAAAACATGAATTGGTATAAGAAAAATCTTTTACATTCATAGCATGGTTATCATTCACCAATTACTTATTCAAATACATTATTATAGTAAAAGGAAAACATGAATTCATTTCTAAATAATTGAACATAGTTGAATAATCAAATAATGAGAACATAATATAAATCAAATATTTATCTTATAGAAGCTTTTTGGTGACTGAATGTGTGGCACTAATGTTCCACCCAATTGTAGGCAATTCTACGGCACTGCCTTCCCCGATCCAATAACACTTGAACCACTGACTTCCCAACGCATGACAATGATATTTCCCATCTACTCTCAATTCCGGATGGTGCCCGAAGGTCTTGTTCCGGCTCCACCCGGCCACATACCTTTGTTGCATCCATCCACAATATTTTCCTAGCATGGTTGACACACCACCCATCATGTTTCCAATCGTGCCATCCTCTGTCGAGCCTACTAAGCAACACCTCACCAATTTGTCTCGTCCTACTTGACTAGACATCCTTGGTCCTCTTAGCGTGTATGTTAGTACATCATCTTATCCGTCTCATATCACCCATGAGCCGGCCACCAAGGCTACCAAAACGTATGGACTCACCATGTAACATCAAGTCATATATGTCTGGCACGCCCTCCATCACACCATTTCCATGGCGCTGAACGCAAGGTTGTTACACTTCCTACCTAACATGTTATTGTAGCAAGTGAGGAGAGGCTTGGAAACCATGGGTTTGGTTCATTTTCTTTATTAAGATAATATGTTTTACTATTAGGCTTATGTGTATAACTACACACCAATCTTAACATAAATCATAGAAAGAAAGTAGCTAGAATATGAGAATAAGGTAATCACATATGCAATTTTTTTGGATTTTGATATCTCAAGTTTTTGTTTTTGTATTGTTGAAAACAAAAGAAAAAAATGAATAATTATATTTGTGTTTACATTGACTACTTTTGATTGATTTAATAAATATATCTTTAATGGGCTAGAAAGTTTTTTTTTACATTTTAAATATTATAAGTTCTAAAAAAAATTATCAATTTTTTTACATAATATTAGTTGATATAAGAATATAATGTTTTAGTATAAACATGTGATAATTTTGAATATATTTTTCAAATTTTATATGTAAGGATAATAATGATTTTATGAAAATTTTAAAATTATGAAATATAAAAAAATGATTATTTTGAAAACTATTTATTAAATTTTATTAAAAAATAAATAGGATGAGAATATTAGTTTAATGAGATTGATAATGATGAGAATATAAAGTTTTATTTGAATGGGGAGGATATAAATAATAATGTGAATGGTACATTTTAATGAAACTAATGGTACATCTTATTGAAACTAGATGAGATGGAAATATAATGTTTTATTTGAATGGTTAGGATATAATATTTTTTATAATAACGTAATTGGCATATTTCAGTGGTATATGATGTAATATAATGTTTTGATATTAAAAAAAATATTTATAATATTTTAATGAAAAATAATGAGAACATAATGTTTTATTTTAATCCAGGTAGGATGTAATATTTTTCGTACATTTTTTAAACACTAAATAAGATGATAATATAATGTATTATTTGAATGGTTAGGAAGTAATATTTTTATAATATTTTATTTAAATAATGAGAATATATAACATTTTTCATAATAGTTAGCATGATTAATGGACACAATTGAAAACGCGTGATCTTATCAAGTAGAGCTCCGCAGTGGGGGCTAGGCCGGGGATGAAGCTCTGCAACCTAGGGTTTTGAGCCGATCCGAGTTGATCTCGGCGGCCAGGGCTCTATCCCTGGTCACAGACTCCTTCTCCCACAGTATGGAGCGAGGATAGCAATCCTGTGGCGGTGAGGTGCGGCTTTCTGGCAATGGCGGCGGTACTGCGACGGCCTGCTTTCGGCGGCTTGGAGGCCGGTAGGTCAACACTGTAGACGGCGTGGCGGCGACGGCCTTTCTTGCGATCTTGGAGACGTTCTTGCAGACGCAGACTTCGATTCCAAACATTCAGCCATGCGGGAGGTCCCCTAGTTTGTATCTCTTTTCGTCTTGGTGCTTTCCGGGGTATTCTTTCAAGTCCGTCTCTGAGCTTGAGCGCGGATGATGATTTCTTGCGATCTTGGAGGCGTTCTTGAAAGGTTCCAATGGCGGTCTGATGGTGGCGGGTTTCAGATGCAGCCACCCTACTGCAAGTCGTCACGGTTTACATTGTGGCAGTGGGTTCCCGAGGGCTCCAAGACGGATTACCTGAAACGAAGGTCGAGTAGCCGACGATTCAAACCCTGCTTCTGGTGTGATGGACATCAACCGTCACGCAGAGATGGGCTACCAGCTCCGGGGATCGCGCCATTACCTACCAGTCTGGTCGCTACACACCCCTTTCGAATCCGACCTGCTCCTCGACGGTGGTAGATGCTGGCTGCTCCAGGGCGCAGATTCCTCGACGGCGGCACTTTCGTCGGTGGCTGCGATTATCTGATTCTTTGGCAACATTTGGGTTCTCCTTTTGGTTTCCTACAAGGCGGTGCTCCTTCATCCGGTGGAGGCTCGGCGGTCTGCTCTACTTCATCTGGTATGGAGGGCTGGCTCGGCTCTTGGTTTTCAGGGTTTGCTGCCTATAATGGGCATTGTTCCCTTTCTCGTCGCTACCTATCCTTACAAGCTGCAGGGAGCTCTGTCTTAAAGACTGCCTTTGCTGCTGGGGAGGTCGGTGGCTGCATGATGGAGCGATGTCAATAGTGGAGGCGGATCCTGTGAGATGCGGATCGGCTGGTCTCTGGGACACCCTTTCACTGGAGATAGGGATCTGCCGTCTTGACGGAAATGTATTGTTTACAGTTTTGGTTCAGCTCATTACAAGCTGTTTTTCTGCTTATATGGGACAATATGTGAAAATGTAGGGATCCTTGTTGATCTCACTACATCTGCAATATGTAATTTTAATCATCTTTTTGAAATAAAATTACGGACATTTTCTCAGGAAAAAAAAAGTTAGCATGATTAATTAAAAATAAGATAAAATGACTATGTGATATTTTTCATACATTTTTTAAACACTAAATACGATGATAATATAATGTATTATTTGAATGGTTAGGAAGTAATATTTTTATAATGTTTTATTTAAATAATGAGAATATATAACATTTTTCATAATAGTTAGCATGATTAATTAAAAAGAAGATAAAATGACTATCTTGGTCTCGAAAACACCTAAACTTGTCCTGGTTAGCTTATTATAGTTGTCCCTTCTCTTAGAGTAAGGTCTTTTCTTTTTTGATTTGCTGCTATGTGAATATATGACTCTCTCATAATATTTTGATTTCATAATGTAAGTAGTGTGAGGATTTTTTTTTGGAAAAATAAGGAAGTATAGAAATACTAAAATAGCAAGTAGCTTTTTGCAGTAAACTAAGTGCTTAAGTACACTTGAAGATGGTATTTTGTTTTTTCTATCTAAAAAAGGATATGTGTTTTATTCTTTGGAAAACAAATACTAGCATGGTTAGTTATTTATTTTTTCCTTGATCAATACTTTTGTCTATATTTTTTTCTTCATTATTAATATATTAATATTGCTATTAAATTGAATACGGTATGTTGATAATGATATTTTTTCTTATATTAATATTGTTATTAAATTGGTTATAATATTTTTATATGTGATATATTTTTTCATCATCATTATATATTAATAAATAATGTTATTGAATTGAATATTATGTTTTATGGTTTTTAATATATATATATATATATATATATATATGTGTGTGTGTGTGTGTCCATAGTTGAATAAAATAAAGTTCTATTCCATAATAATGATATTATTTTGGATGACCTTTTTATATAATATTTATTTGGTATTAATATGGAATTATATTTTGTGGTTATTTTATATTTATTATATTTTTAAAATATTTATAATAATCATTATTATGTTATAATAATAATAATTATAAATCTTAATCTTAAGATTAAGTTTAATTAATAATAGTTTTGAGTTTATTAGTTTTTTTTCTTAAAATTAAACATTATATTTAAGAAAAAAATATTATGATGAAATTTCAAAATAGGAAAAATACAAATATATTTAATAGTTGTATTTTTTATACATTAATTATATATAATAATTTTTTATTAAAATTTAAAAATTAATAATAAGAAAATTAATTATATATATATATTTATATAATTGAATATTTTGTAATTATTTTTAATTAATAAAAATACACTTATTTAAAATATTTAAATAAACTTATAGTATTTATAATTCAATTTTTTCATGTGAGCATAAAACCATAGGATGTACTCTTATGATGATAGAGTGTACGTAGGAGATTAACCGTTATATATTAATTTAAATTTAAAAATTAATTTAAATTTTTAATACATATGATTTATATGTATAAAAATATATAATTTAAAATAATATATTTATATATGAAAATTAAAATTAAAATATTTTTCTCTTCATCATAAAGTTGTAATTATTTATTATTACTATTATTATTATATAGTAGTGGAGGTGACATATCTTTCTTTATTATAATATTTGTTTGATATAATTTTTTATTTTTTTTAATCACATTTTTTGTAAATTTTATTAAAAATTTAAAAAAGTTATTAAAATTATGGATATTAGTTATTAAAATTACATTATCTAAATATAATTAATTAAAATACTTAAAAATATTAAAAAGTATTAAATTTATTTATAAATTTAAAAATATAGTTTTAATAATAAAAAATTATAACCAAATTTAAATATTAATCTAAAAAATATGAAATAGTTTAAATATTCTTTTTCTTCTAGTAATTTTTATTAAATTTTGGTAATATAGTAATTTTTCATGATTTAAATTTATTTTGTTATTATAAAAATGGATTATAACCTTTTAAATATATTATGCATGCTTAATAAACATGTATTGTACATGTCTACAAATACATGTTTATAACTACAATAGATCTCAATTTCACAGTAATTTTGCCAAGATCATGGTGAATTAGGAAAACTTCACTTCAAATGCTTGAGTATAAATTCATACAACTCTCATATATATATATATGAACATTTTATTTAATAATATATTTAAGTTGAAAACAAAAGAAAAAAGTGATAGAATAATTATATTTATGATTACATTGATTGATTTAATAAACATATTTTTATTTATTTAATTAGAATACTTTTGGGTGCCATCTAAAACTTATTGAACATAAAATATCAATGTATTTTTTTAAAGTAATTAATAATATCAATGGGATGAAAATTGGTGAGAAAGTAATGTTTTTACTCCTATTCTAAATATTAAAATTTTTGAAAAATATTTATCAAAATTTATATATAATTAGATGATATGAAAATATGATGTTTTAGTTTAACTATGTAATAATTTTGAATATATTTATCAAATTTTATATGTAAAGAGGATAATGTTTTTATGAAAATTTTAATACTATGAAATATAAAAAAGTGATTATTTTGAAAAATATATATTAAATTTTATTATAAATAAATAATATGAGAATATAATAGTTTATAAAAAAAGTCTTAGTTGAGTGAGAATGATAATGATGAGAATATAATGTTTTATTATTAAAATGGTTAGTTGTAATATTTTTCAAAATAAAGTAATTGGTATATTTTACTTGGAATGAGAATATAATGTTTTATTTAAATGGTTAAGATGTAATATTTTTTATAAAAACATAATTGATATTTTTTAATACTAAATGGATGGAATGAGAATATAATGTTTTGAAATTAAAAAATAAAATATTTATAATATTAAAATAAAAAATGATGAGAAAAAGTTTTATTTGAATGACAAGAATGTAATATTTTTCATAATAACTAGTATTCTTAGTGCTTTTATTTTTTCCTTGATTGGTCTCTTTTATTTTTACTTGATTGATATTTTTGTTTATGATATATTGTTTTTCATCATCATTAATATATTAATATTGTAATTAAATTGAATATAGTATTTGTTTATTTTTTCATTGATTGTTATTTTGATTGATATTTTTGTCTGTGATATAGTTTTTTTCATCATCATTGATATATTAAAATTGTAATTAAATTAAATATAGTACTTTTGTATATGATATATTTTTTCTTATATTATTAATGTAATTAAATTGAATATTATATTTTATGGGTTTTCTTGATTGATACTTTTTTCTATGATATATATTTGTGGTCTGATCATTGATATATTAATAATGTTATTAAATTTAATATGATATTTTTGTTTATCATATGTTTTTTATTATCATTGATCATATTATAATAATAATATTAATAAATAATGTTATTACATTGAATATACTATTTTTATTTATTTATGATATAGTTTTTTTTCATTGTTAATATATTAATAATGCTATTAAATTCAATATTAAGTTTTATAATTTTTTAATGCATATATATTTCTATATATGTACTCCATAGTTGAATAAAATAAAATAAAATTTAATAAAATAATGTTATTCTTGGATGAATATTTTTATATAATAATATTAACATGGAGTTATATTTTGTAATTATTTTATATTTATTATAATTTTTTAAAAATTATATTTTATGATTATTTTATATTTATTATATTTTTTAAAAAATTATAATAAGTATTTAAATGACTAATAATAATCATAAATCTTAATCTTAATGATGAGTTAAATTGATAAGTTTTTTTTCTTCATAATAAGGAAGTTACCAATTATCTCTTGATTCTTTTTCAAAATTAAACACTATAATTTGGAAAATAAATCATGGTTAAACTCTAAAATCAAAAAAATAATATATTTTGTGGTTTTAGTTTTTATATATTATTTATATATAATGATTTGTTATTATTAAATTTAAAAAATTAATAATAAGAAAATTAAATGTAATTTTTTTTAATATATTTAACTGAATATTTTGTAACTATTTTTAATGGTAAAAATAAATTTATTTAAAATAATAAAAGTGGAGCTATAATTAGCTTACATTAATAAAAGTGGAGGAATAATTAGCTTGCAGATGGCTCTGTAATTCTACTAGCCCTACAGTTTCTGATTTAGGTTGCTTTTCTTAGTTCGTCTTTGAAGGTTTATCCATTTTGGAGGAGGATTGGTCGTCCCAATGGCTTCCCATATAGGGGGGATACACTCCCCTCATTTTGTGACGCAATTCATGATGAAGCCACAAGAGGTGGAAAGAATTTTTCCAGACCCTCATTGAAGCCCCTACAAAAATTCTCTTAGTAGCTCAAGATCCGCAAAAATTTCAAGAAGCCTTTCAACCAGAGGATCAAACCCCAAGCACCTCTTATCCAAAGGAAACTCGGGCTTGGATACCAGGGAATTGCAATACTCAGACGGTGACTAAGCCCAGGTATGTCATTCAATCAACTAAGGTTTGGTCTAATACACAATTCTTAAAAGACCATGCTCTAATCGGCAAGTTCTTAGGACTTAGGCTTATTGAAAAGGATCTAGTCAAATGGATCCAGCATTGGTGGAAACCAAAGGGCCACTTTGGGTTACAGA
The DNA here is from genome assembly GCA_027924585.1 of Larix kaempferi. Taxonomy (NCBI): domain Eukaryota; kingdom Viridiplantae; phylum Streptophyta; class Pinopsida; order Pinales; family Pinaceae; genus Larix; species Larix kaempferi. Next base: position 3,164,063 of record BSBM01000206.1, on the reverse strand, counting down.
TGGGCTCGAAGGGATTCTTCACTGCTATTTTTCATAACATATAGGACAAAAACAAGGTTTTTGAGAATGGTCCTTATTTTTTCAATTCGACTAGGTTATTCATGAAAAAATGGGACGAGAAGTTCAACCCAGACAAGGAATATTTTCCCATGCCCCGATTTGGATCAGGCTCTACTCGCTCCCACAGGAATTATGGCTAGAGGAGATCCTAGAAGGCATAGGTAGTACCCTAGGACACTTTGACAAAATCGCGGATGCTACCAAGAGAAGGAGATACACTTCCTATTCCCAAATATGCGTCTATATGAACATAGACAGTCCCCTCTATGGATCTATTTGTCTATATTACCAGGATGAAGAATGGGAGCAAACCCTTGATTATGAACATGTCCCTTTCCGTTGTAAAAAATGCCATGTTCATGGTCACCTTTTTCGTGATTGTCCCCTGAATACCAAATCCACACCCTCTCCCCCGAAACCCCAAGATAATCATACTGAAGGTTTCACCCAGATCCACAATTGAAAAGGAAAGAACACTAAAAAAAAACCTATCCCTGATCATACTACACCACCCACCAACAATTCCTTTGAAATTCTGTCACAACATGAAGACCAGGGAGATCAAACCATGGATTCCCAAGAAGACCCACTTATAGACAATCCACCCCCTGAGAACCCCAATAAGGACGAAGGTAATATTGTGGAGACAAATCCTCCGAGCCCTCCTAGCCCACAAAATGCCCCCCAAGCCATGCAAGGGCGTAATATTATGGAAATTGATGAGACAGATGTGGAGGGAGTTGATTTAAACAATCTCGGGCAAGATTTTAAGAAAAAGGACCTGTATTCCATACCCATTGATCAACTCAAAAAGTTCCATAAATTATTCATGAACTCATATACGGGTGCAACCATCATATCTGCAAAACCCCTAGGCATATTTAGAGATCTAGCCAAAGATGGTCGAAAAGGCATGAAGGAAAAAAAGAAGCCAGGAAGGAAGCTAATGCAGCAACTAATTTAGGAAGTTGGTAGCTATATGGTGAACTCTGGACAAACCAATTTGATAATGGATAGTTATTAACTCCTCCCCAATCGTTCTTAATGATGAATATCATTTCCTAGAACATTAGAGGACTGAATGGTAGGCGCGAACAAAGGATCCTACGAAACGAAATTATGGCAGATAAACAAAACATTGTATTTCTCCAAGAAAGAAAGTGTGATGGGAAGAAAGCAGAATCCATACTCTCAAATTGTTGGAGGAAAAGTAATCACACCAGTATTGATGCACATGGTACTGCTCGCGGCCTAGCCATCCTTTGGAACCCGAACTATGTTATTGTAGAACAATTATTCTCTACTACTTGGTTTCTTACGACCAAGGCACAAATGATTTGTCAGATAAAGGCTTCTTCATAACAGTCTATGGGCCCTCCACTCCACAGGACAAAGTGGTTTTTTTAAACATATTGGATAGACTAAACCAAAATATTCAGCATGATAGATTGATAATAGGAGGATATTTCAATGTCATCTTGATTCAAGAAGAAAAACGGGAAGCATTCGCAGACTGGAAGAGGACAGTTGAATCTACCAGATCACCGGTGAGCTCTTAGAATGGATGCCTAATGAGGGCAGCTAGACCAGGAGCCTACTTTAATTATCAACTCGAGGGACGTACAAACTTCAGAGGTGCTAACACTGTATGTGCTCTAAAGGATAGTCTTCATCATGTTTAGGGTGTGGGTATAGATATTAAAGGTTTATCTAACCAAGAAGAAGGTGAGCTAAAAAGACTGTAAATCTATGAATGACAAATTCCCCTGCTAAGAAGTTAAATGCTGCAAATTGTAAATCTATACTAAAAATTGAAATGCTGAAAGCTTGATAAAATTATGCTAAGAATTGAACTGTTGAAAGCTGAGATTTTAATCTAAGAATTGAATACTGAAATTAAGTGTTGAATATTGAAAGGATAACCTAAAAAATTAAATGCTGAAAACCAAATCCAGAACATAAATATCTAATGCTGAAAATTAACCAATCTGATCTATTCAGATTAAACACTACAAGTGATGACCATTAAATCAAAGAATTGAAAGTAATTAACCTCTATGATCTAAGTCTGATAAAAGAAATATGCATGAGCTTTCTAAATCTGAATCATTGTTTTGGAACCAATATGAAAATACATGAAAATAGATGTCAAAATATGCGTGCATAGAACGCAGCTACAGGACTACGGAATGCGTCCTACCGAACTACCGAATGAGTGTTGATCAACTATAGAAAATATGCTAAATGAAAATAATATTTTAAATGAAATAAAACCATACTATTAAAATGCCATCAAGGTATCTTCATACACAATAAGAAGTAAATCGATTCATAGCATAAATGGAAAATACCTGAAAACATAGTAAAGCTCCTGACTTACGTGTTGGAGGGGCCCTCCCCAACCCATACTCAGGAGTAAGAAAAACTTATAAACGTAGGCTTGAAAGTAACATCAGTCTCCTCATTAAAATAATAACTTCATGGTTCAAAAATAGTCTGTAACACAAGTTGTCTCTGCAGTAAAATGTAAAAACGATTAATTCCACAAAATAGCAACAGGATCCCCTCGCTACCCGAGAGGTCCATATATATATGCCTCAAATTTTAACCTAACTAATTGCTTTAATTGCCGATCCTGTTGAACAGGAGTTATTCTCTATAAGTCATGGAAAAAGAGCGTTGATCCTCGTATGGTCTTCCAGTCCTCGAGCTAGATTCACGTGTTGCTTCTTAGTGTACCTACGCATGCTCATACATACTCATTTTCATGTAATTAGTTTATAGAAGACACCCTTTAAGAATAAAAATAATAATCTTAAAAAATCTTCATTAAATAATCAAAGTAAATCATTAACCCACAAAACAAGTGTATTTCCTTCATCATATCTTGTGTTTTACTGTGGCAAAAAGGATATAGGATACCTATAATTTGGGTTCATCAAACACTATTGATCATCTCCACATGGTTGATATTGAACCAATAGACGGAGGCTTAACTTGGACCAACCGACATTCTGGCCTTTAAAATGTAGCTTGGCGACTTGACAGATTCCTCGTCTCCGAACCCCTAATGCTGGAGGGCCTCTCTCTCGAGTCCTCGATTCTTCCGATCGTGGAGTCTGATCAATGGCTAATATAGTTATGGATTGATATGGCTGGAGTCCCTCAGCATAGACCTCTTAGGTCTGAAATTTTTTGTCTCTCGCACCTTGACTTCGAGGAAAATACCAAGAAATGGTGGACATAAATATATATCCCCCAAGGAACCCTTATGTACAAGTTTCAGTGGAAACTCAAGGTCCTAAAACAAAATCTAAAAGACTGGAAAAAAACACTTTCGACAACATTTTCTAAGCTCATATATTACTAGAGAACTACCTCCAAGAAATTCAAATCATTTGCATGTAACAAGGTCAGATGGATCAACTTAAGGATGAGGAGGCCTAGGTAAGGAAACATCTTGAGGAAAGGTATGCTTAGGAGGAAATACTTTGGAGACAAAAATCCAGAGTTCAATGGCTCAAAGAGGGAGAGAAGAATTCAAAATTCTTTCATCAGTCAATGATCCATCAAAGACATGTCAATAAGATCAAAAGCTTGGAAGACGATCAAGGAAATACACTCACCAGTCATCAGGATATTGAAAGGGAGCTCAACCATTACTACAAGGATATGATTTCTGAATCAGTGATGGATTGGTCTACGACTATTGAACACAATTATTAGACATATCCCTGCTTTAGTCTTGGAGGAGAAAAATGATTCCCTAATGAGACCTATCACTTGAGAGGAGGTTGATATTATTTTCCAAGATATGAAGGATGGAAAAGCTTCAGGATTGGATGGATTCACAACTGATTTTTTCCACCACTACTGGGATTTCATATGGGAGGAGGTTTGGCATATTATTGAGGACTCTCATATTTCAGGGAAGGTCCTCTCGGCGTTTAATGCTACTTTGTTAAATATGATCCCTAAGGAGGAGTGAGTCTCAAATCCTAAGAAATTTCCCATTGCACTCTGCAATATCATTTACAAGATCATAACTAAAGTTATTGCTAAAATACTGAAGTCTATCCTCCCTCACATCATCTCACCTGAACAAATGGGATGTGTTGAAGGACATCAGATCATGGAAATAATTCTCCTTTTCCATGAAGTAATTCACTCCCTCAAATCCACTAGAAGGAAAGGTATGGACAGAAACAGAGTCAACATCCCCACCACCATCACCAACTGGAGAATCAACATGTTCAAGAATCCATTTCTAAACAGGATATGGCAACTTCTTCAAGGATTTGTTCTCTGGAATATTTGGAGGGAATGAAACCGAATAATTTTTCTCTCCCAACAGTTATTCTCGATCAATGTCTGGAGCACCATTAAATCCTTTGTCCTAGAAATGATCAGAATTAAATCTTGGTCTTAGGAGGATATCTCGGGTGAAGGAGCAGAAAATCAAATTCTAGCAAACTGGGGAATTTCCCGTTCTTCTTGGGAAGGCTCCCATGCAGTCCAAAACATTCGGCCACCATCTAGCCCCATGACTTGGTCCAAACCACCCCAGGTTTTTATGAAAATGAACTACGATGGAACCTACAAAGGGAACCCCAGACCAATTGGATATGGTGTCATCTACAGGAATGACCAAGCTAAAATACTCCACATTCTAGCAAGAAACATTGGCTTGGACACTAAAAACGTAATAGAATTATGGGCTCTAATAAATTGCATCTATTTTTCCATCCCACTGAACATAACCCGACTTGTTTTGGAAGGAGACTCCTTAGTGGCGTATAGGATTTTTTCCAAATTACTCCAAGGATCGTCGGCGGAAAAAATGTCACCTAGATGGCGGCTTCTAGGCCTACTAGAAACTCTCTCTCTTCTTCTCACTAACCATCTGGCTCTAATCCTCTCCCACATTAAAAGAATGGATGATAAGGTGGTTGATAAAATAGGAATCAAAGGAGTGGATTGCAAAATCAATGAGTTTCATTACTCCTCCATGCATGGGGGGCAGGATCCCATCTGGAAAGCATGCATGGATTTGGAAGCCTTGGAGAAGGTTACTCTGTCCGAAGAGACAACACTATCTTAATGCTCTTGTACAAATGGAGTGGTGGTATGACATAAGACGCATGCAAACACATGTGAATTAAATCAGCCATAGGGATCTCTTGAGCCACCACTTTTAACCATTATATGACAATGACCCCTCACATAAATCTCTAGGAGAGCGAAGATTTCCTAATTAAGAAACCCATGTGTGTGCATTTTTGTATGTGGCCTCTCTATACGGGAAAAGGATGGCATTAAGGAAAACAACTGAACATTGGATGATCCGTAGGTTCCTCAATCACCCCAACATTTATGGTCATTTAAGGTTGCAATATATGGATGATTTTGCAGTCCAGACGCATTCAATTTTCATCATTTCTGGAAATGGAAAGAAGGGCCAAGAGCTCTACTTATTTGGCAATGTTGACAACAACTTCCCATCTCTCCTCTTGTCTGTTGTCTGTTGGTTTTCCCTCTAATTTTCCTTGACTTACTATCTTTCTAGCTCTCAACCCATCTCGATGGTTCAGGAAGGTGGTAACTTAGGCGGAAAAAACGTTGGCTAGCCGCGGGTGAACAGGGAGCAGTTGCGCGCATCCCAAGCAGCTTGGATGTATAGAGATACCATACCCCAAGGAATCTAGGAGGGAATTGATCGCAAAGAGGCTGCTTTGTGGTAGGAACTGGACAAGGACAATCCCATTGATGACTTTGATGTCCTGGAAGCATGGATTAAAGATCCTGGTTCCTCCCAAACCAGGCACACACTATATGAGAAAGCGGTTTCATTATATTGGATTGTCAAGGGCCTACTCAGACAGGTCCTTTTGGAAAAATAAGAGAAAGAATGAGGGAATGAAATGTAACACACCCAAGATCCTCGCTACTATTTTGAGGAAATGGGGTGTAAATTTTTTTTTCCCTGTACTTTGTCCAACAAACAAATATGTATAACATTAAAACTCACTTGGTTAATTTATCATTTTGAATCCCTAATCAAACATTATAGAAAAAGAGTTACATTTATCCAATCATTTCATTTTGGATTTTAAGACTTCCACCATAATAAGGACAGTCAAATAATGGGTACTTATCCATATGTTGATGTATATGTAACTTCGGCATGTATTTCATATATATTTATTGTACCCTTATTAGAGATGTGTTATTCCTCTATAAGGAAGTGTCGTCATGTGGATTGACAAGTGTTGCAAGTGTGTGTACTTGCCGATGGGTTATTAGACCACCATGTGTGGGGTCGACCCTGAAATATATATTATATTGTGGATGTATCTAGATAGACAAGTCGGCCCCATAGTGTAACTAGGCAAACAGGTTAAGTATAAATAGAGATTGGGAGATCTCTATTTGGATCATTCGGAAAGACACACTTCTCTCACTCAGAAAGTGGTGCACTAGTGAGGAAGAGGATCATCTGCTCCAGGAGACTATCTCAAGTGTATTTTGGTTGTACTTTGGTTGAGCCATTGCTCTCTCTATCTCTGAGGAAGTTGTGGGGTTTTTCACCTCAGGGTTTTCCCCATGGAAACTCTGTGTCTCTTGTCTCTCATGCTTTTGATTCTTGTGATGATTGTCATGCTTATTGTGATTGTTATGCATTGATATACAGTATATGTTATTCTCTCAGTAAAGATCCAAGAGTATTGTGAATTAATGCTCAAAATTTAACATGGTATCAGAGCTAACCTGGGAAGAAGACATTTTGCAGTGACGAAAAACTTGAGTTTCTTGTTTATTGGGTTTCTCTCCACAGTTTTGGGGAAAAAAGTATAGTAGATTGACTCTACTCAACAAGGAGAATCTATTTCGCCAATCAGAATTCAATTCTGAGCATTTTCAGGTTTGGCCCTAAAAATTAGGGTTTCCACAAAAATAGGAATTTCTGAAATCTGAAGACATAGCTGGAAGCTCCTTGCAAAAATCGAAGTTTAGAGCTTTGGATCGATATTTTTGGCTCGGTAGATCTCTGGTAAACTCAAACCCTAATTCAGGGCTCTCCTAAGTAAACCCGGGAGGACAAAAAGGCAAATATGAAGGGTAAAGCTTTGCTGATCTCAAATTCTGAATACACCAGGCTAATAAGCTCATCAAGGCGCATCTTTCTATCCTTTCAGAAAGTTGAAATTCACATTTTGAATTTTTAGGGTTTTTTCGACAAACCCTAATCTGGGACCAGATCCAGTTTTCAGCATTTCAAGTGGTAAGACCTAAATCTTTTCTATTTCCATTTGAAGTACTCTTTAGGATGTCTCACCACACCAAGCTTGAGGATAAGCTTGAAGGAGCTGATAACTTCCGAGCTTGGAAGTATAAGATTGGGTTAATCCCAGAAGAGAATGAGTTGGACTCATATGTAAAAGAAGACATCCCTATCCTAGAGGATGAAGAGGCTAAGGTATTTCATAAGAAGAACTTGGTCAAGGCAAAGATAATCATTGTTGATTCTATCAAAGACCATCTCATACCCCATGTGTCTTCTCTAAAGACACCCAAGGAGATGTTTGACTCTTTGACCAAGCTATTTGAAGGGAAGAACATAAATCGGAAGATGACCCTGCGGAACAAATTGAAAGGAGTAAAGTTTCAGAATGGAGAAACCATTCAATCTTATTTTTCAAGGGTCTCCCAGATCAAGGAACAACTAGAAGTAGTGGATGAAATGGTGGAGAATGGTGAAGTGGTGATGACCACTCTAAATGGCCTACCCAGGTCATGGGATTCCTTTATTCAAGGAATTTGTGCAAGGAAGAAGTTGATCTCCTTCAACAGATTGCGGGAAGAATGCTCTCAAAAGAAGCTAGGCTTGTGGCTCGAGAAGAAAAGATGGGAAATGAAGATCAAGCTCTCACAGCACATGCCAGGAAAGGCAAGTCCAAGAAGGAATCATCTCATAACAGGAAATTCTCACACCACCATTATCATAAAGATAAGAAAGATCTCAGATGCTTCAATTGCAATGAGAAGGGACACTTTGCTTCAGATTGTCCCAAGAAGAAGAAAGACAACAATAACTTCAACAACAAGAAGAAGAATAACAAAAGAAGATATCATGCTCATGCTACCGAAGATGATGAACCCCCAAAGAAGAAGGCTAGGGCAAAAAGTGATAGTGATGATGACTCATCAAGTGAAGAAGAGTATGTTCTAATTTCCGCTCTCACAAGTACTATCTCCCATGGTTGTAATGATTGGTTGACTGACAGTGGGGCTTCCAAACACATGACTGGGTTTAAAGAATCTTTTGTAAATCTGTCTGAACATGAATCACCCCATAAAGTGAAACTTGGGGAAGATTATAAATACCCAATCAAAGGAAGTGGTGAAGCCTCCTACAACCTAGATTCTGAAAAATCTTTGAAGATGAAAGAAGTACTTTATGTACCTGGGCTCAAGAAGAACTTACTCTCCATCTTTGCATTGGATGCAAAAGGTATGAGGGTTGCATTTGTGGATGGCCAAGTCCTAATGTGGCCAAAGGGAAAGACCATAGATGATGCAGTAGTGATTGGAGAGCAAGAGGGAGGTTTGTATAAATTGAAGGGACAACCTGAACATGCCATGGTACATGAATCCATGGAGCCAAGTGAACTTTGGCATAGAAGACTTGCTCATATGCACTATAGGGCACTTCCAATTGCAAGTAAGGTTGTAGAGGGTCTTCCTGAAATCAAGACCAAACATGAAGGTGTTTGCAAAGGATGTGCAAAAGGTAAGAACATTAAGAAGGATTTCCCAAGCAGTGAAAGCAAGGCAAAGGATATTCTGGAAATCATCCACTCAGATGTATGTGGTCCTATGTCATCCAGTTCTTTAAGTGGGTATGTTTACTATGTCTCATTTATTGATGACTTCTCCAGGAAGACTTGGGTATACTTCTTGAAGAACAAAGATGAGGTGTTTGATAAGTTCAAGGAATTCAAAACCTTGATGGAGAATCAAACTGACAAGAAGATCAAAACATTCAGATCCGACAATGGTGGAGAATTCACCTCAGGTGACTTCAAGAAGCTTTGTAGTGATTCAGGGATTAAGAGGGAGTTGACTGCTCCTTATAATCCTCAACAGAATGGAGTTGCAGAAAGGAAGAATAGAACAATCATGGAAGCAGCAAGGGAAATGCTGCATGACCAAGATCTACCCATGCATCTATGGGCAGAAGCAGCTAGAACAGCTGTGTATGTGCAGAACAGAACACCCCACAGGATATTGGACAACAAGACACCAGAAGAGGTCTTTTCTAGTAAGAAACCTGAAGTCAGCCATCTCAGAATATTTGGTTGTCCAGTATACACTCATGTTCCAAAGGAAAAGAGGACCAAACTAGATCCGTCAGGAAAGAAGGGTATCTTTGTGGGTTACAATGAAAGCTCGAAGGCTTACAAAATATACTTTCCAGGGTTCAAGAAGATTGATGTCAGCAGGGATGTAACATTTGATGAAAACTCAGCATTCATCAAATCGAGGAAGGCGCCTATCGAAGTTTATGAAGAACCTAAGGAAACTAGATTTCAAGACACTACCATGACTGAAGCAATTCCAGAAGTTGTTCGTGAGTTTGAAGATCCGCAAGAGCCTGTAGATCCACCCTGTGAGGATAACTCTCACAAGAGAAAACCTGCATGGGCTAGAGAGCTCATTCAAGATGCAGAAAGATTTGGCATTCCAGAAGAAGAACACAGAGCAAAGAAGAGAACCATATCACATACCAGCTATGTTGCTTTACTCTGTGACATTATGAACAAAGAACCTTCCAGTTATGAAGAGGCAGTGGAAAAGAAAGAATGAAAGGATGCCATGGTTGAGGAATACCAATCAATAATGAAGAATGATGTTTGGGATGTTGTCCCAAGACCTAAAGAGAAGTCTGTTGTGACTTCCAAATGGATCTACAAAATCAAGCATGCTGCAGATGGCAGTGTAGAGAAATACAAGGCAAGATTCGTAGCTCGTGGCTTCTCTCAGAAAGAGGGAGTAGATTATGAAGAAACTTTTGCACCTATAGCCAGGTATACTTTCATCAGAACAGTACTCGCCCTGGCTGTAGCAATGAAATGGAAAATACACCAGATGGATGTCAAGACTACTTTCTTGAATGGTGTAGTTGAAGAGGAAGTATATGTGGAGCAACCACTCGATTTTGAAATATATGAGAGGGAGAAGCAAGCTCCCAGAACCTGGTATGGTAGGATGGATAGTTTCCTATCTAGTTTGGGATTTACCAAGAGTAAAGTGGATTCCAACCTCTACTACAAGGTTGAGGAAGGGAATCCTGTGATTCTAATCATGTATGTGGATGACTTATTTGTAACAGGAGATGACAGATTGATTGCAGATACTAAGAGGAAACTTGCTGCCGAGTTCGATATGAAAGATTTGGGAATGATGCATTATTTCCTAGGTATGGAGGTGTGGCAGAATGCAGGTGGGATCTTCCTTGGTCAAGGGAAGTACACAATAGATATCCTGAAGAGATTCGGGATGATGGATTGCAAGGCCATGGCCACACCTATGGCATCAAATCTTAAGCTTCTATGTGATACTTCATCTGAGCCGGTTGATGTCTCTATGTATCGTCAGATGATTGGGTCCTTGATGTACCTGACGAACACGAGACCAGATATTTGCTTTGTTGTGAACACATTGATTCAGTTCTTGACAGATCCGAGGAGTGTTCACCTAGTTACTGTAAAGCATGTTCTGAGGTACCTGAAGGGTACAGTGGATTATGGGCTTAAGTATGAAGTGAATCAAAAGTTTAACCTGCAAGGTTATGTTGATTCAGATTGGGCTAGCAATGCTGCAGATAGGAAGAGCACATCTGGATGCTGCTTCAGTACGGGATCAGGGGTGATCTCTTGGTTTAGCAGGAAGTAGTCCTGCGTAGCACTGAGTACAGCTGAGGCAGAGTATGTTGCAGCCTGTTCAGCTAGTTGTGAGGCAGTATGGCTACGGAAGCTACTGTCTGAGTTATTTGATCTCCCATTGTATGCTACTGGTATCTTTTGTGATAACCAGAGTTGTGTGAAGCTGTCCGAGAACCCAGTGTTTCATGACAGGTCGAAACACATAGAGATCAAATATCACTATATCAGGGATATGGTACAGAGAGGATCCGTGAAGCTCCTGTATATTGCGACGGACGAGCAGATTGCAGGGTTGTTGACGAAGCCACTAGCCAGGGTGAAGTTCGAGTGCTTCAGGGAGAGGCTTGGTGTTCTTCAGATTGATGACACTTCGAGGAAGAAGTGATGGTCACATTTGCTGAAGCCATTCCAAGCATGTTGGAAGGAGGATCCTTCACATGGCTGTGGATGTAAGAGCTAGATGATGAGCATCAGGATGATGTTCTGGTTTCTGCTTTGTATGATCAGTTGGATCATTTATATATGTATGTATGCATCATGTTGGATGCTGGATATGATCAGTTGGATCATTTATATGTATATGTATGTATGCATCATGTTGGATGCTGGATATGATCAGTTGGATCATTTATATGTATGTGCGCATCATGTTGATGCTGGATATGATCGGTTGGATCATGTGTATGTATTTTGTATATGCATCATGTTGGATGCTTGGACCATGTATTTGTATATGTATCAGGTGGATACATTGTATGACCAGGTAGATCATGTATGTTGATATGTATCATGTATTTATATTTGTATTAGGTGGATACACTGTGTGATCAGGCGGATCATGTATGATGATATGTATCAGGTAGATACTTGTTATGCATCAGGTAGATGCATTGTATGATCAGGATGATCATGGATGATGAGCTTCAGGATGTTGCTCCAGATGACATGCAGCAGGATGTTGCAGTGATGATGATCAGGATGATCATGTGTACATCAGGATGATGTATGGTGAGTATCAGGTTGATACTCTGTGGCCGTGGAACAGGTTGTGTAGATAAGCATGTAATTTGTGCCCTGGGAGATTTGCAGATAGTCTTTCGAGGTTTTTCCTATGGCATGTAATTTGTACCCTGGGATATCTGGAAAATGCTCTTTCAAGGTTTTTCTTGGGAGGACATATAATTTGTGCCCTGGGAGATCTGCAGATAGTCTTTCGAGGTTTTTCCTATGGCATGTAATTTGTGCCCTGGGATATCTGGAAGATGCTCTTTCGAGATTTTGTCCTATGGCATGTAATTTGTGCCCTGGGAGATCCGATAGGTTGAGCCGTGTGCTCGTAATCAGTCCTAGGATGCCCTTTCAAGGTTTTTCCATGACCACATGTAATTTGTGCCCTAGGGGATCCGATAGGTTGAGCCTTGTGCTCGTAATCAGTCCTGGGATGCTCTTTCGAGGTTTTGTGGTGACCACATGTAATTTGTGCCCTGGGAGATCCTATAGGTTGAGCTTTGTGCTCGGAATCAGTCCCGGGATTCTCTTTCGAGGTTTTGTGGTAGGGTCACATGTAATAAGTCCTGGAGATCTGGACAGGATGAAAAAGGCCTTAGATGCTCTTTAGGGTTCTTGCTAGTCAAGAGACTCTTTTAAGGTTTTGTGACGCACGTAATAAGTCCTGAGATTTCCACAGTATGGCTAGTGATGACGAAGACCTGCAGGTGGTGGGCCTACATCCAGTATGAAAAAGGACTGGCTTTGTAGAAGTTCCTATGACAAGTAGAGTCAGAGATTGGTTGAGATAGCAGCAGCAGTGACGATGATAATGACGATGATCCCGAGAAGAAGACTTGTCTAGCAGATCTGTGTCGAGAAATACCTTCCTAGTTAAGAGGGAGTGTTGATGTATATGAAATTCGGAATGTATTTCATCTATGTATTTCATATATATTTATTGTACCCTTATTAGAGATGTGTTATTCCTCTATAAGGAAGTTTCGTCACGTGGATTAACAAGTGTCGCAAGTGTGTGTACTTGCCGATGGGTTATTAGACCACCATGTGTGGGGTCGGCCCTGAAATATATATTATATTGTGGATGTATCTAGATAGACAGGTTGGCCCCATAGTGTAACTGGGCAAACAAGTTAAGTATAAATAGAGATCGAGAGATCTCTATTTGGATCATTCGGAAAGACACACTTCTCTCACTCAGAAAGTGGCGCACTAGTGAGGAGGAGGATCATCTGCTCTAGGAGACTATCTCAAGTGTATTTTGGTTGTACTTTGGTTGAGCCATTGCTCTCTCTATCTCTGAGGAAGTTGTGGGGTTTTTCACCTTAGGGTTTTCCCCACGGAAACTCTGTGTTTCTTGTCTCTCATGCTTTTGATTCTTGTGATGCTTGTCATGCTTATGGTGATTGTTATGCATTGATATACTGTATATGTTATTATGTCATTAAATATCCAAGAGTATTGTGAATTAATGTTCAAAATTTAACACCATAACTATTTCAAACTCAAAAGAGTGAGTATAAAGAATGATGCTAATAACCAATTTACTCATCTATGAAACCGAGATGAAACCTTTTCACTTTTAAATTTCTCCTACGATTCAACCTAACTTCATACCATCATATAAGCATAATTATTACATAAAACATTCCTTACCAACTTAGGTACATGGCACATAACTTCTTACAACACATTTCTTGGTTATAAACAACTCATCAAATTAAGTTAGCATACTACTTCCATTTACACATGTTTTACTATCTACGATTCTAATGTAATCAAGTAGATACTTGCATGTACTTACTATTCATGGTTCATAATCATGGGACTATAATGACATTCCTCGTCACTTTTAATCACTCTAAAACTCTTATGTATTGAAATAATTCGTTTAAATCTAACATACCCAAGGAAAAACATTTACAAATTTCCTTTATATGGATTTCCATTTAATTATAATACATGAACGCTGCACACACTATCATCATGTGAGTGTCAATCCAGTTACTAAATACAAGCACATATATCATGACAACCCATAGTATCATCATATTAATGGCGTCGATTAACTGGATATACATGCACATCTTTTATAAAGTAAATCACACACATTAATGTTATGCAATTCTCATAAACCAACTAAACAACAAGTATCATCATGTCAATATCTATGACCAATTAACATATAACAACACATCACCAATTGTCTTTAGGCACAATGATATTTCATAACAAGCAAACATCTATATACAAGTGAATTTAAATAACAATTGAAACTCGGGAAGAATACTTATTTGAATCTAGTAGACTCAAGCGATTCTGGGCATGACTGCAACTTTCCACCCAACCTTCTTGCTCTTTGTCCGGTGTATATTTCTACCACCGAGAGGCCACCCCCAAGCTGGACAAAAAATACACTAGGGTAAATTGTTACTACATCGAGAATCCTTCCACTCTTTTATCTTTTTAAAAGAATATATTTACCCCTATACTATCCACCCTAAACACCTTAAGTCCATAATGTTGGGGTTAATCCCTTCCTACATCAAACAGACACACATATATATTTACAAATTACATCCGTTTATCTTAGGATCTCTCCCACAGAGCCGACCCACACCACATTTATATATATATTTTGACCAACAGCCATATCAGAATATATATATCATTTTAACAATGGAACAAACTCTCACGGAGAGTCGGGACATATATATATATATATCATTTTAACAATGGAACAAACTCCCACCGAGAGTCGGGACATATATATATATATATATATCATTTTAACAATGGAACAAACTCCCACCGAGAGTAGTCCCGCAGACAATAAAATACATGTAGTCTGAGCAAGTCTACAAAACTTTCCTGCTCGGTATTTTAAGGGAGTAAATGAAAACTGAGCAAGTATATGAAGTATATCAATAATCCGATTTATCTTCTCCTTTAAATCAAAGCACATCTCCTTTTTACGTGGGGTTGATTTCCTTATTTAAAGGATAACGTTGTTGGATTAAAACTCTCCCTTTTTACCTTTGAGAACTTCGATATAATTTACCTCCGAAAATTCACATAATATCATTGTTTTAAGGGCGTATCAAAATTTACATAATATCATTGTTTTAAGGGCATATCAACATTTCCCATTATCAAATGAGAAATCATATATATAAGTATTTTACTCATTTAAAGGAGTATTTTCTTTTCTACTATCTTTCCTAATATTTTTCTATATTAAAAGATATTATATACATGTGTAAAAACACCTATTATATAAATAGGTAGCTAACTTTTGTAACATATTATTCTTTAATATGTGTGTGATGTGATCATATTTATAAAGTAATATTTTTATCAATATTATATAAAAGTATTATTATTATCAAAATATGTGTGGGATGTGATTATATTTATAAAGTAATATTCTTATCAATATTATACAAAAGTATAATTATTATCATTTTTATAAATGATTTTTTTTAGGGTGACTATTAAATATAGTCTTTAAAATTAAAAGTTTAATTCTCTTTAAAAGTCTCATAGATAATTCTTTTGGCACTTAATGTCATAGTTAAAATAATTAGGATAATGGTTTAATCTTATTAAGCTTATAATAATATTTATTTATTCTTAATAAGAAGATTACACTTATTATTTTTAAGGTCAACAAGTCAATTTCTTAACTTTCCTCAATTAGTATTAAAGTTAAGTTTTCATGGCTACCCTACCATTCACCTCTCCCCCCTAGTGGATTATTGTCTCTTTGTTAAGATGTGTCATAGTCGGAGTCTCCTAAGTCTACCTTTTAACAATTACAACTTAGGAAGTAAATAACAATACTTATATAGTTTACTCGTGGGGCCTTAGCCTTGAGCTCCTCACCAAAAAACAATACAATATTACAAAAAGAATTGGGGAAAAAGAGGAATGCTACAAAAAGAATTGGGGAAAAAGAGGAATGTTACATGCAATTCCTGTTGAATTCTGGAGGGAGCTCTTCCAAGACACCCACTATATGCACATGAAGATAGACGCCATGGCGAAAAACATGGGCATGCCCTTCTTCCTGAAGCTCAACGATGCAGGAGAATGGTTCGACTCCAATACTACGACTTCTTTGAATGCTTAAATGGGCAAGCAGGTTCCATAGTTTTCAGTCGGTTTTGGTCGAGCCGATTCGTGCTCAGTTTTTTGTTTACTTAGAAGGTCTAGTTCATAGATCCTGTAGTTCTATGTTAAATTTTCAGGCACTTTTATATGTCCCTGTTTCTCCTACCTAGAGAGGGCTCTTTTGTTTTTTAGGATGACTTTTAGACTTTTTTGATTACATGACTCATTGGGGAGAGGGGATTTTTTGAAAGAGAGTTAAATGTTTGTTTTATCTTGTTTATATTAATATATAATTTGTTTACTTAAAAAATAAATAATAATAAAAAAATAAATTTAAGTATAAGAAAAAAAAAAAATTCTAATTCTAATTATACAAATTAATTTAATTTTTTAATACATACCAATTAAGTATAAAAACACATAATTTAAAAGAATAAATTTTTATTTAAAATAAAAATATAGAAAATGAAATATTTCATTTAAAATAATTTTTTTTAATAAAAATTAAAATTAAAATATATTCAACTTCAACTATTAAGGAATAACCCAATTTAGTTGTCAAGATAATGTTGGAATTCTTTATTATTATTATTATTATTATTATTATATTGATGAGGAGAAATCTTTCTTTCTAAGTTACACATGCACTTTATTAATAATAATAATAATAATATTATATATGGTAGTGATTGTGATAGATGTTTTTTATTATAATATTTCTTTTTTTTTAAATTTTATTAAAATTTTTAAATATATATATTAAAATTATAAATATGAGATATTAAAATTATATTATTTAAATACAATAAAAATATTTGAGAATATTAAATTTATTTATATATTTAGAAATATAATTTAATAATAAAAAATAATAATGCAGCAAAAAATTATATAATTAAATTAAGATATTAATCTTTTTTTAAGTGATGGTTCACTATTTAAATCTAAATGAAAAGGATAATAACATTCCTCTCAACCACCTAATCTACACTTAATTAACAAATTCAAATAATAATCTAAAACATAGAATATTTACATAATCCCATTCCTTATAATATACTAATTTTTCATGATTTAAATTTAATATTTAATTATAAAAATAAATTCATCACAATTAAAATATAAATATCCACTAAATTTTTTATATCTAAAATTCCAACAATTCCATTCAATCAAATTTAATACAGAGAAAATATAATTATATATGAAATTCCAACCATTCCACCCAAAAATTAATTCAAATCGTCAAAAGTTTGGAATGCCCTTATTCTTAATAGACATAGACATATGTGGCTCGAAAGATCAAACGCTTCAAATGAGCTGAAACAGGACATGTTCCGCTAAATTAATGACCTGGCAAACTTGTAAAAATGCATTATTATGTTGGATAATCGTTCAACAGCAATACGGTTCAGAACGAGTGCTCTGAATTAATATATATACTCGTTCCTAGCTATATGATAGAACAGAAGAATAGTGTAATCCGATCTCAAACCTTTGCAATCCGATCCACGATGCTTGCAACAGTAGCCTTAGACTCTCTCAGCAGATCAATGCTGCTTGTTAATTCTCTCCGCTTCTTTGCAACCAGGGGGCCCTCTTCCAATAACTCCTCCAAGGCACCACCAAATCTGGGACGTCCCACTTGTGCCAGTATTTCAACGTTAAACTCGGACATCACCAAATTTCTGTAAACGAATTGCAGATACAGAGGAATCCCATCGCCCATCCTGAGAGTGACAACCTTCCAGTAAGCCATGACGCTCATGTGCATATCGTAGGCCTCCTCCACGCGCTCAGCAGAGATATCCATAATCTCTGATACATCCACTCCAATTCCATCAAGGACCACCGTACTGTTACCGCTGTGACCGCCATAAAGCTGATTTTCACGGAGTCTATCCATGAAATAAACTTTGGATGTGAGCAGCCTGCCGTATGTTTCCATGTAAACCGGGCTCATAGTGAAATCCACGAGTTTCTCAATTTCGATCAGTTTCTTTACATGATTCTCGCATTCTTGCTTCATTTTCCGAGCAAGATTCTGAACAACTCTTCGGGCTTCGCTCTGCAGCTGTGGATAGCAATGGCAATAAAAGTTAATTACTTGCATTATGACATTTTCTATGTAATCCCATACCTTGACGACCAGCTCCAAGCTTATCCCTGTGATCTGCTCCACCAGCCTCTGCAACAGATCCAAGAAAACCGGACGTGACAAGAAATTGGGAAGCCCGACGCCCTTGGCCTCCGCCAGCATTTCCGTCTCCTTCGCCAGAAATTTTCCACCAAACGAGGCGGTGTTGCGGAGATCATTATAGTAGATCTCAAACATCTCTCGCAGCCGAGCAGTGCAGTGCATTTGCTTGTCACCCTGGAACTGCCTGAAGTCCCCCTCAATCACAATTTTATTCAGACATTCTTTCATCGAGTTCAGCAGTTTCACAAACGCCACATCGGCCTCCCCGCGTGAATTGCCGAGATGTTGCGGGAGATCGGTGAGCTCAGCCTGGCGTTCCGAGAGCATGGTGTCGATTTTCTTGACGATTTTCGGGAGCGATTTGTTGATGCTTTTTGCTTGAATTTGCATCAATCTCGTCGCCAGAACAGGAATTCCGACCATGGATTTGTGGATATTTTTGAGCTTCGGATGGGCGTTGAACAGTGCTTTCTCCTTCGCCCGCGCCTCCTCGTTGGTTTCGTCGTCGACGCGGTTTCGAACGCAGACATAGCCCAGACGTATGTTGACAGCGTTCATTGTTACCTTCTCCAGAAGCCCTTCCGGCGCCTTGTCGCATTTCGTCACCACGGCCAAAGTTCGTTCGCCTCGCTCGTCCACGAGCTTCGACATTCTGATTGACTCGCAGGTGGAGAAATCTACATCTGCAGATATTACATTGAGTATAATGCTCTCATTTGGACTTATGTAATGCGTTATGATATCTGAAATTTGTTCGTATATATCTGGCGGCTGGCCTTGAATGGGCACCCGGGTTATACCCGGCAAGTCCACCATTGTCAGATCTGGAGTCCCCATTCTTACAACCTCTAGCGTTATGGGATCATAACTTATGCCTGAGTCTTCTCCCGCGATGGCCGCTGTAGCAGATTTGATTTTTTCTGTTATCTTGTTTTCTTCGATTTGCTCCTTCTTGTCAAGGTATTCAATGGAAATTAAGGCTTGTGCTTTGTCTTTGCAGCTTTTGAGGCGCATAACCAGAGGGACTCGTGTACAAATACCTTGGCCTTTCGGAAGCTTAACCCCTGCGAGGGATTCGAGCACGCTTGACTTGCCGCTGGATTGATCTCCTACCACCACTATAGTTGGGAGCTGGATTCCTTCCTTGGTAATGTCCAGGTTACGCAGCCTGTCGACTACGTCCAGCAGAGGACGGATTTCTTTCTTGAATGACACATCAATGCAGCTTGTCGAGGCCTCGGCCTGCACGACTTCCTCCGGGTCTGAGACGGCCAAGAGGGCCTCTGGTATGAGTTCCTCCGAGTCCAAGAAGGCGTCTGCTGTATCTTTCTCTTCATCCGAACCGCCCACCATTAAATTTGACATCATCAACCTTTTGCTAGAACCACTCGTCGACATGATGTTGGTTGATATCGATGCGATCAAACCAAGAGGACTGGAACTGTGGAGAGATGAAACTTAGACCAGGTTATGCAGCATAAAAGAAACCCACAAGTATGGGCTCTTTCATATAGCACTTGCAAGTTGCAATTGTATTACCCAACAAGTTAAGAATTAATGTACGGAATTGTGTCACATGAAGAAGAAAGGAATCAAAATGCAGATTTGTATTCCAATTTCCATGTGAAGTAAAGCATGAAGACGCTCAATTGGATTGCGTGAGAAAAAGAATATGTATTCCAATTTCCATGTGAAGTAAAGCATGAAGACGCTCAATTGGATTGCGTGAGAAGAAAGAATAAATAACGTACAGTACTAAAATGATATCTCAGGACTTTCAAAACTTTTCGCCTGGGATAAAAGATAACCAAAACGCCCTGCTTTTTCGGCGATTTTGGAATAAAAACGGGTTAAAATTATAGTTGGAAATTGTTTTTTTTTTCTATTTTGTTTCCAAATTGCGATTTGACTACTCCAAATTGTAATTTTGACAATAATTGTTTTGCATTAAGGCAGTTGGGACGTTTAGTTAGCCCTTATGTAGCTCTAAAACTTTTTATCTTGGAATTTTCCCTTTTATTTTTCAAATTTTTTAAAATTGAATTAAAAAACTAAAACTATTAAATATCATAAAATAAAAAAATTTAATTAGATAAAGAGTTTCTACTATATTTTATGGCTATATGGATTCAACCTCTTTCCTCTTTATTCGCTGTCATCTTCATTATAAATATTTCTTTACCTTTTTCTTTAAATAACTGTCTATTAATATTTCTTTACCTTTTTCTTTAAATTACTTTCTCGCTATATGGATTCAACCTCTTTCCTCTTTATTCGTTGTCATTTTCATTATAAATATTTCTTTACCTTTTTCTTTAAATTATTCTCTCATTCTTAAATTGCAATTTAAGATTAAATTTTTAAATATATATAAATATCCTTTAAATTATTCTCTCATTTTTTAATTGTAATTTAAGATTAATTTTTTAAATATAAATAAATAAATTTAATAATTACTTAAATTTAATTTTTAATTGTAATTTAATCAATTTAGAAATTTAAATTACTTTAATTTGCTTTTCTAATTATAATTTTTATGAGCTACAAATTTCTCAATAAAATTCAGTTACACTTGTTTTTAGAAATTAGAATTAAGTCCTCATTTGTACTATGTACATCACTTGTCTCGTATATCAACATCTCTTCTTGTTATAAAGTTAATGAGATAATATTTTTAATATAATTTTTTTAATTGGCAATAAAAGAAAATAATTTTGATTTTTTGTCTTCAAATTAATGATTTTTTTTTTTAAATTTGAAATTACTGAATTTTTTTCTTTTATTTTTCCCTTCTTCTTTTCTCAATCTCCATATTATGATAGTGATTTTAACAATATTTATATCTTGAAGGTGTCCAAGTTTAACCATGAGAATGGCTCCATGCAAGTCAATAAATCTTGCCATAGCATTATTGAATGAAGCAACTTTTGTAGCAATAGTTGTAGAAGCTCCTGCAACACATAAAATATATGAAATATAATGCAAGTAACACATAACTATTTAGAGCAACTAAGATGTGTGGGATAGCTCGTTGCACCAAGGATGCTTATGCTTTACATTTAATAATTTTTTAAGCACCCTCTCATTCGTCATACTAAGTAGCTTCTGCTTGTACATTATGTTCATGATCATAACTTTAATTTCAATGGGAGGAAACCCAACTTTTAAAATGGGGATATAATAAGGCGTATTACTCTTAATTTAAAGTTTATTTATTATAAATACTACAACACCAACCCCCACAACCATACATAATCATTCAGGTAGTTTGGGTGCTGAAACTATCTTTTTTTCTAAAACCAAAATTTTGCAAGTTTACAACTATTCTCAAGACCAAAGTAAACTTTCCAAACTCCATTGTTTTTATTTTCAACACTATAGTTCCAAATTAGATTATGATGAAAATCAAATCAAGCTACCAATAAAAATAGACTTCTTCCAAGTTATTATCATTGTAAGCAATATTAAAGTATTGTGATCTTTGTTTTATTTGTATCTATAGACATCATCAAGTTAGTACACAAATCCTTAACAATTTTATGTTGCTTATCAAGGTTAGAGGGGTGCCTTGGTGAACCAATAATATCATCATACAAAGAGGGTCATACAAAAGAGATGATGACTAATCCTACCGTTGTCATGTTTATACAACTTTCTACCTATAACAAAATTCTCATTGTCATGCTTACACAACCTTCTACCTATAAGAAATCCTCAAACATGTTAATATAAATACTAAAAATAATGGGAAAGAAAGAACAACCTTGATTAACCCCTAAATAATAATTTATTTTCTCTAACCAAACCACATTAAGTTTAAACTTGGCAATGCACCTTGTGTAATGCTTTATTACTAAAGTCATAAACCCAAAGGGAACCCCAATATAATATGGCGTCTTCCATATGTTATTTTAAAGAATTGTGCCAAATAATATTTGAAACCAAAAGAACTACAAAGAAGAAGATTTTGTAGGAATCCTTAATCATGAGTTTGAGAAAGAAGAAGATTTTGTAGGAATCCTTAATCATGAGTTTGAGGTGAGGAGTTTATCTTCTTCTCCAATATTAATCTATACAACTTTTTCAAAAAAAGGTTTATCATAATAATTTTATAATGTGAAGGATTGTTTTTATTATCATTCCCAAAATAAGAACAATAAAACCTTTCATCCAATATATACATTCATTAAATTTTATTTTAATAAGTTTTAATGTTTTTAACTTTCCTTTTTACAAAGTACTTAATTCTATATTCCATGTGTTATAACTAACCATATCACTCTAACCAACCATGTCACAATAGTACAACCTAACATTCACTAACTAATTGTGACCTTTATATTGCATATTATTTTATTTAATTAATTTAATGAACTGTACATCAAATTGTATATTGTATGTTTTCAATGTTTTTCACATTTTCACCTTTAGTTAAGTAGATGACTGGTATGCTTTAATCTAATTTGTTACATGATTCAAATAATTTATTATAGGGTTGACCACATGCTTAACTAACAACGACTATATAATTAATATAGTTGGGTATATGGTTTGATAGATTATTGATCTCATAGATATTGTTTACTACATCATTAGCAATTTGCTCGACCACATGTTTTTTTACATAATATTGATATAAAAAGTTATATGATTGACCATTTGCTTTACTACATTGTTCATCTGATACACGGTGAGTATAAGTTCGAGTCACAAAAAATGATAAGTTGAGTCAAATGATATTTTCTCAATAATCCTACACACAAGAAACAACAAACTTATTCTAGTTTCCCAGTGTATAATCATATTCAATTTCTAAAGTTAGGCCATGACTACTAATTCAAGGCCATGACTACTAATTCAATGAAATACAAGATTCGTGAGAGATGAGAGGAGAGAGTTGTTTTATTGATTGCAAACAAAAAAGCAATTGTTCATTGGTTGGTTTAATCTTTCATGTTCTAATTAATTCATGGACTCATCTTTTCTTTAAATTAAGTGGGTGATCTCCTAGTTTTCAAGAGGGTGATCTCTTAGTTTTCAAGACGAGTACAAATGGGTACTCACACTTTCTTCAACATAACCTTTTATTCACCAAAAGATGGATAACCCATGAAGAGTTAAATTGTCTCATAATTAAAGAAATCATAAGGAATGTGTGCATCACACTTTCTTCATCATAACCTTTTATTCACCAAAAGATGGATAACTCATGAAGATGGATAACTCATGAAGAGTTAAATTGTCTCATAATTAAAGGATTCATAAGGAATGTGTGCATCTTGCGCCTAATCAAGATGGAATAAATTATCATGAGAAATTGTGCTCCCATAAATAAAACTCTTTGGATTGTGTATTCATGTTACTTTGAACTAGTCATCATAAGAGAATGTAGTTTGTTTTCCTTTTAAGTTTAAAAATAGCCCTTAGTAAGTAAGATAAAGGATTAGAAAAAGGAATATCAAAATCATAAGGGTTAAATTATTTATGAATATTTTGTAATATTATTAATTTTATTATATTTATATAATGTTTTTATTATGAATTATAAATTTTAGTATCTTTATTATGTATAAATATCAAACATTTTTTTAATGGATTTTATTAGAAATTTAATGAAATTTGGTTTTACATATGGAGTTGTGTGTATTGATTTTTTCAATATTAAGTAACCATAACTTAATTACATAGGGATATGTACACGAGTGATCAAATTTGATTTGATCAGTTCTTTAGAGAATAGGTATGTTCATGTTTCATATTTCAAGAGGGTTGCACTAACCATGAAAGGGATATTCATTAATAATGAAATTATTACATGGAAAATATAGATTCTTGCTATTCATGATATTCATTAATAATGAATTTATTTACCTTATTATGCACATTTTAATAATAAAGTGGTGCACATTAATCAAAATCAAGTCTCAATGAATATTCTCTCAAGGTTAGTGACACTTAAATTTATTTTTCAAAGTCCACATGGTGATGCTTTCACATGCCAACACAATATGTAATGAAAATGATGTGTCAATATATGCCCCTTTAGATATGAGGGTAGGAGAGCATCATATGGTTGAAATACATCACTTATTTACCAATATCTACATCACCACCCAAAAATATAAAAGAAAAGGAGGTGCCAATCAATCAAGAGTGGGAAGGCCTCCTACAACAACAAAAAGTGTGTGAAGTAGTAAGCTCTCTGCATAAATTGAGCATCCCCATGCTCATATGAATATCATGTCCATGTAAATATAGTGCCAAAGATTAATGATTATAGGGAATGCAAACATACAATTGGTGACAATAGAAAAGCGTGACAATGGGCTAAGGCATGATACATCGATAGATCAATACATCTTTGAAGAAGCTAAAGCGATAACTTCTAGAGTGGGTACACAATATACAAATAAATAGACCAAATAGTTGGAAGTCCACACATGCATAAGAATAAATGATATGTTGAATAGTGGGATATACATGTCAAAGAAAACTGCAACCATAGCATAAAGATCTAGAAAAAAATAAAATCAACAGTGCGAAGGTCAAGTCGCATGCACAAGCTTAAATTAACAAGTGAATGTTGAGCAAGGAATGTCTAGTAGTCGTCAATCTAGGACCTATATCACAACCAAATTCCATGTACAAATATGAATAATAGGATAATGAATTAGGTTCATCCATAGGAGAAACCATGTAGTAAGTAACCATTGATATATATCACTTCCAAACAGGAGGTAGGTCACCATTGATAGAAATGAGCACCAAGGTACGAGTATATCAATCCTACTAGTGTGATAAATTAGCTAAAGTTGAACACTAAACGAACTTATTTATTAAAAACTCCATGAGTTTAATTTAAGTACTACAAAGTGTGAGGTATATTGACAATGAGAAAAATGAACACCAAGGTACTCAAGCCTCTATATTAACCCGTAGAGAAAATTTGTCATAGCCAATAGGGATCAAGATGTTGGAAGGAGAAAATCGAGGAATTAATTCCAACCAATAAGAGGTATAAAATATGCTGAGATGATGTATATACAAAGGCTCAATACTAGGAAAATGCTAACACAAGGATGTGACATAAGAATTCCCCTAACATGGAACATAACATGTGAATGAAAATAGGAAATACCCGCTAGATATGGACCAAGGTCATGATGGTTCAAATAATTATCAAGATGGTGACAATTATATGAAAATGAGTAAAGGAATACCAGTGGTGTAGAGTCAACCCATTGACCAAGGTATGTTGGATGCAAATAATAAACAAATGTAAATATGATTTGGTTAAAGGAGACCCACAGTGCTACCTGAACTCAATGATCAACATAAGAATTCTCAACATAGATGGTCATAAGAAAACAAGGTGGAATGTATGTAATGATATTTAATGAACATCCAAGTGGATGCCCCCTATCAAATTAAAATGGCTTTTATACTTGTTGCATGATAGCTAAAAAAGTAAGCAAGCAATAGATGGAAGAGGGAAAAAGATATAATGTGTGGTGGTAAATAGGTGAGTTAAATTGTGGGATCCATTATGGGTGTTGGAATATGTAATGATGACTAAATGCATTTGGAAGCTAATAATGTCCAATATGATGTAAAAGAGTTATCCCACATGTAATTTGTAACAATTTACTCTTATTGTCTTTTATTATATAAAGAGGTGAAATTACATTTATCCCACATGTGTTATGGGATGTAATTCCTCTATTACCTCTTGGTATATAATGAGGTGAGGAGTCATTGTAAAAGAATCAAGAATTCAAGAATTCACATATGAACACAAGGATGTGTCATGTAATGTGATTATGGAGTGGGATGTGATGCTCATGTGTGGGAGAACTATTGTAAGATTGGAGATTATTGATGATTAAGAAGATTTCAACCTTCCTGTGGATGTTTCCCCATCTGGGGTTTTACCATGTATATCTAGTGTTCTCTTGTATACTCTCTTATCTCCATTTTATTCATGTTCATGTTATTTGTTTCTTATTATGATAGAAGACTAGATCAGATCATGCTATGCATGTTTTGTATTGTTGTATGTCATTATCATATTCTCAATTTTCTAACATGGTATCAGAGCAAGATGCTACATTCTACCTTCTTCAGTAAAAATATTAGGTTTTTTTAAGCAACATTTTCTCATGATTTCACTTGGGATCTTCATATTTTGTATTTTTGGGACCTAATATACAATACCTAAGTGGTATTTTTTTAGATCTGGCCTTTATACTGCATATTTGAATTTTTTCTTTCAAACCCTAACCCTTGTGGAGAAAGTGTTTAAGGCAAAATTGGGAGGCGAATTTTAGATCATTTTTAACACTTTCTATGTAGATTCTGAAGAAATAAATTGAAAATATGAGTTCCTCTCGCAAAAATACTCAATTTAAAAAATCGTCTCATTTGGATCCCAAACGGTGGAGATATTGCTATTTTAAAATCAGTTATTTTCCAGTTTTTTTGGTGACGACTGTGCGAACTGCAGAGCGAATGTATTTTGATAGAGTGCCTATATTTGTGTTCTATTTGGGTAGGTGGATGCAAAATGGTTTCTCCAGTTCTGAAAACAGGTTATAATAAAAATTCCTAGAAATATTGACAGAGTTATGGTCATTTTTTTTTTTTGCTTTCGGTTTTCTGCTACAAAGTTACACATCTATCTCTTGGCAAAGTTAAGTTATCATGAGCATCATAACTTTTGTACTTAAATTTCAACATAATTATCCCCATTTCCATCATCTCCATCGCCATATGACCTCAATATTGTGACAAAAAATCCTACCAAAACTAAAGTTTGACCATAAAAGTCATTGTGTGGAATTCTCCTAAAAATATGCTCATGACATTCGTACTAAAATCCCCCAAAACAATGAATTCACCCTTCATCAATATTGTCCACCTTCCATAAAAAGTGTAGTGGCTCAAAGATGATATCAACGATGCGTTATTATTATAAATAGCCTTTGTTTTGCTCTCCAAAACCTATCACGACGAATCCATGAAAACGAGTAACTTATTTTTAGGGAAATATGGCAATTAATATTTTATATTTTCTATGTTTTTTAATTTGATTCCTTCAAAGCCGATATGGGCCTTGTGAATTTTGATGTAGTAAAAAACAAATTGTAGGGAATTGTGTTGACTTTATAAAGATAATTTTTTTCAAAAAAAGGAATAATGCATGTTAAACTTATATTTATTTAAATGTTTGTCCTTGCAAATTTTGATAAATATTAACAAGTTAATTTTCTTCATGTCTACTAATTCAATATTCAATGTATACTTTTAAAACAAAATATAATTTTCAGGACAAAATATACTAGCATGATCTATATATAATGTATTCAATCCCACTTATTTTTTATCTATTTTTTTAGAAATCATATTTTTCTTTATTTTATGTTTGAATCAAATTTTATACAAATTTGTGTGTGTGTCAACATTTATCCCACTTTTTGTAGTGTGAGAATTCCCACATATATTCCTCTTCTCTCTACCATTGGAGTCCATACTACACATCAAGCATGGAATGGAGAACTAGAGGAGAAGAAGAAGCCTCCCTTGGGTTGGTTACAGAGTCCTCATGATTTTCAGCAAATGAGACCAAGGTGTTGTACTCTTATTATTTCCTTTATCATTAATACAAATCAATCATTTTTTTATTGTGTCTTGTTTATGTAGTTATGTTTTCAACCCATGATTTATCATTTCTATATTGTATAGAAGATTGCTAGTTATTTTTATTCTCCCTTCTATCATTTCATATCGTACTCAAGCAACACAACCAAAAATAGAATACAAATATAAAGAAAGAGTAACCCAATGCCTTGAGAATGAAATAAAGAGATGAATAAGAAGCCTATTTGAAGGGTCAACCTCTTGTTGACACCTGGAAACCCTGTAGGACTATAGGACTTGCAATCCTATGAATTTGCAAGGACTAGAATCATAAAAAATACCAATAAGGATTCAAGATACCTAATTATACTGCACAAGAAGTTAAGAATTAATGTCTGGAATTGTGTCACATGAAGAAGAAAGGAATCAAAATGCAAATTTGTATTCCAATTTCAATTTGAAGTAAAACATGAAGATGCTAAATTGGATTGCATGAGAAGAAAAGAATAAATAACGTGCATTACTAAAATGATATGTGATATCTCAAGGACTTGTCTAAACTTTTTACCTTGTTATTTTTCAAAATTTGTAAAATTGAATTTAGTTTTC
This sequence comes from Larix kaempferi, assembly GCA_027924585.1. Classification (NCBI taxonomy): domain Eukaryota; kingdom Viridiplantae; phylum Streptophyta; class Pinopsida; order Pinales; family Pinaceae; genus Larix; species Larix kaempferi. The sequence goes on along the minus strand of BSBM01000206.1, from coordinate 3,135,491 downwards.
TAAAATACTTATATAATATTTATATATCACTTAAATTATGTAATCTTACTAATTTATATTTGTAATTTAAATCATTTCAATTAAATATTTAACAAAATTATTATAAAAAACAAAAAACAAAAAATATCCCAAACTTAAAAAATTAAAACTATTAAATATCATAAAATAAAAAAACTTAATTATATAAAGAGTTTTTACTACATTTTATCGCTATATGGATTCAACCACTTTCCTCTTTATTACTTGTCATATTCATTATAAGTATTCCTTTACCTTTTCCTTTAAATTATTCTCTTCCTATATGGATTCAACCTCTTTCCTCTTTATTTGTTGTCATCTTCATTATAAATATTTCTTTACTTTTTCCTTTAAATTGTTTTCTCATTCTTCAAGTGTAATTTAAGATTAAATTTTTAAATATAAATAAATATCCTTTAAATTATTCCCTCTTTAGTTAAGTGCAACTTAAGATTATTTTTTTAATATAAATAAATAAATTTAATTTTTAATTGTAATTTAATCAATTTAGAAATTTAAATTACTTACTTTAATTTATTTTAATTTGCTTTTCTATATGTAATTTTTATTAGCTACAAATTTCTCAATAAAATTATGTTACACTTGTTTTTAGAAATCCGAGTTAATGTCTTTGTAGCTCAATCCAAGAGAAACTCATTTATACTATGTACACCATTTGTCTCCTATATCAACATCCCTTCTCATTATAAAGTTAATGAGATAATATTTTTAATATAAATTTTTTAATTAGCAATAAAAGAAAATAATTTTGATCTTTTGTCTTGAAGTTAATGATTTTTTTTTTTTAAAGTTTGAACTTAATGAATTTTTTTCTTTTATTTTTCCCATCTTATCTTCTCAATCTCCATATTATCATAGTGCTTTTAACAATATTTCTATCTTGGAGGTGTCCTCTTTCACTATATCCCAAAGTTTAACCATGAGAATGCCTCCATGCAAGTCAATAATCGAGGCCAAACTGTACCTCTTTCATCACAACTCCTTGCCATAGCATTATTGGAGCAAATTATGTCGCAACAGTTGTAGAAGCTCCTGTAACACATAAAATATACGAAATATAATGCAAGTAACACGTAACTATTGAAATCAACTAAGATGTGTGGGATAGCTCATTGCACCAAGGATGCTTATGCTTTACATTTAATAATTTTTTAAGCACCCTCTCATTCGTCATACTAAGTAGCTTGTGCTTTTACATTATGTTCATGATCATAACTTTAATTTCAATGGGATGAAAACCAACTTCTAAAATGAGGATATAATAAGGCTTATTGCTCTTAATTTAAAGGTTATTTATTATAAATACTACAACACCAACCCCCACATCCATACATAATCATTGAGGTAGTTTGGGTGTTGAATTTTTTTTTTTCTAAAATCAAAATTTTGCAAGTTTACAATATTCTCAAGACCAAAGTAAACTTTCCAAACTCCATTTTTTTTTCAACACTCTAGTTCCAAATTAGCTTATGATGAAAATCAAATCAAGCTACCAATAAAAATGGGCTTCTTCCAAGTTATTATGATTGTAAGCAATATTAATGTATGTGATATTTGTTTTGATTTAGTTATCATTGCTTTTGTTTTATTTGTATCTATAGACACCATTAAGTTAGTACACAAATCTTTAACAATTTTATGTTGCTTATCAAGGTTAGAGGGGTGCCTTGGTGAACCAATAATATCATCATACAAAAAAGGTCATACAAAGGAGATTATGACTAATCCTACCTTTGTCATGCTTATACAACCTTCTACCTATAACAAAATCCTCATTGTCATGCTTACACAACCTTCTACCTATAAGAAATCCTCAAACTTGTTAATATAAATATTAAAAATAATGGGAAAGAAAGGACAACCTTGATTAACCCCTAAATAATAATTTATTTTCTCTAACCAAACCACATTATGTTTAAACTTGCCAATGCACCTTGTGTAATGCTTTATTACTAAAGTCATAAACCCAAAGGGAACCCCAATATAATATGGCATCTTCCATATGTTATTTTAAAGAATTGTGTCAAATAATATCTGAAACTGAAAGATTGTGTGTCAAGTCAACATTCACAAGTAATTGTAGTGTGTCTAATTGACAAGAAAAATCTTGAGCTAGGATGGCACTCTGATTGGATCAATTGATCCAAAATGCATATCTTCTAGGGTTTACTATCGCTCTTCACAGGATCCTGTCTGTCCTCCTCCCTGTACCATCCTCGACCTGTCTTGTCTCCCTGCTCTGCGTCGCCCTAATGTCCTTTGACCGGGGAGGGGAAGACGCTCAAAAATTAAATCACGCTAAGGACAACACTCTGCATATTGGCTCAGAATAAATCCCCATTAGTCACAGCAACCTGCTACAAACTGTACCAAAAAATATCAAGAAGCCCCCAACTGACCGCGACGCCCATAAACCCACACATTTATATCACGAACAGTCGAACAACCTAGTCTCAATATCATGACAGAAAGAATAAATGAAAGAGTTCAGCATGTGAAATACCATGCACTCATCAGTAAACTCATAAGCATATGGCCCACTGAGCAAGCCCTTAGAGGGTGGATTGCAGTGAAATGGAATCCGAAAATCCCACTATGACCTTCAGTTAGGATCTAATGGATTTTTTACAATCATATTCCTCCATATGGATGATAAAAACAGAGTGGAAGATGGAGGACCCTACTTCTTCAGCTCGACAGATATGTACTTGAAAAACTGGGTTGAATGTTTCTGCCTTGAAAAAGAAGATCTCACCTAGGCCCCCGTCTGGATCAGAATATACTCTCTCCCTCAAGAGTACTGAGATGAGGAAACCCTCAAATACATTGGAAACACCCTGGGATTCTATGTTCACTTAGTTGATCAAACGAAGCTAAAAAAATATGCTTCCTATGCTTGAATTTGTGTCTACATGCACATCGCAAAGGCCCTCCTGGACACCATAAGCCTCATCCATGAAGATTCAGACTGGATCGAACCACTGGATTATGAACATGTTCCCTTTAGATGCCGCAAATGTCATGAGCATGGCCACTTGTATCAGGACTTTCAAATGCGCAGACCCAACGAGGCAGTGGTTAACCACACAGTACAAGCTAACCAAACAAGATCTAGACGCCATCGTTGCGGAATGGCCAATAGAATGGAATACCCCGATCGGAAAAGACCAACTATCGAATCCAAAGAATGGAAAGTCGAAGGACGTGCCAAAGACACAGATTGAGACAAAGGACTTAGAGCACAAGGATGAAGGCGACATCATGCAATAATTGCTCTACAATAATGTCATGCAATAAGTGCTTTGCCTGATTCCGCCAGTTGGGACGTTTGGTTAGCCCTTATGTAGCTCGAAAACTTTTTACCTTGGAATTTTCCCTTTTATTTTTCAAATTTTCTAAAATTGATTTAAGAAATTAAAACTATTAAATATCATAAAATAAAAAATCTTAATTAGATAAAGAGTTTCTACTATAGTTTATGGCTATATGGATTCAACCTCTTTCCTCTTTATTCACTGTCATCTTCATTATAAATATTTCTTTACCTTTTCCTGTAAGTTACTCTCTATAAATATTTCTTTACCTTTTTCTTTAAATTATTCTCTCATTCTTAAATTGCAATTTAAGATTAAATTTTTAAATATATATAAATATTCTTTAAATTATTCTCTCATTCTTTAATTGTAATTTAAGATTAATTTTTTAAATATAAATAAATAAATTTAATAATTACTTAAATTTAATTTTTAATTGTAATTTAATCCATTTAAAATTTAAATTACTTACTTTAATTTATTAATTACATACTTTAAAATTAATGTCTCTATAGCTCAATCCAAGAGAAAGTCATTTATAACCATATGTCTCTTATATCAACATCCCTTCTCATTATAAAGTTAATGAGATAGTATTTTTAATATATTTTTTTTAATTGGTAATAAAAGAAAATAATTTTAATTTTTTGTCTTGAAGTTAATGATTTATTTTTTTAAGTTTGAGGTTAATAATTTTTTTTTCTTTTATTTTTCCCTTCTTCTTTTCTCAATGTCCATATTACGTATATCTTGGAGGTGTCCTTTCTTCACAAAACCGGTGATAACTTGTCTCCTTGCCATAGCATTATTGCAGAAACTTTTGTAGCAAGAGTTGTAGAAGCTCATGTAACACATAAAATATATGAAATATAATTCAAGTAACACATAACTATTAAAAGCAACTAAGATGTGTGGGAGAGCTGGTTGCACCAAGGATGCTTATGATTTAAAGGTTATTTATTATAAATACTACAACACCAACTCCCACATCCATACATAATCATTGAGGTAGTTTGGGTGCTGAAAGGATCTTTTTTTCTAAAACCAAAATTTTGCAAGTTTACAACTATTCTGAAGACCAAAGTAAACTTTCCAAACTCCATTGTTTTTATTATCAACACTATAGTTCCAAATTAGTTTATGATGAAAATCAAATCAAACTACCAATAAAAATGGACTTCTTCCAAGTTATTATCATTGTAAGCAATATTAAAGTATGTGATCTTCGTTTTGATTTAGTTATCATTGCTTTTGGTTTATTTGTATTTACAGACATCATCAAGTTAGTACACAAATATTTAACAACAATTTTATGTTGCTTATCAAGGTCAGAGGGATGCCTTGGTGAACAAATAATATCATCATACAAAGGAGATGGTGACTAATCCTACCATTGTCATGTTTATACAACCTTCTACTTATAACAAAATCCTCATTGTCATGATTACACAACCTTCTACCTATAAGAAATCCTCAAACTTGTTAATATAAATATTAAAAATAATGGGAAAGAAAGGACAACCTTGATTAACCCCTAAATAATAATTTATTTTCTCTAACCAAACCACATTATGTCTAAACTTGTCAATACACCTTGTTTAATGCTTTATTATTATAGTCATAAACCTAAAGGGAACCCCAATATAATATGGCGTATTCCATATGTTATTTTAAAGAATTGTGTCAAATAATATTTGAAACCAAAAGAACTACAAAGAAGAAGCTTTTGTAGTAATCCTTTTAACTATCTTATCATGACTTTGAGGTGAGGAGTTTATCTTCTTCTTCAATATTAATTTATACAACTTTTTCAAAAAAGGGTTTATCATAATAGTTTTATAAGTTGAAAGATTGTTTTTACTATCACTCTTAAAATAGGAACAATAAAACCTTCCATCCAATATATACATTCATTAAATTCTAAACTAAAACAATTATGAATATAAAAATATAAATAAATAATCTATTCTTTAAATTCTATCGTGATAAGTTTTAATGTTTTTAGCTTTCCCTTTTACAAAGTACTTAATTCTATATTCCATGTGTTATAACCAACCATGTCACAATAGTACAACCTAACATTCACTAACTAATTGTGACCTTTATATTGCATATTATTTTATTTAATTTATTTAATGAATTGTACATCAAATTGTATATTGTATGTTTTCAATGTTTTTCACAGTTTCACCTTTAGTTACTGGTATGCTTTAATCTAATTTGTTGCATGGTTCAAATAATTTATTATATAGTTATCGTTTACTACATCATTAGCAATTTACTTGATTACATGTTTTCTTACCTAATATTGATATAAAAGGTTATATGATTGACCATATGCTTTACTACATTGTTCATATGATTGATACGTGGTGAGTATAAGGTTGAGTCACATAAAACGATAGGTTGAGTCAAATGATCTTCTCTCAATAGTCCTACAAACAAGAAACAACAAACTTATTCTAGTTTCCAAGTATATAATCATTTTCAATTTCTAAAGTTAGGCCATGACTACTAATTCAATGAAATACAAGATTTGTGATAGATGAGAGGAGAGAGTTGCTTTATTGATTGCAAATAAAAAAGCCATCGTGTTCATTGGTTGGATTAATCTTTCATGTTCTAATGAATTCATGGATTCATCTTTTCTTTAAATTAAGTAAATTAAGTGGGTGATCTCTTAGTTTTCAAAACGAGTACAAATGGGTACTCACACTTTCTTCAACATAACTTTTTATTTACCAAAAGATGGATAACTCATGAAGAGTTATTATGTCTCATAATTAAAGGAATCATAAGGAATGTGTGCATCTTGCGCCTAATCAAGATGGAATAAATTATCATGAGAAATTGTGCTCCCATAAATAAAATTCTTTGGATTGTGTATTCATGTTACTTTGAACCAGTCAAGGAGAATGTAGTTTGTTTTCCTTTCAAGTTTAAAAGTAGCCTAGGCAACCTTCGTAAGTAAGATAAAGGATTAGAAAAAGGAATATTAAAATTATAAGGGTTAAATTATTTATGAATATTTTATAATATTATTAATTTTATTATATTTATATAATGTTTTTATTATGAATTATAAATTTTAGTATCTTTATTATGTATAAATATCAAACATTTTTTTAATGGATTTTATTAGAAATTTAATGAAATTTGGTTTTAGATATGGAGTTGTGTGCATTGATTTTTTCAATATTAAGTAACCATAACTTAATTACATAGGGATATGTACATGAGTGATTAAATTTAATTTGATCAGTTCTTTAGAGAATAGGTATGTTCATGTTTCATATTTCAAGAGGGTTGCACTAACCATGAAAGGGATATTCATTAATAATGAAATTTTTACATGGTAAAAACAAATTCTTGCTATTCATGTTATTAATTAATAATGAATTTATTTACCCCATTGTGCACATTTTAATAATAAAGTGGTACACATTAATCAAAATCAAGTCTCAATGAATATTCTCTCAAGGTTAGTGACACTTAAATTTGTTTTTCAAAGTCCACATGGTGATGCTTTCACATGTCAACACAATATACATAATGAAAATGAGGTGTCAATATATGCCCCTTTATATATGAGGGTAGGAGAGCATCATATGGTTGAAATACACCACTTATTTACCAATATCTACATCACCACCCAAAAATATAAAAGAAAAGGAGGTGCCAATCAACCAAGAGTGGGAAGACCTCCTACAACAACAAAAAGCGTGTGAAGTAGTAATCTCTTTGCACAAATCGAGCATCCCCATGCTCATATGAATATCATGTCCATGTAAATATAGTGCCAAAGATTAATGATTATAGAGAATGCAAACATACAATTGGTGACAATAGAGAAGCATGACAATGAGCTAAGATACATTGATAGATCAATACATCTTTGAAGAAGCTAAAGCAATAATTTCAAGAGTGGACACACAATATACAAATAAATAGACCAAATAGTTGGAAGTCCACACATGCATAAGAATGAATGATATGTTGAATGGTGGGCTATACATGTCAAAGAAAACTACAACCATAGCATAAAGATCTAGAAAAAAATAAAATCAACAGTGCGAAGGTCAGGTTGCATGCACAAGCTTAAATTAACAAGCGAATGTTGAGCAAGGAATGTCTAGTAGTCATCAATCTAGGACCTATATCACAACCAAATTGCATGTACAAATATGAATCATAATATAGTGAATTAGGGTCATTCATAGGAGAAACCATCTAGTAAGTAACCATTGATATATATCACTTCCAAACATGAGGTAGGTCACCATTGATAGAAATGAGCACCAAGGTAGGAGTATATCTATCCTACTAGTGTGGTAAATTAGCTAAAGTTGAACACTAAACGAAATTATTTATTAAAAACTCCATGAGTTTAATTTAAGTACTACAAAGTGCGAGGTATATTGACAATGAGAAAAATAAACACCAAGGTACTCAAGCCTTTATATTAACCCCTAGAGAAAATTTGTCATGGCCAATAGGGATCAAGATGTTGGAAGGAGAAAATTCAGGAATTAATTCCAACCAATAATAGGTAGAAAATATGATGAGATGATGTATATAAAAAGGCTCAATACTAGGAAAAGGCTAACACAAGGATGTGACATAAGAATTCCCCTAACATGGAATATAACATGTGAATGAAACTAGGAAATACCCACTAGATATGGACCAAGGTCATGGTGGTTCAAATAATTATTAAGATGGTGACAATTATATGAAAATGAGTAAAGGAATACTAGTGGTGTAGAGTCAACCCATTGACCAAGGTATGTTGGATGAAAATAATAAACAATGTAAATATGATTTGGTTAAAGGAGACCCACAGTGATACCTGAAATCAATGATCAACATAAGAATTCTCAACATAGATGGTCATAAGAAAACAAGATGGAATGTATGTAATGATATTTAATGAACATCCAAGTGGATGCCCCCTATCAAATGACAAAGGCTTTTATACTTGTCACATGATAGCTAAAAAAGTAAGCAAGCAATAGATGGAAGAGGGAAAAAGATATAATGTGTGGTGGTAAATAGCCGAGTTAAATTGTGGGATCAATTATGGGTGTTGGAATATGTAATGATGACTAAATGTATTTGGAAGCTAATAATGTCCAATATGATGTAAAAGAGTTATCCCACATGTAATTTGTAACAATTTACTCTTATTGTATTTTATTATATAAAGAGGTGAAATTACATTTATCCCACATGTGTTATGGGATGTAATTCCTCTATTACCTCTTGGTATATAATGAGGTGAGGAGTCATTGTAAAAGAATCAAGAATTCAAGAATTCACATATGAACACAAGGATGTGTCATGTAATGTGATTATGGAGTGGGATGTGATGCTCATGTGTGGGAGAACTATTGTAAGATTGGATATTGTTGACGATTAAGAAGATTTCAACCTTCTCGTGGATGTTTCCCCATTGGGGGTTTTACCATGTATATCTAGTGTTCTCTTGTCTATTCTCTTATCTCCATTTTATTCATGTTCATGTTATTTGTTTCTTATTATGATAGAAGACTAGATTAGATCATGCTATGCATGTTTTGTATTGTTGTATGACTTTATCATATTCTCTATTTTCTAACATGGTATCAGAGCAAGTTGCTACATTCTACCTTCTTCAGTAAAAATATTAGATTTTTTTAAGCAACATTTTCTCATGATTTCACTTGGGTTCTTCATATTTTGTAGTTTTGGGACCTAATATACAATACCTAAGTGGTACTATTTTAGATCTAGGCTTTATACTACATATTTGAATTTTTTCTTTCAAACCCTAACCCTTGTGGAGAAAGTGTTTAAGGTAAAATTGGGAGGCAAATTTCAGATCATTTTTAACACTTTCTATGTAGATTCTAAAGAAATAGATTGAAAATATGAGTTCCTCTCACAAAAATACTCAATTTAAAATATCATCTCATTTGGATCCCAAATGGTGGAGATATTGCTATTTTAAAATCAGTTATTTTCTAGTTTTTTTGGTGATGGCTGTGCGGACAACAGAGTGAATATATTTTGATATAGTGCCTATATTTGTGTTCTATTTGGGTAGGTGGATGTAAAATGGTTTCTCTAGTTCCGAAAATAGGTTATAATAAAAATTCTGAGAAATATGGAGAAAGTTATGGTCATTTTTTTTTTTGCTTTTGGTTTTCTACTACAAAGTTACACATTTGTCTCTTAGCAGAGTTACTTTATCATGAGCATCATAACTTTTGTACTTCAATTTCAACATAATTATCCCCATTTCCATCATCTCTATAGCCATATGACCTCAATATTGTGACAAAAAATCCAACCAAAACTAAAGTTTGACCATAAAAGTCATTGTGTGGAATTCTCCTAAAAATATGCTCACGACATTCTACTAAGAACCCCAAAAACCATGAATTCACCCTTCATCAATATTGCCCACCTTCCAGAAAAAGTGTAGTGGCTCAAAGATGATATCAACGATGCGTTATTATTATAAATAGCCTTTGTTTTGGACTCCAAAACCTATCACGACGAATCCATGAAAATGGGTAACTTATTTTTAGGGAAATATGGCAATTAATATTTTATATTTTATATGTTTTTTAATTTGATTCCTTCAAAAACGATATGCCATGTAAATTTTGATGTAGTAGAAAACAAATTGTAGGGAATTGTGTTGACTTTATAAAGATAATTTTTTTAAAAAAAATTAATAATGCATGTTAAACTTATATTTATTTAAATGTCTGTCCTTGCAAATTTTGATAAATGTTAACAAGTTAATTTTGTTCCTATCTACTAATTCAATATTCAATGTATACTTTTAAAAAACAAAATATAATTTTCAAGACAAAATATACTAGCATGATCTATATATAATGTATTCAATCCGACTTATCTTTTATCCATTTTTTTAGAAATCATATTTTTTCTTTATTTTAATGTTTGAATCAAATTTTATACACCTTTGTGTGCGTGTCAACATTTATCCCACTTTTTGCAGTGCGAGAGTTCCCACATATGTTTCTCTTCTCTCTACCATTGGAGTCCATACTACACATCAAGCATGGAATGGAGAACTAGAGGAGAAGAAGAAGCCTCCCTTGGGTTGGTTATGGAGTCCTCATGATTTTCAGCAAATGAGACCAAGGTGTTGTACTCTTATTATTTCCTTTATCATTAATACAAATAAATCATTTTTTTATTGTGTCTTGTTTATGCAATTATGTTTTCAACCCATGCTTTATCATTTCTATACTATAGAGAATAGTATAGAAGATTGCTAGTAATTTTTATTTTTCCTTCTATCATTTCATATGGTACTCAAGCAACACAACCAAAAATAGAATACAAATATAAAGAAAGAGTAACCCAATGCCTTGAGAAGAAATAAAGAGATGAATAAGAAGCCTATTTGAAGGGGCAACCTCTTGTTGACACTTGGAAACCATATAGGACTATAGGACTTGCAATCCTATGAATTTGCAGGGTCTGGAATCATAAAAAATACCAATAAGGATTCAAGATACCTAATTATATTACACAAGAAGTTAAGAATTACTGTCCAGAATTGTGTCACTAAAGAAGAAAGGAATCAAAATGCAAATTTGTATTCCAATTTCAATTTGAAGTGAAGCATGAATACGCTAAATTGGATTGCCTAAGAAGAAAAGAATAAATAACGTACATTACTAAAATGATATATGATATCTCAAGGACTTGTCTAAACTTTTTACCTTGGAATTTTCCTTTTTATTTTTCAAATTTTGTAAAATTCAATTTAGTTTTCTAAAATACTTATATAATATTTATACATCACCTGAATTATGTAATATTAATAATTTATATTTGTAATTTAAATCATTTCAATTAAATATTTAACAAAATTATATAAAAACAAAAAATAAAAAATATCCAAAACTTAAAAAATTAAAACTATTAAATAGCATAAAATAAAAAAACTTAATTATATAAAGAGTTTTTACTACATTTTATCGCTATATGGATTCAACCACTTTCCTCTTTATTAGTTGTCATCTTCATTATAAATATTTATTTAACTTTTCCTTTAAATTATTCTCTCCCTATATGGATTCAACCTATTTCCTCTTTATTCGTTCTCATCTTCATTATAAATATTTCTTTACCTTTTCCTTTAAATTATTCTCTCATTCTTCAAGTGAAATTTAAGATTAAAATTTTAAATATAAATAAATATCCTTTAAATTATTCCCTCTTTTTTTAAGTGCAATTTAAGATTAATTTTTTAAATATAAATAAATAAATTTAATAATTACTTAAATTTAATTTTTAATTGTAATTTAATCAATTTAGAAATTTAAATTACTTACTTTAATTTATTAATTACTTATTTTCATTTACTTTAATTACTTACTTTCATTTACTTTAATTACTTACTTTAATTTGATTTTCTAATTATAATTTTTATGAGCTACAAATTTCATAGTTACACTTGTTTTTAGAAATTCGAGTTAATGTCTTTGTAGCTCAATCCAAGAGAAAGTCATTTGTATTATGTACACCATTTGTCTCCTATATCAACATCCCTTCTCATTATAAAGTTAATGAGGTAATATTTTTAATATATTTTTTTTAATTGGTAATAAAAGAAAATAATTTTGATCTTTTGTCTTGAAGTTAATATTTTTTTTTTAAGTTTAAGGTTACCGAATTTTTTTCTTTTATTTTTCCCTTCTTATTTTCTCAATCTCCTCCATATGGAGTCCTCATGATTTTCAGCAAATGAGACCAAGGTGTTGTACTCTTATTATTTCGTTTATCATTAATACAAATAAATCATTTTTTTATTATGTCTTGTTTATGCAATTATGTTTTCAACCCATGCTTTATCATTTCTATATTATAGAGAATAGTATAAAAGATTGCTAGTAATTTTTATTTTTCCTTCTATCATTTCATATGGTACTTAAGCAACACAACCAAAAATAGAATACAAATATAAAGAAAGAGTAACCCAATGCCTTGAGAATGAAATAAAGAGATGAATAAGAAGCCTATTTGAAGGGGAAACCTCTTGTTGACACTTGGAAACCCTATAGGACTATAGGACTTGCAATCTTATGAATTTGTGTTAAGATTTAAAATGCTAAGACAGAAAATAGCAGCATTACATTCCATTTCACAATAATAGCATATACAGGATCACTGAAGAAACAACAAGCACAGCATAAACACAAGAGACATAGATTTATCCTGGGAAACCCTCATGGGGTAGAAAACCCAGCAAAGCTTCCTCAATATAGATGACCAGCAATATACAAAGATGAAACCCTGAGACATGATCTCCTCCTCCACAATAGCAGACCTCTCCTCCACAAGTGCGCTATCCTCAAGTGAGTGAATGTATCAAATGAGGAACACACCTCCTCTATTTATACACTACTCTGATATGTATTTTACACAAGTACATGTAGGCTCGTATTTAACCATTAGGTTAAATACCCCATTATAACTGACTGGGCCGACCCCCACATGGTGGGTCTAATAACCCTAGTTACCACACCCAACTCGGAGGAATAAACATCTCCGGATTTATAGTATAATCACATCGGAGGTATGGAACATCTCCGGAATAAATAATATACAAATATAATATTCTTTGAAGTTACAATATTTCAACACTCCCCCTTAACGAGAAGGATATTATAACAGTATCTGCACGAGCAAGGAGTCATCAACATCATACATGATACATCTATAAATCATTGGAATCTTTCTCAACATCATCAGTAACTTAAGCAGTTACTGGAACATCTTCAATACTGGAACATCAACATCTTCAGTACTGAGTCTTTATCTTTTGTAGCACTCAAACAGCTACAGCAACATCAATATCTGAATCCTCACGATCGTCAGCATCGTCATCACATGATCATCAGCATCGTCATCACACGATCATCAGCATCGTCATCACACGATCATCAGCATCGTCACACACGATCATTAGCATCGTCATCACACGATCATCATCATCGTCACACACGATCATCAGCATCGTCATCACACGATCATCAACATCGTCATCACACGATCATCAACATCGTCATCACACGATCATCAGCATCGTCACACACGATCATCAACATCGTCATCACACGATCATCAACATCGTCATCACACGATCATCAGCATCGTCACACACGATCATCAGCATCGTCATCACACGATCATCAACATCGTCATCACATGATCAGCAGCAGTACAAGCATTCATGCCAATACAAGTGACCATATCAACAATACGAGTATCCTACCGACTCAAGTAGCCACATCATCTATACAAGTATCCTACCGATACAAGTAACCACATCATCAATACAAGTATCCTACCGATACAAGTAACCACATCATCAATACAAGTATCCTACCGATACAAGTAACCACATCATCAATACAAGTATCCTACCGATACAAGTAACCACATCATCAATACAAGTATCCTACCGATACAAGTAACCACATCATCAATACAAGTATCCTACCGATACAAGTAACCACATCAAAAATCACTTTCTCGGAGACCATACGTCTACGGATCAATTCAGGGACCAAAGTCCGGGGATGATACAATCCCCATCACGTACATTTTGAACCAAGGTCCAGGGACGATGCAGTCCTATCTTCAATTCTCGGAGACATCAGTCTACGGATCAATTCTGGGACCTCAGTCCGGGGACGATGCAATCCCCTGCCTGTTCATTCAGGACTTCATTATCGGAGACCCAGTCTACGACTCTATTCTGGGACCTCAGTCCGGGGACGATGCAATCCCCTGCCTGTTCATTCAGGACTTCATTATCGGAGACCCAGTCTACGGCTCTATTCTGGGACCTCAGTCCGGGGACGATGCAATCCCCTGCCTGTTCATTCAGGACTTCATTATCGGAGACCCAATCTACGGCTCTATTCTGGGACCTCAGTCCGGGGACGATGCAATCCCCTGCCTGTTCATTCAGGACTTCATTATCGGAGACCCAGTCTACAGCTCTATTCTGGGACCTCAATCCGGGGACGATGCAATCCCCTGCCTGTTCATTCAGGACTTCATTATCGGAGACCCAGTCTACGGCTCTATTCTGGGACCTCAGTCCGGGGACGATGCAATCCCCTGCCTGTTCATTCAGGACTTCATTATCAGAGACCCAGTCTACGGCTCTATTCTGGGACCTCAGTCCGGGGACGATGCAATCCCCTGCCTGTTCATTCAGGACTTCATTATCGGAGACCCAGTCTACGACTCTATTCTGGGACCTCAGTCCGGGGACGATGCAATCCCCTGCCTGTTCATTCAGGACTTCATTATCGGAGACCTCACGTCTACGGCTCTCTTTAGGACTGAAAGTCCAGGGATGATCCAATCCCCTCAACTGTCCACTAAGGACTTCATTCTCGGAGACCTCATGTCTACGGCTCTCTTTAGGACTGAAAGTCCAGGGATGATCCAATCCCCTCAACTGTCCACTAAGGACTTCATTCTCGGAGACCTCACGTCTACGGCTCTCTTTAGGACTGAAAGTCCAGGGATGATCCAATCCCCTCAACTGTCCACTAAGGACTTCATTCTCGGAGACCTCACGTCTACGGCTCTCTTTAGGACTGAAAGTCCAGGGATGATCCAATCCCCTCAACTGTCCACTAAGGACTTCATTCTCGGAGACCTCACGTCTACGGCTCTCTTTAGGACTGAAAGTCCAGGGATGATCCAATCCCCTCAACTGTCCACTAAGGACTTCATTCTCGGAGACCTCACGTCTACGGCTCTCTTTAGGACTGAAAGTCCAGGGATGATCCAATCCCCTCAACTGTCCACTAAGGACTTCATTCTCGGAGACCTCACGTCTACGGCTCTCTTTAGGACCGAAAGTCCAGGGATGATCCAATCCCCACCTGTCCACTAAGGACTTCATTTTCGGAGACCATACGTCTACGGATCAATTCAGGAACTGAAGTCCAGGGATGATACAATCCCTCTTCTTTCTCGGAGACACCTGTCTACGGCTCACTTTAGAACAAGTGTTCAAGGATGATACAATCCTCACATGTATTCTCATCAATACAAGTACAAGTATCCTCAACCATACAAGTACATTAATCAATACATGTATCATCAAAAGTATGTATTCTTACCAATACATCTTATCATCAAAAGCATGTATTCTCACCAATACATCTATCATCAAAAGCATGTATTCTCATCAATACATCTCACGTCAAAAGCATGTATAAGTAAAGCTAAGTATTCTAAGTATAAGAGTCCTAAATCTAAATATTTCTAAGTATCTAGGTGTAGAGAACATGTTACCTCAACATCGACCTTGTTGTTCGATGAGACAATCTCATCAGCAGTGACTATACTACTCCCCCTTTCGAGGAGGGTCCTTTTGAACTACACCAAGCTTGTCTCGGAAGTATTCAAATTTCACTCGAGACAGAGGTTTGGTTAGTATGTTGGCAACTTCTTCACTTGAGGTAAAGGTTTGGTTAGTACAACGGTAACCTGTTACAAATT
This sequence comes from Larix kaempferi, assembly GCA_027924585.1. NCBI lineage: Eukaryota > Viridiplantae > Streptophyta > Pinopsida > Pinales > Pinaceae > Larix > Larix kaempferi. The sequence goes on along the minus strand of BSBM01000206.1, from coordinate 3,119,580 downwards.
GAAACTTTATAGTTCCTTTCTGCGTCATATCTTGTTAGTTCCCTATGTTCTTTGACTTATCATGGAACACTATATTCTATGTCATCTTGATACAACTCTAATTATCACATAGGATCTCAGTTGGTTCTATCTCTAAGTCAAACAATCCTGAAGCCAAACTTCTTCACAACTAGCAGAGCAAGCAGCCATATATTCTGCTTGTGCTGAGAGCCACACTAGACTGCTTCCAGCTAAACCACGAGATCATGGCTAATCCCAGACAATAACATCCTCTCGATGTGTTCTTCCTGTCTGATACACTTCCTTCCCAATCAGAATCTGAATAACCATCTGAAGTCATGATCTTCAAGATAGCATAGATCAAATTCTATCGTGTCCTTTATGTACCTCATCACATGCTTTGCAACTATCAGGTGAACACATCTAGTTTCCACTAGATACTGACTCAAGGTGTTCACAACAAAGCATATATCTAATCTAGTATATGTTAGGTACATCAATGACCCAATAATTTGACTGTACAGAGTTATATCCACTAACTCCGATGAGTTATCCCCTAACAGCTTCAAGTTGGAATCCATAAGAGTGGCCATTCCAACACCTCAAGTCATATTTCTCATCATACTTTCCCTGGTTGAGAAATATTCCTTTTGAGCCTTGCCATACTTCTAGACCTAGGAAGTAAAGCATCAATTTGAGATCTTTCATTTTCATTTCTGCATTGAATGATCTTCTGCATATCTATCTATGCCATCTCTCATTAGATGGGTCTACTGATATGAACCTCAATATCATTCGAACTCTGTGGTGAGTTCCTTCTTGCATCCATGTCATATGTGTATAGAAATCATATTCAACCTTGTAGCAAAGGTTGAGATCCACATCACCCATGGTGATCATTAAGCTTATCAATTTATTATCGATCCTAGGTACCTATACAAAACCTGATTCACACTTCTTCTTTAATTACACCATACTTGGAGCAAACATCTTGTCATGATTCTCTTCCCCTTTCTAAGAGAATCTTCTAGTCATGAGCCTTCTATATTTTGTTTGATTTGTAAATCTTCTTGTTTGATGTCCATCATTCTTCATGACCTTTCCTACAAATCAAAATTAAGTACATGATTAGTAATACTTCATAATCATCAAATCATATTGACATGATAACCTATTATGCATACATATATCATTTACATAGTGATGCAACTATTTTGACCAATACTTTGGCACAACACTTTCCCATATCCTGTATGCATACAGTGGCTATCTAGATGCCTTCCATCTCTACCAGAACATACTATCGAGAGTGTGCACAACTCTCAGCATGTCAGCAAAGAGGTTTCATTCTAGACAAGCAACAATGGAATGTTTGTCCAACTTACCAATCATATGCATATTAGTAGTATACTGTTCAATGTTCTATGAATATTTACACTCAGCATGATATATTATAGGAATACAAATATGCATACAATCTATTACAGGCAATATCATTTACTATTTCAAATAACAACTCAAATACTTATCTTTTATGTTTGTGTGGTTTCCTCCCGCTTGATCTTCTGTATGTCTTTTGAACTTCTATTCATTCTGTACCACTGTGCATGTTCAAGTGTCATCCTCATGATCTCATACACAAACATACACCCATTAGTATGTTCTAAATGTTATCAAAACATTATAGTTCTAAATTCTTGAAAATGTATAGTCATGATTAATTAGTATTCAAGATTTCAGGGAAGTATTCTTTTACTCATGCATATCATCAATCAAGATAAAAGACATAATATGCATAATCCCTTGATTACTAATTTTATGAATAAGCATAGCCAATCATACCAAGTATACTTATATAAGGGATCCTAACACAAGGTAAGATTCATGGGAAACATACCTGGATTAGTATACCTATTTAGTTATGTACAACATACCTAAACAATCTCTTCAATGATTTAGAGATCCTGCATGTCTCATAGGTTAAGCATAATATAACAAAGTCATACATACCTCGTAAGTAGAACAAAGATTATGGATGAGTCTTTGTCTTCATGTTTTCATGGTCATGGAGCCTGATTTGTCTTTTGTGATGTACCTGTATCTTGTTAGCAGACAACATCAACCTCACACAACATCATAATGCATTAGTACAATCATAAGTGTCAACACCCTAACCAATGAATATCTTCTATCATGCATTCATAATTTTGTTAAGGTGATACAACAAATCTAAAATCAAGATTGTACTAACTGTAATAACATGAAGACAAACATACCATAAACTTAATCATGAACAAATCTCAAAACATACCTCGATGAGTCATACCTGTCGAGATTGCTTGTAAAGCCTTAGCCTCATCTCCCTCTGAAACAGGAACTCCTTCACTTATGCAGGTGACCAATCCATCTTCTTCTAGGATTAACCCTATCCACTTGATTTGCAAGAACTGGACCTGGAGCTGGATATGGGTTTGTCAGAGAAACCCCAAAAATTAAAACTTTCAATTTCAAACTTCCGAAAGGATAGAAATATGCGCCTTGATGAGCTGATCAAACTGATATATTCAGAATTTGAAAACTGCAAAGTTTCACTCCTCAATTTTGCCTTTGAAACTTCTGGATTCACTGGACGTGACCCTGAACTGGGGTTTGATGAATCCCACTCTTATGCCCAATCAAAATGTTTGATCCAAAGCTCTAAGCTTCTATTTTTCTGAGGAGCTTCCAGCCGTGGTCACAGATTTCAAAAATTCCCATTTTTACAGAAGCCCTAATTTTCCACTTTTCTGATCAAAGTCCCGAACTAGGGTCTAATCAAGCCCGGCCTTCTGCCCAACCAAAAATTCTGATCTTGGTCTCTAAATTTCTATTTTGATGAGTAGCATCCAGCCGTGGTCTCCGATTACAAAAATTCCAACTTTCTTCAAAGCCCTAAATTCCGGAAGCCATGAATGAAGGTACCAAAAAATAATTCTGTTTTGACAGAAATATGTACCTGATTGTTTCTGGTGTAACTCCGAAATTTTTGATCCACAGGGTCTGAAAAAGTTTTCTGAGATAGCTCGGCCTGTTATCTTTCCATCCTGACAGGTCTGACCTCAATTGGATTCTCTGAGAGAGAGTTATGACAAATGTCGTAACGTGACCTGTTTTGGGAAAATACAGGAGAGCGAACTTGTACGGCGTGCCACGTGTCACTGTTTGACCTTCGGCCTCTGAAAAAGTTTTCTGAGATATCTCGGCCTGTTATATTTCCATCCTGACAGGTCTGACCTCAATTGGATTCTCTGAGAGAGAGTTATGCCAAGTGTCAGAACGTGACCTGTTTATGGGATAATACAGGAGAGCGAAATTGTACGGCGTGCCACGTGTCACTGGTTCAACTTCGGCCTCTGAAAACGTTTTCTGAGATAGTACAGTCTGTGTACTACCTGTCACTTTTCACGAAATTTCATTTGGAGCTTCCTAGACCAAGTTATGACCTTTTTCCCAAGGTCACCTGATTTTGACTCAGATCTGGAAGAGGCAGAAACCCTATATTGTACAGATCACAAATCACAAAGTACAACGAATTAGAGGTTGTCCTTTGGACACAAGGTACCTGGAGATTTTAGCTTCGTCCTGTAATAATTTCAGATTTGAAAACTTCGCCAAAATGGATTTATAGCGAAAGTGCTACGATGACTGGTTTTTGCTATGTAAAACCCTAACCTTCAAATTGTCGTAAGTAAAGCAAGTGTCTTTAGTGCCATACCTTGTCTTCCTTCAGGTTAGCTCTGATACCATGTTAAGATTTAAAATGCTAAGACAGAAAATAGCAGCATTACATTCCATTTCACAATAATAGCATATACAGGATCACTGAAGAAACAACAAGCACAGCATAAACACAAGAGACATAGATTTATCCTGGGAAACCCTCATGGGGTAGAAAACCCAGCAAAGCTTCCTCAATATAGATGACCAGCAATATACAAAGATGAAACCCTGAGACATGATCTCCTCCTCCACAATAGCAGACCTCTCCTCCACAAGTGCGCTATCCTCAAGTGAGTGAATGTATCAAATGAGGAACACACCTCCTCTATTTATACACTACTCTGATATGTATTTTACACAAGTACATGTAGGCTCGTATTTAACCATTAGGTTAAATACCCCATTATAACTGACTGGGCCGACCCCCACATGGTGGGTCTAATAACCCTAGTTACCACACCCAACTCGGAGGAATAAACATCTCCGGATTTATAGTATAATCACATCGGAGGTATGGAACATCTCCGGAATAAATAATATACAAATATAATATTCTTTGAAGTTACAATATTTCAACAATTTGTAGGGTCTGGAATCATAAAAAATACCAATAAGGATTCAAGATACCTAATTATATTACACAAGAAGTTAAGAATTATTGTCCGGAATTGTGTCACTAAAGAAGAAAGGAATCAAAATGCAAATTTGTATTCCAATTTCAATTTGAAGTGAAGCATGAATACGCTAAATTGGATTGCCTAAGAAGAAACGAATAAATAATGTACATTACTAAAATGATATCTGATATCTCAAGGACTTGTCTAAACTTTTTACCTTGGAATTTTCTTTTTTATTTTTCAAATTTTGTAAAATTCAATTTAGTTTTCTAAAATACTTATATAATATTTATATATCACCTGAATTATGTAATCTTAATAATTTATATTTGTAATTTAAATCATTTCAATTAAATATTTAACAAAATTATTATATAAAAACAAAAATAAAAAATATCCAAAACTTAAAAAATTAAAACTATTAAATAGCATAAAATAAAAAAAACTTAATTATATAAAGAGTTTTTACTACATTTTATCGCTATATGGATTCAACCACTTTCCTCTTTATTAGTTGTCATCTTCATTATAAATATTTCTTTACCTTTTCCTTTAAATTATTCTCTCCCTATATGGATTCAACCTATTTCCTCTTTATTCGTTGTCATCTTCATTATAAATATTTCTTTATCTTTTCCTTTAAATTATTCTCTCATTCTTCAAGTGCAATTTAAGATTAAATTTTTAAATATAAATAAATATCCTTTAAATTATTCCCTCTTTTTTTAAGTGCAATTTAAGATTAATTTTTTAAATAAAAATAAATAAATTTAATAATTACTTAAATTTAATTTTTAATTGTAATTTAATCAATTTAGAAATTTAAATTACTTACTTTAATTTATTAATTACTTACTTTCATTTACTTTAATTTGATTTTCTAATTGTAATTTTATGAGCTACAAATTTCACAGTTACACTTGTTTTTAGAAATTCGAGTTAATGTCTTTGTAGCTCAATCCAAGAGAAAGTCATTTGTATTATGTACACCATTTGTCTCCTATATCAACATCCCTTCTCATTATAAAGTTAATGAGGTAATATTTTTAATATAATTTTTTTAATTGGCAATAAAAGAAAATAATTTTGATCTTTTGTCTTGAAGTTAATGATTTTTTTTTTAAGTTTAAGGTTAATGAATTTTTTTCTTTTATTTTTCCCTTCTTATTTTCTAAATCTCCTCCATATTATGATAGTGATTTTAACAATATTTATATCTTGGAGGTGTCCTCTTTCACTATATCCCAAAGTTTAACCATGAGAATGCATCCATGCAAGTCAACTGCCTTACTTGTACCTCTTTCATCACAACTACTTGCCATAGCATTATTGAAGCAAATTATGTAGCAACAATTGTAGAAGCTCCTATAACACATAAAATATACGCAATATAATGCAAGTAACACATAATTATTGAAAACAACTAAGATGTGTGGGATATCTCGTTGCACCAAGGATGCTTATGCTTTACATTTAATCATTTTCTAAGCACCCTCTCATTCGTCATACTAAGTAGCTTGTGCTTGTACATTATGTTCATGATGATAACTTTAATTTCAATGGGAGGAAACCCAAATTCTAAAATGAGGATATAATAAGGCTTATTGCTCTTAATTTAAAGGTTATTTATTATAAATACTACAACACCAACCCCCACATCCATACATAATCATTGAGGTAGTTTGGGTGTTGAAATTATCTTTTTTTTCCAAAATCAAAATTTTGCGAGTTTACAATATTCTCAAGACCAAAGTAAACTTTCCAAACTCCATTTTTTTTCCAACACTCTAGTTTTCAAATTAGCTTATGATGAAAATAAAATCAAGCTACTAATAAAAATGGACTTCTTCCGAGTTATTATCATTGTAAGAAATATTAATGTATGTGATCTTTGTTTTGATTTAGTTATCATTGCTTTTGTTTTATTTGTATCTATAGACACCATTAAGTTAGTACACAAATATTTAACAATTTTATGTTGCTTATCAAGGTTAGAGGGGTGCCTTGGTGAACCAATAATATCATCATACAAAAAGGGTCATACAAAGGAGATGATGACTAATCCTACCATTGTCATGCTTATACAACCTTCTACCTATAACAAAATCCTCATTGTCATGCTTACACAACCTTCTACCTATAAGAAATCCTCAAACTTGTTAATATAAATATTAAAAATAATGGGAAAGAAAGGACAACCTTGATTAACCCCTAAATAATAATTTATTTTCTCTAACCAAACCACATTATGTTTAAACTTGTCAATGCACCTTGTGTAATGCTTTATTACTAAAGTCATAAACCCAAAGGGAACCCCAATATAATATGGCATATTCCATATGTTATTTTAAAGAATTGTGTCAAATAATATTTGAAACTGAAAGATTGTGTGTCATGTCAACAGTCACAAGTAATTGTAGTGTGTCTAATTGAGAAGAAAAATATTGAGCTAGGATGGCGCTCTGATCGGATCAATTGAGCCAGAATGCATATATGCTAGGGTTTACTCTAGCTCCTCACAGGATCCTATTATGTCCTCCTCCCTATACCATCCTCAACCTATCTTGTCTCCCTGCTCTGCGCCGCCCTAATGTCCTCTAACCGGGGAGGGGAACACCACTTTGCATATTGGCTCGAAATAAATCCCCATTACTCACAGCGACCTGCTCCGAACTGTACCAGAAAATATCAAGAATCCCCCAACTGACCGTGACACCCCATAAAACCACACGTGCATATCATGGACAGTCGAACGACCTAGTCTCAATATCCTGACAAAAAGAATAAATGAAAGAGTTCAACATCTGAAATACCATGCACTCATTAGAAAAATCATAGGCATCTGGCCCACTTAGCAAGCCCTCATAGGGTGGATCGCAGTGAAATGGAAGCCGAAAATCCCACTATGACCTTCAGTTAGACTCTAAGGGCTTTTTTACAATCATATTCCTCCATATGGATGATAAAACCAGAGTGGAAGATGGAGGACCCTACTTCTTCAACTCGACAGGCCTGTACCTGAAAAACTGGGTCGAACGTTTATGCCCCGAAAAAGAAGATATCACCTGGGCCCTTGTCTAGATCAAAATGTACTCTCTCCCTCAAGAGTACTGGGATGAGGAAACCCTCAAATACATTGGAAACACCCTAGGAATCTATGTTTGCTTAGCTGATCAAACGAAGCTCATAAAATATACTTCCTATGCTTGAATTTGTGTCTACATGCACATCGCAAAGGCCCTCCCGAATGCCACAAGCCTCAACCATGAAGATTCGGATTGGATCCAACTGTTGGATTATGAACATGTTCCCTTCAGATGCTGCAAATTTAATGAGCATGACCACTTATATAAGGACTTCAAGATGCCCAGACCCAACGAGGCAGTGGTTAACCACGCAGTACAAGCTAACTAAACAAGATCTAGACGCAATCGTAGTGGAATGGCCAATATAATGGAATACCCCAGTCGGCAAAGACCAACTATCGGATCTAGAGAATGGAAAGCCGATGGACGTGCCAAAGACACAAATTGAGACGAAGGACTTAGAGGACAAGGATGAAGGCGAGAACGATCAATAAGGCAGTGAAATTCATGATGGGTCGAGCAACACTCCGACATATTTGTAGTTGGAAGCGCAACGAAAAGAAGCAAGAACAAAGAAGAAAATGGAGAAAGGAGAAGGGATTACTACTGCTGGTCTCCTTGGTAAGCAGATGAATATATTGCTCGACAGGATGACAACTGTGGCAGAAGAAAACCGAGCAAAAGTGACACAATACATGACATAGTATTTCCACCAAGTGTTGCAGTTGTTACAAACATTGAGTAATGTTGTTATGTAGACCAGGGTAAATCCAAGGCTTGTAGAGGAAATTCACTAAGAAGTACGACAGTAAGAGGTTGATATCGGTACTTAGCAGTGCATTGTGCAGGTGCTACCTAGTGAGATCACAAAAGGTAATGAATATTTAGACTTTCCCCTAAGTGGGCTTGATAGTGTAAGTATAAACTTTAACATGTTACCTATGTTCATTCTTCATCACACCCACATTGGGACTAGTGAAGAGATCCATGAGCAAGAAGCATCGACTTACAAGAGGCATGAAAGAAGTGTTGAGGTGGAGGTTGAAAAACTCCACGAGGAAAAAGACACAACAAGGAAGGAAAAGGAAAAAGTGATGAATGTCAGGAAGAGACTAGAACATGCCATCTCTTTGGCATGCACGGATGCGCCATATATATCCAAGGAGATGGTCATGGAGGCCAAGGCATTGAATTTGGGCACAGTCCTTGCGGATCTCAACAAATTCAATGAGGAGTTGCAAGCAAGGGTGGCATCGAGCACACCACCAGAACAAGTAGAAGCACGGGAGACCAGTATCGAGGGTGCTTTGATGGAGATCGCAGAGTTGGAAAAAGCAGCACAACATATCGCATCATAAGTATCCCAATTTTGGGGAAGCCTCATACCAGACGGTCAGTTGCACTAGTTGAATGTGCAACTTGGGGATGCAGAAGCATATCTAGAGACATTGAGTGGATTGCTAAAGTAAATGCCCTACTTTTTCAAATAAATAAAGCAACAGAGTTGAAGGACTCGCAGCAACAAGTCAACAAGGCACGGAAAAGAAAGTAGAGGAGGACAATGCAATTGGGCGAGTTGCAGTCTAAGGAGGTGCAGCTGGAAATCGAAGCAATGCCAGTATTGACACAAATCAAGGATAATTTAGATAAAGTGCAACATAAATAAAGTGAGCATCAAATGGAGCAAGGGGTCGAGGAATTAAAACACTCAAAGTAGCAGTTAGGGAAGACGTCGAAAGAATTAAAACAACGTACGAATATTTTAAGGCACAAGTGAACACACCAGCAGCATTCGGATGAAGTGGACTGAGGACGAGCTACGAGATTGTGTTGGGGGCATGCTGGCACGTGGCTAGTTCATATAATGTTTGGTACAAACAACCACAAGTAGTCAGCGACAAGGCTACAGAGTGATTGTGGAGCGGAGCAAAGCATTTAAACATAGTTAGAAGTTAGATAGACTTAGTAGTTAGGATATGTCCACTTTGTGAAGTGGATCTATTTTGTAATGGCCACTAAGCCTATAAGTATAAGTCACATTGTAATCATTTCGACATATTTTGGATTGAATTTTCTCTTAGCTTTAGAGGATCGGTTTTGCGGATCTGTATCTCTATCAGTTCTGTGATTTGTAAGACATATTTGGTGTATGAAGTTTACTTTTAATGAGAAGGAATGCTTTGTCCATGACTTTGTCTCTCATGTGTTTTATTGCGGTATGATTAGATATGGTGTGTCGCAGTATGATTAGATCTCATGTGTCGCAGTATAATTAGATCAGTTGTGCCGTAGTATGGATAGATCTGTTATATCGTAGTACTAGTTATGATATGCATTGCAGATATGTTAAATGTAATATACCTCTTTAACATCCCTGATATTTTGTAAATGCAAATGTAATTATACTTGATGGGTTGATGATGCTATCTTAGTGGAGCAAACAATTAAGTGAAATAGTGATGTTCATTGAAGGTTACTAAGTTGTTTTTTTTGGTTAACGGTTAGTCCTTGAGAGGGATGTCGAAGTTACCCTTAACCGTCGAAGGGAAGTAAGTGTCTCCTAAGACCTAAAGCTTGGCACTAGATTAATATTTGTTAAAAGCTGTCATGAAAAACTAAGAAACTCCTTTGGATGACCTTGACATCCTAGTCCTGGTAGAGGACGTCTAGGGTTTTCATCATCAAAACCCACTATCTAGTACATAGCATAAGCTAAGCTATTTATCTCATAACAAACTAAGTAATGGTTATTATTATCTTGGTTCTGTTAAGTCAAACCCCAAGAAGTATACTTAGTACTTTATAAATATAGAAGAAATATATATATATATGTTATCATGATTGATAAATTATTATTGCATTTAATGCATTGTAATGCCAAGGGAAACAATATATGTATATGAGATGCTTATATAGATTGCATATATACATATATATATGAATATTATCACTTTGATTTAAATATTATTAATTATAATAATATTTTATAATGCATTTTAATGACAATGCAGTGAGAAACTACATATGTATATAGCTTTGCATATATTAATGAAATATATGTTTTGTAATTATATATAATGCATGGTAATGCATTATAATAATAATGCAATATAAGTATGTTAATACTTTTTAAAGAAGACGATTTACTTATATATATAAAAATATACATAAAGTAACCAAAAGTTGTCTTGCTTATGGCTATTAACCAAGATGGGGATATTATTTAAGTTTATAGTTGATTTTTATTTAACCTAGTTATGGTAAAAATCGTTTTATCCTACCTTTTTCTTGTTGGCTCCACGTTGCACAACCGTTTTTAATAGCTCAAACCCATTATCTTCTTTAAAACTCAAATGTCAAGAGCTGGGGGCAGGCGTCATTTTCCAGGGCTGTGCAGATGCTTGGGGTTGTTGCGTGAGAGAGGTATCCTTGATTTCCTATGCAGAGGTGGAGATTGATCCTTAATGGGAGATTGATCCCTGTTGGGTACCCGTTTTATACCTTATTTATATGTTGGATATATCTAATTGCATGCTGGATTATTATATTTCTTTGTTGTTGTGCATGGATTTGGGAATAAATCCGGTTGGGTACTCGTTTGGTACCCGTTTTACACATGATATTATGTTGTATTATATATAGTTCCACATATGCACACTGCGTGTGAATAGTTACATAGACCTATGCACGCTTGTGGTTTCATATAATACGTTTATTCTTCTCTTGATTGACTGCGCAGGCTAAGGGATAATATCCCTGCATATTTTCTGTGATATATTTATATTATTTTGTTTGCTTATTGGATGCATGCGCAGAGAGTTGAAATCTTGATCCCTGGATATATATTATTTATTTCATATATTGTTGGTGTAGCTTCTTGCTTGTGCGCATAGATTTGGTGAAAGATCCCTTCAGAGAATGGGAAATGATATCCCTTTTATCATTTACACATTTGATTATGTTGGAATGTTTCTTTGCTGTTGTGCATGATTTGGGGAAGCTCCTTTCTTATATATCCTGCGAATGTATTATTGCTTACTGCACATGATTTGGGGAAGGTTCCTTCTTATATATCCTGTGTATGTATTATTGATTACTGTGCATGATTTGGGGAAGGTCCTGTCTTATATATCATGTGTGTGTATTATTGCTTACTGCGCATGATTTGGGGAAGGTCCCTTCTTATATATCATGTGTAAATATTTAATGCTTGCTGCATGTATGAGGGTCGATGCCTGTGTATGTATTATTGCTTGCTGCACAGAGCTTTGGGAAAGGATCTCTAGAAGACTTCATTATATTTATATGCTGGTTAGTTGCATGTAGCACAGAGCTTTGGGAAAGGATCCCAGGAAAAACTTCATTATATTTATATGCTGGTTATTTCTTTGCTTCCTTGGTTTCCTACACTGATCCGTGTTTAGTACTCATTTGGTACTCGTTTGGTACCCTTGTTTGGTACTCGTTCGGTACTCGTTTGGTACCCTTGTTTGGTAATCATTCGGTACTCGTTTGGTACCCTTGTTTGGTACTCGTTTGGTACTTGTTTTACATAGTAGTGTATATGTTGCATGTGGTCTGATCAATGTGCAAAGAATGGGATACACTATCCTGAATACTCTATTAGTTTCATTAATAGGTTTATTTGCATGATGGTTGTCTTTGGATGGATAGCGCAGAGCTTGGTAAGGCTCTTGTGAGCTTTTTCTTTGATACATTAAACTATACACATGCTGTATATGTTGGCATGCTTCATCTGTATGATAGCGCAGAACTTGGGGAATGGATCCCTGTATACACATTCACTTGATAGCTTGAATAAATTGATGTGTAGGTAATGATGAATGTATTTTGCTGTTGTGCATGGGTGGGGAAGAACCTATGTTTGGTACCCATTTTACACATTATTATATATGTTGGTTATGTTGTATGTGCTTCTCAGGTGCTATGGGAAGGCTCCTGTAAGCTTGTGGGTTGATTTATTAAACTATAATTATATGTTGGTTATGTTGCGTGTGTCCTTTGTTGCTGCGCATGAGTGGGGAAGAACCCCTATGTGGTACTCATTTTACACATTATGATGTGCGTTTACTTGTGCTAATGCTGTTCCACAGGGATGGGAGAAAGATCCCTAAAATCTCCTAGTTCATATGTGTCTATTACCTATGCTAAATATTAATGCACAGGGATTGGGGATTGATCCCTGTTCACATTGCACTTCTTATATGGTAAACCCTTTGTTCATTGAATGTATCATTGGTGTATATAATTATATGCTAGTCTGGGTAGGGAAAACCTTCGGCATATGTCTTTTGTTTTTGTTCCATTTATGTCATAGAACCCTTGGGAAGGGAAGGGAATCTTGTTTTACATATTATAATGATCTGGTTGTGATCAGCCTGGGAGAGAATCCCTATAATGCCTCTGAGATAGATGGTTGAATGTTTTAGAAAAGTGTTCTCTATGAGAGAGACTTGAGAAAGTGTAAAGTAAATTTTGATGTAGAATGTACCTCTTCTATTGTTTATAAATAATAATTATGGCATTCCTTTGTGGACATACCCCATAGATTTGGGTGAACCACGTATATTGGTCTCTTTCTTATGTGTACTTTATATGTTTTAATCTACTTGATAATTGTGATCTAAAATGGTAAGTGGTTTCACTAAAGAATGTCTATTACATAAGTTAGCATTTCAATACTGCTTGAGTGTTTGGTTTTATAATAAACATGAGGATTACTCGAGTATTGGAACTAAGACCCCACTTAAAAAGGGGTTTACACTTCTTCTTTTGTTATGTACTATTTGTTAGAAGGGAATGAGCCACATGTTGGTTATAAAGTAATCTTTGTGCAAGAATGGCTAATCATGTTTAATGTATAAGTCTTATGAGAATAGTAGTGAATGAACAAGTGTTTATATGCAATGCTACTTATGACTTATATTCAAGTACATATGTGTTGTGACTAACACCCTTGATTGTTGATGTTAGGAAAAATTTTACCCCATTCCTACAATTGTTGAACTTGGAAAATGGGTATGTTACAAATTGGTATCAGAGCTGAAGTTTCAGCACTAGGGCCTATGTGGGCTCAGCATGAGGTATGAAAATGTAAAGTGCTTGAAGCAATGATGTAACACTACCATGTTCCATTATTTATTGTACTAGTGGTATGTACTTTAATATAGTACTCAAGGAGTAGCATTCTCCTAGCAAGATTGTATGGTATCTTGATTAAAGTATGTAGATACATTCATAGAGTTATTGAAAGGAATTTATGGAATGCATGTTAAGGATTTGATAACCTAAAGCCAATGAACCTCTCGTATAACAGTAAATTGTTTGGATATGAGATTTAGACAAGATAGTAGACTATGATTTCATGCTGACAATTGAATCCCTTTTGTATATTTATTATATGTAGGGAAACATTTTTCAAAAGTATGCTTACCTATGATGACTAATGTATTGGTTGTTTGCATCAATATCAAGGAAAAGTAATCCACTCCATTTTCCTCATAGATGAAAATGTTGAATTTTATGGTAAGGTATATTATCACCTTGACCAAAAAAATTTTGTGGATTAAAACTGTAAGCATAGGAGTAATGCTTTTGTTTTTTTTATTATGTACTAAGGGGACGTACAGAAAATGGAAGTTGGATTATGATTTTATCATTGATACATTCAAGAAGGAATGAAAATTTTCTCTATGATTTCTTTGATATATATAGAGAGATGTATATATACATAAATTGTTTTGCAAATAGTCTTGTGAATCTTTAGACACGAGCTAAAAACAACTAAATGGTTATAGAATGACCATTTGAATTATTGAAGAGGTTGTAAACTTATCAGGGGGATATGATAATACACCTCATAAGAAACCAAAGTTAATGAAAAGTGAACAATCAATGCTATGTGCTAACATTACACCTTCTGGCCGTAAGATTGTTAACATTTATGGGACTTGTTGAAAGACAAGGGGCATGATACATATTATACATATAGTGTGAGAGTTTGGATAAAATATCAGAGACTCAGGAAGATATATATTGATAAGTAAATAAGTGAATCTACTGCTTATCAACATGATGATATTATGATTATGTAAGGTGTTATGTGATACAAAAATATTATGAATATTGTTTTTGATTGACAATAGAACTCCATGAGTTTTTAGATAATATACATATTTGGTTGAGGTGTGCGAGGAAATGATCGCATGAAGTAAGGGCTTGACAATTAATAACCAAATCTAATCAACGACGAGAGGATCGCTAAACCAAAAAGGATTCTGAAAAAAAAAAAAAAACTATAAGTGAATGCCTCTATAATATATCATTGTCAAACTTAATAGATTAACATGTGCAGTAGGCTCAACTTAAAGCTTGTGTTGGTAAATCCGGTTGGCCATGATAGTGGCATTAGAGCCACAATGAGAACCAAGAGTTTATTAATGCAATGTTATGAGACATTGTTGCATGCACGTGAGACAATATGACTAGAGAAGTGGAAATATTGAGAGCATCAAGAGAAATTAAAAGATAACTCTACACATAATATTATTAAACAAAACCTCACCCTAACATAAGCAGGAGGGGGAGGGAGACTCCCTGCAAATTAAAATAAAGCTAACTTAAAATAAAGTTAACTTAAATTAAAATAAATCTAAGCAAGAAGAATGAAGAAGAGAAGGCCAAGTTTGGAGCACAAATTTGGGCCAGAAAGGAACACCTACAGTTGGGTATAGAACACGAGATGTGTTCAGGTAGGAGCACTACCAGTTTAATGTAAGAGCACTGCAATACCCTAAAGAGCTATTAGAGGTGGTTCCATGTTTTTGGTGACATAAAAGTCCTTGGAGCACTCTATAACTCAGGAGCACTGGGTGAGTGTTGGGTATCATCCTGTGTGTGATGCACGCCCTAAGGGGCATGGCACCAAGAAGGTGTTGAGTATCAATATTGTGCTTGGTGCACACCGAGAAGGCTCGGAATTTTCCTGGACTCAAGCGAGAAGGATTGAGGGGAAAAAGAGTTTATGGACCCAAGCGAGAAGGATTGAGGGGAAAAAGAGTTCCTGGACTCAAGCGAGAAGGCTTGAGGGGAAATAGAACTCTTGAACTCAAGCGAGAAGGCTTGAGGGGAAAAAGAGTTCCTGGACTCAAGTGATAAGGATTGAGGGGAAAAAGAGTTGTCATGGACTCAAGCAAGAGGGCTTGAGGGGAAAAATATTTTTCCGGGACTCAAGCGAGAAGGCTTGACGGGGAAAAGGATACACATGGAAAAGTTTTATAAGTGATTGGATCACACATACTACTTTATTATTGACATTGAGCCAGAGGCTCTGGAGTAGAATAACAAGTCTTATTCAATGTGACATGGCGCATCAGGAAGTGTTTCCTACTATGCATATGTTATGCACGAGGTATGTGCATATACTTATGTTTTGAACTTGTTATACTCAATATTTTGCATATTTTAGAGTATGCATGTGTTATGATCATGCACAACTCACGCTTTCAAGGAAAAGAAAGAAGAGGTACTTGGAAAGAAGTTTCATGACAAGAATTTGGAAAAATATTATCTTAGATCATGATTTATATGTATATAATGTATGACTAACAGAGGTGCAGGGGAAGGAAATTACAAAGAAGATATTAGTAAGAATATCAAACTCTAAAAGGATTGCCATGAAAAATCCGCAACATGATGTTGCAAGGGAAAACAATTTCTCATGTTCTAATTGATTTTAGAAAAATCATGTGTATGTATGTATTTTATGATAAGATGAGAGAAAACAACTCGTGTTGTTTTTCAAAAGCACAAGTTATGAGCTTGCGGAAATCATGAAAGTTCGAAGTTTATAACAAGTCAAGCAAAAGATGACAAATGAATGACGTGTAAAGGAACCCAAGAATGGGAAACAAACGGTTGGAAAGCATGAACACTGAGGACGCTGTTATTCTTAAGGGGAGGAGGACGTAATATCCCTCTTTTACACCCCTGCTATTTTGTAAATGCAAGTGTAATTGTACTTTATGGATTGATGACTGATGTTATCTCAGTGCAGCAAACACTTAAGTGAAACAGTGACATTCATTGAAGGTTACTAAGTTGTTTTTTTTGGTTATCGGTTAGTCCTTGAGAGGGATGCCGAAGTTACCCTTAATCGCCGAAGGGTAGTAAGTGTCTCCTAAGACCTAAAGCTTAGCACTAGGTTAATCTTTGTTAAAAGTTGTCATGAAAAACTAAGAAAATTCTTTGGATGACCTTGACATCCTAGTCTCGACAGAGGACGTCTAAGGTTTTCATCATCAAAACCCACTATCTAGTACGTAGCATAAGCTAAGCTATTTATCTCATGAAAAACTAAGTAATGGTTATAAGCTAAGATATATGTTATCACGATTGATAAATTATTATTACATTTAATGCATTGTAATGCAAAGGGAATCAATATATGTATATGAGATGCTTATATAGATTTCACATATACATATATATGAATATTATCACTTTGATAAATATTATTAATTATAATAATATTTTGCAATGCATTTTAATGACAAACTATATATGTATATAGATTTGCATATATTTATGAAATATTATTTATGATAATGTTTTGTAATTATAAATGTAAAGCATTATATATATATATATATATATATATAGATATATATATAGATATATATATCTCTCTATATATATATTTGTGAAATATAATTAATTAAAATAATGTTTTGTAATTATATATAATGCATGGTAATGCGTTATAATAATAATGTAATATAAGTATGCTAATACTTTTTAAAGAAGATGATTTACTTATATATATATAAATATACATAACGTAACGAGAAGTTGTCTTGCTTATGGCTATTAACCAAGATGGGGATATTATTTAAGTTTATAGTTGATTTTTATTTAACCTAGTTATGGTAAAAATCGTTTTATCCTATCTTTTTCTTGTTGTCTTCACATTACACAACTGTTTTTAATAGCTCAACCCCATTATCTTATTTAAAAATCAAACGTCAAGAGCTGGGGGTAGGAGTCATTTTCCAGGGATTTGCAGATGCTTGGGGTTGCTACGTGAGAGAGGTATCCTTGATTGCCTATGCAGAGGTGGAGATTGATCCTTAATGGGAGATTGATCCCTATCTGGTACTCGTTTTATACCTTATTTATATGTTGGATATCTGTGATTGCATGTTGGATTATTATATTTCTTTGTTGTTTTGCATGGCTTTGGGAAGAAATTCGGTTGGGTACTCGTTTGGTACCCGTTTTACACATGATAATATGCTGTATTATATATAGTTCCACATATGGTTACTGCGTGTGAATAGTTACATAGACCTTTGCACACTTGTGGTTTCATGTAATACATTTATTATGCTCTTGATTGACTGCGCGGGCTAAGGAATAATATCCCTGCATATTTTCTGTGATATATTTATATTATTTTGTTTGCTTATTGGATGCATGCACAGAGACTTGGAATCTTGATCCATGGATATATATTATTTATTTCATATATTGTTGGTGTAGCTTCTTGCTTGTGCGCATAACTTTGGGGAAAGATTCCTTTAGAGAATGGGAAATGATATCCCTTTTATCTTTTACACATTTGATTATGTTGGAATGTTTCGTTGATGTTGCGCATGATTTGGGGAAGCTCCTTTATTATATATCCTGTGAATGTATTATTGCTTACTGTGCATGATTTGGGGAAGGTTCCTTCTTATATATCATGTGTATGTATTATTGATTACTGCGCATGATTTGGGGAAGGTCCCTTCTTATATATCCTGTGTGTGTATTGTTTCTTACTGCGCATGATTTGGGGAAGGTCCCTTCCTATATATCCTATGTATATATTTAATGCTTGTTGCATGTATGAGGATCGATGCATGTGTATGTATTATTGCTTGCTGTGCATAGCTTTGGGAAAGTATCCCTGTATTATATTTACATGCTGGTTAGTTGCATGTAGCGCAGATCTTTGGGAAAGGATCCCTGGAAAAACTTCATTATATTTATATGATGGTTATTTCTTTGCTTCCTTGGTTTCTTGCGTTGATCCCTGTTTGGTACTCATTTGGTACTTGTTTGGTACCCTTTTTTGGTACTCGTTTGGTACCCTTGTTTGGTACTTGTTCGTTACTCGTTTGGTACCCTTGTTTGGTACTCGTTCGGTACTCGTTTTACATATTAGTGTATATGCTGCATGTGGTCTAATCAAAGTGCAAAGAATGGGATTTTCTATCCTGAATACTCTATTAGCTTCATTATTAGGTTTATTTGCATGATGGTTGTCTTGGGATAGATAGCGGAGAGCTTGGGAAGGCTCTCGTGAGATTTTTCTTTGATACATTAAACTATACACATGCTATATATGTTGGCATGCTTCATCTATATGATATTGTAGAAATTGGGGATTGGATCCCCATATACACATTCACTTGATATCTTGAATAAATTGATGTGTAGGTAATGTTGAATGTATTTTGCTGTTGTGCATGGGTGGGGAAGAACCCCTGTTCGGTACCCATTTTACACAATATTGTATATGTTGCTTATGTTTTATGTGCTGCTCAGGTTCTATGGGAAGGCTCCCTGATCTAGGTGGATATCGATGGCGACCCACCTTTTCCAACTAGCACAAAACATCTTTCTGGCAATTTTGGTAATTTACTAGTTTGAGCAGTTTTTCGAGTCCTGAACTTCTGGAGCCGTTTTGAGGCCCTAAATGACGTTTTTTGGGGTATATTTTCCCAACTATTGTAGTTCTCGGATAGATATTTACAATGAGCTATGGTGCGCCCCAAACGGAGATCGTATTCCAAAGTTACGCCCCCGAAAAGTTGATACACCAAACTACCCAAAACGGGGTCCACACAACTGTGGGCTTTTCATCTTCCGGGGTTAGGGTTTTGGATTTTGGGTATTGTAAAAAGGCCTTAAAGGCCTCATTGTAATCATCTTCTTGCGAAGGAGTGCAGCTGTCACATCTCTTCTTAGAGATAAGCTGCCACCATTCCAACAAGCTTGTTTTCCATTGCATTTTACAGTTTCAACTTATTTCCTTATTGAATAGAAAACCAGTTTTACTGTATCTCTGTTATTTTGTGTTAAGCATCTTTTAATAATCTGTATTCATTTCATTCTGCTCATAAAATCTGTATCAGTGGTATCAGAGCAGTCTTCTCCTTGTCGTCTTAATGGATGTCCCCAACGAGGTCAGGGTACAAAGAATTGGGTCTCGAGCTTGTTTCTCTTGAGGACAAAAGCTCTCGCACGCCTAAGCAACCTCTCATGGAAGGAGAAAATAAATATGACGAGAAAGGAGATCCTTTCAAAATGTTGCTTGAAGAATCCCTCACGCAACAGAGTAACAAGATGATGGATAGTTTCACACAAATCCTTCGGCGAATACCAGCAAGCGACATGTCTTCCTCGAGTGGAAGCACTGACCCCTTTAAGGTATAAATCAACTTCGATATTCCTATATTTGAAGGTCAAATAAATGTAGATGCTGTATACAAGTGGTTGAATCTACTATAAGGGTATTTTTCTGTCCATAACTTTTCAAATAGAGAAAATATTACTTTTGCACTCCTCAAAGCCGTTCCCCATGTCAAAGATTGGTGAGAAACTTTCTGTGAGCAAAAGGAAACAAAGGAACCCTCATTATTTACAGTCACTTCCACCTGGGAATCCTTTGGGGATGCTATTAAGGAACAATACTACCCTGTTGGAAGTTATGATGAATTGTATACCAAATGGACCACACTGCGACAAGAAAGAGACCAAGCAGTGCCAGAGTTCACAAATATCTTCCATACCTTGCGCACCAAGCTGGGTATCAAAGATTCAGAGCGACATCTGGTGCTCAAGTATTGCGCTGCTCTGCATAGATACATCCATACCGAAATGGAATTTCTAGACATCTCCTCCTTGGGTGCGGCCTACCGATATGTCGTCAAAATCGAGCAAAAGCTCAAACAAAAGATGCGGAGATTTGGGCCTGGGAACCCCTCACAGCAAAAGACGGGAAAGGGAGGCCCCAACCGACAAAATAGAGGACAGAGGAAAGATGGACAATATCAGGACAACCAGTCCAAGTCGCAAGAAAAGAAGGACACTGGGAAGACAAAGAAATATACTGGGAAGTGGTGCGACTTCCATAAGAGCCCTTGGCATAACATTGTTGACTGCCGCTCAAAGCAGTTGCTGGTGGCCGAAGTGAAAGCGTCTGAATCAGATGCGGGTTCTGACTCTGAATCAGAACTAGAAAGGGGAAGACAGATCATTGACGCAGAACCCAGTGCCACCGTGGCTACCACCAAGCTCCAGCCTGATGAACCAAATGAGACAGAAGAAGGAGAGTGCCTCTTCCATTCACAGATGTGGGTAAAAGGCACCTTGCTGCACTTCATTGTTGATAGCGGTATCTAGAAGAACCTCATCTCAGTAGAGGTCGTCAAGCGGTTGTCCCTGCTAACAACGCTACACCCACAACCCTTCACCATTGCATGGATCCACCAAGGAAGCGATCTCCATGTCAACCAACAGTGCTGACTGTCATATGGAATCAAGTCATTCAAGGATGACATATTGTGTGATATTGTTCCTCTCTAAGTTTGTCATGTTATTTTGGGCCAACCTTATTTATGGAAATGTCATGCTGTATATGAGTCTAGGCCTCATAGTGTTATTATTACTTTGAATAGGAAATTGTACAGGATACCCGAGGAAGTCCCTCCTAGTGCTATTTCCTTGATTTCTGCCAAGTAATGTAGGAAGGTCATCTCTCAGATCGAGAAATTTATCTTCTTCGTGATTCGCTCTCAGAGTGAGAGAAAGATCATAGCCACATCCAAGGCCTCCGCGGTCGATCTCTCCACACAACAGAATCAAGTGGATAAGGTCATAGAAGAATACTTAGATGTCTTCTCCTCTCCTACCAAGGTACCTCTGCACTGCCACGTCAAGCATCCCATCGATCTGACCCCAAGAGCACCGCTATCCAATGGGCTAGTCTATCGCCGTTCACTGTTAGAAAACGAGGAGATCAAGAGGCAGATCCAAGAATTGCTCCACAAGGGGCACATCCATCCCAGCTCATCACCTTGTGGGAGCCCAATCATGTTGGTGCAGAAGAAAGACGGGACCTGGCGACTCTGCATTGATTACCGAGCCCTGAATAAAATCATAGTTTGGAACCAGTACCCGATTCCCCGAATCGAAGACCTCCTTGATCAGATCACGAGGGCCAAATACTTCTGTAAGATTGGTCTGAAGTCTGGCTATCGCTAGGTCCCAATAGAACAACAGATATATGGAAGACAGCCTTCAAGTCAAAAGAAGGTCTTTTTGAATGGCTGTTCATGCCCTTTGGTTTGAAAAATTCTCCAACAACCTTTATGAGGATGATGGATGATATCCTACAACCTTTCACCAATACTTTTGTAGTGGTGTATCTGGATGACATCCTCATCTACAACAAGAATTGGGAGGAACACTTGTAGCATATTCAGCAGGTTCTGCACACCCTATAGCAGCACAAACTATATGTGAACTTGGAAAAATGATCCTTCAGCATGGATAGGTTCCATTACTTAGGCTACATCGTTGATCAGCATGGTGTGCATGTGGATCCAACCAAGATCCAGGTCATCCATGACTGGCCATCCCCAACCACACTCACTGAACTTCGGAGCTTCTTGGGCCTCACCAATTTCTATCACCGGTTTGTGTTGGGATTCTCTCATATCGCCCAGGCCCTCATCCAAGTAACTAGGGGTGGTGTTAAGGAAACATTTGTGTGGGGCCTGTCCCAACAACAAGCCTTTGTGCTCATCCCTGGTACTCTCATTACTGGACCTGCAACATCCATCTGAGATCGAAACAGATGCTTCAGGCTATCTGTGGGTGCCATTCTCACTCAACACGGCTAACCCATGGCATATCATAGTGAGACACTATCAGATGTTTTCTGTAAGTACCCTAATTACGATAACAAAATGTACTCTATTGTGTAAGCCTACCGCCAGTGGAGACATTACATTCTTGGGAAGGAGACAGTCATCCACACTGATCACAAGCCCCTACAGTTCATGCATAACCAAGGAAAATTGCAGAATGAACACCATCAGAAGTGGTCCACATACTTACAGCAGTTCCACCTCAACATCAAGTATAAAACAAGAAGTACCAACCGAGTTGCTGACTACCTCAGTCGACCTCCAGTTGCGGGACTCACCACGGTGCTAGACTCTTGCGGCCACGAGACCTCCAGATGGCCCCACCTCTACGAGACAGACCCTAACTTCTCCACCACCTACCAAATGTTGGGAACCAACTTAGTGGTCTCTAATTTCCATCTTTAGGATAGGTTGTTGTTCCATCTGGGCCATCTCTGCATTCCATCAAGAGAGCGCACGAAGCTGATTTGGGAAGCTCACTACAGTTGGGTGGTAGGACACATTGGTGTCGAAAAGATAGTGGCAGTGCTGCAGAAACATTTCTACTGGTTGAAACTTCGACAAGATGTCAACAAGTATATCAGGTCCTGCACTGCCTACGCTATTACCAAACTGAACACTAAGAAACAGGGCCTGTACACCCCTATGCCTACTCCTAACAGGTCATGGGAATCCATCTCAATGGAATACATGTGAGGCCTCCTATCCACCAAGAGAGGAAATGACTGTTTTTTTCTGGTTGTTAATCGCTTTTCCAAGATGGCGATTCTATCCACCTACAAGAAGAACATCACAGCAGAAGCCACTGCCAAGCTCTTCTTTGAACGAGTATGGGTACATTTTGGGACCCCACAAACCATTATCTCAGATCGTGACAGTCGGTTCCTCAGCTCATTATGGTCAAGCCTCTGGTCACTGCTGGATACCAAGCTCACCAAATCCACTGCCTTCCACCCCCAGAAAGAAGTCCAAACTAAGGTCATCAACCAGATGGTCGTACATATCCCGCGCATGCACAATTCAAAACACCCCCGCACATGGGATGAGAGTCTCCCCTATGTTCATCATAGCTACAATCGAGCCCTGCATATCTCAACTGGCCACAACCCCTTTCAGGTAGGGTTGGGATTCCAACCATTGGGCCCCATGGATGTTTCACTACCCTTGCGACCACCTCATCCCCTGCTCCAACAGAAGCTGACAAAGCCACCCAGTCCATTGAGAGGATCCAGCACATCTTCCAACAGGTTCAGGATATTCTACAGAAGTCTAATGCTAAGTACAAGTAGTGCCATGATCAACATCGGGTGCCACATAAGTTTCAGGTGGGTGACAAAGTTTGGTTGCATTTGCAAAAAGAATTCCTTACAAGGCCCCATCGGAAGCTTCTCCCACTCCGCTATGGGCCGTAAACCATCACCAAGGAGGTGGGTGACAATGCTTTTGAGCTCAACATTCCCCCCTTCATTTGTATGCATCCATTCTTCAATGTGGCTCTCCTTTGACCATATTTCCCACCATTATTAGACACCTCAGAGATAGCAGAGCTGTTGACACCAACAGAGCTCAACCCTGCCTGCATGCAACAAGCATCCAATGATCAGATTTTGGACACACAGATCAAGGGCACTTGATAACAAAGGATCCAGCTTTATTGAGTCGTCAAAGCAGGGCAGCTCCTGCACCAAGGCAAGTGGCTCACCCAAGGCCAAATTCAACAGAAATTTCCCCATCTGATGGGAGAACTCAATGCAATGGATACCATTGCTTCCTAAGGAGGGAGAATTGATCCAGGTGGATATCGGTGGTGACCCACCTTTTCCAACTGGCTCAAAACAACTTTCTGGCAATTTGGTAATTTACTATTTTTAGCAGTTTTTCGGGTCCTGAACTTTGGGAGCCATTTTGAGGCCCTAAACAACGTTTTTTGGGGTATCTTTTGATAGAAAAGATCATCATGAAATTTTCACCAACAATTGTATTTCTCGGATATATATTTCCAACGATCTATCGTGCACCCCAAACGAAGATCGTATGCCTAAGTTACGCCCTCGGGAAGTTGATACACCAAACTACCCAAAACGGGGTCCACAAAACTGTTGGCTTTTCATCTTCCGGGGTTAGCGTTTTGGATTTTGGGTATTGTAAAAAGGTGTTCAGAGCCTCATTATAATCATCTTCTTACGAAGGAGTGCAGCTGTCACATCTATTCTCAAAGATAAGCCACCACCATTCCAACAAGCTTGTTTTCTGTTGCATTTTACAGTTTTAGCTTATTTCCTTATTGAATAGAAAACTGGTTTTACTGTATCTCTGTTATTTTGTGTTAAGCATCTTGTTATATTTTGAGAATTAATTCAACATACTCTAGGATCTTTATTGAGAGAATAACATGTACAACATATCAATCATATCAAGCATGTGTCAAGCATATCAAGCAATCACATAAGACAATAGACACAAAGAGTTTCACTAGGGAAAACCATAAAGGTGAAAAACCCCACAAGGTCCTCAGAGATAGAATGATCAATGATACAACCAAAGTACAAGAGATAGAATTCTCCTAGTAGCTGATCCTCCTCCTCACATGTGTGCCACTTTCCGAGTGATAGAAGAGTGAGTAATGAGATGAATGAAATAGAGATCTCCCAATCTCTATTTTTACTTGTCCTATCTTGCCTAATAAACTTATGGGGACGACTTGTCTAACTCAGCCTAATAACCCCAGGTTACATTAATCTGGGATGACCCCTCAATAGGTGGTCTAATAACCCATTAGCATGTTACGACACTTGCGACACTTGTCAATACAAATGACGACACTTCTGTATAGAGGAATAATACATCTCTATAGGAGTACAATAATACATAGATGAAATACATTCCGAAGTTACATGTACATCAACACTCCATCTTAACTAGGAAGGTATTTCTCGACACAGATCTACAGGCACAATTCTTCTTCTCTGGATCATCATCATTGGATCATCGTCATGAAATCATCATCATCGCTGCTATCTCAATCAATCTCCAATCTAATCATCATAGGAAGTTCTACAGAGCCAGTCCTTTTTCATGCTAGATGTAGGCTCGCCACCTGCAGGTCTTCATCATCTACACAACCAACCCTTTTTCATGCTGGATTTATATCATCAACATATCTACGAGCAAGCCATCAAGTATGTACACCTCAGAACTGATTACACTGCTTCTGCAAAACCTGCAAGATCTCCTAGGACTGATTATATTGCCACAGCAAAACCTAAAAGAGCATCTCAAGACTGATCATATGCCTCTGCAAAACCTGTGTACCATATTGTCACATCATCGTCTTCAGATCATCGTCATCGTCCACGGAGCACAACCCAGATGCACACACATAGCACTTACACTCACTGGCATGGAAGGACTTTCCTCTGACCATCCGAGAAAGGCTCAGCAGTTACACTCACTAGCATGGAAGGACTTTCCTCTGACCATCTGGGAAAGGCTCACAGAACTTACATCAATGACCATGGAAGGAATTTCCTCTGATCATGTCAGAACGGCTACAACAATTACATCACGACCATGGAAGGACTTTCCTCTGACCATGTTGGAAAATCCACGCCCAACACTTACATCTAGCCATGGAAGGAATTTCCTTTGACCATGCGAGAATGGCGTAGCCCTTACATCTCACCATAGAAGGACTTTCCTGTAACTATGTGAGAATGGCTCCGCCCAACCCTTACATTTCACCATGGAAGTACTTTCCTCTAACCATGTGAAAATGGCCCAGCCCTTACATCTCACCATGGAAGGACTTTCCTCTAACCATGTGAGAATGGCCCTGTGTGCATCTGTGTCTCTGGACTCATCACTTCCCCTTGGAAGGTATCTCGATCTAAAGTACACCAAGTCTCCATCTGAATTATTCAAACTTCACTCTGGCAAGAAGCTTGGTCAACACATCGACTATTTGCTCGTCTGTCGAAACATACAGGAGCTTCACTGCTCCTTTCTGCACCATATCCCTGATATAGTGACACTTGATCTCAATGTGATTTGACTTGTCATGGAACACTGGGTTATCTGACAACTTCACACAAATCTGGTTGTCGCAATATATACAAGTAGCACTCAGCTGGAGATCAAACAAATCAGACAGTAGCTTCCTAAGCCATACTACCTCACAACTGGCCGAACAAGCCGCAACCTACTCTGCTTCGGCTGTACTTAGTGCCACACAGGACTGCTTCCTGCTAAACCAAGAGATCATACTGGATCCCATACTGAAGCAGCACCCCGAAGTGCTCTTCCGATCAATGGACTTGCCTACCCAATCCGAATCAACATAACCCTCCAGGTTAAACTTCTGATTCACCTCATACTTGAGCCCATAGTCAACTGTACCTTCAGGTATCTCAGAATATGCTTTGCAGCTATCAGGTGAACATGTCTCGGATCTGTCAAGTATTGGCTCAAGGTGTTCACCGCAAAGTAGATATCTGGTCTCGTATTCATCAGGTACATCAAGGACCCAATCATCTGACGATACATCGTAGCATCAACCGGCTCAGAAGAAGCATCACACAGAAGCTTCAGGTTAGATGCCATAGGTGTGGCCATGGCCTTGCAGTCCATCATCCCGAAC
Source organism: Larix kaempferi (assembly GCA_027924585.1). Taxonomy (NCBI): domain Eukaryota; kingdom Viridiplantae; phylum Streptophyta; class Pinopsida; order Pinales; family Pinaceae; genus Larix; species Larix kaempferi. The sequence continues at coordinate 3,092,483 of BSBM01000206.1, read as the reverse complement.
TTCTTCAAGATCTCTACTGCATACTTCCCTTGTCTAAGGAAGATTCCATCTGCATTCTGCCACACCTCCATACCAAGAAAATAGTGCATCATACCCAAGTCCTTCATCTTGAACTCGGCAGCAAGCTTCCTCTTCATATTGACAATCAATCTATCCTCACCTGTTACAAACAGGTCATCCACATACAATAGTAGAATCACATGATTGCCTTCCTCAACCTTGTAGTAAAGGTTGGAATCTGCTTTAGTCTTGGTAAAGCCCAAACTGGATAGGAAGCCATCTATCCTACCATACCAGGTCCTGGGTGTCTGTTTCAAACCATATAGGGATTTCTTCAGTTTGCACACATGTGTCTCTCTGTCATGTGTCTCAAACCTGAGTGGTTGCTCCACATACACTTCCTCTTCAACTTAACCATTCAAGAAAGCTGTCTTGACATCCATCTGGTGTACCTTCCATTTCATCACTGCAGCTAGAGCAAGTACTGATATGATGGAAGTGTATCTGGCCATAGGAGCAAAGATCTCTTCATAATCAATCCCTTCTTTCTGGGAGAAGCCACGAGCTACAAACCTAGCTTTGTATTTCTCTATGCTACCATCTACAACATGCTTGATCTTATAGATCCACTTGGAAGTCACCACAGACTAACCATCTGGTCTTGGGACCACATCCCAAACATCATTCTTCATGATCGACTGGTATTCTCCATTCTTTCTTTTCTGCTGCTTCTTCATAACTGGAAGGTTCTTTGTTCATTATGTCACAGAGTAAGACAACATAGCTGGTATGTGATCTTGTTCTTTTCCTTTCTATGTGTTCTTTTTCTGGAATACCAAACCTTTCTGCATCTTGGATGAGCTCTCTATCCCATGCCGGTTTCCTCTTGTGAGATTCCTTCTCACGAGGTGGATCTATAGGTTGTTGTGGATCTTCCATTTCATGATCTTCTTCAGGAACTGCTTCATTCATGGTGGTGTCTTGAGTTCTGAATATTCTGGGTTCTTCATTCTTTTCAAATGGTGTTTTCCTCGATTTGATGTATGTTGAGCTTTCATCAAATGTTACATCCCTACTGATATCAATCTTCTTAAATCTTGGGAAGTAGATTCTGTAAGCTTTCGAGCTTTCACTGTAACCCAAAAATATGCCCTTCTTTCCTGAAGGATCTAGCTTTGTCCTCTTTTCTTTTGGGATGTGAGTGTATACTGGACAACCAAATATTCTGAGATGGATAACTTCTGGTTTCTTACCAGTGAACACTTCTTCTGGTGTTTTGTTGCCAAGTATCTTATGAGGTTTTTTGTTCTACACATATACAGTTGTCCTTGCTGCTTCAACCCATAAGTGCATAGGTAGATCTTGGTCATGAAGCATTGCCCTAGTTGCTTCCATGATTGTTCTATTCTTTCTTTTGGTAACCCCATTCTGTTGTGGATTGTAAGGAGTAGTCAACTTCCTCTTAATCCCTGAATCACTGCATAGCTTCTTGAAGTCTCCTGAAGTAAATTCTCTGCCATTGTCGGATCTGAAGATCTTGATCTTCATGTCAGTTTGGTTTTCTATCAAGGCTTTGAATTCCTTGAACTTGTCAAACACTTCATCTTTGTTCTTCAAGAAGTAAACCCAAGTCTTCCTAGAGAAATCATCAATGAAAGAAACATCGTATACATACCCACTCAGATAACTGGATGACATTGGACCGCAAACATCAGAGTGGATAATTTCCAAGGTTCTTTTTGCCTTGCCTTCACTGCTTGGAAATGTCTTCTTTGTGTTCTTTCCCTTTGCACAACCTTTGCAAATGCCTTCATGCTTTGCCTGGATTTCAGGAAAACCTTCTACCGCTTTGCTTGCAATTGGTAATGCCCTATAGTGTATGTGTGCAAGCCTTCTATGCCAAAGTTCACTTGGCTCTACTGAATCATGGACCATGGCTTGTTCTGGTTGGCCCTTCAATTTGTATAATCCTCCCTCTTGCTTTCCAATCACCACTGCATCATCAATAGTCTTACCCTTTGGCCACATTAGGACTTGGCCATCTACAAATGCAACCCTCATGCCTTTTGCATCCAATGCAGATATGGAGAGTAGATTCTTCTTGATACTTGGAACATATAGCACATTTTTCATCTTCATAGACTTTCCATAGTCTAGTTTATAGGAGGCTTCACCACTCCCTTTTATTGGATACTAGTAGTCATCCCCAAGTTTCACCTTGTGGGGTGATTCATGTTCAGATAGATTCATAAAGGATTCCTTGAATCCTGTAATGTGTTTAGAAGCCCCACTATCTATAAGCCAATCATTACTTCCATAAGTAATGGTTCCATTGAGAGCATAAATCAAAACATATTCTTCATCACTAGAAGAATCTTCACTATCTTCTCGAGCCCTCTTCTTGGGAGGTTCATCATCCTCTGCAGCATGAGCATGATGTTTTCTTTTGAAGTTCTTCTTCTTGTGAAAACCATCTTTCTTATTTCTGGGACAATCTCTGGAATAGTGTCCCTTCTCATCACATGTATAGCAACAGACATAGGACATGTTCCTTCGAGGTTTGGGACTACCTCTCTGATTCTGATGATGATGTATTTCTTTCTTGCCATGATGGTGAGCCTTCTTATCACCATGAATTTTGGAGTGTGCTGTGAGAGCTTGTTCTTCATTCCCCATCTTCTCTTCTCGAGCTACAATTTGAGCTTCTTCCTATGAGCATTCTTCCCACAGTCTACTAAAAGTGATAAGTTTCTTCCTAGCACAAATCCCTTGGATGAAGAAATCCCATGACCTAGGAAGGCCATTAAGAGTGGTCATTACCACTTCTCCATTTTCTATATCTTCTCCCACAGCTTCAAGTTGTTGTTTTTGGGAGACCCTTGAGAAATAGGATTGCATAGTCTCCGCATTCTGGATCTTGACATTCTTCAATTGATTCCTTAGGGTCATTTTTCGATTTATGTTCTTCCCTTCAAATAGCTTGGTCAGGGAATCAAACATCTCCTTTGGTGTCTTTTAGGGAAGACACATGGGGTATGAGATGATCTTTAATAGAATTAGCAATGATCCTCTTTTCTTTGACCAATTTCTTCTTGTGAAGATCCTTAGCCTCTTCTCCCTCTGGGACAGGGATCTCTTCAGTTATATAAGTGTCCAACTCATTTTCTTTCAGGATTAACCCAATCCTATACTTCCATGCTCAGAATTTATCAGCCCCTTCAAGCTTATCCTCAAGCTTAGTGTGGTGAGACATCTTTAAAGAGTACTTCAAATGGAAATAGAAAAGTTTTAGGTCTTACCATTTGTCTTGCTGAAAACTGGATCTGGTCCCGGATTAGGGTTTGTCAGAGAAACCTTAAAAATTCAAAAGATGAATTTCAAACTTCTAAAAGGATAGAAAAATGTGACTTGATGAGCTAATCAGCCTCTTATATTCAAAATTTGAGATCTGCAAAGTTTCACCCTTCAAAAATGCCTTTTAGTCTTCCCGGATTCACTAGGGAGGACCTTGAATTAGAGTTTGAGTTTCCCGGAGTTTCACCCAACCAAAAATCTCGATCCAAAGCTCTAAACTTCGATTTTTCCAAGGAGCTTCCAGCTATGTATTGAGATTTCATAAATTTCTATTTTTGTGGAAACCCTAATTTTTAGGGCCAAAACTGGAAGTGCTCAGAATTGAATTCTGATTGGACAGAAAGATTCTCCTTGATGAGTAGAGTCAATCTACCTTACTGCTTTTCCAAAATATGTGGAGAGAAACTCGATAAACAAGAAACCCTAGTTTCCGCCACTACACAATGTCTTCTTCTCAGGGAAGCTCTGATACCATGTTAGATTTTGAGCATTAATTCAACATACTCTAGGATCTTTACTGAGAGAATAACATGTACAGCATATCAATCATATCAAGCATGTGTCAAGCATATCAATCAATCACATAAGACAATGCACACAAAGAGTTTCACTAGGGAAAACCATAAAGTGAAAAACCCCACAACTTCCTGAGAGATAGAATGAGCAATGATACAACCAAAGTACAACCAAAGTACAAGAGATAGGCTTCTCCTAGCAGCTGATCCTCCTCCTCACATGTGCGCCACTTTCTGAGTGATAGAAGAGTGATTAATGAGATGTGTTATTCCTAGGGTTGTTCCATAGATTTACACAGCCTTTACCTCATTTTCTTTCAGTTTTTCCATTTGTCTAGCGTATGCATTCCCTTATTTCTTAAAATTTTATTTTTACCATTTGTCATGTTTCATAATTAAATAAGGATTTGGCTCTTGTTCATATTTATATTCAAAATAAAGTTTGTTTTCTTGCATTAACAAACATTACAAATGCTTGGGAAATTTTAAATTTCATAAATTAGATGTAAATGTCAAACTGACAGCATCTTCCATAATTTCGAATTTGAAAATGCTGTCAGTTTTGTAAATTGTGATATTATGATTAAAACAGGAGTTTGGAATCATAATTATAATTTGCATTTGTTATAATATGATATCAATTATGGAAATACATGGTATGTGTACTCCTGTAAAACATGGCAGCCTACTATAATTATGTGCATGGTACTCTTGTAAGGCATGGAAGCATGTTATGTATGACACTTAACAAATGAACAAAGTACACAACTCGTGTAGGAATGAATGCATTCTCCAAATTTTTAATTAGCAAGATCAATGGCCAGAACATTGTGGTTTCGGGAATGAACCCCACAGGATAGGGTTTTCAGTACCTATTCATTTTGAATCCAGCCAAATTTCCACACAGTTATAGGAGAGGGTTTTGAAGTTATAAGTGGTTTTCAACATTGAGTGTTTAGTTGCTGTAGCAGGGTACAATGGATGAAACTTCCACGCAGGGCCTGAAGAAAAAACTGAGAGGACTCATATGCAGAACTGAACCCAATAACATTGAGTGGATTTCCCAGTTTCCTTTGTCAACTAGGTTGATGAAAAATGCTGGGTGGTTTGTCTTTTGTGAAAGGTTGCAGGGCTACAATATTCAGGCAACGAAAGCATTTATAAAAAATTATGAGGATGGAGTGGTCAATTTCAAAGATTTCAAGGTTGTGGTTAATGAACAAGCTGTTGCAGAGGTCATGGGGGTCATTGCCGAAGGCGAGCAATGGTTTAAACAACAAGACTTTGAGGGATATTACAGCAAGTTCTTGTTACCAGGGTTTGAAATTTTAAACTGGAACAATGGCGTGCACATAAGTAGGATAAAACCTAACTGGCAAATTCCACTGGAGGTAATTCAAAATTACATTACATGTGATGGTCGATTTGATAAGGTTTTAAGATGCCATGTTAGGTTATTAATGCATCTGCAGGGAAGCAAGAAGTTGAATCTTCCATATTATTTGTGGAGGAGTTTGCATAAAATGGTTTTGTCAATTCAAAAACGGCCAAGGCATACAGACCGTTCTATCTTTCACCAAGGGCTTATTAAGCTGTTGATTTTGCATCATTTGAAACAAATAGGCAGAGATTGGGACCAGTTGATCCGTGAACAAGGGATTGAGATTAAAAAGAAGAAGAAACCCTTTAAGAAGAAGGGTAATGAAAGCAAATCGCCGGATGAGCAAGTACAGGCTGAAAATTCTAGGGAAAAACAAGATGCTGTGCAAACCTTATTGAATATTGCTGAAGATAAACCAATAAAAAGCATAAGTGCAGAGAATGTGGACTTAGGGCCGAGGACCAGAGCCATAACTAAAATGGCCGCAGAGGGTAAATTGTTAAAACAACCTATAGGAGGAAATCAAATTGTGCATGTAAATGAGTCTGATAATGACATGAATACACAGGAGATGGATGCTCTTGTTGCTGAGGATGAGGACTTTATAAATATGCAAGCCAACATAGGGTATATACCTGATTTTTTTTTTTAAAACAAATAGTTTCAGGATGAAACGTGGGCATCAAGCTCTAAAGGCATATCAAAAGAAAAGGTTGAAATAAGTACAGAAGACATAGAGATGGTTCCTGAAATAAACCAGATTAAGAAGACATTGCAATCCTACAAGGAGCAATGTAATTATCTACAGAATATCAATGAGAGTTTGATGCTGGAAAAGAAGAGGCTTTGTGAAGATCTTGGACAGAAGGCTGTGGACTATCACAAATTTGCAGTCATAGCTACGAAGACCCTACAGAAGAAAAGATCCATGCATAAGGAGTGGAAACAAATGATGACTCAACTGGATAAGCTGCAGGGATGAGAGAACAATGCTAACACCGAGTATATCAGGTTACAAAGGAGATCACAAGTCCTAGATGACTTGGTGGTTCTTGCTGAGTCATCTAGGAGCATATAATCTTCTTTCTCTAATTTAGTGATAGGATTGCATAGCAAGCAAATTGTTCTAGTTATTTTACTTTTGCTAAGGATTCGAAAGACAAAAATGTAAAACTCTGTTCCATTTTTTGAGGAGTAGATCCATTAGAATAGGATTTGTCAACTGTTCTATTTTGAAGCAATTTTTGTATATATAGGATAGACATGAAATAGAAAAAGGTTGGAACTTGACATCATGATCGAAGTTCAATTTTAGAGGCTTTTTATAGGCATGTATAAATTTCCTTATGTTTATATAATGCAGAAATGATTGCTTATGAATTAAGATATGATCTTTGAGCCAATCCTATTCAATTTATGAAGTATATGCTTTTAGTATTCTATCTACACATGGTCTAAATTTCGTGTGATGATTCTTCTAAACAGCACACAACTATGCCCCTATCATGAAACAATGTCTGAGCTCTTATTTTCATATTTTATGATCACAGTCAATTTTCTACTTCTATTCATATATTGAAGTTTTATATTATACTTGTGTTTTGTTTTTAATCCTTCTACCTAATTCATGTTTTCAACTACCACCATAAAAACATAAAATTATTCTTTAGATGCCCCATTCCTACTATCCAAGATTACCTTAGGCTTGAACCCTTGTAGTCTAGGTTCAACTTTAGGGATAACATCTTTTGGCGCCATTGCCGGGGACGGAGAAACGAAAGTATATCTTCCCTGGGTGTTGACATTTTTATAGATGGTTTTGAGAGGTGACAATCAATACATTTGTTTACAGACTACATTCACCTGATAGTTAGAAAGTTACAATGGCTTCAAAGCCGATTGGTACAAGAGGGAATGCTTCATCTCCTTTACGTGAAGGATTTTTTGATCAACAAAAGATTATCAGGGAGGCTAGAAGGAAGTTAAATATTCCATCATCCAGTAACCCTCAGTTTTCCACTAATGATATAGATCTAGGATGTTCCTCTTCAGACCCCGTGAACAGCCAAGAAGAAAATAAATTGGATTTATCAGTTAACTTTCCTAAAGTTGATGAATTAAATCCAACACAGGTTGGTGATTTTAATGTGTATTCAAATCCTCTTTCTTTAGAACATAAACATATTCATGAGGAATTTTTTACCTTGAAATCTTTGACAGAACCTGAAATACCCCTTACAAGTAGGCTTTTCATTGGCCAGTTGAAAATTGAAGTACCTTCCCCTCCACATACCAAACCACCATCTCCACAGATTCAGCCTATTGTTCCACAGATTTTCCATTCATTAAATATGGCTGGCCAACCCCGTGATATGATGGACCGCATGGTAGCAGCTAGATATGCTCCATTAGTCATGCATCGACCCCTAAACCCTTTGCTTGGTGGTGACTATCAGAAATATTTGCCTAGGTTTGATGGCCAGGGTGGGAGAACTGCTAAAGAACATTGGGATAAGTTTTGTAGTTATGTTGATAACTACAACATTGAAGCTAGAGATGTTTGGATGAGAATGTTCGTTCAGAGTCCAGATGGAGAAGTTAGAAAATGGTTCAGGGAGTTACCAGAGAATTCTATTGATGGTTTGGAGGAGTTACATCATGTGTTTATCAGACAATGGGGAGACACCAAGGATTATCTCTATTATTACACAGAATTCACAGCATTAAAGAGAAAGCCTAATGAAGCAGTTGCAGATTTTTTGAAAAGGTTTAATAAAATGTATAACAAGATTCCTATAGAGATTATACCTACTGAACCTGCAACAAAGTTAACTTATGCCAATGCTTTTGATCATCAATTTTCCTTGTGGTTAAGGGAGAGAAAAGCAATGTCTCTGATGAATATGCAGGATGCAACCCTCGAGGTTGAATCTAACATTTTGGCATCCAATAAACTTAAAGAAGAAGATGAAGCTCAAAAGATAGATCAGAAGGGTAAAAAGGAGATGATGCCTTCTTCTTCTTTTACAAAAACTTCAGATAGAAAATATGATGAAATGCACAAAACCATAAAATATTTGTCTGCAAAAATTGAGAGAATGGAAATGGAAAAGAAAAATCAGAATAGGCCTGCCTATGATAATGATAACAGAAACAAAAATCAATTTAGGCGCCCTTATCCTCCCAGATTCATGCCCAGAGAGAGAAGGAACAATGACATTGAAAGGGAGAAGAGAGAGAATGAAGATCAAAAGATACAGCCACCTTTTCAGAACAACTTAATAAGGGAGGATGATCCTTATGAAACAACATTAGAAGAGATTGAAGAATCAGAACATGATATTAATCAGTTGGTTGATGTGTATGCTTCTAATTTTATCACTAAGGATGATTACTATGCTACAGCAGAACTTGATTATGAAGAAGGAAGTGTTAATGAGCAGCAACCTGGAATTTGTCAGCAAGAACAACAACATAAATCATATGGACTTAGGTTTGGGGTAAAACAAGCTGCACCATTAAAAAAGAAGGTAAAATTTGTGCCCACCAAAGCAGCATTGCCTTCTATAGAACAACATGAACCACAAAAAAATAAAAACAACTCCGTTAAATTAGCAGAAGGAGGGAATATGCTTGGTTTTGATTTGGAGCATGAAATAAATAAACTCAAGATCCCCATCCCTTTAACTGAATTGATAAGGAGCAGATCTTATAGGGAACCTGCCATGAAAATTTTAAACTCATCACCTATTCATGCCTCAGAAGATGTGATAAACTTGCAGGACAAAGATCCCACCATTATCACTGGTTCGAAAGCTTCTGACCAGTCAGAAATAAAATCCTGTTACCCCCCACCTTTCTATATTACACTTGTCATACATGATCAGATGTTGCATAATTGTCTTTTGGATTCAGGTGCTTCGCATAATCTTATGCCAAAAGAGGTTATGGAAGCACTAGGATTATCTGTCACAAAACCCTATCATGACTTATATGCTTTTGATTCCCGAGTTGTCAAATGTTTAGGAGTCATAAAATACCTTGCAGTCAACCTTGCCCAGCTGCCTATGAAAAGTATTCTTATGGATGTAGTAGTAGCTGATATTTCTCCTAATTTTGGCATGTTGTTGTCAAGGTCATGGGCAAAAACGATAGGTGGCACTCTCCAAATGGATCTATCATATGCTTCAATTCCTATATTTGGAGGTGAATATAGAAGATTGTACAAAGAGGTGCAATTGGCATTTCTGGTAAGTGATGACAGAAATCCTACGAATCATCCTATTTATACAGTACAAGAGGATATGGGTTCATGCATGTTACAGGTAAGTGATGATGCTGCAGGGGTTTTGCAAGTTAGGAAAGACAGTTCAATTCACTGTGACACAGAATAAAAGGAAGGCATTTGGAAGATGTATTTTGATGGGTCATCAAATAAGGATGGAGCAGGGGCTGGTGTGTTGTTGATTTCTCCTGGAGGTGAGATGATTTCATTAATGTATAAATTAGAATTTCAAACCACAAATAATACTGCTGAGTATGAGACACTAATCCTTGGATTAAGGGCTGCAAAATATATGAATATTCAAAGTCTTGCAGTGTTTGGCGACTCCGAATTGGTAATTCAGCAAGTGAAGAGTATTTATCAGGTAAAGCGGTCATTATTGAAAGTTTACAGAAATGAAGTGTGGGATATGATAGATAATTTTTTATGTGCTTTTAATATACCATATATTCCAAGAGATTGTAATCAGACTACAGATTCACTGGCATTAGCATCAGCATATTTCAGAATTCCTAAATTGACACATCTAAAGTATCCCATTGATGTGAGGTATAGGCCAGTAGTCCCAGATGATATTAAGCATTGGAGGGTTTTTCAAGATGAGCAGGAAATAAAAGAATTTTTACAATTAACTGAAGAATTTGCAGATGACCAGGTTGATTTAGATGAAGACCTAGATCTGGCTGAAATGTCTACTCATGCAAAACAGTCAATTGCTGATCAAAAAATTTTGGATTTAAAGAGCAATTTTATACCTAAGGGACTTGTTCCATTAGAGAGGCTGTTTTCAAAGAATGATACACTGTTGAAAAATATTTTTCAGACTACTGAAGAGAGTGTAATCAGTTGTAATATTGGGTCTGTGGCAGAACCGAGAATGGTTAAAATATCTAAGAAATTGTTAGAAAAGGAGAGAAATAGATACATCATTTTGTTGAAGGCATTCATAGATATTTTTGCATGGTCTTATGAGGATCTTTAAACCTATGACACTAATGTTATTCAGCATAAGATCCCATTAAAGCCTAATACTAAGCCTTTTAAACAAAAATTAAGAAGGCTTAATCCATCACTTTTACCAGTCATTGAAAAAGAGGTGAAGAAACTACTGGATGCTAAGATTATTGTTCCTCTTAGATACTCATCTTAGGTAGATAACCTTGTTCCAGTACACAAGAAAAATGGAGAAATAAGGTTATGTGTAGATTTTCAAAATTTAAACAGATCATGCCTTAAAGATAACCATTCATTGCTTAAGATAGGTTAGATTTTGCAGAGATTTGTTGGTGCAGAAAGAATTTCAATGATTGATGGTTTCTCTGGTTATAACCAGATTGCGGTTCAGCCGGAGGATAGAGAGAAAACACCTTTTACAACCCCCTAGGGTACATTCATGTATGACAAAATGCCTTTTGGGCTAATGAATGTAGGTTCCACGTTTCAAAGAGCAATGGACATAGCATTTGTAGGTGAGAATGAAAAGTTTGTGGTCATTTATCAAGATGATATCACCGTCTTTTCCAAATCTGATGAAGAGCATTTGAAACATCTGAAGCAAAATTTTATGAAATGCAGAAGATTTGGGATGTCATTGAACCCAAAGAAATCTCACTTTCCTATGACAGAAGGTAAGTTATTGGGTCACATAATTTCTAAAGATGGGATTAAAATAGACCCGGAGAGAGTGAAAGCTATTTTAAAGATTATTATTCCTAGAAATAAAAAAGAAATCCAGTCTTTCATAGGAAAAATCAATTTTTTGAGGTGGCTTATTCCTAACTTTGCTGAAACTATTAAGTATATTATTGATATGCTTAAGAAGAACAGGGAGGTAAGATGGTTTGACCAAGCTAAAAAAACATTTGAAAAAATTAAGCAGGCATTGGTAGAAGCACCTGTGTTGACAGCCCCAGATTACACTAAAGATTTTGCCATTTTTTCATTTGCATCAGAAGAAACAATTGCTGTTGTGTTGTTGCAGAAAAACTCTGATGGATTAGAACAGCCCATCTCATTCTTTAGCAAGACATTAAGGGATTTAGAGTTGAAATACTCTAGTATGGAGAAAGGGGCCTATGCTTTGGTTAAGGCACTTAAATTTTTCAGAATTTATGCACTCCATTCTAAAGTTTTAGCTTATGTTCCTAATTCAGCTATAAAAGACATTCTGGTACAGCCTGATAGTGAAGGAAAGAGAGGCAGGTGGATTGCAAAGGTGATGGAATATGAGGTGGAAATTAAGCCTACCAAATTGGTAAAGGGACAAGGCTTAGCTAAGCTTTTATCTGAGTCAAATTGTCAGATATTGGATTTGTATATGATGGCAGAAAATTCTGAACAGGGTGAAAAATCAGCTTACAGCAGGTATTTTGACTGTCCTTGGTATGCTGAAATTGTTTATTATTTGTTAAATCTTCACTGTTCCACAGAGTTGAGTAAAAATGAATGCAGATCTATAAAACTGAAAGCTCTCAAGTATGTATTGATTGATCAAGTATTGTATTGGAAGGACCCTGGAGGAATACTTTTAAGATGTTTGGATAAAACAGAAGCAAATGCTATCATTGAGGAATTGCATGCTAGTATATGTGGTGGACATAAATACTAGAAGGCAACGGCCTTCAAAATACTAAGAGCATGGTATTACTAGACCACTCTTTTCTCAGATGTGTATCAGCAGATTAGGGCCTATGAAAAATGCCAAAAATTTGCAGGCAAACATCAGCTACAGTCCTTACCCTTGAAACCTATATCAGTAGAGGCTCCATTTCAACAATGGGGTTTAGATTTCATCGGCGAAATTCATCCTCCCTCTAGTGGCCAACATAGGTGGATCTTAATTGCAACATATTTCTTTACAAAGTGGGTAGAAGCAATCCCAACTAGAAAAGCAACAGATCAGGTAATCATTAATTTCCTGCAAGAAAACATTCTTACTCGATTTGGATGCCCCAGAAAACTCATTACTAATAATGCTCCCGCATTTAAATCCAAAAAAATGATAAAATTTGCTGAAGAAAATAGTATTTCCTTGAGACAATCTACACCATATTACCCCCAAGGCAATGTATTGGCAGAATCCAACAATAAAAACATTGTGACAAGCATTAAGAAAATGTTATCAGAAAACAAGAAGAATTGGGATTCTAAGTTAAGGTTTGCTTTGTGGGCAGACAAAGTCACAATAAAGAAGTCAATTGGAACTACCCCATTTCAAATAGTGTATGGAACTGAAGTTGTATTCCCTGTTCAGTTAAGGGCACCAGTGATTAAGTTTGTGCAGGAATTTGAGGAAGAACCAGAAATGAAGAAAAGAAGGACATTTCAAATAATTCAGCTACAACAAGAAAGAGAAGCTCTCATGGACAAAGCTGAAATACACAGAAATAGGATGAAAGAAAGCTTTGATAAAAATGTAAAAAAGAATGTGTTTTCAGTGGGTGATAAAGTCTTAAGATGGGATGCCATATATGAAGATAAAGGAAAGCATGGTAAGTTTGATGCTCTGTGGTTTGGACCATTCATAGTGGTGAAAATTTTGGGAAACAATACTTTTGTCCTACAAACTCTAGGTGGTAATGAGATTCCAAGTCCAGTTAATGGACGCTTTTTAAAGCTATTTCATACCTGACTGAGATGACAGATTTCTTGTATATATTCATTGTACATATCAGTTCAAATAAGTTTCAGTAGACTCCAGCCCAATAAAACAGATTACAGAAGGCACAGGTCACATGTTCTTAAGGTCTCACAGGGAAGACCTTATCCCCGGACGGAGCCTGATGTTATTCCTAGTGTTGTTCCATAGATTTACACAGCCCTTACCTCATTTTCTTTCAGTTTTTCCATTTGTCTAGCCTATGCATTCCCTTATTTCTTAAAATTTTATTTTTACCATTTGTCATGTTTCATAATTAAATAAGGATTTGGCTCTTGTTCATATTTATATTCAAAATAAAGTTTGTTTTCTTGCATTAACAAACATTACAAATGCTTGGGAAACTTTAAATTTCATAAATTAGATTTAAATTTCAAACTGACAGCATCTTCCATAATTTCGAATTTGAAAATGCTGTCAGTTTTGAAGAAAATGCTGTCAGTTTTGTAAATTGTGATATTATGATTAAAAAAGGGGTTTGGAATCATAATTATAATTTGCATTTGTTATAATATGATATCAATTATGGAAATACATGGTATGTGTACTCCTGTAAAACGTGGCAGCCTACTGTAATTATGTGCATGGTACTCTTGTAAGGCGTGGCAACATGTTATGTATGACACTTAACAAATGAACAAAGTACACAACTCGTGTAGGAATGAATGCATTCTACAAATTTCCAATTAGCAAGATCAATGGCAAGAACATTGTGGTTTTGGGAATGAACCCCACAGGATAGGGTTTTCAGTACCTGTTCATTTTGAATCTAGCCAAATTTCCACACAGTTACAGGAGAGGGTTTTGAAGTTATAATTGGTTTTCAGCATTGAGTGTTTAGTTGCTATAGTAGGGTACAATGGATGAAACTTCCACGCAGAGCCTGAAGAAAAAACTGGGAGGACTCATATGCAGAACTGAACCCAATAAAATTGAGTGGATTTCCTAGTTTCCTTTGTCAACTACGTTGATGAAAAATGCTGGGTGGTTTGTCTTTTGTGAAAGGTTGCAGGGCTACAATCTTCAGGCAATGAAAGCATTTATAAAAAATTATAAGGATGGAGTGGTCGATTTCAAAGGTTTCAAGGTTGTGGTTAATGAACAAGCTGTTGCAGAGGTCACGGGGGTCATTGCGGAAGGCGAGCAATGGTTTAAACAACAAGACTTTGAGGGAGATTACAGCGAGTTCTTGTTACCAGGGTTTGAAAGTTTAAACTAGAACAATGGCGTGCACATAAGTAGGATAAAACCTAACTGGCGAATTCCACTGGAGGTAATTCAAAATTACATTACATGTGATGGTCGATTTGATAAGGTTTTAAGATGCCATGTTAGGTTATTAATGAATCTACAGGGAAGCAAGAAGTTGAATCTTCCATATTATTTGTGGAGGAGTTTGCATAAAATGGTTTTGTCAATTCAAAAATGGCCAAAGCATACAGACCATTCTATCTTTCACCAAGGGCTTATTAAGATGTTGATTCTGCATCATTTGAAACAAATAGGAAGAGATTAGGACCAGTTCATCCGTGAACAAGGGATTGAGATTAAAAAGAAGAAGAAACCCTTTAAGAAGAAGGGTAATGAAAGCAAATCACCGGATGAGCAAGTACATGATGAAAATTATGGGGAAAAACAAGATGCTGTGCAAACCTTATTGAATATTGCTGAAGATAAACCAATAAAAAGCATAAGTGCAGAGAATGTGGACTTAGGGCCGAGGACCAAATCCATAACTAAAATAGCCGCAGAGGGTAAATTGTTAAAACAACCTATAGGAGCAAATCAAATTGTGCCTGTAAACGAGTCTGATAATGACATGAATACACAGGAGATGGATGCTCTTGTTGCTGAGGATGAGGACTTTATAAATATGCAAGCCGACATAGGGTATATACCTGAATTTTTTTTTGAAAACAAATAGTTTCAGTATGAAATGTGGGCATCAAGCTCTAAAGGCATGCCAAAAGAAAAGGTTGAAATAAGTACAGAAGACATAGAGATGGTTCCTGAAATAGACCAGATTAAGAAGATATTGCAATCCTACAAGGAGCAATGTAATTATCTACAGAATATCAATGAGATTTTGATGCTGGCAAACAAGAGGCTTCGTGAAGATCTTGGACAGAAGGATGTGGACTATCACAAATTGGCAGTCATAGCTAAGGAGACCCTACAGAAGAAAAGAGCCATGCAAAAGGAGTGGAAACAAATGAAGACTCAACTGGATAAGCTGCAGGGACGAAAGCACAATGTTGACACTGAATATATCAAGTTACAAAGGAGATCACAAGTCCTAGATGACTTGGCAGTTCTTGCTGAGTCATCTAGGAGCATATAATCTTCTTTCTATAATTTAGTGATAGGATTGCATAGCTGGAAAATTGTTCTAGTTATTTTACTTTTGCTAAGGATTCGAAAGACAAAAATGTAAAACTCTGTTCCATTTTTTGAGGAGTTAGATCCATTAGAAAAGGATCTATCAACTGTTCTAGTTTGAAGCAATTTTTGTATATATAGGACAGACATGAAATAGAAAAAGGTTGGGACTTAACAGCATGATCTAAGTTCAATTTTAGAGCCTTTTTACAGGCATGTATAAATTTCCTTATGTTTATATAATGCAGAAATGACTATTTATGAATTAAGATATGATCTTTGAGCCAATCCTGTTCAATTTATGAAGTATATGCTTTTAGTATTTTGTCTACACATGGTCTAAATTTCGTGTGATGATTCTTCTAAACAGAATACAACTATGCCCCCCTATCATGAAACAATGTCTGAGCTCTTATTTTCATATTTTATGATCACAGTAAATTTTTTGCTTCTATTCATATATTGAAGTTTTATATTATACTTGTGTTTTGTTTTTAATCCTTCTACCTAATTCATGTTTTCAACTACCACCAAAAAAACATAAAATTATTCTGTAGATGCCTCATTCCTACTATCCAAGATTACCTTAAGCTTGAACCCTTGTAGTCTAGGTTTAACTTTAGGGATAACAAGATGAATGAAATAGAGATCTCCTGATCTCTATTTATACTTGTCCTGTCCTACCTAATAAACCTATGGGGCCGACTTGTCTAACTCAGCCTAATAACCACAGTTTACATTAATCCGGGATGACCCCTCAATAGGTGGTCTAATAACCCATCAGCAAGTTACGACACATGCGACACTTGTCAATACAAATGACGACACTTCCGTATAGAGGAATAATACATCTCTATAGGAGTACAATAATACATAGATGAAATACATTCCGAAGTTATATATACATCAACACATATTTTAATAATTTGTATTCATTTCATTCTTCTCATAAAATCCGGATCACTCCCGTAAGCTTGTGGGTTGATTTATTAAACTATAATTATATGTTAGTTATGTTGCATGTGTCCTTTGCTGTTGCGCATGAGTGGGGAAGAACCCCTGTCTGGTACTCATTTTACACATTATGATGTATGTTGTTTACTTGTGCTAATGCTATTGCGCAAGGATGGGAGGAAGACCCCTGAAGTCTTTTGGTTCATATGTATCTATTACCTATGATAAATATTAATGTACAGGGATTGGGGATTGATCCCTATTCACATTGCACTTCGTATATGGTAAACCCTTCATAGAATGTATCATTGGCGTATATAATTATATGCTAGTCTGGGTAGGGAAATCCTTCGTCATATGTCTTGTATTTTTGTTACATTTATGTCATAGAACCCTTGGGAAGGGAAGGGCATATTATTTTACATATTATAATGATCTGGTTGTGATCATCCTAGGAGAGAATACCTATAATGCCTCTGAGATAGATGGTTGAATGTTTTTGAAAAGTGTTCTCTATGAGAGAGACTTGAGAAAGTGGAACTTGTAAACTGTGATGCATAATGTACCTCTTCTATTGTTTATAAATAATAATTATGACATTCCTTGGTGGACGTATCCCAAATATATGGGTGAACCACGTATATTGGTCTCTTTCTTATGTGTACTTTATTTGTTTTAATCTACTTGATAATTGTGATCTAAAATTGTAAGTGGTTGTACTAAAGAATGTCTATTACATAAGTTAACATTTCAATACTACTTGAGTGTTTGGTTATATAATAAACATGAGGATTACTCAGGTATTGGAACTAAGACCCACTTAAAAGGGGGTTTATACTTCTACATTTGTTATGTACTAATTGTTAGAAGGGAATGAGCCACATGTTGGATTAGAAAGTAATCTCTATGCAAGAATGGATAATCATGTTTAATGTATAAGTCTTATGAGAAAAGTAGTGAATGAACAAATGTTTATATGCAATGCTACTTATGACTTATATTCAAGTACATATGTGCGGTGACTAACACCCTTGATTATTGATGTCGAGGAAAATTTTTGCCCCATTCCTACAATTGTTGAACTTGGAAAATGGGTATGTTACATTAAATATGGTTCTATAATATGTGACTACATAGATCTAATCAATATGTCTATGTATGCGATGATGGTGTTATGATGCAATTGCTAACTATGTCAATTTTTGAGTTATGTTGCGATTAACTATTAATGATGCATGTCCTCTTATACCTGTGGAATCTTGGTTCATGTATCTCCCTTAGGTGCCTCGGGTGAGACCTCACTCGCTTTGCGAGTGTTACTGGAAAGGCTAAACCATTTTTGGGTCGGTATATATGGGTGTTTGTGTCGAGCTTTGTTGACACTGCGCGAAGTGAACCTATGTTGACAGATCTGTGTCAACAAAAAGATGGAAGCCTTGGAAGTAGCAATGAAGAAGCACCACATTAGCCTTGATTCATCTTCAAAATATGCATCTCATGGACATGCACTTTGTGCTTCTTGTTTTTCCTATAATGCATATTCTTCTTCTACTTCGAATGAGTGGCTCATTGGTTCTTGAGCATCTTAACATATGGATAAGGATAAAGCCATATTTTCTACTATCCATGAATGTAAAACCAAAAAAAATATTTTTTGGTTATGATAGATCTCTTAGTGTTGTAGGATATAGAACAGTTACGGTAGATAATGGATAGTTTAGTGATTTACTATGTGTTCCAAGAATTTCCTGCAATTTGTTGTCATTCTATGAAATCACTCATTTTGGTGAAGGTAAACTATAAAATTTACACCTCACCAAGTTGTAATCAAGGATTTTAAATATCATAAGCATGTCCTAGCCACTGGAATTGTTGATGATATTACCAGTTTGTACAAGTTTAACAACTTTGGGTCATCGCTTGTTCCCTTAGTTTTTGTTGCTCATAATGATGACTTGAGAAAACTTTGGCATGAGCAATTCGGTCACTTAAATTATCGCTCATTGTAACAACTATTTAAATAAAATATGGTGACAGGTATTTCGATGGTATCTTGCAGGTATGGTGTTTGTTTTAGTTGTGTACTCAGAAAACATCATCGAGATAGTTTTGACAAACGTGCCTCTTGGCACACCTCGCCCCCCTTGGAGCTTGTGCATAGTGACTTATGTGGTCATCTTCCATCTAATTTATTTTCTGGTTTCAAATATTTCTTAACTTTAATCTATGATTACTCTAGATGCACTTGGGTTTATTTCCTAAAAATTAAGAGCGAAGTATTTAACATGTTCTTAGCCTACAAGGACATTGTTGAAAAAGAATTTGGTCATCAAATTATTAATTTAAGATCTGATAATGGGGGAGAATATGTTAACAACAAGTTCACTACTTTCTACACTAAATAAGGAATCCAAAAACAACACATGTCTCCATATACACCACAACAAAATGGTTTAGTTGAACATAACAAACATACTTTAAAATAAATACCTAATTATATGCTTTAATCTAAGGGACTAAGTCTTCAATTTTGGGTTGAATCCATAAAATTTGCAAATTACATAGTTAATCGCACCCCTACTAAATCTTTACAAATATCACACTGGAAGAAGCATGGAGTAAAATTATACTAGATGTAAGTCACTTCAGTGTGTTTGGTAGTGAAGTATGGGCTGATATTCCGGATGAAAAATGAAAAACATTGCATCCTAAAAGTGAAAAGTGCATATTTGTTGGATATTATGAAAATGTAAAAGGTTACAAACTTCTTCAGCCACATTCTCATGATATAATAATTATAAGAGATGTAAAATTTGATGAAAATATGTTGGCCTGTGAGCCTAACTCAGTGTTTGTGCCATCTGTGGCCTATGAGCCTAATTCGATGCTTGTGCCTTCTTCTACTCCCAACTTCCTTGATAGAATTCCAATTCTAGTTTCTAATGATGAGAGTGAGGATGAAAATCCACCTTTTCTTGCTCATTTTCCTCGAGCACAACTGCTTCCTCTATGGGTCCATTCAATATGTGAAGCAATTGGTGATCTTTCCGGTGATCCTAGAGATCAATGATGAACACATTCTCAGTATCAGTGAGCCTCTTCTCTTTTGGATCAAGTTTGAGAGAATCATGATCTAGAGACTTTTGCAGAAGCTTCAAGGAATCCATATTGGGATGTAGTTATGGATTAATAATATCGTTCCTTAATGGTGAATGATACTTGGAATATTACCCCTCTTTTGAAAGGATGAAAAATTGTCATATGTAAATGGGTATACAGAACTAAGTATGCCTCAGATAGAAGTATTGAAATGCTGAAGGCAAGGTTAGTTTCCAAAGGTTTTTCCCAAGTTGAAGGAATTGAATACAATGAAACCTTTTCCCCTGTCACCAAAATGAACTCCATCTTCCTTATTCTTTCCCTTGCATCCTTACATAAATGGGAGGTCCATCAAATGGATTTCAAGTCTTCCTTCTTGCATGGATATTTGTAGGCAGAAATTTGCATGGAACAACCTCTTGGATATGTTCAGAATGACTCTAGTCTTGTATGTCTCCTTAAGAAATCCCTATAAGGCCTTAAGCAAGCTCCTTGATCCTGGTATGCCAAAATGGATAACTTGATCCTCGACACTGGTTTTTCTAGATTCCATTATGATCCCAATGTCTATACCAATAAATTAGGAAACAATCTCATCATGATTTTTCTTTATGTTGATGATCTTATTCTTACTGGTAGCGAATCTAAGCTTTTAGCCCATGTGAAATCCAGTCTTAAGTGAAAATTTGAAATGAAAGACTTAGGACATTTGCATTATTTTCTTGACCTCCAAGTCTTGCAAACCAAAGAAGGAATCTTTATTTCTCATTCTAAGTATGCTTATGACCTTCTTCATCACTTTACCATGGAAGATTGTAAACCAACCCCCTCTCCCTTCTAGTCTGGAGTCAAACTTTCTACCACTTGCACTTCACTTGAATTTGATGCCACCCTATATCGTCAGCTTGTTGGTAGTCTCTTATACTTGACTCATACCCATCCTGATGTTTCCTTTTTCGTTGGTCATGTTTCCCGCTCTATGAAAACGCCCCATGAAAGTAATTGGAAAACATAAAACATAATACTTTGATATATTTGGGGTACAATTCAGTTTGGGATTCATTACAGTTCAGGGGGGACTCCTTTGTTGGTTGGTTTCACTAATTCATATTGGGCTGACGATCCTGATGATCGGAAATCTATTGCAGGTTATGTCTCCAATCTTGGTTCCAGACCTGTCACTTGGGGTTGTAAGAAACAACAAGCTCTTTCTCTCTCTTTAGCAGAAGCAGAGTTTTGTGCAATAGTTAACACTAGTCAAGAAGCTTTATGGCTTTGACAGATCCTTTCAAAGTCTGGATTCTAGTGACAACATGTGACTCCCCTTCGGTGCGACAATCAAAGTGCCATCAAGCTCACCAAAGATCTAGTTCAACATCAACCTCCTTATGCACAAGATAAGATAGATGATCCTAAAACTAGCTCTATGTGGTGTGTGTGTGTGTGTGAATCAAAGGGAACGATTACAATTATGTTCTTAGCTTACCAATAGAGACAATACTAATATAATACCAGAAATGTAATGTCACAATATATGGGGCATACCATGCCCCTCCCCATCAAACAAGAGTTTTCCTCAAAACTTGATTAACTTTGGATGTTTCTACATGAATAGCTCATCTCCCGATGTCACTTCTTCTATTGGCAAGTTCTTCCACTTGATGAGAAACTTAGTGATTGCTCGATTTTTAAGTTGCTTGATCCTCTTTTCAAGGATTTTTTCAGGTTCTAGTATCAATTACCCTATCAATCTTTCGTAAAATAGTTTGGACTAGGATCTTGTTACGAATTACCTTTTATAGGAAAAAAACATGAAAGATTGGATGTACATGTGAAGATGTAGGAAATTCCAATTTGTTAACCATACTTCCAATCCTCTACACCACATTATAGGGACCCTAGTACTTGGGTGCTTGTTTGTTGTCCTTATTTTGTTGCTTGAGGGAAATCTGTTTATATGGTTCTAACCTCAAAAATATCCAATCCCTTACTTCAAATTTCCTTTTACTACAATGTTGATATGCTTCTTGTTCCATCCTATTTTGTACTATAGCCAAGTTATCTTTCAATAGTTGGAGAACCTCTTGTTGGTGTTCAATGTGATCCTCCATAGCTTGAACCTTATCTTTATCTTTCAATGATGATGTTATGGAAGGAGGAGGATAGCCATAAAGTGCCATAAATGATGACATTTTTTATGAAGTATGGAAATATGTGTTGTACCACCATTATTCTAAGGGGAAAAAATATTCCCTTCTAAGCATTTATTCACATTCTCAGTTTTCCCATCAGATTGAGGGTGGTAAGCGAAGATGTGTCCAAACAAGAAAATATTTCCTTCCAAAAATTACTTATGAAAGTTATATCTCTATTACTTACAATAATCTTGGGGATTCCATGTAGATTCTAAATTGTTTCCATGGATCATGCAACTAATGTGCTTACGTTAAAAAGATGAGAAAGAGAGTAGAAAAGGGCATAAATTATGAGTCGATCCACTACTTCTACCATGATGCCAATATTTCCTTTTGAATTTTGTAGACCCATTGAGACCTCTTCCTAATGCTAACTTGGTATGGCTAATCATTGTATAATACATAGTGGTCTTGGTTGTCTCTCCCTTGCTATGATGGAAAACTAAACAATTTTCCACAAACATTAGGACATTGATTTTAGACCTTCCTATTAACACAAAGAATTTGTCCACTTTTATTATCCACTAGCCACACCATATCATACATCATGCCTACTTTCCATTTCCACCACTATGACATTCACAAGGAAAAAAAATCATAAATGCCCCATCACTATTGGTTACTCTTTCCACAAAAGACGGAAATTGACACATTCTAACCCACTCATAATGTTTATCCAAATACCATTTTCCAATCCCATGGGCCACCAAATACCATGGGCCACAAAACCGTGGGTCACAATATCTATATATACATGTGAAGGTCCCCCATTTTACATAAGGAGATATTCTCCACCTAATTTATGTCGTTACTCTGCCAAAATTCCATGGATTCATTTTTACCCATATGTTGAGTTTTGGTACCTCTTGTGACATGTAGTTAGATGTTGTTGAGCTTCTAGGAGATCAAGAACACACTCCTTCAGAAGGATGCAAGGGCCCACATTTCCAGGTATTATGGTCCTATATTGTGCTCTTTTAAAACCATTTTAAATTGATGTTAGCTTAATGTATGTTTAGTGTAGATCTAGTTAATTTTTCATTATTTGCACTCCCATTGAAACTGATACTAAGGATTTCCTAATTCATAGTAGGCACCTTTTAGCACATGCTAGTAGGAAAAATCTAGCAACACTTCCTATAAAAAATACTTTTTGATCCGATGGTAAGTTTTATAGAACCCTGAATGTCCTCGTAAAGGAGAAGTGTGCAATTCTAAAAGGAACTTTTGTTTGAGTTAAGAATGTTTACATAAATAAAGGTGATCTTAGGTACCATATTGAATCATTCTTGCACACAAATTTGTCCAATGAAATAGGGTCCTCTTGTAGTTTTTGAATTATCTTACATGCCTTCTGGTCCTGTTTCATTATGTCCTTGCTTCTTCCACTCAATCATATTGCATAATGGAAATAACACAAAGTAATCCCTCTGTGTCATCTTCTTTTCATAAAAGTGCATCTACCACCACATAACGTTTTCCTTTTTCATATATAATTTCAAAGTCATAACCTAACGTATTTTTAACCCATTTTTGTTTCTCTTATGAAGATAATCATTGTTCCAAGAAGTACTTAAGGCTGTTATGATATGTTAGTATCTTGAAGTGTCTTCCTATTATGTAAGGGATCCATTTATTAATTACATGCAATATGGCCATCATTTTTTTTCTCAAACTGGTTTGCGTAAGTTTTTTTCTTTGGGTTGGAAACTTTTAAAGGTAAGAGGACTTCTTTCTTTCATTTAAACTACACCAATGCCATGCCCCAAGGAAAAACATTCGACAATAAAGTTTTTTTGTGAAGTAATGTGCAGCTGATACACGAGTTGTACACATAGCCATTTTAATTTTTTCCAAATCTTTGGTTTCTTCTTAAGTCCAATAGAATGCCTCCTTTTTAAATAATTGTTGAGTAAAATATGCACTATCTAATTCAACACTTAATTGTCAACCCGGGGACTCGTAAGCTTAGAGGTGTCGGCACAGTATGTGCAGGACTGAAAGCCTAAACTACCCTAGCCTAACTTATCCTAAAGCTGGTAATTTACTTAAAAGTGGAAAGTGAAATCTAATTCAGAATGGAAAACTGAGTTACTTACATTCATAAAGAATCTATCCTATTATTTATCAAACGATACTACATACAACACTTCATTCAGACACTATATACGACATTACATTCAAATCAAATCATAACTAATAATGATCTAAGACAGGGGAAAATGATTGAATCAAAGGCTATGGGCTAATAAGTAAATGCTATGACAGTACAAATGAAATGTGTAAATCAGTTATGAGGAAATTAATGTGAAACTTCATTGTCAAAAATCGGGAAACTATCTATGAAATTCAAGACAACCTACATACATCACTTGCTAACTAATCTAGAATTCCAAATTCAATTCTATTCTAGTAAATGCTTTTAAAAGGAAACTAATCTATAAAATTGAAAATATCAACATTATTATAAATTCGAAATACAATGACTAATCTAGAAAAGCATTTGCAACCCTATCTAGATTTCTAATTCTAAGTCTATACTAACAAGCAATCGAAGGAAATCTAACTACTTACTGTTCAGACAGAAAACAAAACTATGATATTCAAAAGCAAGGAAATAAAACCATTAGCAATGCTAAACTAACTTTGCAATTCTAATCTATTGAAAAGCCTCAAAACTCATAAATGAATCCTATCTATTTGAGCATCAAATCACAAAACAAATCTACCTTAGTACTATAGCGACTTGAACTATAAACTAGTAAAAAACTTACAAATAAATCTTGTATAGAAAGCAGAACAACACTACTCGTATTTTTATAGTAAATCTAATTGCAGACTAAACTATTTGATCAAACTTCAAATGACAACACAACACTATTCTATTTTGAAAAGAAAACCTAAGCTAATAAAATCCAGTCTACTCCATAATCAAAGCATAAACATCAATTGGAAACTACTATATTGCAAAATGAACAGAAAGTGAACTACTCACATTCAAATTAAAGAGCTCTTTCTAGTGCACAGTAACCAAATGGAATTGAAATGGAACTAATTCTTTTGATAGAAACTACAACATCAATAAACTACTTCTACCACGCATAAATGGAAAATGAATTCGAAGGCTTGAAAGTCAAATGAAATTACAAACCGTAGCTAAACTAAAAGCAGTAATGTAATGACAGGGGTGATTTATTGGACAGAGATCTCATTTACACACACAGTGTATTTATATAAACATGAAATGTATGAGGTAGAGGAAAAATCATTTTTATCATAAACAAATCCTCGGACATAAACACAATATAATGATGGCACAATTCAGATCTGAAAAACGTTTTTATACATAGCAAACAATGAGAAATATGAAAAACATTTTTGTACAACAACACAGTTACTTAGCTAAATAGAAAAAATGAAAATACACGCTGCCATTGAGGGGCCCTTCCCAGGAGGCAGCGGTCAACTTCTTCAAGCTATTCAACCATCAATTGCATGAGAATAGGAACACAGATGAAACATAATAAAGCAACTATTCTATATTACCAAAAATGGATTTGTACAATGTCCTCCATTTTTACATGGCTAAAAGCCTCTATATATAAGATTTTACACATGGGAGAGAGGGTCGACCCCTCTAATAATAGACTATCATAATGCCTAGAAACAATTTATTTATGATCTGAAACTGAAGAGGGCATTTTTCCCAAATTGTACACAAACAACTTCCTTCATTTGGGGAACAAATCCTCGTGATTCTTGTAGATGAACAAATGACCTGGGTGGAATCTTGGAGGTGGATAAGCATGAGAGGACCACTACAAACAAAACCCACTTTTCCGTTTTTGCCATGAATGCCTCTAAGTACCTGAACCAATGATTTCAGAGGTGCGAATGATAGTCCAAATGACCGTCTGAATGCGAATGAAGGTCTACATGATTGTGAGGGTACGAACGACAGTCCAAATGGGTGTCCGAATGACCTGTAACTATAATTAGTTCAAAGAAATCTGGACTCCTGGGCTGAATTGATGTTGGGTTGTTGAATTGCATGCTGGATTCATGTCATGCCTGTTAGTTTTTCATCATTTAATTCAATATGATCTATGATATTAACTAAGAGAACAACATGTACATCATATCAAACACAAGAGACAAGAGACACAAAACATTTCACTGGGGAAAAACAAGAAGGTGAAAACCCCACAACTTCCTCAGAGATAGAATGAGCACCAATACAAAGATCACAAAGATCAAACCCCAAAAGATAGATGTCTTCAACAACTACTCCTCCTCCACTTGTGCGCACTCCTCTGTTTCAACTATGCGAGTTGAATGAGTGAGTGAATGAATAGAATGAGAGAGTCACACTCTCTATTTATACTTTACTTTGACCTGCCTTTAACCCTAACTGGGACGAATTCCTAAGGAAGCCTAATAACCCATCCACATGACTCATACAACGCCAATCCCACCAAGGTGGTCTAATAACCCATCAAATATAAGTTACGACACTTACAATGTAGCTTGTGACACTTGCAAATACAAATGGCGACACTTTCAATTAGAGGAATAATACATCTCCGTTGGGGATACAATAAAGTACAAATGTAATACATACAATATACAAGTGAATATCTTCCGAAGTTAAAATACATCAACACTCCCTCTTAACTAGGAAGGTATTCTCTTGACACAAGTCATCAATACATATAGGCACAAGTCTTCAATTCTGGATCTGGATCATTGTCACTGGATCATGGAGCATCATCTTCACTGCTTCTATACTCGTCATCTCAATCACTGGTGCTATCTCTCAATTCTTCTCATCATAGGAAGTTCTACAGAGCCAACCCTTTTTCATGCTGGATGTAGGTCTAGCCTCCTGTAGGTCTTTATCATCTCGGCAAGCAGACCATCCTATGGAATTCTTAGAGCTAATTATGTGCATCAACAACACCTTGAAATAGCATCCCAGGACTGATTATGAGCTTACTGCTCAACCTATAGGATCTCCCAGGGAGCTATTACATGTGATCTCCACAAAATATTAAAAGAGCATCTTGCGACCTGCAAGATCTCTAGAGAGCATCCCAGGACTTTTACGTGACTAGCACAATTTGTCCGGATCTCCAGGACTGATTACATGTGATCTCCACAAAACCTTAAAAGATCATCTTGCAACCTGCAAGATCTCTAAAGAACATCCCAGGACTTTTACATGACTCGCACAACCTGTCTGGATCTCCAGGACTGATTACATGTGATCTCCACAAAACCTTAAAAGAGCATCTTGCGACTTGCAAGATCTATAAAGAACATCCCAGGACTTTTATGTGACTAGCACAACCTGTGTGGATCTCCAGGACTGATTACATGTGATCTCCACAAAACCTTAAAAGAGTATCTTGCGACCTGCAAGATCTCTAAAGAGCATCCCAGGACTCGTACATGACTAGCACAACCTGTCCGGATCTCCAAAATTGATTACATGTGATTGCACAACTTGTCCATAGCCATGGAGTATCATCTTGATACTCATGATCACACTGATCATCTTTGCATGGAGCATCATCTTGATGCTCATGATCATACTGATCATCATCATATAGTGGATCATCTTGATGCATATCATACAGCACTTACATACATAGCCATGGGAAGGATCCTCCTACCACCATGCTTGGAATGGCTCCTGCAAATGTGTCCCATCACTTCCTCGTCAAAGTATATTCTATCTGAAGAACACCAAGCCTCTCTCTAAAGTACTCAAACTTCACTCTGGCTAGTGGTTTGGTCAAC
The DNA here is from genome assembly GCA_027924585.1 of Larix kaempferi. Taxonomy (NCBI): domain Eukaryota; kingdom Viridiplantae; phylum Streptophyta; class Pinopsida; order Pinales; family Pinaceae; genus Larix; species Larix kaempferi. The sequence continues at coordinate 3,064,861 of BSBM01000206.1, read as the reverse complement.
ACATCTGTAATCTGCTCATCTATCGCAACATACAAGAGCTTCACTGCTCCTGTTTGCACCATATCCCTGATATAGTGATATTTGATCTCGATATGTTTTGACTTGTCATGGAACATTGGGTTCTCTGACAATTTCACACAACTCTGGTTGTCACAGAAGATACAAGTAGCATCCAACTCGAGATCAAATAAATCTGCAGTAGCTTCCTTAGCCATACTGCCTCGCAACTGGCCGAACAAGCTGCAACGTACTCTGCTTTGGCTGTACTCAGTGCTACGCAGGATTGCTTCCTGCTAAACCCAGAGATCACACCTGAACCCATACTGAAGCATCACCTCGAAGTGCTCTTCCTATCTACAACACTTCCTGCCCAATCTGAATCATCATAACCCTCCAGGTTAAACTTTTGATTCACATCATACTTGAGCCCATAATCAATCGTACCCTCCAGGTACCTTAGAATATGCTTTACAACAATCAAGTAAACATGTCTAGGATCCATCAGGAACTGGCTCAAGGTGTTCACAGCAAAACACATATCTGGTCTCGTGTTCGTTAGGTACATCAAGGACCCAATCATCTGACGATACATCGTGGCATCAACCGACTCTGATGAAGCATCACACAATAGCTTCAAGTTCGATGCCATAGGTGTGGCCATGGCCTTGCAGTCCATCATCCCGAATCTCTTTAGGATCTTTACTGTGGAATTCCCTTGTCCAAGGAATATTCCAGCTGCACTCTGCCACACCTCCATACCTAGAGATTAATGCATCATACTTGAGTCCTTTATCTCGAACTCGGAAGAGAGCTTCCTATTTGTGTCAACAATCAACGTATCCTCACCTATCACAAATAGGTCATCCACATATAGTAGGAGTATCAATGGATTGCCTTCTTCAAACTTGTAGTAAAGGTTGGAATCCACTTTACTCTTAGTGAATCCCAAACTAATCAAGAAGCTGTCAATCCTGCCGTACCATGTCCTGGGTTCTTGATTCAAACCGTACAAGGATTTCTTCAATTTGCACACATGTGACTCCCTGTCATGTGTCTCAAATCTGAGGGGCTACTCCACATTTACTTCCTCTTCGACTAGACCATTCAAGAAAGCTTTCTTGACATCCATCTGATGTATTTTCCACCTCATCACTGCAACTAGAGCAAGTACTATTCTTATGGAAGTGTATCTGGCTACAGGTGCAAAATTTTCTTCATAATCTATCCCTTCTTTTTGGGAGAAGCCACGAGCCACAAACCTTGCCTTGTATTTCTCTATGCTACCGTCTGTAAAATGCTTGATCTTGTAGATCCACTTGGAAGTCACAACAGAATTCCCTTATGGTCTTGGGACCACATCCCAAACATCATTCTTCATGATTGACTGGTACTCCTCGATCATGGCATCCTTCCATTACTCCATCCCTGATCCTAGGAACTTCAAATTCTTCAATATCTTCAATAGGTAGTTTTCTTGAACTTCATCATTGGAACAAATGTCGTTGTCCTTCTTTTGTAGGTGATTGTACATGATATTTCCTACAAGTCAAATTCAATTGCATGATTAGAAATATCTCATCGTTTTCAGAACAAATTCTTACGCATAAAGACATCATACAATCATGCAATTATCTTAGCCAATGCTTCAATACAACATTTATCCATATCCCGTAACCTTCTAGATGCCTTCCATCTCTACCAGAACATTATTAAGAGTGTGCACTACTCCCAACATGTCCGCAAAGAGGTTTCATTCTAGATAAGTAGCAATGGAGTGTTGTACAGTACCATAGGCCACTTACCCATTACTTGCATATTAGTAGTATCTTGTTCATTAATGCAACTTTTCTAAAATGCATAATATACATCCTAAATATAGGAACATAAGTATGTACATGACTTAACAACATCATTTAAGTAATCATATATATACAAGAAATGATAATTCAAATACTTATCTTTGTTTACTTGTTCGGTGGACTCCCTCTCAATCTTTGCTTCCTTGTAGGAACTACTGGAGTGTGCTCCCTCTTGATCTTTGCTTCTTTTATGATATCATTTATGTCTTTGAACTTCTATCCATCCTGGACCACTATGCATGCTTAAGTGTGCACTAGTGTCATCATTGTGTTATCCTCAAGATCTCATACATAATCATACTTCATTATATATTATCAAAACATTATGATTCTAAATAATCTTAAACATGTATGGTCATGGTCATTTCATACACAGGTAATTTATCACAAGTGTTAGTATTCAAGGTTTCAAGGAGGACTTATTTTACTCATACATATTCTTATTTGACCATAGGACTCTTCTGGTTTGTCATATCATTAATAAAAGTAAGAAGCATAATATGCATAAACCCATGATTATTCAAACTTATAACTTCATGAATAATCATGATCAATCATATGAAAGTATACTTATATGAGATCCTAACACAAGGTAGGATTCTAACTTGATATAGGAAAAACATACCTGGATTATCATGTTTGCGAGTTATGTCTAACATACCCAAACAATGTCTTCTTTGTTCTCTTCAATGATTTAGAGACCTTGTGCTAGTAACCTACATATCTCATAAGTTAATCATTGTAGAACCAAATTATACATACCTCGTAAGTAGAGCTTTTATGTGATCAATGGCTATGGATGAGTCTTTGTCTTCATGTCACCATGGTCATATGTTCTTGATATAGAACTTGATTTGTCTTTCTTGATGTACCTTTCATGTTAGCAGAAAACATCATCCTCATACAACACCACAATGCATTAGTACAATCATAAGTGTCATAATCCTAATCAAAGAATGTCTTCTATCAATCACATGCATTCATACTTTTACTAAGGTGATAATACAAGTCTAAAATTAATCAAGATTGTACTATCCTCAATAATATGAAGACAAACATATCATAAACGGATTTCAAAACATACCTGTATCTCGTTAAGTCATACCTGTCGGGATTACTTGTAGTATTCTTATGTAAGGCCTTAGCCTCATCTCCCTATGGAACTAGAACTTCTTCACTTATGTAGGTGTCCAATTCATTCTTTTCTAGGATTAACCCAATCCACTTTGATTTGCTGAAATTGGATCTGGAGCTGGCTAGGGTTTGATAGAGAAACCCTAAAAATCCAAACATGGAATTCCAACCTTCTGTCTAGACAAGGAGATGCAATTAATTGAGATGAGCAACATGGTGTGCTCAGATTTTGAAAACTCCAAAAATGACTTATGAATTTCAGATTTGCAACTTCTGTCAAATTCTAGTTTTCTGGTTTTTCTGGTCCAAAACCCTAACTAGGGTTTGATAGATCTCGGGGTTCTACCCAACCAAAAACTTCGATCTTGGTCTATAAATTTCAATTTTGCTGAGGAGAGCAGCCCTGTGCTAAGAGCAATCCAAATTCCACTTCTGTCAAAATCCCTAATTTCCCGTAGCAGTGACAAGCCAAAAATGAAAGTGCTCAGAATCCAATTCTGTTTTGACATAAATATATGCCATATTGTTTTTTATGTATCTCTGAAATTTCAGATCCCCAGGGTTTGAATCTTCAACCTGTGGTAGACTGACCTATCATCTTTCCAACCCCATAGATCTTAGCTTCAATGGATTCTCCATGGGAGAGATATGCTAAGTGTTGCAACATGACTTGTTTATGGGATGAAACGACATAACAAACTTGTATGGAGTTCCACGTGTCACTGTTTCAACTTCGGCCTCTTAAACTGGGACCTGTTAAACTAAAGTTCGTGCCCTAACTGGCACTTTTTATGGAATTCCATTTGGAGCTTCCTAGCCCGAGATATGACCTTTGTGCCTAGGTCACCTGTTTAGGGCTGCATTCTGGAAGAGGCAGAAACCCTAATTTGTATGGATCATATATCACAAAGTACAATGAATCAGAAGCTGATATTCTGACACAAGATACATGAACATTTCATATTCGGCCCGTAAAAGTTTCATATCCTGAACCTTCACCAAAACTGATTTATAGCCAAAGTGCTACGATGACTAGATTTTACTATATCAATCCCTAGCTTCCAATTTGTCACAAGTGCAACAAGTGTCGTAAATGCCATACAATGCCTTCCTTTAGGCTAGCTCTGACACCATGTTAGTTTTTCATCATTTAATTCAATATGATCTAGTATCTTAACTGAGAGAACAACATGTTCAACATATCAAGCACAAGAGACAAGAGACACAAAGCATTTCATTGGGGAAAACCAAGAAGGTGAAAAACCTCGCAACTTCCTAAGAGATAGAATGAGCACCAATACAAAGATCACAAAGATCAAACCCCAAAAGATAGATGTCTTCAGCAGCTAATCCTCCTCCACTTTTGCACACTCTTCTCTCTCAACTATGCGAGTTGGACGAGTGAGTGAATGAATAGAATGAGAGAATCACACTCTCTATTTATACTTTACTTTGACCTACCTTTAAACCTAACTGGGTCGACTTCCTAAGGAATCCTAATAACCCATCCACATGAATCATACAGGGCCGACCCCACCAAGGTGGTATAATAACCCATCAAATATAAGTTACGACACTTACAATGTAACTTGCAACACTTGCAAATACAAATGATGAAACTTCCAAGCAGAGGAATCATGCATCTCCGTTGGGGATACAATAAAGTACAAATGTAATACATACAAAAACAACTGGTTAATATATTGAATCAAACTTAAAAAAAATTAAATCCAAACTCAACATGTTATTTTATTAAGTTAATGTTTGATGTGCAATGAAGTGGCTCAATATTCTAAATTAAGATCTTTTACCATTTCATAATTTTCACACTTTTAAATTAATTTGGAACGTATCATTTTACTTTGTTTAAATTTCCATGATTTAGCTTCCATATTTACTTTGTCATTATTCACATTAATTCTATTTGTAAGTGTTTCCTTTGGATTTAAAATAGTTATATTTTATTAAAAGGTAAAAGAATATTTACTTTAATATTATGTCTTTTTAACAAGGCTTCAATGGTAACTCATGTTATTGATTGGCATATGCGGATCAATAGGATTCAGAAGAATCGGAAGATAAAGTTAGATCAGTTTGTCAAAAGAGTAATCCAAACTAGTAAATCAATAATGCTTTCAAACCCCAGTGTAGAACTTGGGACCAGAAGAAGGGTCGAATGAAATACCTGAATGAGGGTCATTTGATCTTAATCCAAAGTGTGGGAATGTATCACCAAGCAGGAGAATCAATTTATTGCCAATAAAATGATATATAATGCATTAAAAGTAATAAATCATGCCATTCAATCTTATTGCTTTTAATTAATAGAGAAAAAATGAAAGATAAGCTTTTGAGAGTGACTGTAATGATTTAGGTTTAAATGTGACGACATAATAGTGAAAGATAGTGAAAGAAAGAGACAATTTAGGGTCCCAACATCCTCCCAGACCGAAGGTATGGCACGTCCTCGTGCCATGAATGAATTGGAAGTGGTATTTCATTTTTTTCAAAAACTCAGTTTGATCATCAATAGTTTATAGGAAATCTTCAACAAAACTAAGCTAACTTTATTACTGCATGAGAAACTAGAACTTAGAAAAAGAATTATTAATGTTATGTTATGAGATGACCAAAACAACTTCATATTAATTAAGATATACATTTCTGTCCACTAGTAACAATTCATGCTTATGAAGACCATACAATTTGTGATGGGGGATTTTCCTCGTGTCCTGAAACTAGAAACATGAGTGTATAGATGGCCTGTAATTTATGTAAAGCCTATAGGAAACTAGTCATCCTTGTTTCATGTTCAAAGGCTTACTGTCATCCAAGTTATATGAGTAAAGTTCACATTGGAGTTCATTAAACTTCTACCATTATGGGTCCACTTGGCAAGATAAGAAATCTTTAATCCACTGGTCTTAAGATAATCTTGAGACTATTTCCTCCTCCCAAACCGAAGGTATGTCCTATCCTCGTGCCATGAATGAATTAATACTGGGTTGTATTCTTCTTATGTAAAAACTCTAGATCAACATCAATCAACAGTAAATTCTAAAAAAAAACCATCATTATTCTAAGAACTAAAACTTTTTTCTAGAAAAAGAAGTATTCATGATATGACCCAAACAATATCATACTAAGTTAGATTTGTCAATACATGCAAATTCATTAGTTTATGCTCATGAAGACCACATATAAGCTATGATAGGGGATTTTCCTCATGTCTCCCAAAATAGAAAACATGAGGGCACAGATGGTCTATAAAGCCTATAGGAAACCTGTCATCCCTGCTACTTCTCAAAGGTTTATCGTTATTCAAGTAATTATGGACAAAGTTTGCATTTGGGTTCATTAGGCTCCTAAGTTTATGGGTCCCACTTCTAGGATAGTGACATCCTAGGTATAGTATGAATTAGACAGCAGGGTCTTAAGTGCAACTTACAAACATTCTCAAATGGCAGATATATGAGGTTCATTTAACCGGTTGTTCAACCATGCATGCTTCTTCTTAAGAGTTTACACAAGTATATCGTTCATACACATGAATATATATTAGGCATAGTGAAAGACATCAAAGTCAAAACCCATTGCCAGCAAGCCTGTTCAGTACCCCCATGGGGTAACTTTGATATCGAAGAAATATCCTCCCAAGATAGAATGCCCCATTGCCAGCGAGCCTGTTCAGTACCCCGATGGGTTTTCCTAGTCATACCACAAGCCGGTACCCGCTGCCGGCAGAGCTGTTTAGTATCCTAGCGGGTTAGCCTCTTACACCCTTTTTATAGCAAAAACTAGCCTTTACCACCACCCTTAAGAGATTTACACATGTATTTCTTTTGCAATGAGATGGGGAGGTAGCTTTGAAAACCCTTTACGGATTGGGATGGTATATGGGTTGGTTGACTTTCTATAAATTGCCCTTTAAAGGTTGTGTGCATGAAAAATAGACTACACATTTAGTTTAGTCCAAATACATGACATGGCCAAACTTAATTAATGTATAGTGGATGAGGCCATAAGAGAATGATTGAAAGCTGTCTCTAGTCCCAAAACTCGCCTTTTTCATATAGATTTATAGTAGTGTTTCCCACAAACTAGGAATTTCATTCACCCTTATGCTACTGTGTGATAAAGATTCTTAAACAGACTTTGATAATGAAGCTAGGATTTATGAGTGACCTATAGGGATTAGATATACCTTAAACTTATGGCGAGTCCCTATGGTATTTAAAATTGGTCTTCAACAATTGTTATAATCGGAAATATGCATGTATGAAAAGAAATAATGAAGGAAAATTGTTTCGGTTTAGTCATTGACATTATCTTCTTCTTAGTTCTTTTATTTGAAAAAGAAAACAAGAAAAACGAAGTTGCATTGTTCCCTAAACTAAGAATGCAACATTTTATTTATATACATATTTTCCTATTCTACCTAAGAACAAAGAAAACATTTTTATTCAAGTATATGAACTCTTCCAATATAACCAAGTGTGAAGCAAGATGAAAATTATATCTTTATCCACATATGAAAAGGTTGTTGCAGTGATTACCTGAATGTGGAAGTTCAACCAACTTACTTGTCTTTGCATTAGAAGGTGTCAAATGGTGGAATTGTATTGTGGCTGGGTTACCTCTTGAAACCAGATTTCGATGTAGTCGTGGTACTCACCTTCCTTCACTATGTCATACAGACCCTCTTCTCCTAGTTGAGCGGTTGTTTGAGCACATGATGGATCTGTTGTCATGTATATAGAGAAATCTTCGATTTCAAGTCGCTCTCCTTCAGATATAATCCCCAATGTGTTAGTTTCTTCTATAGTATTATAATTAAAGTCCTTTTGTAGTTCCTGGGACTTTAGTTTCTCTGCCATTTTAGGAGAGGTTGATAAGTTCTCAACTGCTATCAAGATCTTCTCTTCTTGAGCAGTAGAGATCGCAATCCAAACTGTTTCTAGGATTTCAAAAAGTTCTCTCATACTAATGAGCACCTTTGAATCCATTTTGTTGGTTGATAGGTCATGCCTCACACAAGGATTAGTCTCTGGGGTTCTTACAGTACCCATTTTTTTATGTGTTTTTAAAAGACTATCTACTACCAAAAAAATTTACAAATTAAACATGCCACACTTTTATGAAATAAAACACCTATATGAAATTAAATTGCGGAAAGTAAACACACCCAAACTTGCTGAAAGAATAACACATTTGCAGAGAAAGAAGGAAAACTTTACGAAATAAATTGCGGAAAAGAAAACTACCTAAATTTACAAAATAAAAGCACACGTACAGAAATTTAAACTAAGGAAAAGTAAATTATCTATGTTTGCGGAAAGAAAAATACACCTAACTATTGGAAAGTAAACTATCTACGTTTGCGTAAAAAAAGGTACACCTAACTATGAGAAAATAAACTATCTATGTTTGCAGAAAGAAATGTACACTTAAGGGAAGTAAATCAAACTTTGCGTAAAGTAAACACACTTGTGCGAAAAGTAAAACTTGCAAAAGTAAGGACACCTATGAGAAAATAAGCACACTTTGCGAAACACACTTGCAAAAATAAGCTTGAAGAAAGTAAAACACACTTGGAAAAAGGAACAACAAGGCTTTGGGGCACCCCACTATAGTGGACATGCAGGTTCTTAACTCTCATATTACTGTTCTCCCCTCCCCCTTGATGTGTAATGTAAAAGAAGCCTATCTACCTAGACTCCAACCCCTTTAGCAACTCCCTGGCAGCGGCACCAAAGTGTTGAGTAAAAGGGTGAATCCACGAAGGTGGTTCACGATTGAAACCAAACTACCATTGAAACCGAAAACCCCCATTGAAACCAAAAACCATTTTTTGGGTGTAGAAAAACCATTGAAACAAAAAACTAATTGAAAAAAAAAACCATTTCAAAACTAAAACCAAAAACCATTCCAAAACAAAAACAAAAAACCATTTGAAATTTGAAATATGTTTAGGGTTTTAAATTGATTTTGCATTTATTTTTTTTAATATTTTTGTTTATATCAACCGATACCATTTCATTGCATAAATGCTACCGATTTTATTTTAAAATGTGTTTTGACAAGTAGAAATGCTGCCCATTTTTTTCAATTCTCTGAGAACACCAAGAGGATTGAAAAAAAAAATCATATATTACATTACTTAACCTATAACTCTAAACCTACGAATATAACATCATAAAACATTAATATTAATAATATAATATAAAAAATTAAAAAATAAATATTAATAATATATTATTAATCATATAATAATATATTATTTATTAATTTTTACTTAATTTATTTTTAAAAAATAATATATTTATTCTTGTTTGTTAAAATGTATAGTAAATATATCATGATTTACTGATTAAATTTTTAATAAAATATTTTAAAATTATGTAAATTCAAAAAAATATTATATCTATATTAAATTATTAGCATATGATTATGATTAATTTATATGAATTTAAAATTTAAAATTAAAATTAAATTCAATATAAATCTTACTATACCTACCATTATACTCATTTTGAATACTGAAACTTAGTTTGAATTTCCATGGTCATAACTTGTTCTTCCTTTAGTGGCATCTTGCAGTGGTATTTCTTAGAATTGGTATACTTCAAATGGCCAATTTGCTCCTTCTTACCACTAGTTCTTAACTTGTATGGAGTTATGTTGGAATCATTAGTTAGGTGAGAGCATATTTTTGCTAGTACATAAAGAAGAATTATGTTTGAGTAATAATCTTTGCCTAATTATATTAAAAATAATACAATATCAAACCCACCAAGAACATGTTTTATTAGGAGAAAGTGTGAGAGGTGAATGTTGTGTTGGAAGAATTAAGACTTATGTATTTATGTAAATGGATAGTCATCATAAATGGAAAACTCTAGCCACCAATTCTTCTTAGCTAGGAATCATTTCCAACCAAATATGGTCACTCCACCAAAGATCCACAACTAACAAGCATATACGCCAACAAGTACTCTTTTGCACCTACACTTGCATCACAAAACTATACAAGAGAAAACAAGATAGTCTCCCTCTATCTTCTCCATTACATCAAGCACTCCAAGTAGCACTATGGTTTCTAAATTCCCCTAGTCTTCTTAGATTGCATAAGAACCACAAGAACAAGTGCTCCTTTTTCTCTTTTAGGTTTTCTCCAATGGTTTCAAGAGTCAACATATTTAGATTTGCATCTTTATCATATGAAGGAAAATTGTAATTTGTTAGACAATAATAATTCAAATAAATAAGTAGTTTTTGTAGACCTCTTAAATTGTGTTGTGTGCATGGGTGTTATGGAATTAAGTTTACATCCTAAAATTTGTCAACTCAAAATTAAAACATGTGCATTTAACAAAGTTTTCCCTAAAATTTTAGGTTCTCAAGTTTGCCAATAAAATTCCATTATACCATGTTATATAGCTTTTGTAAACACTCCCAAAATATCTGCAAGTAGTAATCATTTTGTCTAAAAAATGCTTCCAAGGAGGTGAAACTTATCCATCAAATCATCCAAATGATCGAAATGATCATTTTTAGAAAACACACTCCACATAATTTCTCACTAATATTTTGTATATGGTTGAAGTGGCCTCTAAAATTCAACCATTGAGCCATCAAAATTTGCTTTATGAAGATATATGAAAATCACCCATGAACAACATGCATGTTAAGGGTAAAAATAATCAAATGTGAAAAATACACATCCTATTCTAATCAATGAGAGAAGGATGTGCAAAAAATCTAAACAAACAATTGTAGAAAACAAATAACACATAATCATGCAACTCATTGTGACCTTGTTGAGAAGGTAACAAACTTCAAGGAAAATTTTATTTGAATCCAAACCTTAGCTCAAAAGTTTTCAATACTCAAGGGTTTTCAAATTTAGTCAATTCCTCTTTCTATTTGAGCCTTTGTAAATGTTTGGAATCTTTGTCTTTGTTGAAGGACACATTTTGTTATGAATTGTTACCCTTGATTCTCAATCAAGCATGATTTACTTGTCTTTTGTCTTGTACTATTGATATTTGAATTGGAAATGTTCTTTGATCGGGTCCTTTAAATCCATTCACATTATCTTTTTTCCCAACCTTTTGATAAGGCATGGTTTCTTGATCATGTAATGGAACATCTTCCAACACGCCCATCACCAATGTCATCCATTGACGCTGCATGGTGAGCAGTGAATGGGGCCAACGTTGAAATTTCTTCAAACTGTGCCTGCATGCATCAAAATTGGACATGGTTAGATGAGACACTTGCCTTTACGGTATGTGAGGGTTTCAAGACTCAAGGATGTCTAACATCCCCACATAATCTTCAACATTCTCCATGTTTTCATGAACCTTCATTATGCGGTCTCATTTTCACCATTCGTCATTCTCAATTCTTCATCAATTTCCAAGATAGATTCAATATAAATTCTCCATTAATGGAAAATGAAGAGCCCTTGATCATTAGAAAGAGCTACTTGAGATAGAACTATAACTTATATACAAAAGAGGAACATTCATGACATATAGAAAAATCCATCAATCCTCATCTATATCCTTAGATTCAACAACACCACAATGACATGTAGAAAACTCATTTGGTCTCCATCTATAACCTTAGATTCAATGTTACTTTGGAAAACGACCTACAATTTCTCTTATGGAAAATCCATAATTAAGTACTCCATATACAAAAACCAAGAGATGATGATGAAAATGTTCAATGAAAATTTGAAATTGAACATGAAATTGAAATTCGAAATTTGAAATTGAAATTGAATTTGGAATTGAAATTGAATTTGGAACTGAATTTGAATTTGGAATTGAATTTGGCATTCAAATTTGAAATTTGAAATTGAAATCAAAATTTGAAATTGAATTGAATTTGAATTTGAATTGTGAAATTTGAAATAGAGTTTCAAATTTGAATTGAATTTGAAATTTGAATTTGGATTTGAAATGCGAAATTTGAAATTTGAATTTGAATTTTAAATATGAAATTTGAAAGAGAATTAGAATTAGAAATTGAAATGTAATGCAGAGAGTTTTGAAGAGAGAACTTCATTGCTTCATGCTCCACGACGCACGAGAGGATCTGACATCACCCAAGAGGGCGTCCATCGACAACGCTCCTGTTCGCCGAGGAGTGAGGCCACACCGGGGTCGGCTACCACTAGTGGTAGCAGCAGGAGAGATAGTGTGTCGATTTATCTTGATGACATACATGTTGATCCCTAGGTGGGGGATGCGCGGGAAGACTCGAGTGCATCAGGTGCATATTTTTTTTTAGATACATTTTCAATTAAATTTTAGTATATAATGCATTGAATTTCAGTTGCAAGTTATAATATATGTTTTTAGTAACATTTGTGTTTTGGTTTGGATCGCAGGTAACCCATCAAAGGGATCGTACGATGATAAGGTCGCACGCATCACTCTCGCTAATATCACTACCCAGCGAGAGTGGGTGCACTCATGGGTGTGCACATTGAGGGAGGATTCTCCCATGTGGCGATATTTATTCATGATGTTATCAACAGTGGATGAGATGTTGGCCCTCTATAAGAGGGTGGGACCTCTTAGTGACATTTGGCATTATTCATGCCAGAGGAGGAGACAGGATGTCATTGGGATCCACAAATGGGAGGATGTCAAAGTCTCCATAAAAGGGCATGACGTCAAGGGTACTTTTTTCGACATCCCTCCTGACCACCCTTTCAATCAACCACCTAGACTCAAGGAGTTTAAGTTGGAGGCCGCTACACCATATTTATATGATAGATTCATCAGCGTGGGGCATGTTCCCCCACCATGACCAGGTCCCATTGTACTTTGCAAAACATATTTATGCAGAGTTTGTTTTGGATATGCATCCAAATTACACTAGCACAAGGTCCGAATTCTTTGGGGCTGGTAGGGGACGCTCCTATTAACATCCTGGAGCTCGTAGAGACCCTGACTTTGTTCCACCCCCTATGAGGTTGGTACTTATTCTAGACAGGATGGTTATTAGGTCGACGGACGTGGCACAGTCATCCCAGCTTGCTGCAGAGGCTAGACATGATATTGTAGAGTCGTTGTTCACTGCGATGGGCAGTGCTGTTGTTTTTGTGCATGGAGAGGCATCTAGACCACCCCTTGCACCTGTATATCCAGAGATAGAGCATGTCGATAGTGACCTGCTCATGAGTTTGGATGGTGAGGCCATACTGGAGTATCCTGAGTCATCCTGAGATGCATAGTTTCAGTTGTATCGTAGATACGTCGCTCCAGGACATGTATACTTTTGTACAATTATGTATATATGTTCATGTTACATCATATTATATGTCGTAAATTGAATGGTTAATAATAATTAAGGGATTTGTATTTTATTGCTCCATGCAAGGGACCACATTCATGGATCAACTCTTTGCTAGTGAGCCATCGATTGGTCCATCCGCTTGTCCCAACCTGCGGACGACAGTAGTCGAGGTAAGTTATAATTTATGTTCTAATTTAATTTGAGTTTATTATTTCCCAGTTTAAATAATTCCCAGTTTTAGATCTTAACTTCAAATGAATTCCAAATTGTACAGGGAAAAGGAAAGGGCATTGCTCCTGATGATAGACATGAGGAGCGCAAAGGTCCTGACCAGCTGGGTCTAGACACAGAGGTGAGTTTTAATTTATGTTCCAATTCATGTTATTTAATCACATTTAGTAATTTATCTTTGTACTTTATGTTTCAATTTTTTAATTATAATTTAAATTACGTTTTATTTTTAATTTTTAATAAATCTAACTTATTACATCTAATGGCATATTACACAGGCATCGCTACGGGTGGGTGTCGATGCTGCAATGGCTTTCACGTATGATTGGGATGCATCTCGAGCACATGGTCCTGATGAAGGGCTATCTACCCATATTCCTACCCAGATGTCGGATATTACCATTGACTCGACAGAGATCGAGGCATTCTTTCATAGTTTACCACCACAGAGCCAGCATCAGTCTACTACACACAAAGGCAATCACAGGGTCGATCAAGGGCCTCGTGGGGGTAGTGGCCAATAAGTTGATGATCTATACATTTCCATGTTTTGGATATTTTCATATTTTATATATTTTCATGTTTTGGATGATCTATGTATACGTTTTTATGTTTTGGATATGGATTTGTATCATTTATACATGGAATTTTATCATATATGTACTTTGGATATGGACTTTTGGATATTTTGTTACATATTTTGTATATTTTTTCATATTGATGTCTTCATGTGTATTTTGTATCTTATTTGAAATTGTAATGTCCCCATTTTGATCCCCTTTGTATTAAATCGTAAATGATGTAAATATTGTAATTTACTCATGGTGAGGAGCTCAAGGCCAAGGCCCCACCATTGATTTAGCGGTTCATGTATCGGCAATTAAAGAAACAAATGCCTATGGCTCTTGTGCTAGATATGCACAATGTAAATTAAGACATCATGTAAATACGAAATTTAATGAAAAACCAACAACTGGCTATGCTATGCAACAAAGAGATGGGGGCATGTTTCTACAAGGAAAAGGGAGGGAAATTATTCAAACCCTTGAGCCAATGGTAATAATCCATGTGTCAATGGGGAAACCCATAAAACCACCAACTACCCATTTTGTCTCATGCACCCAATAATTTAATTCTTCCAAAGATTGGTTGGGGCAGTTATTGTCTTGGGATTGGAGAGGTATGGCAACCAGATTCTCGTGCATGGGCAAGCCATCAACCTGAAAATCGTATTTTTGGCTTGCTGGGCAAGAAAACCCCCACAAAATGCTACCTAAGGCCATTCCTGATGCATTACGTCCTTCCTCTCACGCAGTTTGAGCTCACTGAAAGCCATCCTCACGTTTTTCACCATAACCCTGCATTTTTCCATGCCCAGGAACCGGTTTTTGGGATTGTGCAATAGCTGGGAAGGAGGGACGCGATTTTGGACTAAGGAAGAGGTCGTTTTTTCCCCTGGGCGTTTTTCTGGGATGGGTTTTGCTTCCCCAGTCGAATTTTCCAAGTGCCAATACGTTTTGAGTCTACCCACGTTTTTCTAAGGCCCAAGAAACCCCATCTCCTGCATTCCACTATTGGAAAGTTTTCCTCATGCTCAGCAGGTGTAGTTTGCTGTTATGTGCACCCTTGTTTTGATGTGAACCTGTGAGCAAGAAACTGGAGTGGTAATGGATAGAATTGGCTTGATAAACCTAGTGTAGGGAGTAACCTCTCAAGGAGATCAAGAGAGCTTTGGCTACTTTTCTATGCACATCCTGAGAGCACTAGAAAGGAAGGTATGGCTTGAGGGACTGTGTGGCAGTGAAAAGAATACCTCCTTGTGTTGGATGTGTAGGTATTGTGAGTGCCAAGCTGAATAGATCTGGGAGGGGTGCCCATAGCTCTGTGATTGAGCTCACTAGCTTAGCAATTCTTCCCTTCCATGTCCTAGCAACCTGATAAACCCAATTGCAGATTGGCTTGGCTCATCTTGGTGTATGCTTGGCTATGTGTGAGTCTGTTGTTCCCGGGTTCCTTGTAGAGATCATGCCCAGCTCGGGGGTGGCAATGGTGCTGAGAGATTGAGGAGCACAATGGCCTATGGTTGGGTGGAACGTTGCAGTTGCATATCCAGTTGCTTGGGACTACCTTATTGAGATAAGTATTCTTTTGGGTTAAATGTGCAATTATCATTTGATGAATATTATGAATGTATGTGGATGTGTTAAATGGACTTACCTCTGCTGTGTTTTTAAAAGTTATGCATTTCCATATGATCTTTTATAATTCTGCAAAGGTATTTATTTAATGGCTATCACAGAAATCTTGAACGTATGTTAGATATCAATAGGATTCATTTGATTTCCGTTGTGTTTCTATAGCATGCACATATACATGTCTTTGTATCAATAAGTTAAATTAATGGATATGGGGCTAATTGCCCGGTTTGAGCACCCATGTCCTCTCTATCATGCTGGTATGGTAGGAGGGGACATTATAGAAATCGATCAATTTTTTTTATATTACATATGGATATAGTTATTACAGTTACAAATTTATGTTTTGTCATTTCAAATGCAAATTTAATGTACACTGATTACAATATAAAAGTTCAATCTCGATGTGTAGTTACAATTTAGTTCAATTTAAAATGCAAATTTCGACTACATTACATAACATCTTCCAAAATTTAGAATTGAATACATACATTACAATTTAAAATTGAAATTACAATTCCAATTCAATTACAATATAAAATTTCAAATTTAATGTGTAATTTCAATTCCAATTCATTACAATTTAAAAGCTCATTTTCAACTACATTACAATTGCATAAATAAAATCAAAATTTAAAATTATAATACATTTGAAATTAAAAATTGAAATAACAATTACATTATGTTGTCTACACATTACAATTCAATTACAATTTACACATTTCAATTCAATTACAATTTAAAATTAAAATATCAAATTTAATGTGTAATTTCAATTGAAAATTCAATGTGTTGTTCCAATTTAAAAGTTCAATTTCAATTACATTACAATTGCATTTGAAATAAAAATTTTAAATCAGAATACATTGTACAATCTGAAATTTAAATTTTACAATTTTACATTTTATAGATGTATTTTAAATTCTCAATTACATTACAATTGTATTTGAAATCAAAATTTAAAATTAGAATACATTTGAAATTGAAAATTGAAATTATAATTGCATTATGTTGTGTGCACATTACAATTCAATTACAATTTTCACATTCCAATTCAATTACATGCAAAATTTAATGTGTAATTTCAATTGAAAATTCAATGTGTTGTTGTATACAAGAATGTTTTTGTCCATTGAGAGTGTGAAATATCCCTTGAGACAAAATTCTCTTATTACAACCAAACAATGATTGATTGATTCCATTTTGGTATTGTTTGTGATAGATTTCTATCAAATTCAAAAATATTTGGTGTAATAACAAGTTCTATAGTATGTAGGAGATCTTTTCTTTTAAGTGTGTGCTCTAATCTTAAGTCATAAAAGTATGGTTTGTTTTCTTGGCAATGAGCATAACCACCTAGTTAATATAAGAAATGAAAATATGTTGATAGTAGATGCTTGTACAACTATGGTAGAAAGATTCAAAGAGAGGTAATATGTTGAAGGGTGGTGTTTGTGCTAATAACAATGGAGTATTATGCATCACCTCATTTTTTTAATCCACATAATCATTTAATGTTTTAAGAAAGGAACAAATTGTTATGTCAAAGTCTTGCCAACTTTCCTTATTGCTTTTCCATGTTTATAAAAAAAAGGCATGTAGAACTTGTGTTTTGGTTTGATAATTGAGGTGTTTTTATGCAAGCAAGGCCATATAATACTAACTAATTTCCATCAAAGAGATTCCATGCCTATGTGTGCAAAACTGCATGATAAAGATGGTTTTTGATGCATGCAATCCAAAAATTGAGAAGGTTTGATGGTTAGAAATTATAGTGAATGTTTGTGAGTTGTGCCATATGTTATATTCCATGTAGCACCAAGTGCCAATATTTTTATTAAATGGAATGAGGAGACACAAAAAAAGTTGGTCCTAACTTTGATATGTTAAATAAAAAAACTAATTGATTATTGTTGAATGAAACCTTTTTTCAATACATTGGTATTTGATAATATTTTTATATAATTGATAATGAAATACAATGTAAATGATGATGAAATACGATGAATGGATTGTAATGTATATAATTTTGCATTTGAAATCAAAATTTAAAATTAGAATACATTGCACAATTTAAAATGTAAAATTTACAATTTTACATTGTATAGATGTATTTTAAATTATCAATTACATTACAATTGTATTTGAAATCAAAATTTAAACCTAGAATGTACATTACAATATAATATTGAAATTTTACAATTACATTATATTGTCTAACATTACAATTCAAATATCTAGTAGACCTTTAATATTGCTTTTAAAGCATCTAAACAAATATCTAGAAAACTAATATGGAGGAATTTCATGGAGCACTGACCATACATTCAAGTGTATTCACATTGGAGCACCATGACCCAATTTTCACAAAAGCCTCCCATCTAGTATTTTTATTCTTGGCATTAAAGCATCTACAAAAATACATTTATAAAAAAACCTCCATAAAAATCTCCAAACAAATATTACACAAGACAACATGAAAACTATGTTAATGATGCAAGTGGCATACATGTAACTCATTCATATGGCCAATGGGTTATAGGAATGCAAGTCTCCATAATACGATCATCGTCAGATTCTGTCATCTTCCATCTCTTTGGCTCACCTCTCTTCACCTTGATTTCTATTAGATGTATCTGAGCTTCCACCACCAAATGACTGTATTGACATGATATATATTCAGGCATAAAATCTTTGCAAATAATATGCACACCCTGTTTTTTCACTCTTTCAAAAACGTGTCCCATTAGAACCATGTCTCCAGTTTGGTATGTGAATTATCCATCTTGGTAGGGTTGCACCAACCTACTTTTTATTTGTGTGCATCGCATCAAATAATATCCCACATTTTCTTAGTTGTGGGGGGGTGCAATGACAACGAATACATCACCTGCAATATACATTACAAATATTATTCAAATGTCCTACGTGCATTTCTACAACATTTGTATATGTGTAATATATAATGAACTAATTAACTTAATGAAATCTCTTGTACCTTCCCTGACCATATTAGAAACTCGATCATGATCTAAATAGACCATTGCCTCTTCAGTGTGCATCTCTTTCCATGTTGGAATTGGATGTGGGCCCTTTGGGTTAAGAGAGACATATTTCCATGGTTTCACATATACATCATTTTCATAGTGATCAAGCCTGCATCCATTTGCATCAATGCAAAAATCTCAAAAACAAGCATACTTCCTCGTTTCAATGGAAAATATGTCACCCATGTCTTTACTTCGAACATAATGTAATTCCCTCGTACCAGGTATGGTCTCACAATAAAAATACATGGATATATTCACATCTCCAAGGGAAACATCCCAAAAGAACCTACATGGAATTCAAATTTGTCATATATAAATTCCTATCGAGTATGTGATATTTTGGAAATGATGATATTGAATGTTATTAGCTTATTAATTGAGTTTGGAGTTTATTACCTACACACCGGCCTTGCTTGTTCATGACCTTGATGTCCCAAATGACGTGTGCACCAATCAACTACTTCCGTGGAGCATTTGAGTTGGGTTGCACCATGACTCATCTAGTACCTCCGAGGTGCTCGTTTCACACATGCACTTGCGCCATCATGTTCACCCTTTCCATGCCCTGTTTCAAAAAAGCTCCAGGTGTGTCGGATTTCTGTCTCTTTGTGAAGGCAACTCAACGAATAAAATGAGCGTGCTGATTTGAGTTTCCCTGCACACCCATCTGACCAAATCCAATTTTTAGCAAATGATACGCCTCTCTGCCTCAATGAATCATAAAGAAACGCAAAGCAATGTTGAACAAACAATGATTCATGCTCACGATCATCAGTAACATAAAAATGGTACTCCTTGATCACTTCATGTGACTGAGGAGTGCTATCCCTACCATCAATGCTTTCCTGAGCATGTCTGTACAATACATGTACGAAGATAGACACCTGGTTGGAGTGAGAGTACTCACTCTATATCTCTCTCTGAGGAGCAAAAGTGTAGTTCTCAGCAAAGTCTACCACTGATAAGATTGTTCCCAGCTCAAATACCTCACGAGAATGTTTGAATTCTGAAGCTTTCCACCTTGACCTATGGGAGTGCTTTATGTATTTATAAATCTAACTTTGAAACTTCTCCATGAAATCTGAAATAGGAATCTCATCCTCAAGCAAGTCAATCCTCTTAGATTGCAAAGATGAATAAGATGATGGATTCATGGAGACATACTCGTACCTCTTCCACTTAACTGTGATATCTGACAATCCATGGTGTGTTGGATCGATAAGAAAGTTCCTATGGAACAATGTCAAATCACCACATTCATGGCATTTTCTCCCACCTACACACCTCTTATTGAAAAACACGTGTTTACGATTCCTGTTGCATAGTATCATACAAATAAAATATCACACTATGTGAGGAGCTAGTACACCGTTCTAGTGCCTTTTGCAAAAATCCAGAAATGTGTCATAGTATAGTTGAAATTCAACGTGGTACAGACAACAACAAGTGTCGTGAATCATATTCGGCCTAATATACCATGGTTTCAATTTGTTGAACATGCTAAATGATATTTGAACACCAGCATTGGTTTCTTGGAATTCCTCGTAAAGTGCAACTCCCGTCATCTCCATCACATGCTTACAGTGCTCTTGATAAATGCTTCTGGATAAACGTTGTCACAGGACATGCTTTCGATCTGGAATAACACAAGAATGGTTATCCAAAAACTCTATCACCTTCTCTCTAATGCCTGTTTCCATCCTGCCTCGATAGGGTTCCCTACAAATAAGATCCCAACAAACAACTTCATCATTTTCATCTATTCGGACCCTGAATTTAGTATATTTGAACAATGTTCTTTTTGAAACATTGAGCAATGATGCCATTGTTGATACCATTCGATTTCTTGAGGTGCTTTGTGCCACAACAGTCGTTGTAATTTCCATACGAGCAGCTCAAATATCATTATTTCTTGATTTTCCAAACAAAGATAATGTAGTTCTTACATTTTCTATTGCATTCTCGCATGTCTTTTTTGTTTTAACATCTTGAAAACCCAACAACTTTGTGGCACGTTTCAATTTTTTGAGTTTTATCAACCTGTGTAGAATTTGAGCTTGTGCCATCATTGAATGTTGTTCAAAATATGACTCGATTATGTTACTGACATGCTATCTAACTCTCCGACTAGGGATCGAGTTCCCAATCTCTTCTTGTGCAAAAACAACTACACAATCCTCTATACAATTTCCACCCCTTCCAACCCCACTGAAACTCTCAATTATACTTTCAATGTGAGAGGGAAAGGTGTCATGTGATGGTTGATCAGGATCATGAGGGGGCACAGGGTCATGTGATTCTTGATCACCATGATGTGATGTCTGACCATAATCTCTCCCTACATAATCAAAATTCATGTGAAGGGAATTTCAATCAGAAATGCATTATATACGAGGTTAATTTAAAGTACCAAATTGAAGTGTTTTGAAATGCATTGGTACACGAATTGAAAATATATTTAAAACAAGAAAATTATTTGTAACTTGAATTCAAAATAACTAAATATGTATACATTTAACTTGAAGTTGTACATTTAGCTTGATAATTGTTCTAAGTAAAGTTTGAAATTGCTAGTAACTTGAAATTTGAAATGGCTAGTAAAGTTTGAAATTGCTTGTAACTTAAAAATCCTTGTAACTTGAAATTGCTAGTAATTACTTGAGAATTGTTCTAAGTAAAGTTTGAAATTGCTAGTAACTTGAAATTGATTACATGTAAATTAACAAATTGAAAATTGGTTACTTGATAGTTGTGCATTGAACTTTAAAATTGCTAGTAACTGGAAATTTGATGTGGAAATTGAAAAATTGAAAATTGTGTGTGAATTGAATTTTTCAACTAATACATTTAACTTGAGAATTGTTCCAAGTAAAATTTGAAATTGCTATTAACTTGAAAATTGAAATTGCTAGTAATCACTTGAGAATTGTTCTAGAAGTAATGTTTGAAATTGCTAGTAAATTTGAAATTGCTTGTAACTTGAAATTGGTAGTAACTTGTACATTTAACTTTAAAATTGCTTGTAACTTGTACATTTAACTTTAAAATTGTTAGTAACTTGAAATTTGTTACATGTAAATTAACGAATTGAATATTTCTAGAGACTTGAGAAAAATTTGGTACAAGTATTGAAAATATATTAAAACAAGAAAATTGTTTGTAACTTAATTTCAAAATAACTAAATATGTATATGTAACTTGAAATTATACATTTAGTTTGAGAATTGCTAGTAAAGTTTGAAAATCAAGTATATATATTTAACTCAAGATAATTATTAATAACTTGATAGTTGTGCATTGAACTTTAAAATTGCTAGTAACTTGAAATTTGATGTAGAAATTGACAAATTGAAAATTGAGTGTGAATTGAATTTTTCAACTAATTATACATAACTATCAATTCAACTTGAAAATTGTTAATTTTTTTTAAATATAAATTATATACCTACTATAGGAAAATAAAGTTAACTTATCCCTACATTAATACATAGGAAAAATTGGTACATGAATTGGAAATACATTAACTATGAAAATATTGCCAACCACCATAACTATGAAAATATTGCCAACCACTATAACTATGAAAATATTAATTTATTTGTTTTCAAATTGAATTTTCTAACGAATACATAACTATCATAATGTTCATTTCAAATAAAACGATGCTAAGTTAAAATTAGACATTAATAGTTATTTCAATCAACAAATGTTGAGACTTGGAGCTCACATTGATGCTATACATTTATATTTTTTTAACAAATAACAAAACAAGAATTGAAATTACGTTTAACTTGAAATTGTTAGTAACAGAGAATATTGCAATCAGTTAAATATGTACAATTTAACTTGAAAATAGTGTCCAAGTGTATATTTAATTTGAAAATTATTCTAATAACATTGAAAATTGTTAGTAACTTGGAAATTTGAAAATCGTTAATATGTACTTACATTTTATCTTGAAAATAGAATCGAAGTGTACAATTCATTTGAAAATTGTTGGACAATAACATTGAAAATTGTTAGCAACTTTGAAATAATTTGAAAATAGTTAAAAATATGTACATATTAACATGAAAATAGAATCCAAATGTACATGTTTCATATGAAAATTATTCCAATAACATTTGTTAGCCACATGAAAATTGTTCGTTTAACATAAAAATTGTTGTAAACTTTGAAATTTAAATAACAAATCGATGAAATAAATAAGAATATCATTACAAATAAATATTAAACAAATTAAATTATGAAATTTAGTTAAATTTATTGGAAAATTGTTACTAAGTTTGTAAATTATGTAGCATGCAATTGAAGAACTTGATAAAATATGATATTTAAATTATGTAGCATGTAATTCAATAATTTACCTTGGTTGTCCTCCATTGGAATTTGTTGCACCAAATGCGCATCTTCTTCTTCTCTCAAGCTTGCTCTTTGTTGTTTCATTCGTTCTCTATTCTTCTTACACTCTTCATTGTCATTGTGTTGTCTAGCATGTTTTCTTTGACTCCCCGTCAATCTACAATGAACACAAACAAAAATTTCTTTAAATTGTTATAACAAACAACAATATGTCAGTATGAAATTTTGAAATATGTCTACAAAGAAATATTACATGTCTAATGAGCTCTAATTCAACAATATCAAAATGAAAAATCTCTAATTCAACAACATCAAAATGAAAAAGCTCTAATTCAACAACATCAAAATGATAAAGCTCTAGTTGAAAATAAACTAGCAATGAGTTAAATTAGTGTTTTTGATGAATTGTTTGCTGAATATATAGAGGTTGGTTGATATTTTTATGAGGGAATGGTAGTTGGCAACATTAATTGTCCAACTCCTTTCTCGGGTTCATTTTTATATTTTTTTTACACAGACAACCCCTCGATTGAGCTTATTTTACAAACCCTTGATCGAGGGATTGAACATACCTCGATCGAGGTCTAGTTAAAACCCTCAATCTAGATCTTATTAAATCCTCGATTGAGAGGGCCTAAAAAAAAATCCAAGAGCCCTTTTCACTGCAGAATGAAAGTTTTGTCTGCCTTCCAAGTGGTTAAACCATGTCATGAAATGAACATTAATGGGAGGACTTGATACCATTGGATTCGTCAATGAATCCTCTATCTAGATACATAAAATTTATGAATTTTTATCTTCGTATGTCTTTTGTTTTTAAATTTCTACTAAAACTTTCCCTAAAAAACCTTGCTGACAACTTTGATTGAGGTCAAAGATAAATCCACAACATTCAAAATACACATCAAATTTTTTTGAAAAAATACACACACACTAGATAAACGCGTCCTCTTCAAAAGGGTATTTTTAGTTTTGTAAATTATGTAAACATCAATAGATTTCGTGCACACACACACATGTGTGCAAAATGCGACTGAAATATTCATTGGTCAGTTTCGAAAAATAATAATAAATATAATTTTTCGAGAAAAATAAAAAAAATATGTAAGCACTAGTGCATTCTGTCTAGATCATGTTCAGATATTTCATTTTTTAAAATTATTACTTTAACATTAAATTATCGTGCACACACACAAACTACTTGTTTAATTGCTTTTCAAATTTTTAAGTACACACATTTCATTAACTGAAAATTCGACACGATAAATGACATTGGTATATTTTGAAAAAAATATCATTGGAAAGCCAACATAATTCTCTATATTTCGTTTTTCAACCGCATGTCAAAATCCATCTGGAAAATATGAGTTTCGAGGGCTTCAATTTAATACATGGGTAAAATTTCTATTTTTCTCCGTCATATTTGGCCAAAAAGAGTTACCCATCTTCATGGAATCACTCAAAATATGCACTATCTACTTCAACACTTAATTTTCACCCCGGGGGATCATAAGATTAGAGGTGTCGCCACAGTATGTACAGGACTGAAAGCCTAAACTTCAGTAGCCTAACTTATCCTAAAGCTGGCAATTTACTTAAAAGTGGAAAGTGAAATCTAATTCAGAATGGAAAACTGAGTTACTTACATTCATAAAGAATCTATCATATTATTTATCAAACGATACTACATACAACACTTCATTCAGACACTACATACGACATTAAATTCAAATCAAATCATAACTAAGAATGATCTAAGACTGGGAAAAATGATTGAATCAAAGGCTATGGGCTAATAAGTAAATGCTATGACAGTACGAATGAAATGTGTAAATAAGCTATGGGGAAATTAATGTGAAACTTCATTGTCAAAAAGCAGGAAACTATCTATGAAATTCAAGACAACCTACATATATCACTTGCTAACTAATCTAGAATTCCAAATTCAATTCTATTCTAGTAAATGCTTTTAAAAGGAAATTAATCTATAAACTTGAAAATCTCAACATTATTCTAAATTCGAAATACAATGACTAATCTAGAAAAGCATTTGTAACCCTATCTAGAGTTCTAATTCTAAGTCTATACTAACAAGCAATCGAAGGAAATCTAAATACTTATTGTTCAAATAGAAAACAAAGCTATGATATTTTTAAGCAAGGAAATAAAACCATTAGTAATGCTAAGCTAAGTTTGCAATTCTAATCTATTGAAAAGCTTCAAAACTCATAAATGAATCCTATCTATTTCAGCATCAAATCACAAAACAAATCTACCTTATTACTATAGTGACTTGAACTATAAACTAGTAAAAAACTTACAAATAAATCTTGTATAGAAAGAAGAACAAAACTACTCTTATTTTTATAGTAAATCTAATTGTAGACTAAACTATTTAATCAAACTTCAAATGACAACACAACACTATTCTATTTTGAAAAGAAAACCTAATCTAAGCAACCCTAGACTACTCCATATTCAAAGCATAAACATCAATTGGAAACTACTATATTGCAAACTGAACAGAAACTGAACTATTTGCATTCAAATTAAAGAGCTCTTTCTAGTGCACAGTAACCAAATGGAATTGAAATGGAACTAATTCTTTTGATAGAAACTACAACATCAATAAACTACTTCTACCACGCATAAATGGAAAATGAATTCGAAGGCTTGAAAGTCAAATGAAATTACAAATCCTAGCTAAACTAAAAGCAATAATGTAATGACAGGGGTGGTCTATTGGACAGAGATCTCGTTTACACACACAGCGGATTTATATAAACATGAAATGTATGAGGTAGAGGAAAAAATGCTTTCATCGTAAACAAATGCTCTGAAAGAAACACAATATAATGATGGCACAATTTAGATCTGAAAAACGTTTTTATACATAGAAAACAATGAGAAATCTGAAAAACATTTTTGTACAACAACAACGAAACAACACATTTTCTTAGCTGAACAGCAAAAACAAAATACACATTGCCACTGAGGGGCCCTTCCTAGGAGGTAGTGGTCAACTTCTTGAAGCTATTCAACTATCAATTGCATGAGAATAAGAACACAGATGCAACAAAACAGATCAACTATTCTATATTACCAAAAGCGGATTTGTACAATGTCCTCCTTTTTTACATGGATAAAAGCCTCTATATATGAAGATTTTACACATGGGAGAGAGGGTCGACCTTGTTAGTGGTCGACCCCTCTAATAATAGACTATCATAATGCCTAGAAATAGTTTATTTATGATCTGAAACTGAAGAGGGCGTTTTTCCCAAATCGTGCACAAACAACTTCTTTCATTTGGGAAACAAATCCCCATGATTCTTGTAGATGAACAAACGACCTGGGTGGAATCTTGGAGGTGGATAAGCATGAGAGGACCACTACAAACAAAACCCACGTTTCCGTTTTTTCCATGAATGCCTCTAGATACCCGAACCAATGATTTCGGAGGTGTGAATGACAATCTGAATGGTCGTCCAAATGCGAATGAAGGTCTGCATGATTGTGCGGGTACGAACGACAATCCGAATGGGCATCCGAATGATCTCTAACTATAATTAGTTCAAATAAATCTGGACTCCTGGGCTGAATTGATGTTGGGTTGTTGAACTGCATGCTGGATTCATGTCATGCCTCCTTCACGTGATTCTTTAATCCATTTGACGTGAGTTAAGTCATGATCTGCATATAAAAAACAATCCGTTATATTGAATCAAACTTAAAACAAATTAAATCCAAACTCAACATGTTATTTTATTAAGTTAATGTTTGATGTGGAATGAAGTGGCTCAATATTCTAAATTAAAATCTTTTTCCATTTCATAATTTTCACATTTTTAAATTAATTTGGAACGTATCAATTTAGTTTGTTTAAATTTCCATGATTTAGCTTCCATATTTACTTTGTCATTATTCACATTAATTCTATTTATAAGTGTTTCCTTTGGATTTAAAATAGTAATTTTTTATTAAAAGGTAAAAGAATATTTACTTTAATAATATCTCTTTTTAAAAAGGCTTCAATGGTAACTCATGTTTTTTATTTGCATATGCGGATCAACTAGATTCGGAAGAATCGGAAGATAAAGTTAGATCAGTTTGTCAAAAGAGTAATCCAAACTAGTAAATCAATACTGCTTTCAAACCCTAGTGCAAAACTAGGGACCAGAAGAAGGGTCGAATGAAATACCTGAATGAGGATCATTTGATCTTAATCCAAAGTGTCGGAATGCATCACCAAGCGGGAGAATCAATTTATCGCCAATAAAATTATATATAATGCATTAAAAGTAATAAATCATGCCATTTCAATCTTATTGCTTTTAATTAATAGAGAAATAATAAAAGATAATCTTTTGAGAGTGAATGTAATGATTTAGGTTTAAATGTGGCAACATAATAGTGAAAGATAGTGAAAGAAAGAGACAATTTACGGGCCCAGCAATAACCTCATTAGAGTTGCTGCTATTTGACCATAATTTTTGACAAACATGTGGTAGTAACCTGTCGGTCCTAAGATGTTGGCTCTATATGTGTTCTTTAAGTTCGACGAGATAGACCCTAGTTCTACATGGTTCAGGGAACCAACAAAACCCCTTTCACCGGCCCTTTCGGCAATAGTCTGCAAACAGACTGAGGTCTCACCTGAGGCGAAGTTATGAGGAGGTTTCGGAATCAGGTTTTCACAACTGGGTGATGCACACTTCAAAAGAATGGTGGACATCGCGAAGTTCTCCTTCTTCGTGGTTAACGCTTATCTATCGCGCATCCACAAACTGTGCAATGAGGGGTGGTCGCTTAACAACATGACAACGCAATTGAGGACTGCGTTTCCTCTTCGGAAATCACACTACTCCAATATACTTTACTTAGTGTAAATTTATACATTCACATGCATCTAACTGTAGCCCTTGCAACATTAGACAATAGGATAACCTGAAATCACTGTGCACTTCCGGTGTTGCACTTCGGGGAATCGCACTATACAGAATTCGCTGACTTAGTGTTTACCCAATACTCGAATTATGCATTCATCTAACTTATAAATACTTGTGCATTCAACATTCATTCACATATGTCGATGTTTAACATATTATTCCCATATTTTATCCTTATGGTGAATACATATAAAAGCAAGAACACATGAACTCATAAACAGGTATTTAACCATTCAATATAAGCAATTACACAGATACAAAAACATAATCAATCACATAACACAAGTAATTAACGTGGTTCACCCCCAAGATGGGAGCTATGTCCATAGGAACTGTTGTTATATTATCAATGGGAAGGGTTAAACAGTTCCAGTCTCTGCACTCAGATGCAGACTCTCTTCTCTCTTAGTAGGTCTCTGCGCACACAGCTGCAGAGCATTTTTACAATAATACTCTCACATAGATCAATATTCTACAAAAAACTAACGAATATTAGAGATTCAACCCTTTCCCTTACAGAATATTACCTATTTATAGATCGTGCCCATAGGTCATGTCTTTACATTCATGATGGGCTCAAAAACCCTAAGGTTCCCAAAAACTGGTGTAGTTACTCGCCACCTTGCCTGTCGCCATCGACAACTTGCTCCACTCGCTTCAGGCCGCCTTATTGGGCCACTCGTGGCTCACACGCCCTTCTAATATCCGCAGTCATCATAAAGACGGTTACAACCGCATCGTGGCCTGTCGTTGCTTTTCGCCCCTCTAGCTTTGCTGTCATCGTCGACCCATGGCTTAGCCTCTAACAGTTTTCTGCCACTCTCTCTGACAGGTTGCTTTCCTTTATCTCCACTCTTCTCCTTACCCAACTGCCGGGAATCCTAGAGTCGCTTACCCAAAACATGTCGCTTTATCAGATCGACCTTCCCTTATACTATTTACCCAAAATAGTTGTTGCGCTGACACTGTGCATCAGCATGACTTTGCATCTTTGACTACGCATTTCAAACTGCGCACTCCACGAAACTATTCCATCTGACTTCACATCCCGAACTGTGCACTTGGAAAAATTATACTTCTTCAAAAGTGTGCCAACTTGGGCCATGCCCAAAAGGCCCCTAACACTTACTCGTGGATCTCCCTCGATCCACTTTCGCTGGTCGACTTCGGCTGTGCTTCTTCGACGGTACTTAGCTTGGAAGTGAAGTTGTGCAAACTAACGGTGAGCTCCGCAACCATTTCCTTCACCTTGTTCTCAAATTATTTAATGGTCTCCAGCATCGCCTGTGAGACCTTCTCTTGGGCTTGTTCTTTTAGTGTTCCCTTCATAGTTTGAAGTTCTAGAAACTTGTCCTCAATCTGTTCCATTATTGCGAGTCCTTCCTTCTCAATGGGCTGCAACTTCATAGAAGTGGCAACCTCTTTTTCCCTTAACACCATCAACTCTTTTTGCAGCTATTTCGCCTTGTTGAATTTTTGCATCTTTTGCCTTGTTGGAAAAGTCTTCATTTATGCATTTGCAGCATCTAGTTGCTTCTTCCTTTTCTGCAGGTCACATTTCACTTGCTGAAGGGGGGGATCCTCATTCAATCCGGCCAACACTATGTTTGCTTCCTCTAGCAAATTTTGACTCCTCGCCACTTTGGCCGAGATGCTATCTATAGTGGCCTTTACTTATTCACTTGGAGCTACGCATTTGTCTAGCGAAGTGCTGGGTCACTGAGCTTCCAAGTCTGTGATCTTTCCTTTGTAGGCGAGCTCCATGTCCATCATTTCTATTGTATGGGTTTCTACTCTTTCCCCTAGCTTAATGATGGTATCTTCAACGTTTGGCTCTTCTTCGCACTTGTCGATTTTGGCACAGAATGCCGATACTGTTTCTTTTAGTCTGTGGTTCTTTTCTTGAATGTCAAACAACTCCCTGCTATTCCGAGATGATTCAAGTTTCAGCTCGTCAAAGCTATTTTGAAACTTGACATTCTAGTCATATGAGGCGATGCCTCTTTCGTGAATTTCTTCCACTACCTGCATGTGTAGATTGTGCAGGTATTCTACTGGAAACATGTTAATGTTGACACCAAAGTGATCCAAATTCTTAGTTGCTTCAGCTACCTGATCATTGGGATAAAGGAGGTATGCTGGCTCAATGTGTACCAACCGAGGGTTCACATTCAGCACATGGAGTTCTCTCTTCTTCCTGGTTGATCCACCTGACTTCCCCTATGAATCTGAATCTCGAACCAGGTCCTGCTGGGCCTATCCTAGCTGCGCAACCATTGTTTTTATTGACTCGATAGTCTAGAAGAGGCTTACTTGTGCCTCTTCTTGCTTGGTTTGCTTCGCAACAAGCATGTCTTCTCAGTACTTGTGGACCTTAAGAGCGATGCTTTTGCAGTCGTCTTCGTTTAGCATTGGCTGAATTTTGGGCTTATTAGCCTTTTGCTTCTTATGTTGGCCTTTTTTCGGTGAAGGGCTCGTAGTCGCTTTTCTCTTATCTCCCTCATGTACTTCTGGGTTCTCCTACATAGCTCCTTCTTCCTGGTCAATAGGTGTGGTTGTGACTTCATCCTTATCCTCATCTTTGGTCTCCGTAGAGTTGGACTTGACCTTGACTGGTTGGTCCACCTTCAATTCTATTGGCCATTCCTCCATCATCTGCTCTAGTTTCTCAACATCCAGTTTATAGAAGCCTGGATACCATAGATATGTATTCGTATCAGCCCTGGGTTGAATGTATGTTCTATGCATATCGGCTGTGAATATCAGCTTCCCTTTGTATGCATTGTTCAGTTGCTGTGAGATTCGCGGGGTTCGCCGAATCACATTGCAGAGTTGCTCGTAATATGTATAGAACATCTCATTAATTTGTCGTTTCCTGGAGGACTTCATGTTTTCCCATAAGTTAGCGAAATGTGTTCCCCTACATTTCCATGAGAAAAATGGGAGGCCTTGGTAGCCAACCGACTCTTTCCAACAGATGAAGGAAATTAATACTAATAGCCAACTGTAATGGAACGAAGTTCCCTTGTCTTGAGTGTCAGCTTGGACATCATCCAAAAACTCGTTTAGCAGGTACTACGCCCAATTGTAAGGGGTGTCATTCTTCATCTGATATGTGAGGAGGATTGCTGTGGACAGAACCTCTGGTGGTCGACATTTGTGTAGTATCTTCCCTGCAAGCAATTGAATTGTGAAGCATGTAGTTTGATCATTGATATTGGTTGTAAGGAAGCCCCGTTTTCCCTTGATCACGCCAAATTCTTTCGTCATTCTTGAGGCGAGTTCTTTGTCTTATCCCTTTCCTACAAATGCTTTTGTGGGGTCTTCACCTCTCTTATTAATCATCGTGATGTAATGTATCATATCGATATTTATATCAATTCTTTTGTCCAACGATAGATATTTCGAGTGTATACAAAAGAGCAATGTGCACACTACTGCATTAAGTTCTGGGCTCCTATCGAAATGCGATATGCGCAATAGGTTAAGCAATCCAGATGGTTCAAGCACTTTGAGCCAATCCTGCATAATTAGAGTTTCGACGCCGGATTGTTCATCAACCTAGCGACGCATATATTGTTCAGGTTGAAACTGTTTGTACTTATTTGGCTTGGACTGTCCTCCTTCCAGCAAGTCATGGTCTAGGAATTTGCAGTCTTCCACTTTCCCTAGAAGGTCTCCTACAACCTTCACCTGACTGGATATGGGCAGTAGCGGAATCTCATAAACAACATTTTTCTCAAGGTTGACAATTGGTGCATCATCTCTCCGAGGTGGTATATATTCGTGCATGAGATGGATGGGTCTCTCTTGAGTTGTGACTGGTGTCTATGGATTTGCTGCTTTCGGCTCCTCCTACTCTATAGTCTGGTGCTTATCTTTTTTCTGTCCTACGGCATGCCTTGTAGAGCTGTGGGATGAGGCACCTTTCTCAACTGTGGGATTCTCGGCAGGTGCTGACATGACTCCCTTAAACCCTGACTGCTTGAATATTGTTAATACTTTGTCAATGGTCATTGGTTCTCTCATTCACTTGCAGAATGCTCTGGTTGCTAACTGTTAAAGAACTAAATTCACACTCAGACGAGATCAAATCTCATGGTAAAATGCACAAGTTGTTAGCTAAGGGCTATCTATAGACCCTACTGGTTTGGAACATGTCGATTAATCCGTTAGTGGGACATTCAATGCCTTGTCCTTCAGCCATCTTTCCCGTGAGATCTCGGTCTTGTTGACCAATCATTATCTCTGAGCCAATGATGTTTCCTTAAATGTTGAAAGGTTGTCGGTGCCGCCAGGCTATTAAATGAGTTAACTTAGCCATTAATAGCTAGTTTGCTGGCCGGATTTCGGTGATATCTCGGTCACTTCACTCTTTATTACGCTCGAATGGCTAGATTTTCCTTTAATGTGTGATTTTTTTTGTGCTGCCAGTTTGGATAATGGCCCACTAACCGGCCGACAATTGTCATGGTTATCATTTTTCGTCGTGATGCGCTGGAGGTTTTGACAAAATATTCTTGTGTTTTTCTTCCGCACACTTGTGCTTATCCCATTTTTAACTTCACACATGTGCTTTCAACCCATGCATCGCATCGTAGATTCTGATACTTCGTAACTGTTCGGTTCCTTCGGATCTGTGTGGTTGTATTTTGACCTTCGCAACTGCAAGATTCTACTTCTCCTTCTTTTGTTTTGTTTTCTCTTTTTTTTTTCTCTGCGCAGCTTCACTTGTCTATTAGTGTTGCGCGATTAGTACATCCTTTTCATCGATCTTCACGTATCGGACCAAAACTGTGTACAGACTCTGCTTCAATTTCTAGTGCCCAATTTCAACTGCACTTGACACTTAGAATTTCTTGCTCTTCTAATCACTGAGGGTTCTGCAAAGTAGGACTATCCCTATAGGGTTTGAGTCTACTTCCATTAACCAAACTTGGTAAGTTGTCTCCAGCTAACATGGCTAACTGAGTTGTGCCACCGTTAGTAACATGCATAACCGTATATGGTCCAAGGCAATGCATTTTAAATTTTCCAGGAAATTTCATGAAATTACTATCATACAGGAGGACAAGGTCTCTTAACTGGAATATTTTGTGCTTGATATGGTGATCATGCCATGCTTTTTCTCTGTCCTTCTGCACTTGCTGGTGAAATCCCGCGATGAAGCGATTCTCTTCCAAGCCAACCAAGTGTATAATCCTCTCTTGCAATGTTTCTTAATCGTCCATGTCTGTGAATGCAACAATCCTTAAGCTTGGTACAATGTACTCCATAGGCATCACAGCTTCTTGTCCATAGACCAATCTGAAGGGTGTATGTCCTGTCAACTTCTTGCAAGTTGTTCTATATTCCCATAATACAGTTGGAATGTGTAGATACCAATCATCTCTACTTGTATTGTATACTTTTTTCAGTGCATTCTCCATTACTTTGTTAAATGCCTCAACAGTTCCATTGGCTTGAGGATGGTATGGTGTACTCCTTTGATGATAGATGTGGAACTCTTCAGTAAGGGCTTCAATAGTTCTGTTCAAAAATTGAGTTCCTTGATCACTCATTAAAATTTTTGGGCATCCAAATCTGGTACGGATGTTCTCGAAGATGAACTGTGCAGCAGTAACTACGCTACAATCCTTCACTGGTTTAGCTTCTGCCCATCTGGTGAGATAATCAGTCATGGTGATAATGCATCTCGCACCAGTTCTCTTTCCTGGTGGGTTGATCGGTCCCACAAAATCAATTGCCCATTTATCAAATGCATGTAGTGTCAACTGTGGTTTCAATGGCATTTCATCTCTTCGCGATGGCTTTCCATTCCTTTGGAAAACATCGCAACTCTGGCAATGTTCCTTTGAATCTTTGTGTAGTGTTGTCCACCATAGCCGTGCTCTTAATATCTTCTGCGTAGTAGCTCTACCTGCATAGTGAACTCTAGAGACACTTGAGTGTGCCTCGACTAAAATAAACGGCTTCTCATTCTCTAACATGCATATGAGCAACACTTCATCCGGTCCCAACTTGTATAACTGGCCTGCGATGATAGTGAAGTTTGCGGATTTAACTACTAGCTTCTTCTTCTGCTTGGTAGTAAATTATGTGGGTGCCAATCCTGCGGTCAAAAATTCGACGATATATTTGTAATACTCATCTACTATCTGTATGGAAAATAACTGTGCGTTAGGCATATTGTCTTCAATATTGGTGGGTTCTTCGCTTGACTGAATCCTTGAGAGATGGTCAGGTCCTAGGTTTAGTCTTCCAGTCTTAACAATGATCTCAAAGTCATATTCTTGGAAAAGTAACAACCATCTGCAGATTATTCCCCCTAACACTGGCTTATTGACCAGATACTTTAAAGCTCAATGGTCAGTGTACATGGAGAAGTGTGCACCCAACAAATAGTGCCTAAATTTCTGTAGTGCGTAGACCATAGCTAATCCCTCTCTTTCTGTGGTTGTGTAGTTCTTTTTAGCTGAAGATAGCTTCTGGATTGAAAATGCAATGGGGTGATCAATGCCCCCTTAACCAAGTTGAGCGAGCACAATGCCCAACACTATAGATGAAGCATCAACATGTACATGGAGTGGCTTTTTCCAATATGGAAACATAAGGATCGGCGCAGTTACCATTTTCTCTTTTAATGTGTCTAATCCTTTCTCACATTCTGCATTCTAGATGAACTGCGCTTCTTTCTTCAGAAGTTTCTCCATTGGCACAGTTTTCTACGCATAACCCTTATTGAATTTTCTAGAATATCCTGTATGTCCCAAAGTTGTGCGAAGTTGCTTAACTGAGTTTGGTGTAGGTAAATTCACAATCACTGCAATCTTCGCAGGATCAACCATCAAACCTTGCTTGCACACAATGTGTCCCAATAGTATACCATAGGGTACACAGAAAACAAATTTCTTCAAATTCAATGAGATTTGATGTTTCCTACACTTAGCCAACATCAGTTTGAGGTTATCGTAATGGTTTTTCAATAAACCAAAGATAGTCCAATCATCAAAATAGACTTCTAAGAACTTATGGATAAAGTCCTTGAATGCAGCTACAACAACTCTAGAAAAAATAGTAGGTGCACTCTTCAACCCAAACGGCATAACTGTATACTGATATGAGCCCCATTCAGTAGCAAAAGTGGTCTTATGCCTATCTGTTGAGTCAATTCTAATATGATGGTAACTAGAGAATCTATCAGTAAATGAGTATGCCTCATTTCCTCCAACATTGTCCAATACTTCATCTGTAAATGGAGTAGGGAATGGGTCGTGTAGCAAAGCATCATTCAACTTCCTCATATCTACGCAGATTCTTATTTCTCCTTTTGTCTTCTTGTCCTAGATAACCATAGGGCTTATCCACTATGATTCTTCCACTGGCTCAATGATCCCTGCATCAAGCATCTTGTCGATTTCTTCCTTGACTTGTTCTTTGTATTTAGGATTCAATCTATAAGGCCTCTGTCGGATAGGCTTCACACCTGGCTGGAGAGGTATCTCCATCACTCCCAACTCGTCTAAAATGCGTTTCATTTCGGTGAACTTTGTTGGAAATAAATACTGATATTCATGCAGAAGGTCTGCGATCTGCGCGACGGTTTCATCATCCCAGTAGTCTCGAATGGATGCAAACTTTGGCTATTCGTTCATTCCAATGTTAACTTTTTTCGTCTTCATAGGGTCGCTCATATATGAAATTTATAATGGAGGTCCCTCTACATCGCGTGCTCCCTCTAATTCAAGTATATTGACATTGAGCGGATCCTCCTCATCACTCTCCTCTGGATCTTCTTCATTTGTGGAGAGGTTATAACACTCAAGGGCATGTTTTATCGTTCTTTCCCATTCTGGATGTAGGTTCATAGGTACCTTTACATCTTGAATTATCTTGTCCTTGGTTGCCTCTAATGCCTCATTTGTACTTGGTAATTCTTCTCTGAATATCCTTTCTTTGATAACTTGTAGAGCCTCATTTATGCTTATATAGTCATCTTCAAAACTGAAGGTTATTTGGAAGTTCGCAGTTAAAATAGGCCAATCTATTGTTTCTCTGTGAAGTTCTGTGTCTGTGTACCAATTCTTTGGAATATGCTCTAGTGTCTGCACAAACAGATGAACCCATTCTATCTATGGTATGTTTATCCATGCTTGTGAACAAGTCTCTATGTGATCCCTCGGATCTATTTGTCCATTATACTTTACCATGGTTAGCGCAACTTTCTCTGAGAATATGATTTGCATCATATGTTTGCACTGATCCCATGTGGTCAAAGTGTCCTTATGCATGGCCCACCATTTGGAAGGTGTAGCGTGAAGTGCTATATCGAATGCTGGTATGCGATGTTCAGCTGAAATTGATATAGTATACTCTTGCAAAAATGTATAGACATTAGTTGAACCATCATAAGTGGGGATTGGACATACCTTGGTTCCAATCCAACGTAGTGATTTGGTGATCTACGTGCATATTTTTTCATATACTTTGTGCAGTCGTCCTTCACAATTCTCTAGTCCTACGTCAGAGTCTGCTACGCAAGAGCTATCGCAGCACCAACTAAGTGTTCCATCAACTGTAGGATTGATGTAGTCAGCGTGGTTTGTTGTCATCTTATAGATGCGATCCAAGTCATGAGCTCTACATTCTTCTCTGATCGGCTTAGTGTATCTCAGTCCTTGTGAAGGGTCCAAGGGCGTGATGACCTTGATATCTGCTCCTTCAAATATCATTTGTTTCTTCTTGAAGTCAATGATTGCAAGGTTATCCGTTGCCCAGTCTATCCCCAATAATGTTGGATATGGGTTACTATCATTGATGATATCAATAACCTCAAAGTTTGTTGATGTGCTTACTCCATTGATATACACAAGAACATTTGCTAGCCTTCCAAAGGGTATAAGCTTTTGCTGATTTGCTAGTCTCAACTGTATGGGTGACCATGACAAGTTTGGTTTCCCCATCCGTACCCATGTCTGCTTAGTCAAGACATTTACTTCAGATCCTAGATCAAGGATGATCTCATCCATCTCATAATCTCCAATTTGTGCACTTAGCCTCATTTCTCGACCTGTTCTCTTATGGATTTTGATGTGGTGAATTGCGCTATGAACATTACTCGTGCAACTGCGTTTCTCATAGTGGTTCAACAAATTTTGTATTTCCACCAAAGAATCTTCACTCTTCAACAGCTTCATACATCTCGTTAGGAACTATGCAACAGAAGTCCTTGTTTCTGCTTTGGTACTTGTTTGATCATACGCTGCTGGCATATCTTTCGTATGCACTATTTCACTTCGCAATGGGATTCTCAGACTTACAAGTGTTGGTTGTTTGAAGGTTTCCCATGCTTATGTGAAATATTCTTTATTTATTTCTATATTGAAAGTAGGTGCTTTCCCAGTAGCTTTTCTTATCCAGACCCAATCAGTAGATATCTGGTTAGTGTGGTTCTCTCCAGAAGTTGAAGCTTCTAGTTCCTTATCTCTTCCTGTCGCGACTCCAATTCGCGTGACAACGTTGATGTTTGGATCTCTTTTCTCTGCTACGATTATCTGAACGTTCAGTTTTGGTGCTTCTTGTCTTCTTTTTTGCATCTTCGCTTTCAATATCGAGCATGCTTCAATAACATGGTCAAAGGATTTACAGTATCTACATGTAGTAGTAGCATTTGAACAATCTCTAGAAAGATGACCAGGCTAAGCATAGTTATAATAGATCATCTGACCTCTTCCTTGTCCTTGTCCTTGTCCGGTGTTTCTTCCTCTTCCACGGAATCCACCACGGCCTCAATATGTTCCTTGATCATACTGCGCATTTTCATGGTGTTGCGGTGTCTCTTCTTGAACTCTGTAAACATCATGCTTCCTTTCTATCATTAGGTAATATGCTCTACTATTGGAATCATCATGCCAACTGACTTACAGAAACTGTAATACAAGTTCTTAGGTGTTCTCACCTATTTTTGAATCAAATAACATTCCTCTGGTCGATGTCCTCTGCATCGACAGATTTCACACCATGGCCCTTGTTGCTGATGATTTAGTGGATTTGGTGCTCCACTATCTATGTAATCTTTAAAAAATGGACAGTGTTCTTTGGAGTTTCCCTCTGCTCTACACTTTCTACACCATATTTCTTCTCTAACTTCCTTTCCTTTCTCAATGTCCCGGAGTTGTAACGCTAAAGTTGCTAACTGGTTTTGTATCTGGATCATTCCTTGACTTGTTTCTCCTATCGCCGAAGCTTCTAGCTTCATCGCGATCTCTAATGCTTCTGTCTGTGATGCAAACTTTTGTTGCATCAAGGACAGTCTGATATGAGGAAACAATGCAGCTATGAACCACTCTTGGTGTTGTTTCGGTGTTATGTCAAAACTTACTTGGTCTAATACTGCTTTAAACTTCTGGTCAAATTCCCATACTGACTTTGTTTTTTTTTGTTTAATCTCTTTTAGCTCCGTTATACATTGTGATCTAGATTTCGGTTTCTTGAACTCTCTTAAGAGAGCAGCCTTTATATTTGATAGGGTTAGATTCTGTTCGAGAGAATATTTAATGAACCAAGTTAATGATCTATCTTTGAATGTAGTGATGAGTTGTGCATGCTTAACAACATCATCCTAGACTTGCTTGATGCTCCACATGGCTTCTGTCATGTCCCAAATTTGGAATTGGGTCACAATGGCCTAATCACATTGGCCATATTCATTAGAGTTTGTAAAATTGATGTTAAAGGTTAAATAATTGCCAAGGAGGAAAATTACTAGTTTCTTAGGTTTGGGGTGGAAGCTTTGGGATTTGGAATAATGGGGATAATAAATGATGTTTGAACATTAGAGTGGCATAAATATTTAATAAAGGAGCTAAATAAATATATACAAGTGAAAATCAAAGTGGCATTTGATCATGAAGACACATGGAGGAAGTGGGACCCACATATGGCTAGATTTCCCCACTACACTTGGCATTATTCTCTCACCAATTCGAATTCAAGGTGAATGGTAACATACTTGGGGGATTCCAAAAGGTATTATTCATGGCATGACTCATCCAAGGTCGAAATATAGAGGAAGAGTAACTCCCATGGAAGAGGAAGAGGCAATTTGGAGCTAGTGAGACACTTGGGCTAGATTCCCTAGCTCTATGACAACAATGATGAAGATGCTATGACACCTATGACACAAATCAGACCTAAAGGCTGAAATATGACATATATGACATGTCAGGGCTAAAACTAGACTCCAAGAGGGCGCTCAAGGGTGTTAGGGAAGCTAAGATGCTTCCACATGTAATTTGGTGGAAGTGGGAAACTAGGAATTGTTGTACAAGTGGTGTTCTTTGGAATCTCTTCCCAACTTGAGTTAGCATGAGTCTCTTGGAAGGAATTCGACCCATGGAGGACATTATAACTTTATAAATTTCAATAACAAAGAATGAAACCAGATTTTGATGATTTGAGAAAAATTGCATTTGTGAAGAGAGAGCTAGTGGATGACTAGTTTCTTTCCTTAGCCAATTTCGAGGGTGAAAGATTCCCATCCAAGTTGGTGTTTGGAGAGGCCACTCAGGTCTTTCATGGTGATTTAATGGAGTTTGTATTTGCAGGTAGCAGCTACAGGAAGTTTCATGGTTTGGTTTAGTGCAGCACTTTCTCTCCATCGTTTCCAGTTTTGAAGGCATATTCATGCTCCTTGAGGGAGGGCGTTTTTGGTGAGCTCTTGTGCTTATTGGGAGAGATTACTATTATATATTTCTAATTGAAATAGATTCATATCCTCTACTATTAATATTCAGAAATTCTCAGGTCGAAATACCCGCTGGTTGTATGCAAAAATATTGATTAATGAGCAAACAATGTCCATTTCCCCAATGCATTGATGTATGACACTATAATGTTGATTATTTCGAATGGATAGATGATTCTCTAATATATTTGTGATCAATATACTGCCATGGATGTCTTATACAAGTTTCATGTACTTTACTTGAGAATTTGAAGCATTTTTACTCAGTTTAGTTGTATTGGGAGGTGAAATAATGCCATTTCCCCAAGGGTCGAATTGGGAATTTTTGCAGTTGAATGGGAGAGGGTGAGAACAGTTGTAATAATCCATTAATGGTGCATATGAGACCTTAATAACATAATTAACACATTACATACCTCTGTTCATAAATTTGAGGGAGTTTAGAGGCATTTGGGAGGACCTTTTCAGTGTTACCCCGGGGGGATTTGATGCACAAATTACTAGTCAAAATTGCATATATTGGTCAGAATATAAATCAAAATTTCAGAAGTATTTGGAAGACCATACAAAATCCCTGAACCTAATATTCAAGTCTAAATATCATTCATACACTCATACAGAATATTTGGGAGCATTTGGGTTGATTTGGAGGTCAAAACAGTAAAACTAGTCAAAGGTCGAAATTGGAAAAAAGTGGAAAATTGGGCATTTTTTGAAAATTTTAAAAAAGGGATAT
Organism: Larix kaempferi; assembly: GCA_027924585.1. Taxonomy (NCBI): domain Eukaryota; kingdom Viridiplantae; phylum Streptophyta; class Pinopsida; order Pinales; family Pinaceae; genus Larix; species Larix kaempferi. The sequence continues at coordinate 3,024,282 of BSBM01000206.1, read as the reverse complement.
TACAGTGGTATCAGAGCATGGTCTTGGAACCTGATGTGGTAGAACATTAATGAAGACCAGGATTCAAATAAATAATCCACCGCCCTTAGAAACTGAAACTGGATGTACTTTGGTGAAAGGGAAGAAATAGGAGAAGAAGTGCATTCATTGGTCACCATGAGTAAGGATGAGAAAGGAACCTTAGAGGAGAATGAGGAGTTTAGAAAATTACTGAAACCTTCCTTTGAAGACAAGTGGAGGCAATACTTTCAAGAGTTCAAATTATTGCTTAGTGAACTGTTGTAGAAATTTCTCCCTACGGATAGGTAGAAACTCTCTTAGGATAAAGTAGGATGCATTGACTCTATGCTAAGACAAAAAGGAAACAAATGCTACCTCGAGTTCCTGAACTAATTTTCACAACAAGATTAAATGCATTCAGAATAGATGAAAGACGTAACTCACCTTCCAATTCGACATTTGTCCTGCTTCTAGCTCTTAATCTCGAAGCTCCAATGTAGAACCTGTTGAAATCAAACAAAGGACAAGCATGCAAGCTTCCAAATACTTTGAGGCAAAGATTAAATTCAAATCTAGACTAGATACATTTCATATCAAAGATTTATACAATGCACATGAAATGGGAAAAACAAGACAGGTTATCTTTTATTACAGACTTGAAGAGTGCTTACAAAGGTTGCTTGATATCCAAGCCAATCCTCTAGCTCCAAGTGCTTCCTCTAGCTATCTCTGCAGAAGTCTGAAGATCATAGGTTTGATGCCCCAGAAGTCCTCCCTTTGGCCCATGGAAAGATTCTCTCTTATAGCACATGGGAAGGTTAACCAACAAGAGAGAAGTGTGGATCTATGGAGGGTTTAGTGGATCGGGCCAGCTAAACAAAGAAGGAGTTAGGATCGAACCAAGGGTGGTAATCCCAACAAAATCTCCTCGAAGGTCAAAATCCCAAAATCAAAGGCAAAAAGGATATTTTCAGACTACCGTGCCCCTATAGCTGAGCATAACGCGGTAGTACCGCGCCCCAGAGAAGGAGCAATGTGCGGTAGTGCTGACTACCGCGCCCCTGTAGATGTGTAGGGAGCGGTAGTGCTCACAAACAGGGCTAAGTTGGGATGGAAGATGGCAGAAAAAGGTTTTGCTTTTAGTGTTCAGTCAATGGTTTTCAGTCTGGATGTTCAGATGATCTTTAAACGAAACTGTCGTTTAGGTCGCTAGTGCAAGGATGCGACACTAATAGATAATGTGTAATATTGAGGTATAACAGATGCCCCCTAAAGTGTGATGTCAGAAGAGACTGATGGCCGAAAGACTTTACAAATATGGTGCGGAGATAGCATCGAGGGGAGCAACAAGGAGCTGAAACAGAAACAAAATGTCAGATATACCACCGAGGCGGGCATTCCCATGCTCGGAAACAATTGACTCAAAGCATGGATGCCGACTAATACATTGCAGATCCATGAGTACTGAGATGATATAGACTGTACACAAATCATGGCTACTATGAACAAGCATAGATCCATGAGACAGTGATGACACAGCCACAACCAATACAAAAGTGTATATGTGTGACAATACAGAATAATCTTCATTGCAACCTGGACGTAATCAAAATACAAAAGGGTGTCTAGGGTCTTCTACCCGATCGCAAACGATACGAATCTTGCCATGTGATTACAAGGTGTTGAAGTTGAACATGGTAGAAACCATTTGATTACCGATCAATGATGTGAACCGTTAACAAATGCGAGGGAAATCACCTATAATGACAATGATCCCCAAGGTATCTATAGCACATCTCAATGAAATACGAATAAACGAGCTAATGTCGAGCATTCGAGAGATCATTCAATCAGAGGTCATTGATGAAAACCTACTATTGAATATGAGGAAACCTGCCATTGAGGCATGGAGGTACCAAGGTACTAGTGGTTGACTCCTAAGCTTAATTCCTGGATAGTGATTTGGTGTCGACAGGAATAGACTCGTCGAAGGTGGGCCATAATGATTCCTAGATCATCGACATGAAATCAGGATGAGAGATAGTATGGACCGATGAAACAATAGAATATGTACTGACACAAAGGAAAGATTTGACATGAAGTGGAGGCGGACTCAAGGTAATAACCCTTTGAACATATAACGGCATGAAACAGAGCTTGGCAGCAGGGATTACTTGAACAGACAGAACCACAGGAAGTGTGAACTCATAGCAATAATGAGGACGCATGGTCATAATGATGACACTATCAGTAAGACTAACTACCCAAAACAGACAAGGTGAGGATGCATGACATGTTCAAAGGTGGCGACTCACAGGTCGCCAACAAGGTAAACTTGACTCATTTTCCCATTTTCCCCCGACATGATGGACGAGTACCTCTTTGTTGTTTTACGAGATTGAGGAGGATAACAGATGCTCGGTATAGCTCATCTCATAGATGAGTCCAATCTCACATGTTTTTCGAACCTGAGAAAGGAGGGGTTTGTTTAATTTTAACGAGTCCAAGGAAGGAAAACTCAGTCGTCATTTCATGTTTAGAGAGTCTGAAAAGAACTAAAGAAGACTCCAACGGTCCTTTTTCGTAAAGTTAGCCTCATCACCCGAAAAAGGGTAAAACAACACGGGAGAGGACTCTTCTAGTCATGATTGGCTGGAGTATTCCTTTTTCGTAAGTAGTGCCCCCTAGTCTGAAAAAGAGGTAAACTATCACTAGGTAGACGATCATTCAAATCCTTTTACAAGCATGAACAAATCAATTTCGCTTGGCCATCTTTTCCTATTTTAGGAGTCTGAAAAGAGCTTAAAGGGGACTCCATGTACAACTTTGTCATGGTTGATGACCGAGTATGACAAAGGAAAAGTAAACTCGGCACAGTTCCTTTTCCATAAATAGTCTAGCGAGGTCGGACAAAGTAATAAACCTATACTCGTTACACACACCTTTTTACTCCATGTTTAACGAGCACGATAATGGTATCAAAAGCACTCAGAATCTTTTTCATGTTTGGATCCAGAGCACAAAAAAGGAAAAAGTAAGCTCAAACCACTTTTCATGTTTTAACCAGAGCACGAAAAAGTGAAAAGTAAGCTCAAACACCATCTTACTGTTTTTAACGAGCTCGAAGATAGGTTGGAAGAATGCTCATGATGTCTGCTTCATTTTTTAATGAGCTTGTAACAGAAAATGAACTATGCTCAGGATAATTTTCATGGTTTAATGAACTCGAAACCTAAAAAGGAAAGTATGCTTGAAAATGTTCCCAATGGTGAACTTCTTCCCATCATGAAATCCAAAGGTTGGTACATGACCCCCAGCATGATTGCTGGAAATAAGTGACTTAGCTCCAACATGGTGTGGAGAGGTGATCGAGTTCACTTCAATGTAACTTCCAAAGGCTGAAGACATGCCCCCAAGATTCATTTCATTCGCCTAAGGTATAGGCGAGTGAAAATAAGGTTCAGGTACTAAGTCTACGAGGAGACTCGACTCAAAGGGAAAGTATGTGTTTCATTTTTTAACGAGCTTGACACAGGAGTAGAACGTTGCTCAGACTACTGGTTTCATTTTTTAATGAGCTTGAAGACAAAGGTAAACTCTGCTCATGGTTAAGGCCAATTGATGGATTCCCTCCCAACATGATGACCAGAGGTTGGTAAATGCCCCCAGCATGATTGCTAACGGCTAAACATGCCCCCTAAGATTCGTTTCGTCTAACTACTCTTCTTCCTTACCCCAAAAATCCTGGCTACTAATCCGAATGTGTTCACCAGGGTGGGTAGGGAGAACCGGGACCAAGTGACCCAGGCAGATGAAATGAAGGTTCAAATCCTAACTCTAGCGAGAGACTCGAACAAATGGAAGGGAGATCTATTTCATTTTTACACAAGCTTGAAATAGATAATAACAATGCTTGAAAGGGTCCTTTTTATTTTTTAATGAGCTTAAAACAGAAAGAAATTATGCTCGAAGGTAGTTTCATTTTTACACAAGCTTGAAACCGAACGTAAACTATGCTTGGGATTGGTTTCATTTTTACACAAGCTTAAAACCAAAAGTAAACTGTGCTTGAGGGTCGGTTTCATTTTTTAATGAGCTTGAAACAGAGAATAAACTATGCTCGTAGGAATCTATTTCATTTTTTAACGAGCTTGACATAGAAAGGGAACCATGCTCATGGTGACCTATTTCATTTTTTAACGAGCTTGACACATAAAGGGAACTCTGCTCAAAATGATGGTTGGTTTCATTTTTACACAAGCTTAAAACCAAAAGTAAACTATGTTTGGGATGATGGTTGGTTTCATTTTTACACAAGCTTAAAACAAAAAGTAAATTATGCTTGAGAAAATGGTTGGCTTCATTTTTTAACGAGCTTGACACCGGAATAGAACTTTACTCCAAGTGTCCCCACCCTAGGGGGAAGAAACCACTAAAACATGTGGAACATTTAGGGAAGTTTGATGACAAGGAGTCATGCGATGAGTGGGCGTCACAAAGGAAAGCTGGTCGATGGTCACAATATTCCCATGATGGGGAAAATACATCACTCAGAAGAGTGAGGACACTACAGCCTTCATTGCATAGACGTAATCACGTCCAAGGAGTAGATTAAAATCTAAGGAACCTTGGACGACCATGACATCAATACAGACAGTTTTCCCTCCCAAAGTGATAGGTAACTGAGGAAGGGACCCTAAAGGTCCAGTAGGCCTTCTATTGAAATCCAGTATTTGGTTAGTGATGGGCACAAGCCGAGGAGAACCTAAGGCTTGCCAAGAAGTTGAGGATAGAATACTAACAGAAGCTCCTTCATCAACTATCATACAAAAAATTTCTTTATCGGAAACTCCTACATATATTTGAAAAGGAACGCTCGAAGGAAGATGAGATTCTGTTAGACCATTCCAATCAAAGGAAATAACCTCAGTACTTGGAGGGGGTCTCACAGAAATGGACAGGGTTTCCCCTTGTCAAGGACATTCTGAACCGATAAGGAAAACATCAACGGTTTCCAATTCACTCTCGCTTGGAAGATAAGAATGAGACGAAGATTGCGTCAAGATGACTGCTTCAGTCTGGACTTTCTTCAATGAAAGAGTGGGATCGAGTGGAGATGACAGCAACTTGATCACTTCACTCTCAGAAGGGAGAGTGGGATCAATTGCAGATGAAACTGAATTGATCGCTTGGCCAGCCAACAGGGGGACGAGGGACAGTTTACTATAATCTGTTGGAGGCACCAATTGAGAACTAGTAATATCTTCCAACCACCGTGAGGCTTCTTCCATGCTTGGACAAAGGAAAGTATGGTGCATACCCTTGCATATCAAACAAGGATATAGGACTTTACCCTTCCTACCCTTCACCAAGGGGTCACTGGTTGAGGGAGTGTCATCAACATGATGGTCAGAGGTTGATGATACAAGTGGTTTGGGGTTTTTAGACCACACTTCTGATACACGGGAAAGACTAGGGCAATCCTTGAGAAAGTGATCACTCTTGTAGAGTTTGCAAGGGAACTTGGGTTTACGAGGTGTTTTCATAGAATGAGTGCCATTAGAGGCAACTGGTTTACGCTTGGTCTCTTCCTTATCCTTCTTCTTCTTAACTTTCCTTTTCTTCTTCTTCTGATCCACCTGATTACTAACACTATTGCTTTGATCAGGCAAGGAATAAGGAACGGAAGAAGATTCATCCGATGAAGAAGGGGAAGGATTAGTTTGGGATTGACTCTCTCTTGGTGGAGAGTTAACATTCGAAACATTGGACGCAATCGGAATTACCGGATTGAATAACCATACCGGTAATCCTATGGTTAATCCAGGAAGATTTAACGTGGCAATAAAGGGAGGACCAATATCTCCAACTGGAGGAAAAGTAAAAGGTACCCCTTGAAAAGGGGTCTCCGGATTGGTAGTCCTAGAAGGAGCATGGGTGCATGGAGGTGGATTCTCCATGGAACAAAACTAAGTGATGTGGACGAAGTCTTGTTAAAAATAACTCAAAAACCCTCAAGCAACCGAGCATGCAAAAGGGGAGCTAGGAAAAGACAAGGCTCACATGCCAAAAGAGCAAGCTCAAAAAACTATACTAAGGTCGCTGCCACAGTAAGCGAGCTGTACAACAAAATGGCCAGAATGCCAACAAGCAGCGCTACAAAGAAAAAGACCCTCTACAAGATAGCAAGCAAAACCTCCTAACTAAGAGCTGGAGACCTCAACAAATTGTATCCTTCGCAAGGTGATGAAATCCAAGTCGAACAATACAAAATGAGAGACCAATAATGGAAGGATATCCCTCTACCGAAAGGGATCCTGGGTAAAGAGCCCTAGAAGAAAAGTCACTAAGCTACCTCGTTCATGACACGTTGGAAAAGGTTTTCGGTGCTTCTGCCTTATCACCCTTGCATTACTATGAATACAAGGAAGACAATGATCAATGTTGCCTTAGGGCTAAGTGGAGTGTGGCATTCCACAGAGTCCGTCCGGTTCTCAATCTCAAGGTGGTTTAACCCCTGAAAGTTAAAAACAGTCAGGAGGCCCCTCCACAAACTGGCTATGACCGTGTCAATAAATACTAGAGGATTTTAGTTACCTAAAGACAATGACTATGTCTCAGATGAAAAAATGACAAGGGGGAATTATTTTGATGCTTATCTTTCCTACCTAACTACCAAATTCTTTTGATTTCCTCAAGTGAGGTTAATATTGGTTTAGTTAGGGAGATTAATTTTAGAGGTTGTCTTACACAATCAGGTTATGGAAGTGCAACTTGATGGTGTCGTGATGACTCAAACCATGCAAATGAAGATGAATCAAAATGCGCCTTTCTCTTCGATGAACACTAGCTAAGGTAAGGAAGAATTCTTTCCGTTTCCAATATGCACAACCCAATGCACATGCAATTTTATTTCTTTTCAAAATGATAGAAAGAAGTAAAATATGTACCCAAGACTAACCCAAAGCAATGAAAAATTTCTTTATATGAACACCAAACGTAATGATTCTAATCCATTTCCTATCTTTTCACACTTGAAAAAGACACATCCAAGCTACGGAAAGAAAGATTCTACAAATGCTTCCAATCAAATGCAAGACAAAGAGAAGAACCTAATAATATCGTCCAACTCAAATGCACATAAATATGAAACAAGCATTTCTTCTTCTCATGAATGTAATACCAAGAATGTCAAATGATTAAATTAAAGCAAGAAGAATACCTATGTGTTTCAATTTCATGAATATGGTAAAAGAACGACAAAATCAAGCTTCTCTTTGAACTAAAGCGGAGGCAAGGAATCAATCTTTTCAAACAATCATTAGATAGGATGTAAAAGAAAATAAGATACCAAGCAATCCAAACACACCAAACACACCAAACCAAAAATGATCTCAAAACCTTAATATGGGTCAAAACCACTGTAGGATGCACGATTCATGGCCCCCCGCGGCCATGAGGGGGAATTTTTTTTCAAAAATAGAACCCATTTCGCTTAAAAATGCAAGCAAAACACTAATGTTTACTCAAAGGGCCAACATGGATCCAAATCTCGAAAAGACCCAAAAAAGAACCAAACAAACCAAATAAACACACTTTCCAGGAACTACCGCAGGCCTGCAGGCCACCTGGGAGCGGTACTAATAGACTACCACACTCTAAACAATGCTTAAGGTGCGGTACTTCTAGACTACCGCGCTCTAGATAGTGGTTAAGGCGTGGTACTACTGGACTACCGCGCTCTAGACAGTGGTTAAGGCGTATTACTACTGGACTACCGCACTCTAGACAGTGGTTAAGGCGCGGTACTACCACTCTGTAGGAAGTTACGGGGGTGCGGTAGTGTGTGAATAGAGGGAAAGAGGCAAAATTTTTAGAAAAGATTTTGACTTTTCAAGGGTTTTCCAACCCAGAGGACTTACTGACCTATAACAGAAGTCTAATGCAGAGAGCAGGGAAGTGAATGAGGGTAAAAGAACCCAATTCTTACAATCAATAAGTGAAATTGAAAGCAAACTTCACAAGCAAAGAAAATGGATTCAAGTTCCCCAGTGGAGTCGTTAGTTTTTGTTGTAGAAATTTCTCCCTATGGATAGGTAGAAACTCTCTTAGGATAAAGTACGATGCATTGACTCTATGCTAAGACAAAAAGGAAACAAATGCTACCTTGAGTTCCTAAACTAATCTTCACAACAAGATTAAATGCATTCAGAAGATATGAAAGACGTAAATCACCTTCCAATTCGACGTTTGTCCCGCTTCTAGCTCTTGATCTCGAAGCTCCAATGTAGAACCTGTTGAAATCAAACAAAGGACAAGCATGCAAGCTTCTAAATACTTTGAGGCAAAGATTAAATTCAAATCTAGACTAGATACATTTCATATCAAAGATTTATACAATGCACGTGAAATGGAAAAAACAAGACAAGTTATCTTTTATTACAGACTTGAAGAGTGCTTACAAAGGTTGCTTGATATCCAAGCCAATCCTCCAGCTCCAAGTGCTTCCTCTAGCTATCTCTGCAGAAGTCTGAAGATCATAGGTTTGATGCCCCAAAATTCCTCCCTTTGGCCCATGGAAAGCTTCTCCCTTATAGCACATGGGAAGGTTAACCAATAAGAGAGAAGTGTGGATCTATGGAGGGTTTAGTGGATCAGGCCAACTAAACAAAGAAGAAGTTAGGATCGAACCAAGGGTGGTAATCCCAACAAAATCTCCTCGAAGGTCGAAATCCCAAAATCCAAGGCAAAAAGGCTAATTTCAAACTACCGCGCCCCTATAACTGAGCATAACGCGGTAGTACCGCGCCCCAGAGAAGGAGCAACGCGTGGTAGTGCTGACTACCGCGCCCCTGTAGATGTGAAGGGAGCGATAGTGCTCACAAACAGGTCTAAGTTGGGCTGGCAGATGGTAGAAAAAGGTTTTGCTTTCAGTGTTCAGTCAATGGTTTTCATTCTGGATGTTCAGATGATCTTTAAGGGAAACTGTCGTTTAGGTCGCTAGTGCAAAGATGCGACACTAATACATAATGTGTAATATTGAGGTATAACATGAACTTGGAAGCAACTAGGAAAAAATAATGAGCAATGGTTCTCTTTTCAAGGAAAAGGATGAAACAATTTATGCCACAAAAGAGGAACCTAATGTAATTGTAGAACATGAGGTACATGTTGATATGCAGGTTCTTGAAGATGCTACACTAAAACAAGAAGAAGGACAAGCACTTGTCCTTGTTCAAAGGGATTATGAGTTGCCTCATGGAGAGAGTTGCAAAGCCTTGGAAGAGGTACATGATCTCACAATAGTTGGACCAGCCAATTATGGAGAAGATGAATTAAATATTTCAATTGGTAAGAGTTGTAAAGAATTAAACTTGGTTCATAATTCCTCACCCCACACTTCTTTTCCAGCCACATCACTTTGGGATGAAAATTGGGTGAAAGGTTTTTTTCTAGTGGTGCCACATGAGGGGTATGAAACTCCTACCTCTCCTTTTGATGATGACATGAATAGAGCACCTCATTATTTAGAATTGCAGTAGCATATTGCTTTAACTTATGATGATGCATATCCTCATGGATGTATGGATGAGACTTCTTTGAGTCCTTTGAAGTCTCCTTGTTTTTCCTGCTCATTATTTGGTTCAAATTTTAGTGGAGATTCTTCATTCACTTCTTGGATGAAAGAATGCATGGTTGAATATTTTGATGCATATCACATTCTTTTGGAGCAGCACTATCGGACATGGGATCCTCACCTATGTCATTGGAGTAGATTTGATTGGTCACTTGAAGATTGCATGCACCTAGCAAATGGTGGTCTACTTACTTGGAGGTATAAACACTTTCATGATTCTTTGATGAAGCATCTTCTTGATGTACATTTTCATTATGTTGTTATGTACTTTGATGATATATATTTTGTACTCATGATGTTTGGAAGAATGCATACAAGAAAATGGGATCCAAGAATCCTCTTATTTGATGGTATGGGTTGGAGAGCACTTTTAATTGTTGGGGTACAATACAAGCAATGGGACCCTGGAATAATTTTTGTCTCATTGGTTTGAATTTTTTTTGGGGAAACGAGCAGTATGGGAGATGGATTTCCCACTTAATAAAGTGAATTTTATCAGAGTAGTGCAGCAACAAGCATGGTGGTTCCTCTCTTGAATCTTCAAGGAAACTCAAAGACTCAAGGTTGGGCAATTCAATGGCAACTTCAAAGAATTATACAGGAAGCAGGTTCTTCAACACCCATGTTTGAAATTGCTCGAGGACAAGAAATATTCAGAAGGGAGGATTTTTCATGTCCCAAATTTGGAATTGGGTCACAATGGCCTAATCACATTGGCCATATTCATTAGAGTTTGTAAAATTGATGTTAAGGGTCAAATAATTGCCAAGGAGGAAAATTACTAGTTTCCTAGGTTTGGGGTGGAAGCTTTGGGATTTGGAATAATGGGGATAATAAATGATGTTTGAACATTAGAGTGGCATAAATATTTAATAAAGGAGATAAATAAATATATACAAGTGAAAATCAAAGTGGCATTTGATCATGAAGACACATGGAGGAAGTGGGACCCACATATGGCTAGATTTCCCCACTACACTTGGCATTATTCTCTCACCAATTCGAATTCAAGGTGAATGGTAACATACTTGGGGGAGTCCAAAAGGTATTATTCATGGCATGACTCATCCAAGGTCGAAATATAGAGGAAGAGTAACTCCCATGGAAGAGGAAGAGGCAATTTGGAGCTAGTGAGACACTTGGGCTAGATTCCCTAGCTCTATGACAACAATGATGAAGATGCTATGACACCTGTGACACAAATCAGGCCTGAAGGCTGAAATATGACATATATGACATGTAAGGGCTAAAACTAGACTCCAATAGGGCGCTCAAGGGTGTTAGGGCAGCTAAGATGCTTCCACATGTGATTTGGTGGAAGTGGGAAACTAGGAATTGTTGTACAAGTGGCGTTCTTTGGAATCTCTTCCCAACTTGAGTTGGAATGAGTCTCTTGGAAGGAATTCTACCCATGGAGGAAATTAGAACTTTATAAATGTCAATAAAAAATAATTAAACCAGTTTTTGATGATTTGAGAAAAATTGCATTTGTGAAGAGAGAGCTAGTGGATGACTAGTTTCTTTCCTTAGCCAATTTCGAGGGTGAAAGATTCCCATCCAAGTTGGTGTTTGGAGAGGCCACTTAGGTCTTTCATGGTGCTTTAATGGAGTTTATATTTGCAGGTAGCAGATACAGGAGGTTTCATGGTTTGGTTTAGTGCAGCAATTTCTCTCCACCGTTTCCAGTTTTGAAGGCATATTCATGCTCCTTGAGGGAGGGCGTTTTTGGTGAGCTCTTGTGCTTATTGGGAGAGATTCCCATTATATATTTATGATTTTAATAGCTTCATATCCTCTTTTCTTAATATTCAGAAAGTCTCAGGTCGAAATACCCACTGGTTGTATGCAAAAATATTGATTAATGAGCAAACAATGTCCATTTCCCCAATGCATTGATGTATGACACTATAATGTTGATTATTTCAGATGGATGGATGATTCTCTGATATATTTGTGATCAATATAATGCCATGGATGTATTATACAATTTTCATGTACTTTACTTGAGCATTTGAATCATTTTTACCCAGTTTAGTTGTATTGGGATGTGAAATAGTGCCATTTCCCCAAGGGTCGAATTGGGGATTTTTGCAGTTGGATGGGAGAGGGTGAGAATAGTTGTAATAATACATTAATGGTGCATATGAGACCTTAATAATATAATTAACACATTACATACCTCTGTTCATAAATTTGAGGTATTTTAGAGGCATTTGGGAGGCCCTTTTCAGTGTTACCCCGGGGGGATTTGATGCACAAATTACTAGTCAAAATTGCATATATTGGTCAGAATATAAATCAAATTTTCAGAAGTATTTGGAGGACCATAAAACATCCCTGAACCTAATATTCAAGTCTAAATATCATTCATACGCTCATACAGAAGATTTGGGAGCATTTGGGTTGATTTGGAGGTCAAAACAGTAAAACTAGTCAAAGGTCGAAATTGGAAAAAAAGTGGAAAATTGGGCATTTTCTGAAAATTTAAAAAAGGGATATTACAGCTTCACATAGAAACCAATTTTTCTCAGGGTCTTCTAGACCCGTTCCTTTAAATATCGGCATCTTGATATCATCAGTCATTCTCCTCCTAGGTGGTACAGTATTCTGCATAGTAGTATGAGTGGTGTTAGGGATATTACTGCACGGAATGTTATGAGTACTCACTCCTAGGGTGTTACTAGTATTGACGCTCTGAGGATTGGGAATATTGACAACTAGAGGATTCTGAACTGAAGGATTCTATGGAATAGGAGGCGCAGTATTCACAACTGGAGGGTTCTAAGGAGTAATGGGCTGATAGGTAGCTGAGGGAGGTGCTATCTAGATATTAGTCTCAGCTTGGAACTCAGTTTCTATGCAGAGTTCGTGTTCTTTAAGGTTCTTTTCTGTACTAACCTTATATCTTTTACCACTTCTTCAAATATGAATTTCTTCTAATGTGTCACTATAAGTATTATCGACCATTATAGACTCAAAAGAACTATGAATCTTACTACATTCTTAAGACTCCTTTCTCAGCTAAAAGAATTTTGATATATAAACTCAGATTGTTCAGGTACTTACCTCTGAAACCGTTGAAGAATTCAGCCTCTGCTGCGCTTTAGGACTTCAGGGTGTCCACAACGAACTCTATCACGAATCCCTCTAGAATAATCTCAACCCAAAAGTCAACTGCTAGTGAGAGTGATCTATCTACTACTTTAAGCCTCTGAATAAGCTTTGGGTTCCAATCAGTAGGTGCTCCTTCTTGGAAACAATTATTTCTCTCTGTGAGTCTTGACAGCCACTCATGCAACTCATTTCCAAAGGTTGCTAAGAAAATTTCATGAATATCCTCCCACAGGTATTTGTTTAACCAATCGATGTCAGATAGACGCAGATGTCTATTCTCTTTTCTGGAAAAATCTCTTTCTGTCTTGTCCACCCAGTTCCATATTTCTGTTTTCTTAGGATTCAAATTTTCAGTGCTCATCACCAGTTCAAGCGCAACAACAGAACCATTTGTTGGCTCTATATGTGTTCTTTAAGTTCGAAGAGATAGACCCAGGTTCTACGTGGTTCAGGGAACCAAAAAAACCCCTTTTCACCAGCCCTTTTGGAAACAGTCTGCAAACAGACTGAGGTCTCACCTGAGGCAAAGTTATGGGGAGGTTGTGGAATCAGGTTTCCACAACCGGGTGATGCGCGCTTTAGAATAATGGTGGAAAACGTGAATTTCTCCTTCTTCATAGTTAATGCTTATGCTATCGCGCATCCACAAACTGCACGATGCGGGGTGGTCACTTAACAACAGGACAACGCAACTGAGGACTGCGCTTCCTCTTCTACAATCACACTACTCCAATAGACTTTACTTAGTGTAAACTTATACATTCACATGCATATAACTGTAACCCTTGCAGACTTAGACAATAGGATGACCTGAAATGACTGTGCACTTCCGGTGCTGCACTTCAGGGAATCACACTATACAGACTTTGTTGACTAAGTGTTTACCCAATACCAACTTATGCATTCATCTGACTTAGAAATACTTGTGCATTCTACATTCATTCACATATGTCGACACTTGATATATTATTCCCATCTTTTATCCTTATGGCGAATACATATAAAAACAAGAACACATGAACCCATAAACAAGTATTTAACCATTCAACATAAGCAATTAGACAAATGAGAAAACATAATCAATCACACAACACAAGGAATTAGCGTGGTTCACCCCTAGGATGGGAACTATGTCCATAGGAACCGTTGTTATATTATCAATGGGAAGGGTTCAATAGTTCCAGTCCGCGCACTCAGCTGCAGACTCTCTTCTCTCTTAGTATGTCTCTGTGCACACAACTACAGAGCCTTTTTACAATAATACTCTCACAGAGATCAATATTCTACAAAAACCCAACGAAGATTAGAGATTCAACCCTTTCCCTTACAAAATATGCCCTATTTATATATCGTTCCCTTAGGTCATGTCTTTACATTCATGATGGGCTCAAAAACCCTAAACTTCCCAAACACTGGTGTAGTTACTTGCCACCCTGTCTGTCATCGTCGACAGATTGCTCCACTCGCTTCGGGATGCCTTGCTAGGCCACTCATGGCTCACACTCCCTTCTGATGACTGCAATCATCATAAAAACGGTTACAACTGCATTGTGGCCTGTCGCTTTCTGCCCCTTTAACATTGTTGTTGATGTCGACCCGTGGCTTAGCCTCTAACAGTTTTCCGCCACTCTCTCTGACAGGTCGCTTTCCTTTATCTCCAATCTGCTCCTTACCCAATTGTCGAGAATCCTGGAGTTGCTTACCCAAAACAGGTCGCTTTCTCAGCTCGAACTTCCCTTATACTCTTTACCCCAAATAACTGTTGTGCTGACACTGCGCATTAGCATGACTTCACATCTCTAACTATGCAATCCGAACTGCGCACTCCACAAAAATGTGCCATCTGACTTCGCAACCCGAACTGCGCACTTGGCAAAATTGTACTTCTTCAAAAGTATGCCAACTTGGGCCATGCCCAACATAAGAATTCTCTAATATTCTTCAAGGTTTTAGGAATTGGCCATTCCATGAAATATTTAATTTTTTAGGTCTAATCTGACACCTTCATGAGATACAATATGACCGCAATATTCCAATTCATATACCTGAAAGGAATACTTAAAAGGATTGGGATATAGTTGGTGCTCCTCCATATTTTTAAGACCATGTCAACATGTTGTACATGCTCTTCCCAATATTTGAAATAGTTTATTATATCATCAAAAAATACTAACACAAATATTCCGGGGAAGGGTTTAAATGTAGAATCCATCAAGCCAAATGGCATTGACAAAATTTCATAATGACCTTCATTTGTTTTAAAGGTTTTATTGAAAATTTCTTCTATCCTCATTTTGATTTGATGATATGCAGAATGGAGATCCAACTTGGTAAAGAAAATTTCTCCCTGTAATTCATCCAATAATTCATCAAGATACAATTGGGAAACTTATCTTTAGTGGTCATATTATTGAGATCTCTAAAATCTAGACACATATGACATGCACCTTCTTTTTTGTGAACCATCACTACTAGTGCAAAGAAACACTTTGACTAGTTTGAATGATCCCTACATTTAACATTTCTTGAACCATACTATCTATCTCACTCTTTTGTGGATATAGATACTTGTAGGGTATGATTTTAGGTGGTACAATTCCTATTTACAAGTGATTGGAATGGTCATGACATCAAGTAAGTGGAATAATTTTAGGCATCTCTGCAAATAAGTTGTAATAATGTTCAATAATTCATGGAGATCCATTGAGATAGAGGGTATAGATGCTTGAACAAGTAGTGAGAAAAATTATGCAATTAAACCACGATGTCCATTTTTTTTAATCAATTTTTTCATGTAGTTAGAGCTTATCAATTTAGATAGTTTCCCTAGAATACCCCTCAGTCCAATTTATTTTCCTTCTGAAAAAAATATCATGAAAATTTCTTCAAAATTAAAAGCCAATATTCCTAATGAATGTAGCAACTAGATCTTATTACAACATCAACACCACCCATTTGGATTGAAATAATTGGAGTATCTAATAAATAATTCCCCATAGTAAGATTAATAGTATGGAACTTCCTCAAACTATTTATCATACCTCCATTAGCAATCATTACTCAAAATTTTGGTGGTAGGTATATGAATAAATTGATAACTTTGGATAATTTTCAATTGATAAAGTTATGGTTTCTACCAAAATCAATCAACATTGTTACCTTTTCTTTTTGATATATCCTTCAATTTTGATATTTTGAGGAGTACTAATACCAATGAATGCATGGAATGATATGGTTGGAGTAGTATCTCCTAGATCTACCTCTTGATATTGTTCTAGCTCTAGATCTTCTTCCTCTTCACAATGTATGTAGAATAATTTCTTCTCACTACACGTATTCCCCTTACTATACTTGTTTCCATAATTGAAGCATAATCACTTTTGTCTTATCTCCTCCACTTGTTGAGGTTTCAACTTTCTATGTTGAGTAAGGATAGGGGAGTAAAAATTTCCCTCTCTATAGGTGTTACTAATAACTCTCCTAGTAGCCATATTCTTACTTTCAACTTTCCTTTCCAAATTAAAAACATTATCAAATGATTTAGGTTCAAATAGATGTACATCATGTGGAATTATCTCCTTTAAAGTTCCCTTAAAGAGATCGAACAAAGTATCCTTGGAATGTTCTTCACTCTAAGACTCGAATTTTGAAATTTCTTAATGTTCTCTGTAAATGGGCCTTTTTGCTTGAGATTTATCAAATGAATAAAGAAGGTGTCTATCTTAATATCCCCATGATACAATATCAATTCATCCATAATTGTATACCAAGAGACAATAGATTTATTTTTACCATCACAAAGCCATTGGTGCCATACAGATTTATCAAGTTCTAAATACAAGGATGCAATAGTTCCCCTTTGTAAAGTTGACACTTGGTGTAGATCATACAATTGCACCATTTTCAATATACATGTTATAGGATCATTGCCATCAAAATTTATCATATCAATATTGGGAATCAAGTAGTTCCTTGGTCCCAAGTTAAATCCATTATGATGTGGATTATGGATTTATGAATGATAAGGTGTCGCAAACTCAAACCTCTTGTTCTTTAATTTTTTTTTGAACTTTTGAATATGCGAAGAGGAAATTATCATTTTTTATCTATATCCTCTTCCCGAGCAAGTTAATTAGGGATAACGAGTTATCTTATCTCATTCATAATTACCCCTTCTTATCTTCGAGATCATGTTCATCATTTCCATATTTTGCATATTTTGTTTCAACTCAATCTTTATATCACTTTTTTTTGTTTATCAATTGAATATGCATCACTGAATTATCACTCAATTCCTTAAATTTAACCTCCAAATTGGATAGTTGGTTATATCTTTCTTCATTTTCTTCATGAGTCATGGTTGAGTTTTTGGTAGTTTTAGTAGGTGAAGTAATGTTTTCTCCACCTCTTTCCATTTCCCAATTACATTTACTAGAATACGTCTCTATTTTCTCTTTATCACACCTTTTGAATCACCAAAAACAAATATTCAAATGAAAATTTATACATGTTTGAAGTTAGCATACCTTTAAAAACCTTGGTTTGTGGTTTGTCTTGTTGGTCAACCTTGCTGTTGAATTATCTCTTAAAACATTACCCCCCAAGAGTATGAAATTTTATCCTATAATACCCTAGTATGTCTTATGTACAATGCCATAGGATTTACCAAGTGAGAGTTATGGTGATTTTCTCAAAACTTGTGAACTTTTACGAACTGACACATGTCTGATTTTGTTTCTCTTCTTTTGAAAATTTTAACACAAACACTATGGTCCTTCCCTCTCATGCAACAGGTGGCACTTAATTTAAATCTCTAAAGATTCATATATAACATTTTTACCTAGGACACATGTTTGAGAATAATTTTGGACTAGTCAAAAACCCTAAATTCCATAGACAATGGCTCTGAACATATAATGAACCATATCCTTGAATTTTTATCGTGGGTAATTTTCTATGTCTTCTGAGGATGTTTTTTTTAGAAATCCCACAAAAAACAAAAATAGCACAAATGACTCATATACCAAATGTTATGCATCCAATTCCCAAAATAGCATAAAAATTGAGAGGAAGCATAACCCAACACCTTGAAAATGAAATAATGAGATGAATACAAAGCCTCTTCAAGGGGGAAACTCCTTATACAATGTATCAAATTCTAAAGATAATATGATATTATCCTAAATCAAAGTCTCCTATGTGTGTGTGTGTGTGTGTGTGTGTGTGTGATACAAATGGTACAATTACAATTAAGGTCTAAGCTGACCATCAAATTACATTTATGGCCTTAGCTCACCAATAAAGACACTGTTAATTTAATAATATAACTATAATGTCACATATCGAGCTTAACAAGCTCTATCAAGGGATCTTATTCTTTAATACATTTCTACCCATGGCATTTTCCCTTATATATATATATATATATATATATATATATATATATATATAAGGGAAAATGCCATGGGTAGAAATGTATTAAAGAATAAGATCCCTTATATATATATATATATATATACATATATGAGGAATTATACTATCATCTTCTACACTTGTGAGTGGTTGGGTGTATTATCATGGGACTTGGTGGCTTGGTTCATTGGTTGGGGTTGTGATGGTATTTGTCCATGACATTTCCTTCTAACCCATGGTATTTTACTATTTACTCATATTCTTGACTAACCACACATGTTGGATTTCTTGCACATGTTCTTAGGGTGACCTCCTCTTATGCACATGGTTTTGTAAATTGAGTTATGATTTTTGGGCTCTTACGCACACTTGTGAAAATGAGATTTTTTATTTTCTTGTTGACTATTCAAAGTTGATATGATTCACATTGATCAAGGAGTGACCTCACTATTAAAATGGATTACTTAACTCAATATCACACATTAGGGTTTTCCTACTTTTGTCTCAATTAAAATTACATCAATATAGGGTATAAAAAAACTTTTTTTGACCCTCTCCCTTGCCAAAAAGTGTTACTTGTATTCATGTAGTCACATGGTAGATAATTTAAAGATATGTTCACATCCTTTCCTAACTATGAAATTCCATAGGGGTATATCGCTAAGATTGAACACACCTCACAATTTCACTCAGTTAATTGCAGAGAAGAATTAGCAGAAAGGATGAACAAATTCACTCATCAAACTCAGAAAATTTGAGAAAATAATGATAATACATTCATCAGCTGTAAGCTGGAAAACATATGTCAATACAATAGAATGGATTCAATATCTCTAAAGGTGATTCGAATTATCCTCAAGTCAAGGCTTATTCAGCATTGGAACCATCTCCCAATCAAGACTCAATGAACACCGATGGTGAATAAACAATTAAATGTGATAAGACTAAGTCTAATTGAACCCTGTTGAATTTAAACCAAATAGACAAGCAAGATCTCTGATAGAAACACAATCACAAGATAGACACACAATATATCCTGGGAAACCCTCATGGGGTAGAAAACCCAGTAAAGCTTTCCTCAATAAGATGATCAACCAAAAATACAAGATGTGCTCCTTCCTTCTAAGTCTCCTTAGCAGATCTCCCAGACAAGTGCGCACTCTTCCACAAGTGAGTGAGTGATCTAATGAGGAGTTCACCTCCTCTATTTATACTTGACTCTCAACTGACTAAAAGACCTGTTGGGGCCGACCTCACCTGGAGAAGTCTAATAACCCCTAAAATATAACTACAGGGCCGACCCACACATGGTGGGTCTAATAACCCTAGTTAATACTAACCCTCGGAGGAATAAACATCTCCGGATACATAATAGGGTTACCTCGGAGGGATGAAACATCTCCGGAATAATAAAGTACAAATATAATATTCTTTGAAGTTACAATATTCAACACTCCCCCTTAACGAGAAGGATATTATAACAGCATCTGCAGGAGCAAGGAGTCACTACACATGATACATCTATAAATCATCGGAAGCTTTCTTCAATTTGTCTTCATCAGTAACTCAAACAATTACTGGTACATCACTGTCAACATCAACATCAACATCATGATCAGCAGCATCGTCATCACACGATCAGCAGCATCGTCATCACACGATCAGCAGCATCGTCATCACACGATCAGCAGCATCGTCATCACACGATCAGCAGCATCGTCATCACACGATCAGCAGCATCGTCATCACACGATCAACATCATCGTCATCATATGATCAACATCGTCATCACACGATCAACAGCATCGTCATCACACGATCATCAGCATACATGATCCTTCCTTTCGGAATTACTCGATCAATCTCATCATAATCATATTTAAGACTATCCTTCCTTTCGGAATTACTGGATTTACTGTCTAAGGATGATTAGTCCAACTACAATCATATTTAAGACTATCCCTCCTGGATTTACTGTCTAAGGATGATTAGTCCAATCACAATCTCATTTAAGACTATCCTTCCTGGATTTACTGTCTAAGGATGATTAATCCAACCACAATCGCATTTAAGACTATCCTTCCTGGATTTACTGTCTAAGGATGATTAATCCAACCACAATCGCATTTAAGACCATCCTTCCTGGATTTACTGTCTAAGGATGATTAATCCAACCACAATCGCATTTAAGACTATCCTTCCTGGATTTACTGTCTAAGGATGATTAATCCAACCACAATCGCATTTAAGACTATCCTTCCTGGATTTACTATCTAAGGATGATTAATCCAACCACGTGCATTTTGAACCAAGGTCCAGGGACGATGCAGTCCTATTCTCTATTCTCGGAGACCTCACGTCTACGGCTCTCTTTAGGACTGAAAGTCCAGGGATGATCCAATCCCCTCAACTGTCCACTAAGGACTTCATTCTCGGAGACCTCACGTCTACGGCTCTCTTTAGGACTGAAAGTCCAGGGATGATCCAATCCCCTCAACTGTCCACTAAGGACTTCATTCTCGGAGACCTCACGTCTATGGCTCTCTTTAGGACTGAAAGTCCAGGGATGATCCAATCCCCTCAACTGTCCACTAAGGACTTCATTCTTGGAGACCTCACGTCTACGGCTCTCTTTAGGACTGAAAGTCCAGGGATGATCCAATCCCCTCAACTGTCCACTAAGGACTTCATTCTCGGAGACCTCACGTCTACGGCTCTCTTTAGGACTGAAAGTCCAGGGATGATCCAATCCCCTCAACTGTATTCTCATCCATACAGGTACAATCATGTATCACATCAAACCATGCATACATCACATCAAAACATGTGTACATCAAAACATGTATACATCACATCAAAACATGTGTACATCAAAACATGTATACATCACATCAAAACATGTGTACATCAAAATATGTATACATCACTTAATCAACACATGTACACATCACATCAAAACATGTGTACATCAAAACATGTATACATCACATCAAAACATGTGTACATCAAAATATGTATACATCACTTAATCAACACATGTACACATCACATCAAAACATGTGTACATCAAAACATGTATACATCACTAATCAAAACATGTACACATCATATCAAAACATGTGTACATCAAAACATGTATACATCACTAATCAAAACATGTACACATCACATCAAAACATGTGTACATCAGAATATGTATACATCACTAATCAAAATATGTACACATCACATCAAAACATGTATACATCACTAGCATGTATATCAAAACAAAAAAGGTATACATCAGACATGTATTCTCACTAATACATCATATCAAATCATGTATACATCTAGCATAAACGATATGTAAGAGTTCTAAATCTAAATAATTGTAAGTAGCTAACAAAACAGAAAATAAGCGACAGTAATACTATACTACTCCCCCTTTCGAGGACGGTCCTTCTGGACTATACCAAGCTTGTCTCGGAAGTACTCAAACTTCACCCGAGACAGAGGTTTAGTCAAGATATCAGCAACCTGATCCTCAGTGCTTATATACTCGAGCTTGATGGCTCCTCTCTGCACCATGTCTCGTAAATAGAAGTAACGGATCTCAATGTGTTTTGACTTATCATGGAACACAAAATTTTCAGTCATCTTAATGCAGCTTTGATTATCACACATAATCACAGTGGGATCCATTTCTAAGTCAAGGATTCAAGATAAGAGTTTCCGAAGCCACACCGCTTCACAGCTGGCAGAGCAAGCAGCTATATATTCTGCTTCAGCGGTACTGAGGGCCACACTAGATTGTTTCTTGCTGAACCAGGAGATCATGGCAGATCCAAGACCATAACATCCACCTGAAGTACTTTTTCTGTCTGAGACACTACCTACCCAATCAGAATATGAGAAACCATGCAACTTGAGTTCATTGTCTCCAAGATAGTAAAGGCCAAAGTCCACTGTACCTTTTAGGTACCTCATGATATGCTTTGCAGCTATAAGGTGAACCTTTCTAGGTTCTACTTGAAACTGACTTAGGGTATTTACAGCAAAGCATATATCAGGCCTAGTATTTGTCAAGTACATCAATGATCCAATGATTTGTCTATATAGGGTTATGTCCACTAGTTCTGATGAATCATTAGCTAGCAGTTTTAGGTTGGAGTCCATGGGAGTGGCCATAGCTTTACACTCCAACATATCAAATCTTTTGAGGATCTCCACAGTATACTTACCTTGATTTAGAAAGATCCCTTTTGGCTCTTGCCACACTTCTAGGCCTAAGAAGTAGTGCATTAATCCGAGATCTTTCATCTCGAATTCTGAAGAAAGCTTCTTCTTGCTTTCAATGATTTGTTTCTCATTTCCTGTTAGAAATAGATCATCTACATATAGTAGCAATATAACAGGTTCATCATTCATTACTTTAAGATAGAGATTGGGGTCAGCTTTACTTTTGGTAAAGCCCATACTTAATAAGAAACTGTCAATTCTTCCATACCAAGCTCTGGGAGCTTGCTTCAAGCCATATAATGCCTTTTTCAGTTTGCATACATGGGTCCTTCCGTCTTTGACCTCAAAACCTTGAGGTTGTTCTATGTATACTTCTTCTTCAATTACACCATTCAGAAAAGCTGTCTTAACATCCATTTGATGCAATTTCCATTTCATCATGGATGCAAGTGCCATGATAGTTCTAATTGAAGTATACCTAGCAACAGGTGCAAATGTTTCTTCATAGTCAATTCCCTCCTTCTGAGAGAATCCTCTGGCTACAAATCTTGCCTTGTATTTTTCAATGCTACCATCTGCAGCATGTTTTATCTTGAAAATCCATTTGGAGGAAACCACACTTTTATCTTTTGGTTTGGGAACTATATCCCAAACATCATTTTTCATTATTGACTGATATTCTTCTGTCATTGCTTCTACCCATTCTTTCTTCTGAGCTGCCTCTTCATAGCTGGTAGGTAGTTGATCCACAAGATCACACATCAAAGCCATATAGTTGGACACTAGTTTTGGTTTCTTCCTTTCTCTAGTGGAGCCTTCGGGAGCACCATATCTTTCAGCTCCTTGAATGATATCTCTAGCCCATGCTGGTCTTCTTTTCCTAGATAATTCTGCTACAGGAGGTTCTTGTGGTTCCAGCATGTCATGATCCTCTAGTGTATCCTCTTCAGGGACATGAACAGTCTCTGAGATTCTGGGAGATGAATCTTCTTCATAAACTTCTTCAAGTTGACACTTCCTGGATTTCTTGAGAGCTGCTTCCTCATCAAAGGTTACATCTCTACTTATTTCTATATGATGGAAACCTGGTATGTAGATTCTGAAGACTTTGGAAGTTTCACAATAACCAACAAACATTCCCTTCTTTCCTGAGGGATCCAACTTGGTTCTCTTTTCTTTTGGAATGTGGATGTACACAGGACACCCAAATATTTTAAGATGAATTACCTCAGGCTTCTTACCTGTAAACACTTCTTCTGGAGTTTTGAATTCAAGAGCACTGTGAGATAATCTATTTTGCACATAAACTGCTGTCTTGGCTGCTTCAGCCCATAGATACATGGGAAGATCCTGGTCATGTATCATAGTCTTCACAGCTTCCATGATGGTTCTATTTTTCCTTTCTGCAACCCCATTTTGTTGGGGATTGTAGGGAGTGGTTAGTTCTCTCTTGATTCCAGCTTCTATACAAAATTCTTCAAACTCTTTTGAAGTATATTCTCCACCATTATCTGTTCTGAGAATCTTGATTTTCTTTTCTGTGAGATTCTCTATTAGAGCCTTGAATTCTTTGAACTTTCCAAAGACTTCATTCTTACCTTTTAGAAAGTAAATCCAAGTTTTCCTTGAATGATCATCAATGAAAGAAAGGTAGTATTCAAATCCACTTAGAGAGGTGGTGGGCATTGGACCACATACATCTGAGTGTATTAACTCCAAGATACTCTTAGTTTTTGTTTCACTCTTTGGAAATGGGTTCTTGACATTCTTCCCTTTCTTACATCCTTTACAAGAGCCATTATGATCAACCTTCAAATCTGGTAGTCCTATGACCACCTTGCTTACATAGGGTAAGGCTTTGTAGTTAATGTGAGCTAGTCTTCTATGCCATAGCTCACTGGGACTAGATGTTTCATGAACAAGGGCAGCTTCTGGATGACCCTTGAGTTTATACAAACCTCCTTCCTCTTCACCAATGACAATTGCATCCTTAATGGATTTGCCTTTGGACCACATTAACACTTGTCCATCAATGAATGCAACTCTATAGCCTTTCTTGTCCAAAGCTGATATTGAAAGTAAATTCTTCTTCAACCTTGGAACATACAAAACTTCCTTCATTTTCATGGGGGTTCCAGAATCAAGTTTGTAGTTTGCTTCACCAATTCCCTTAATGGGATACTTATAGTTATCTCCAAGAGATACCTTTAGTGGAGAGGTCTTTTCTTCAAGACTTGATAAGATCTTCTTTTGTCCTGTCATGTGCTTTGAGGCACCACTATCAATGACCCATGTATCTTCTCCAGGTGTTATAGATCCAGAGAGTGCGGAGAAAAGAACATACTCTTCTGCATCTTCTTCTTCATTTCTTCTAGGTCTTCTTTTGGAGAAAGTCCTTTCTTCATCTTCTTCTTCTTTTCTAGATCTTTTCTTGAGAGGCCTTTCTTCTTCAACTTCTTCTTCACTCTCATCTTCTGCAAGATGTGCATGATGTCTTCTGTGGTAAGTACCCTTATTCTTTTTGTTAGGACAGTCTTTGGCAATGTGTCCTAATTTGTGACAAATGAAACATTGGAATGAGGAGTAGTCTCTTCCTTGGAAGGATCCTCTTTTATTTTGAAACCTCTGTGGAGGATGAGACTCCTTTTGACTATCCTTCTTAAAGTAGGATCGATTCTTTCTTCTCTTGGTATGGGTGGCCAAGGCTTGGTCATCTTCCTTGAGCAATGCCTCTCTGTTGGCAACCCTAGCTTCTTCTTGAACACAATCCTCCCATACTATATCAAACTTCATGCTTTCTTTTCTGGCACACATGGTTTGGATGAAGGATTCCCATGATCTAGTGAGACCATTTAGAGCTGTCATCACAAGTTCATCTTCATCAAGAGTATCACCAATGGCATCTAGTTGTTCCTTGATTAGAGAGACTCTCGAGAAGTAGTCTTGAATAGATTCTCCTTTGTGCATCTTGGTGCTCTTCAATTGAGTCCTTAGATTCATCTTTCTATTGATGTTCTTTCCCTCATACATTCTTCCTAGGGCATCATACATTTCCTTTGGAGTCTTCTTGGAAGCCACTTGGGGAATCAAGTGGTCTTTAATAGAATCAGCTATGATTCTCTTTGCCCTAACCAAATCCTTCCTGTGTTTTTCTTTGGCTTTATCTTCTTCTGGTTCTGCAACTTCCTCGATATAATGAGCAAGATCATTCTCTTCAAGAATGAGACCAATTCTGTATTTCCATGCCCGGAAATTCTCTATGCCTTCTAGCTTGTCTTCAAGCTTAGTATTTGGAGCCATCTTCTCTTGGGGGAGTCCAAGAGACAGAGTAGACTTACTTGGAAAGTTATTTTTCACTTTTCCGGAAACTGAAACAGAATTTTATCGCACTTTTGGTAGAATTAGGGTTTGACTTTCCCGGAGTTCTACTTAACTAAAAAGTTCGATCTATAGCTTAAAAGAATGCTCTTGATAAGGGCTATCCAACCATGTAATCAAAAATCAAAAATTCCAACTTTTTTCTGAAACCAAAATCTGACGTATCGTACTTTTGGTAGAATTAGGGTTTGCAATTCCCGGAGTTCTACCCAACCAAAAAGTTCGATCTAGGGCTTAAAAGAAAGGTATTGAGGAGGGCTATCCAGCCATGCAAACAAAAATCAATAATACCAACTTTGGGCTGAAAACCCTAACTTCACCAAAGAGAGAGAGAGAGATAATCTTACCTTGTGAAAGATGTCCTATTCAGTCTAGCTCTGATACCATGTTGAATTTAAACCAAATAGACAAGCAAGATCTCTGATAGAAACACAATCACAAGATAGACACACAATATATCCTGGGAAACCCTCATGGGGTAGAAAACCCAGTAAAGCTTTCCTCAATAAGATGATCAACCAAAAATACAAGATGTGCTCCTTCCTTCTAAGTCTCCTTAGCAGATCTCCCAGACAAGTGCGCACTCTTCCACAAGTGAGTGAGTGATCTAATGAGGAGTTCACCTCCTCTATTTATACTTGACTCTCAACTGACTAAAAGACCTGTTGGGGCCGACCTCACCTGGAGAAGTCTAATAACCCCTAAAATATAACTACAGGGCCGACCCACACATGGTGGGTCTAATAACCCTAGTTAATACTAACCCTCGGAGGAATAAACATCTCCGGATACATAATAGGGTTACCTCGGAGGGATGAAACATCTCCGGAATAATAAAGTACAAATATAATATTCTTTGAAGTTACAATATTCAACAAACCCTGTGAGCACTGAAATAGGGGATGCGACTCCAAAGGGTTTATGACTGGCTAGCAGTAGTCAAGTGGCACTCTGATACAGTGAAATAGGAGCTATAGTCAGTTAACTGAGCAATCAATGCATGAACTAACTGATGAGGTCCTAGAAATGTGTAGTAGGGTGCATTAGTAATCCAAATGATGAAAACAATATAGACTAGGTAGGTATGAGGGATACTGATGGCTATAAACAAGCTCTAGGGGGCCTAAACTAGGGACTAGGTGCTAGGATAATCCACTGCTGCTGACTGGATGCATATAGTGCTGACTGGATGCATGCATGCATGCAGAATGCATGCAAATCCAACATGTGATGGTGAGAATATTACAACACCCCCCCTTAATTCGGAATATGAGGAAATATAACTGAAAAAATAGGCCTTGGTTACTGAGACCAAAGGTCACCCCGTACAACAATCTAAATAAAATGTGATGAAAGAAGGAAAACCCAGTGGGAAAACCCCCCCCCCTTAAGATAGACTCGAACACACCAAAAATTGTTGCTCAAGACTCAACTAGGTGTGATGCTTGATTTAATTTATGGAGGTATCTTCCTCTGGGGAAGAAGTGGATCATTCTCCAAAAACATGTGCTTGAGTTCTCCTTCAGTGGATGCAAGCGAATCTGGAGGTTTCCTAAACTTTCTCTTCAAACCAAACATGGTGAGAACAATTCCAAAAATATGAAGATCATCCTGGAACCTGTGATTTGAACCAACTGAGGTAGGATCAACTCCAGTCAGATCTAATTTCTCTTGAAACTTGAACTTCTTATCAGTGGAAGTTAAATCAACTCCAAGAATTGATAAATGGTTTCTTGTGATCTCCTTTGAACCTACAGGGGTGAGATCAAAACCAAAATCACATAAATGTGCTTGAAATTTGAACCCAGGTGAATGGTAGTGTCCTTCATCTTCAGTGAAACTATGAGAACTTGTGCCAATGATCGAGTAGAATTTCATAGGAAGTATGTGATTAAGGATGACGAATGCATCACCTCCAAACTCTGATTTAACCTCCAAATAATTCAGTAGATCATCATTCTGCACACTAGCAAACTCATGGGAAGTAGAGAATTCGAAACACTCTTCAACTTCTAGAGCAGTAACTGAAAAATTGTTAAATTTTGAGCGTTAATTCACAATACTCTTGGATCTTTATTGAGAGAATAACATATATAGTATATCAATGCATAACAATCACAATAAGCATGACAAGCATCACAAGAATCAAAAGCATGAGTGACAAGAGACATAGAGTTTCCGTGGGGAAAACCCTAAGGTGAAAAACCCCATAACTTCCTCAGAGATAGAGAGAGCAATGGCTCAACCAAAGTACAACCAAAATACACTTGAGATAGTCTCCTAGAGCAAATGATCCTCCTCCTCACTAGTGCACCACTTTCTGAGTGAGAGAAGTGTGTCTTTCTGAATGATCCAAATAGAGATCTCCTGATCTCTATTTATACTTAACCTGTTTTCCTAGTTACACTATGGGGCCAACTTGTCTAGCTAGGTACATCCATAATATAATATATATTTTAGGGCCGACCCCACACATGGTGGTCTAATAACCCATCGGCAAGTACACACACTTGCAACACTTTTCAATCCACATGACGACACTTCCTTATAGAAGAATAACACATCTCTTATAAGGGTACAATAAATATATATGAAATACATAGATGAAATACATTCTGAAGTTACATATACATCAACACTCCCTCTTAACTAGGAAGGTATTTCTCGACATAGTTCTGCTAGACAAGTCTTCTTCTAGGGATCATCATCATCGATGCATCGTCATCATCATTGTCAATGCTACTGCTATCTCAACCAATATCTGACTCTACTCATCATAGGAAGTTCTACAGAGCCAGTCCTTTTTCATACTGGATGTAGGCCCACCACCTGCAGGTCTTCATCATCTGTGCGAACGGTCTGATAGAGGTGGCCTCTTAGGACTAATTTTATGTGCGGATGCAATACCAGAAAGAGTATCCCAAGAACATTTATGTGCCTAAGCACGACCGACAAGATCTCCTAGGACTGATAACATTCATCTCCTCCACAATACCTTTAAAGAGCATCCCAGGAACATTTATGTGCCGCAGCACGACCGACAAGATCTCTAAAGAGCATCCCAAGACTTATTACGAGCATACAACTCAACCTCTCGGATCTCCAGGACTGATTACATGTGGATAGACAAAACCTTTAAAGAGCATCCCAGGAACATTTATGTGCCACAGCATGACCAGCAAGATCTCTAAAGAGCATCCTAGGACTAATTACAAGCACACAGCTCAACCTCTCGGATCTCCAGGACTGATTACATGTCTTCGTAGTAATACCTCATCCCAGGACTGATTACAATCACACAGCTCAACCTATCAGATATCTGAGGATTGATTACATACTACATAGCAATACCAGAAAGAGTATCCCAGAAACATTTATGTGCCGAAGCACGACCGACAAGATCTCCCAGGACTGATTACATGCTATTTGCATAACCTGCCACATATCATCTCTGACCTCCAAGTATCAACCTGATACTCATGATCCAACGGATCATCATCGCACAAAGCATCATCTTGATGCTCATGATCACACTAATCATCATCACTGTACCATCCTGGTAAATATCATCTGTAGCAACATCCTGAAGCTCATCATCATGATCAACCTGATCATACAATGCATCCACTTGATGCATACCAAGTATCTACCTGATACATATCATCATACATGATCCATCTGATCATATAGTGTATCCACCTGATACAAATACAAATACATGATACATATCAACATACATGATCTACCTGATCATACAATGTATCCACCTGATACATATACATATACATGGTCCAAGCATCCAACATGATGCATATAAAAATACATACAAATGATCCAACCGATCATATCTAGCATCCAACATGATGCATACATACATACAAATATAAATGATCCAATTGATCATATCCAACATCCAACATGATGCATACATACATACAAATATAAATGATCCAACTGATCATATCCAGCATCAACATGATGCATATACAGAGCAGTAATTGGAGCATCGTCCTGATGCTCATCATCCAGCGCTTACATCCACAGCCATGTGAAGGATCCTCCTTCCAACATGCTTGGAATGGCTTCAAAAAATGTGTCCATCACTTCTTCCTCGAAGTGTCATTAATCTGAAGAACACCAAGTCTCTCAATGAAGTACTCAAACTTCACCCTGGCTAGTGGCTTTGTCAGCACATCTGCAATCTGCTCGTCCGTCGCAACGTACAGGAGCTTCACAGCTCCTCTCTACACGATATCCCTGATATAGTGATTTTTGATCTCTATGTGTTTCAACCTGTCATGAAACACTGGGTTCTCGGACAACTTCACACAACTCTGGTTATCGCAGAAGATACCAGTAGCATCCAACGGGAGATCAAATAACTCAGGCAGTAGCTTCCATATCCATACTGCCTCACAACTAGCTAAACAGGCTGCAACATACTTTTCCTCAGCTGTACTCAGTGCTATGTAGAACTGCTTCCCGCTAAACCAAGAGATCACACCTGATCCCATACTGAAGTAGCACCCAGATGTGCTCTTCCTATATGTAGCATTGCTAGCCCAATCTGAATCAACATAACCCTGCAGGTTAAACTTTTGAGTCGCTTCATACTTGAGCCCATAATCCACTGTACCCTTCAGGTACCTCAGGACATGCTTTACAGCAACTAGGTGAACACTCCTCAGATCTGTCAGGAACTGACTCAATGTGTTCACAACAAAGCAAATATCTGGTCTCGTGTTCATCAAGTACATCAAGGACCCAATCATCTGACAATACATAGAGATATCAACTGGCTCAGATGAAGCATCACATAGAAGCTTCAGATTCGATGCCATAGGTGTGGCCATGGCCTTGCAATCCATCATCCCAAATCTCTTCAGGATATCTACTGTGTACTTCCCTTCACCAAGGAAGATCCCACCTGCACTCTGCCACACCTCCATACCTAGGAAATAATGCATCATTCCCAAATCTTTCATATCGAACTCAGCAGCAAGCTTCCTCTTAGTATCTGCAATCAATCTGTCATCTCCTGTTACAAATAAGTCATCCACGTACAGAAGTAAAATCACAGGATTTCCTTCCTCAACCTTGTAGTAAAGGTTGGAATCCGCTTTACTCTTGGTAAAGCCCAAACTAGATAGGAAACTATCCATCCTACCATACCAAGTTCTGGGGGCTTGCTTCAAGCCATACAAGGATTTCTTCCATATGCACACATATGACTCCCTCTCATGTATTTCAAAGCCGAGTGGCTACTCCACATATACTTCCTCTTCAACTACACCATTCAAGAAAGCAGTCTTGACATCCATCTGGTGTTTTTTCCATTTCATTGCTACAGCCAAGGCAAGTACTATTCTGATGGAAGTATACCTGGCTACAGGTGCAAAGTTTTCTTCATAATCTATTCCCTCTTTCTGAGAGAAGCCACGAGCTACGAATCTTGCTTTGTATTTATCTACACTGCCATCTGCAGCATGCTTGGTTTTGTAGATCCATTTGGAAGTCACAATAGACTTCTCTTTAGGTCTTGGGACAACATCCCAAATATAATTTTTCATTATTGATTGGTATTACTCAACCATAGCATCCTTCCATTCTTTCTTTTATGCTGCTTCTTCATAACTGGAAGGTTCTTTGTTCATAATGTCACAGAGTAAAGCAACATAGCTGGTATGTGATCTGGTTCTTTTCTTTGCTTTGTGTTCTTCCAGAATTCCAAATCTTTCTGCATCTTGAATGAGCTCTCTAGCCCATGCAGGTTTCCTCTTGTAAGAGTTATCCTCACGAGGTGGATCTACAGGTTCTTGTGGATCTTCAAACTCACGAACAACTTCTGGAATTGCTTCAGTCATGGTAGTGTCTTGAAATCTAGTTTCCTTAGGTTCTTCATAAACTTCGATAGGGGCCTTCCTTGATTTGATGAATGCTGAGTTTTCATCAAATGTTACATCCCTACTGACATCAATCTTCTTGAACCCTAGAAAGTATATTCTGTAAGCCTTCGAGCTTTCACTGTAACCCACAAAGATACCCTTCTTTCCTGAAGGATCTAGTTTGGTCCTCTTTTCCTTTGGGACATGAGTGTATACTGGACAACCAAATATTCTGAGATGGCTGACTTCAGGTTTCTTACCAGAAAAGACCTCTTCTGGTGTCTTGTTGTCCAATATCTTGTGGGGTGTTCTGTTCTGCACATATACGGTTGTTCTAGCTGCTTCTGCCCATAGATGCATAGGTAGATCCTGGTCATGCAGCATTGCCCTTGCTGCTTCCATTATTGTTCTGTTCTTCCTTTCTGCAACTCCATTATGTTGAGGATTATAAGGAGCAGTCAACTCCCTCTTAATCCCTGAATCACTGCAAAGCTTCTTGAAGTCACCTAAGGTGAATTCTCCACCATTTTTGGATCTGAATGTTTTGATCTTTTTGTCAGTTTGATTCTCCATCAAGGTTTTGAATTCCTTGAACTTATCAAACACCTCATCTTTGTTTTTCAAGAAGTATACCCAAGTCTTCCTGGAGAAGTCATCAATAAATGAGACACAGTAAACATACCCACTTAGAGAACTGGATGACATAGGACCACATACATTTGAGTGGATGATTTCTAGGATATCTTTTGCCTTGCTTTCACTGCTTGGGAAAGCCTTCTTAAAGTTCACTTGGCTCCATGGATTCATGCACCATGGCATGTTTAGGTTGTCCTTTTAATTTATACAAACCTCCCTCTTGCTCTCCAATCACAATTGCATCATCTATGGTCTTTCCCTTTGGCCACATTAGGACTTGGCCATCCACAAATGCAACCCTCATACCTTTTTCATCCAATGCAGAGATGGAGAGTAAGTTCTTCTTGAGCCTAGGTACATAAAGGACTTCTTTCATCTTCAAATATTTTCCAGAATCTAGGTTGTAGGAGGCTTCACCACTTCCTTTGATGGGATATTGATAATCATCCCCAAGTTTCACTTTATGGGGTGATTCATGTTCAGACAGATTTACAAAGGATTCTTTAAACCCAGTCATGTGTTTGGAAGCCCCACTCTCAATTAACCAATCATTACAACCATGGGAGATAGTACCTGTGAGAGCATAGATTAGAACATACTCTTCTTCACGTGATGAGTCATCATTACTATCATCACTTTCTACCCTAGCCTTCTTCTTTGGAGGTTCATCATCTTCGGAAGCATGAGCATGGTACCTTCTTTTGTTACCCTTCTTCTTCTTGCTGGATTTTTTGTTGTTGTGGTTGTCCCATTTGTTCTTGGGACATTCTGAAGCAAAGTGACCCTTCTCATTACAAGTGAAACACCTTAGATCTTTCTTGTCTTTGTGAAAATGATGAGAAGATTTATTCTTGTGATGGGATGGCTCCCTCTTGAACTTTCCCTTCTTAGAGTGATTTGTGAGAGCTTGATGTTCATTTCCCATCTTCTCTTCTCTTGCCACAAGCCTTGCTTCTTCTTGAGAACATTCCTCCCATAATCTACTGAAGGAGATTAACCTCTTTCTGGCACAGATCCCCTAGATAAAAGAGTCCCATGACCTAGGTAGGCCATTCAAAGTAGTCATAACAATTTCACCATTCTCCACCATTTCATCTATAGCTTCAAGTTGTTCCTTGATCTGAGAGACCTTGGAGAAATAGGATTGAATGGTTTCTCCATTCGACATCTTGACCCCTTTCAATTGATTCCGCAGGGTCATCTTCTGATTTATGTTCTTTCCTTCAAATAGCTTGGTCAAAGAGTCAAACATAGCCTTGGGTGTCTTTAGAGAAGAGACATGGGGTATGAGATGGTCTTTGATAGAATCAGCAATGATTCTCTTTGCCTTGACCAAGTTCTTCTTATGAAATACCTTAGCCTCTTCATCCTCTGGGATAGGGATGTCTTCTTTTATATATGAGTCCAACTCATTCTCTTCCAGGATTAACCCAATCCTATACTTCCAAGCTCGGAAGTTATCAACCCCTTCAAGCTTATCCTCAAGCTTGGTGTGGTGAGACATCTTAAAGAGTACTTCAAATGGAAATAGAAAAGATTTAGGTCTTACCACTTGAAATGTTGAAAACTGGATCTAGTCCCGGATTAGGGTTTGTCGGAAAAACCCTACAAATTCAAAAAGTGAATTTCAACTTTCTGAAGGATAGAAAGATGCGCCTTGATGAGTTGATCAGCTTGGTGTATTTAGAATTTGAGATCAGCAAAGCTTTACCCTTCATATTTGCCTTTTTGTCATCCCGAGATCACTAGGGAGAGCCCTGAATTAGGGTTTGAGTTTCCTGGAGATCTACCTTGCCAAAAATCTCGATCCAAAGCTCTAAAATTTGATTTTTGCAAGGAGCTTCCAGCTATGTCTTCATATTTCATAAATTCCTATTTTTGTGAAAACCCTATTTTTTAGGGCCAAATCTGAAAAATGCTCAGAATTGAATTCTGATTGGACAGATAAATTCTCCTTGATGAGTAGAGTCAATCTACTATACTGCTTTCCCAAAAATTGTGGAGAGAAACCCAATAAACAAGAAACTCAAGTTTATGTCACCACAAAATGTCTTCTTCTCAGGTTAGCTCTGATACCATGTTAAATTTTGAGTATTAATTCACAATACTCTTGGATCTTTACTGAGAGAATAACATATACAGTATATCAATGCATAACAATCACAATAAGCATGACAAGCATCATAAGAATCAAAAGCATGAGAGGCAAGAGACACAGAGTTTCGGTGGGAAAAACCCTAAGGTGAAAAACCCCACAACTTCCTCAGAGATAGAGAGAGCAATGGCTCAACCAAAGTACAACCAAAATACACTTGAGATAGTCTCCTAGAGTAGATGATCCTCCTCCTCACTAGTGCACCACTTTCTGAGTGAGAGAAGTGTGTCTTTCTGAATGATCCAAATAGAGATCTCCCGATCTCTATTTATACTTAACCTGTTTTTCCAGTTACACTATGGGGCTGACTTGTCTAGCTAGGTACATCCATAATATAATATATATTTTAGGGACAACCCCACACATGGTGGTATAATAACCCATCGGAAAGTACACACACTTGCAACACTTGTCAATCCACATGACGACACTTCCTTATAGAGGAATAACACATCTCTTATAAGGGTACAATAAATATATATGAAATACATAGATGAAATACATTCCGAAGTTACATATACATCAACAAAAATATTGCTTAGAATTCAAAATAAAATATGGATCAGCTCCATCAATTGTGTCAATTTCATCTGCGTCAGCTACATGGGAAGGGGACAATTCGAAACTGTCTTCAACTTCTAGAGCAGCAGAGGAAGGGGTATCTTCAAAATGAATTTTCTGTGTTGAATCTGCATCTTCTTATTCATCTTGAACAACTTCATCATGAGAGATGATTGAGGTCGAACCATAATTAGAGAGAACACTGGAGGAGGTATCACTGGGCTTGTTCTCCAAACGGCTAGCATGATCCTCTTCCTTCTGCTTTCCAAGTAATCTATCTAATTTGGTCCAGATATCACTTGGATATTCAACATTATTAATGAGGTAGGGCATACTGGGATACATAGTAATACATATTGCTCCTAAGGCTCTGTCACAATGATTTAGCCAATCATCCTCCCCTTCATAGGAAGAAAAATCTCTCACAACACCAATACACATATCAAAAATACCATGTCTCTTCATATATGCTATCATATTTGGTTTCCACTCATCATAGTTGTATAGGGAGAGAGAAGGAATTGCTTTCAGATTCATGGAAGCTGTTGTAGAATTCATACAAAAACAATGGAAAATATCTATTGCTGCTACTGCAGAAAAACTGCTTCAATTGCATAAAACTTCGAATAACCTGCAAAAACAATGAAATTTATCTAGAGGAATGTTCCAGAATCTACTGAACATTGCTTTAGGATAGTGAGCACTTTTATCAATATCCTTCACACCTAGCTAGACCTCATTGGATTGCTCCAATGAATTCAATGCAATGGCACCAGGATTTGCTGTGGAAATCTAGAGCCTTCTGGTGCTCTACTGAAACAAATTGTTCAATAAACTGTTGCAACTGTTATTGTTGCTGCTGCAATTGCCACACTAACTCTCACAATATCTGATACCATGTGAAATTCCACAGCGGTGGATCACTAAGCTTGAACACACCTCACAATTTCACTCAGTTAATTGCAGAGAAGAATTAGTAGAAAGGATGAACATATTCACTCATGAAACTCAGAAAATATGAGAAAATAATGATAATACATTCATCAACTGTAAGCTGGAAAAAAAATGTCAATACAATAGAATGAATTCGATTTCTCCAAAGGTGATTCGAATTCTCCTCACGTCAGGGCTTATTCAACATTGGAACCATCTCCCAATCAAGACTCAATGACCACCGATGGTGAATAAACATTCAACTGAGGTAGGACTGAGTGTAAATGAACCATGTGAGCACTAAAATAGGGGAGGAGACTCCAAAGGGTGCATGATTGTCTGTCAGTAGTCAAGTGGCACTCTGATACAATCAACTGGGAGCTACAGTCAGTTAATTGAGAAATCAATGCATGAACTGACTGATGAGGTCCTATAAATGTGTAGTAGGGCACATTAGTAATCCAAATGATGAAAACAATGCACACTAGGTAGGTAGGAGGGCTATTGATGGCTAGAAAAAGCTCCAGGGGGGATGAAATAGGGACTAGGTGCTAGGATACACCACTACTGCTAACTGGATGCATGCATGCATGCAATGCATGCAAATCCAACATGTGATGGTGAGAATAACCCAACACCTTGAAAAACAAATAATGAGATCAATGCGAAGCCTCTTCAAGGGGGAAACTCCTTATACAGTGTATCGAATGCTAAAGACAATATGATATTATCCTAAATCCAAGTCTCCTTTGTGTGTGTGTGTGTATGTATGTATGTATGTATGTATGTATGCATGCATGCATGTATGATACAAATGGTACAATTACAATTAAGGTCCGAGCCGACCATCAAATTACAATTATGGCCTTAGCTCGCCAATAAAGAAACTATTAATTTAATATATAAATATAATGTCACGTATCGATCTTAACAACTCTATCAAAGTATCTTATTCTTTAATACATTTATACCCATGGTATTTTCCATTATATATATATATATATATATATATATATATGAGGAATTATACTATCATCTTCTACACTTGTGAGTTGTTGGGTGTATTATCATGGGACTTGGTGGCTTGGTTCATTGTTTGGGGTTGTGATGGTATTTTTCCATGATATTTCCTTCTAACCAGTGGTATTTTACTATTTACTCATATTCTTGACTAACCACACATGTTGGATTTCTTACACACTTTCTTAGGGTGACCTCCTCTTATGCACATGGTTTTGCAAATTGAGTTATGATTTTTGGGCTCTTAGGCACACTTGTGAAAATGAGATATTTTTATTTCTTGTTGACTATTCAAATTTGATATGATGCACATTGATGTAGGAGTGACCTCGTTATGAAAATGGTTTACTTAAATCAATATCACACATTAGGGTTTTCCTCCTTTTGTCTCAATTAAAATTACATCAATATAGGGTATAAAAAAACCTTTTTTTGACCCTCTCCCTTGCCAAAACGTGTTACTCGTATTCATGTGTTCACATGGTAGATAATTTAAAGACATGTTCGCATCCTTTCCTAACCTAGTCATTCACAAACACCACATATCATATCACTAGTAAGGTATTCTATTGGATTTTATACAGTAAGAGAGTTCCCACATATTATATTCTTCTTTCTACAATTGGAGTCCATACTATACCTGGAAATATTGTAGTGGGGAACTACAGGAGAAGAACAACCCTCCACTGGGTTCGTTGTGTAGTCCTCATCTTCAACAAATGACACCAAGTTGTTTTCCTCTTACTCTTTCCATTATCATTAATACAAAGAAATCATTCTTTATTTTATGTTGTGTATGCCATGTTTGTATCCCATGTTTTATCATTTATGCATTTCATAGAATAGTATAGAATATTTCTAGTTCCTTTTTCTTTTACTTCTATCACTTCATATGGTACTCAAGCAACACAAACCTTGATTAAGTTCATTTTGGCATAGTATGGTGAGAAACAATCATCACCAAGTATGGATATTTGGTCCAATGTATCCTCTACAGGTGAAAGTTGTAGTGCTAGCTAAGAGGAATTGAAGAAATTTCTAAAGTCATATTGTTCAACAACATCCCTCATGGTAGATAAATCAACGGTCTCTAATATGGAAGAGTGGGTCAAAGTATTTTATACAAGTGGAAGTGGATGGTGAGAAATGGTATGCTTGTGGAGTAGCTAGGCCCAAGAAGGAATTTGAAGAAATATCTAGTGGTGGCAGAATTAATTGTATTTGATTGGGAAGTGTGGTCAAAAGTGGTCTTGTCAAGTAAAAGAGGTAGTGTTATTTAATAGAAATCAAAGGTAGTATCTCCTACGATGTAGTGCAAGTGAAAGCTAGTGTAGTAATTAGACCCAAGATTCAAATTGATAGTATAAGAATAACCCTAGTGAATTTCTTCCCAAGGACCATCAAAAGATTCATTGCCTCTCACAATACTTTATCCTCATGGAAATTGTTTTTTGAAGAGGCATGAGAATATTCACACATGGAGGGAAATGATCAAAATTGAACCCTTCCTAGCCCTGTTGATGCCTTGGGGATGCAGGGTAAGTGTGAAGTGTTGGAATGGTTTCCAAGGCACACAACAGGGGATGAAAACCCAGCCAAAGGCTTCAGTTAACCCTATGCAAGAGTTACCCTATCCTCGAGCTGTTTGGTGTGGTAATCACCCACGGATATTTGGCCTCCGCTGGCACTCTAAGAGTAAAAGGTTTGATCTTTCAAAGATTAGTTTTCCTATTAAGGAAAACAAGTTGCGATAGTTGATTAACAAACCTAACCTAACCTACCTAAGGAAAGAATCTATCCTAAGAAAGAAAGTTGATATTGTGCAGATCAGAACTGAAGTATGAAGGACAAGTGATTAAGTACCTTAAACAGAAATGTCTTCAGGTTCTTCACTTGTTAATTAAAGTTTTATCAATTAAGAAATTAAGTGACAATTCTTCAAAATGTTTAAGCCCATTCAAATACCTGATCTGTAATCATTGTGTTAATTGAAAAATTAACAATTGATTATGGATATTTAATTGCATCGAATCATTTGCAGAAATATAAAAGTGAGAGTTCTTCAATTAAAGAAATTTAATAGAACAATTCAGAACATGAGTCAAAACATATAGAAAAATCAATATGAAAGACCATATACATTAATAAGTGACCTGCAATAGATTGAACGCATAACTTATGACAATTTGAAACATTTAACTCAGTGATTCTAAAAAAAAAATTGAAGAACACAAGAAGGTGGATAGGAGATAACTTTACTGCATATAAAAGTCTTGTACAAAAATTACAATAGCTCTAATAGACAGAGCATCTTCAGTCCATACTCCTGTTGAATCAAAATTCCAAAATTCCCCCCCTTGCTAAGGTAAACATTCCTCCTTAAATACTAAATTTTCATCCCAAAATCCCAGAAGGAGAAATTATACAAAATAGAAATTACAAAATCGGCTCCAACCGTCGATCCAAGAAACTTATTGCTTTGCAGCTTGAAGGATTTTATGCCACCTTATCAAAAAAATATCTTACAAAGACTCATTCTTTAATCAGATAGGGTCTCGTGGCACCATAAAAATTCAATAACAGATTGTACATTATCTTCGACAGGTGGCATGGTTTGTGAAACATCTGCTGTAGGAAATTCGGGATCAGGTAATTCGTGGCGAACAACAGAGAAATCCATTAAAGGATTTACTTCAGAAACCATGGCCGGTACATCAAGTTCTCCATTGATTATAAAGTATTGTATGACATCGTCATCAAGGTCAGCTGGTTCTTCCAAAACTTCCTTGCTCTGCTCCATGGAATTTTGCACATAGGAAGATAACGTTTCAAAGTCCTCTTTACTATTGCCGTTGCTAAGATTAGGAACACCTGCATCAAATGGTGGTGACAACGTTTCTTGATACAAAAAGGGGTAAAGTTATTCATTATCAGCAAGAATATTAGAAGATTCACCTCCTACATGAAAATTACTCATCCTAGATAAATCTTTAGATAACAGGATGCCCAAAACGCAACACAGAGTCTTTCTTATTATAGAAAGCAATGAACAATGTAGAATTTTCACGTTAATTGCTACTTTAAGACCAACAGGAAGGGTGATGTCGATTGAGTGAGGCAATTTGCAATGATTGAACTTACGCAACAAACCCATTATAATTACTTCAGCTGTCATGGAAAAGCCGAGATTTGAGTTTAAGCTTATGCGAAGTACAGGCTCAATTACTGCTTGCATGATTTTGAATGGCTTTTACGATCACATCGTTATAGGCAACCCCCAATCAATAATTATAACTGGTAATTAATAATGGAAACGAAGGTTGCGGTGACAGAATTGACCCATAAAAAGACTCGATTAGGAGTTCCAGTACAGGGGTGATCAATTCTTCACAAGTAACAAATCGGATCAATCTGACCCAACTTCCATGAGAAGGATAGAAGCTTTGAAGTCAGAATTTAAGTGAAAAGAGGTGATCATTAATAAGTAGAGAAAAAACGACAAAATGTCAAAGCTCGAGACCAGACACAATGAACTTAAGGCAGAGCAATGGTGTCCATCCAACGTGAAGCAATTGATAGTCTTGTAGTAGTATCCTCTGTTACAGAAAAAATGATAATTTAGGGGGAACCAGTTTTCAACAGACAAAACAGTGCATCCTGACTTAACTGATTACCCAAAATCAACATGACCGCAAATTCATAACAATGGACGGCTAAGATTAGCTAGAGCGGGATGCGGAATCGAATTCAATTATGTTCATGAATTTTTTATTCAAAGATTCCGCAAGCCGAAATCCGAAAGTACGGGTTTGCGGGTTGCGGATAGCAAAAATAAAAATAGAAAAAGGATTCCCGAAAGCCGAAAACCGACCATGCGGGTAACGGGTCTCGGGAACGTCTCACTGTGAAGCGGGAAAACCATCCTGAAAGCCGCATTCCAAAGTTCATGAATTGCGGGTTTCGGGATCACACAACAAATAAACGAAAACGACCATCCCGAAAGCCGAAATGCCACCATTGCGAAGTTCGAGTTTCATAGCAATTATTCCTCGATCTTACTACCGATCAGTTCCGCAAACCGCAAATGCCGGGTTGTGGATTGTGGGATCACCAAATACCAAAATTTCAAACAACAATTCTGCAACCCGAAAATGGCGGGTTGCGGGTTTGGGAGACTCCAAATGCTGATTTTCGGAATGATGATAACAATCAAAAAAATAATCAAAATTTTAGCTTTCTTTTCTTTTTAGACCGAAACACCTTGAAAAAAATGAACAACAGTTGCAAACAAGCAAACCAAAGGCATGGGTGAAGAACTTTAGAGGTAAAATCAAAAGTCTAATATTTAAAAAATGACTCACCCAAACACCTTAGTGTTTATTAAGATCGGGGCTCTCATGCTTAAGTAAGCATGGGATCTGTTGTGGTCACAACAAATGGCGACTGGCTAGGAAGAACCAGTTATCTCTGCAATCAAATCCAACTAAAGACAACATGTTAATCAACCGATTTCTCGAAACCCAAGTCATAGAAGATACTGAAAAGATAACAGCCAACAAACAGTGGACATAAAAATGGATAAGTCTCAATCAATGATCATTGTAAAGATAACACTCATCTAATAAGGAGATTTAGAGAGTGATACCGAATCTTTATCATGATGTAGTCATTGAAAAACCAGCTTGAGTTGAACATGAGAGCAGCCTTAGAAATGCTCATGGATATCCTAATTGCAGATCTCTTTGGTTAATTAATTGAGTGATCTTCTCGGGCTATGCATACTTCTTCATTTTTATTTATTTATTTTTTTATTGGACAAATATATACTATACATAAAACTTTGCCAATACAAGACCACTGTACTGACTTGGTGATTAGATGAAACAGTGCCATTCACAGGCCTAATCTGGAAACTGGTCAAGCTAGCTCAATAACAAGACTCCTTGTCTTTTGGTTGTAAGACCAAGAGAAATTATCATGGCTTGGTAACCACATAGTGATAATCCCAGTCCAAGGTCAAACCCATCATCATAATAGGGCTAGCTTGTGATAAGACCCCCCTGTTCTTGTATACAACAAAATCTTATCAGAAGGAAAAAGTTTATTATGGCATAAGCTACAAGGCATTACCATGGCTTGGTGATCATTTAGTGATAATGTTACTCACCAGTGCTTTGTGGATCATGAATGGACCAACCTGTAATAGGATCTTCCATCTTTCAGGATAACTGAAAGTCACCTTCCAAGTGTGGTGGCTTGATGTGAAGATGTCATTCCACTTTAAGCACCTATGAACCTAATGGGCTAGCTTGATAACAAGACCACCAACCTTGTAACTTATAATTTTAAACAAAATTTATATCCAAAGTGATTGTAAAAGGATCCATGAGCAATCAGAACTGGTCAAGCTATTATGATATGTTGTTCGACCATGAAACATTAGATAGAAAAATGATAACCATCCTCTATACCTCAATTACACAAATGAAGCATTGTAAAAGATAATGATCAAGGTGAAAAGAATCCAAAAATACTGCACTCATTTCCTGTTTATTACTCAAAGAAAATTCTAATCATAAGCCAGGAAGTAGGATGAATAACAAATCTGAAACTTCAAAAACAATTGTTGCCCAAAAAAAAATGATCCCAGGCCATTACCAAAAAGTGTGAAGCCTTACTACTAAAAACCAAATCAAAAGAACAAAATCGATCAGAATGTCCAGACTAGAAAATAAATGACTGAAAACAAACCACACCTATATACAAATGCATCAGATTGCTCAGACGAAATACTTCTTGAGAAGAGATATATTCACCGGGTAGGTGTCTACAAATCCCTCCAATGTCTGCAATCAAACTGTGTTGGGACCAATATTTTCTGTAATAATGAAAGGTCCTGGCCAAAGACGTTGGAACTTGGTGTACATATTTTTATCTTTATGTTGCTTGTCCCATCTCAAAACCAGGTCACCAATGGAAAACTCCCTATCAGAAGAAGATTTTTCATCAAACCATCTCTTCACCATCTGCTGATGATGATACAACTTGTTCTTGGATATTTCCCTGTCCTCCTCTAGCTTTAAAAGGGTATCAATCCTCTACTGGAGGGGAGAAGAATCATCTTCTTGAATAGACTGGGCCAATTGTAACGAAGGAATGGTGAGATTGGTGGGGAGAATGGCTTCTTTTCCATAAACCAAACAGTATGGGGAGTTTGCAATTGCTACTTTTGGGGTGATTCGATCTTCCCATAATGCATTATACAACTGTGTATGCCAATCTTTGTGATGAGAGGCTATACTTTTCTTGAGAATATTAATTAGGTTTTTATTTGATGATTCATCCAAGCCATTACCCTGAGGGTAATAATTGGTAGAAAATTTAAGCTTAATTCCCATCTCAAAGGCATATTCAATTATATCGATTGAAGAGAAGTAGGATGCATTATCGAAAACTAAATACTCTAGAGAACCAAAGCGTGTGACAACCTGGCTATCAAGGAAAGAGATCACTTGAGTGGCGTTGCATTGTTTAAGAGGAGCTGCTTCAACCCATCTAGTGAAATAGTCTGTGGCTGTGAGAATATACTTATGTTGGAGAGACGAAGGAGGATTTATAGGTCCAACAAAATCCACTCCCCATTGTTGAAATGGAAACTGAATCGTAACTGGTTGTAAAGGAAATGCAGGTTTC
Source organism: Larix kaempferi (assembly GCA_027924585.1). Classification (NCBI taxonomy): domain Eukaryota; kingdom Viridiplantae; phylum Streptophyta; class Pinopsida; order Pinales; family Pinaceae; genus Larix; species Larix kaempferi. The sequence continues at coordinate 2,980,640 of BSBM01000206.1, read as the reverse complement.
CTAAACTTCCATGTGCATTTCTGGCATGGATCACATGTTCTCACATAAGCATAAGCATCCTTAAACAGTGTGGGCCAATAATATCCAGCCCTGAGAATCTTGTGTGCTGTCGTCTCTCCTGAAAAATGGCCTCCAGCTAGACCTGCATGAAATTGAAACAAAATGTCATCAGTTTCATGTTTTTCCAAGCATTTGAGAAATACTCCATCATAATTTTTTCTAAAAAGAACTTGATCAATGAATTGATAAGGAGCAGACTTTAGTCTTAAAGCTCTTCTTTTCTTAAAATTGAGAGTTTCAGGAGCAAACCCATGGTTCAGAAAAAATTTGATATCGTCGTACCATTCTGATGTCGGGGCATCGATAACGTTAACAACACCTGAGGGAATTTCTTCCTCATGATCCCATTCAAACTGCTGCTGTGCGGGGTCATTGGATTGTGCAATAAGAAGACAAAGGCCCTTCCCCTTTATAATTTTTTCCGGTCTGATCTCAAGATCATATTCTTGTAAGGAAGTCATCCAATGGGCCCTCTTTTCCCCTAACTCTTTCTGAATGAGGACATTTCTGATAGCAGAATATGGAACAATGACTTTGGTTCGGGACTTCAGCAAGTACGGTCTGTAATGTTTGACAGATTTATACACTGCATAGGCTTGCTTATCAATCTGTGAATATTTAAGTTCTGCACCTTTGAATGTTGAGCTCATGAAATAGATGGGGAATTCTGCATCATTATCATGCTTTTGCGTTAACACAACTGCATAAGAAAAATAAGTGGCAAAAGTATACAGAATGAAATCCTTATCAAAATCTGGGGACATGAGGGCAAGAGCTTCTGCAATGGCCTTTCGAATTCTGATAAACGCATCTCTCTGTTCCTGCGACCAAGTAAACTTTACATCTTTCTTGACCAACAGTTGTAGTGGTTTGACTATTTGGGAAAAATTTGGTACAAATCTCCGTACAAAATTGATCTTACCTAGGAAGGATTGCATTGCTTTGCGCGAACCTGGTAAACCAATCTTTGAAATGGCCTCTGTACGTTCAGGGTCAATAACCATACCTTCTTTCGAAACAATGAAGCCTAGAAGCTTTCCTTCAGTTACTGCAAAAATAGATTTCTTCGGGTTGAGAGAAATGCCGAATTTTCTGCAGCGATCAAAAACTTGTTTCAAAGCAAACACATGTTCATGTCGTTTCTTAGAATAAATAGTGATATCATCAAGATAAACTACGACAAAATTATGCATTAACCCTTAGAAAGCTATATCCATAGCTCTCTGAAAAGTAGCTCCAGCATTGATCAACCCGAAAGGCATCCGTCTATAAGCAAAAGTACCCCATGGGGTTCTGAAGGCTATTTTCAATTGATCGTCCGGGGCAACCATAACCTAGTTATACCCCAAAAAACCATCCAGGAGGGAAAATATCTCTGACCCGGCTACCTTCTGAAGAATCTGCTCCATAGGCGGAACAGGATAGTTGTCTTTCTCAGAAGCCCGATTTAGGTTCCTGAAATCAACACAGAGCCGAATTTCTCCATTTTCTTACGGATAGGTACTAAATTGGTGATCCACTGAGTGTGCCTGACTGGAAAGATAATCTGAGCATTGAGTAACTTCTCCAGTTCCTTTTTAACAGAAGACTCTAAACTAGGGTGCATTTTCCATAGCTTTTGTTGAAATGGCTTAACCTCTGGTTTCATGGGTATGTTGTGGAACATGATGCTAGTGTCAAACGTTCTCAATTCGTCATAAGTCCAGGCAAAGACATCTTTATACTGTTTACACAATGCAATAATGTCTCTGCGTTCTTCAGGGGTGCAATCAATTCCCAAATTGATGAAACGAGGTTCCTGTTCGGTGCCTAGGTTGACCCGCTCATAATTTAAAGATGAACTTTGAGTTTTACAATTAGTCTGAGATTTGAATTTGTCCTGTAAATCGTAAAACTTTTCTATATTGATCACCGACTTCGGGATGACGTTTGAGGAATCAATGAGAGACCTTTCATGTTCTGCTTCATCGATGGCCATGTCTTGAAATGTATCCTGAGCAGTGAGGAAGTCAATTATCTGTCGGTCATCATCAAACGCTTTCCAATTAGTCACATTATCTGGAATAGATGGTTTGTACATCAATTCAATTGAAAAAGTTTGAGGAGACAGACCTTTCGGTGGAATCAGTCTAGAAGTTGTGTTTGCTAACAGATATGCATCAAAATTTTGTGATCTAAGAACTGATTTAATATTGAATGTTGAAAATGAGTTGGTTAGTTCCCTTACCAGCTTTTGATAATTAGCAAAACGCGAAGATAAGCAGTGTATCTTATTTCTGACTTGTTTGACTATAATTTCGGAATCCCCATAACATTCTATTGCTTGAACACTCAAATCAATGGCTTTCCTAAGCCCTTGCACAAGAGCTTCATATTCGGCTACATTATTAGTGCAGTCAAATTATAATATGCAAGCAATCATGATTTTCATTCCTTTAGGATTGATAAGAACACAACCCACTCCAGCTCCCTCCTTGGATTTAGAACCATCGAAAAATAAATTCCAGGAGACAGGGTCTAATCTAAAATTTGTATTTACGTTATATACATTATGCACGATTTCACTAGAAAAAGGTACAGAAGTAACCTGAGTGATATGTGATTGGTTATGAATGCTTTCTTATGGTGAAGCATCAGGTGGGAATTCACCGAAAAAGGTATCAAATGTAAATTGCTCCGTACGAGAGGTGAGATAACCAGCAAGCTCACTTGAATCATTAAGATCAGTAACTGTCTGCTTCATAAAAGGTTCTCTTCTGATCTTAATTTTATTCGGTTGACCATTGTATGGCAACCATAAGTGGGACCAGTTGGTTGCAAAATAACCTTTAAGTTTCTCTGACTAGTCCCTGCTTAACCACATCCCATAAGCTTCTGGGATGTCAGCTATCACAATGTCAAATGTCTGATGGATCCTAGGATCAGCTGACAATGTAAGCAGAACATTTTTCAATTTGCCAACCACTCTGAATTTGGATCTGTCAAGTTGCACAATCTGGATTGGGCAGGGTTCCCATGTTGCATTTAATTTTCTGCAAACAGAGAGGGGCATCACATTTGATGACTCTCCTGAATCTATCATGCAGTTGTGCACATTCCGGTTGAAAATCTCAAGAGTGAGCAAGAAAGGAGTAGTTCTCTTACTTGCTGGTTTTTAATCATCAGTTTTAGTGACAGAGTCAAGATTATTATTCTGTGATTCTTTAGGCTGTTTGACTACCATGTTTTTAAGTAAAGAATCCCTCATAGCAGGAATTTTAAGTAGCTCAAACAGAGAGATGATTGCTTTGACTCTTTTTAAGTCTTCAACCAGGTTGTACTCCATTTGAGGGAGAACTGTATCCTTCTGTGGGACAGGATTGTTTCTTGTGGGAACCTGGGGAGAAGATGAAGGTTGTTGAGGTGGCTGTGGTTTTGACCTTGTATTATAAGGATGTTGTGTGTTAAACACCGCCTCAGGTTCTTCTTCTTCTTCACACATAGGCAGTTCTGAAAAGCAACCCACAACGTCAACATGTGGATCACCTTTCGTTTCTTCTTCAGGTAGTGGAGAATCAGGGGTGGTCTGATCGTTGGAAGTGTCGGGATTGACTTGAGATTCTGCTACCAATGCTCTAAAAATGGAAAAGAGTTCCTCATTTGTGAGTGCATCTGCTGGATTTGGTGGTGGTAGATTTTGTGGAGGCTGGTAAGGTCTCCTAAATGGTGGCCTTACAAAACCTCTGTTCTGGTTCTGATTATCATTAGTGCTCTTCTTCAAATCTACCATCTCATTTGACATCTTCTAAAGAAATTTTTTCATTTCAGTCATATCAAATGTATCCTTGTTCTGAACTATGGTTTTAGGGACATTCTCAGTTTTCTTCCTAGAAGTAGAAGGTTTCCCTTCTGAAGTTTCAAGGTTATCTTCCAGACAAAAGATGTCTTTCTCAACTTGGATTGCTTCATCAAAATCTTCCAGTAAAGTACCCTTTTGTTCCCTTTTGATCCATATTTCAATAGGGGGAGGCAGACCCTTTTCATAATAAGCCACCAACAACTCTTTAGCAAGAAGAAGATTGGCAGGAATTCTATTTTTGAGATATGAAAACCTTTGATTAAAGTCTTTTACTCTTTCTTTTCCTTTGGCTTTCATGGAGGACAACTCTAAGACAAGATCTTGCGGTGTTTTTTCATCCCCAAACTTTTGGGTAAAATGTTTCTCGAATTCATCCCAGGAATTTATAGATTGAACCGGAAAAGCAAAACACCAAGTGGCCTCTCTACCCTCAAAGGTATATGGGAAAAGTTTGCATACTACATCCTCATGCACCACGCTTCTGAGCCTGATTGCTTGCATGAAATTTTTTATGTGGTCCAGCGTAGGTATCTTGTCATTAGGGTTGTATTTAGGCATCCATTTCTCAGGATTCTTTGGTAATCTATGTTGATCACCTACTATGAAAACAACACCTTAGTCAAGCCAAGGTCTGTTTTGACCTTCTCCAGCCATTGGAGGTTGTTCTTCTTCTTCTTCAGATGATGAACTAGAAGAATTCTCTTCGTCTAAGGAATATGATGATGATGAAGGAGGGGACGATGGTGGACCGCCAGCTCCAAGATTTGGCTGACCTCATGTTGCTGTGTGAGTGGTCTCACAATTATATTCAGGAGAATCTGGTCGATTAATTTGGTCCTGGTTTTTAGATTGGTGATCAGTTGTATGTTGATCCTGTACATTAAAACTATCAATATGTTGAACCAATGGATCAGAGGTGTGTGAAGTGGGAACTTGCTATTCTTCCCGATCGCTAGTCTGCAAGACACCCTCTAAGTTTAAAGCTGCCAAGCCGCGTCTTCTTTGATCGGCAAGACGTTGTTCAACTCTTAAAACCCTATCGGCAGATGTTTTCAATAACTGCTCTAACGACATGGGTCCCCTTGTGGGTGACATGAAAATAACTTGTCTTCTGTTCTCCTATTGTACCACAGGTGTGACAGGTATAGTTGTAGGTTGCGCGGACGTAGCTGGGAGAACTGTAGGTCTTTAGTCAGTTGGTTGTTTAGATGTTGAAGCCCTAGTCTGGCTTTGGGTTTGAACCATTGAAGTACTTGCTGGAGGAGGTTTATTAGTATCTTGTTTAGGGATGCTTTACTAGCTGCCCTCCTTCTAGCACCATTTGTTGATGCCTCGGGGATGCAGGGTAAGTGCAAAGTGCTGGAATGGTTTCCAAGGCACACAACAGGGGATGAAAACCAAGCCAAAGGCTTCAGTTAACCCTACGCAAGAGTTACCCTATCCTCGAGCTGTTTGGTGTGGTAATCACCCACAGATATTTGGCCTCCGCTGGCACTCTAAGAGTAAAAGGTTTGATCTTTCAAAGATCAATTTTCCTATTAAGGAAAAAAAGTTGTGATAGCTGATTAACAAACCTAACCTAACCTACCTAAGGAAAGAATTTATCCTAAGAAGGAAAGTTGATATTGTGCAGATCAGAATTGAAGTATGAAGGACAAGTGATTAAGTACCTTAAACATAAACGTATTTGGGTTCTTCACTTGTTAATTAAAGTTTTATCAATTAAGAAATTAAGTGACAATTATTCAAAATGTTTAAGCCCATTCAAATACCAAATCTGTAATCATTGTGTTAATTGAAAAATTAACAATTGATTATGGATATTTAATTGCATCGATTCATTTGCAGAAATATAAAAGTGAGAGTTGTTCAATTAAAGAAATTTAATAGAACAATTCAGAACATGAGTCAAAACATACAGAAAAATCAATATGAAAGACCATATACATTAATAAGTGACCTGCAATAGATTGAACGCATAACTGATGACAATTTGAAACATTTAACTCAGTGATTCTAAAAAAAAATTTGAAGAACACAAGAAGGTGGATAGGAGATAACTTTACTGCATATAAAAGTCTTGTACAAAAATTACAATGGCTCGAATAGATAGAGCATATTCATTCCATACTCCTGCTGAATCAAAATTCCAAAATCCCCCCCCCCTTGCTAAGGGAAACATTCCTCCTTAAATACTAAATTTTCATCCCAAAATCCCAAAAGGAGAAGTTATACAAAATGGAAATTACAAAATCGGCTCCAATCGTCGATCCAAGAAACTTGCTGCTTTGCAGCTTGAAGGATTTTAAGCCACCTTATCACAAAACGATATTACAAAGACTCGTTCTTTAATCAGATAGGGTCTCGTGGCACCATAAAAATTCAATAACAGATTGTTCATTATCTTCAACAGGTGGCATGGTTTGTGAAACATCTGCTGTAGGAAATTTGGGATCAGATAATTTGTGGTCAACAACAGAGAAATCCATTAAAGGATTTACTTCAGAAATAGTGGCTGGTACATCAGGTTCTCCATTGATTATAAAGTCTTGTATGAAATCGTCATCAAGGTCAGCTGGTTCTTCCAAAACTTCCTTGCTCTGCTCCATGGAATTTTGCACATAGGAAGATAACGTTTCAAAGTCCTCTTCACTACTGCCGCTGCTAAGATCAGGAACACCTGCATCAAATGGTGGTGAAAACATTTCTTGATACAACAAGCAGTAAATTTCTTCATTATCAACAAGAATATTAGAAGATTCACCTCCTGCATGAAAATTACTCATCCTAGATAAATCTTTAGATAACAGGATGCCCAAAATGCAACGTAGAGTCTTTCCTATTACAGAAAGCAATGAAAAATGTAGAATTTTCATGTTAATTGCTAGTTTAAGACCAACAGGCAGGTTGATGTCGATTGAGTGAGGCAATTTGCAATGATTGAACTTACGCAGCGAACCCATTATAATTACTTCAGCTAGCATGGAAAAGTCAAGATTTGAGTTTAAGCTTATGCGAAGTACAGGCTCAATTACTGCTTGCATGATTTTGAATGGATTTTACGATCACATTGTTATATGAAACCCCCAATCAATAATTATAACTGGTAATTAATAATGGAAACGGAGGCTGCGGTGACAGAATTAACCCACAAAAAGACTCGATTAGGAGTTCCAGTACACGGGTGATCAGTTCTTCACACGTAACAAATCGGATCAATCTGGCCCAACTTCCATGAGAAGGATAGAAGCTTTGAAGTCAGAATTTAAGTGAAAAGAGGTGATCATTAATAAGCAGAGCAAAAATAACAAAATGTCAAATCTCGAGACCAAACACGGCGAACTTAAGGCAGAGCAATGGTGTCCATCCAACGTGAAGTAATTAATAGTCTTGTAGTAGTATCCACTGTCACAGAAAAAATGATAATTTTGGGGGAACCAGTTTTCAACAGACAAAACAGTGCATCCTAACTTAACTGATTACCCAAAATCAACATGACCGCAAATTCATAACAATGGATGGCTAAGATTAGCTAGAGCGGAATGCAAAATCAAATTCAATTATCATTAGAGAAATTTTGAGGTAAAAAATGGGCCTCAAAACAAAGAAAATGTACTATAAAAATCAACCAATCACATTCTAGTAGTTGACATCACCCCCCATGGTTAAGGTGGCATTGCATGAGTTAAGAATGCTTATTTGTCAAATTTTCTATGGTGGATGAAAACCCATAGTTAACCAAGGTAGTGGTATAAGTACTTTTAAGTCATAAAGTAAAGTACTCATAATGAAAGTCCTTTAACAATTTTTCATAAAATAATATTATTGTTATTTTCAAGTAAAGTGCTCATAATGAATGTATTTTCATACTTTCTCATAAAATAATATTATTGTCATTTTCAAGTAAAGTACTCGTAATTCATAAAGAAGGTCCTTTCACTTTTTTTTTATAAAATAATATATTGTCATTTTCATATTTTTTATTTTAACTTATATATTCACTCCATTCTATTTAATTTCATAATACCAAACTGATATATATATTCATTTCACATTTTTTCATAAAATAATATTTTTGTCATTTTCATATTTTTAATTTGTAATTATAAATTTACTCATTTTTATTTAATATTATAATTCCAAACTAATTTATAAGCACGCACACACACACACACACACACACACACACACGCACACATATATATATTATGATTTTGATATCAATTTAACAATATAGATTTAATGAATAAAGAATAATAATAATAATGCAATGTGGATTATAATAATATTATTAATATTTTACATGTAAATAAATTTTCAATTAAATCACATTATATCAAATTGATGAGAAATGTATTAAATTTAAAAAGTCAACATAAATTTAAAAAATAACTCTTAAAAATGTTTTTTATTATTTAATTTCATTTGCAAGTTCAAGACAAATAAATGCTAAAGGACAATAATATTTTGGGAATTTACAATGAATCTTAGACACATCAATGTAGAGTTATTTTATTAATTTTATTTCTAGTGAATTTTGAAAAGTAACTCAACCATGGTTATTTAGATTGTGCATAAAAAATAGTGTAGGAGGTGACTTGTCATACATACCTACCCCATAAAACCCCTAACTCATAATACTTTAATATATCTCATTTTTTTTAGTACATCTCTTAGGAGGCCATTTTTTACCTCAAAATATCTCTAATGGTTCATGAAGTTTTTATTCAAAGATTCTGCAAGCCGAAATACGAAAGTGCGGGTTTGCGGGTTGCGGATAGCAAAAATAAAAATAGAAAAAAGGATTCTTGAAAGCCGAAAATCGACCATGCGGGTAACGGGTCTCGGGAACGTCACACTGTGAAGCGGGAAAACCATCCTGAAAGCCGCATTCTGAAGTTCACAAATTGCGGGTTTTGGGAGCACACAACAAATAAACAAAAACGACCATCCCAAAAGCCGAAATGCCACCATTGCGGAGTTCGGGTTTCGGGGTAATTATTCCTCGATCTTACTACCAATTAGTTCCACAAACCGCAAATGTTGGGTTGCGGATTGTGGGATCACCAAATACCAAAATTTCAAGCAATAGTCGTGCAACCCACAAATGTCGGGTTGCGGGTTTCAGAGACTCCAAATGCTGATTTTCAGAATGATGATAACAATCAACAAAATAATCAAAATTTTAGCTTTCTTTTCTTTTTAGACTGAAACACCTTGAAAAAAATGAACAACAGTTGCAAACAAGCAAACCAAAGGAATGGGTGAAGAACTTTAGAGGTAAAATCAAAATTCTAATATTTAAAAAATGACTCACCCAAACACCTTAGTGTTTAGTAAGATCAGGGCTCTCGCGCTTAAGTAAGCATGGGATATGTTATGGTCACAACAAGCCCTTCCAAGGGGTTCAAACCCTTCTTAAAAGGGAAATTTAAAAATCACCCTTACAAAAATGCAAATTTTTTAAATCACTTGACATTTATGAAGGACACCAAATTTTATAATATTTCAAAAGAAGGGTCACATTTTCAACAACCGATCAATTTATTCACTAGAAATTCTTGGTTGCTCAATGAACATTGTACCTTCCATATCTTATGAGGATCGATGTGAAATGTGAACATGATTTAGAGTTCATCTTCCAATAGTAACTTGCATTATGTCTCTTGTCTATTTATTATTGTACTATACCATTCCACAACATTAAATCCATCACATACCTAACCCCTGTGAAAATCCTCACAGCATATCTAAGAGCTGATGTATACCTCACAAGAAAGATTATGATTAAACAGGAAGATAGAAGAAGAGTGGTCAATGCAGTGTAAATGAGCAACAGAATAATAATACAGTAGAACTCAGATAGAAGCAAAATAACTTCACAGACACTAATTCATTAATCACAAATATGAACAATAAATAGTACAATGGTGAAGAGGATTCAAATGCCAAGGTGGAAATTCGAATTAGCCTCTCATAGAGTGATCATCAGATCAATAGAGTATCATCAGAGCACAACTAGGAGTCCTCATCATCATCAGTGGAGTCATCAATGCACAAGTAACTGTCAACCAGATGTCAAACTGAGTCTAACTGAGTGTGGTAGGTGTAACTAGCACATGTAGGCACTAACTGAATGAAGGAGGCTCAGTGGAGGGCACATGAGGAGGTAACTGGAGTTAGAATGGGCAGTCTAGTCTCACTAGAGGTCTTATCGGAGTGATACAGTTAGTTGAGAGTCAGTATATCCTTAAATCAAGGAAAGAACTAAAGATAATTGACGTACAACTGAATGGTAGGTGAGAGAGGGCACATGAGATGCATGCAACTGCATGCAGGGCTCACTAAGCACTAGGAGGGCTAAAAATGATCAGTGAGAAGCTCTCGCGGCTAGCTAACTAAGGGATAGGTGCTGGAACTGATGATTGGGATGCATGCATGCATGCAGAAATGCATGCAAGACTGAAAATGAAAATAATGAAAATGCTGGTAGGACTAGGATGGAGTATAGGAATATCTTTACACCCCCCCTTAATCCATCTTGGACCCTGGTAACTGAGACCAAAGTTCATCCAATACAATGAATAATAATAACAGTCAATAAACCGAGAAAATGGGGAAAACCTCATGGGAAAAATACCCCCCCTCAAAATAGACTGTAGGGCACACACAAAAAATAAATGCTCCAAACTCAAGCAGGTGTGATGCTTGGTCATATGTCTGGAGGTATCTTATTCTTGGGAAGAAGTGGATCATGCTTAGAAATCATGTGCTTGTACTTTCTCTTCAGATCGAATGTGATGAGAACAAATCCAAAGGTATGAGGATGATCCTGGAACCTGTGATTCGAATCAGCTGAGGTAGGGTCAAAACCATGAATGTGCAAATAGTCTTTTGTTTTCTCCTTTGAACCATCATGGGTGAGACTATGCTCAAAAGAACCATCAAATGTCAGTGATTGCTTGGAATCCAAATCAGATCCAAGACTTGAAGAATGGTTGCTTAAGATCTCCTTTGAACCATTAGAGGTGAGATCTAAACCAGTAAATGCATGAGAAATTGTCCTAAGCGAATGGCAATGGCCATGATCTTCAATAACCTTCTGAGAGCATGACATAATGATCTTACAGTTGTAAATAAGAGGTGATTTATCAAGGAGAGCGAATGAATTTCCTCCAATGGCTGATTTAACCTCCGAAAAATTCATGAGATTATGATGCAAACAAACAGACTCTGGTGCAAAGGAGGATTTAGGAACCTCTGCAATTTCTAGAGTGTGAGCTGGCACAGAATTCGAAATAGAATACATTTGGAGGATGAGTGTAGAATCTACAAGTTCTTCTTCTTTGTGGACAACTTCAATATGAGATATGTTCGATATTGATTCATGATCAGAGAGATCATCAAGGAGGGCGAATGCATCACTTTGCTTGCTCTCAAAATGGTTTGGACCAATCCCTTCATTTTTTTTGCCAAATCTTTCATCCAGATGGGCCCATAGCTCTTTTGGAGATTTAACATAATTAAGGAAATCGATTACCATACAACAAGACATTGCAAGCATCATTTCTCCAGAGACACTGTCACCTTTATTTAAGCAGTCATTCTCTTCTTCAGAGGATCCAAACTCTCTTTCAAAACAATAATCGAAGAGATCATGGCTCTTCAAATATGCTATCATTTTTGGTTTCCATTCATCATAGTTGAATGTAGAAAGAGGAGGTATTTATTCTGAATACATGGAAGCCATAGAAGACCTGCAAAAACAATAGAAAAAGTCTACAACTACTACTGCTGCAAAAGTGCAGAAATTGCTGCAACTACTACACTCAAAATATTGATAATAACCTGCAAAAAACTCTCAAGAATGGAGATAGACAAAACTCTCAACATGCTCTGATACCATGTGAAAATCCTCACAGCAGATCTAAGAGTTGATGTATACCTCACAAGAAATATTATGATTAAGCAGGAAGATAGAAGAAGAGTGGTCAATGCAGTCTAAATGAGCAACAAAATAATAATACAGTAGAACTCAGATAGAAGCAAAATAACTTCACACACACTAATTCATTAATCACAAATATGAATAATAAATAGTACAATGGTGGAGAGGATTCAAATGCCAAGGTGGCCATTCGAATTAGACTCTCATAGAGTGATCATCAGATCAATAGAGTGTCATCAGAGCACAACTAGGAGTCCTCATCATCATCAGTGGAGTCATCAATGCACAAGTAACTGTCAACCATATGTCAAAATGAGTCTAACTAATTATGGTAGGTGTAATTGGCACATGTAGGCACTAACTGAATGAAGGAGGCTCAATGGAGGGCTCATGAGGAGCTAACTGGAGTCGGAATGGGAAGTCTAGTCTCACTGGAGGTCTTATTGGAGTGATACAGTCAGTTGAGAGTCAGTCTAGCCTTAAATTAAGGAAAGAACTGAAGATAACTGAAGTACAACTGAATGGTAGGTGAGAAAGGGCACATGAGATGCAAGCAACTGTATGCAGGGTGCACTAAGCACTAGGAGGGATAAAATTGATCAATGAGAAGCTCCCAGGGCTAGCCAACTGAGGGCTAGGTGCTGGGACTGATGATTGGGATGCATGCAGAATGCATGCAAGACTGAAAATGAAAATAATGAAAATGTTGGTAGGACTAGGATGGAGTATAGGAATATCCTAACAACCCCTAAATAATCTTACCATCATATTGATGCATACAACATTGTTACGGAGAAAAAAATCCTATGGCTTGGGGTAGACCACAGCAGACAGATGACTACCAGAAATCAACTCAAATATCAATACAATGCTATATAAATGAGAATGCTAAGATGTGGATAAATGACCAACCTTCAACGGAATGTTCAAAGTAGATCCCCGCTGAGATTTCCAAATCTCTACACTTGAAACTGTAGCTTAGTCTCAACAACAAATACAAGCAAGTGCATATAATATGTGAAAGATATTAGCATAAACAATAGCATGGTCCATGAAATAATAAGACAATTTACCCAATGTTAATTAACCATTCACAACATCAATTGGACGAGAACATGATTATTTCTATTAATGAAACAAGAAGTACATCATACAACCTCTTGTCGACAACTCATCTGAACTGAGAACTAGGTCCCTCCACTTGTGTGCCCACCACTTCAATCCCCCATGCAATGGAAAACTCAAACTATGAAGGAGTTTGGTAGGTGAACATAAGAGGTTCACAACAAGGATCAATGGATGTAGACTCAATTTATGGAAAAAATCCAATAGAGTTTCGATGCTCTCTCTTTCTCCTCCTTCCATGTACCAGAAGAGCTCAATATATAGCCTTCCAAAGGTAGGTGAAAGGTCGAATCGATTCGTTTCGGGATACATGGAGGTCCAAAGATCACCCAAAGACCGCTTTTTGGAGTTAAAATTGAGTTTTTTACTGTAAATTACCATTTAAATCGATGTAAGCGGGTTGTAGTGGGATAGCCTGCGCATGCGCGAGTTGTAGCAAAGCAGCTCGCATACAGGAACAAAAATAGGGAAAACTGGGTTCCTAAAGGGAAAAAAGTGGTTCTGAGTCCATGAAATCAATATCTGAGGCCAAATAGTATAAATGCTCATAGGGTAGAAAAATACGCTGTAACCGATGCCCCCTAATGTGTGAGGTCAAAGAAGGTACTATGATGGCCAAAATACATTATAAATCTCAGAAGTGGAGTGATGGAAACACAAATGGAAGGAGTAGCCCACTCGTCATAATACAATGATCTCTCAGAATACATATTGATACAATACATAGAAATCTGATACAATGGCCATGAATAGGAAGTATTTAGTGGATACATGTCATAAGTGGTCATAGCCATGACCCAATATATAGTAAGATATGGTCTCCTACTGAAGAGGAAACAGCTAATGCAAATTGAAGGTACAAACTACTGATGTATGAGATTGATCGCTCATAAGCAAATCCCGATCACCAGTAGCATACTGAATGCCACTGAAGTCTGGAGATCTTCTACACAAATCACCAACGGTGCATGCCCTATCAAGCGAATAAACGTGTTGATGTTGAACCCGATGTGGCATCGTTTGATTACCAGTCATTGATGTATACCGTTAATAGACGCGAGATGAGCCACCAATAATGAAAATGGGCATCAAGGCATGGAGTACATTCATCAAAGTGTGAATAAAGGTGTTGAGGTCGAACACTCTAACGAATCCATTGATTGGGAGGCATTGATGAATCCCCAACTGTCAATGGAGAGAGAACCTACCACTAATGACTGCAAGCCTCAAGGTACTCAACCGACTCTAAGTCTCAATTCCGGAATAAATGGGTTGGAGTCGACGAAATGAAACTTGCTGGAAGGAGGGCATTAAGGAATCCCCCATCAGCCAGCACAAGGTAACCATCTATGCTAAAATATTTGGAAGAAATCGGACGAACATATTGGATTGTATGGGATGGCCAACATGTAATAGTCAAGAGATATGAGGAGTGGCCGACTCTAGTTTCGATACTTCCTTTGAACAAGAGAATGAGTAGATGGATAGACTCAGGAAACATAGACTCAATGACTAGATGATAATAAAACTTTGCGACACAGGAGGCATCAACAAAGGATCCATAGTGACTGGAAGCTTAACCAGCCGGTGGAGTAAGATCTGAGAAACAAGTAGAGCTCCTAAGGTCCTAATAATGTCCCAACTCATGATGGATGGAGTGGAAATGAATGATCTGTTCAAAGGCGACATGACAACTGCCAATAAGAGGTAGTAAATATTTTCCCATCCAGATTTTTGAATTATTTGATTTTTTTTGTCTTTTTCATATTAGGAAAGCTTGAAAAAGAATAAAATTGCTTATAGTACAACAAGTGAGGGAAGGAGTTTCAATTGCAAGCAAACTAGTTCCAAGCAGTGGAACATACCTATGATCAATGCAAGGAAGCATGTGCAAGATATGGACCCTCGGGGGGGTGTTCCCTCAAGGTAAGGGGTCGATCAAGCTATGAAAGATAAGTGGAGGCTCTAATTGGCTCAGAAGGGAAAGTGCATAGGCACACGGCTAATCACTAAGACAGTGGGAGTCGGTACAAGGCTCAAAAGGCAAGCAGGATAATGCAATGCAATCACAACTCAACATAAATGGGGGAGTCCTCATGGGAGATGGCCAGAATAAAATGAAGTAGAGTATGAGTCTTCATCACAATGTCATGGCGTGACTATGAAGGACTCCCAATCCTAAGGAGGAACAACGGCATGGGTGCCAAAAGACATAAAAGAATCTAACTAGGGCACCCATGGTCGGACAAGCCCTACTGCCAAATAAAGACACCTCTAAAGTAGCATAAGGGTTCTATGTCAGTTAAAAAGCGGGGTCACGCCTAAGGTTAATGAATGTGATCATAAGGTCAATGCAAAAATGCAGGTGAAATGACATCCTAACCTATATGCCAAGTGTAGAAAATACCTGCCAAAGGTGTGAAACGATTGAAAAATCCACTTTCGTTGGAAAAAACTGTTCAAAACGGCACTTTACAGCTTCATATTAGTCCAAAACAGTTTAAAAAGACAAAAACTATAGGAAAGTGGGTATGAAAAACTATAAATAGTAACAAAAAATTACTTTTACCATTTCATTTTCAATTTTTACCCACCATAGTGCTTTTGGTTGGTTTCTATCCTCGATCTTCAGCTGCAGATTCCGGGAGCTATGGGCATCGGATTCATGAACCATCTGGATCAAGTTGGTGGTCTCATCCCCCTCTTCAATTTCATAGCTTTTATTTTAGTTTTTAATGGTCAAAAAAAATATCTTCCATAGGTTACATCCAAAAATCGGTGTACACGGGATATTGTAATATGGGTCACGTGGAGGGCTTGATGTGCACAATCAATGCATGCATTGACCGCGTATATGCGCGATTGTATGCATAGTAGCCCGCATAAAACTCCATGGGTTTGGTTTTTTAAGATGTGGGCACTAAAAAATACCTTGTTTTTTCCTCCAGGATGGTCCTTGAGTGGAGAGAGAGAGAACATGACATTGTTGATGAGAATGTACGCCAATATATACCCGCACAACAAGCGTTGCAAGCATGCAGGATTTACAAGTTTTCTAGCATCAGGGGTTTAAGGGCCCAAAAGTGATTTCTCGCACATTTGATCAACTATTGGGACGCTGAGGCACAACAGATCGATCTAGATGGCCAACCACTTCCATTGGAGGTGGAAGACATATAATTTAATACTGGATTGTCCCGCCGGGGTGAACAGTGAGTCTTAGGTCTCGTAGCGTGGGTGTAGGAATCACCATCAACAATTACATTGACAGGTATTGCATCGTTGGAACCTAAAAGGTGGGTAGCCAGGTTCCCATTGAGGCCATAGCGAGCCTAAGTATGAATATCATAGTCCTCACCCTCGGGAGGATTACAGGATCGGCTGCACATCATCAGGCTCGAGGCATTTGATATTATACATGGCTGAGTGTATGAGACCCACAGTATTCGATTGGTGCACAACGTTACTGGGTACAATGAAGACTTAGCTAAACAAGTGCAATCTTGGAAGGGCCAAGAACTTTGGCTTTGGTAGTATTCTATGCAGTTTTTTCTTTGAGAGAGTACCAGGTTTGAGTCCGAGGGTTGAAGTCCCTCCGCACGGTCTCTGAGATCCCGCCCAAACCCGATGGGCAGAGGTACTGAAGTAGTAGGGTGTTGTTTGACAGGAATCACCATATTCAGAGGAATTCTTTCACTTTTGGGAACGACAAATCATCGCCATCGATTACTACCCATATGAGGGATAGACTACCACATAGATAGAGACATGTTGCTCCCTCTAGGGGCCGCGTTCGAAGACATAGGTATGACTACTCTTTTTAAGTTTTGTGAATTTTAAATTTTTTTGGATTTTTTGTTATATGTGAATGCAAAAATATTTTTGGTGTGGTATCATATTAATGGGTGACTGTTTGCTCGCAGATCTGGGTCCGCGAAGACCTCATGGATTCCCACAACACCGCCGTAGAGGCAGGGGAGGCGAGATAGTAGGTGCGGAGGCAGAGCACACACTAGAGATAGTATAGGTCAACCTCTCTTGTCTAACTGCTCAGATACCACTCATAGACGTAGAGCATCTCCCGGAGGCGATGCAGCGACATGTGGTTGGGTACCAGGTGTATGGGTGCGGCTGATGCGGCATATAGGAAATGCCGTACACTATTATACTCAGACTCATCCCACCGAGGAAGAGAGGCCTCCCCACAAGGCTTAGATGCCATGGGGCTCACTATTTTATATCGGATTGTATATTTTTTAGAGCTATGGGCTCCAATTTTGTATCATGACACCACTTTATATATATATATATATATATAACTTTGATTTTCTGACTCTACTATTGTGTATGTACAAATGTGTGAATAAATGTTATTGTTGTGCTTCTTTTATTGATTTGACAAATGCCAATCTAGGACATAATTAGCATATGTACTAATTATGTGATTAAAATGTCTCGGAACGTGAATGTATGTAATAAAAACAAAATGACGCTCCAAAAGTCTTACCCTTAAGAACCTCCTTAGTAATGTAGGATCCCTCACATAGTACTAGCCATTCAACTGAGACACAACCAGTTGCACATCCAGGAGAACTTCTAAATACTAGATAACATGCGAAATGGCATCGCGAAGTAACTCGATGACAACATTGTACTCAGCCACATTGTTGGATGTAGGCCCGAGACAAGCACCTCCTGAAGACACAATCTGATGGTCGGGTGAGTAAATAACCCACACAGCAGAAGCAAGTCTCTACATATGACAGCTATCCCCAGCCACGAATCCCAAGAACACTATAGATTCTGCTGAAATATGTCAACCAAATGGAAGCGAATCAACAGACTCGAAAAATCAAAAGAAAGCTAAACTATATACCGAAGAAACTATAAAATAGTATACAAAAGTATCAGCTCGAGCTAGAAGCTCAAGCATAATACCACTTGAGGTAGAGCCCATTTTTAGGCTCCTTCAACTCGTTTCCTTCGTAATTTTCCAACTCATAGTCTCCTTTCTCCAGGACACGCCTCACAATGTAAGGACCCTGCCACATGGGTTTGAACTTGCCTGACCCCAGGGGTTCCTTAGCTTGGTCATAAAAGAGGACCAAGTCACCTTCAGCATACTATTAGGGACGGACAGTCCTATCATAGTGAACCTTAACACGACGTTTGTTAGCATCAATTGCTACGGCGACATCCCGATGCTGCTCGTCAAGTTGCTCGAGGTAGATTAGGCGTTGTTCTACTTCTGAAGTGTCAAGTAGGAGCTCTATAGTTATTTTTAAAGAAGGGATTTCACATTTAACCGACAAGATAGAATCCACACCATGGACTAACTAAAATGGTGAGAACCCAGTAGAAGTCTTGACCGCGGTTCGATATGCCCACAAAATAGGATATAACATAATGTGCCAATTGTTCTTGCTTTGTCAAATGGTTCATTGGAGAATGGTATTTAAGGACTTATTTATTGCCTCGACCTGACCATTCGCTTGGGGGTAGTAAGAAGATGACTGGTCTTGCTTAAACCCAAGATTAAGTGATAAATTTTCCATCATATGGTTTTGGAAGTGATTGCCATGGTCAGTGATAATCTCCTTCGGGATACCGAATCGAGTTATAATCTGATTGAATACAAAGTGGGATTCTATAGCACCATCGTCTTTAACGGTCGGCATGGACTCATCCCATTTTGTAAAATAATTAACAGCCATGATAATATGGTGATGCCCCCTAGCCGAGGTTGGCTTGTAATACATGAAATCTACCCCCCACTTAGTGAAGGGACCGATGGTGATGACCAAATGTAAAGGAGAAGGGTGTGAGCACATGTTCTGAGCAAACACCTAGCAAGGGTGACATCTCTTCATAGCATTTACACAATCTTTGAAGATTGTAGGCCAAAAATAGCCCATTCGCAAGATACGTTGGGATGTCGCAAGCCCATATAAGTGACTGCCACACACTCCGCTATGGCAATAATTCAGCACTAGCTCCGCTTATTCATGAGTTAAACAACGACGAAGGATAGAGTCTTTTCCTCGACAATACAAAGTTTCACCAACAATGACATAATATTTAGCGTGATGTCTCACACGTCATTGCTCATCTCGTGAATAGTGTGAAGGGAAATTCATAGTTTGGAGATATATAATGATATCCCCATACCAAGGGTCCGTTGATGAGATAAGAAACAAATGTTCATCCACAAATGAGTCTTCATGGACTACTTTCTCATCAAGTCTTGGGAAATCCAACATCAATTCTATGAAAACCAAGGACTTCACCGATTTTGCCGAAGCAAAATCAAGATCAAACTCTTGAAGGATGACAATTCATTTATTATATTTCCCCCCAATTATGCATCGTGAGAGCACAAATTGAAACGGATTGACATGCGCTATAATGGTGGTCTTCCTAATCAAAATATAATGTCGTAATCGTTGGATTGCATGAACAGTTGCAAGGGCCAATTTATCAACGTGAGAGTATCTTAGCTCAGCATCTGTGAGGTTTCTACTCAGATAATAAACAACATGCTCCTAAAGCACATCGTCCACCTGAACTAAGACCATACCAATCGTCTCTTGAGACGTGAACACATAAAGAAAAAAATCTCTTGCAAAGTCAGGTGGACTAAGAAGAGAGGCCGATACCAAGGCTTTCTTCAAAGCATCGAAAGACTGTTGGGCTTGCTCATCCCAGATAAAAGGGGTTACCTTCTTCAGTAATTGCGTGAAACCCATAGTAATATTGTCATAATTCACGATAAAATGGTGCAAGAAAGTGGCTCTCCCTTGGAGGCTCTGAAGTTGAATCAACTTACGCGGGGAAGGAAATTGAAGTATTGCCTCAACCTTTAAAGGATCAACTCTAATACCCTCTTGGAAAACTACAAACTATATAAGGCGACCCGTTTTCACGACAAAGATGCAATTTTTAGGGTTCAACCTAATATTATAACACAGACATCTTTTGAAAATAAGGTGGAGGTGACTAGGGTGATCAAATCTCTCACGAGAATGACCAGCAAGATCATCCAGATAAGCCACCACTATGCGCTTGAGGTCATCAAAGGCTTAGGTCATGGCACATTGAAAAGTAGCTCCGAAATTTTTAAGGCTGAAGGGAATCTTCCGGTATGCAAAGGTACCCCAAGCACATATAAATGAGGTTTTATGTTGGTCCTTGGGTTTAATATGGATCTTATTGTAACATGAAAAACCGTCCATGAAAGAAAATACTTCACTTCCCGCACATGCATCCAAGATATGATCTATGAATGGAGTGGGAAATTTATCCTTAGGACATGCTCGGTTTAGATCTCTAAAATCAGTACACACACGGATGGTCCCCTTCTTCTTATCCACAGGAACAGGATTGGAAAGCCATTCAATAAGGGAAACTGGGTAGATGAAACCAACTTTGAGCAACTTCTCTACCTCTGCCTTAATCGCAGCTGCCTTCCTAGGATTCACAGCATGAAGACATTTCCGAACAAGATTAACATTTGGATAAGTCTTAATTTCATGTTCGAAAATACTAGGGTCTATTTCTGGCATCTCCTCATAAGACCAGGCGAAAACATCCCGAAATTCTTTGAAAAGACCGGTGTAAATGTGGATCTCCTCGGGGGAACAATCGGCACCGATGTAAATGTTCTCAATATTTTAGGGAGTGCGAGAGATGTTGATCAGAATGGTTGGGGAAATGTTAGCCATATTCCCCTATGTGTAAATCCCATGTGAATCCAAAGGATCCACAGGGTGACCAACCTTCTCTGCTAGAGTCGATCAAAACTCTTCCTACTCAATAAGGTCAAGGTCGGGAAGAAAATATGATATGTGATGTAGATCTTCCCAAGGCTTATCACTACCATACATGGCTTCGATGATCGCTTCATCCGAAGGCAAAGTAACATCAAGGAAATCATGCGAGCGAGAGGAGTCGACTGCCCACACAGGAAACATAATGGGATCTTCCTCTTCTGTCTGTGAAGAGGAGAGATCTGGCTTTACGGCGGCTTATTGAATCTCACGGTAGGAAAGCTCAGCTGCAGATAGTGGAATGGCCATCCTGATGTGCGCAATATTTCCAGATGAAAAGCTCGTGGAAGGTAAATTCCATGAATCATTAAAATATGACGTCCAGAATGGTACACTCTGTAATGAGGATGGGGCACTATCGGAAACGGTTACTATAAAGGAGATTGGTGCAACAAAGTCAAAAGATCCCATCAAAGAGGAATACAATCCTACACCAATATTCCAAGTTGTTGACTGATAATTTTAGATCTAAGGAACTTTCGTTCCTGGTGATGCAATGGTATTGGAACTCATGAAATTGAGTTGATCGACCATCACAATCTTTCCTTCATGTGGAAAGCAGATAACTCTAAACACAGAGGACACGATCGCTCTCATAGCGTAGATCCAATTCCTACCCAGCAAAAGGTTGTAGTCGATGGGTGCATCAACCACCTCGACTTCAATTGGAACGGTCTTCCCACCCAAGTGGACCTCAAGGGAGGGGATAATATCATGTGGTCTGAATGAATGACCATCAAATGCAGTAAACATGGTCATAGAATTCGACAAAAGAGGGGATCCTAGAGCCTTCCAACAAGATAACGACATAACTGATGTAGAAGCACCTTCGTCAACCACGGTACGTTTAACGATTTTTTGTAGGCACCTAACATGGACTTGAAAAGCCACGTGGTATTGAAACCGAGGTTGAACATCAATAGTGTCGAACTTGATAATGTTCGGGCTACATTGATCCTGGACACCCAAAGCACATAAAAGGGTAGTCCTCTGAGAAGGACAAGCCTGGAGAACCTCAAGACCTGACATGCCACCCGGAGCTCGACCTAGATCTTCTACAATGGAGTAGTTCTGGGCAGCTCAAGCATTGGGATTGTGCGTCGAGCACTTAAGAACACCTTTCGGTATCTGCGGCATAGATTTAGGATTCTCGATATGCAATGGAGTATTAGGAGGAGGAGGCTCATTCCCTAATGAAGGTTGTGGATCACCATAATCATGAGAGCGAGTAGCAAAACTAACTTCCGATTTGACCATATTAATGCATCTGTAACCACCAACAAGGATAGAGGACGTTGAAGTTTCATAGGTCCCACTACCATCGATCGAAACACCCGAATCCATATTTTTGTGATGAGGAAGGGGATCCTTCTGCACAGCTGGTCCCTATGAAATGTGCTTTGCAGCTTCTTAAAGATGAGGACACAAATGTGTAAGGTGATCTTACGTGCAAATCTTACAAGGAAATTTCACTTTACGTTTGGGTTTGCGGTCCCCAACAGCATTTCTGTCATCCCTAGGAGGGTTGGCGTTCTCCTTCTTAGCGTTATTATTCTTATTATTCCCACCCCTACGATTATTCTTACCATTTTTCTTCCCACCAGGTTGTTGGTTACCTGATGGGTTCGTTGATTGTATAGAGTGAACATCCGACGACTGGGTGGAAACGGATGAGGCATGAGACTGTCCGGGGGTAGATTGGCTAATGGACAGATTGTGCATCTGATTCTTAACCAAATCTACATGGAGAGTACTTGTGGATCCAAAAATACCATCGACATGTGGTCCAGGAACTGGCTTGGGCTCATGTCATGACTGCGGTGCATTAGGTATGATATTGTATAAGATGGCAAACTAAGCATAGACTAGGTCTAGCTGATGGGATTTGAAAATAGATTGTTCCTCAGTCATAATACTAGACAATGAAATGTCCTTCGAAATGTAAGGGAGTAAGCACTTAAGGAACCACTCCAATAGAAACTCTGGAGGAATGTTGGCTTTCACTCGCCTCTTCTGTCGGCGCCACTCCTAAATATGGTTAGAGATGTGCGTGGCTTTGTCCTGACGAAAGGTGGACAATAGTTCGGTGACAGTATCATAACGAATTGGCAACTGAAAGTGGTCTAGGAAAACCAAATATAAATCGTTGAAACCTTTATATGTGCCCCCAGGTAACTCGACATACCATTTCGCTGCTACCCCCCGTGAGGGTGCATTGAAATAGCCTCAAACGAATGGATTCATGTTTCAAGGAATTCGAGGAGCACCATAAGCGAAATGTGGTGACGTGATCACTTGGATCCTCACCATTATTCGACTCAAAATTTGGAACATCAGAAGGGAGCTTGGTGGGGACTGGAGGCCATGTAGGATTGTGACACATCGAATCATTCATCAGCTTCGAAAGATCGGGTATATTCAATCTAGCAAGAAACAGGAGCTGATGTTGTGAAGCTTTATTATAAGCTCCCAAAAGAGACTGGTTCTGCGAAGGTGAGATTGTGTTCATGGTAGCCAATGCCTGAGGTGCTGATGAACTCTGATGAAGCCGTGATTGTAGCCGTAAGGATAATAACCTCCTCCGTACTCACCCATGTTATGATACATAGGCATGTGCATAGAAGGGATTCCGTGAGAAGTATTGGGATAATAAATAGGACCAGTTGAAAATCCATAAGAATGGGGTCCCATATAGCCACTTGAAGAAGGGAAACTATATGAGTGATAGCCGTATGAAAATGGTATATTCCCACTCACTAGAATCGATGAACTAGATATAGGAGGAGGATTCGACATTATAAAAGCGTTCGAGGGTACATGCGTAGAGGTATGCGGGTTAAAAGATGGAATGTATGTTGTAGATCCCATACCTATCGTGAAACCTCCACTCAAAAATGTGTTAAATTTTTCAGAATTTACATCAATCTGATCTAGGATCTTAACTAAGAGAACAACATGTACGGCATATCTACAACATATCAATCATGGACACAATAATGCAAGCACACAAGAGACACAGAGTTTACTTGGGGAAAACCATAAGGGTGAAAAACCCGAATAACTTCCTCAGAGATAGATAGAGCAATGATACAACCCAAGCATAAGAGATAGACATCTCCTAGCAGTAGCTTCTCCTCCTCCACAAGTGCGCCACTCTCTCGAGAGTGTAAGAGAGAATAGAATGATGAAATAGAGTGCCTCGCGCACTCTATTTATACTTGACTTGACTTGCCTAATAACCTTTACTAGGTCGGCCTTAACTTAAGCACATAACAGAATGCTGACTGGACCGACACCCAATAGGGTGGTCTAATAACCCTTTGACCCACATGGCCAATCCCCAATAGGGTGGTCTAATAACCCTTCGACCCACATGACTTATAAAGGGATGACCCAAACAAGGTTGTCTATTAACCCATCAAGTATAAGTTACGACACTTACAATATAAATGACGACACTTCAATATAGAGGAATAATAACATCTCTATAGGAATACAAACACTTATGTATAGAGGAATAATACCATCTCTATAGGAGTACAATATACATATATGAAATACATTCTGAAGTTACATATACATCAACACTCCCTCTTAACTAGGAAGGTATTTCTGGACACGGGTCTTCTAGCACAAGTCTTCTTCTCTGGATCATCGTCACTGCTACTACTATCTCAATCAATCTCTGAATATACTCGTCATAGGAAGTTCTACAGAGCCAGTCCTTTTTCATACTGGCTGTAGGTCCACCACCTGCAGGTCTTCATCATGATTGGGCATACTGTGGAATTCTCGGGACTTATTACATCCGTCACAAAACCTGGCAGTGGCATCCCAGGCTATTACGAGAACATAGCTCTACCTATCGGATCTACCAGGAGCACATTACATGTGACCCATCACAAAACCTGACTGAAGCATCCTAGGCTATTACAAGCACACAGCTCTACCTGTCGGATCTCCCAGGAGCACATTACATGTGATCTCACCACAAAACCTGGCTGAAGCATCCTAGGCTGTTACGAGCACACAGCTCTACCTATCGGATCTCCTAGGAGCACATTACATGTGATCTCACCACAAAACTTGGTTGGAGCATCTGACGCCTTGTTCATCCTGTCCAGATATCCCAGGAGAAAATTACATGTGGTCATGGAAAAACCTGGCTGAAGCATCTGAGGCCTTTTTCATCTTGTCCAGATCTCCCAAGAGTAAATTACATGCCATAGGACAAAACCTCAAAAGAGCATCCCAGGATGTTACAGGTACACAAATCCGACCTGAAGGATCTCCCAGGGCGCTATTATATGTCCTCCCAAAGAAATGTCTCGAAACAGCATCCCAGGCTGTTACGGGTACACAAATCTAACCTATAGGATCTCCTAGACATGATCATCTGCACAATGTGTCCACACCCACAGAGTATCAACCTAATACTCTCCATATATCATCCTGATGTACACATGATCATCATGATCATCATCACTGCATCGTCCTGATGCATGGCAACTATAGAAGCTCTTCATCCATGATCATCCTGATCATACAATGTATCCACCTGATGCATACCAAGTATCTACCTGATACATATATATATACATGATCCACACACTGTATCCATCAGCATACATGATCTACCTGATCATACAAATATACATGGTCCACACAATGTATCCATAAAAATACATGATCTACCTGATCATACAAAGATACATGATCCACACAATGTATCTATCAACATACATGATCTACCTGATCATATCTAGCATCCAACATGATACATACACACATAAATGATCCAACTGATCATATCGAGCATCCAACATGATGCATACATACATAAATGATCCAACTGATCATATCCAGCATCCAACATGATGCATACATACATAAATGATCCAACTGATCATACAGAGAAGAAACTAGAACATCATCCTGATGCTCATCATCCAGCGCTTACATCCATAGCCATGTGAAGGATCCTCCTTCCAACATGCTTGGAATGGCTTCAACAAATGTCTCCATCACTTCTTCCTCGAAGTGTCATCGATCTGAAGAACACCAGGCTTCTCTTCAAACTTCACTTTGGCTAGTGGCTTTGTCAGCACATCTGCAATCTGCTCATCCATCGCAACATGCAGGAGCTTCACTACTCCTCTCTGCACCATATCCTTGATATAGTAGTATTTGATCTCTATGTGTTTCGACCTACCATGGAACATCGGGTTCTCAGACGACTTCACACAAGTCTGGTTGTCACAAAAGATACCAGTAGCATCCAACGGTAGATCAACTAACTCAGACAGTAGCTTCCGAAGCCATACTACCTCACAACTAGCCGAACATGCTACAAGATACTCTGCTTCGGCTGTACTCAGTGCTATGTAGGATTGCTTCCTTCTAAACCAAGAGATCACACCTGATTCGATACTGAAGCAGCACCCAAAGGTGCTCTTCCTATCTGTAGAACTGCCTGCCCAATCTGAATCAACATAACCCTATAGGTTAAACTTTTGATTCGCATCATACTTGAGACCATAGTCAACTATACCCTTCAGGTACCTCAGAATATGCTTTACAGCAACCAGGTGAACACTCCTTGGATCCATCAAGAACTGGCTCAATGTGTTCACCGTAAAGCAAATATCCGGTCTCGTGTTCGTCACGTTCATCAGGACCCAATCATCTGAAGAGACATAGTGACATCAACCGGCTCAGATGAAGCATCACACAGAAGCTTCAGGTTCGATGCCATAGGTGTGGTCATGGCCTTGCAGTCCATCATCCTGAACCTCTTCAAGATCTCTACTGCATACTTCTCTTGTCCAAGGAAGATTCCATCTACACTCTACCACACCTCCATACCTAGAAAATAGTGCATCATCCACAAGTTCTTCATCTCGAACTCGGCAGCAAGCTTCCGTTGCATGTCGGTAATCAATCTATCTTCACCTGTAATAAACAGGTCATCCATATACAAAAGTAGTATCATTGGATTGCCTTCCTCAACCTTGTAATAAAGGTTGGAATCCACTTTACTCTTGGTAAAGCCCAAACTGGATAGAAAGTTGTCTATCCTACCATACCAAGTTCTGCACATATATGACTCCCTGTCATGTGTTTCAGAACCAAGTGGCTACTCCACATCCACTTCTTCTTCAACTACACCATTCAAGAAAGCTGTCTCGAAATCCATCTGGTGTATCTTCCATTTCATCACTGCAGCCAGAGCAAGTATGGATCTAATGGAAGTGTATCTGGCTACAGGAGAAAAAGTCTCTATGCTAACACCTGTAGCATGCTTGATCTTGTAGATCCTCTTGGAGGTCACTATAGACTCCCCTTCAGGTCTTGGGACTGCATCCCAAACATCTTCATGATCGAGTGGTACTCCTCGATCATGGAATTCTTCCTAGATCTTGGGAACTTCAATATCTTCAATATTTTCAATAGATAACTTTGTTGTTGAACAAATGTTGTAGTCCTTCTTTTGTAGGTGATGGTATATGATCTTTCCTACACAACAAGTTAAATTGCATAATTAGAAAACATCTCATAGTTTTCAGAACAAATTCTTACACATAAAGAAATATGTCATACAGTCATGCAATTATCTTAGCCAATGCTTCAACACAACATTTATCCATATCCCGTAACTTTCTAGATGCCTTCCAATCTCTACCAGAACATTGTTAAGAGTGTGCACAACTCCCAACATGTCAGCAAAGAGGTTTCATTCTAGATAAGTATCAATGGAATGTTGTATAGTGCCATAGGCAACTTACCCATGTATATTAGTAGTATACTGTTCATAAATGCAACTATTCTAATATGCATAATACACAACCTAATTCTAGGAACATGAGTATATACATTATTGAACAATATTATTTAAACAATAAAATATGCAAGGAATGATAAGTCAAATACTTATCTTTGTTTGTTTGTTGGGTTAACTCCCTCTCAGTCTTTGCTTCTTTTCTGCAACTCCATTCTAATGTTGATTGTGAGAAGTGGTCAACTCCCTCTGAATATCTACATCATTACAGAAACTACTGATGTGTGCTCCTTCTTGATCTTTTCTTCCTTGCAGGAACAATTGGAGTGTGCTCCCTCTTGATCTTTGCTTCCTAGATTACCTGTCCTTAAACTTATATCCATCACTATGCATGCTTATTAGTATCATCATTGTGTTATCCTCGAGGTCTCATACATAATCACACATCCTCGAGGGATTGGGATAATAACTAGGACCAGTTGAAAACTATAAGAATGACCTCCATAAAAATGGGGTCCCATATAGCCACTCGAAGAAGGGAAACTATACGAGTGATGGCCATATGAAAATAGTATATTCCCACTCATTGGAATCGACGAACTAGATATAGGAGGAGGATTTGACATTATAAAAGTGTCCAAGGGTACATGCATAGAGGTATGCAGGTTAAAAGATGGAATGTATGTTGTAGATCTCTAAAATCAATACACACACGGATGGTCCCCTGCTTCTTATCCACAGGAACAGGATTGGAAACCCATTCAATAAGGGAAACTGGGTAGATGAAACCAACTTTGAGCAACTTCTCTACCTCTTCCTTAATCGCGGCTGCCTTCCTAGGATTCACAGCATGAAGACATTTCCGAACAAGATTAAAATTTGGATAAGTCTTAATTTCATATTCGACAATACTAGGGTCTATTCCTGGCATCTCCTCATAAGAACAGGAGAAAACATCCCGAAATTCTTTGAAAAGCTCGGTGTAAATGTGGATCTCCTCGGGGGAACAATCGGCACCGATGTAAATGTTCTCAATATTTTAGGGAGTGTGAGAGATGTTGATCGAAATGGTTGGGGAAATGTTATCCATATTCCCCTATGTGTAAATCCCATGTGAATCCAAAGGATCCACAGGGTGACCAACCTTCTCTGCTAGAGTCGATCAAAACTCTTCCTGCTCAATAAGGTCAAGGTCGGGAAGAAAATATGATATGTGATGTAGATCTTCCCAAGGCTTATCACTACCATACATGGCTTTGATGATTGCTTCATCCGAAAGAAAAGTAACATCAAGGAAATCATGTGAGCAAGAGGAGTCGACTGCCCATGCAGGAAACATAATGGGATCTTCCTCTTCTGTCTGTGAAGAGGAGAGATCCGACTTTGTGGTGGCTTATTGAATCTCACGGTAGGAAAGCTCAGCTGCAGATAGTGGAATGGCCATCCCGATGTGTGCAATATTTCCAGACGAAAAGCTCGTGGAAGGTAAATTCCATGAATCATTAAAATATGACGTCCAGAATGGTACACTCTGTAATGAGGACGGGGCACTATCGGAAACGGTTCCTATAAAGGAGATTGGTGCAACAAAGTCAAAAGATCCCATCAAAGAGGAATACAATCCTACACCAATATTCCAAGTTGTTGACTGATAATTTTAGATCTGAGGAACTTTCGTTCCTGGTGATGCAATGGTATTGGAACTCGTGAAATTGAGTTGATCGACCATCACAATCTTGCCTTCATGTGGAAAGCAGATAACTCTAAACACATAGGACACGATCGCTCTCATAGCGTAGATTGAATTCCTAGCCAGCAAAAGGTTGTAGTCGATGGGTGCATCAACCACCTAGACTTCAATTGGCATGGTTTTCCCACCCAAATGGACCTCAAGGGAGGGGATAATATCATGTGGTCTGAATGAATGACCATCAAATGCAGTCAACATGGTCATAGAATTCGACAAAAGAGGGGAGCCTAGAGCCTTCCAACAAGATAACGACATAACTGACGTAGAAGCACCTTCGTCAACCACGGTACGTTTAACAATTTTTTGTAGGCACCTAACACGGACTTGAAAAGCCACGTGGTATTGAAACCGAGGCTGAACATCAATAGTGTCGAACTTGATAATGTTCGGGCTACATTGGTCCTGGACACCCAAAGCACATAAAAGGGTAGTCCTCTGAGAAGGACAAGCCTGGAGAACCTCAAGACCTGACATGCCACACGGAGCCCGGCCCAGATCTTCTATAATGGAGTAGTTCTGGGCAGCTCAAGCATTTGGATTGTGCGTCGAGCGCTTTAGAACACCTTTCAGTATCTGTGGCATAGATTTAGGATTCTTGATATGCAATGGAGTATCAGGAGGAGGAGGCTCATTCCCTAACGAAGGTTGTGGATCACCATAATCATGAGAGCGAGTAGAAACACTAACTTCCGATTTGACCATATTAATGCATCTATAACCACCAACAAGGATAGAGGATGTTGAAGTTTCATAGGTCCCACTACCATCGATCGAAACACCCGAATCCATATTTTTGTGATGAGGAAGGGGATCCTTCTGCACAGCTGGGCCCTATGAAATGTGCTTTGCAGCTTCTTAAAGATGAGGACACAAATGTGTAAGGTGATCTTATGTGCAAATATTACAAGGAAATTTCACTTTACGTTTGGGTTTGCGGTCCCCAACAACATTTCTGTCATCCCTAGGAGGGTTGGCGTTCTCCTTCTTAGCGTTATTATTCTTATTATTCCCACCCCTACGATTATTCTTACCATTTTTCTTCCCACCAGGTTGTTGGTTACCTGATGGGTTTGCTGATTGTATAGAGTGAACATCCAATGACTGGGTGGAAACAGATGAGACATGAGACTGTCCGGGGGTAGATTGGCTAATGGACAGATTGTGCATCTGATCATAACCAAATCTACATGGAGAGTACTTGTGGATCCAAAAATACCATCGACATGTGGTCCAGGAACTGGCTTGGGCTCATGTCATGACCGCGTTGCATTAGGTATGATATTGTATAAGATGGCAGACTAAGCATAGACTAGGTCTAGCTAATGGGATTTGAAAATAGATTGTTCCTCAGTCATAATACTAGACAATGAAATGTCCTTTGAAATGTAAGGGAGTAAGTATTTAAGGAACCACTCCAACAGAAACTCTGGAGGAATGTTGGCTTTCACTAGCCTCTTCTGTCGGTGCCACTCCTGAATATGGTTAGAGATGTGCGTGGCTTTGTCCTGACGGAAGGTGGACAATAGTTCGGTGACAGTATCATAACGAATTGGCAACTAAAAGTGGTCTAGGAAAACCAAATATAAATCGTTGAAACCTTTATATGTGCCCCCAGGTAACTCGACATACCATTTCGCCGCTACCCCCCCGTGAGGGTGCATTGAAATAGCCTCAAACAAATGGATTCATGGTTGAAGGAATTCGAGGAGCACCATAAGTGAAATGTGGTGATGTGATCACTTGGATCCTCACCATTATTCGCCTCAAAATTCAGAACATCAGAAGGGAGCTTGGTGGGGACTGGAGGCCATGTAGGATCGTGACACACCGAATCATTCGTGAGCTTCGAAAGATCGGGTATATTCAATCTAGCAAGAAACAGGAGCTGATGTTGTGAAGCTTTATTATAAGCTCCCAAAAGAGACTGGTTTTGTGAAGGTGAGATTGTGTTCATGGTAGCCAATGCCTGAGGTGCTGACGAACTCTGATGAAGCCATGACTGTGGCCGTAAGGATAGTAACCTCCTCCGTACTCACCCATGTTATGATACACAGTCATGTGCATAGAAGGGATTCCGTGAGAAGTATTGGGATAATAAATAGGACCAGTTGAAAATCCATAAGAATGGGGTCCCATATAACCACTTGAAGAAGGGAAACTATATGAGTGATAGCCGTATGAAAACGGTATATTCCCACTCACTGGAATCGATGAACTAGATATAGGAGGAGGATTCGACATTATAAAAGCATTCGAGGGTACATGCGTAGAGGTATGCTGGTTAAAAGATGGAATGTATGTTGTAGATCCCATACCTATCGTGAAACCTCCACTCAAAAATGTGTTAAATTTTTCAGAATTTACTTCAATCTGATCTAGTATCTTAACTAAGAGAACAACATGTACAGCATATCTACAGCATATTAGTCATGGACACAATAATGCAAGCACACAAGAGACACAAAGTTTACTTGGGGAAAACCATGAAGGTGAAAAACCCCAATAACTTCCTCAGAGATAGATAGAGCAATGATACAACCCAAGCATAAGAGATAGACATCTCCTAGCAGTAGCTTCTCCTCCTCCACAAGTGCGCCACTCTCCCGAGAGCATGAGAGAGAATAGAATGATGAAATAGAGTGCCTCGCGCACTCTATTTATACTTGACTTGACTTGCCTAATAACCTTTACTAGGTCGGCCTTAACTTAACCACATAACAGAATGCTGACTGGGCTGACACCCAATAGGGTGGTCTAATAACCCTTTGACCCACATGGCCGATCCCCAATAGGGTGGTCTAATAACCCTTCGACCCACATGAGTTATAAAGGGCCGACCTAAACAAGGTGGTCTATTAACCCAGCAAGTATAAGTTACGACACTTACAATATAAATGATGACACTTCCATATAGAGGAATAATAACATCTCTATAGGAATACGAACACTTCTGTATAGAGGAATAATACCATCTCTATAGGAGTACAATATACATATATGAAATACATTCTGAAGTTACATATACATCAACACTCCCTCTTAACTAGGAAGGTATTTCTCGACACAGGTGTTCTAGCACAAGTCTTCTTCTCTAGATCATCGTCACTGCTGCTACTATCTCAATCAATCTCTGAATCTACTCGTCATAGGAAGTTCTACAGAGCCAGTCCTTTTTCATACT
The DNA here is from genome assembly GCA_027924585.1 of Larix kaempferi. NCBI lineage: Eukaryota > Viridiplantae > Streptophyta > Pinopsida > Pinales > Pinaceae > Larix > Larix kaempferi. The sequence goes on along the minus strand of BSBM01000206.1, from coordinate 2,948,134 downwards.
GGTTGTAGGCCCACCACCTGTAGGTCTTCATCATCACTGGCCATACTGTGGAATTCTGGGGACTTATTACATCCGTCACAAAACCTGGCAGTAGCATCCCAGGATATTACGAGCACATAGCTCTACCTATCATATCTACCAGGAGCACATTACATGTGACCCATCACAAAACCTAACTGAAGCATCCAAGGCTGGTACGAGCACACAGCTCTACCTGTCGGATCTCCCAGGAGCACATTACATGTGATCTCACCACAAAACCTGGCTGAAGCATCCTAGGCTGTTACAAGCACACAACTCTACCTGTCGGATCTCCTAGGAGCACATTACATGTGATCTCACCACAAAACTTGGCTGAAGCATCTCAGGCCTTTTTCATCCTGTCAAGATATCCCAGGAGAAAATTACATTTGGTCATGGCAAAACCTGGCTGAAGCATCTGAGGCCTTTTTCATCCTGTCCAGATCTCCCAAGAGTAAATTACATGCCATAGGACAAAACCTCAAAAGAGCATCCCAGGATGTTACAGGTACACAACTCCGACCCGAAGGATCTCCCAGGGCGCTATTATATGTCATCCCAGAGAAATGTCTCGAAAGAGCATCCCAGGCTGTTACGGGTACACAACTCTGACCTATAGGATCTCCCAGACATGCTCATCTACACAACCTGTCCACGGCCACATAGTATCAACCTAATACTCTCCATATATCATCCTGATGTACACATGATCATCCTGATCATCATCACTGCATCGTCCTGATGCATGTCAACTATAGAAGCTCGTCATCCATGATCATCCTGATCATACAATGCATCCACCTAATGCATACCAAGTATCTACCTGATACATATATATATACATGATCCACACACTGTATCCATCAGCATACATGATCTACCTGATCATACAAAGATACATGATCCACACAATGTATCCATAAAAATACATGATCTACCTGATCATACAAAGATACATGATCCACACAATGTATCCATCAACATACATGATCTACCTGATCATATCTAGCATCCAACATGATACATACATACATAAATGATCCAACTGATCATATCCAGCATCCAACATGATGCATACATACATAAATGATCCAACTGATCATATCCAGCATCCAACATGATGCATACATACATAAATGATCCAACTGATCATACAGAGCAGAAACTAGAACATCATCCTCATTCTCATCATCCAGCGCTTACATCCACAGCCATGTGAAGGATCCTCCTTCCAACATGCTTGGAATGGCTTCAGCAAATGTCTCCATCACTTCTTCCTCAAAGTGTCATTGTTCTAAAGAACACCAGGCTTCTCTTCAAACTTCACTCTAGCTAGTGGATTTGTCAGTACATCTGCAATCTGCTCATCCATCACAACATTTAGGAGCTTCACTACTCCTCTCTGCACCAAATCCCTGATATAGTGGTATTTGATCTCTAAGTGTTTTGACCTACCTTGGAACACCGGGTTCTTAGACAACTTCACATAACTCTGGTTGTCACAAAAGATACCAGTAGCATCCAACGGTAGATCAAATAACTCAGATAGTAGCTTCCGAAGCCATACTACCTCACAACTAGCCGAACATGCTACAACATACTCTGCTTCGGCTGTACTCAATGCTATGCAGGACTGCTTCCTTCTAAACCAAGAGATCACACCTGATCCCATACTGAAGCAGCACCCAAAGGTGCTCTTCCTATCTGTAGAACTGCCTGCCCAATCTGAATCAACATAACCCTATAGGTTAAACTTTTGATTCGCATCATACTTGAGACCATAGTCAACTATACCCTTTAGGTACCTCAGAATATGCTTTACAGCAACCAGGTGAACACTCCTCGGATCCATCAAGAACTGGCTCAATGTGTTCACCGCAAAGCAAATATCCGGTCTCGTTTTCATCAAGTTCATCAAGACCCAATCATCTGACGATACATAGTGACATCAACCGGATCAGATGAAGCATCACATAGAAGCTTCAGGTTCGATGCCATAGGTGTTGCCATGGCCTTGCAGTCCATCATCCTGAACCTCTTCAATATCTCTACTGCATACTTCTTTTTTCCAAGGAAGATTCCATCTGCACTCCACACCTCCATACCTAGAAAATAGTGCATCATCCACAAGTTCTTCATCTCAAACTCGGCAGCAAGCTTCCGCTGCGTGTCGGTAATCAATCTATCTTCACCTGTAATAAATAGGTCATCCATATACAAAAGTAGTATCATTGGATTGCCTTCCTCAACCTTGTAATAAAGGTTGGAATCCACTTTACTCTTGGTAAAGCCCAAACTGGATAGAAAGTTGTCTATCCTACCATACCAAGTTCTGCACATATATGACTCACTATCATGTGTCTCAGAACCAAGTCATGTGTCTCAGAACCAAGTGGCTACTCCACATACACTTATTCTTCAACTACACCATTCAAGAAAGCTACCTCGAAATCCATCTGGTGTATCTTCCATTTCATCACTTCAGCCAGAGCAAGTATGGATCTAATGGAAGTGTATCTGGCTACAGGAGCAAAAGTCTCTATGCTACCACCTACAGCATGCTTGATCTTGTAGATCCTCTTGGAGGTCACTATAGACTCCCCTTCAGGTCTTGGGACTGCATCCCAAACATCTTCATGATCGAGTGGTACTCCTCGATCATGGCATTCTTCCTAGATCTTGGGAACTTCAATATCTTCAATATTTTCAATAGATAACTTTGTTGCTGAACAAATGTTGTAGTCCTTCTTTTGTAGGTGATGGTATACAATCTTTCCTACACAACAAGTTAAATTGCATAATTAGAAAACATCTCATAGTTTTCATAACAAATTCTTACACATAAAGAAATATGTCATACAATCATGCAATTATCTTAGCCAATGCTTCAACACAACATTTATCCATATCCCGTAACTTTCTAGATGCCTTCCAATCTCTACCAGAACATTGTTAAGAGTGTGCACAACTCCCAAAATGTTAGCAAAGAAGTTTCATTCTAGATAAGTATCAATGGAATGTTGTATAGTGCCATAGGCCACTTACCCATGTATATTAGTAGTATACTATTCATAAATGCAACTATTCTAATATGCATAATACACAACCTAATTCTAGGAACATGAGTATATACATTATTGAACAATATTATTTAAACAATAAAATATGCAAGGAATGATAAGTCAAATACTTATCTTTGTTTGTTTGTTGGGTTAACTCCCTCTCAGTCTTTGCTTCTTTTCTGCAACTCCATTCTGATGTGGATTGTGAGAAGTGGTCAACTCCCTCTGAATATCTGCATCCTTACAGAAACTACTGATGTGTGCTCCTTCCTGATCTTTTCTTCCTTGCAGGAACAATTGGAGTGTGCTCCCTCTTGATCTTTGCTTCCTAGATTACCTGTCCTTGAACTTATATCCATCACTATGCATGCTTATTAGTATCATCATTGTGTTATCCTCGAGGTCTCATACATAATCACACATCCTCGAGGGATTGGGATAATAACTAGGACTAGTTGAAAACTATAAGAATGACCTCCATAAAAATGGGGTCCCATATAGCCACTCGAAGAAGGGAAACTATACGAGTGATGGCCATATGAAAATGGTATATTCCCACTCATTGGAATCGACGAACTAGATATAGGAGGAGGATTTGACATTATAAAAGTGTCTGATAGTACATGCATAGAGGTATGCAGGTTAAAAGATGGAATGTATGTTGTAGATCCCATACCTATCATGAAACCTCCACTCGAAAATGGGTTCACACTAACACTAGGGGATGACGAAGGAGGTGGTCCTCCACCAACAGTCGGATTAGATGGAGGGATGTGACTACTCCCAGACTGATAGGGAGTGAAAGAAGGCATGGTGCCCCCAAATCCAACACTAGAGCTAGCGTGACTAGTAGACATGGTGGATGTAACAGTTGGATTATAGTCAGGCATATCCAATGAAAAAGGGTGTGAGGTCATAGGGACGGATGTAGAACCATAACCTGGCATCCCCAAGGATGAACCATATAAATAACCTGTTGACCATGTTGCATCGAAAGGGTTTGTGCTCGTGGGCTGGGATGTCCCAGACCCATGAGAAGTCAGGTGTGGTGAACTATCCACCCAATCAGTTATCAGAGAGAATATGATACGAGAGGAAGTTATCTTTGGACTAGCGGGCGGAGTCGAAGGGACTCCAGTTGTGTCAGATGTGGAACTCATGATAAGAGCTCTCTGAAGCTTGTGAGATGTAAATGAAAAACTAGTGGTATTCTTCTGATGCCTCTTAATAAAAGACTGCAATGAATCGCTAGCTGCTAAACCGACCAACCTACGAGATCAGTGAAAGGGAGGGTCTCGATCCATGATGACTACAAAAATTCAACAAAATAATCGTCTCCTAAAGGCCTACTAGAGCGTCAGAGAGTATACACCTAAAAGAAACCTAAAGCCAAATGCACACAAATAGAATTGGCTCAAGGGACCTCCCAACACTACAATCGGTATGTCTCAACTAGGAGAGGCTTGAGACTCCTAAACTATAACCGAAGGTAACATAATCAATTATAAGGGCCCTCAAACTTCACTGCATGCATAGGGTCAAATCCCTATACATACAACAACTATGTTGTCCGACCCCTATCTGACTTAGGATACTCTCAGAATAACAGCTGCAAGCACCCTATGTGATACCTAGGTAAAGCAACTGAGGCTAGCACATATAACCAATGCTCAGGAGGAAATTCATGGGTGGGATCCGTCGTATGGGAAGGGTAACTAAGCCTGAAACTCAAGAGGGTCAAATCCCCCAAGAGTCCCCAAACACGAACAAATCCTATAAATATATGCCACGTTCAGCCAGTATTGGAGGGCTATCTCTGTAACCAACCTCCTGTGACCTCATGCTTAACTTTGGTTTGAGTAGAGCTTCCTGAGAACACTGATGTTTACCATGGGTTTCACCACTCCCTGGTCAGACACATAATATTTGGTTCAATAGTATTGGATTGTTAACTCACAATGATCTATTCCAAGACTCTAAACCTATACTAGTTGGTGCACCCTATAAAAGAGAAAATCGTTACTAATCAATTTTAGATTAAGCGTTAATTTTAAATGGCTGTGATTACTCAAAGGATATGGTTGTGCAACTAATTATGTGGATAGACTCAGTAAATGCACATCCAACAAACACTAGACCCCTCTATTCAATGGAAAAAATATGCCACTAAATGACAATCAAACCAAGGTTTCGTAATTCACAAAATAACAATGCAATATCTCTATAGTTTCAAGCTCAAGCAAGTCCTAATGAAAGCACAAGCACTCTAAATGAAAAATGCAATAACATAAAGCAAATATTTTTGTATTTTCACTTACAAATGAAAGGAAAATGCAAAACAATGTTTTTGTATTTTTTCAATATAGATGAATGAAAAAATGCAAGCAGAATCAGAACTCTTCAGAAAAATGTAGAGCAAGCAAAGCAAGAAAACCAGCAGATCCCAAAAACTAAGACTCAACCAAGCTAATGAGATAAAAAATTGAAAAAATGGTTTAAAACCAAAAAGCTCAAAAACTAAAGAAAGAGGAGTTTCTGGTCAACAAAGAGACATGGAACAATCAGAATACAGGCCTACGAAGACTTAGGAACACCCATAATTCACCCAGCAACAACCAAAGATGAAAAACAAATCAATCCTGGAGTTGTACACAACTGCTCATAGATAGTAGCGTGTATACGCGGGCTACTGTACTGACAGTAGCGCATCCACGTAGGCTAAGCAAGGCTGACCCACATACAGGGAAAGGTGAGTGGACCAAAACTGAATCAAACAGCCCAAAAAAGTCAAGATTTCTTACACAGATACTAACAGCCAGTCAATGACACAGAAGCTCGAAAAAACAGAAACTCAAAACAAATAAAAATGCTAAAAATCCCTAAAATGGAGGTTCCTCCCCAGTGGAGTCGCCATTTCTGTTACAAAGAAAAACTTCCTATGGCTTGGGGTAGACCACAACAAACAGATGACTACCAGAAATCAACTCAAATCTCAATACAATGCTATATAAATGAGAATGCTAATATGTGGATAAATGTCCAACCTTCAACTAGATGTTCGAAGTAGATCCCCACTGAGCTTTCCAAATCTCCACACTTGAACCTGCAGCTTAGTCTCAACAACAAATACAAGCAAGTGCATATAATATGTGAAAGATATTAGCATAAACAATAGCATGGTCCATGATATAATAAGAAAATGTACCCAATGTTAATTAACCGTTCACAACATCAATTGGACGAGAAAATGAGTATTTCTAATAATGAAACAAGAAGTACATGTTACAACCTCTTGTCGGCAACTCATCTAAACCGAGAACTAGGTTCCTCCACTTGTGTCCCCGCCACTTCAATTCCCCATGCAATGGAAAAATCAAACTATGAAGGAGTTTGGTAGGTGAACATAAGAGGTTCACAACAACAAGGATCAATGGATGTAGACTCAAGTTATGGCAAAAGTCCAATAGAGTTTCGATGCTCTCTCTTTCTCCTCCTTCCATGTACCATAAGAGCTCAATATATAGCCTTCCAAATGTAGGTGAAAGGTCGAATCCAGTCGTTTCAGGATACATGGAGGGCCAAAGGTCACCCTAAGACTGCTTTTTGGAGTAAAAAGTGAGTTTTTTACTGTAAATTACCATTTAACTCGATGTACGCGGGCTGTAGTGGGACAGCCTACGCATGCGTGAGTTACAGCAAAGCAACATACAGGACAAAAAATAGGGAAAACTGGGTTCCTTAAGGGAAAAAAGTGATTCTGAGTCCATGAAATGAATATCTGAGGCCAAATAGTATAAATGCACATAGGGTGGAAAAATACACTGTAACAAAAATTGTTAGTGCTACTTAGTGAAAGTTTCCCAAAGAAGCTTGGACAACTTGTCTTTCTAAATCTTCACTTGAATTCATGGGTTATGAGCATTGTTGATCCTTGTCGATATGAGAATTGACATCACATTTTGTTTCTATACTTAATCTTTTGAGATCCTACAATCACCATAATTTATTTATCTGTGTTATATTTTCCTCCCCTTTTGGCTTTGTAAAATATTAACACAATTAGTCACATGTTATGGGTTTAAATTATAATGGCATTGGGGACTTATTAGTAAGATTATTTGCAAATGTGTGGCATAATGACAATTTTGAAAAGCGAAAATAAGCATTATTTGAACCTAAGAAAATATCAGCATATATTGTTTTAATGTTTACATATTCCATCTCTTTAAAAGCATCTAACATGTTGATTTATAGTCATTTTATTTCATTGAATTTTCTGCATCATCAAATTCTTGCTTTTTTGTTCTTCAAAATAGTCATTCCCCATTTCTTGAGTCTATGCATATTTATCTATCACACTCTTTCACTTCATTCATGTTTTGTTATAGCTCAACTTTAACATCAGTATGAATACTTTGCATGTAAAATATTTTGAGAATTCCCCATAACTTTCTTTCTCTCTACCCCATCCCAAGCCCAATGTCAAAAAGACATATATCATTTTTAGCATTAATGATTAGAACAACAATTTGTATGCATGTGTGGGATAGGAAAGTTATCCAAAAGGTTTTGTAATTATTGTTATAACCAAACTTATGCATTATGGATTATGGTTTTTCTGACTCTTGCAGACATATTTGCATGGTGTGGTTATAAGGTATACGTGTTCTCTCTTTTTATTCAAATAAAAACGTATGTGTCTAGTGGTTAATCCATTATAAACATTGTAAACAATTTGAAGAGAAATATTTTATTTAGAATAGTTTTTCTTGAATTGTATCAACATTTTACTCTTGTCAATTGAAGTACAAATATTTATTCAAATTTTCATCATGGAAGGGTTGGGTGAATATTTACCCTTCATCATGAAATCAAGAGTAGCCCTTCAAATTTGATCACTGATGGGGGCGTGTGGGGGTTCCATAGGGAAAGTGGCTCCATGACACCCAAATGTGAAGATACAATCTCAATCTTTGATTCTAAGGAATTGTAAGGTTCCAAAGACTTAAAGTCAATATGAGTGGACATTTGTGAAAATGACAAAAAGGCTATACAAAGCATTTGCATTCAAAGGTTATCTAACCAATCATTAGGAATAGACTATGAATAAGGAATAGAAGGTGAGACATTTCCTTGGATAAAAAGTTATTGGTGACTACAATATAACAAATAATTAAATATGGAATTCATCCTTTGCGTGTAAACCACATTCTCCCAAATAGGGAAGAGATTGTGACTTCCATAGTATACACATATTTGTGCCTAAGAATCAAGTTAAAGTCAACAAGAGATAAAAAAATCACATCATCAACTAAAATAGACTTCCCACCTAACTTAATGGGAATATTATATACAATCCCAATTGGCTCACATGATCTAACATCAAAGGCCTACAGTTTAGTCATTAATGGAACAGGGGTGGGAGATCCTGAACGTTTCCAAAGAGACTAGGACATAATAGAGGAAGAGGCTCCTTCATCCATGATAAACTGATAAGCATGATGCTTATAATGAATGATGATACTTGTTTAGAAAAGACAAGAATAATACTTGGTTTATAGCATGGTCCCAATGAAAGGTAATAGCCTTAAAATCATTAGAGGAATTTTGAGGTAAAAAGTGAGATTCAAAAAAAATTGTACTAGATCAAAATCAACTTTATAAGAGCCAATAGGATTCAAGATAATGATTTCAACCTAAGGGTAAATAATTTTGGAGAGAAAACAAAAAACTATTTTTTCTCTCATATTTTCAATTTTTCTCCTTGTAGGTTTACTCAAATTTTGAGTGTTAGCATTCATTAGATGTGAAATTAAACTATGCATAAAATGAGTACCCACTCAACATACTTTTGAGAGACCCCAATAATGAAAACCTCAAAATACATTAAAAAAATATGTATTTCTTTCAATGAAATACATTTTTTGATGTAGTTAGAGTTGTTTCCTATTTAGGGTGTCTCAAAAGCATACTAAGTGGGTACTCATTAATTCCACATCCAAAAAGTTCTCACACTCAAAATCTAAGTAAGATTACATGGAGATAAGTTGAAAATACGAGAGAAAAAATAGTTTTTTCCCTTCTTTAAAAAAAGACAACTCTTAGTTTATTATTTTAGCTAGTATTTTCCTTAGGATGACCAATTTAGACCTCAAAATTTCTCCAATGATGGAGGGGTCACACTACCATTTTCTTTATGGCGGGGAGTTTTAGTGGGAAATGGACCACCAAAAGTGGAATTACATGCTCTCGTCTAGATGATTCTAAGTTCGCAATGAGATAGGTAAGGCTACATGATTTTTCACTTGAATAATGGGCATTAAAGAGGTCAAATCAAGTGGAGCCGCAATATTAAAATCAGTGGGTGCATGACGAGAAAGTCATTGTTGTAAGGTATCCAAAATGATTTACATATCTAAAAAAGTTTCAAACAATGGAGAGTATAATGGACAACAAATACGAACATGGTGCAAGGGTGATTAGTATTAACTTGGATGCCATGTTTATTCTTGGATGGTTTTTTCCTTGGTTGGCATTGTCATTAGCTCCAACATTACTTGTATTTCCCCATTTTCCATGATTATTGTTATTATATTTCTTGGAGTTCCTCTTTTTCTACTTCTTATTTGGTTCTCTTGAGTAATTGTTGGCTTTCATCATGTTGGAAAGGAGTTAAAACCAAAATTAATAGAAGATGAAAACACATTATTAGAGTTGGTTTGACTTGAGTTGGAAAACACCAAATAAGAAGTGCCATGGTCATGTTAGGTGTTGGTTGTGGAGCCTAATCTTCCTTATTCATATGTCATGTTTCAGTCATGTCTGGATCCTATCCCATGGCGGGGGGGTTTGGGGGGGATTTCCCCCCAAAATAGTTTCCATGGGGGGGTGGTGACTTGTTGGCAGGCGGTTTGATGGGGAAATGTCCCAGCACTGCTGATGCTGCAACACACCAAAGGAGGGCGCGAAAGGAATATTTTGTGCTAAAGAATACTGCAGTTGGTGGGTTTTGGGTCACTTGGACCATATATTATGTAATAGTGAGTCAGTTGTACCACGGTATGCGGGTTTTGGGGGTCATTTGGACGAAGTCAGTTGGATATTGGGTCAATTGTCCATAGTGTCGGTTAGGAAGTCAGTTGTAAGTGGACAAATATTGTAAGGGCAAAAGCCTATAAATACATGAGGGTTGTAAGTGTTAGATATAGCGGAGAGATGATAGAAGAAGAAGTGAGGGAATAGAAGAATTGTGTATCTGTGTTTTGCTTCTGGTATATGATTGCAATAGTAATATAATGATGAGATTTTGGTACGATCTTTGTGCAATGCTGCGATGTATGAATGTTGGTTAATGTAATGTCTGTTTACTGTTGCTATAATGATAATTGATGTGATTAAGTAATATGATGAATATGATGATAAATGTTGTGATGAAGTAATATGTTATAACTCCTTGCCGAATGTTTAAAGTTTTTTTTTAAGTATCACAATAGAGTTAGTCTGCACAACCATAACTTTCCTCCTCCCTCGGCAGAAACATGGTTCTGTCTACTCTTCCTGGACGCCTCGGGTGAGACCTCATCCACTCTGCGAGTGTTGTTGGGTGGGCTCAAACTTGCACGGGTCGGTGCCTAGGAAGACTGCGATGTGTGTCGACAATGAGGTGAACCCCTGTCGACCGAGGTCACATTGGTCAACAAATGGTTCCATTGCCAAGTTCATGTGCAGAGTAGAAGGAGGTCATGTTGTGGCACCCAACGAAGCCGAAGATACAAAAATGGTTCGATCAGAAGCTACAGGAGTTTGCTGAAGAAGAAATTCGGAATACGCGACTAATAGTAGATCACTGGCTGGGAAGATATATTCATGACAGTCCACATGAATGGTTTTTCTATGAATTTTCGGTCATTCTGTATGAATGGTTGTCGAAGATGACCTTCCAAGAGAAGAACTTCCAGGGTGGTGAACTGACGGCTTGGACCCCGGAATTGATTCAGGAGCTACAGGAAGTCTATAATAAGGCATCACGGGCTGTTGAAGTTTGGCTTGATAGCATCTTGGAAGGATATATCACTAAATTTGCGGTCGACACGAAGAAATCCTATAGTGAAGCTGAAAGATATTTCTTCCAAGGACCAAGGGGAAGGTTTCTGCTATCTCTCCAACTGTCGATCAAGATGCTAATCTGTGAAAAGGGTATATTAAAGATGCACCTTGATCAGTAGACAGTCTGGTGGGAGGAGGTCGTGGGTACCGTGACTACTGGGGAACAGTATATGGAATGGTAAGGGGTAGATGGGTGCAGACTATGAGGAGACTGTGAGCGAAGCCGAGGAAGAGAGTGGTCTTGTTAATTTTGAGCATTAATTCACAATACTCTAGGATCTTTGCTGAGAGAATAACATCTACAGTATATCAATGCATGAAAATCACAATATGACAAGCATCACAAGAATCAAAAGCATAAAGACAAGAGACACAGAGTTTCCATGGGGAAAACCCTAAGGTGAAAAACCCCACAACTTCCTCAGAGATAGAGAGAGCAATGGCTGAACCAAAAGTACAACCAAATAACACTGAGATAGTCTTCTGATAGCAAATGATCCTCCTCCTCACTAGTGCGCCACTTTTCAAGTGAGAGTGAATTGCTTTTTCGAATGAGTAAAATAGAGATCTCCGATCTCTATTTATACTAACCTTTTTTTCCCAGTGACCTTATGGGGACAACTTGTCTATCTAGATACATCCACATTATAATATATATAATTCAAGGCCGAGCCCACATGGTGGTCTAATAACCCATCGGTAAGTACACACACTTGCGACACTTGTCAATCCACATGAAGACACTTCCTTATAGAGGAATAACACATCTCTTATAAGGGTACAATAAATATATATAATAAAATACATAGATGAAATACATTATGAAGTTACATATACATCAACACTCTCTCATAACTAGGAAGGTATTTCTCGACACAGATCTGCTAGACAAGTCTTCTTCTCGGGATCATCGTCATCATCATCATCACTGCTGCTGCTATCTCAACCAATCTCTGACTCTACTCGTCATAGGAAGTTCTACAGAGCCAGTCCTTTTTCATACTGGATGTAGGCCCACCACATGCAGGTCTTCATCATCACTGGCCATACTGTGGAAACCTCAGGACTTATTACGTGCATCACAAAACCTAGTTGCAGCATCCCAGGCTATTACGAGCACACAACTCTACCTGTACGATCTCCCAGGAGCACATTACATGTGACCCATCACAAAACCTATCTGAAGCATCCCAGGTTGTTACGAGCACATGGCTCTACCTGTCGGATCTCCCAGGCGCACGTTACATGTGATCTCACCACAAAACCAGGCTGAAGCATCTGAGGCCTTTTTCATCCTGTCCAGATCTCCCAGGAGAAAATTACATGTGGTCATGGCAAAACCTGGCTGAAGCATCTGAGGCCTTTTTCATCCTGTCCAGATCTCCCAGGATCAAATTACGTGCCATAGGACAAAACCTCGCAAGAGCATCTGCCAGATATCCCAGGGCACTGAATTACATGCCATAAGCAAAACCTCGAAAGACTATCTGCAGATCTCCGAGGGCACAAATTATATGTCCTTCCAAGCAAAACCTCAAAAGAGCATTTTCCAGATGTCCCAGGGCACCGAATTACATGCCATAGGAAAAACCTCGAAAGACCATCTGCAAATCTCCCAGGGCACAAATTACATGCTTACCTGCACAACCTGATCCACGGCCACAAAGTATCATCTGATACTCACCATACATCATCCTGATGTACACATGATCATCCTGATCATACAATGCATTCATCTGATGCACACCACGTATCTACCTGATACATATCATCATACATAGTGTATCCACCTGATACATAGATACATGATCCACACAATGTATCTATCAACATACATGATCTACCTGATCATATCTGATACATATCAATATAAATGATCTACCTGATCATACAATGTATCCACCTGATACATATACAGATACATGGTCCAAGCATCCAACATGATGCATATACAAAATACATACACATGATCCAACCGATCATATCCAGCATCCAACATGATGCGTACATACATATAAATGATCCAACTGATCATATCCAGCATCCAACATGATGCATACATACATACATAAAAATGATCCAACTGATCATATCCAGCATCCAACATGATGCGTACATACATACATAAAAATGATCCAACTGATCATATCCAGCATCCAACATGATGCGTACATACATACAAAAAAAATGATCCAACTGATCATATCCAGCAGAAACCAGAACATCATCCTGATGTTCATCATCCAGTGCTTACATCCACAGCCATGTGAAGGATCCCCCTTCCAACATTCTTGGAATGGATTCAGCAAATGTGTCCATCACTTCTTCCTCGAAGTGTCCTCGATATGAAGAACGCCAAGCCTCTCTCTGAAGTACTCAAACTTCACCCTGGCTAGTGGCTTCGTCAGCACATCTGCAATCTGCTTGTCCGTCGCAATATACAGGAGCTTCACGGCTCCTCTCTGCACCATATCCCTGATATAGTGATATTTGATCTCTATGTGTTTCGACCTGTCATGAAACACTGGATTCTCGGACAGCTTCACACAACTCTGGTTATCACAGAAGATACCAGTAGCATCCAACGGGAGATCAAATAAATCAGACAGTAGCTTCCCAAGCCATACTGCCTCACAACTAGCTGAACAGGATGCAACATACTCTGCCTCAGCAGTACTCAGTGCTACGCAGGGCTGCTTCCGACTAAACCAAGAGATCACACCTGATCCCATACTGAAGCAACACCCAGATGTGCTCTTCCTATCTGCAGCACTGCCAGCCCAATCTGAATCAACATAACCTTGCAGGTTAAACTTTTGATTCGCTTCATACTTGAGCCCATAATCCACTGTACCCTTCAGGCACCTCAGAACATGCTTTACAACAACCAGGTGAACACTCCTCTGATCTGTCAGGAATTGGCTCAATGTGTTCACGGCAAAGCAAATATCTGGTCTCGTGTTCGTCAAGTACATCAAGGACCCAATCATCCGACGATACATAGAGACATCAACCGGCTCAGATGAAGCATCACATAGAAGCTTCAGATTCGATGCCATAGGTGTGGCCATGGCTTCGCAATCCATCATCCCAAATCTCTTCAGGATATCCACTGTGTACTTCCCTTGACCAAGGAAGATCCCACTTGCACTCTGCCACACCTCCATACCTAGGAAATAGTGCATCATTCCCAAATCTTTCATATCGAATTCAGCAGCAAGCTTCCTCTTAGTATCTGCAATCAGTCTATCATCTCCTGTTACAAATAAGTCATCCACATACAGGAGTAGAATCACAGGATTCCCTTCCTCAACCTTGTAGTAAAGGTTGGAATCCGCTTTACTCTTGGTAAAGCCCAAACTAGATAGGAAACTGTCCATCCTACCATACCAGGTTCTGGGAGCTTGCTTCAAGCCATACAAGGCTTTCTTCAATCTACACACATATGACTCCCTGTCATGTATTTCAAAACCTAGTGGTTGCTCCACATATACTTCCTCTTCAACTACACCATTCAAGAAAGCTGTCTTGACATCCATTTGGTGTATTTTCCATTTCATTGCTGCAGCCAGGGCAAGTACTATTCTGATGGAAGTATACCTAGCTACAGGTGCAAAAGTTTCTTCATAATCTATTCCCTCTTTCTGAGAGAATCCACGAGCTACGAATCTTGCATTGTATTTCTCCACACTGCCATCTGCAGCATGCTTGATTTTGAAGATCCATTTAGAAGTTACAACTGACATCTCTTTAGGTCTTGGGACAACATCCCAAACATCATTCTTCATTATTGACTGATATTCCTCAACCATGGCATCCTTCCATTCTTTCTTTTCCGCTACTTCTTCATAACTGGAAGGCTCTTTATTCATAATGTCACAGATCAAAGCAACATAGCTAGTTTGTGATCTGGTTCTCTTCTTTGCTCTGTGTTCTTCTTCTGGAATGCCAAATCTTTCTACATCTTGAATGATCTCTCTAGCCCATGCAGGTTTCCTCTTGTGAGATTTATCCTCACGGGGTGGATCTATAGGTTCTTGTGGATCTTCAAACTCACGAACAACTTCTGGAACTGCTTCAGTCATGGTAGTATCTTGAAATCTAGTTTCCTTAGGTTCTTCATAAACTTCGATAGGTGCCTTCCTTGATTTGATGAATGCTGAGTTTTCATCAAATATTACATCCTTGCTGACATCAATCTTCTTGAACCCTGGAAAGTATATTCTGTAAGCCTTCGAGCTTTCACTGTAACCCACAAAGATACCCTTCTTTCCTGAAGGATCTAGTTTGGTCCTCTTTTCCTTTGGGACATGAGTGAATACTAGACAACCAAATATTCTGAGATGGCTGACTTCAGGTTTCTTACCAGAAAAGACCTATTCTGGTGTCTTGTTGTCCAATATCTTGTGGGGTGTTCTGTTCTGCACATATACAGCTGTTCTAGCTGCTTCTGCCCATAGATGCATAGGTAGATCCTGGTCATGGAGCATTTCTCTTGCTGCTTCCATGATTGTTTTGTTCTTCCTTTCTGCAACTCCATTCTGTTGTGGATTGTAAGGAGCAGTCAACTCCCTCTTAATCCCTGAATCACTGCAAAGCTTCTTGAAGTCACCTGAGGTGAATTCTCCACCATTGTCAGATCTGAATGTTTTGATCTTCTTGTCAGTTTGATTCTCCATCAAGGTTTTGAATTCCTTGAACTTATCAAACACCTCATCTTTGCTCTTCAAGAAGTATACCCAAGTCTTCCTGGAGAAGTCAGCAATAAATGAGACATAGTAAACATACCCACTCAGGGAACTGGATGACATAGGACCACATACATCTGAGTGGATGATTTCCAGGATGTCTTTTGCCTTGCTTTCACTGCTTGGGAAAGCCTTCTTTATGTTCTTACCTTTTGCACATCCTTTGCAAACACCTTCATGTTTGGTCTTGATTTCAGGAAGACCCTCTACAACCTTGCTTGCAATTGGAAGTGCTCTATAGTTCATATGAGCAAGTCTTCTATGCCAAAGTTCACTTGGCTCCATGGATTCATGCACCATGGCATGTTCAGGTTGTCCCTTCAATTTATACAAACCTCCCTCTTGCTCTCCAATCACTACTGCATCATCTATGGTCTTTCCCTTTGGCCACATTAGGACTTGGCCATCCACAAATGCAACCCTCATACCTTTTGCATCCAATGTAGAGATTGAGAGTAAGTTCTTCTTGAGCCCAGGTACATACAGTACTTCTTTCATCTTCAAGGATTTTCCAGAATCTAGGTTGTAGGAGGCTTCACCACTTCCTTTGATTGGGTATTGATAATCATCCCCAAGTTTCACCTTATGGGGTGATTCATGTTCAGATATATTCACAAAAGATTCCTTAAACCCAGTCATGTGTTTGGAAGCCCCACTATCAATCAACCAATCATTACAACCATGGGAGATGGTACCTGTGAGAGCAGAGATCAGAACATACTCTTCTTCACTTGATGAGTCATCATTACTATCACTTTCTTCCCTAGCCTTCTTCTTTGGGGGTTCATCATCTTCAGCAACATGAGCATGAAACATTCTTTTGCTACCCTTCTTCTTCTTGATGGGGTTGTTGTTGTCCTTCTTCTTCTTGGGACAATTTATGGCAATATGTCCTTTCTCATTACAGGTGAAGCATATTCTTCTTTATTTGAAGTGATGTGAAGATTTCTTGGAGTGAGATGGCTCTCTTTTGAACTTCTCTTTCTTGGTGTGAGCTGTGAGAGCTTGATCTTCATTCCCCATCTTTTCTTCTCGTGCCACAAGCCTTGCTTCTTCTTGTGAGCATTCTTCCCGTAGTCTACTGAAGGAGATCAACTTCTTCCTTGCATAAATTCATTGAATAAAGGAATCCCATGACCTGTGTAGGCCATTTAGAGTGGTCATCACCACTTCACCATTCTCCACCATTTCATCCACTGCTTCTAGCTGTTCCTTGATCTGGGAGACCCTTGAAAAATAAGATTGAATGGTTTCTCCATTCTGAAATTTCACTCCTTTCAATTGGTTCTGCAGGGTCATCTTCCGATTTATGTTCTTCCCTTCAAACAGCTTGGTCAAAGAGTCAAACATCTCCTTGGGTGTCTTAAGAGAAGACACATGGCGTATGAGATGGTCTTTGATAGAATCAGCAATGATTCTCTTTTCCTTGACCAAGTTCTTCTTATGCAATACCTTGGCCTCTTCATCCTCTGGGATAGGGATGTCTTCTTTCACATATGAGTCCAACTCATTTTCTTCCAGGATTAACCCAATTCTATACTTCCAGGCTCGGAATTTATCAGCCCCTTCAAGCTTATCCTCAAGCTTGGTGTGGAGAGACATCGAGTACTTCAAATGGAAATAGAAAAGATTTAGGTCTTACCAGTTGAAGTGCTGAAAACTGGATCTGGTCCCGGATTAGGGTTTGTCAGAGAAACCCTAAAAATTCAAAATGTGAATTTCAAATTTCTGAAAGGATAGAAAGATGCACCTTAGTGAGCTGATCATCCTGGTGCATTCAGAATTTGAGATCAGCAAAGTCTTGCCCTTCAGAATTGCCTTTTTGTCCTCCCGGGTTCACTAGGGAGAGCCCTGAATTAGGGTTTGAGTTTCCCGGAGATCTACCCAGCCAAAAATCTTGATCCAAAGCTCTAAACTTCTATTTTTGCAAGGAGCTTCTAGCTGTGTCTTCAGATTCCAGAAATTCCTATTGTTGTGGAAACCCTAATTTTTAGGGCCAAATCTGAAAATGCTCGGAATTGAATTATGATTGGACAGATAGATGCGCCTTGATGAGTAGAGTCAATCTACTATACTGATTTTCAAAAATCTATGGAGAGAAACCCAATAAACAAGGAACCTAAGTTTCCGTCATTGCAAAATGTCTTCTTCTCAGGTTAGCTCTGATACCATGTTAATTTTGAGCATTAATTCACAATACTCTAGGATCTTTGCTGAGAGAATAACATCTATAGTATATCAATGCATGACAATCACAATATGACAAGCATCACAAGAATCAAAAGCATAAAGACAAGTGACACAGAGTTTCTGTGGGGAAAACCCTAAGGTGAAAAACCCCACAACTTCCTCAGAGATAGAGAGAGCAATGGCTCAACCAAAAGTACAACCAAATAACACTGAGATAGTCTCCTGATAGCAGATGATCCTCCTCCTCACTAGTGTGACACTTTTCAAGTGAGAGTGAGTTGCTTTTCCGAATGAGTAAAATAGAGATCTCCGATCTCTATTTATACTAACCTTTTTTGCCCAGTGACCTTATGGGGCCGACTTGTCTATCTAGATACATCCACATTATAATATATATAGTTCAGGGCCAACCCCACATGGTGGTCTAATAACCCATCGGCAAGTACACACACTTGCGACACTTGTCAATCCACATGAAGACACTTCCTTATAGAGGAATAACACATCTCTTATAAGGGTACAATAAATATATATAAAATACATAGATGAAATACATTCTGAAGTTACATATACATCAACAGGTCTTACAAGAGGAGGGGCGAGGTTTCGATAGGAGAAATTGGCAGAGGACGAGAGAAGGTACTGCTGCGATCGAACTGCAAAACCGCGAAGGAAGACCATACGGGACAAAGCGACCTCACAGTCCTGATAAGGATGACCAGGCTACGCCCAAGATAGAGGCAGGACGAAACCCCAACACCAACATACCCACACCTCCACTCACTGACTCTCAACCAGCAAGAAATACTACTTCGACACCGTTAAGTTCGTCAATACCGCAGAAGTTAATTGGTAGTAGCACAGCGACAGGAGGAAGGAAGCCCAGGATGGCGGGCAATGATGCTAAGTTACTGTTGTTCCATGGAAGTGCGACAGATAACCCAGAACAGTATTGGTTTTTGTGTGAAGCAGTCTGGACCATGAAACAGATCACTAATGCTAATGCTAAGAAAGGACAGTTAGCCACGACTATGTGAGGTCGTGCATTAGATTGGTTCATGAATTTTATTTTAGTCCCTACGGGGGGCCCAGAGAAGTCACTGGATGAGATTCGAGACAGGATGATTGTTGAATTTAGAAGTCCTAAGTCGGAGGCTCAATACATTACTGAAGTGAAGGAAATTAAGCAGTATCCCAATGAGACGGTATGGGATTTCGACCAGTGATTCAAGATGCTTATGGAAAAGGTCAGTTTCGATATGAGCGATGTCCAACAAAAAGAATGGTTCATTGCAGCATTGTCACCCCACATTAGGCTGCCGCTGATGCAGCAAAACATATCGATGCCTAGCAAAGCTCTAGAGATTGCAATGCGATTGGAGGCGTCACCGATTGGAGATAATGTAGCCAGGATGTCGCAGATATAGACACAGCTCGCTAACTTGACTATACAGTTGCAAGATTTGAAGAACAACAAGGAACAGCACGATGAAGTATGGTGTACGCAATGCCGAAGAGAAGGGCATACAAAGGATAATTGCCCGGATTTCCATAATTATTTTGTTTCAGGCGTGCCAAACCCGTTGAATGGTGACAGTATGTTGTGGTGTCACATTTGTCACGTGTTTGGGCACAGTCATGATAATTGCCCATTTATGCAGAAAATGGTCACAACCCCATGAAATCTTTACTGCACATTCTGCAAGTCGGTGGGTCATGATGACAAAGATCGCCGTGAATATGGGTTGCTACAAGAGAGGATGTGTGATGCATTTTACGTCAAGGACGATCAGCGTACCGTGCAACAACCACAACTTCAACCATAGGTAGCCTAGCCACTACCGCAACCGCAGATGCAGTTTTCACCACAGCAACAACAACTGCAGCAGTTCATGCCGCAATACCCTCCAATGCAGATGACTTCCCCACAGCCACAGTATGTACAACAATCGCAGTATGCACCACAAGGGCAAGAAATTCCACCAGCACCAATGCAGCAACAATACCAGCAGCAGGGTGGCTACCGAGGAGGATACAGGGGCGGACACGGTGGCAGATTTGGTCGTGGAGGAGGAGGCTGAGGTGGTCGTGGACCTGTTCAATGTTACCACTGTGCAGTATGGGGGCATTATCAATGTGACTTCCCATTACTACAGAATCAGTGTAAGTTTTGTTTTGGTAATGATCACACGGTTGAGAATTGTCCACAGTTGATTGCACGATGGCAGGCTGGGAACGCTCCGCAGCTACAGAATCAGGCCCAGCCACAGCAACCAATATAGAACCCGGTACAACAACTAGTACAGAACTATCCCCCACAACCACTGCCAAACGCCAATCAAAATGTCAATCAACCAGGGAATCTGCAGGAGAACCAGACGCAGAGTGCAAATATTGCAACTATTTCTACAGAACCGCGACCACAAGATGCTTCGGTGGCTATTTTCACTCATGGAGGCAAGACGACTGAGGAGGATGGTTCACGACCACTAATTTTGTTGGCCGGTCAGAAGACGGTACCCTTCGACATTGATACAGAGCGAGAGACATTCCTGGAGGCACGTCGCACTTTGGAGAAAGACCGCGGTAAGGCTATTGTTTGTGATATGCCACCTGTCTTTGATACTACATCAGACGTTGATCGATCACCACCACCAGGGACATTGCAAAATTTTCTTGAAAACTGTCTGTCATTGGCCCGAGACCTGGCTGCCCTGGTTGAGTTTGAGGGATGGTTGCAGCAATTTTCGAAAGGACTACAGGAGTCGAAAGTAAACTCCCTACAGCGATGGAAGACTGGCAAGGAGATGCGAATGAATATTTAGATTGGTGAATATGATGTTGACTCTATGATTCTTGACCTTGGTTCAGATGTTAACATCTTAACCAAGCAGGCATGGCAGAAGATGGGAAGTCCCCCATTGAGCTGGTCTCCTATGCAGCTCCGGTTGGCTAACCATGCGAAGGTAACACCTATTGGGCGAGTTCTGCGGCTCATGATTGATATTGAGGGTATGAAGACTTATGTTGACTTTGATGTTATTGAAGTAGTTGAGGGAGGAAGCTATTATCCGGCGCTCTTGGGGATCGGATGGGCTAATGATAGTGGAGTTGTCATCAACTTCAAGAAGCGCATGATGACCTTTGAGAAGCACAATTTTAGAGTCATAGCCCCGTTGGATCCCGCTAAAGGACGCCGCTACATGGAGCCTGTAAGAGATGATGATCCCACTAGATGGGACCCTGCATTCAATATCTCTGAAGATTATATTCATCCTACAGCCTACGGTGAGTTGGAGTGGCACAGCGAGAGCTCTACGTCTTTCGACTCTAATGATGCAATGGAACATTGGCAGAATCGAATGCATGAAATACCATTCCGGAAATGTGGCTTAGTTACGCAATCCTTATGTCATGTCGTGACAGAAACGATCACATTGCCTGTCTATGATGGGTTTCCCGGCTTAACCACCTTTTTAACAGAATTTGAAGACTGCATCCCAGAACCACAGTGATTGTTGACCTTGGATGAAGCACTGAAGGCTGCTCTAGCACGCTAGTGGGTGACCCATAAGAAATTCATTAAAGGTTGGTCATAGTGTCGAAGGTTGATGATGGTTCGGTTCGGTGATACTGAGGTTTATCACACTGGAAAGTATAATGGCCGAACTGATCCCAGTGATCATGTGATGGAGTGCCAACACTTATGGGTAACGTGACCCAGAGATGTGTGGGTCCATGCTTTTGTCCATACTTTGGATGAGATACCACGCTCATGGTACACTGCAGCCGAGTTGCGCTGAGACATTACAACATGGGGGGAGTTGATGATCTGTTTCACTCATACATTCACTTTTGCGGATGCTAACCCGGATGTCCATAATGCCCTGTAGCTTATCTGCGACGTGGTATTTCAGGTTGTTCCGACGGTCTACCCTGTCGACCCACACACACATTGCTAGATGCAGTCTCTCATGGAGTGCTTCAAAATCAGTGGTGGCCCAGAGGACAATGATGATCCCCGGAATGTTAACATTCCTGAGACTGAAGGAAGTCGCGACGTGGTCCCACCTGTTGCGCCAAGTAATCCGGTTCGTCATCCATTGCAGCTTCGCAAGATGAATATCGACACCGAGGCTACTCCCAAGTTTGCTAATGTTGGGGATTATTGGGATGATGAGATGATGAGTAAGGTTACTGAGTTACTTCATGAGTTTCAAGACGTGTTTCCCACGAATTTTTTTGAAATGAAGGGAATCCTGAGTGATTTAGGAGAGATGAAGATTCCATTAAAACCAGATGCTAATCCAGTCCGACAGCGACCTTATCGGCTGAATCGACGACATAAAGAAAAGGTCAAAGTGGAACTTGATCGCATGCTGGATGCTAGTATTATTGAACCTATGGAAGAGTTCGAGTGGATCAGTCCTATAGTAGTGCAGGACAAGAAAACAGGTGAAGTGCGCATTTGCATCGAATTGCAAAAGTTGAACGATGCCTGCTTGCATGACCCTTTTTCGACCCCATTTACTAATGAAGTACTTGAAGGAGTGGGTGGCCAAGAGATGTACTCTTTCACTGATGGATTCTCTAGCTACCATCAGATTCGCATTGCCAAAGAAGATCGCCATAAGACAACTTTTGTTACTAAATAGGGTTGCTTTTAGTACATGGTAATGTCGTTTGGATTGAAGAATGCACCTGCGATATTCTCTTGGGTCGTTGTTGCAGCATTCAAAGATTTTATTCAGAAGTTTTTGCAGGTATATATGGATGATTGGACTATTTATGGATTGGTTCATGATCATCTGGCCAATCTGTGGTTAATGCTTGAGCGATGCCGACAACACCAGATATCGCTAAACTTGAAGAAATGTATTTTCTGTGCACCGTTCGGGATATTGCTGGGTCACATCGTGTGTAAGCAGGGATTGTTCGTCGATCCATCCAAAATTGCGCTCATTTTGGGGTTGCAACTGCCGACCGCTGTTAAGCAGTTGCACGAGACCTTGGGCCACACGGGATATTATTGCAAGTTCATTAGGGGGTATGCTACGATTATTTCCCCTATGGAAAAGTTGTTGAAGAAGGATGCGACATTCCAGTGGAACCCGGAATGTCAGGATAGTTTTGAAACGCTCAAAGCGAAGATGGCGTCGGCCCCAATCTTGGTCTTTCCAGACTGGAGTAAGGAATTCCATGTCCATGTTGATACTTCATCGGTTGCACTAGGGGTTCTATTGGCCCAACCAGGAGAAGGCGACATTGATAATCCCATTGCTTTTGCCAGTTGGAAGCTGTCTTCTGCAGAACGCAATTACACTACCACAGAACGCGAAGGTCTGGCCATGGTTTACACGCTGCAGAAGTTCAGGCATTATTTGTTGGGTGGCCACTTTAAAATGTTCACTGATCATTCTGCATTGAAATACTTGGTCAATAATCCTGTGTTGGGGGGGAAGATCTGACGATGGCTACTTTTGTTTCAGGAGTTTGATTTCGAAATCATTGTGAAATCAGGGCGGTTGAATGCTGGACCAGATCATTTGTCACGGATTGATACAGGGGAGGAACCGACTAATATCGAAGACGGGTTGCCGGATGCCCAACTGTTTCAGGTTGTCGCTGCTGATTAATATTTTGATGACATCCCTCAGTTTCTAGTTACTGGCATTGCGCCCGATGACTTTACCACTACTCAGAAGAAGCAATTGGTCGTCAAGGTTGTTGACTTTCAACTGATCACAGGAGAGTTGTATAAATTGGGTGTTGATGAGATATTGTGCAGATGTGTCTTGCCACATGAGCAAGTGCAGATATTGGCTGAGGCACATGGTGGAGTCGCAGGAGGACATTATGGCGGTCGGGCGACTGCCCGAAAGGTACTGCGTGTAGGACTTTGGTGGCCTACATTACATAATGATACGATCGACTATGCATGGTCTTGTGATGTTTGTCAGCAAACTGGTAAGCCGTCCATACGAGACGAGATGTCGCTGCTACCTCAAGTGACATTGAAACCGTTCGAAAAATGGGCTGTGGATTTTGTCGGGCTGATTCATCCACCAGGAAAATGCACAGGTGCGCGGTATATTGTCACAGCGACAGAGTACTTGACCCAATGGGCCGAGGCAACACCAATAGTTGATTGCTCCACCACAACGGCTGCTCGATTTTTGTTTGACCACATTATCACTCATTTCGGCTACCCCAAGATATTGCTGAGTGATCAAGGCAGCCACTTTCTTAATCGCAGTATCAGCACATTGACGGAAGAGTTGCAGATATAGCATAAGAAGAGTACACCCTATCACCCACAAGCAAATGGAACAGTGGAGGCGTTTAACAAGGTATTGGAGCATGCGTTGACGAAAGTGTGCAATGCGAACCGCGACGATTAGGACCTGAAAATCCCAGCAGTGTTGTGGGCCTATCGCACCACATGTAAAAGGTTAACTGGTCAGACACTTTTCAAGCTGGTGTATGGAAAGGAATCAATTATGCCACTAGAGTACATTGTTCCATGTCTATGAATTGTGGTTGTTACGAGCATGGATGATGTTGCAGCATTAGATGAACATCTAGTGCAATTGGTGGAGCTGGAGGAGGATCGATTTATTGCTGGCTTTCACCAAGGAGTGGAGAAGGATCGCCAGAAGGCATGGCATGATCGCCACATAAAAAAAAAACAATTTCAGCAAGGTGACTTGGTGTTATTATATGATAGAAAGTTTATGAAACATCCCGGAAGTTGCAGATGCATTGGATGGGTCCATATCGCATCAATAGTATTACTTCAGGAGGAGCGGTTCAGCTACAGTGGTTGGATGGGGCGATGCTCCCCAAGATGGTAAATGGCCACAGGTTGAAACCCTATCGATCGAGCTTGGAGCAGTGTGATGTCTGAGTCGCATCGAAAAAAAAAAAGTGTATGCGTTGTAGGTTGCTTGGTGGCAGATGGCACACCAACCGATGAAAGTATGCGAAAGCGGGAAGGTTTGTAGCAGTATTGCGATCAGGACCAATGAAATATTTTGTTGAAGAATTTTCGTGATGATTATAGAGGATTTGGGGGATACGGGGCAGTGTTGTCACCTCTGCCCATCATCCCTATACATGATTGCGCCTGACAAATTCAGCTGGATTACCACAGACGACGGCATGTTTTTCACCTAGCACGCTGGGCCAGTGCAATCAGCACAATGTGAGGAGATTGCTCACACATCGGCACGTGGGATCTTCGGTGACAGCATGGTCATCCCCCCCTGTTGTGTCAGTCGGTGGGTTCACACACATAGATGAGAGGTAGTGGGGGATCATTCCCACCGTCGTGACCCAGGAATGGTCCGGATATAAGTAGTCGAGGTAGTTGATAGTTCGCTACAACGAAGTTGTTCTGAAATAGAGTGGTTATGCTGGTTGATATGGTTGCGAGTTAAGTTGTGAGGAATTCCAAGAAGGCTGTAGAAATGCTTCACTTTGTTTCCCGTGGCAGCACCCCAGGGGCCCTGCGAGCCCAAACGACGAGTGTCCCTAAGTGCCTTGATATGGCGGGTGCATTTACACTGTGGTATGCCCGAGCCGAGGGCCGGTCCAACATGGTTAAGTATGCAGTAGTTGTTCGAAGGATTGTGCTCTTCTCGACCCCTGAGCAGGTTGGGGCTGTAGCTCCCCGCCCACAGTAGGAACCAGTTGCTAGTGCAAAATAGATGTGCCAGAGTCATCTGCCGATTTCGCCCCTTGGTACTATTCATCCTCTTTTTCTTCCTGTCAATACTTTTCCAAGAGACTCAAGGATGAGTTTTGAAAGTACATGACAACAAGTCAGGTGATGACAATTTTGGGTTCAACATACAGACGACGATCAATGTAGCAGAAGGAGTGGGACAACACCGCGTGATCCAGACAGCAAGAATAGTTATCGGAACCTAGTTCGGTTCGATGGCACTCTGTCCAGCAATTGACGTGCCTAGAGGGCGAGCCACAAGATTGTGTTGGGGGCCTGTTGGCAGGCGGTTTGATGGGGAAATGTTGTAGCACCGTCGATGCTGCAACACACCATAGGAGGGCGCGAAAGGAGTATTTTGTGCTAAAGAATACTGCAGTTGGCGGGTTTTGGGTCACTTGGACCATATATTATGTAATAGTGAGTCAGTTGTACCGCGGTATGCGGGTTTTTGGGGTCATTTGGACCAAGTCAATTGGATATTGGGTCAATTGTCCATAGTGTTGGTTAGGAAGTCAGTTGTAAGTGGACAAATATTGTAAGGGCAGAAGCCTATAAATACATGAGGGTTGTAAGTGTTAGATATAGCGGAGAGATGATAGAAGAAGAAGCGAGGCAATAGAAGAATTGTGTATCTATGTTTTGCTTCTGGTATATGATTGTGATAGTAATATAATGATGAGATTTTGGTATGATCTTTGTGCAATGCTGCAATGTATGAATGTTGGTTAATGTAATGTTTGTTTATTGTTGCTATAATGATAATTGCTGTGATTAAGTAATATGCCGAATATGATGATAAATTCTGCAATGAAGTAATATGTTATAACTCCTTGCCGAATGTTTAAAGTTTCTATTTAAGTATTGCAATAGAGTTAGTCTGCATAGCCACAAATTTCCTCCTCTCTCGGTGGAAACATGGTTCCATCTGCTCTTCCTGGACGCCTCGGGTGAGACCTCATCCACTCTACAGGTGTTGCTGGGTGGGCTCAAACCTTCCCGGGCCAGTGCCCAGGAATACTGCAGTATGTGTCGATAGTGAGGTGAACCCCTATCGACCGAGGTCACGTTGGTCAACACGACTGCATTTTAGGAGCCCCCCTTGGAGAGGGTTTGGGGGTAGCACCCTTGTAGCAAAAATTTCAGGAAAAAAATGCCTTGTAAAATGTTGTAATTTCATAGTCATGACTTGGTCAATAATGGGTGATTTATGGGCCCGTGGTATTGGGTGTTCCATAGTATTTTCCCATGGTAATCCCTCTTTAAAAGGAAGGCATTGTAATACGGATGTGTATTGTAGAATTGTAAATAAATCTATGATTGTATTGTGAGAGAGATTGTGAGAAAGTGAATAGAAAGTTGCGGCAGATGTGCTGTAGGTTGTATCCCTTCATTTGTTGGATGGTATAAAATAAGGAATGGAAATTTTGTGTGTGCGTAGCCCATTTGGGTGAACCATGTTATATTAGTGTCTCTCTTGTAATTTTTTTTATGTGATTTATATTTGCATCTTGTGTATCGTTATTGCTCTACGATCTTGTTTTTCTAATAGTAGGAATGTTCAATGTATCCATGATGGGTTCATTAACATTTCCAATTGGTGGGAAAACAAAAGATTGTATTTTCCTTTGTGTAGGGTTCCCTTGAGTGTTAGTTCCTGAAACACTAGACATGGTACTCTAAGGGAAGGTGTAAATCTAATGGGTGAAGTCCACCAAGAAAGATGGTGAACTTAATCGACTAAGGAAAGCTTGTTAAGAAAAATGGCGAACTTACAAGATGAAAGATGTATGCAAAAGAAACTTATAGGATCCATAGAAATCAATATGGGTCAAATACAACCATTTTATTAAATTTGGATTAATAAGTAAGAATATATAAAAACTAAAAAAAAATAAAAAATTAAAGTGTGAATATCAATGATTCAATGTTTATAAAGTGAAAGATTGGATTCCAAAATTGTGAATTTTGATTCTAAAAGTGTGAATTTCAAATAATTTTGATTTTAAAAGTGCAATTTTTTTCCAAAAATTTAAATTTTGATTATGAAATTGTGATTTTCAATTCCAAAATTGCTATTTTTTATTCCAAAAGTGTCAATATCGAAGTGCTACAATGTGTATAGTGAGGTCAATATTTTGAATTTATTTAATGATGTGTATATATTGAAATCTAAGATTAATATACAAAATTTTATTTTTGTATATGCATGCACATCATTATGACATAATGCATTGCTAAATATATCCAGATTAAAGAGATTCAATAAATAAAAGAAAGTTTTGATATTCATTCCAGTGAAGAGTTGTATTTTTTGTAAATGTTTATAGAAACTTACAATAAAGTTCCACATTGTTGGATTACCCAACCTAATAGAGAAACCACGATAAGAAAAGGAAAATGAAGATAAAAATGAATTCATCTTTTCGATTAAGAGATACACATTTAAATACAATATGATGTGACCCTTGGTTTCATATTCCAAGTGGTCTCTTGGAATTCCTATGACTCTTCATATTCACCAATGTAACTTTTACTAACCCTAATGGATTAGGTTTCCAAAATTCCCCCCTTAATCTGAAGGCGTGTTTGTGAGTCCAAGAAAATTTTGAAAGCAAGTTGAAAATTGGATGTGAACATTTGCCAAAGGTTGAACGTCTCCTACTTGACAATGTGGCCATGTTCGAAGTAAGCTAGTAGAAGTTGAAGTCTTCTACTAAGTGGTAAAAATGAAGTGCTCTTTAAATCAGTGGTTTTAAGATGACCACAAACTTGGTGGTTTTGGATTACCACAAACCATAAAGGTTAAAAGAAGCAACATATGTTTATATCTTGTACTAAATGGTGGTTTTAGGCTAACCACAAACCAAAAGGGTGGTTTTGGATAACTACAAACCAAAAGATAACATAAGAAACAAAAGGTGATGTCTTATATTAAATAATGGTTTTAGTCTAACCACAAACCCACAAGGTAGTTTTAGGATGGCCACAAACAAAAAAGGTAGCACGAAAGGACAAAGAGGATGTCTTCTACTATGTGGTCATTTTAGGTTGACCACAAACCAAAAAAGTTAGTAGAGGCTAATTTCTTCTACTAAATGGGTGGTTTTTGGTTGACCACCAATCAATGATAGCTTTGGAATAAAACTCTATTTCTATCTTCTTGCTACATCTTTGATTCTTGTAGTGGATCTTGCTCGAGGATCTAGTTATTGGATTTGGTTCTAGTTGTGACTTAGGCTCTCTTATTCTCTATTTGATTGATAAGGATTCAAAACTTGAATCCTGGTTGTTAATCAATGACACGCCCCTTGTCATGTACAAGGTGGGAAGTAGGAATACTTTCTACTGCAAGATGTTTCAAAAATTGAGACCGAATTATTGTATATGATTGATATTTTTTTTGGTTATTGATGACCATCGAAAAGAATTGATACACTCATAATGAGTCTTCAATTTTGCAAGTTTCATCAGTTTTGAACATCTATCTAAAGTCAATGCTTGGATTTCAATGTCAATGCTTGGATTTCAGCCGATCTACATAAATAACTTGAGAAAACTCAACGATGGCCTAGACATACTCTGTAATAGGGCGCAGTTGAAACTACTTGTGTAGGATGTTGAGCATCATAATGCCTAGGGCGCAGTTGCGACTACTTGTGTACTAACTCACTGCAAATATTCTAGTAAGTAATAAGACTTGTCTTTTAAGTATGAAGATAGTATTCCCTAAATAATCATATTATAAGCTAAGAGATCTTTCTATATACATTATTACATCCTCGACAAGGACACAAGTAACTTGCAGGAGCTAAAAGTTTCCTTCTACCTTGAGAGAAGGAATAATTACTTCTTAGATAATAAATGTGTAAATATAAAAATAATGGCTTATATATATATATATATATATATATTGTTGGCAAGTGGTAGTACCCCGTGACTGGTAGGGTTCGCCATTGGCTGAGAGACCACTAACCAGGGGAATCTAAGCCGTCAAAATCGCCCGGGGATCGCACCCAGCCTGGATCACACCAACCCTTAGCATGGTTGGATTTTAGTATCCGCGGGGTTTCGAACCAATAACCTTTCCGCTTAGAGGTGTCTTAACCATCACTCGCCACCAACTTTTCTACATCTCATGGATATATTTAATATATATATAGTAACAAATATTATATTTATTATAATACTCAAATTATTATTGAAATGAGGTAAGGTGAAATAACCTTTGAAATTAAAAGTTATATTCCTTTGATAAACTTAAAATTAAAGGATTAGCATTAATCCTCATATACTAAAGTTATATGTATATATTTGAAAGAGATCGACAAACATATTTCCGTATACATATTAATGTTATGCCTATTAAAGAAAGAATGGCCTTGAAATAAAGGCAAGCATTACTTTAATATATATTAAAATTATTCACAAAACATATATAATAATTTAGTTGTGTCACGTCCCCTCCCGTCATCCCAATGCAGGGGAGAGAACATGACCAAACATACGGGCTTCGTTCTATGATCTCAGTCCCATACGTTACTAAAAAATGCATAATAATTAAAAGCTTAATGTGTGCAGGTTCAAATTAACTAAGCACAGTGGAATTAACTCATATTTGCACACACACAAATAGTAATGCATAACATATCTATCACAGCAGAGGATGATTCAACATATAGAGACTCAATCTCATTCCCATACCATGCATAGATCCCATGTTAAGATAATCATTTAATTTCATTAAACATGGACAGTTGACATATTGCAGAACACACAATGCATATAATTTACAAGACAAAGAACACTTATCTTGAAGATGAAGCTGTCCAAAAAACTGACTATGTGAGAGCAGCGTTCCACCTAACCATAGATCTCTGCCCAGCTTGTGTTCTTTCAGCTGAGAAATCACCCCCGAGCTGGGTTGTGTATCCACTGAGGAACTAATTGGGCTCACTCACAACCATGGTTTCACTCCACAACTATGTTAAGCTAACACACAGTTGGGTTTGTCAAGCATATGAAAGACAAAGGAGGGCAATGCTAAGCCAGTGAACTCAACCAAAGAGCTACATGCATCTCAAATGAATTCAATAGTCAAGGCACCCACATTACCTACCACACCCAACACAAGGAAGGTCCCCTTCTCTGTTGCACAATCCCTCAGACGTCCCTTCCCTCCAGTGCTCTTCATGGTGGGCATAGAAAGGTCCAGCTGCTAATCCTTGAGATTCTAGCCTTCACTGGGTTTATCAAGCAAACCCAACCTCTGCTCAGTCATTCACAATTGGATTTCTCACAATTCTGTTCATCAAATAACTCAATCCTGTCACTGGTTTTTTGGGCTACAAAAAATGGGTTTTCCAATGGATTTCGGGGTATCTAATCCTCTCAAATTCACCCCAAGGTTCATATCTATGGATCCCCCATTGGATTTTACTGTTAAATACCAAATCTGGGCATTTTTTGCTCTTCAAAATGTGGGTTCTTGCAAAGTTGCGATTTCTCGTTTTCCTCACTGCTGGCAATTCGTTTTTCGGTGAAAAATGGTGCTGATAACTTCCACAATGGAATGGGGATGAGGAAGAAGCAACTTCCATGAGGTAGAGTGACTTGTGGTACAAGAAAACAGGGCCCATACCTGCAAATACGAATTTCTAGGCTGCCCATGCTCCATTGAAGCCATGGACTGAAATCTTCAACAACTTTCTTACAACAGAAATAAATGTCATCAAGGAAAGTCAAATGGGTTCTCACAATGACATTTGGCAGCGTATAGTTCATCCCCACAACCCCCTCACCACTCCCTAGTGGATACACATGGCCCCTTCTCATTGGTTGCTTCCATAGCCATTTTTGGTATTTTATTGCAATATTAATATTTATATCAATTTACAATATTCCATGGCTTAATATCACATGGGTATCAAAATATCAAATACTTCCTTGTTTTAAATAAAATCCGAACATACACTAGCGGGGCCTTGGCCTTGAGCTCCACGCTAAGGAAACATACAACGCATATATACAATATTTACATTAAAAGCCAATATTTCATAGGGTCAAAATTGGGGTATTACAAGTTGAGCATAACTTTCCTATATAGATAAACTCTTACTCGACAAAGGTTGGGATCATTTGATGGTTGAATGATGGTAAATTTCTATGGAGCGAGCTCGACCCCATAGTTACTCTGCATTTCTTTTATGCTGCATTCGATGGTTGAATGATATTTATTTTTATATAGATAATGCCCATTGCATTCTTCTTGATTGATTGCACTGAGAGAAGCAAGGTGCTCTACATCCCAGTATGGGGGAGATGTTGTAACGTTTGTTCCCAACAAAATAATTAAAAAAATTCATGTCGACTCATAAAATAAAAAAATTATGGAAAGTATTTTAAAAAAATCCACGTTGACTCATAAAATAAAATATTATGAAAAGTAATTAAAAAATCAATGTTCCTTTATAAAATAAAAACTTAAAACTTAAACCCGGATCTATCAATCAAGAGAGATCAAATTTCTTGAGTTTAAATTTAAAAAAAGAAATACACTTCAAGAAATTGGATCCCTCTTGGTGTTTAATAGATACAGGTTTAAGATGGATCTATGCTGGTTAATATGTCAATGACGGTGTGATTATGATTTGTTTATTATGTATTATGCACTCTATTTTATGAGTATGTGTGTATATATATAGACACACACCAGTGGGATAGTTATAGCTCAGCTTCCCAATGGAAGGCCCATCACGTGACTTAATTCTATTATATACAGCGCGAAGAGGGTGTAGTTTTTGGTTGAATGCTTTTCGCAGTACCATACCATGAATGTGTGACTTCACATATTACTTGAAATCCCTTTGTTATATGTATATGAGTATTGGTGAGAGGGGCATAACCATTGGGGCTAGTGCCAATACGCATAGATTAATATATAGTTACACTTTTTTTCACAATGAAAATATGCTATACTTTATATTGAAGTATACAGAGTTACATAGTTTATCACCCGACGATACTCCATCATGAGATATCCAAAATACAAACCCAACTAATATCCATGAACAGTAAATAAAGCACCCTACAGCTCAATGCATCCAACCCAAATGTATAGTTGCATACATGTAATAAATCGTACCAGGATATACCAATCCTTCGGCCAAATACAAGAAAATAAACAAATAAAAATAAAAGTATTATGTACAAACAGCAACAGCAATATATGTCCAAAAAAAATCCAACACAGTGACAAATGTCGATGAAAAAACAGAACATAACCGTCCCTCGAAAAAAGATAATCCATAATATAATGAGGCCGCAAAAAGGATAGCTCAAGCTAGTGTGGGAAAACCGACTAGTATCTAGTGGCAGGCTGCAAGCCACAGTGGATTTCATAATAAATCCGACCCTCAATAGCACCTAGACCACGGCGAGAGAGTGTATCAGCCACACTGTTATGTTCACGAAAAATGTGGACAGTGGTAGACGTAGGGCATAATTCCAGAAGCTGCTAAGTATGGTCCAGCCAGAATTTCAGTGCAAGAGCGTTGATGTAAGCCACGTCATTGGCCCAATTGACAATCACTAGTGAATCCCCGACAACCTGCTCAAATAATATATTTGCCTTGGAAGAAAATAACAGAACCATCCATAGTGCCAGTAGTTCACCCTTCATGTTGGTGCCTCTACCACCCGACATCCAAAGCAAAATATGGTCTCCACCAGTCAGTTCAATGAATCCGCCAGACCCACATTGTCCAATTGAAGTCTGTGCAGCCCCATCAAAACAAGCTCGATTTCCAGAACACTGAAAATGTGGAGGAACATTGTAACGACCCCGAATACCAACATCTAGACAAACCTGAGCATCCATCTCATATTCCGCCGATAATTCCTGGATGTAACCAATGACCCTACAGGGCATAGTAATAATACCATCAAATATTAACCGATTCCTTGCCTTCCAAATCTCCCACGCCACCAAACATGTGAGACACCCAAATTCATTATTGACCGAAAACAGAGTCTTGTACCAATCCTGCAATGAAAATTCAGACTCCCACTTCAAGTGTATAAATGGATCACCAAAGAAAGACCAGACCTTAACAGTAAAAGGACACCCCGCAAATAGGTGGTAGAAATATTCCTCATCATTATAACAAAGTAGACAAATATTTGGTCCCTGGATACCACACTTCTGTAGGTTACTCCAAATGAGAATTTTCCCAACCAATAAAAGCCACGAAAATATCTTCACTCTTAGTGGGATACTCCACCCCCAGCACACACTGTACCACCACTTCCTGTCCACAATATTATTATAACATAAAGCCTCATATGCATCGTGTGCCAATAACATACCATCCTTAGAATTCCATGACCAGAGCAAACGATCCCGATTCATTACTGCAAATATTAGCCCAGAGCAAGTCCATAATGTATGACTTCCATTCGGTATCCATAGTACCAGTCAATCCAAACTGCTCAGCACTAATCCAACAGTGGAATATTTTTGATGAACCATTATAAATTAGAATTCGATTTAGATGATAGTAACCACGACATCTCAGATGGTGGAGCAGAGCAAAAGATAGCTTAAAAGGAGACAGACCACCCACTAAGGGATCTTCCCCGATCCGAATATGTCAACCACGTACAGGAACCCATGCCAACCATTCAGCCATAATAGAGAAAGATAATAGTAGGCTCGCCCAGATAATGGATATACCCTTAGTAATCTTCCTCATGGATCAAATCCATTGGATCGTTGACAGCTTACCAAAGGGTATATAGTTACACTACTTATGAAGAGGGTACATCCCTTCATGATGTGGCTTAAAGTAAATATATATATTCATTTATTGGATTATTTGATTATCTAGTTAGTAAAAAAGCAAAGTCTGTGAGGCTCCTGTGTGGATTTTATATATATGTGGCTTAAAGTATATACATTCGTTTATTGGATTATCTAGTTAGTAAAAAGGCAGAGCCTTTGAGGCTCTTGTGTGGATTATATATATATATATATATATGGCTTAAAGTACATACATTCATTTATTAGATTATTTAGTTAGTAAAAAGGAAAAGCCTTTAGGCTGTTGTGTAGATTATATATATATGGCTTAAAGTATATATATTCATTTATTGGATTATCTAGTTAGTAAAAAGACAAAGCATGTTGTGTGGATTATATATATATGGCTTAAAGTATATATATTCATTTATTGGATTATCTAGTTAGTAAAAAGACAAAGCCTGTGATGCTCTTGTGTGGATTTTATATATATGTGGCTTAAAGTATATACATTCATTTATTGGATTATCTAGATAGTAAAAAGGTAGAGCCTTTGAGGCTGTTGTGTCGATTATATATATATGTGTGTGTGGATTAAGATATATATATATTCATTTATTGGATTATTTAGTTAGTAAAAAGGAAAATCTTTTGAGGCTCTTGTGTGGATTTTATATATATATGTAGCTTAAAGTATATACATTCATTTATTGGATTATCTAGTTAGTAAAAAGGAAAAGCCTTTGAGGCTGTTGTGTGGATTTTATATATATATGGTTTAAAGTATATATATTTATTTATTGGATTATCTAGTTAGTAAGAAGGCATAGCCTTTGAAGTTGTTGTGTGAATTATATATATATATATATATATATACATATATATATTTCATCCTTTCAAACTAATGATGGTAAAGATGAACTTATTGGTTGGAAGCCAAATGTTAGCGTGGAATAATAATGCCATAGTGTAGTTGTAGTTGAACGTTTAACACTCAAACCATGTGTATAAGTATGTATAAATATGTCAACCAAAAAGAAAAATGGGGATATTCTTAATTACCTCTATCACTCTAGTGGATTCATTGCCCAGCTCGGGGTGGCCTCTCGATGGCAATAATATAGACTGGAGAGAGAGCCAAATTGGTTGGGAGGAAAGTTCCAGTCATGTCCATAGTTGCATTCATCATCTTATTCATATAAGTATTCTTTATAAGTTACCAATTGTATTTTAACCCATGTATAGATTTTCTCTTGTTATGGAATATTGTCATGACTTACAAGTAATGGGTGATGTGTTTTATATGTTAAATGGTTATTGATATCTATATGATGTTACTTGGTGTTGGCCCGGTTTTGCAACCAGGCTTAGTGCTATGGGCACCTGCTAACTAGTAGCAGCAGTTTCAATAGAAATAAAAACAATAAACTAAATAAACAATACTATTCATGGATCTAAGCAAAGATATTAAGCAAATAAAAAAAATAATTTAAGATCAAGAACAAGAACATATAAAATAAAGAATTTGTATTGAAAGTATGGGGCAAGCAAGTGCTTGCGGAATCAATACCTCTAATGGTGAGGTTGAATAGCTCCAAGGATGAGCAACTTCCAATCTCCAATGGTCTCTTCTCCAATGTGGTTTGCAATGGCTAAAATGCTCAGGGGAGATTTCAGCAGCATAAGGATGAGATAATGGATGGATGTGAAATGAGGAGCCCCTACCACCTTTTTATAGGTTTTGGTGGTGGGAAATACCATTTGTGGTTTTGTGGAAACCAAATGGTATTGACCAACATGGTTTAGGTACTTTTCCCTCCTTTTTCCTTTTTTGAATAAAAATAATATTTTAATTCCCTTTTTAATATTTTTGGGAATTTGGACCCTTTTTGAGGGTTTTTTATGATTTTCTTGGAAAAATAATCTTTTTTAATGGTAAAAGGGGTGTACTAAGGTCTTTTGGTGACCTTTTGTTGGTTTCAGAGGCTCAGATGGTGGAAAAGTGGACAAATGGGTCATGTGAGTAAGGGGATGAGCTAGTGAGCACTTTTTAGGTGTTAACAGATTGCCCCCTGATGTGTGAGGGCAGGAGCTCATCGTATGGCCGATAGACATCATAGTTCTTTTGTCCTTTTTTCTGGGGTTTAGGGGAGAGAAGAGACCGGTTGGAGACTGGAGCCACGGCCCTTGGAAGCTGCAAAAACAAAAAATATTACATGGCCTCAATATGAATGAGGTATAATCTCTGATAAAGGACGAGGCGGGCATTCCCATGCTCGTATCAAGACGTATACAAAACAATTAGTCCCAAGAAGGGGGATCTAATACGTAAAGAAATATACTGGTACATCATAATGGTCCAGAGGGGACATTATTGTGGGATATACTCATGATCATGGCTGATCTCAATAAATGATACACTGGAATAACTGTTGAACTGCTGAAACTGAAGGTGTCCAACATCTGTATGGACTCAATGACTGTGAGCCATCTGAGATATTGTCGCCATACGCAACCCGGATATCTATAGAAAAAATGTAACTGGTTGTATCCATAGGTAGACTCTCAAATGTGGAGGAGTCAGGTGGTATCCGGGGTCTTCGACTAATAACTGAACGGACCAATACCCTGTGCGAGTCTCAACGATGCGATCAAGGTGTTGAAGTCGAGCATGTGAGAAACAACCATTCGGAGAGGCACTGAGGATTCCTCTCGAAATGATTCGTAGGCACTCACCATAAATGGTAATGAGTCCAAGACACAGGGACCTCTAGGTCTATCCTCTGGAATCAATGTAGTTGTCGTCGACAGAGGGAGACCGGCAACTAACAAGGCAATGATTTTTCCTTGATAGGAGCACGAGGTGTAGAACTGAAGTGATGTAGTACTGATGGTAGGACTGACATACTTATGGGGATGGGAAATAACTGGGTCAAAAAATGGGTAGACTCAAACTTCCTTTGTTCAGAGCGTGATGACATGGTTGACCTGGCAGCGTAGGGAACTGACTTGTAGGTGTGGGGATCATTGCTTTGACTGAATGGTATATATTGACTCTGGGGGGGAGGACGAGCTGATAGGTGCTGTCGAGGGATTATCGAGGTGACATACTGCAGAATACTCTGAACAAAGGCGACCAAAATGGGGAAGCTGCCGTATGAGTAGATGTGATCTGTTGTGGCGCCAAGAGGCACCATTGATTCCTTCTTCGTAGTTTTAATGAGCTCCAAGAAGGGATAAAAGTGTGCTCTAAAATGGTACGGTCCTGTGGATTTTGCGAGCCCAGGACGGCTCATGCTCATGGTTGCTTTCATGTTTAGAGAGTCTGAAAACGGTAAGTGGACTCTGTTGGTGTTTCTTTTTCGTAATTTTAGTCTCCAAGGCCCGAAAAAGGATAAAATGATGCGGATGGAGAACTCTTCTAGCCGATGTGACTAGAGTATACCTTTTTCGTAATTAGTCTACAAGGTCCGGAAAAGGGGTAAACTTATACCAGGTAGACGCCCTTTTAGATCCGTTTAACGAGCATGAAAGGAAGCAAGATTGCTCGGCGATCTTTTCATTGTTTTAGGAGTCAGAAAAGAGCTTAACAGAAACTCCCTAAGTGCCTTTTTCGTAAAAGGGGTTGCTCGGCCCGAAAAAGGGATAAAATTATACCGAACAAAAATGGATTGATGAGGGCGAGAAAAGGTCTCAAGCATCGTCATCAGTGCGGAAAACTGGATCCGGTGACATAAGGATTGTCGAAAAACGGAGAACGGCCGATGTGGCACGCAAACCGAGGTTATGTGGGGGGCAGAAAAAATGCCCTGAAAATCAGGACGTGAGAGCGAGGAATGATCTCAAGCGTCATCACGAGCGCGGAAAACTGAATCCGGTGATATAAGGCACGTCAAAAACGGAGAACGGCCTATGTGGCACGCAAACCGAGGTGACGAGGGGGCATGGAAAAAATGCCCAAAAAATCTAAAAGTGAGAGTGAGAAATGATCTTGAGCGTCATCACGAGCGCAGAAAACTGAATCCGGTGATATAAGGCACGTCGAAAACGGAGAACGACCGATGTGGCACGCAAACCGAGGTGACGAGGGGGCGTGGAAAAAATGCCTGAAAAATCTAAAAGTGAGAGCGAGAAATGATCTCAAGCATCATCACGGGCTCGAAAAAATGAATCCGATGATATCAAATATATCAAAAACGGCGAGCAGCCGAAGTGGTACGCAAACTGGGGCGACAAGGTGTCGGGACACAATGTTGATATTGGTCCTGGTGAGAGCGAGAAATGATCTCAAGCATCATCACGGGCACGGAAATATGAATCCGGCGGTGCACATGGTGCGAAAAATGGAGGTCATAAGGACTCCAGAATGCTCAAAGAAAATAACTAAGTTAAAAAATGGTTGTAAATAAAGGTGAGCCCACCAAGCCAAGGATGTAATGGTGGGGAGAAATGATTACCCGTGGGGGAAAAATACTAGGTGTATCAAATCAACTGAAATATACAAGTGACACGTGACCTCAAAAATGGTTGAGATCACGAATATGAAAAAGTGAGCAGGGTTAATGGTCTGCCCCCATGCTATGTGCATGGGGTTTATGATTGTGGATCACATATGTGTTGGTTTGAACGATGGGCTCATTGAGGTGTTGAGATAGAGATGATGGGGAAGGTTCAAAATGATTGATCATGCCCCCTATCCCGGGGTCGAGGTAATCTATTATGCCCCCTAACTCAGAGGTGTCAATGTGGTGCAGATGTTGTCTCATAGAGAGATCAATAGGGCATTGAGCAACTGCTGGTGGGGTGTTATACCATGAGGCTGTGGGTCGTGGTGGCATACTGAAGTGATGATATGATGATGGGGGATTCCCTTTGTGGGGTGGATGCCCCCAGTATCTCCGACGAGGATCACGGTGATGATGAGTAGGCAAGGTTTTGGGCATGCCCCCATGTTGTGGACATGTGGTTTCCTGGTTGATTTGAAAGGGTTCAACCTGTGTGTCAAAGGGATCAATGGAAGGGGCCGACCGGACAGAGGGGTATCCAGTGGAGATCATATAAATGGCGGGGTCAAGGCCAGGCATTTCGGTATCTGACCAAGTAAAGACATCAGTGAATTCTTGGAACAGTTGTTGGTATTCTCCGATCTCATGCTCACTGTGGGAGGTTCCTAATGTGATGGTATGAAGGGCACCAAGTGGGTCAGAGATGTCAATGTGGATGACGGGAGAAATATCGGCCATGGGATCCGTTAACCAGTCGATTTTAGTAGGAAGGAAATCCTTGGACTCAACCGCGGATTGGGTAGCGGTGGTGGATGAAGTCTCTTCCAGGAGGAAGTATGGATGATGGTGCATGTCTTCCCCGGGATAATCAAAGGTAGTAGGAGTCTCGAGAACCTCTTCATCATTGCGGGACCTTTGAGTGGTCAAATCGAGTGATGAGGTAGTGGTAGTCGAAGAGATCATGTAGATGGTGTTAATCTCTCCGGATGAGGATGATGCGGGAGGGTAGATCTCCTCGATAGTAGAGGGTGCCGTCTCTAGGTCCAAATTGTTCATCTCGTAGAGAGCTGCTCTGTAGTCTGGGATGTCAGGACAGTTATGCGAGTAGTGGCCATAAATACCGCATATCGCACATGGGTGGTTGGTTCGCAGTGATTTATCACGAGGCATAGGGTTTGGATCTAGTTTGACCACCGGGATGTTGGGGTCGTCGTCCAACATTTGCATGTGTTCCTGCAATGCAGGTAACTGTGGGCACTGATGGGTTGGATGGCCTAACTCATCACACAGCGAGCATTTTGGAGGAGCACGAAATATGGGGGGAGGTTTAACTGCCTTGGGTGGGGGAACCGCAGTGTATGGTTGTGGGCCTCTGCCCCCAGTGGGCCTGACGAATGGAGGGGGATTCGTCGACGACGAAGGAGTCGTGATACCGGTAGGTGGTTGGGTAGAAGTAACAATGGGTTGCACCGGTTGTAGGATGACATTTGGTGTCGGTGGAGGAACGGGAGGCGTAATATACCACACGGGTAATCCCAATGTTAACCCGGGGAGACTAAGGGTAGCCATAACCGGGGCGCTTACTACACCCGAAGGAGGAAATAGAAAGGGGATTGTGTGGATAGGTGTAACACCGATGTGACTAGGGACCAATGGTGGTTTGGGTAACAAGGAGGGTTGATTACCGGGTGTTTGTGAAAGAGTGCAGAGGTTAGCGACCTGGGTCTCCGGTGACGGTGGTGGAATGGCCTGGAATGTAGAGGTTATCGACGCCTCGGAGTAAAGTCTGGGTCCTACTGAGGAAATGAATGAGGTAGTTGCACCACAAACAGGTTGTTCAACCATGGTGAGACCATTTTCAGGTGTGGTAGGGGCCTTGGGATCGTAATAGGTGAGCTGGTCGACCTTGACCACGCGTCCCTCATGGGGGAACATCATGGTATGAAAAACGGATGAGGCAACCGCTTTCATGGCGTACATGTAGTTGCGACCAAGTAAAAGGTTATAGTCTAGTGGGGCATTGATGACCTCAATGTCAATGAGCACGGTTTTACCCGCCAGCTGGACAGGGACATTGGCTAAAAGACCTAGGGGTTGAGCCGAACGGCCGTCATAATCTCGTAATGCAGTAGTGGACTGCTGGAGAGTAGGGGATCCCAACTTCTGCCAAACAAATGTGGACATGACGCATGTGGAGGCCCCTTCATCGATAATGCACCGATGGATGACAAGATTCCGAACAGAAACGGAAACTTGGAATGCTAAAGAGGAAGGCAGGCGGGGTT
The DNA here is from genome assembly GCA_027924585.1 of Larix kaempferi. Lineage (NCBI taxonomy): Eukaryota > Viridiplantae > Streptophyta > Pinopsida > Pinales > Pinaceae > Larix > Larix kaempferi. The sequence continues at coordinate 2,906,691 of BSBM01000206.1, read as the reverse complement.
CAGACTGGTCTGAATCGAATGCGATCAACTGTGAATCATTGGGGTCAATGGCGCCAATGGCAGAGAGCAAAGTTTTGCGCTGCGAAGGACAGTTTTGCAAAACTTCTAAAGCAAACATGGCTGCAGGAGACTGGGCTAAGTCGTCTACGATGTTGTAATTCGACGCAGCGCGAGCATTGGGATTACTGTTGATGCGACAAAGTGGGAAGCGAGGTGCTTTGGAAGCGCCATCAAGTGAAGCCGGAGGTATACGTAACGTTTGATCTGTGGGATTAACGTTAGTGTTCTTGTCGGCGGGTGGGGCTTCAGAGGTGGAGCCATATTGGTTCCAACGAGTTTGGAGGTTAGCATCGGCAGTCGACATCATCAACAAATGGTGAGTACCCGAATCGAACATGGGTTGATCAGGGGCTGCATAAGTGATCTGCTGTGGTGGCACGTTTCCCTGAGGGGGGGCTAACGGCTGAGTGTTCACTACACCCTGGTTTGGAAAGGGGTTTTGCAGCACCAAAGGTTGATGTTGAGGTGGTGGGGGGTTGGGTGGTGGCTGAGGAACCGCTTGCCCTTGACGATGGGCATCGTTGGTCCAGAGTTGCCGAGCTCGCTCCAAATGTGGGCAAGAATGCGTGTAATGACCATAGATCCCGCAAATAGAACAAGGGTGGTTTGTTCTGAGGTTATTATTTCTAGGCTGCTTAGGATTCCGATCTGGATTACGGTTGGGAGGAGCAGCATTGTTATTTTGCGGAGGATTGGGAGGTGGAGGACCTTGCTGATGTTGTTGGTTATTACCATGGTTATGACCTCTACCACGGTTCTGTTGCGCACCTTGGTTGCGCTGGTTGTTTTGGTATTGGGGCTGATGTTGTTGTGCGTACACGTGCCCTTGAGCATTGGGGGGATTTTGGGGAGCCGCAGGTGCAGGAGCAGGTTGCGGTAGATAGTATGCAGGTGGAGCTGGAGGTTGTCCAGTTGCCTGTTGGGGTTGTTGGTACCCCTGAGCTGGTGGAGGTGTGAGGTTAGCTGGTGCAACCGGTTGTGGGTAATGCATGGGCTGTTGTGGGAACTGCATGGGGGTCTGTACCGTAGGTTGAGCATAGTATGTAGGAGGTACATATGCTGATGGCGCTTGGCCATAACAATGTTGTGGACAAGAGGGTCCATGAACGTGATGGGTCTGGTTTGTTGGAGCATAAGAAGTTATTGCCCCGGAACTAGATGTAGCCCTAGAAAGGTCTGGGGCGGGCATGGTACTCACCATACTGAAAGGTTTTGCTTGCGGTGTAATTTGGCCAATAATGCCATCAGCGGCATGTGATGCCCCCTGTGTGTCACCGCGTGCAGAGTCACCTCGTGGGGCATCCGGTATGATCGTGTATAAGTAACCCGATTGGGCGTAGATGAGATCAAACTGTTGGGCCTTGAGGATGGCCTCTTCCTCAGATTGGGGTCTTTCAGATGCTACATCCTTCGCAATGAGAGCAAGGAGGGATTTAAGGAACCAGTCTAAAAAGATTCGGTCGTCTAATTTGATCTTGCATAGGCTTCGACGCCGACGCCAATCATGGATATGGTCAGTGATATGCGTGGCCGTGTTCTGTCTGCAAGACAGTAGGATCTCGACGCCCGCATCGTAACGGACAGGTAACTGGAAGAATTGTAGGAAAGTCGAGGCAAGGGAGGTAAATGTGGCATGCGTCCCATGGGGCTGCTCGATATACCATTTGACTGCGGAGCCAGTGAAGGTGCGTTGTAAAAGCCGTAGGCGGATTGAGTCATCCACTATGGAGTTGGAGGAACACCATAAATGGAAGGACATGATGTGATTTTGGGGGTCTTCTCCAGCCTTTCCCTCAAACTTAGGGATGTCAGAGGGAAGCTTAGTGGGCATATGGGGCCAAGCAGGATCATGTCTGATGGGGTCATTTGTGAGCCTAGCTAAATCTGGCAGGTTCAGACTTGCCATGTATGGTAGACTAGCAGATGTGGTGACCGGAACCGGGACCTGCCTAGCCATTGTGGTATGGTGTAGGGGTCCAGTAGCGCCTATAGGTATGCTAGGTATGGAGGGTATGTGCCCTCCAATAGGTGTGGCCTGGTATGGGTTAGCGCTCCCAAGTGCAACATGGGTTATAGTTGGGTTAGGAATCGCACTAGGGATTCCTGGTATAGCACTCCCAAGTGCAACATGGGTTACACTTGGGTTAGGAATCGCACTAGGGATTCCTAGGATAGGGTTTGTGGAAACCGAAGGGGGTATGACCCCGATGTTGGGCATGCCCATGACAGGTGGTGGCCCTGTGCTAGGCATTCCTGAATGTGGAGTGTTACCCATATTGGGCATACCCAAGGGGGTGGTTGTTGCCGTGGATGGTACTACCACAGAAGGGTCTGCGGATGTCTGACCTATGGTAGATGTAAATAGTGGATCAAATGGTGTTCCAGACATAATTGTGGTTGGTGGTAACTCGGTGGGGTTTTCGGATTCTACCTCCAAATCAAAGGTGAAGTGGGGTATGCCAGAATCGGATGACCGTCTAATTGATTGACGATGTGTCGAATCAAGGGATGATGCTCTGCGTCCGTGACGTGGAGAGTTAAGCGGACTAAACTCTGGGAGTTCGCCCTGTAGACGACGAGAACGTCTAGAATTCTCAATGGTGAGAATATGTTTTTTGTGTAAAAAATTGTTTTAAGTATCAGGTGGTGATATATATGTAAAAGACTCAAAACCCTAATGCAACCAAGGGTGCAAGAAGGGGAGTGAAGAAAGAAGGCTCACAGGCCAAAAAAAATCAATCCTCAAAAAATGCACTTATTCTAGCAGTTGTGCTACAATAAGTGGAGGAATGCAACAACTGGTCAGAATACCAACATGCAAGCGGCTCCTAGAAAAAATAGGTGTAACTAGACTCAAAAGGTGGTAAAGATCATGCAAACACCTAATCTAAAAGTATTGTGACTCAAACAGACGATATCCTCTGCAAGGTGATGAAATCCAAGTCAGACAATATGAATGTTGAGACAACGGCTAGATATCCCCCTACCGGGAGGGACACCGGGTAATCAATCCTAAAAGACAGGCTACTAGGATACTCCGTTCATGACGCGTCGAGAAAAGGTAAATCTGCCGTTTGGTCCTTTGATCGCAATATCCCAATACAGGGATATCCCGAGAACTGCGAATGGTAGCCCTTCGGTTACTGAATGGGTTTCGGTATCCCACTCAGGCTTCCGGAACCATCCTCGCGACTTCAACCCTCCTAGGGGAGAGGCCTTCCCACAAACCGGTTGTGACCGCGCCAAAAAGTACTAAGAGATTTTAGCTCCCTAATTGGACAACTTCTATGTCTCAGATGTATGAACTGAGGGGTGTTATTGGAACACCTATCCCCCCAATACTACCTAGCTACAAGAATTCTTTTAGTGTTCCCCAAGTGGGGTTAAAAGTGTGTTCAAATTAAGGTACGTTTTAAGGCTTAGTTCAATTAAGTGATCGTGTGAGTGCACGTGAGGTGTTGTAAACTGAACTTGAAAAAATTAAATGCTTTATAGGAAATTTTCAAAAAATAAAGGATTTTTCGAAAATAGAAAGCAAATATTTAAGACTTTTTCACTAAAAGAAATTTAAATGCTTTTCAAAAAATAACTCAAAAAATAAAGGATTTCTTGGATTTATAAAAGCAAATAATAGACTTCTTTTTAAAAGAAATAAATGGATTTCTTTGTTTCAGAAAATTGCTAAGGGCAAGATTTTAAAGAAGTAAACAGGAAAAAATTTGAATCTAGATGAAAATGCAATAATGAGTCTTTCTTTCACTTTCTTGAAAATTTTTAAAAAGATTTCTAGATATGCACTTTAAATAGTAAAATTTTTTTCTATGGCTGTAAAATATGAAGAATCTAATACTGTAAAAAATGAGCCAAAGTGGGTGAACTGAAGTGATAAATAACACTAAAATACAATATTAGATAAATTTCTATGGAAAATTTCTTAAATCTAATAGCATATTTGGATTCCTTGATCGAAAATACCCAATTTGAAAAAAAAAATCGTTTCAAACGGAGTTCGGGAGAGGGAGATATGGTCGTTTGAAAATTGAGCTGCGCGGCCAAAAAATGACATGGACCGCGCGGGTTTTGGGCTAAAAGTCGCGATGGACCGCGCGGGTTTTGGACCAAAAGTTGCGATGGACCGCGCGGGTTTTGGGCCAAAAGTCGCGATGGACCGCGCGGGTTTCTGTCGCACAGTCGCGATGGACCGTGCGGAAAAACGCAGAAAAGTCGCGATGGACCGCGCGACTGTCTGGCAAAAAACCGCGAGGCGGAAGCCGTGCACGGAAACCGAGAAATGAACCCAAAAATTGAAAATTTCGGGCTGTTTATGGGGCCAAATCTCAGAGCAGCAATGGATCTGCTGTCTAAGATGGCAGATCTATGGATCTAAAGGTTAAAAACTCATAAAAACTAAGATTTAAAGGCAAAACTAGAGATCTAAAGTTCAAACCAAAGCGGAGTCGCCAAAAACTGTTGGCCCGGTTTTGCAACCAGGCTTAGTGCTATGGGCACCTGCTAACTAGTAGCAGCAGTTTCAATAGAAATAAAAACAATAAACTAAATAAACAATACTATTCATGGATCTAAGCAAAGATATTAAGCAAATAACAAAAATAATTTAAGATCAAGAACAAGAACATATAAAATAAAGAATTTGTATTGAAAGTATGGGGCAAGCAAGTGCTTGCGGAATCAATACCTCTAATGGTGAGGTTGAATAGCTCCAAGGATGAGCAACTTCCAATCTCCAATGGTCTCTTCTCCAATGTGGTTTGCAATGGCTAAAATGCTCAGGGGAGATTTCAGCAGCATAAGGATGAGATAATGGATGGATGTGAAATGAGGAGCCCCTACCACCTTTTTATAGGTTTTGGTGGTGGGAAATACCATTTGTGGTTTTGTGGAAACCAAATGGTATTGACCAACATGGTTTAGGTACTTTTCCCTCCTTTTTCCTTTTTTGAATAAAAATAATATTTTAATTCCCTTTTTAATATTTTTGGGAATTTGGACCCTTTTTGAGGGTTTTTTATGATTTTCTTGGAAAAATAATCTTTTTTAATGGTAAAAGGGGTGTACTAAGGTCTTTTGGTGACCTTTTGTTGGTTTCAGAGGCTCAGATGGTGGAAAAGTGGACAAATGGGTCATGTGAGTAAGGGGATGAGCTAGTGAGCACTTTTTAGGTGTTAACACTTGGGTTAATGGATGTTATGAGGTTTGTAGAATAATAAGGTAAATGGGTTATTTTACAAAAGATGTGCATTATTTATCCAGTCCATCATTGCCACTAGCATGATGAAACTATGAGTTGATATAATGCATGTACCTTGCATTTAAGTTCACATGATGTTAGTATGTGTGGTATATATTTATGACAAAATGATGGTTGAAATCCATGTAAAGGATATGTATAGAATGAAATAGTATCTTGAATGGACAATGTTATATATTGAACGTTAGTAGTAGCAATATTGTGGATTAGACCATGTTAAATACTTGTTATACGGATCGTGCATGGTAAAGTAAGGAGATTGCAATGAAAAATAATTATCTATGATGATTTATTATAGATTCTTATTTGGTTAGTGAATCTATGTAAGTGTGGCTTTTATGTCTATAAAGAGTTAACTTGAAAGGTGACTTCTCATTTAGGTCATGTTGTTGATAAAATTTGATTAAGAGTATAGGGTATCAAGCTCCTTAAATATGATTGGATAAACCTATAAACTTATTGAGGATTAACTGGGAGAATAACCATCCCATAATGAGTTTCAAGTTAAATTTGTTTTTCTACAAGAATTTTTAATGATGATGTTTAGACTAACATATTTGTTTGTTGGATGATGGAAAGAAAAAAAAATTAGGCCCCATTTTCTCAACATTATAACAAGGATATCGAGTGTGTTACATTGATAGTCCATCTTGTTGATTATTTCGGTCCTGCAAACTATGGATGAAAGAACTCCTCCAGTCGGAGATTCCCTTGGCCTCAAGTTAGGACACCTCTGGATAGAGATTCTTTCGGCTTGTAAATGGAGGTTGTTGGGTCGTTGAAAATGAAGTGGAATATTTTCACCATCACATACGACGAAACACATTCTTAGTGTTCATTGTCTGATCAAAGTCATTCTCAACTAAAATGCGTAAATTGGGTTCGAAGTTTTGTTTACTGGAAGCTAAGGTGAGATTCTAGCTGTGTAGAGTCAACAATGGAATCTCCCTATATTAAGAAACCAAGAAACCTTTGGAAATGTGCTTCAAGGCAGATTCATGAGCTCTTAATATGCACCTATTGCTTCATCTTGAGTAATGCACTAAAAATTGATGTCCCACTTCTTCCCATAAACTTGAAGAACTTTGCATTCTCTTCCCTTGAATGTTCCTTGCACAACTTGAACTTGATCATCCTTTCTAATTGAGATAAAATGAACCTGGAAATACTTGACATTATAAGAAACGACTAAATTGATTGACTTAGTAAACATAAACAAATCACTTTACAAATAATTTGTGCTTATAACTATGCCTAATTATAATTCTACCTCAGATCATAGGAAAGCGAGACAATCATCATAATATGCGACGCACTTAATGGGGTAGTAAAATAGTATCACATATAATAAGAAACAGTATCAGTACTAAAACAAGGGATATAACTATAGAGTCACAAGCGTTGCCTTTGCAATGACCCCTCTGTAAGGCTTACACCATTCCTTCTTTCCCATACTAAACCAGTTTTGTGTCATCAGTAAACCCTAAACCCTCTTTAGACTTGTCAATCCTTCTCCAAATTAATTTCTTTGTAAATTTGTAAATATGATTGAATGAAACTAAATTAAGAACTACACCACCACCATTTTAAATTGCTTCATAATATGTTGAGAAAACACATCCATCCTAAATCTACTAATCATTCCATTGATAAACAAGGAGTTTGGAAAATCTCCAAGTCGCTCCCTCCACCATTGCTAGTCGAAGAAGAAATTCCTAGTGAAAGTTTCAATGCCTAACCAAAACTCATAGAGATCCACAATCTAATACATTCAATATGCTTTTTACTTGAGCAACCAAATAAATCGTAAAATCAACAAGAGCCACAAGTGGCAATGTCCGTGACAAGAGGAGGAAACAAGCTAAAGCATGAGTAGAAGGGAAATGCAAGAAAGATGATGTGGTGGGGGATTGTCTGGAAAAGTAAGGATGGAAAGCAAGAAGGGAAAAACATATGCATTTTTTCGGAGTAAATCACTTAAGAATACAAAGCTAGTGCTAGTATGCATGTGGTATGGAAAACGCATTAGCTTGAATGCAAATGCTATGAGATAAATCTCTAACCAAGGAAATAGTATGATGGCTTCTATATGATAGAGACAAAAATTGTAAAACATTGTATCTTTTCAAAAGTTATTGAAAGGTGGACAATGTGTGAAGCTAAAGAGGATACAAGGGTTGGCAGAGTGTACAAGGCTTGGGGCGCTATGTGTTTTGGGGTGTTGTGAGTTAGAAGAGTTTCCTAGTATAGAAACATTGATATATTTGGAGGAATTGCGGGCATGTGAATGTGTAAAGTTGAAGAGGATAGAGGGTTTGGCACATTGTACAAAGCTTTGGTTTCTATATGTTGATGGGTGCTATGAGTTAAAAGAGATACCAAGTATGGAAACATTGGTAAATTAAGAGGAGCTGCAGGAAAGTGAATGTGTGAAGTTGAAGAAGGTAGAGGGGTTGGCACATTGCACAAAGCTTCAATTGTTGTATGTTGATGGGTTCTCTGAGTATTTAAGATTTGGTGGGTGCGATGAGTTAGAACATTGTTGTGAGTGGGTGAAGGTGTTGAACATTGTTGTACCTTAATGGAGATTCTCAATTTCTTTGCATTACAATTTAAGTTTTATATAAAATATCATGTTAAATAATTTATTTTAATAAATGATCAGTAAAATTCAACCATTTACCCATGTTAGAAAACCTATATAACAATTAATTAAAATTTAACTTTAGAAAATAGATAATATAAATGAAATTCAATTTAGTTGCATTGGGTATAACATCTTTTATAAAAAAAATGATCATGATCATACTGTACATGATATGATGGAGTATACACCATAGTTAATATATTTACTTAAACACCTTAATTGATTACTACAACATAAACGCATTAACTCAAATAAGTAAGAGATATTGAATCTGATATAAAAAACGAAGAAAAAAGATATTTACTTTGGTATTAATTTGAAAAATATATCAAATATTGAATAGAATTTGTATGATGTATTGAACTTTAGTATATAATTACAAAAAGTTTGGTTAAATGAATTATTTATGTGTATATTTTCTGTTGTGTGAATTAACATTTTTCAGTTAGCACTATTCCACAATATATTCTTTAATCAAATTGCAATTTTTTATTCTTGAGATTACATTTTTGAATATATAAATGAGTTTAATGCTTTGAAATACTCATAATATACTAAATCTCAACAAATTATATTTGCAATTATAACAATTTTTTTTACAACTTGACATATTTACAATTTCAATGTTTTTCTTTTGACTAAATTTTTAGAAAAAAAAAATAAAATAAAAAAAAAAAAAATATATATATATATATATATATATATATAACTTAAGATTCCAAACAAAAACCTAAATCAAATATTGTTGAAATTAATGATGTGCAACATTGTAACAATGAGCATTCAGTAAGCCCTCCTTCCATGTCTACAAGTTCATAGCACAATGACACAAATTAGTAAAAATTTTGCTTAAGCCAATTTTACATACAAGTGACATAAACTATGCTAATTTTAAAGTCGATCTCCTCATGCTCTTAAGCAAAGCAAGAAAAGACTATTAAGTCAAAATAAATTAATAGAGCATGGATTCAAATGTATCCAAGAAATTATCAACGGAATAGGGAAATTCAACACTACTCAGCTAAAAACATGTGTCCAAGCACACATAGAAATACCCATAATGAATATAGTGGATGTTGAATTAGGAATACATTAGGCTCGAGCCAATGGACCAGAAGAAGAGATCCCTCTTACCTCTATCCAGATGACCCATGAGTGATTGCTGTAGACAATAATTTCCTTGTTCCATGAAAAATTGTTTTTACCTCTTAACCATACCATCCTACACTTAGGATGTATCCCAAATTCACACTTGAAATGCTCTACATTGCATGGCTTGGTAGCAACGTTTTCAGTTTAGCAAACGAAGATACCATGGAGTTTTTCAATGATGTTATAAGTGCAACTGGAGCAACTTATCAACTACTTATCATGGGGGCTTCACTCAATAAACCGCTATCATAGCACGTTCATTCATGGCATATGAAACAATACCCCTAATTTCACTAAATATTGGAAAATACCTTCCAAAATCATTTTTTTTAACCCACTCCCAATATGCCTTCCCAATTTTAAAAAACCCCTATTTTCACTAGATATTGTATGTATCAATTTTTTCATTAACATTTTTATACCCCTTTATATTTCTACCTAGTATATTGATATGATACCCCTCTTATGACCCCACATGCATTCTACAATGCACCTTGCTTCTTTCGATGTATATTGTGGATGCACATTACTTCACCCACAATGCAATTACTCAACCATATATCATCATGATTTGCAACATCTAATGGTATAATGAAGAGATAGGAGATCACTTCTTGTATGTCACTAGAGCCAATGCACATAGTACAACATTTAGATTGCAAGTTACAGTTCCCCAATCGCTAACTAAGCCTGTTGTGGGCTAGGTATCCAAGCCCCTAGGGCCTATAACAAGCTTTAGGAGGCTGACTAAACCTCCCAAGGTCTATAATAGGCACGAGTGGTTGGGTATTCAAGCCCCCAAGGCCCATAGAGGGCCTATAACAGGCCCTGGAGGCTTAGAGCCTCCCAAGGCTATTGGTAACAACTGGCTGAGTGCTATTGGTAACAATTGGTTGTCAATGACCATTGTCTCTTGACTATGATCGATTGGAAACCCACTTCACTACGAAACCCCCTGGCCTCAAGCATGCCTCAAGACGTGATTTCCCTGCGTATTGGTAAGCCTGAGCCTTGCCTCAACCTGATTTCTCATCCGGCCGTGATCCCGCCATCTCCATTTGGCAGAGATTTGTCAACCCGCCCATATAAAAAAGACCCCAAAGTATTTTTGTATTGTTACATTAAATAAAAAAACCCTTTGCCCCTTAATATATAAGCAATATATTTTTTAGGTTTTCATGAATATTTAATGTAACGTCCCCAGCTTAACCCTATTGCATTAATATTGTAAATGATGTAAATATTGTCATTTAGTCATGGCGAGGAGCTCAAGGCCAAGGCCCCGCCACTGACTTATCGTTCTATGCATCGGCAATTAGAATAGATGCATATGGTTCTTGCGCTAGCAGTGCACAATGTAAAATCGGACATCATGTAAATATGCAATTTTAATGAAAAACCCACAACCAGCTACACAATGCAACAAAAGAGATGGGGGCATGATCTTTACAAGGAAGAGGGAGGGAAAATAACCGAACCCTTGAGCCAATGGTTTTAATCCATGTGTCAATGAGAAAGCCCATGAACTCTCAACTATCCATTTGGTCTCATGCACCCAATCATTTAATTCTTCCAAGAATTGGTTGAGACAATAAATGCCTTGGGATGGGAGAGGTATGGCTGTCAATTTTCGTGCATGGGCAGCCATCAACTTGGAAAATCGTGTTTTTGCTTGATGGGCAAGAAAACCCCCACGAAATTGGCCCAAATCCATTCTTCATGGATGGCCATTCTTCCTCTCACGCAGTCGGAGCTCCCTGAAGTTTATCCTCACATTTTTTGGCCATAACCCTACGTTTTTCCATGCCAAGAAACTCGTCTTGGTATTTTGGAGCAGCTGGGGAAGGAGGGACGCGTTTTTGGACTGAGGGAGGGTTCGTTTTTGCCCTGGGGGCGTTTTTCTGGAATGGGTTGCTCTCCCAGTCGATTTCTCCAAGTGACCAAATTCGTTTTGAGTCTACCCACATTTTTCTGGAACTGGTAGAAACCCACTGTTGGGAACTTCACTGTATAGGCGTTTTTCTCATGCCCAACACTTATGCTTTTGATGATGCATGCACCCATCTCTTAACAGCCTGAGAAACCCAATTACTGATTAGCTTGGCTGATTTTGATATACCTTTGGCTATGTGAGAGCCTGTTTTCCCCTTTTCCCTGTGGAGATCGCCCAGCTCGGGGGTGGCAGTGGTGCTGAGAGATTGAGGAGCACACTAGCCTACGGTTGGGTGGAACGTTGCAGAAGCGTAGCTGGTTGCTCGGGAACTACTTGGTTTAAGATAAGTATTCTCGTTTGATAGTTTGATATTGTTTAGATTGATGAATGGCATGAAAATACTGACTGTATAATGGATGTGAAATAGTTTATTTCCGTTGTGTTTCTCTCCTAATTATACATCCCATAGCTCTTTTAAATCATGTGAGTGCCTGGTTATAAGTTTATGGGGCCAGATGCCCGGTTTTAGCCTCACGATCCTCTCCATTGCACTGGTGTGATGGGTGGGGACGTGACATTTAATACCGCAATATGAATGAACGTAGTATTATATTGCCTTCTAGTGAAGCCCCCATGCTACTTATCTGGGTGGGTTTGTATAATATTATAACCCAGACTTGTGCCTTTGCAACATAGCCATGCAACTTTGTTAGTTTGCTTTGAAATCCCCTACACGTGACATCTAAATTAAGATATGGTGCCATGTTTACTTCTTGTTTAATATGTCTTGTTATGTTACATTTTATGTTGTAAATTTGTTTTTCTTCGACCTTTTTCCGAGTTCGAGATTTCCATTTCTTGTTTTTATTTAAAATACTCGCGTGTGATTTATAAAGTTCCAAGACTTTTACTTGGCCACTTCCATCCCTTGGAATGCCCTTTCTCCTACAATTGTAGATGCCCAATGACTACGTTGCTATCATCAAACCCTATTTCGAAGCAACCCAACAATATTTGATTGCATGTGTTATTGACACAAACCGATTTCTTCTAGGTTTTTTAATATAAGTTGGTTTTCAAATTTAAAGTTGGAAATTGTTATCTAATGAAATTCTAAACTTATTTTTCTTCTCAGAGCTGAATTGCAATTATAAGCCTTCATTAAATTTATTACAAAATACTTAGGCCAATTTGTTATTGGAATACTTTTGCATTTTCATGACAAAAATCCACTATGTTTCAAACAATCCTCTGCTTGCTTTTGACTAGATTACACATGAAATTTTGCAACTTTTGGCTTTGCATTGAAATTGTGTTTTAAAACACAATTTAAAATTACATATATTTGGTCTGCTCCAAGTTTTACTTGAACTAGATTATTGCTATAAGTATTGTCAAAACGCATACACTAGAAAGAACTTGCAACAACTATTAAAAAAAAAAATCCTTATTTTGCTTTCCTGTTTTGTATCATGAAAAATATTCAGAAACTTTATCTTTGCTCATTGTCTAACATCTCATAGATACAAGGGATACCTAGATCAAAAAAAGCATTTGCACCTCACGAACTTGTAGCAAGTGCAACCAACCAATGGTTCATAACTCATTGATTTGTGCATTTTACAAAGCTGAAACTATAAGCAACTATAGGCATAATGTAGAGTGCTACTTAGAAACATAAGATGATGTCATTGAATGAACTCTACGCAATCCTATGTCATTTACAAAGATATTTCCAGCAAGGTTTGTTCACTTTGGGAATGGAATACATAATTACTGAAGTCAAGAAAATTTGATAGCCAATGAACAAATAACAGGTTGATTTTAGACTTGTATCGCTCTTACCTTTCAAGCCAAAAAATTATAGGCTGCAGAAAATTGCTCTTATCTATAGCATTGTATTTTTCCTCAGGCAATTGGTTGAAACTTGAAAGAAAAAAAAAAAATCACACTTTCAAACATTTTTTTATATATATCTATTGCAATTAATAGCAAGTTGCCATAAACATTATTCATAGTGCTTCAATGCCATTATTTTCCAACCCTTGCTTCCATAATTTTATTTTTGTGAAGTTTAGAATACCTAGGAAAAGATCTGCTCGCTCTCTAGCTCACTTCATTGTTCTTGCTACTACAACAATTTGCTTCTACAAATCCTTGTTCCTTCAATTCATGCTACACCTGAATTTTACCTCATATGAAAACTAGTTTCAAATACATTGAAGAACAAAATACAAACACATGATTTTTTTAATTTCTAATAATCTGAATCCCTAGTTTGCAAATAATAGTGCTTGTCCAGTCACTCAGGCCCTTTCTCATCGTATATGCTTACCTCTTCATTACTTTCAAGCCAATTCAAGCATACCTTTTAAAGTCACTTAGACTTAAAGTTTTGCTCTCTGAAAAAGGAGAATCACTACTTGCATCAACACTGGTATAGAATCCTATACATCCCCTACCAAAAGTAACATGCTTCATCTATTGTCCAAAATGCATAAGCAAACTTTGGATTTGATCTTTTACTGCTCATGATCAACTGTTATATCATTGCACAATTCACATGAATTTGTGTTGTAGTTGTAATACATTTTTGTTGTTGCACACTGATCATTTCTTACTTATGCAATTTTAGAATCAAAAGCACATCCAATCTTAACTTCTTTTTTGGCACTCCTATAAATATTTCTCTAATTATGCAAAAGACTTGTTGCATAAATGATTTATGATATCCGCAACTAGATTGCAAGCCTCAACTCCACTTCCATGCAGCAAAAACTTGCTTGCAGACGAGGCGTTTAAACAGTTGGAACTTTCCTTAAACTCTAGGCACATAGAAACTCCTTCAAAGTTCATTCATCTAACATGTTGCATAATTCAACTACATTGCAAATTGAGCTGCAACAAATTATAGTCTTTGTAATTTCTAAAAAATATTAGTAATTATTATATTTGCAATTCCAAAAAAATAACAATAAAAACCATATCTTTTTTTTTTTTAAAAGGTGGTTTGCGGCCTGGGAAAATGGTCACCACCTGCTATTCTAGAGAATCAAGGTAGCACGAATTACAATCATTACAATATAGGCTCAACAAGAGCAATATGTCACTTAAAAGAATTGACTCTGGGTGGGGAGAGTAACAAACATTCCTCCCAACCACCCAAGCTACAACCAATGGACATATTAAAAACCATATCTTTATCAACATTTGTGATTCGAAAAATCAAACGCTTCAAATGAGCTGATCCTATGATAAAAATAGCGAAACAGTACACGCTATGCTACATTAATGACCTCGCACACTGGTAAAAATGCATTATTATGCTGGATAATCGTTCAACAGCATTACAGTTCTGCTCAGAATTCATTTATATACTGGTTCCTAGCTATATGATAGAACAGAAGAAGAGTGTAACCCGATCTCAAACCTTTGCAATCCGATCCATGATACTTGCAACAGTAGCCTTAGACTCTCTGAGCAGATCAATGCTGCTTGTTAAGTCTCTCCGCTTCTTTGCAACCAGGGGGCCCTCTTCCAATAACGCCTCCATGGCATTAAATCTGGGACCTCCAACTTGTGTCAGGATCTCATTGTTGAACTCAGACATCACCAAATTTCTGCAGACGAATTGCAGATACAGAGGAATCCCATCGCCCATCCTGAGAGTGACAACCTGCCAGTAAGCCATGACGCTCATCTGCATATCGTAGGCCTCCTCCACGCGCTCAGTAGGAACATCCAGTATCTCCGATACATCCACTTCTCCAACACCATCAAGGGTCACCGTACTGTTACCGCTGTGACTGCCATAGACCTGATTTTCTTCAACAAGATTAGGGAGTCTTTTCATGAACTCATCTTTGGATTTGAGCAGCCTGCCGTATGTTTCCATGTAAAACGGGCACATAGTGAAATCCACCAGTTTCTCCATTTCGATCAGTTTCTTTACATGATTCTCGCATTCTTGCTTCATTTTCCGAGCAAGATCCTGAACAACTCTTCGGGCTTCGCTCTGCAGCTGTGGATAGCAATGGCAATAAAAGTCAATTACTTGCATTATGACATTTTCTATGTAATCCCATACCTTGAAGACCAGCTCCAAGCTTCTCCCTGTGATCTGCTCCACCAGCCTCTGCAACAGATTCAGGAAAACCGGACGTGGCAAGAAATTGGGAAGCCCGACGCCCTTGGCCTCCTCCAGCATTTCCATCTCCTTCGCCAGAAATTTTCCACCAATCGAGCCGGTGTTGCGCAGATCATTATAGTAGCTCTCAAACATCTCTCGCAGCCGAGCAGTGCAGTGCATTTGCTTGTCATCCTGGAATTGCTTGATGTCCCCCTCGATCACAATTTTATTCAGACATTCTTTCATCGAGTTCAGCAGTTTCACAAACACCACATGGGCCTCCTGTGAATTGCAGAGATGTTGCGGGAGATCGGTGAGCTCAGCCTGGCGTTCCGAGAGCATGGTGTCGATTTTCTTGACGACTGTCGGGAGCGATTTGTTGATGCTTTTTGCTTGAATTTGCATCAATCTCATCGCCAGAACAGGAATTCCGACTATGGATTTGTCGATCTTTTTGAGCTTCGGATGGGCATTGAACAGTGCTTTCTCCTTCGCTCGCCCCTCCTCGTTGGTTTCGTCGTCGACGCGGTTTCGAACACAGACATAGCCCAGACGTATGTTGACAGCGTTCATTGTTACCTTCTCCAGAAGGCCTTCCGGTGCCTTGTCGCATTTCGTCACCACGGCCAAAGTTCGTTCGCCTCGCTCGTCCACAAGCTTCGACATTCTGATTGACTCGCAGGTGGAGAAATCTACATCTGCAGATATTACATTGAGTATAATGCTCTCATTTGGACTTATGTAACGCGTTATGATATCTGAAATTTGTTCGTATATATCTGGCGGCTGGCCTTCAATGGGCACCCGGGTTATACCTGGCAAGTCCACCATTGTCAGATCTGGAGCTCCCATTCTTACAACCTCTAGCGTTATGGGATCATAACTTATGCCTGAGCCTTCTCCCGCGATGGCCTCTGTAGCAGATTTGATTTTTTCTGTTATCTTGTGTTCTTCGATTTGCTCCTTCCTGTCAAGGTGTTCAATGGAAATCGAGGCTTGTGCTTTGTCTTTGCAGCTTTTGAGGCGCATAACCAGAGGGACTCGCGTACAAATACCTTGTCCTCTTGGAAGCTTAACCCCTGCGAGGGATTCGAGCACGCTTGACTTGCCGCTGGATTGATCTCCTACCACCACTATAGTTGGGAGCTGGATTCCTTCCTTGGTAATGTCCAGGTTACGCAGCCTGTCGACTACGTCCAGCAGAGGACGGATTTCTTGCTTGTATGACACATCAATGCAGCTGGTCGAGGCCTCGGCCTGCACGACTTCCTCCGGGTCTGAGACGGCCAAGAGGGCCTCTGGTATGAGTTCCTCTGGTGTCTTTGGTGTGAGCAATTCCTCCATGGTGTATGGGCTGGAGGCCTCCGGCGCCTCTTCCTCTTCATCCGAATCGCCCAGCATTAAATTTGACATCAGCAACCTTTTGCTTGAGCCACTCGTCGACATGATGTTGGTTGATATCGATGCGAGCAAGCCAAGAGGACTGGAACTGCGGAGAGATGAAGCTTAGACGAGGTTATGCAGCATAAAAGAAACCCACAGCTATAGAAACCCACAGGTATGGGCTCTTTCATATAGGGCTGCAATACGATGAATTTGCAGGGACTGGAATCGTAAGAAAGACCAATAAGGATTCAAGATACCTAATTGTATTACACAAGAAGTTAAGAATTAATGTCCGGAATTGTGTCACATGAAGAAGGAAGGAATCAAAATGCAGAATTGTATTCCAATTTCCATGTGAAGTAAAGCATGAAGACGTTGAATTGGATTGCGCGAGAAGAAAAGAATAAATAACGTACAATACTAAAATGATATTTGATATTTCAAGGACTTGTCTAAACTTTCTAACTTTGAAATTTTTCCTTTTGTTTTTCAAATTTTGTAAAATTGAATTAGTTTTCTAAAATATTTATATATCACTTAAATTATACTAGCTTAGATCCAAATCCTAAGTTCTATCAAGTGTTCAGAGAGGGATCAAATTTCCTCTCCTTGAATAGCTCCTTGAGTGCAATACCTGAGCCACCTAATCCTAAGCTCTAAAGTTTCTAGTTTAAGTCTCATATTTACTTTTTACTTTGTATTATTCTTTTTTGTTTATGGTCGACATAATATTTATTACTTTTTACTTTGTATTATTCTTTTTTGTTTACTTTGTATTATTTTGTTACTCGTCAAACACTCCAAACTCAACAAACACTTTAAAGTCTCATATTTACTTTTTACTTTTTACTATTCTTTTTTGTTTATGGTTGACATAATATTTACCACCTAATCCTAAGCTCTAAAGTCTCTAGTTTAAGTCTCATATTTACTTTTTTTACTTTGTATTATTCTTTTTTGTTTATGGCCTACATAATATTTGCCACCTAATCCTAAGTTTTAAAGTCTCTAGCTTAAGTTTCATATTTACTTTTTACTTTGTGTTATTCTTTTTTTGTTTATGGCCGACATAATATTTATTACTTTTTACTTTGTATTATTCTTTTTTGTTTACTTTTGTATTATTTTATTACTCACAAACACTCACATGTTACAAGGTCTCTCTCATACTCGATTGTAGAAACGCAATAATTTTAATAATTTATATTTATAATTTCAATAATTTCAATTAAATATTTAATAAAATTATTATACAAAAACTAAAAATTAAAAAAAATCCAAAACTTAAAAAATCAAAACCATTAAATATCATAAAATAAAAAAACTTAATTATATAAAGAGTTTATACTATATTTTATTGCTATATAGATTCAACTTCTTTCGTCTTTCTTTATTAGCTGTCATTTTTATTATAAATATTTTTTACCTTTTCTTTTAAATTATTCTCTCATTTTTTAAGTATAATTTAAGATTAATTTTTTAAATATAAATAAATAAATTTAATAATTACTTAAATTTAATTTTTAATTATAATTTAATCAATTTAGAAATTTAAATTACTTACTTTAATTTACTTTAATTACCTACTTTAATTTGTTTTTCTAATTGTAATTTTTATGAGCTAATGGTGTACATTTTATACTATGTACACCATTTGTCTCATATATCAACACCCCTTCTCATTATAAAGTTAATGAGATAATATTTTTAATGTATATTTTTTAATTGGAAATAAAAGAAAATAATTTTGATATTTTATCATGAAATTAATGGTTTTTGTTTTTTTTTTTAAGTTTGAGGTTAATGGATTTTTTTATTTTATTTTTCCCTTCTTATTTTCTCAATCTCCATATTATGATAATGATTTTAACAATATTTATATCTTGGATGTGTCCTCTTTCACTATATTCCAAAGTTTAACCATGGGAATGCCTCCATGCAAGTAGTGGTGATAGCTTATCTCCTTGCCACAACATTATTGAAGCACCCTCTCATTTGTCATACTAAGTAGCTTGTGCTTGTACATTATGTTCATGATCATAACTTTAATTTCAATGGGAGGAAACCCAACTTCTGAAATGAGGATATAATAAGGCATATTGCTCTTAATTTAAAGGCTACTTATTATAAATACTACAACACCAACCCCCACATCCATACATAATCATTGAGGTAGTTTGGGTGTTGAAATGATCTTTTTTTTTAAATCAATATTTTGCAAGTTTAGAATTATTCTTAAGACCAAAGTAAACTTTCCTAACTCCATTGTTTTTATTTTTATTTTCAACACTATAGTTCCAAATTAGCTTATGATGAAAATCAAACCAAGATACCAATAAAAATGGACTTCTTCCAAATTATTAAATCATCCTAAGAAATATTAAAGTATGCGATCTTTGTTTTGATTTAGTTATCATTGTTTTTGTTTTATTTGTATCTATAGACACCATTAAGTTAGTACACAAATCTTTAGCAATTTAATGTTGCTTATCAAGGTTAGAGGGGTGCCTTGGTAAACCAATAATATCATCATACAAAAAAGGTCATACAAAGGAGATGACGACTAATCCTACTATTGACATGCTTATACAACCTTCTATCTATAACAAAATCCTTATTGTCATGCTTACACAACCTTCTACCTATAAGAAATCCTCAATTTTTTTAATATAAATATTAAAAATAATGGAAAAGAAAAGACAACCTTCATTAACCCTAAATAATAATTTATTTTCTCTAACCAAACCACATTATGTTTAAACTTGTGAATGCACATTGTGTAATGCTTTATTACTAAAGTCATAAACCCAAAGGGAACCCCAATATAATATGGCGTCTTCCATATGTTATTTTAAAGAGTTGTGTCAAATAATATTTGAAACCAAAAGAACTACAAAGAAGAAGCTTTGGTAGGAAACCTTAACTCTCTTATCATTACTTCGAGGTGATGAGTTTATCTTCCTCTCCAATATTATTCTATATAACTTTTTCAAAAAAGGGTTTATCATAATAATTTTATAATTTGAAGGATTGTTTTTACTATTACTTCCAAAATAGGAACAATAAAACCTTCCATCCAGCATATATATTCATTGAATTCTAAATTAAGAAAATTATGAATTTAAAAATACAAATAAATAATCTATTTAAATTCTATCTTGATAAATTTTAATGTTTTTAGCTTTCCCTTTTTACAAAATACATAATTCATAATTCATGTTCCATGTGTTATAACTAACCATATCACTCTAATCAACCATGTTACAATAGTACAACCTAACTTGCACTAAATAATTGTGGCCATTATATTGCATATTATTTTATTTGATTAATTTAATGAACTGTACATCAAATTGTATATGGTATGTTTTCAATTTTTTTCACAGTTTCACCTTTAGTTAAGAGATGACTCGTATGCTTTAATCTAATTTGTTACATGGTTCAAATAATTTATTATATGGTTGACCACATGCTTAACTCACTACGACTATAGAATTGATATAGTTGGATATATGGTTTGACATATTATTGACCTCATAGTTATTATTTACTACATCATTAGCAATTTGCTCGACCACATGTTTTTTTACATAATATTGATATAAAAGGTTATATGATTGACCATATGGTTTACTACATTGTTGATATGATTGATACATGGTTGAGTCACAGAAAATGATAGGTTGAGTCAAATGATCTTCTCGCAATAGTCATACACACAAGAAACAACAAACTCGTTCTAGTTTCCAAGTATATATAATCATATTCAATTGCTAAAGTTAGGTCATGAATACTAATTCAATGAAATACAAGAGGGTCAGTGCAAGCTAATGAGGATCACTTTTGGCGCATTAGATGCAATAGAAAACTGAAAAAGCAGGCATCCCTCAACTTACTTGGATTTTTTGAGCTACTTATACAAAATATCTTGCATTGAGTAAAAAAGATGAAATGTAGGAAATTGAATCACGTTTCCGAATATATAACTTTTATGTATTGAAAATTTGCATAGCTATGTCAAGTTTCATTTTTCCTAACAGACACTTTTTATTTTTCAGGCAAATGCTAAGGTATATGTTTTTGTGGGTTGAGCCTTTGAGGGCCTAAATGATGGAATCAAGCTACAAAAATCGGCATTCATGTAGAGAACACATAGCACTTGTGCGCCATTATTTTTCGAAAATTAAATTAGTAATTTTATAATTTTTTTATAATTGTCTAAGTGATCAAACCTCGAAAATAGTACCTCTTTTGTGGGTAGAGCCTTTGAAGGTCTTAATGCAAAAATATTGACATGGGTTTTTCATAGAACGTGGAGGTTAGTGTCCTCTTGTGCACCATACAATTTTTTTTTGAAATGATCGAGAATTGAAAAAGTTACGGAAGAAACACTAACAGTGTGTTTCACGAGTTAAGGAAGTAGGACAGAAAAGAAATTGAAAGAAAATAGGAAAAATTAATATTTCAAAATAAAAGTTACATATTTGGAATCTGCAGAAAAAATGTTATTTGTGTCTAAGATTTCGTAAAAAATTACTGTGTGTAGCATATTGTAACGAGTGGCTAAGAACAGGCTTCTCCAGAAATTGGAAGAAATACCCAATTAGCTTTGGTTTTTCATTAACATTGCACAGGTTTGGAATTACCGAAGCAAACTCCAAAGCATACACATAGGATTACTGTTGACATGCGAGCAAACTCCAAATTCAAAAATATTGCCGTGCTTTTAGATGTACATAACACGCATGCGTTATATAACTACATAATGCGTATGCGTTATATAGTTAAAAAACGCGCTCGCGTTATTTAAATCATAAAATACATGTTTAATACTTGAGAAAAAAAGGGTGTGGAAGACTCAAGGGAATTTTTGTTTAATATTTGAGAAGGGGTGGGGAATGGTTAGGGGAATCTATGGTTAATATTTAACAGAGGTGGGAAAGGGTCAAGGGCTTAGAAGGATGTTGAAAGCTTGAGTGGGGAGAGATGAAGGGAATGAGAACATGATGGGCTACAGGGGTTGAAGGGAAGTGGAGCTTGAGAGCACTATTAGGAGTAGAATAGGTTCTGAAGATGTATAGGGTTAGAAGTTGAAAGTGAGACTTGAGTGACAAGGGGGAATGGATGGAGGCAAGGGGGATGTGAGAGAGAAATAAATAATACAAGGGGGGGGAGACATAGAACGAGGGAGGGAGAGGGACAATGGGGAGGAATGGATTTAGAGGGAGTGAGAGATAGATGGGGATAGAACAAAATAAAGAGATAGGAAGGGAGGGACAAAAAGTGTTGGTGGGAGACATGCAGGGAGTGGTGGCGACGGAGAGAGAGAGAGAGAGAGAGAGAGAGAGAGAGAGAGAGAGAGAGAGAGAGAATATGAGAGGAGGGGGAAGGGACATAAAGTGTGTGAGAGAGAGGGAGTGATGGAGAGATTGGGATAGGTTGAGGGAAAGATAACATGAGGGAGGGATAGAAGGTGAGAGAGAGACAAGTGATGAGAGAGGGAGGGAGAGAAGGTAGGGTGAGGGATGGAGGGAGAAAGGTGGAGATAGATATGGATGGGGGGGGATGGGTTTGAGAATGGAAAGGGACATAATGTGTGTGTGTGTGTTTGAGAGAGAGAGAGAGAGAGAGAGAGAGAGAGAGATAGAGAGAGATCGATGGTTGGGGAGAGAGAGACTAGAGTGAGTTGTGAGCGACAAAGAAAGTGGGAGGTTGTGTGTGTGTGTGTGATAGGGAATGAGGAATCAGTGGGGTGGCAGGGACGAAGATGGTGTAAGGGAGAGAAAGCGACATAGAGGGAGGGAGGTAAAGGGAGTGAGGGACATAACCAGGGACAGATCTAGAGAAATAGATAGGGAGAGAGGGATACAAGGTGAGATAGAGAGGGAAGGGGGGAGGGATAAAGGCACATAGGGTTTGTGATTAAGGGTGAACGAAGGGAGAGAGTTATATAGGGACTTGGATATTTGCGAATATATACATAAGGTGGATACCCTCCTCGTCATCATATTCATCACCATCACCATCTTCATCATCATCACCATCATCATCATCATCAACATATTCATCATCATTGTCATCTCTAGGTTCCTAATCAACATCTCCATCATCATCATCTTCTTCATCCTTATCATCTTCATCATCATCTTCATCACCATCACCATCATCATGAACATCTTCATCACCATAAACATGTTCATCATCATTATCATCTCCCCCTTCCTCATCAACATCTCCATCATCATCATCTTCATCATCATCATCTTCATCACCGACACCATCATCATCAACATCTTCATCATCATCACCATCATCATCATGATCATCAACATATTTATCATCATTTTCATCTCTAGTTTCTCCATCAACATCTCCATCAACATCTCCATCATCATCATATTCTTCATCATCATCATCTTCATGACCATCATCGTCATCATCAACATCTTCATCATCACCATCACCATCATCATCATCATCATATTCCTCATCAAATCAACATCTCCATCATCATCATCATCATCTTCTGAACATCATCATGATCATCATCTAAACATCACCATCACCATCATCATCAACATCTTCATCATCATCACCATCACCATCATCATCAAAATCTTCATCGTCATCACCATCACCATCACCATCACCATCTTCATCATCATTGTCATCTCTAGGTTCCCCATCAACACAACATCTCCATCATCATCATCTTCTTCATCATCATCATCTTCATCACCATCATCATCATCATCAACATTTTCATCATCACCACCACCATCATCATCATCTTCCTCATCGGATCAACATCTCCATCATGTCACCATCATCTTCATCATCATCATCATCATCATCATCATCATCCGAACATCACCATCACCATCATCATCAACATTTTCATCATCATTACGAGCACCAACATCATCGACATCCTCATCGTCATCACCATCATCAATGGCATCTATAGGTTCCTCATCAACATCTCCATCATCATCATCTTCATCACCATCATCATCATCATCATTGGCATCTGTAGGTTCCTCATCAACATATCCATCATCATCATCTTCTCCATCATCATCACCATCATCACCATCATGATCTTCTGAACATCATCATGATCATCATCTAAACATCACCATCACCATCATCATCAACATCTTCATCATTATCACCATTAGCATCATCATCAAAATATTCATCGTCATCACCATCACCATCTTCATCATCATTGTCATCTCTAGGTTCCCCATCAACACAACATATCCATCATCATCATCTTCATCATCATCATCATCTTCATCACCATCATCATCATCATCAACATCTTCATCATCATCACCATCATCATCATCACCATCATCATCATCATCATCTTCCTCATCAAATCAACATCTCCATCATGTCACCATCATCTTCATCATCATCATCATCATCATCATCCGAAAATCACCATCACCATCATCATCAACATCTTCATCATCATTACCAGCACCATCATCATCGACATCCTCATCGTCATCACCATCATCATTGGCATCTGTAGGTTCCTCATCAACATCTCCACCATCATCATCTTCATCACCATCATCATCATCATTATTGGCATTTGTATGTTCCTCATCAACATATCCATCATCGTCATCTTCTCCATCATCATCACCATCATCACCATCATGATCTTCTGAACATCATCATGATCATCATCTAAACATCACCATCACCATCATCGTCAACATCTTCATCATCATCACCATCACCATCACCATCATCATCAAAATCTTCATCATCATCACCATCACCATCTTCATCATCATTGTCATCTCTAGGTTCCCCATCAACACAACATCTCCATCACCATCATCTTCTTCATCATCGTCATATTCATCACCATCATCATCATCATCAACATCTTCATCATCATCACCATCATCATCATCATCTTCCTCATCGGATCAACATCTCCATCATGTCACCATCATCTTCATCATCATCATCATCATCGTCATCATCATCATCCGAACAACACCATCACCATCATCATCAACATCTTCATCATCATTAACAACACCATCATCATCGACATCCTCATCGTCATCACCATCATCATTGGCATCTATAGGTTCCTCATCAACATCTCCACCATCATCATCTTCATCACCATCATCATCATCATCATTGGCATCTGTAGGTTCCTCATCAACATATCCATCATCGTCATCTTCTCCATCATCATCACCATCATGATCTTCTGAACATCATCATGATCATCATCTAAACATCACCATCACCATCATCGTCAACATTTTCATCATCATCACCATCACCATCATCATCAAAATCTTCATCGTCATCACCATCACCATCACCATCACCATCTTCATCATCATTGTCATCTCTAGGTTCCCCATCAACACAACATCTCCATCATCATCATCTTCTTCATCATCATCATCTTCATCACCATCATCATCATCATCAACATCTTCATCATCATCACCATCATCATCATCATCATCTTCCTCGTCGGATCAACATCTCCATCATGTCACCATCATCTTCATCATCATCATCCGAACATCACCATCACCATCATCATCAACATCTTCATCATCATTACCAGCACCATCATCATCGACATCCTCATCGTCATCACCATCATCATTGGCATCTATAGGTTCCTCATCAACATCTCCACCATCATCATCATCATCATCATTGGCATCTGTAGGTTCCTCATCAACATATCCATCATCGTCATCTTCTCCATCATCATCACCATCATGATCTTCTGAACATCATCATGATCATCATCTAAACATAACCATCACCATCATCGTCAACATCTTCATCTTCATCATCATCACCATCACCATCATCATCAAAATCTTCATCGTCATCACCATCACCATCACCATCACCATCACCATCTTCATCATCATTGTCATCTCTAGGTTCCCCATCAACACAACATCTCCATCATCATCATCTTCTTCATCATCATCATCTTCATCACCATCATCATCATCATCAACATCTTCATCATCATCACCATCATCATCATCATCATCATCTTCCTCATCAGATCAACATCTCCATCATGTCACCATCATCTTCATCATCATCATCATCATCATCATCATCATTCGAACATTACCATCACCAACATCATCAACATCTTCATCATCATCACCATCATCTTCATCAACATCATCATCTTTATCATCTTCATCTGCATCATGATCATCTTCATTGTCATCACCCTCCTCCTCATCATCATCTTTATCATCTTCATCTACATCATGATCATCTTCATTGTCATCACCCTCCTCCTCCTCATCATCTTTATCATCTTCATCTACATCATGATCATCTTCATTGTCATCACCCTCCTCCTCATCATCATCTTGTGCACTTATCCACTTAGGGATTAATGTTTAGAAGAGGGTCTAAAGGCCTTTATGGGGGAGGGGCTCTAGGAACAAGGTAAGACAGAGAGGGCAGGGGGGGGGGATAAAGGCGTAGGGGGTTAGTGATTAAGGGAGAAGAAGGGAGAGAGTGCTATAGGGAGGGATAATGATGAAGATAAAGAGAAGGTGAAGAGATGGAGAGTGGGGTATGCTTGACAATGTATGTAACCATATAAAATATTAGTTTTCTTTTGATTTTGTTCGTTTCCCTAGCCGTGCACCTAACCTATTTATTGTGCTTGACAATATCGCATACACGTTTTTACACTACATATCGCGCACGCATTTTTGCTTTATATAACGCTTGCGCGTTTTGTAACTCTATAAATAGTGGACTGTCCCTATCTGAGAGCAACTTCACTTTGTCCGAGCCAAAACAACACTCCCAAAATTTTTTGAACAACACAAGCCCGCCATTGGAAATTCTCACATTCTACACCATCTCCATCATTATTTTTTTTATGCAGGTGCAGCATTGAGGACATCTTTCATGGTTGCTCAGTGTGGTGTTGAGTTATATGGCCATATTTGAAGAAGATAATCAGCAAGCTTGTAGAATCTCCAATTGAATAACACCAAAGATAAGGTCTTTGAAAGATTCATTTGGCCTTTATTTGAGGAGCACACAAGATAAGATATCAAGCTTCAAGACCATTTCATGGTGATGGTGGATATACACAAGTGTACAAGAGAATCAAAGAGCCCAAACAATTTATGATCTAACTTCCATTTGCTTATTATTGAAGAGCTTGTAATTGAGGAGCAACAAAAACAAATTATATTGAATTGATCATTGTGGTGATGGGGAATGCACGTAACCGAGTAAACAAATCAACAAGGAAGAAGAGACCTCAAGAAGTCATTGAAGAAGAGAAAGAAAAGAAAATAATATACATGATGAATCGGAGGCTTTCTTTGGAAACTAATCCAAATCCAATTGTAGAGGATACCACGGTTCATCATATTAATCCACGACAAGAGGGACCTTCAATTTCCACAATAGTTGTTGAACAAGAACCCCATGGAAGTAATCAAGAAGCAAAACTTAGGTGCTCATTAGGGGATGTTTCAATTCCCACTTCAAGTCAAAGTGATAAGTTACCATCTCAAGATGAAGCTCATGAAGAAACACAAAATTTGCTATCCGGATGTGGTTATACAAGCGATGAAGTCAGAGAGGCATTGGACATTTTTACTACTATTGAAGAAGAGAATGTTATCCAAACCATCGATGAGGATGTTGGACTTCCACAAGGGCATGTTGGACTTCCACAAAACACTGATGAGGATGTTGGACTTCCACCATCCAACTACCAGGAAGAGAATGAAGGACACCAAGCTACTACTGAAATGCCAGAGTGTATTGATGATACGCTACATGGTACAATTCCAACCCCCTTACCTCCATTAGAAAGCACACGTCAAAGAACTCCGAAGCGTATACAAATTGATGAAAGTCTCATCAATTCCATTGAAGGTACGCTATCTAAACGTAGTATTGCTTATCAAACTCAACAGATACTTGATAAATATTTTGTTTCTAAATGTGATGGAGATAAATGTAGATTATTTTTATCATTGTTAAAATCTAGGATCATGAATGTTGTTAGGAAAAACTTAAGGATAAATATGATAAAGAATTATGAACCAAGTTCTCATATAGTTAAAATCCTAGTAGATGCATTTGGTAAAATTGGTAAGAACACACGTTTAAAGGACTGCAATGCTGCTCGTCGTGTGTTGTCACAAGCAATTGCAAATAAGAACACCAGGGCCCTTCGTATTCTCAGGCCTACATCCAAACTAGTTAATTTGAATGTAAAAACCCTCCGTAGGTATTCTATTAGAAGAGAACATCTTGGCACAACTGATCAGACAGATTTTTGGGCCTTTGTTGGTCGATTGCCATGTTGTGACATGAAGCTAGTTGATGCAGTAAAGGGACTAGTGCATAGTTTTTGGCATGATCACACAAGGCCTTCTTCAAACCGAAAGGATGTACTAAAACTCAGAAGGGGTTCAAAGGATTGTGAACCACATACTAAGCATCTTCCTGATATAACACAGACATAACTTTATGATAAATTTAGGATTGAGCATAGACAATTGAACTTGGGGCAAAGATCTTTTGAGAAATGTAAGCCATGGTATGTTAGAATAAATACTCTTCGTAAAACTTGTTGTAGATACCATCTAGAATATGAATATTACTATGAAACATTTTTGTACATTCGTCGTGTGTTGCATACTAACCATGTGCAGGATTGCTTCATGACAATACCACTGACTTCATCAAGAGAATTCATTCATAGCATCATGTGCAATAGGCTCGAGGGACAAACATACTATGCAAAATCTTGTTTGGATGGAACATGCTCCAACTGTGCTGGAATGGCATTATTGAGCCAATGTATGGACGAGAATGGAGACAGTGAATTTGGGAAAATGGTTACAGACATGAAAAGTTTCAAATATATCAACTATGAAATAGTCCCAGGGAAAGAAAGCAAAAAAATACAATTGGTGACATCTCAGGTATGCATTTATATCTATAAAATTATGTTGCAACGGTTACATTTCAATCCTTACTTACAACAAAAACTGACATTGAGATCATTTTGTGTCACCAGGTACAAGTTAGTGACTTCATCAAGGAATTTATTGAAAAGACACATCAATATGTTCAGCATGTCCACGTGGCACGATGGAAGGATGAGAAGTTTAGAATATGCAGAGATACATTTCCCCTTGATACTATACTTTCAATTGTTGATTTTTTCGAGAACTACACTCTGCAACCTCAAAATGAGATCCAAAGTTAGTATTATCACTCTGAGCAGGTTTCCTTGATGGTCCATATCACATATAGGCATGGCCCAAATAGCACTGAAGAGCAAAGAGAAATTCTGAAGGAATATCACTTCTACATAAGTGATGATAGGTGCCACAACTTCCACTATGTATGTCATTGCTTCATCATGTTCTATGATCACTTGAAGGGAAGGAACATACAGATGGATTGACACTGGATTTGGTCTGATGGGTGTGTTGGTCAATTAAAAAATGCACGCATATTTCATTGGTTGTGTTCATTGCATAAAAACTACAAAGTGCCACATATGTGGAACTATTTTGAGACTGGGCATGGTAAAGGAGAGCATGATGGAGCCGGAGCATGCGTCAAAATAGCCCTACGAAGAGAGGAATTGAAAGTATCTACAGAATCTACTATTCTAAATGCTCAATCTACAGTTAGGTGGTGCACGTCAGTAATGGGAGAGGAATCAACTATGCGAGTAGAATCCACAAGAAAGAGACATGTGGAGAGATTTTTTTGGGAGGTGGTAGACATAGATCGTTCACATGCATGGGAATGCAAGACTGTGCCTGGGACTCATGGCTTTCATTCGGTTAGAAGCTCTGATAACCCAGTATTTGAAATTTGGACTAGAAAACTCGCTTGTTTTTGCCCGCCTTGTTGTGATGGTGACTGGGATGGGTGTGAATCATTGGATTGGGTTGATGGATGGGATCGCATATCACTTCCACTTGATTAGCGTGCAATTGTTGAGTTAACTCCATTGGAAGAAGACCCATCATCTATTTCTGCAGATTTTGATCATGTCTCAGACCTTGTACAACCCGGTATGATGCATTTCCTTAACATTTTTTGTTTGTTTACGTACTTTTCAAATGCACATTAATGGCCTTGTATCACATGAAAAATATTTTGATCATATACCTACAATCATATAATGCAGGGCACATATACGCAGTGGTTGCCTCAAAAGATACTGAATGGGGTGGTGATTACTGGTTGGCACGCTGTATAGATGGAAAGCAAACCCTCATTATGTCCATGACTGACGATGAAAACAACCACTTTCCAACTGGGTCTATGGTTGTTAAAGGTGAATACTTGACACGGGACAACAATGCAAGAAAGAAGGGTGGATATGTTTATAGGGATTACAAACCAGGTGCAAGTGTGTATCACTTTACCAACTTAATCATTGGCACAAACCTCCAGGTACGAACAATGCCTAGTCGAAATACATCGAAGGTACGCTACTTCTTACCGGATACAGAGCACGAGAGACTAATGGAGACCATCAGTATAAGAGATGATCCGGAGGGCTTGGTTGTATGATAATAGGTGGGATCTAGCATGATGAGGTACGTTACATACTTTTAATACTATACTATTTATACTATTTGTAATTGAATATTGATATATGCTCAATTTTCACATGTATGTTTCATATGAATATGTCAATTTTGTGTTCTTGATATGCCAAATTTACGTTTACGTTGTTTATAAATATGCCAAAAGTTCTCTTGTATGTCAAGTTTATGAATATGCCATTTTTTACATATGATCAATAAACCCTAAAATTATATTATGTTCATCATGTTGGTTATTGGCTTCACCCAACAAAATTAATTCAATTCATGCTCACTATATTAAACAATACACTTATATTAAATTTAATTCATGTCTTGTTAAATATTTCATAATGAATTATCTATTTGAGAGCACCACCTTAGACCAAGCCATCATCATCAACATCTTCATCATCATCACCATCATCATCATCATGAAAATCTTCATCATGGACCTGCAAAACCCTAGTTTCCAATATGGACCTGCAAGGTGGCACATGGGCCACCGGGCCGGAGGGGAGGGGCACCCCTAGCACTATCCCAGCATGTTGAATCCAATGGAGTTGACGGTTTGTCGATCCGAGCCACGGTCGTCATTCTATGGCTCGTTCCGTCTCGCATCCAAAAGGCCTTCAAGGACACTTGCTGGATACCTGCTGGGGGCATAGAACTCCAACCGTGCAACAAAACCGGGTTTTGGGGAGTCTTGCAGGTGTGTCTAGGCAGGTTCAGGCTGGGAACACTAGCCATACCCACCTGGTGGATGATTTTCCAAAGTTGACCCCTGTGTGCAAAAATTGCACACTCCCACACTAAGCAAAACCCTAGTTTCCAATATGGACCTGCAAGGTGACACATGGGCCACCGGGCTAGAGGGGAGGGGCACCTATGGCACTATCCCGGTGTGCTGAATCCAACGGAGTCGACGGTTTGTCAATCCGAGCCACGGTCATCATTCTATGGCTCGTTCCGTCTCGCATCCAAAAGGCCTTCAGGGACACTTGCTGGATACCTGCCAGGGGCATAGAACTCCAACCGTGCAACAAAATCGGGTTCCAGGGAGTCTTGCAGGTGTGTCTAGGTAGGTTCGGGCTAGGAACACTAGCCATACCTGCCTGGTGGATGATTTTCCAAAGTTGACCCCCGTGTGCAAAAATTGCACACTCCCACACTAAGCAAAACCCTAGTTTCCAAGATGGACCTGCAAGGTGACACATGGGCCACTGAGCCAAAGGGGAGGGGCACCCCTGGCACTATCCCGGTGTTCTGAATCCAATGGAGTCGACGGTTCATCGATCCGAGCCATGGTCTTCATTCTATGGCTTGTCCCATCTCGCTGCCAGAAGGCCTTCAGGGACACCTGCAGGATACCTGCCGGGGGCATAGAACTCCAACCGTGCAACAAAATTGGGTTCCGAGGAGTCCTGTAGGTGTGTCTAGGCAGGTTTAGGCTAGGAACACTAGCCATACCCGCCCAGTGGATGGTTTTCCAAAGTTGACCCCTGTGTGCAAAAATTGCACACTCCCACACTGAGCAAAACCCTAGTTTACGAATGAATGCACAATGAAGCCACTGGGCCATGGGGAGATGAGGGAGAGGGTCCCCTAGAGGTAATCGCACGCTAGGAGACCAATGGAGTGGACGGTTCATCGGTATGACATCCGATTTCTGAGTTATGTCGAGTTGCAAGTCACATGAAAATGTCGGTCAGGGACACTTGGTGAATTTCTGTCCGGGAGCCAAAAAGAAAACGGAGCAGCAAGATTGCATTCCGTTGGCTCCTGCAAGTGTGTGTGGGAAATTCCGACATGGGAACACTGCTAACACTGGCTTGGGGGAGGGTTTTGCGGAGTTGACCCACCAATGCGAGATTGCATGCAATAAAACTGAGCAAAACCCTAGTTTACGAAATGAATGCACAATGAAGCCACTGGGCTATGGGGAGACGAGGGAGAGGCCCCCCTAGAGGTAATGGCATGCCAGGAGACCAATGGAATCGACGGTTCATCGGTCCGACGTCCGGTTTCCGAGTTATGTCGAGTTGCAAGTCGCATGAAAATGCCATTCAGGGACACTTGGTGAATTTTCGTCCGGGAGCCAAAAAGCAAATAGAGTAGGAAGATTGCGTGCCGATGGCTCCTGCAAGTGTGTGTGGGCAATGCCGATGTGGGAACACTGCCAACACTGGCTCGAGGGAGGGTTTTGCAGAGTTGACCCACCAATGCGAGATTGCATGCAATTAAACTGAGCAAAACTCTAGTTTACGAAATGAATGCACAATGAAGCCACTGGGCCATGGGGAGATGAGGGAGAGGGCCCCCTAGAGGTAATCGCATGCCACGAGACCAACGGAGTCGACGGTTCGTCAGTCCGATGTCCAGTTTCCGAGTTATGTCGAGTTGCAAGTCGCATGAAAATGTCGTTCAGGGACACTTGGTGAATTTCCGTCTGGGAGCCAAAAAGAAAACGGAGCAGCAAGATTGTGTGCCGTTGGCTCCTGCAAGTGTGTGTGGGAAATGTCGACGTGGAAACACTACCAACACGGGCTCGGGGGAGGGTTTTGCAGAGTTGGCCCACCAATGTGAGATTGCATGCAATAAAACTGAGCAAAACCCTAGTTTACAAAATGAATGCACAATGAAGCCACTGGGTCATGGGGAGATGAGGGAGAGGGCCCCCTAGAGGTAATCTCACACCAGGAGATCAACGGAGTTGACGGTTTGTCGGCCCAACATCTGATTTCCGAGTTATATCGAGTTGCAAGTCGCATGAAAATGTCGTTCAGGGACACTTGGTGAATTTCTGTCCGGGAGCCAAAAAGAAAACGGAGCAGAAAGATTGCATGCTGTTGGCTCCTACAAGTGTGTGTGGGCAATGCCGATGTGGGAACACTGCCAACACTGGCTCGAGGGAGGGTTTTGCAGAGTTGACCCACCAATGTGATATTGCATGCAATTAAACTGAGCAAAACCCTAGTTTACGAAATGAATGCACAATGAAGCCACGGGGCCATGGGGAGACGAGGGAGAGGCCCCCCTAGAGGTAATCGCATGCCAGGAGACCAATGGATTCGATGGTTCGTCGGTTCGATGTCCGGTTTCCAAGTTATGTCGAGTTGCAAGTCGCATGAAAATGTCGTTCAGGGGCACTTGGTGAATTTGCGTCCGGGAGCCAAAAAGAAAACGGAGCAGAAAGATTGTGTGCCGTTGGCTCCTGCAAGTGTGTGTGGGCAATGCCGACATGGGAACACTACCAACACTGGCTCGGGGGAGGGTTTTGCAGAGTTGACCCACCAATGCGAGATTGCATGCAATTAAACTGAGCAAAACCCTAGTTTACGAAATGAGTGCACAATGAAGCCACTGGGCCATGGGGAGATGAGGGAGAGGACCCCCTAGAGGTAATCGCACACCAGGATACCAACGGAGTCGATGGTTCGTCGGTCCGACGTCCAGTTTCCGAGTTATGTCGAGTTGCAAGTCGCATGAAAATGTCGTTGAGGGACACTAGGTGAATTTTCGCCAGGGAGCCAAAAAGCAAATGGAGCAGCAAGATTGCGTGTCGTTGGCTCCTGCAAGTGTGTGTGGGCAATGCCGATGTGGGAACACTACCAACACTGGCTTGGGGGAGGGTTTTGTAGAGTTGACCCACCAATGTGAGATTGCATGCAATGAAATTGAGCAAAACCCTAGTTTACAAAATGAATGCACAATGAAGCCACGGGGCCATGGGGAGATAAAGGAGAGGCCCCCCTAGAGGTAATCGCACGCCAAGAGACCAACGGAGTCGACAGTTCGTCGGTCCGACTTCTGGTTTCTAGGCTATGTCGAGCTACAAGTCGCATGAAAATGTTGTTCAGGGACAAGAGACACAACATTTTATCCCGGGAAACCCTCATGGGGAAGAAAACCTAGCAACCTTTCTTAGAATAATTATATGTTTAGAAATCAAGTACAATGAAACCATGAACAAACCCTAACCCTGAAGGGTTTTACCACATGAAAAAACCTTAATGACACATGACAACAAGAGTACTTATCTACATGAAGATGACCTCCAAGCCATAAGGATAACCAAGCATATCCTTCCCAACCAACATTAGAAGACACTTTATTTCTTGAATCCCGAGGTAACGTTTGTTCCTTTCACCAATGTTGCTTTGAGCACTTGTATGTAGTTACTCATATGTAGTGTTGAATCTAATTGTACAATCAAATATTGGGTGTTGATGAAATGTGTAGCATGAATTGCACTTAGTTTTATTAAATTACACTTGAACATTGACTTAACTTGTAATTTAATCATCCAAACTCACAAATTTTAATTACACCTATCCAATTAGTGCACATGAGTGAGTTCGTTGAAACCTTGAAAAACATTGTATTGCATTTAGTTTGATTAAATTACACGAGTAAGAACTTTGACATAACTTGTAATGATCATCCAAAATAACAAATTTTAATTAGATACCAATTAGTGCACGCATGTAGTGAGTTCGTTGAAACCTTTAAATACAATAGTTTGTTCTTTTGACATAGTGCATTCATGAGTAATAGATAATCCACACAAATCAACACATTAGATTGACACAAGAACACGTGGAAACCGAAGAACAAATACAAAGTGAGATGTATTATTCATTTATAAGTGAAATGTCAATGTGCATGTCTTCAAAAGTACATGTATCCAAAAGTACATATATATCCAAAAGTATCCAAAAGTATCCAAAAGTACATGTATCCAATAAAGTCAATGTACATGTCTCCAAAAGTACATGCACAATAAAGTCAATGTACATGTCTCCAAAAGTGAATGTATCAAAAAGTACATATATATACAAAAGTATCCAAAAGCACATGTGTCCAAAACTATCCAAAACTATCAAAGCCACATGTACATGTATCCAAATGTACATATATCCCATAAGACACATCAAAACTCAAGCTTCCTCTTGTTCTTTCCCAACGTTGATCCTCTAGGCACATCTCTAGGATCAGTGTGTGTCTCTGGATCCTACAAATTAAATATCAATTGTTAAATTCAACTAACTATGTACACTAATACATTAGCTAAACAATTAACTCAACAATTATCAACTGGTGCATGGAAAGCGCATGAAACACTTGGTCACTGAAGGACATCTCACCTCAACTGACAAAGGAGATTGCGTTGCTTGTGTAGAAGATGGAGCCGTTGGTTGAACATCCAGGATGGTCGAACCAGGGGGGCCAGGAACTGCTCCTGCTGGTGGTGGCTACAATGAAAAAATGTTGAAATAGTTAGAAATGCATGAATAAACAATAGACAACAACAATAAACTATGTAAATATAATGTTGAAATAGTTACATACCTGTGTGTGATCAGTTGCCATTGCAGATGTGGCACTGACTGCTGCATCAACCATCGATGCGAGGTTTTCAGTAGACAACTTGGGTTCCTGATGCAGTAAACATGCAATTCAAACATTAACAAAAACGATTTATGCACTGGATTTCAAGTTAAACAACAAATATCATCGAAGGATATACATTACCATGGTGTGAGTAAGCCCATGGTCATGGGCAACTGGAGTCTTTCTAGAAGTAGAACGCCTCACATACACATGACCCTTGTTCACGAATGGCCTGGAGGGAGATACAAATCCAGGCAATGGTCCAGATGTCTCGGATGGTGCCTATAGTCAGCAAGTGCTCATGTAGTTAGACATGCATGATTCAACAAACAAACATGTAT
Source organism: Larix kaempferi (assembly GCA_027924585.1). Taxonomy (NCBI): domain Eukaryota; kingdom Viridiplantae; phylum Streptophyta; class Pinopsida; order Pinales; family Pinaceae; genus Larix; species Larix kaempferi. Next base: position 2,870,746 of record BSBM01000206.1, on the reverse strand, counting down.
TTAAAAAATGTCATTTTTAATTGTTTACCTGAAGCCCAGATGTTTCATGGGACGGTACGACCATGGGTGCTACCTCCACATTACCTTGCCCCAATGAAGGATCTGCCATCTGCAAGTTTAATAATTGTAAATATTAGACCGTAGATAGCATTAGTGAACTAAAATGTAAAGTATGTGGAAATTAACAAATTAAAAAGTATTAAAAAACTGAAATTTTAAAATGTTTACCTCGGTGTGAGATACGTCAATAGGTGCTATATAAGATGGGCCTGCCAAATGGGTAGCGTCATGCCCCCCTGTAGAGTCTGGAACATCCGGCTCTGGGGCGTCGCTACCGGCATAAAGCATCAACTGGAAGTTCATAAAATTAATATATTAGCTCAAACTATATATATGTGTACAAAGACGAAAATAAATGAAGAATTTATTACAATTAACCATCAACATACCTCTCTCAAAAACCCACTGAAGGCAACATCTAAGGCAAGCCCATAGCAGGGACGACCACATGATGTGCACTCGTGAGGATCAATACTAGGATGCGGATGTGTCGATGGTCCTGCACTAGTGGATGGTTCTGATGGTCCTGCACTAGTGGATGGTCCTGCATGGTGACGCGCTGGTGTATGTACCACACCAGGGACAGATGTCCCTTCCTCACCCATATGCTGAACCATAATGCCATGGCGAACAACCGCCCATGCCAAACTCAAAAATGCATCACGTGTCTGTGGAATAATATGATGTGCAGGTGGGACATCTGGCCCATCCAACTACCTGCGAGGTGCAGGGATAGGGCGATCCTGGTCTCGAAGCCTCGCATTGGGTCGGTTTTGGGGCATCCCCCCACCGATCCCCTAAAACTGCAAGATGTCAAAATAGTTTACGTGTTTATGTAACACGAACTCTGCGTACATCTTTCGAAGGAAATACAAGGGAATTTCCCTGTTGTGGTGTGGTGGCATACAAAAAACCATGTACTATCTGTCCATCCAGTTATCAACAAATGGTTGAAACGTGCACCACTCAATGGAGATATGTAGCATGTTTGCATTTGGGATTTCCCTCGTCCGAGGGTCCCTAAACAATTGCATTGCAGTCTAGCCCATCAGCATATTGTTGTCTTTTTCTTTCTCTATATGATGTAATATCATATAGTACATTGCTAGACTGTGAAATGGTGTCAACAATTGCATCCAAGGTTGATGCAAGCGAGCGGCGAATCCTGTCACCGCCACTAAAAGTTGCACTAATGCCCCTCAAGTGGGCAATCTCAATCAGTATCTCGGCATTGGTGTCCATAGCTGCAACTGCAATAAAGACGTCAATACGAAAATCATTAGAAACATATACATGGTATATAATGACGTCTCTTCAAAATTGAAAATGTATTAAATCAAACTCAAGTAAGCAATTTAATGGCATTCACTTACATACATTTAAAACTTAAAATTAAACATTTAACAATTAAAAAGTAAGTTTCGTTCAACTTCTTTCTAGAAGTTAAGGCACTTCTTAACCCTCATTGGTGACTTTTCCATGCAAACTTGGGTTTAAACTTCTTAGAATTTAGGAGTGTTATTTTGACATGTGTTGGCCTTTACGTCCGTTGCAGAAAACAATATTTCCATCAACTTCATAAGCTAACATTAAATTTATTGATTTCAACATATTATGCCTTGTGGTTGGAGGGGAGGACAAAGTGGCATGGAATGAAATGGATATGTATGAGTTTGTATTGCCAATATGATTACATATGTACTTGAGATGACTATCAATGATTAAGATGTTGAATAATCAACTAGAGATTGTGACTAGAATGACAATAACAACAATGTCAACTTCTCAAAACAGAGACAATTTCTCTCTACAAAATCGATCTCTACATTGTATGGCAAGTTTAAAAAATTAAATAAAAAACATAGTGATTTTCTATATGAAGTCTTTCAGTTGAATCGACGGTCCCTGAGCGTTGAGTAGATTGATCGAGGGTGTGGATAGGGCAGGCCCGAGAGACACTTTGTTAATGTGTTTTGGCATTTAGTCAAGGGTGCTTAACTAAGAGGCAATGTATAGCTACATACACTTCTGATGAAATTTTGATTATGTTCATGGACAAATGATTGTGATGAAATTTTGAGAAACCAAGTTACTAATTTTTTTTGCATTTTTTCTATTCACGCTTGTGTATGCATTTCATCTTGTTATGGCCATTACCAAGGAAAATTATTTAATTAGTATCATGGGAAATGGCCTTTGAGGGTTGGAAATTTGGGTTTCATGTGGATGGATACCTAAGTAACCGGACACGTCCAACAGGGTCCCCGTGTCGCGTGGGACACGGTTTTAGATGATGGTTGGTGGGATAGGGTAGTCCTTAGCATCAAGATCATGGAGCCAATCATTTCTTTGTTGCGGTTTGCAGACACGGACCAACCCATCCTAGGAGATGTTTATGAGGGGTGGGATTCCATGATTGAGTCCATGAGGACCATTGTTATGGAGAATGAGTGTGTTGAGTATGAGACATCGGCAGAGAACTTATGGTCCATCATACAGGGCATTCTTATCTCTAGGTGGGATAAGAATTGTACACCTTTGCATTGCTTGGCCCACTCATTGAACCCCAGGTTCTACGCTTAAGATTGGCTCAGTGGTGGGTCGGGGCCCTCATCCAGAGTCCCTCCTCACATGGATGGAGAGATCTCAGAGGGGAGGAAGATAGCATTTAGACGGCTACTTCAGGATAGAGACCACCTTGAGGTGGTGGAGGAGGAATTTTATGAGTTTTCTAGTGGCACTGGGAGATTTGGAGGATATGAGGTGGTTAGAGACATGGGGGTTAAGAAACCCCTTGTTTGGTGGACAACTCATGGGGCAACATGCCCTCTTCTACAAAAGATATCCTTGAGGGTCCTCTCTCAAGTTACTTCATCCTCTTTTTGTGAGAGGAATTGCAGCACATATGGGAACTTGTACAGTGTGAAGAAGAGCAAGCTTGAGCAGTCCAGGGCAGAGACGATGGTGTATGTGCACTCCAACCTTCGTCTTATTTACAGGAAGAGGGAGGAGTGGGCGAAGGGAAAGACACGGATGTGGGATGTCTTTCCTGATGAGATGGGTTTGGACAGCAGTACTGAGTTGGCATTAGCCAACATGGATCTTAATGATCCAATGCTAGAGCTGGTCACCTTTGATGAGGGTGATCGTATGGAGGGGTCATCCTCCACACCAATAGATGCAGTTAGTCATATTGGCAGAGAGGAGGAGGAGGAGGAGGAGGAGGATCAGGGCAGTGATGAGTTTGTTGATTTAGGCATGGATGAGGACTATTGAGTCATTGATAGATGGGATTCTTCCATCTTGATCCACTACTTTTTTGTATTTACTATTAGACTATTAGACTATTAGTCTATTTGGCATTTTCTAGTGCCTAGTGGCATTCCGACATCTATGTAATACATTTTGACTTTGATGACTTAATGAGAAATATGGTTCCGAGTCTCTGACATGCATCTATGTGTCTCAATGTCTCATTGTGATTTGTGATTATGAATGACAAATGTGTTGTGATTTGTGAATGATCTAATTTCTATTGAATATTTCATATTTGTAATTGTAAATGTAATTTCTATTGAATGTTTGTAATTGTAAATGTTAAATTTTATTGGATCTATATGTCTATATTTTTAAATTTTAATATATTTTAAAATATATATATATATATATATATATGTATATAAAACGTGTCCTATGTGTCCTAATTCCGGGGGTCACCGTGTCCCGTGGGGACACTTGTGTCCCGTGTCCTCGTGTCAGGTGACTTAGATGGATACATTGTAGAAAGGGGGGAGTTCTATTTTTTTCAATTTTTGGTTGGATTAGGAATTTTGGGTTTTTGAAAAGGGATTCATTTTAATTATTCACTCATCTTGGTTGAGGGAGATGTGAATTTAATTAGAGATTGGTTTATTCCCAATTTTATCAATATTACAAAACTAGGTTGTTTTAAACAATAAAAAAATAGTAATTTAGGTTAAGAAATGACAAAAAAATGGTATGGGTGAATGAATTACCTGAGATGACAATACACCGATGAATTTGCCTCCCCTCCAGCTAAATCGAGCTCCACCGATACTCCAGGGCACACAAACCGTCCTCGTCCAACCTCTATTTCGCATTTCTGATACGTGAAGAGCGCCGTGGGTGGTCGAGGGTGGTCGGGACTGTGTTTTTAAATTGATTTTAGATTTCAATAACGCGTACGCGTTTTGTAACTACATAACACGTATGTGTTTTGTAGTTCTATAACGCTTACGCGTTATGGTTACCTATCCTGCATGTCCAGTGACATGTCAGGCTCGGGTCTTACCATGGTAGGTGCTAAGTATCAGAAACACGTTATGTTTTTATGTATCAGGAACAAGTTTTGAAAAAGTAGGATTGCATCTAAAGTGACCCTCATCTTCTTGCACACACCCAAGATTCATGAGAGATGAGAGGAGAGAGTTGTTTTATTGATTGCAAATAAAAAAGTGATTTTTCATTGATTGGATTAATGTTCCATATTCTAATGAATTCATGGATTCATCTTTTCTTCAAACTAAGTGGGTGATCTCTTAGTTTTCAATGTGAGTACAAATGGGTACTCACAATTTCTTCAACATAACCTTTTATTCACCAAAAGATGGATAACTCATGAAGAGTTATTATGTCTCATAATTAAAGGAATCCTAAGGAATGTGTGCATCTTGCGCCTAATCAAGATGGAATAAATTATCATGAGAAATTGTGCTCCCATAAATAAAACTCATAAAACTCTTTGGATTCCGTATTCATGTTACTTTGAACTAGTAATCATAGGAGAATGTAGTTCCAAGTGTACATTGATTTTTTCAATATTATGTAGCTATAACTTAATTACATAGGGATATGTACATGAGTGATCAAATTTGGTTTGATCCCTTCCCTAGAGAATAAGTATGTTCATGTTTTATATTTCAAGAGAGTTGCACTAACCATGAAATAGATATTTATTAATAATGATTATTTTATATGGAAAATACAAATTCATGCTATTCATGTTATTCATTAATAATAAATTTATTTACCTTTTGTGTGCACATTGTAATAATAAGGTTGTGCACAGTAATTGAAATCAAATCTCAATGAATATTCTCTTAAGGTTAATGACACTTATTTTTTTTTTCAAAGTCCACATGGTGATGCTTTCACATGTCAACACATTATGTCTCATGGTGATGAAAATGATGTGTCAATACATGCACCTTTAGATATGAGGGTAGGAGAGCATCATATGGTTGAAATACATCACTTATTTACCAATATCCACATGACCACCCAAAAATCTAAAAGAAAAGGAGGCACTAATCAACCAAGAGTGGGAATACCACCTACAACACAAAAAGGGGTGTGAAGTAGTAATCTCGCTGCACAAATCGAGCATCCCCATGCTCATATAAAGATGATGTCCATGTAAATATAGTGTCAAATCTTAATGATTACAGGGAATGCAAACATACAATTGGTGACAATAGAAAAGCATGACAATGAGGTAAGGCATGACGCATCGATATATCAATACATATCTAAAGAAGCTAAAGCGATAATGTCGAGAGTGGGTACACAATATATAAATAAATAGACCAAATAGTTGGAAGTACACACATGTATAATAATGAATGATATGTTGAATGGTGGGATATACATGTCAAAGAAAACCGCAACCATAACATAAAGATTTAGAAAAAAATAAAATCAACAGTGGGAACGTCAAGTCACATGCACAAGCTTAAATGAGCAAGTGAATGTTGAGCAAGGCATGCATAGTAGCGGTCAATCTATGACCTATAACACAACCAACTTCCATGTACAAATCTGAATCATACGATAATGAATTAGGGTCATCCATATGAGAAACCATCTAATAAGTAACCATTGATATACATCACTTCCAAACACGAGGTAGGTCACGATTGATAGAAATGAGCACCAAGATACAAGTATATTAATCCTAATAGTGTAATAAATTATCTAAAGTTGAACACTAAACGAAATTATTTATTGAAAAATCCATGAGTTTAATTTAACTACTAGAAAGTGAGAGGTCAATAGGGATCAAGATGTGGGAAGGAGAAAATTGAGGAATTACTTCCAACCAATAAGAGGTAGAAAATATGATGAGATGATATATATACAATGGATCACTACAAGATTTGAACCCAAAATCCTACGACCAAATTCGACGACATCCGACGAAAAGGATTGTGTCGTTGGATTTCATTTTCAAAATTACGAAATTTGATGATTTTTTTTTAAATTGAGAGAAGTCCCCGTCAGATATCTGACGGCTCTTGGATATCCGACGACTCTTGGATATCCAACGAGGTCCCTAGCATAGTGACCAATGGTCCGATGATATATTATTAAGCCGACGGGTGTCAGATATCCGACAATATATTATGGTCCTAGCCGTCGGCTATCCGACGACAACGGATACCCGAGATTGTCGGATATCCAACAGCATATGATGCCCTAGCATGTCGGATAGCTGACATCTTCATCTCCAATGGTAACTAAGCTCAAGATGTCGGATATCCGATGGTTGTTAAATTTTAAAACCTATAAATTTCAAAACATTCTGACATGTTTGCTATACAAGTGACGGTTTGCAGAGGTTATTTTATTCGGCGGACTGTTTTTTGGCAGACTGTTTTTCATTATTTCCATTGTTTTTGTGATTTCAGTGAGCGAAGTGTGGAGCTTGATTTTCTAAGATCGATAATCTTCATTCAATCTCTTTACGAGAAAATGTCAACTAGCAATATTCCTGATCTAGACGAACAAAATCGACAATTGCTTGCTAGATTGTGGGAAGGAGTTGAAAGAAGGGGTGATGGGAAATGTTATTGTCCATGTAGTCAATGCAGGGGCTTTAAGAGGAGAAGAATTTTGATCACAACAGCCACATAACATTGTAGGGAACATGGACACGCTGAGGGGGGACATGAATATCAACCATTTGTAAGTTTTGCATTATATATGTTTTTATTTTGATTGCTTTTGTAAATGTATGTATTATTTTAATATTTCTTATATTAATTTTTATCTATTGATCATGGTTTCAATAGATGGGATACTAACATGGACACTAAATATTATTTTAATATTTAATGTTTATTATAATAATTTTTTCTTGTGTGCATGTTGAATCTAGGGTATAGTAGAAATACCAATAATAGAAATAACGACTATATTGGCATGTTGTTTCTCTTCTATTTTCTCTATAGAAACCGTAGCATCATTTATCTTACCTTAGTGGACAGTATGGGAAATTTTGAGTTATATTTGAGTAGCTTTGCTCAGTAATTGGGTCAATTTTTATGTCTCTTGGATAGTTTGGATGCACCTATTTGACCAACAATACAATTGGACATTGTTCTTTTCATCCCTAAAGTAGCGACTAGACCCTTCTTGTTTCCCCTTTTTATCTAATTGTAGAGACCACTCATGAAAAGAGTCATTTTTAACCTGTTATTTTTAGTTTTTCTTGTATTTTTCTCTTCTTGTTTGTATTATACTCAAAGGTAATAATAAAGAGTAGTTGATAGATCTATTTGATTGATTGCATGTTTTGTTTACCAAGAAAAATCAGATGACCTCGCTTCTCTAAATGAAAAAATAAAACATGAAAATTACAGTACTGATTGCATTATTCATTATATAATATTCTCTATTAACCATACAAAATTTGTTTAATTTTAAATGAATCACAAAAATGTTTGAAATTTTTACATTTTGCGTTTTAATTTCTTATATTAAAATTTATCTATTGGTGGTTTCATGTAATTTTAAAGGAAATACATCCTACGGCATATCGTCCAGAGGAAGTGCTTCCAGAAAATGTACCGGAGGAACATGGAGCTATGAATAATGGAGAAAAAGTTAATGATTATATTGAAGAACATGATCATACTGATAACAGAGTAGAAGATGATGTTACAAATACTTTGATCCATGATTCATTTAATGTTAGAATGGATGATGATGATGATCATTTTGATGATATTCATGATATACCCCTTTATGAGGGATCCAAGACAAATCTTCTCTCTGTTATATTGTTGATAATGAACTTGAAGGTTATGAATGGTATTTCAAACATATCAGTCACAAATATGTTAAGGTATGTAATATATTCCATCACATAATATATATGATCGTCTAATAATTTTATTGTTAATTCGTAAGTCAAATTAATATGGATGAAATGTGTTTCATTAATATTATTTCTATATTATATTAACTAGATTTTTATTTTTATTTGTTGTAGCATGATAGGTGAATATTTGTTACCACCGTCAAATATTTTACCTTGCACATATCGGGATTTATCTGCCATCATGAAAGAAATTGGAATGCAGTATGAATCAATTCATGCATGCCCCGATGACCATGTTATATATTATAATCAGCATGAATTTGCGATAGAATGTCCTGAATGTCATATCAGTAGATATCGAACAGATCGAGTAACAAAAAAGGTGCCTCGCAAGGTTCTACGTTATATTCCCATTATTCCACGTTTGCAACGATTGTTCAGGTGCAAAAATATAGCGCAGTTTATGGATTACCATGCAGAATTCATGACGACATTATTCGGATGCCTGTAGATGGATCTGCATTTAGAGATATGGAGGAAAAATGGCCTCACTTTAAAAAAGAACCTCAAAATATTAGGATTTCTTTGGCAGCAGATGGTGTCAATCCATTTGCAGAGATGAGATCCGTTTACTTGGTGTGGCCTATTTTTGTTATCAACAATAACATTCATCCATGGTTGACAATAAAGAGGGAGCACATAATGTTGTCGATGATTGTTCCAGGTATATTGTGTCTACAGTTTTTTTTTTAATGTAGTGGTATCTCATTTGTCGTATTTTGTGGCATAATGTCATATATATTTACTGTTTTTCTATTGTGCAATTTGGTTTACATATCTAAATGGTACGTCTCATAATTATATTTTTTATATGTTCAAATCAATCAGGTAAGTACCAAGTCAAAGATATGAATGTATATATCGAACCTCTTATTGACGAGCTACTAAAGTTATGGAATGGCATCACTATGTATGACGTATCTAGACCAATACGACAAAGGAAATTTCAATTCCATGCAATGCTTGTATAAACAATACATGATGCCCCAGGGTTAACCCATTTTTGTGGTATGTAATTATAAGTTCCACTTTATTTGCATTTAATTTTATATTGAACTAGTTAATATACTACGCACACATGTTTTTCAAAATAATCCAGTCATTTTGTATATAATTATAATTGACATAAATATTCCATCTCTTTATGTAGGTTGTCAGACAAAGGGGAAATTTGCATGTCCAGTTTGTGGTCCTAAGATAAAATCTCGTCGTTCAAAAAGCTTAGGAAATGAGGTGTTTGATGAGTATAGGCACTTCCTCTCTAAGAATCATATGTATCAAACTACCAAAAAACATCTGTTTAATGGCAAGCAAGAGACTGCATTAAAACCACAGAGAATGGAACCTCACCTATGGAAGTTGCAATATAATAGAAATCGTCAAGGTACGTATGAATCATCGTATATGAAATGTTATATTGTACTTTTTTTATTGTGTGTTGTTTACTGTAATTGACATTGATCTATGTAATTTCTTTATAAACTACTATTCATGATTGTCGTTCATGTGTTCATGAAGGCATTAATGGGATTCCACGAGGAATGAAAAGTTATCCTAGACAATTTAGTAGGTTTCCCTACTATGAGCACCTACAAATTGCTCATCTATTTTATACAATGCATATCGAAAAGAATGTGACTAAAACATTATGGAGAATATTGGATGGAAGGAGTGAGAAAGAAAAAATTGTCAAAATTTGCAAAGACATTCAAGATAACAACCATGCAATGAAAGACGTCATTCAATTTCATAGAACCGGAAAGCAATTAATATAAACTCACTTCCATGGATGTTAACGGACCAGCAAAGTAATGTTGTAAAAGAAGTCATTCGAAAAATTAAATTTCCCACCAGATTTTGGGAGAACATGAAGAATATCATAACAACGAAAGGTGATTTCGCGGGGGTGAAAATGCACGATTGGCATGTCTTCATGAAGGTAATTATTATGGTATGCAATTAATTACTATTTTTTTTTCCTGGTTGGTATTTTTGTTTGTCTACTCTTTGTTGAAAAAATGAAACGATTTGTATATTGTTACAGTATTTTCTACCTCTCTCTATCCCGGACAACTTTGACAACAATGCCAAACAAATAATATATAATCTTGGGAAATACATGAGGTAAGTGGTGATTTTTTCCATGTGCTTAGTGTTTGTTTAATTCAACATAGAACTTATATTTGATTTTTGTTCTCTAATTCATGTTATGTAATATAATATTTTTTTCCTTTAAATATCTCTTGATTGGGTTTTCATGTCACTTGTAGATGGATTTCATCTAAAGAATTCCATAAAGAAGACATAAAGTATTGGAGGAGAGAAATTCCTTGTCTCATGTGTGAAATGCAGAAGCATCTACCTTCGCCATTTTTCAATGCACAGGAACACTACCTCATACACCAAGTTGAGGAGATTGAATTGTGTGGACCTCCGCACTCAAGGTCCATGTGGATGGGTGAGAGGCACTTGAAATTTATGAAGGGTTTGGTCAGACAACGAGA